>OX387187.1:16551852-17824352 GCA_947561395.2 Buxus sempervirens | reverse complement strand
GTTTAAGCTGCGTCACACGAAGTCTAAGGTCATAAACTTGAGACGTGTCACTACCGTCGAAATAAGTGGTAGCAATGGAGTCCCACACCATTTTTGCAGTAGAAAACCGAATGAAATTATCAATGAGGAATCCATGGAGTTAATTAACTAGCCTTTGACAATGGTGTCATCTGTGCGCCATTTGCGAAAGGATGGATCCGTCGAAGGTGGTTGTGGAATATCTCCATTGATATATCCCAACTTGTCTTTGCCCGATACATCTCGACAACTTGAGACCAGAGAGCATAGTTGGTGCCGTCCAACTTGATGTCAATAAGAGCAGCAAAGGGTTCGGTGGACAGGGTTGGTGTTTGGACTTTGGTAAGAGCTTCAGTTACTTTGGTTGTAAAATGGGTAAAGATGGAATCGGATTGAGATGCACCAGTGTGGTGCTCTGCATCAGAATCTGAGGACATGGTCGGCAAGGTAAGCTAAGCCAAGGATTAGGGTAAACTGGGATGATAAGGCCCAAGATTAGGGTTGCTCTGATACCATGTCAAAACATCTTTTCTGTATATTCAAAACCTACTTCTTACAATCGTTTGTTACAGTTATATAAGACAAGAATACAAATTCTATTCTAGGCTATACAAATTAGTTTCCTATAATTATGCTATCATGGAAAGGAAAGAAATTCTTTCCATCTCTCTTCCTATAATTCCTCCCATCTTCCCATATATTACAACTCACACTAACATATCCTTCTCTAGAAAACACGTTTGATCTTCTTCCATCTGAGAACGAAGCAATGCCATCTGAGAAAGTTGATGTTTTGAATCAAGATCAGACACTGGACAAAGATTTACAATGGGATAATAATCGAGAGGAAATTGGAACATCTCAAAATCTGGAGCATATTCAAGATCTGCATAAAATAATGGAACCTATTATCAATTCAGATTCACAATCTTGTCCGATCAACCTCTCATACAAGAATGTTGAAGAAAACTTGGCTTTAATGCCAACTAACTAGGAGGAAAGAAATGAACAAAAACAAGTAGAACTTTCTATAATGGAAGATGATCTTGTTCATAATAGAAAGGAAAATCAAGGATTTTCTAAAAAATATGTTTCCTCCCACGATTTGCTTGCAACAAACCAGAATCTTGAGTTAGAGGCAATTCAACATAATGAGAAGTGTGTATTGGCTAAGGGATCAGATTATCTAATTCAGGCATTAACGTTGGGTGTTGGCAGATCTGAGTTTTCAATCAGATACCCATCTTTGAGTCTTGCTAAAATTTCTCTACTAAAAGATCAGGCTATACTATCAAAAAGAATGGCTTCCACTTTAGCAAATCTGGAGGGATTGTCGAATAGTGAAAGCAATGTCTGTGCTCAATTGGTATCAACAGAACAGAAAATTAAGAAGAAGAAATCCAGGGTTGGCTCAAGCATCAACACAAGGTCTAAGGTGAAGACCTCTTCTAAAAACAATTCTTCAATTTAATATGATTTCTACAATTATTTGGAATATAAGAGGGATTGCAAATTCAGATTCTCTCAACATGTTGAAGTCTCATGTTTCTGCTCATAAGGTTCATTTACTTGCTATTATGGAGCCCATGTCTAGTATTTCAAGATGCAAAAAAGTAGCCAAGAGGATTAAATTGAAGAATTTCTTCTACAATGATGAAATAGACAGTAAAATATGGGTTTTCTGGTCTGATTTTATTCAGTTGGATTTCATTGCCTCTTCTACCCAATATGCTACAGCACTTGTAACTCCAAAGAATAATGATAGCTTTACACCTTACCTGGTTACTTTTGTTTATGCAAAATGTGATGTTCTTGAGAGGAGGTCTCTATGGGAGGATTTATTGGCATTCTCTTCTTCCATTAATTCTCCTTGGCTAATAGGGGGAGATTTTAATGCCATTATTTCTGTGGATGAGAAAATTGGTGGGAGAAATCCAGATAACAGATCTATGCATGATTTTCAAGACTTCTCACAATGTGCTGGTTTAAAAGACCCCGGTTTTAGTGGAGACAAATTTAAGTGGTGTAATGAGCAATCTGGACAACGCAAAATTTGGGCAAGATTGAACAGGTTTTTGATAAACCACCAGGGGCTAAGCTTTACTACTTCCCTAAAGGTTTCTCACCTTGCACGGGTTTGTTCAGATCATAACCCCATGCATCTCTCTTTTGTGCCTGATTTGAGAAATTCAACACCTACTTTTAAATTCCAAAAAATTTGGATTTCTCATTTGATTGTTTTTTCAAGAAAACTTAAACAGTTGCATTCTGTTCTTCGCAAATGGAATTGGGAAGTATTTGGAGATGTTCACCGGAGAATTGATCAATTTTCTTCTAAAATATCGAAGCTTGAAAATAGTCTTCATCTTCAATGGAATCGGCAAAATGCAGATCTTCTCCATCAGAATAAAAAGGAACTTATTAAAAGCATATCTCAGCAAAAGACGTTATATAGACAGCAATCCAAAGTGAAATGGCTTCAGGAAGGTGATAGGAATTCGAAGTTTCTTCATGCTTCTCTGCAAGTTCGCAAGCAAAAGTTAACATTGCAAGGTAGAGATTGGTTATCAGAAAACCTAAATCTTCAAGAAGAAGCTATATCATTTTATTCTAACTGCTTCACTTCAGCTCCTCATTCCTTTAATAATAGCCTAGATTCAATCCCAAGCATTCTGGACAGCAACAATAATGAGAGTGTTACATCTTTACCTTCTCTGGAAGAAGTTAAAAAAGCTGTTTTTGATCTCAATCCGGATAGTGCTCCTGGTCCAGTTGGCTTTACAGGCTGGTTTTTTCGAAGCTGTTGGGAAATCATTGCATTCAACTTGCATGCTGCTGTAGCTGATTTTTTTAATGGTAGCAATCTTCCAATTTCATTTACTGCCTCTCACATAGCTATAATTGCCAAGGTTGATCAGCCAAGATCCTCTTTGCAATTTCACATATAAGATCATTTCCAAGATCTTAGCTTTAAGGCTTTTGGGTATTCTTACTCTTATTATTAGCAAAGAGCAGAGTGCTTTTGTCAAAGGAAGAAACATATCAGACAACATCTCGCTTGCTCATGAATTATGTCAAGTTATCAATAGAAAATGCTTGGGAAGCAATATAATTATCAAGAATGATATGGCCAAGGCTTTTGATAGAATGGAGTGGGACTTTATCATTGAGGTATGTAAAAGGTTTGGTTTCTTAGAGACTTGGTGTAACCTCATAATCAGATGCTTGAATAATTGTTGGTTCAGTGTTCTTTTAAAAGGTGCAACTTGTGGATTCTTCAAATCTTCTCAGGGCCTCTGTCAAGGGGACCCTTTATCTCCTTTACTCTTTATTATTGCTGAAGAGGTTATGAGTAGAGGCCTATCTTCAATGCTCCAAGATGGTTCACTTGGTTATTACCACATAGGTAGAACTTCAATCAGAGTCTCTCATTTATTGTTTGCAAATGATATTCTTATTTTCTCCAATGGAAAGAGGTCTTCTATGGATAATCTTCTGAAATTTCTCAGCTCATATGAAGAAGCTTCTGGTCAACAAATTAATAAAGCAAAAAGTTGCTTAATTGCATCCTCTAGAATTTCAGCACCCAGATTGGATATGTTGCAGTCCCTCTCAGGTTTTATAAAAACAAGTTTACCAATAAAATATTTGGGTGTTCCTCTATTTCATGGTAGAGCTTCTTTGCCTATGTTTGCGGGTATGTTAGAGAAGATTCAAAAGCGTATAAGTGGCTGGAAATCAAAGCTATTGTCTCATGGAGGAAAAGTAACTCTCATTCAAAGTGTGCTATCTAGTATTCCAATTCACTCTCTTTCTGCAATTCCTTTTCTAAAAGTAGTCTTGAGATGAATTGAATCTCTATTTGCTAATTTCTTTTGGGGTGAAAGTTCAGATCATGGGCTAAAAAAGCATTGGTTGAGTTGGGATAAAATAGTAATGCCTAAATCCGAAGGAGGATTGGATATAAAATCGGTGATGACTAGCCTTCATGTCAAAATGGGATGGAGGGCTCTTTACGGAAAAAGTTTATGGTCGGATTTCATGCGTGCCAAATATTGTTCCTCGGGGCATTTTCATAGCATTCACGACAAATGTGGAAGCTCAAAAATCTGGAAAGCCATTCTAAAGGTGAAGGAAATTATCTTAGCTAACACAGCTTGGTCTCTGGAAGAAGACCGAATCAATTTTTGGTTCAATCAATGGTCACATCTTGATAAACTGGCGGATCATGCTCAAGAGGACACTGTATTAAATCCAAACTTACAAGTGGTGGATTTTATTGATGCAAATGACTCATGGAACGTTCCACTTCTTTCTGTAATACTTCCTCAAGACATTGCATCACAAATTGAAGATATTCAATTCCGTCCCTCTCAGTTGAAAGATAAGGCATTGTGGATGGCATCTTCTACAAGATTGTTCTCTACCGCAACTGCTTGGAATCTACTTAGAAGAAGAGAAACTCCTCACCCATGGGGAAAAAATGTGGTTTAATTTCATGCCATCTAAGATTAGCATGTTTTCTTGGAAACTGCTAAAGGGTGCTTTGGCAACCGATGATCGTGTTCAAAGATGCAGAATTCAATTATGTTCACAATGTAATCGCTATTTCAATAAAAGAGGGGAGACGTTGAATCACTTATTCTCATTTGGAGAAATTGCAAAATCGGTTTGGGAATATTTTTCTAGTTGTTTTCATTGCCAACATCACCCTCTACATGATTTGGTTACCAGATTTTCTTTCTGGTTTTCAAGTACTAATGCAAATGATCAATTTGGGCTACTATTCAGAGCGACTCCCTTCTTTGTTTGTTGGGAAATATGGACAGCAAGGTGCAGAAGTAAGTTTGAAGGAGAAACCATGTTTGCAAATTATATAATTAAAAAAGTTCTGCATTGGTTACAAGAAATTTCATATTTCACAAAGCTGACAAAAATTTGTAAGTATGATCGTGCAATAGTTTTAGAAAATCTGAATATTTTCTCTCCTTCAGTTTGCTCTCCAACAGCTAAATTTGTCCGCTGGAAAAGACAAAGAAATCATTCTTTTATCTTGAATGTGGATGAAGCTTCAAAAGGAAATCCCGGTATATGTGGAGGTGGTGGAGTCATTCGGGATTCTTTAGGTCAATTTTTTGCTGCGTTTTCTGCTTATTATGGCATTAATTCTAATCTCATGGCTGAGCTGCTGGCATTAAGAGATGGTCTTCGCATGGCTGATAGTAATGGTTTTCATGATCTTCAGATAGAATCAGGACTCTAAAATTCTTGTGGACATTTTTACTGGTTGGCTTCGATCCCTTGGAAATTTTTAGTCTGGTGGAACGAAATAAAAGAAAGACTAAACTCTTTCAATCGGGTAGTGCAACACGTATACATGGAAGCGAACTCTATGGCAGATGCTTTGGCTAATGAGAGTTGTGTTCAATTTACCAAAAAAATTTATGATTCTTATTCTGATTTATCTCCTCAAGTTAAAATTTGTTTATTTCATGATAGAACAGGCTTGTTTGCCATTAGATACTAGCTTCTTTCATTTTGGTTTTGTCAGGGGTAAGGTCAACCCTGACCTACATCAGGGATCAAAGAGGTATCTCCACTGATAGGAGTAGAGGGTCTTAAAGGCCATGTGAGCCATTTACTAGGGAGTCACAATTTGATCATGCTACACAGGAGCAGGACCATGGTGTTCACTCTACGATGCCTCATAGTCATAGAATTGAGCCCACAAAGTGTCACTACTAGTGGAAAGGAAAGAGGAAGAAACTTATTCTAAAAGAGGATGAGACATCCCTTTCCCACATCTTCAGGTCTATGGGTGTTAGAGGTGGCCCAAGTGGATAGCATTCATCGTCTACTACATCTCATACTCGAAGAGGAGCCACATATGGCTCAAAGCCCATACAGCCTTCTTACAGTTATGGCTCATAGAATTGGGTACATATAGCTATGGGAGTGTACCATATAGAGGATACGATTATGAATATGATTAAAGTCTTTACCCACAGCACCCATACCAGCAAGGTACTATCCTCATATGTATGTGTATCCACTACAGCCCATGCCCGTTAGTGTGTCGATTACGTACGCATGTTATCCTTAGTATCAACCTATTGGAATTCTAGTGCATATGACTGCAAAAGACTACAAGTCATATGTGAAGGACTACATGAGTTGTTAACATCAGAGTCTCAAACTATTAGTTGGCAGCACTTTTTCATATATTGGAGCACACGTCACATGGATTAGGACACTGTTATGGTGATGGACATGACTTTGAGCTAGCTCAACATTATTTATGGCTACGACCTTGGTAGTAACATGCACTTCCTACTTTTGTATGCATTTTCAGGTTTACTATGCATACCTATGCCATTATTTCTTCATTATATTGCCGTTAAATATGCAAATGATCTATTTACATATATTTTTTACAAAATTCTTAGGTTTTTGGGGGGTATTTTAGTAAAATTTAAACCTAGAAATAGCATAATTCTAGAATAATTTATTATTTTAATGCTTTTTTATTATTTTTCCTCAAAATATCTCTTCTGGCGAATTTCGTCAACAAAATTTAGCCCACGGCAGCTAGCAAAATTTCAATCAGCACTAATGTAACAACTTGATCACGCATAAATTTGTAAATTCATTTCACATTTTCATATAAACAAAGTATAATGAGTGGATAGCCACTGATGCAAGAATTCGATCTTGGATTCAAGGGTCTGTTGACTCTCATATAGTTCTGAGTCTTCATCCATATTCCTTTGCAAAACAGATGTAGGATTACCTCACACTTGTGTTCAACCATGAAAATAGTGCTATGTGTATTAGCTTCAGTTGGAGATATCCAATTTCTCTCAAGAAAATCTCTCAATTCAAGAGTATTACTCAGGTTTTCTCAATCTATGGACTGAGTATTCTAAGCTTGTCGAAGCCAAAATTCCTGCAGAAGGCATGGCGGCTGTGAAACCAGTGTTTACAGTTTCCATCAAAATTTTGTTTTTTTAGGTAGCGACGTGTTTTGGCTAGAAAATCGCCGATTTGTATTTTTGTCGATTTTTGGCGGCGTACCGAACGAAACAAGGCGAAATGGGCGATACAGAGAGGGAAACAAAATTTCTTGAAATTTTCATTGTTGAAATGGGGCGACATGCCGGCGAAATTTCCCCAAAATCAAAAAAAAAATCCCAATTTATCTCTTTTTTATTTTCCAGCGTTTCGGCGGCATGCTGAGGGCGATGGGCAGCACACCCATTGACACCGAAACAATAAACCTTTTGTGCAACAAGTCCATGCCATGAGCCAAAGGGATCAATTTCTCATGCGCTTGCACCCAAAATTTTAAGCTTCTAGGTCTGCCTTGCTTAACAGGAGGTCCCTCCCTCTTTGGTTGGCTGTCTGGGAGAGCTACTAAGTGTAGAACAGAGGGAAATTACTCAAGCACTATTGGAGAAACATGCCAACATCAATCCTCCAATTGCCTTTGCTGCTCAGGGAAGATCCAGGCCAAGAAATATGATCATGGTCCAGTGCCATAGCTGTAAAAAATATGCCATATCACTGTAAATTGTGGCAAGAAATTTTGTAATTATTGCAAGAAAGATGGTCATATCATCTAAGAATGTCCCACCCATCCTTCCAACTGCAATCCAAAGGCTTATCAAGCCTCCGTGGAGCCTGATATCCCTTCTACTTTATCATGTTGAGAATCCTCTACATCTAGTACTAGGGGTGGCAATCGATCGAATATGGTACGGATCTGCTAAGATCCGAATCCGATCCGAAAAAAATTTACCGATATCCGAATTCGATCTGATATCCGACGGATCTTTAATACTTAAATCCAAATTCGAAATTCAATGAATATCCAAAATCCGAATTCGATCCGATATCCGATCCTAAATTCGAATTCAAAACCGAAATCCGAATTCGAGCCTGTTTGAACATGAAACTTTAAAAAACAATTTTAACAATTAAAGTAAATTTAACTATAAATTTTAACACAAATCCAAGAGTCTAATGATCAAATGATGATTTAACCCTTTTAACTTATGGTTGAACCATGGTCTGGGCTAAGTTTATATGTATTATAAGTATGTTTTCATTTCGGATCTTTATCGAATCGGATACATGTATATCCAAATCCAAATCCGAAAAAATTCGGATCCGAAATTCGAGATCCGTATCCGAACCGTGGATCTAAATCCTATATCCGAATTCGGTAATTTCGGATCGGATTCGGGTCGGATTCGGATATATATCCGACCCATTGCCAGCCCTAACATCTACTACATCCATGACTCCAGCCATGGTGCAACAGATGATTTATCTGGGCTTTTTCTTCTCTAGGTCTTCAAGGTAATTTCTATGATTCTTTTAAGTCTTGGTTCCTTGATTTTGTTGCCTCAAATCACATGACTACGACCTCTGATATGCTTCAAAATATTCAAAAGTATCATAGCAATTCACATACTAGTGGACACAATTCCTATTACTGGCGTTGGAGATATTTCAGCGGCACTCAATGATGTGTTTATTTCTCCAGGGTTATCTACCAATCTTCTTTCTATTGGACAATTAGTCGACAATAATTGTGCTGTGGTTTCCTCTAATGATGGATGTATGGTGCAGGAGCAGGATCAAGCAAGGTGATCAAGAATGGGCCTAAGATTGGAAGGCTATTTCCGTTACAAATACCTAAAAAATTAATTTTTAGTGGTGCTTTATCAAATTATTTAAGATTTAGTCAGCAAAATTTTGGGTTTTAACTTTTAGATCACCTTTATCAAAATAATTAATTTTTAGTGTCATTTTACTATTACAAATCCGATATTCCAAGAATGCCCTTATATCACTCATCCAAATGACTTGTACAAGTCATTTTATTGACTTGTACAAGCTAATTTATTGACTTGTACAAGTCATTTTATTGCTTGTACAAGTCTAAAATGGCTTGTACAAGTCAATTTATTGCTTGTACAAGTCCCGGAAGTAAGTTGTATAAGGGTATTTTTGGAAGAATTTACGTGTAACAGTGAAATATAGAGCTGGAAACGGATCCGGTCGAGTTGGGGTTAAACGGGTTGGGTTCAAGTTGACCCGATTAATGGCGGGTTGGGAAAACCCCAAACCAAACCCAACCCGACAATAAACGGGTTCAACCCGCCAACCCGATTTTTTTTTTGTATTTTTTATTTTTTCAAAAAATATTATTAAAATAGGATTATAGGGTAATTGGGTCGGGTTCGGGTCATAATCGGGTTGGAGGATCATAATCAGGTTAATTCATGCCATTTTTTGCACTTTTTTTATTAGGTTTTTTACAACAACACCCCCTGAGGTTTGGGTAATAGGCACGCGGTACCCCTGAGGTTTAAAACTGATCACTTATAACCCTCAGGCTTCTCAAAACTGTCGCTTACTACCCCTACCGTCAATTGAAGTGAAACGGTGTTAAGTTTATAATTTTTAAAGACAAAACTACCCCTTTTCTTTTTAACACTCACTTTCCACTCCCAATCGAACGAAACTGTACATTGACGGAGAGTTCCGAAAGGTCGGGTGGTTCTGGTTTTGATTCTCGGAGAGATTGCATAGCTTCCAATATCAGCGGAGAACTTCAACATCAACATTTCAATAAAGAAAACATAAATAAATGGGAAATGAAGATGGGAAGAGGCCTAGATTTCTCTGCCTCCATGGATTTCGAACAAGTGGTGAAATCCTCAAGAACTAGGTTGGAAAGTGGCCGGAATCGGTGCTAGAGAAGATGGATCTTTTCTTCTTAGACGCCCCCTTTCCCTCCGAGGGAAAATCAGACGTTGAAGGGATCATCGATCCTCCTTATTACGAATGGTTCCAGTTCAATAAGGTCAGATTTATAGATTCTGCTCTTTCTGGCTCACCGTATATGCATATTTTCAAAATTAATTCGTAAGTAATCTTTTGGGGATTACTAATCGAGCCTCCTCCATATATGTGTGAATGCTGAATGGGGTAAAATTCCTTTAGGAATTCACGCAGTACAGGAACTTCGAGGAGTGTCTTGCATACATCGAGGAATGCATGATGAATCACGGACCTTTCAATGGTCTGCTGGGTTTCTCCCAGGTGAGTTATTTTCCTCATTTCTTAAACTTCCACATTAGTTACAGAAGAATAACACATGGGCATAACTTTTCCTTGCCTGAAATAGTTTCTGTTTTTCATTTTACTTTGAACTCAAGGGAGCTATTCTGTCGGCTGCTTTGCCGAGACTTCAAGCGAAGGTAAGGATCTTAAATTGGTGGGCGGGGGCTGAAGTTAAGATGTGGGATTGAACAAATGGTGGTTCATGGTGGCAGGGTTTGGCGCTGACAAAGGTTCCGAAAATAAAGTAGTTGGTGATAATCGGAGGGGCAAGCTGAAGGCGGAATCGTGGGCGGATAAAGCATATGCGTCTTGGATTCAATCTCCCTCCCTCGGTCTCTCCACGAATCGATTCACCAAAGCCGTTGAAGAAATCTTAGGAGACATCGGAGTCCAGCAGCCAGCGGCCGGACTTCAGTTCGTCCAAGGAGGGTTCGTTCAAGGGGGAGGAACGGGGTTCTGTGGGAGAAGGGGACGGGTGAGTGTTAAAGAGAGAAGGGGTAGTTTTGTCTTTAAAAATAATAAACTTAACACCGTTTCACTCCAATTGACGGTAGGGGTAGTAAGCGACAGTTTTGAGAAGCTTGAGGGTTATAAGTGATCAGTTTTAAACCACAGGGGTACCGCATGCCTATTACCCAAACCTCAGGGGGTGTTGCTGTAAAAAACCCTTTTTTATTTAATCGGGTTGGCGGGTCATAATCGGGTTTAACCCGATTACAGGCAGGTTGGGAAACCCCCAACCCGCACCCAACCCAATTAATAAACGGGTCAACCCAACCCGTTTATAATCAGGTTAGTCGGGTTGATCCGTCGGGTCGGTTCGATTTTTGCTTGCTCTAGTGAAATAGCACTAAAAATTAATTATTTTGATAGAGGTGCACTAAAAGTTAAAACTCAAAACTTTGCTAACTAAATCTTAAATAATTTGATAAAGTACCACTAAAAATTAGTTTTCCACCTACTGATGTGCTGTCTTTTGCATGTAATATAGTTTGTAATAAGAATGAGGTTTGGCACCAACGTTTGGGCCATCCAAACACTCATACTCTAGATTATCTATTGAAATTTGGAGACTTGGGAAATAAAGAATCTGCTTCTGTTTCTTTCGTTCTTCTTATAAACTCGGCAAAAGCAAAACTCTCCCTTTTCCTTTACATTGTAGTAGAGCAAAAAAAGTGTTTGAGATTGTATATAGTGAGGTATAGGGAGTTACAATAATGCAAAATGTAACTGTCTCGTCACATTCATCGATAATTAGAGCCGGTTCTCTTGGGTGTACTTTTGCGCTCTAAGACAAAAGTGTTTTTTGCCTTCAAGAATTTTATAGCTTATGTGGGGAATCAGTTTTCCACTTGCATCAAAGCTCTTTGCATAGACTCAAGGGGGAGTATATATCCTATGATTTTCTAAACTTCTTGCAACAAAAAGGTATTATTTCCGAGCGGACATGTCCTTACACACCAAAACAAAATGGGAAGGCCGAGAGAAAGAATAGGCATCTGCTTGACATTACTTGGATATTGCTTCTTGAGTCATCCATCCCTTCTAAATTTTGGACAGAAGCACTTTATACTATCGTTTATCTTATTAATAGGCTGCTCTCTCTAGTCTTGGACATGGAAGCTCCTCATTTGCTGCTCTTTGGCAAGACTCCACAATACCAAGATCTTCACATCTTCAGATCTATATGCTTTATTCACTTACCAGCACATGAACAGCACAAGCTCTCTGTTAAACTTCGGTCTGAGGGAACTTTGGACAGATATAAAGCAAGGCTGGTTGCTTTAGGCAACAAACAAAAATATGGCATGGACTACGAAGAAACCTATGCCTCAGTTGCCAAGATGACCATGGTTCATCTTGTTGTTGTTGTAGCCACCTCTCAAAATTAGCACATTCATCAAATGGACATCAAGAATGCATTTCTCCATGGTGATTTAAAAGAAGCGGTGTATATGAAGCCTCCCTCCGGTTCAGCAGCTCCTCATAATCATGTTTTCCAGCTGAAGTGGTCTCTTTATGGGCTCAAACAAGCCCTTCGTGCGTGGTTTGACAAGTTTCGAACCACTCTTCTTGATCTTTCATTTGAGCAAAGTCAATATGACTCCTCTTTGACAGGTTCCAATACTTGGTATGTTCTTTCCTACCGACACTACACTTGATTTGGTCGGCTATAGTGATGCTGCTTAGGCGAGATGTCCAGATACCCGTCGCTCTACCACAGGATGGTGCATGTTTCTTGGTGATGCACTTATCTCCAGGAAATCAAAGAAACAAGACGTGGTTTCCAAATCCTCAACAGAATCAAAATATCAAGCACGGTCTGCTACTTGCTCAAAGATCATTTGGCCCCGAGGATTCCTCTTTGAACTTGGTTTACCATAGCACAATCCCACTCCCTTAAATGCAGATACTACTAGTGCCATCCGGATTGCCAATAATCTTGTTTATCATGAGCGCATCAAGCACATAAAAGTGGATTTCCACTATATTCGACAAGCCTTTGGTCGCAAATGTCATTAGTCTTCCTTATGTCCCTACAAATTTTCAAGTGCAAATATTCTCACCAAGGGCGTTGACGCATCACAAACACCAATTTCTTGTAAAGAAACTGCTGCTTGTTGACCAACCAGCATCAATTTGAGTGGGGGTGTGTCAAGTGAGCTGTCTTGTAATTAGGCAATGACATCTGTCTTGTAACAGCTACAACAAGCTGTTTTGGTCAAGGTTTTAAGTATCGGCCAATACATAGTGGTATCGCCATAAGGCGACACCAAATATAAACCAGATACTGGGGTTTTTCCAAAAGTATCGGCTGATACTTCTCAATATCGGCCGATACAACTCAATATTGGGCTAGACCGATACCAAACCTGATACCGAGTTTTCAAACCTTGGTTCTAGTAGCTAGCTATACAAATAATTAGGTGTACATAGTTTTCCTAATATAGCTATGTAATTTTAGGTAATAGCTAAGAATCAATGATGGTTAATTTCCCTTGATATACTTTCATGTATAGCTGTTTTGACCTCTATTTAATGGAAAAAGAGCCTCGGAACAAGGCATCTCAAATACTCTGACACAAATGTCATTAAGAGAATATCAAGAATAGTTCATTACAATAGGTGAGGTTTGCTAATATACAATCAAAACTTTACCATTTCCCTTTGGCAAAACAAAATTTCGAAGGGAATGATTATATCGTTAAAGTTTCACCACGCCACCCAAATTTCGCAGCATGTTGCCAAATTTCATCGCATGTGACCAAGGATTAAACGCATGAGGGAATTTTGCATGTTTCTCGAAATTTCCCTTTTAAGGACAATTTTAAGGGAAGTATTGCCTTATTTCCCCCATTTTTCTTCTTTTCCGTTTCTTAAGAGGGAAAAGTTTCATTGACTCAATTTTTTCACCTCCAACAACTTAGGAACTACACATAGATGAGTTTTTTATTTTAAAATATATAACACTTACATGTGATGAAGATTTGAAACATCATCATTTGAGTTTAAGGTGAATGCATATTTTCTAGCTTCAATAATCATAAACCCCAATCAAAACAAATGAAATTAATATATATTGTGTTGTCAATATCATTTTTTAAAATATATAACAATTACATTTGATGAAGATTTGAAACAATGTCATTCGAGTTTAAGGTGAATGCATATTTTCTAGCTTCAATAATCATAAACCTAATCAAAACAAATCAAATTAATGAAATATTAAAATAAAAATTATTGGATAAGCAATTAATGCAAATATGAATAAAATTTTTACGATAAAAAAATTTAATTAATCTACTCAATTACTTATCCAATAAATTATCCATTAATTATAGTAATATATTAATGATCAATTATTCATCTAATTAATTGATGATTAATTAACATAATCAGTTATTAACTTAAATAATAACGGAAATATACTTCAAAAATTAAAATTACTAAAAATAAAATATATTTTTATAGCTGGATATTGATATTATATTGAGCCTATTTCAAGTGTTTTGGAGTTTTTAAGTCTTCTATTCTTAGTTTCATTTTATATTTATTTGATTATGTTACTAATATCTTGCCATGTTGGCCTAAATATATGCTACATGGATCCATTTTGCCAAAATTAAGTATAATTCCTTGTCTTTGTCTCTTAATTATATCTCTATAAAATTTCACACTATTTCTAAACAATTTAGGTATACGAAATGACTAGAACCAATAGGGCAATCCCAATTCATTGGGCCTTTCAATCTTTCTTTTTTTAATATTTATTCCACATTCTATGTGGTCATACTTTTTTTTTTTATTAATTTCAAAAAATAGTACAGAAAAATGGGGGGGCCCATCCAAACTTAACCCCAACAAAACCAAAGCAAGAAGACCTAAGTCCTAATAGCAAACAATCCAGTTTTATCATGAAACATACAACTTTTGACATGGGGAGGAAGATCAGAGAGAGACTCATAAACTTTCTTGGCAGGATGCCCACACCCTTCTATGCGGTCATACTTGCCCATACGTATGTATGAATAACTATGTATATATAATTCTTTAGACTTCGCATTGTTTTTAGGTGCATTAGATTGTCTTAAATCACTTGAAAGTTTTACCTAAAAATTCCAAAAATTTAAAATAATCCCTTACAATTTCCGCATGTTGACAAAATTTTCTAGCATGTCCACAAAATTCCACTAGATTCTTAGAAAATCATCAAAGATACATGAATAAGGGAATGAAAACAAATAAATTGGACATCAAAATTGAGCCTCCTAATATGTCATTTGTAGCCGATGAAGGATTTGTGATGATTTTATGGAGGGCGTAATTCTGAACTAGAGATTGGAGGGGCTATCTTGTATCCATGTTTAAAAATAATTCAAACCATGCCATTAGATATAGGACTTACTTTTTTCAGTGCATTAATAAGATGCAAGGATACTTCAAATTGTGGGTCAAAATAATTCTTATAGTGACTATTTTTCAGACCTTCATTGTGTTGTGTTTTTATGAGAAATGTTTTTTTTTTTAATGAATAATGTAGATGTGTGTATATATATATGTGTATGAAAAAGTGAGTAGTAACAAGTATACAATCAGAAGCACAAAAAGCACTCTACAAAAACCTCACAATCCCCATCAGCCCCAAAAACACAAAAAACAACAACAAATACTATGACACTCCACAGTACAACGGATATCCACAAGTGGCTCCCCCAAGAGACCTTAATCCAAAGCTGAACAAACCATTCAACTTCGGATCATAAGCATAACTCACTTCTAGTCTCCTAAATCATGTGTGGGGCCTCTCCTCTCATCATTCCATCCTCAAAAATAGACAAGAAACACTACTTTTTCCAATCCTTCACAATTTCAGGAAGAACCGAAGCCCACGATGCTACAGCAATCACTATGGAATCAAACACTTGGTCAACCGATAACAATGTATCCTTGAAAATCCTATTGTTTTGTTCCAACCATATGAACCAAGTAACTGCATGGAATAACGTATCATACAGCAATTTGCCCCTCTTCCCCAAGCCCTTAACTCGCCACTGATTGAACTAAGCCTTAAAAGTATCTGGTATCACCCAAGAGACCCCTATCATCTCAAACAACCGCGTCCAAATAATAGTGGCAAAACGACAATGGACAAATAGATGATCAATGCACTCTCCAGACTCCATACAAATAACGCAAACATGCGGGGATAAGGTATTCCTTTTCCATCTTCTTTGGATTAGATCAGCCGTATTTATCCTGTATAAGATGGCAGTCCATAAAAAAGCCTTAATCTTAAGAGGGATCTTAGGCTTCCATATTTGAAGAGACGAAAAGGATGCCAAAGGAATTAAGGAAACCTGTACAACGGAGTTGAAAAAGGATTTGCAGGAAAACATTCTATTGGATGAAAGGGACCAAGATACCTTATCAGAACCTAGGGGATCAAGAATCACATCCTTTAGGCTGTCAATGAGCAAAGATATCTCTTCCAATTCAGGAGGATGAAGACTCCTCCGAAATGGAAGATTCCAAGAAGAGCCAGAAGGAGACCAGTGTAGAGTATCAGCCACAAAAGCAAAAGGAAGGAGAGCAAGGGAAAATAATCAAGGAAATTGGATGGATAATGGCTGATTGCCCCACCATAAATCATGCCAAAATAGAGTCGATAAACCAGGTTCAATACTCATCCTGATGAGGATAAAACAAATGTGCGATTTTCATAACGGCCTTCCACGGGAAATTTCCTGGAGGTCGTGCCCTCAAGTTAATGAACCATCCATTATCATCACTTCCATATTTACTTGTAATCACTTGGCACCACAAGCTTTCCTTTTCTGTGCTGAAATGCCACAACCATTTTGCTAGAAGAGAGGAATTTCGATGGGCTATCATACCCACCCTAATACTACCTTTCTGCTTTGCCAGACACACCTTATCCCACCTTATTAAATGAATCTTCCTTTTTCCCCCACCCTCCCAAAGAAAGTCTCTTTGGGCTTTCTCAATGATGGCCACAACTCTTCTAGGCATCCTAAACAAGGACATAAAATAAACCGGAAGATTAGCAAGCACAGCCTTGATTAGGATTATCCTTCCCCCCAAAGACAAATAATTCCTCTTCCAAAGCGACAGTCTCTTCTCCACTCTCTCAATGACTAGCTCCCAAAAACTGACATTACAAGGGGATGCACCAAGCAGGAGACTTAGATACAACATCGGCCACTGACCCACCTAACACCCTAAGATTCAACTAAGAGATAAAGACTCATCCTCCGCTAAGTTCAAACCTACAATGGAGCTCTTCTCCCAATTAACTTTCAGACTTGAAATCATATGGAAAGTATGCGATATGCTCTTTAACCAAATCATTTGGTCCTTAGAGGCTTCCAAGAAAATCAAGGTATCATCCACAAACTGGAGGTGGGATATTGTTACCTGATCTCTTCCGACCTTAAAAACTTTGATAAAACTCGGTGGATCCCCCTGCCAAATACCCCTAGAAGAAAGGAAAAACCCTTTCACCCCTCCATTTACCAAGATAGAGAAATGGACATTTTTCAGGCACCCATGAATCCACTTTCTCCACCTTTCACCAAAGCCTTTCCATTTCAAAACTGAGTCTATGAAGGCCCACTCCACTTTGTCATACGCCTTTTCAATGTCCAATTTACATACTACTCCAGGCTCCCTAGATCTCTTCCGGCTTTCCACACACTCATTTGCAACTAATGCAGAATCCATGATTTGGCGTCCTTCCATGAAGGCACTTTGATTTAATGAAATGATCTCTGGCAACACCTTCTTCAGCCTAACCGACAAAACATTTGCTATGATCTTATAAACACTAGTGGTCAAACTTATAGGCCTAAAATCCTTGACACCTATTGCCCCAACTTTCTTAGGAAATAGAACAAGGAATGTCGCATTTGTGGCCTTATGAATAATGCCATTCGTGAAGAATTATTGGAACACCTTAAACAAATCATCCTTAACAATATCCCAATGCAGACACTCTTTTTTGTGAGAAATGTTATGGGGATGTTACTCAAATTTGGTCTACAAGTCTAAATGCAGACACTCTTTTTTGTGCCCACCATCAAACTCTTCATTTTCTAATCTTTATCAAGAATTTTTCAGGATTGACTATGTATATCCTATTTGTCACTCTTTCTGGTTACATCGTCCATAAACATTAGCTTGAGCGTCGTACAACAAATGAGGATATCAGGACGGATGAATGAGAATTAGAAATAAGCCCATTTACTATAAAAGAATTTAAGAGTAGCTCCATATTGATTATTGAGATAAATAATAGTTTGTTGGTATGATTCTGACAAGTTAAATAAGTATAACTGATGGCGCTAATGTATAAATTAACTATTGGAAGTTGACGGATCTAAAAGTTATGCAAAAGGCCTAAAAGGGTATTAAGGACTTGGTGGAGAGTTGATCCCAATGCACATGGTCAAACAAAAGATACGGAGCTTTATAGGCAGGAACAACTTTGAGATCTATGCTGTACAAATAAATAGTTGGGTAAACACGTGATCATAATATGATAAAATAACCACTCATGTTTATGTACCTTTTCTATTTTCATTTTGTTCCTAAAACATAGGTTTGATATAAAAGTTTTCAAATTCTATCTAATAAGAAAATAAAGAACATTTGACAAACATGTAATATGAATGCCCTGAAATTTAATATAAACAAGTTGCAAGAGTACTCACTTCCGTGAGCGCTCCACTCTGCGCTTCTTTGAGGGATCACCCTTGTCCACTGCACAAGTTTTGTAAGTTAGAAAAAGTGAAATGAATGCACAAAGCTACATCACTCCATCCATATACATGATTATCTGAGGAAAGTTTGTAATTTTAGACAATCATGGAATATGAATAAACAGGGAGAAAACATATAAGTTCATAAATTGAAATACCTACAATAAACATATGGATTGAGATACATTCAACTTTGTGCAAACATGAAATATGACTGAGAAAATAGATCATATAACTTCATAAAAGGCAGAGCTAAAAACATATATAAATTTAGATACATCCAAAAACTCTTTATTGTGAAGCAATTGTTCATGTATGTTCAATGAGCGTACGACAATGAAGGTGTTGATTTTGCAAATGTCAAAAGTTAACTAGTGAAATGTTAATTTTTAATATCAAATTTATAACTTTTCAAAAGGGAAAAATAATTGGTAAACTAGAAAACAAAAACTAAGGTATTTGATTATAACAAAATCGAAAAATGAAAAAATATGTTTAATAACTGGGGTAACTTCATCAGTGTTTGCTTTAATTGCCATATCTTTTATGCGCTATCAGTCCCAAGCCCATATAGAGGAGGAAGGTTGTGTTAGGTTAGCAGCCAATGCAAAAAATTTTCCTAAATCTAAATATGACATGAATCTTGAATTACAATCATGTACATATGCTAGGGCGTCCTCCGGAAACATGAGATTGATCCCAATCCCAATTCATACCTATTTAGACAGTTGAAACATTTTTACATTTCTTAGCTTCTAAAATGCAAAAAAAAACTATGTAATTATGTATATTAAGCATTTTTATTCTGGGAACACTACCTAGTGATCAACTTCTTTTTTATTTGACATTTTATTACATCCATAGACATATATACCATATTGTTTGCATTGTGGAACATATTTTTCCAATTGTTAATCTCTATAACACTCTATGGTTCTTACATTTGTTTTATCTGTATAAGATGGATTTCCGCTCATAATTGTCATTAAAAGAACATTGTAGGTTATTTAAGAGCACGTTATCAGAGAAAAGTGCTTGCAACAATGAGAAAGAAATCATCTTTGAAAACTAGTTTATGGAATAATGAATTCAGTGTCAATAAGATTGAAACACAAATTCTTGAACTACGCAATCACTACATAAAAATAATTACCTTGGCCATCAGATGTAATGGATTCCATCCGAACTAGGCTTCCTTTCTGTTGGAGAAACCAAAAAGAGAAAAATGAACAGAAGAATAGACTTAAATGTGTGACAAGGTTCATACAGTATCTTTTATGAAAGAAACAAGACATGATCCAAGATCTGAATGAGGACTTACCTTCCTTTCATCTTTTAAATTGTTGTCATATATCCTCTCTCTTAATTCTGGGTTTAAAAGAAACATAAGTAGATTAGGAGTTCAAATGATTTTGTTCAAAGAACGCTGGAGCAGAAAATTGGAAAAGAAAAACAAAAGAAAGGAATGTATTGAAGCACTTAAAGTGGAAAATTTAGCTTAAGATAGGTTCATTTTTAACTGCAGGTGTAATTTTCATGGAATTCTTATATAAAGGTCAAATTGTTCATACATGGACTCACAAAATCACAGTTGAATATGTGATAGAAGTTCTAGAAAATGACATTTCTCAAAGTTTAAGATATTTATCACATATCTTTCAAATCCTTGAAAGGAAAAATCTCAGTAGCACACTTAAGCTTACAGTTTGTGTCTTTGTTACAGAAGAGATGAATTGCTTCATATGGTCAAGAACAAATCTGAAGTAAGAAAGAATCTAAAGGTGAAGAAGTTGAGAAAAAACAGCAATGCGTCACTAGATGTTTAGAAGAATATGAAGTCCAAAGCTTTCTTGTTAAATGTCAGGATGCTACAACATGTAAAGAACTAATTTCTTATAGAAGTATCATGCTAGAGAGTACTTCATACCATGAAGTTGATTACTTCCTTAAGTCACTTAGTAAGTTAGTATGGGGTAGGTTGCACATGTTTCTGAACAGTTGGCCACCACCTATGATTATTTGGGAAGTACTCATAAGTCCTTATGGAAATGAATGATATAATTGGCTTGGTTGAAAGGAACCCAAATACACCAAGGACCAGCTCTCAAACTAACTTTATCATGTGTTTGACATACACAACTACTGATAGATTTTTGAGCTTAAAAAATTGAAACATGAAGTATCTCTTAAATGTATATTCCACTGGATTCTAAAAACCATTTTCAACTATGATTATGATGATATCATGATTAAACATTTTACAATTTTGCACGCTCCCTTTAACATTTTATTGTTAAAACCTAAAGTTAATGGTACTAACTTAAACATTTCACAATCAAACTTATGTACTATAAAAACTTTTTTACTTCAGAAGTTTATACACCAACTCCGCTAGTGTTTGCCTTTATTGTTATATCTTTTATGCACTACCGGTCCCAAGCCTGGAGAAAGGAGAAGGGTTGCGTCAGGTTGGCAGCCGGTGTAAGACTCTTGCTAAATCTAAACATGACATGAATCTTGAATTAGAATCCCGTGTACATGCAAGGTTGTTGCCCGTTTTAAGTGATGCACTACAATGGGGCCCGGTTACAGCAAGAAATGAGAAAGGGTTGAGGGCGTCCTCTGCAAACGGCACAGTCCAGCACCGCCTGGTTGCAGTGAGAAGTGAGCAAGGGTTCTCGCGTCAAGTTGGACAAACTTAGGTAAAGAAGCTAGCCAAGAGAGTAGGATTCGCTTAGGTGCTTGGAATATATGAACTTTAATAAGGAAAAAAACTAGAGCTAGTAGATACTGTTAACACAAATTTTCGTGTCTAAAACAAAAAGACAAAAAAAATGTAACAAATAACAATTTGTATTAAAATGAAGAAATGGATTACAATCTTTGTGATTCTCCTCTGATTCGATCTCCTTGATGGGTCTTGATCCAAGGGCTACACAAGCTTGATCTTGAATGAAACTTCAATATTCAACTTAAGGGCTCCGAGAGCTTGATCTCAAATTGGACTTCGATCTTTGATTTGGGGGCCGTAAAGTTTGGTCTCGAACCGGACGATCTTCCTTTGTTGTGATTGTGATTTTGTCTTCTCTTTTCTCAAAGTATAAATTTGATAGAGAGGAAAACGGGGTAGATTTGGTGTAGACTTGAATGAGTTTCTCCAACTCTCCTTGAATTTCTGTAGAGTTTCTCCAAGCTTTAGGCAGAACTTCTATAGCTTGAATTTGCCTTCTGATTTCTGCAGAGTTTCCCCAAGCTTTAGGCAAGTCTTCTAGAGCTTGAAAGGTCTCCCCTTCTTCTCACTGAGGTCCTCTATTTATAGACAAAGGTTATAAACACTTGTCATAATACGAGGATCTCTTTTGATTGCGAATTTCCTTATGAGGGTGCATCTCATTTGGCAGCAATTTGAATTTAATGAAGCGTGCCATACTGAGAGATTCATTTGCTTTGATTTTGGCATTTTAGATTACTTCTACCATTACTTTCCTTTTTTGTGTTGTCACAGCTTTGTTACCAAAAGACTTATTTATTCTGTTTTAGTAACAAATATAACACATATCTTGCTTTGTGGGGCCCATTTGTAGTTAATGGGTTGGATTTGTAAGATGCTTATCTTGACCCATATTTCATAAACGGGTCGAACCATCAATTTGTTTAATCAGGGCTTATTTGTTTGGTTAAGCCCTGGCCTTGAATTTGATCTCATTTACCAAAGTCAATTATTTGACTTGGTCAAATTTTTGACTTGATGACACTAAAATTTTAGTGTCTGCAAATGCCCCCACTTCAAGTCTCTGGCTGTTTACATGATTGTCATGTGTTACAGGTAGGACTTGAAGTACATGAATATATTTAACCATTGGGACGTGGAAGAAATGGCAAGCCCATTGCAAGGCTTCATGCATGGGAGTGGTATAAGGATTTAACTTGATCCATACCATCTATTCTGTTAAAAGATATTTAACGTGGAGTGGTGTACGAGTTTAACTTGATCTACACCATTGGCTCTGTCAAGAGATCTTTAACTTATATCACAATATTTTGATGTTTTGAGAATTTGATGCCCCCACTAGTCGTTTTAGCAAAAGAGCCCACTTTTCTTGCTTCAAGCCATGCATCTTGTGCCAATCATCAAAGGGCGTGATTCCATGATGATTGTGTCACGGTATGTGGCTAACATGGCATGTTTTGAACTATAAACGGTTGAGGATTTGATACCACTTCACATTGATTTGTTGTGACCATATGGTCATGCATTAGCTTAGCCTCTAACTTGCATGCTTTCCATGAATAGATTTGACCATCAAAGCAATGAAAAACAGCAACTCAACCATTTATTTCCAACTTCGCAACTCTGAAATTCATCACGACTGTTCCTCGTGGGAGGTCTTACTGGTTATAGAATCTAAGCACCTTCCTTTCTATTTGTGCTTCGGAATGATTTGAACATCTTTACATATGAATATGGTTTGGTAGTCCACAATTCTAGGTATCTTATTTCCTTGTTATGTGTTATGCATCATAACAAGACCGTTGACAGCCTTTCTGGAATTTTATTCCCTTTTGAAAATATTCTTCTTGCCAAGAAATAGGCAAGTAGAGAACATGCATCTAGAATGTGATCTTTATGTAGTAAAGAATGGAGATCTTCCTTACTTATTTGGAATACATATAAGGGAAAGATTTCTCTATCAAGGCATTGATAAAGCTCCCAAATCTGGTAAGAAAGATCTTAGAATAACTATAAGTACATGATACCTCCACTTGATTCATTAGGCTTTGGCTTTATCTTGGTCATCCATCTCCCAGATCATAATTAATTTATTACAACCATTGCCCTGCAGCTTTCGCTACTTTCTTTCAATGAGCTCTAAGACATTTCATCATTTTTTTCTTGCATGGATCAGCTCTAAATACCCATCACTGCTTGACATTACCTATTGAAACATCCATGTTGGTGGAATTTCGAAAGCAAAAAACAGCAGGACCATTGGTGCAGGTGACATGTGAAGCAAATAGCAGGTAGGTGTCAACGACAAGTATATTTCCATTGAGCTCATCGTCGCACAAAATCCACCAGAAATAGCCGCCTGAATGCTTTTGTCCAATCTTCCGTTCTCTCTTCGAAGGCATGTCAATATGTTACTTTTCACCTTCTTGGAATCAAGCATCCCGGGCTCGCAAACTATGGCATCCTCAACAGTTGCCTTCATAGCCTTTGCATATGCAATACTAATAAGTGGGTGAAATTTCCAAGCAAACCATGATCTGAAAGACTTTCGCCCTTTAAATTCCTTTTGTTCCCAAGTGTAACCTCATTGGAAAGCTTCTGATCAATGGTGTTGGCTCTAACTATCATGATCCATGGTGCTATGTTGGAGACGATTCCGTGTTGGCAAACCATGGAATATGCTCAATGAAGAGATTTATTTCGATCGTATGCTCATGCCTCCTCTCTCATTCTTCTGGCAGCTTCTCTCTTTTCTCAGAGCGAGATTGCGATACAGCTTGTCGGTTCTCTTTGATAAGAACAACCACTAAGAAGGCGTTATCATCATCCACCAGGGTAAGTATACCCCTTTTTCTTTTTTTTTTCTTTTTAGCTCCTTGAATTTGTTGAATGACGCCCATAATTTTATAATGCTATCAATGAGGGCGTTGAAATGACTTGCATTCCATTCTAGGAAGCCCAAGGCTTGTGACGATTCACTACTTTCGATTAATCAAGACTGAAATCCCAGGCACATTGAAATTTGGGATGCCTATTCCAACCACTGACCATAGTACTCTTAATTCGTTTGATATAACCAGTTTTGTTTGAAATATGGCTTTGCTTTGAAAAAATAAACCCAAGAGTGAAACTAGTGCTTGAAGGATGCTTGATGACAACGGGTCCCAGATTTATTCCCTTTGCCAGCCCATGCTTTTTTATTTTTTATTTTTTTAAAAGACTAAGGCACGTGTTACCTTCCTCAAACAAGTTGGGATTTATAAACCAACCACTCATGATGAAGCATGAGGATAATTTTGAAGGTTAAAAAAAGAAGACAAAGAGGCCATCTTGGTACAGTGGATCACGTATATTCCAATGATCACAGCCCTCAAGAAGATCAGCCTCAAGGATGTTCCAGTCTTGTTACTCCTCCTTGAACCACTTCCTTATTGTTGCTCTACATTTGTGCCAAAGAAGTTACTGTCTAAAGGATAAATACCAAAGCCTTTGAAGCAAAAATATCATCCTCATAACATGCAGGACCATTTGGATTTTCAGGCCTTGAGTTGTATTGAGCATCTACTATATTCAATGCATCTGTGTCCTCTATAATAGCAAATTGTATTAGATTCTAGAGAGCTGTATCATCATTAGCTTTTCTTCATGTCTTTTCCATAACAGTCTAATATTGGATGGTTAAACATTTCCTCACTCAGATCAAGTATACGATTGGCTTTACTTCAAAATTTTTTTCTAAATGATTTTTTTTAAGAGACTTTTTGGAAGAAGCAACTCTTAATGCTCACTAATGTTTTTGCTGGACTTTGCAGGCTTTGATGATACGTTCTAAATGTTACTATCCACCAAATTATCTCAAGCTTTCTTTTACCAATTTGTATACCATCAAGATGTTGACTATCGCCTTGGGGCCATCTTTATTCTCATGCACTTTCTGAATCTAAAGCTTCATCACGGACAAGGCAATTGGAAAGCAAACCATTAATTTGGTCACTGCATTTTCAGAAAGTCAAACCGTTAACTCGGTCCCTGCACTTCCTTCAGAGAGACAAACCGTTAACTCGGTCCCTGCACTTCACTTCCTTCAGAGAGTCAAACCGTTACCTCGGTCCCTGCACTTCCTTCAGAGAGTCAAACCGTTAACTCAATCCCTACACTTCCTTCAGAGAGACAAACCGTTAAATCGGTCCTTGCACTTCCTTTAGAGAGTCAAACCGTTAACTCAGTCCCTGCACTTCCTTAAGAGAGACAAACCGTTAAATCAGTCCCTGCACTTCCTTCAGAGAGTCAAACCGTTAACTCAGTCCCTGCACTTCCTTCAGAAAGTCAAACCGTTAACTCGGTCCCTGCACTTCCCTTCAGAGAGTCAAACTGTTAACTCGGTCCCTGCACTTCCTTCAGAGAGACAAACCGTTAATTCGGTCACTGCACTCTTTCATTGTCAGAGGACCATCCTTGTAATTTATCAGACCTAGGTACTCTTTTTACCCATCTATATCCTTCTTCTTCTTCTTCTTCTTCTTCTTCTTCTTCTTTTTTTTTTTTGACTTTGAATGCTCACTCCCCATATTTGATGAGAACAATGATGGTTTGGACTGAACCTAGAATAACTCCCAAGGTTGCCTATGTACCCATGTAGGGATCAAGTCACACGTAGTTCCTTTCTTTTTTTTTTTTTAGGTTGCCTTTTCAGGTTTTCAACCGAGGAAGATTTTTTTTCTTTTCCTTTTTTTTGTTCTTTCCTTTTTTTTTTCCTTTCTTTTTTTGTTTGGCCTAGGACGCCCTTTCGGGTTTTCACCCTAGCACATTTCCCTTTTTTTTTTTTTTACCATTCATAGTTTAGACTCATATGGGCTAGGAGTGTCATACAGTTTAGGCTCTTGTGACAAGGAGCGATGATGCGTTTTTTTTCAGCAGTAATACCTTTTGAGAAATTCCCCATTGATGGAGCAAAGGTCATCCGGTAATCCAACTATTAAGGAAGAATAGTTTGACTCTACGACTTCCTCCATATCAAGTATAATTTTTCCTTCGTGTGCCAAGTTCATGATCTTTTCCTTGAGCACAAAGCATTTCTCTACGGGTTGGCTTACCACACGATGATATTTGCAATAGCGTGGGTCATCAATGCGTCTTACCTCTTCCGGACACTTTGGTTCTGGTAACTCTATGATTCCCTCCTCAAGTAGGTTTTCTAACATCCCTGCAACATCAGAATCGGGAAAAGGATATTGCTTTTCTTGTAGCTCTTTGAGTGTGGGTCGACGCCTCTCCTTTTCTTGTGGAGCTTCAAACTTCTTCTCCTGTTTGTTTCTATTATTGCTTGAGATTTTCACTGGAGCGATTGTAACTGCCATAGCATTCTCAGAAGTCCTCTCTCCTTTCTTTGTTGCTTTCTTCTCTTCGTATTGATCAATGAAAGTAAAACTATCGCCACCACGATTAAAGATGCTAAGCTCCATGTCATGGGCCCTCATAGCCAATTCTTCAAAGGTGCGGGGCTTGATCCCTTGAAGGATGTAGAGAAGCCCCCAGTGCATTCCTTGAATGCACATTTCGACAGCTGATAATTCTGAAAGCCGATCTTTGCAATCAAGGCTCAGTACCCGCCAACGGTTTATATTGTCAATCACGGGCTCATCATTTCGTTGCTTTGTGTTGGTGAGCTCTATCATACTGACCGTTCACTTGGTACTATAAAACCTATTAAGAAACTCGTGTTCCATCTGCTCCCAGCTATCAATGGACCCAGATTCCAAGTCAACATACCAGTCAAAGGCATTTCCCTTGAGGGAACGAACAAATTGTTTGACTAGATGATCTCCCTCCGTACCAGCATTGTTGCAAGTTTCAACGAAATGCGCAATGTGTTGTTTAGGATTGCCTCTTCCGTCAAACTGCTGGAAATTTGGAGGTTGATAGCCTGCTGGCATCCGTATGTTGTCAATCCGATGAGTATATGGCTTTGAGTATGCCAGTGTACTTCGAAGGACTCCACCATATTGAGCCCTGACTGTATTTGTTATCATGTCCTGTAGCTGTTGGACTGATAAAGAAATTACAGTATTTGACTGAGTAGGTTGGTTAATGACTTTGTTTGAAACAACCCTTTGAGGTTCATTAATAACTGGAGTAACCTGAGGTGTGTAACCAGGAGGATGGCTTGGACCCTAGCTTGATTCTCCAGTGTTATGCATCTCCAACTTGTTCATGAGAGAAGCGATTTGTTTGGAGGTCCTTCTCCTCTACTGTCTTTGTGAGTTTTGCAATGGCTTGAGCCATTTCTTCCAACTGTTCTTCTATCACAGAGACACCAGTCATCATGACAAGCATTCCTGTCGAAAATGAAGAAATTGAAAATTCATGATCTCTCGAGAGAGATTTGTCTCTTGGGGTGCCAGGTGACGATCCAGACTGTGAACTCGTACTTGAATTTGCATCTGCCACCATGTCTAATGATTTGCCCCCAGACTTAGAGTCATCTGAAGGAATAGGCAACTTTCTTGTAGTGGTGGCTTCATTTCTCTTTGCCCCCAAGTAGGCTAAAGAAATGATGGGTTTTGTAGAAGCTAAGGCTTTGGTCGCCTTAGTTGGAACCATTTTAGAGGTGGCTGGCAACTCGGTAGCATTCATAGACTTGCTTCGTGTCGTAGGACCACTCACATTATTTCCTCCTGTGGACGAGGACGAGTTTGTTGCATCCTTGGCTCTACAAACATTCTGAATCTTCCTTGAAGCCATAACAAACTTTTTGATCTGAGATGTTGGAGAAGGAGATGAGAGGCAAAGAAGTCCCACCGGGCGTGCCAAAATTTGTTAACACAAATTTTCATGTCTAAAACAAAAAGACAAAAAAATGTAACAAATAATAATTTGTATTAAAATGAAGAAATGGGTTACAATCTTTGTGATTCTCCTCTGATTCGATCTCCTTGATGGGTCTTAATCCAAGGGCTACACGAGCTTGATCTTGAATGAAACTTCAATATTCAACTTAAGGGCTCCGAGAGCTTGATCTCAAATTGGACTTCGATCTTTGATTTGGCGGTCGTAAAGCTTGGTCTCGAACCGGACGATCTTCCTTTGTTGTGATTGTGAATTTATCTTCTCTTTTCTCAAAGTATAAATTTGATAGAGAGGAAAACGGGGTAGATTTGGTGTAGACTTGAATGAGTTTCTCCAACTCTCTTTGAATTTCTGTAGAGTTTCTCCAAGCTTTAGACAGAACTTCTATAGCTTGAATTTGCCTTCTGATTTCTGCAGAGTTTCCTCAAGCTTTAGGCAAGTCTTCTAGAGCTTGAAAGGTCTCCCCTTCTTCTCATTGAGGTCATCTATTTATAGACAAAGGTTATAAACACTTGCCATAATACGAGGATCTCTTTTGATTGCGAATTTCCTTATGAGGGTGCATCTCATTTGGCAGCAATTTGAATTTAATGAAGCATGCCATACTGAGAAATTCATTTGCTTTGATTTTGGCATTTTAGATTACTTCTGCCATTTGTGGGGTTGTGACTTTCCTTTTTGGTGTTGTCACAGCTTTGTTGCCAAAAGACTTATTTATTCTGTTTTAGTAACAAATATAACCCATATCTTGCTTTGTGGGGCCCATTTGTAGTTAATGGGTTGGATTTGTAAAATGCTTATCTTGACCCATATTTCATAAACGAGTCAAACCATCAATTTGTTTAATCGGGGCTTATTTGTTTGGTTAAGCCCTGGCCTTGAATTTGATCTCATTTACCAAAGTCAATTATTTGACTTGGTCAACTTTTTGACTTGATGACACCAAAATTTTAGTGTCTACAAATACTATGAAGAGAAGACGGATAAATATATTGTGTTTACAAGAAACTAAATGGAAAGGGGATAAGGCTGAGGAGGTTAATTAGTATAAACTTTAGTATACAGGGAAAGGTAAAAATAAAAATGAGGTAGGAATAATGGTAGATAAAAATGTGAAATATAATGTTGTTAGTTTTAGGAGAATTATTGATAGAATAATCTTGCTTAAGTTAATCATAGGTAAAGAAGTTGTAAACATTATTAGCGCCTATGCACCTCAAGTAGGTTTAGATGAAAGCGTTAAAAGACTTTTTTGGAAAGAAATAGATGGGTTGATATAAGGCATATCTGAAAGTGAAAGGATATTTATAGAAGATGAGATTGATGGTTATAATAGAATTCATGGAGGAAAAGGCCTTCGTCAAAGGAATAATATGGGAAGATCAATTCTTGAGTTTGTAGTGGCTTATGACCTCGCATTAGCAAACACCTTTTTCCAAAAGAGATTTAGCATTTGGTGACATTTAAGAGCGGGGTCAAATTGGAGCCAAATTGATTTTTTTATTCTTAGGAGGAATGAAATAGCTACTTGTAGAGATTGCAAGGTTATTCCAAGTGAAAGTTTAGCTTCACAACATAGGTTAATGGTGATAGATATTTGTTTCAAAAAGTGGGAGAAAAACAAATACACTAAACAAATCCAAAAATAAAATGTTGTAAGTTGAAAGGAGAGAATTTAGTAATTTTTAAAAATAAGTTAATGAAAGAGGCCAATTGAGACCTTATGGATGATCTGACTAGGATGTGGAATGAAATGGCCAATTGTATCACAAGATTTGGAAAATAAGTATTAGGAAAATCACGGGGTAGTATTCCAGCTCATAGAGAAACTTGGTGGTGGAGTGATGTAGTTCAAGAAGCTATTAAAGAGAAAAGACATTATTTTAAAATTTGGCAAAAGAGTAAAACCCAGGACAATTTAGAAAGATAAAAAAATATTAAAAAAGAAACCAAGAAGAAAATTAGAGAAGCTAAAAACCATGCCTATGACAACTTATACGATAAGTTAGGTACTAAAGAAGGTGAAAACTTTATTTATAAATTATCAAGATTTAGAGAGAAGAAAACGAGGGACTTAGATCAAGTTAGATGTATGAAAAGTGAAGATTCAAGAGTTTTGGTAAAAGATAAGGAGATTAAAGAAAGGTGGAAGGAATATTTTATGAAACTATTAAATGGGGATGGTACACAGAGATCTGGATTTTGCATGGATGATAGCAGTAATGGAACTAAAAAACAAACCTATATTCATAGGGTTTGAGTTGTAGAAGTTAGAGATGCTCTAGTCAAAATGAGAATAGGAAAAGCCTTGGGTCCAAATGGCATCCCTATAGAGGTGTGGAAGCGCGTGGGGGATATTGGTGCATTTTGGTTGACTAAATTATTTGATGAAATTTTAAGAACTGGGAAAATGCCAAATGCTTGGAGGATTAGTGCAATAATACCAATATATAAGAATAAGGGAGATGTGCAGGAGTGTGCAAATTATCGAGACATTAAACTTATGAGTCACATTATGAATTGTGGGAAAGAGTGATTGAGCATAGACTAAGGCTAATAACTAGAGTGACAGACAACCAGTTTGGATTTATGCCTAGTAGATCCACCATCGAAGCTACATTTTTACTTAGTCAATTGATAGAAAAGTCTAGAGAAAAGAAAAAATATTTGCATATTATTTTTGTTGATTTAGAAAATAACATAGGATAGGGTTCCAAAAGAACTAATTTGGTGGACTTTGTATAAAAATGTGTACCAAGGAAATACATTGATGTAATGAAGGATATGTACAAGGGAGCCTTACCTAAAGTGAAAGCTTTGGTAGTGAGACGACTGATTTTCCAGGTTAAAATAGGTTTGCATCAAGGTTCTGCTATTAGCCCTTATCTTTTCAATTTAGTTATGGATGAGTTGACAATCATATTCAAGATGAGGTGCCTTGGTGTATATTATTTACAGATGATGTGGTATTGGTGGGTCACACTAGAGAAGAAGTAAATAGTAAACAAGAATTGTGGAAAGATACCTTAAAATCAAAAGATTTTAAAATAAGTCGTGCGAAAACTAAATATATGAAATGCCTTTTTATACAAATAACAATATAATTAATGAAAATATTAGAATTGACAATCAGGATATCACTTTAAGTAATAAGTTCAAATATCTCGGATCGATGATACAAAAAAATGGAGAAATTGATGAAGATGTTGCACATAGGATTAGAATTGGTTGGCTTAAGTGGAGGGGTGCCTCTATGGTTTTGTGTTATAAGCGTGTTCCACTTAAATTAGAGGGTAAATTTTACAAAACAGCAATTAGACCAGCTATGTTGTATGATGTAGAATGTTGGACGGAAAAGAATCAACATGTTCAAAATATGAGTGTTACCGAGATGAGGATGTTAAGATGGGCTTATGGCAAAACTAAGAAAGACAATATGAAATGAAAACATTCATAGATGCATTAGAAATAAAATTGAGGAAAGTAGATTAAGGTGGTTTGGTCATATGAAGCGGAGACCTAGAAAGGCACCTATTAGAAGGTGTGAGAGTATATAGATTGAAGGGCCTAAGCGAGTAAGAGAGAGACCTAAAAAGACTTAGGCTCAGTTTGTTTTGATGTAAAACATTTACATAAGAAAATATTTTCAAGAAAATCAAAGTTTTTCAACTGTTTGGATGGACATTGAAAAATAGAGTTGAAAATGAGAATTTTTCATTTTCTTATGCTAGATAATAAGGGTGCAACTCAGTCCAGTTAAAACTGAACGACTTCAGTTTGGTTCGGTGTTTTAGTTGGTCGATTCAGTTTTGGTCCAAAAATCCCTAAACCGAACTAAGTCAGTTTGGGTTTGGTGCTTAGTTAAACTGAACCGAATTCATTATTCCCCTAAACTGAACTGAACTGATCTCCTATAATTCGGTTCAGTTTGGGTTCGGTTTTTATTTATTTTCGGTTTGATTTTCGATTTTATATTTTTGGTTTTCAATGCGGTTCGGTTCAGTTTAAGTTGATTGCAAACATTTCGGTTTGGTCTTGGGTTAACCTTCAACCTAAACCGAACCGACCTGAGTTACACCCCTGCTAGATATCGTGCGTGATCCATTTTCCGGAAAATGACATACAGGATTTTTAGTGGTATGTCATTTTCCGGAAAATAGCTATCTTTTAGGAAAATCATTTTACATCGTATGGTATTTTACATTAAAACAAACACATGAAAAACCCCATTTTACCCTGAAAACATTTTCCGTATTAGATTTTACATCAAAACAAAAGGAGCCTTAGATGGAGTCTATAAAAGAAGATTTACAAAAACATAAATTAACTAAAAATATGATTTTTGATAAAGCTGGACGGAGAAACAAGATTCGTGCTGCATACACTTTGGTGGAAACTAGCTATGATGATGATGATGAGAAGTTTATACACCTTTAAGCTTATCATATAAAACCATATGTTAAACACATAAATGTTGACATTTAAAGCTGTAGTTTAAAGCATTGATATATTAAGTAACATATCCTCTTTACTAATGTGCGCTGTCCATAATAAGAGAGGAGGAAAATTTGACAGTCCCCTCTTTTTCTACTAATCCATAGAAAATGCTTAAAGGCCTTCAAATCTTCTTTATACAATTGGGATATGATTTCAAATGACTTATTATGTGAACATGTGTAAGCTCCTACTTCAAAAGACATTTTGGCAAAAAGTAACATGTCAATTAAAATTTGTCAAAAACAAGGGCTTTTTTGAACTTTCTTTTCCAACATGGACCATCTAACATATCACTTTTACAACATGAACCACCCAATCCATCTTGATCTAAATGCACATGATCTGAACCATAATGTTTTTGATAGATTAGGATGGAAGAAAAAAATTATGCTGCCAGATCTTAACTAGTTGGGATAAGGCATTTCACTTTGTTTGGTGACTCAACATGAGACAACAGTCTAAAGACATTTATATGAGACAAGGTGATTTGTACCATCGATATATTACACAATATAGATAAAAAATTATGAGGAAGACATTCAACCAGTAATGACTCTAGTTAGAAGTAGAACAGAAACGATGAACCTAAGAAGATGAATTTGCATCACTCTCTTGTCAAGGCCTCTAAAACAAGAGGGGGAACGATGAAGATGTGATTATAAGAAACCCAAGACAGTAATCCTATACCCATTGTAAAAGTAGCTTTCCAATTTTTTTTCCTTAAGGCAAGTTTTACTAGTTAACTTATTCAAAGGCCAACAAGTATCCATTGACACTGAAGTGAACTATCAAAGCATTCAAGAAGTCACTAAATACAGATTTCCACACCATGTTTGATGTCTGACGATTGGTAGGTAACTACATTTACCAAAGCCCTTGATGATGACGAGTAATCAGCTTCGGATAATATATTCAGAGATATGCATGGCTGATATAGTGCCAAAAAATTTATGCCCCCATGTAGGTCAGCCTGAACATCATTTTTTCCTTGACAAAAATAAAGCTATCATAGAACTGATCTTAATGGATAACAGCCCCTCTTTTCTTCACTTCTCACACACTCCTATCTTCTCTTCCCCCCATTCTCCTTTTATATTCTATTTTCTTTCCATGTATTTATACAATCTACACAAAGGCTTTTCTATTTGCTTCCATGTCTTTATTCGTAATAGATATAATAGTTTGCATGGTCAAATGCAATAAATAATGGACACGTAAATTGCCTCAACAAGTGGTATAATTACCGTAAATGGCATACCTTTCGCTTTAAATCCATGCTCTGAACTCCTATTGCCGAATTTTCCTCTCGAGGTCTCACAAGTGGATGGAATCGGACTTGAGTATGTGGGGCCATCACATATGTCAAAACCAGTTGAGAGAACAGGTGCAGCAGCTGAAGATTCACTTTGGGAAGGTTCTTGAGAAACAGCTCTCATTTGGACTGGATTTGATGTAGTCACAAGACCCTCAATATTGAAATGTATAGATCCTTCAACTTCTTGCAAAGCCCCAGACTCCTTAAGTTGCATAGAGGATACTGCTTGGAAAGTAGCCGGTAGCTCAACAACATGATTTCCTGGTCCTTGGTCGTTACTTGTATTGATTGCGATTCCATGAGCATCATAAAACCCACAAGAGTTACCTTCAACAGCTTTTTCATCAATCTGGTTACTAAACTTCTTGCTTTCTAGAGCACCCTTGAGCATGCTCACAACTGAAGAAACAGCATCAACAGAAGCCATTGGTTGAGAGTTGAAATTAGATGTTGATGAGTTCGATGGGGACATAAATGTGCTTAATTGGTTGGACATCTCAGAAATCGGAACATGATGAATATTATTTGTGGGGACAAAATCTTGTTTCATTCTGCTGACACCACGTCCTGATGAGTTATGTGTGACCTCCAAACTAGGTGGTGTTTGCAAACTTTGCATGGCGGCATACCTCCTCCTGAAACATAAGTATATAATAATTCAGATAAGAGAGAAGCTCCAAAGTCAGTCAAAAGAAAACAGAAAAGAAAAATGCTACACAAATACAAAGGAAAGAAGGTGATACCGTAATTCAGATGATCGACTTCTTGTCATGGGTTGAGAACTATGAAACCATGCCTGCGTAATGAGTAAAAAAAGACATCATGAGACAGGATACTATCATCACTCTTATCTTGGAGAGGTTTCTGCATAAAAAGTTCAATGTAGGCCAACCTTTGCTAAATATAAATTACTTGCTTGCATTCCTTTCTCCACTGCGTTCCTGAAGAAATAGAAGCAAAGATCAATAATTGCTCAAGGCACATATATTAAACATTATATGAGAATATCATATACCAACTTGAAGAAATGAAGATGAGACAGAAAAATTTAAACATAACCAACATTAACGAGAAAAAAATGAAAGAGTATCAAGTACTAACAATCCAAACTAAATATTGCCAAAAACACAAATCTCAAAATATGAGAAGTCAAAGCTGATGTTCCTATCTTACACCTTGATAAAGAATCTAGTTAAGAAAGCATCTAGAGAATCAATGAGAAACCCATATACCAATGAATACACAAATATGTTGATTTGAGTGAAGGACCACAGATCAAATTCACAATGCGTAAGAAAGCAAAGTAGATTAGCACCTTAAACAACAAATAAGGGCCAAAACATATTGTATTCCTCTAATTGTGAGTTTTATATGTAGACTTTGAAAGGGTATAATAAGAATGAAAAGATGCAAAAATAATAGCTTCATTTGCAGGTGTGTCAGCACTCATTGTAATGATCAATAGAATGGTTTTGGCATCAACATATGTCATAAAATGTTACATGGCAGCACTTCACAAAAATTATTCCAACCCTCAGATAGTTCTATATTACAGATTCATTAATCAGAAGATTGTAGTATGCACCTAAGTGAATGCTGATTGGGGTCGCTTGAGAGCTCATCAACATTAGAAATATTTTGTGGGAATATTTTATCATTGCTATCTTTCCTTTGAAATGTAACCCCATGTTGCTGATTTGACAAAGAAGATAGTTCAGATGAAATCCTGCATTCACAGAAATATGAAATGATCAGAAGAGAATGGCAGATAATTTTCCAGAGAAATCTTCTGAATAACAAATTATGACCACAAATATGAACACAGAATGATCAAAACTTGGGGAAAACAGAAAGAAAAACTTAAAAACAAGACATGATGGTGGATGATATAGCCAAAACACACGTATTTCAATTAATTTTGCAATGAGATTTTCCCTACCATGGCAACCTTCAGAACCTGCCAAACATGACATGATATATAAAGTGGATATGAAATGGATAAACCTTTGGGGACCACATTTCAGATTAAAGGAAAGCCGTAAGAGCTTGGCCAGTCAGTTTCCCCTTCAAACACTACAATATGATTTTAGATAGCATACGTCTTCTTTAATTACAGGTCATATGTAGGTACATAGGCCACCTTTTAGTAGCAAGAACTTCAAAGCTTTTGTTCCTGGTAGCCAGCTTGATAAGCAGCCAAGGATTGAACATGTATGAGTTACTATTCTACACCGAAGCTAGATCTGTAAATATCATCTATTCAAGGTCTATCTTGTCAAAATACCAAAATTGAAGCACAAAAATAATAAGGGAGATATCCTAACTTCAGATCATGTTGCAACCATGGTTTGCCGTTTTGGTAGTACCTCGCAAGGTGCCACCGAAATTCGCTTCTCACCCCCCAACAGCACAAGGAGGCAGGGAGGGGGATTAAAACAAAATGTTCTCGTTTTCGCTGGCATGACAGCGAAACACAGCAGCATGTCGGCAAAAAGCTCGCGAAATGCTATGAAACACCCTAAAAATTGGTGATTTTAAGAAATAAATCTTTAAAATTTTCGCCCAAATAGGGAGGAATAGAGCTCTTTGCACAAAATCTCGCCCAACATGGGCTAAATTTCATACGATTTTAGCATCTTAAGTCGAAATCACCATTTTTTAGGCTGCTTCACTGTATTTCACCAATTTTTTCATTCGCACGCCATTGTATTTCACCAGCATATCACTACATTTTGTCAAAATTTGATTTTCACCCATTTTGGTGAAATTTTCGGTGGCCCCAGAACTGCAAACCTTGGTTGCAACTAAAAGATGGAGCTCTAACTAGAAGGTATCACAAATGACTTTCCTAATGACTTAAATTGAATGATTCACCCCTTTGTACATAAAAGACAGATGGTCCATAATTCTATAGGGCATAAACAATGGCACTTGAAAGAGATTGATAAATAACCTCCTGATCTCAGAAGATGTCCATGATTTTCATTGATTCAGCAACTTCAATAACATAATCATGGGACCAAGAAAATTACATTGAGTTTTCCAGATACCCTTTACATTTACACATTTGTATCATTCCATGTAACTCTGACTGATGGAATATTCTTATACTATTCTACTTCGTTATATAAAACTCTCGAAGCTTCTAGACATATATAAATCTCCAGAAAGCTCTAGACTTCTCTAAATTTCTCTATATTTTGCTGTACAAGAATTGACTTTTGAACAAACTCGTGGGATCAAACAATGGATGTATCCTACATAAATCGCCAAATAAATTTTGCTACCATAAACACCTATATCTGTTTTACATACTTCCTTCATAATTGCGTAAAATATATAGCAATTGTAAACAAGAAATACAGTATATACTGCAGACACTACTTAAATTTAATAATGAAAAATTAGGGAAAACAACAATATACAGTATATACTATAGCCGAATCCAACTAGTTAGAATAAGAAATTGGGTGACTGACTGATTTTTTGAGGGAAAAAAATTGGGAATGTGTCATTTACATTGTACCGAACTCAACATCATGACCCATGAATCTAATAATTGAAACAATGTGATTGCAAGTAGTCCTCACCCTATTTGCTAAACCTTTTTGTAACTTTCTGGTTCTGTAACCTTATGTGTATACTATAATGGAGGCAAACTGCGAATGCACTGCTAATTTTTTCTCCAATACCAAATGTCTGCATATAATATCTCCTTCATAGAAGGTTTAAATACTTCTTTTCATATCTCATGCATATTCAGGTTTCTCTGCATCTTTCAAACTCAGACTATCAATAGCTTCATCTTGCACAAAATGACTAGACATTTTTTTCTTCAATAAGAATCGAATACCTATATCATTATTTTCCAGAAGGAGCCAGACCATTCATGGGCCATGTACTAAAATCAACTCCTCAACCATAAACACACAACTGAATTATGTCCAAAATATGATGGAAAATACAAGCTACATTGGAAAGGGAATCTGTTTGATTGATTTACTCACCTTCGGGATGCTTGCCGAGTGCGGTGTGCTATGCTTGTTGAACTATATCCAGGAACCTGGAAAAAGTACAAAGAAGCAACATCAGAAAAGTACAATGTAAAATCAGACCATAAAACTCCACATAAAAAACTTGGGTCTATATTATAATACAAAGAAATAATAAAGTTGGAAATACTAGAATATCATAAAAATTGATCACATATAGTTCAAGACAAAAACATAAGTAACCAGTTCCTTTTGAATTAACGATTTAAAATTAACCTTGTTATAAAAATTTAACTCCATATCATGGTGCCAAGATTCTTTTCTCCTTTTTCCATGTCTTCCCCTTTTTCCCTCTATTTATTTTTCTATCGTTATTTAGTATAGAAAAAAGTCTAAAGCAACAGAAGGATATTCACAGGAAACAGCAAAGCAGGACATAGATTTCAATGAATGGACCATGTTCTCTCCATGCCCAAAGATAAAGGGTTTTGATTTGCTCTGCTGCTACCTTCAGGGAAATCACTGAATGAAACGCCTTAACTTTGTAATCATTCCACAAGGGTTAAATCAGAAAACCTAGACCCATCAACTTCTGGAAAAATGATGCTCATCCAGAATTTAGCCAGACTTTGACCATACATAGATAAAGAAGTATTGATCTCCGGTTGGACAGTAGCCCAAATTATTTTCATCATGGTCAGCTAAATATTAAGACAATTATGGGTCACAACTCAATTGGTTAACATTGTGCAACACAAAACTGAAAACACAGGTCCCGTCACAGTTTAATCAAGACCAAAAAATTAAAATAAAATAGAAACTAACATAAATCAGAACATAATTATCTCAACCAAACATAGAAAATAGGAATTGCCAGCATATTCAACAATTCTAAACATTGAAGAAGAAAGTGAATTCTGATCTTCATGACATCACTTCTGACACTTTTCTGCTCGCATTTGCCTCCTCTAGCTTCGAGATAGGAAATAAAGTAAATAATAGAAATTGTATAGCCTCTTGCCTCTCCATTCATGAGCCAGCTGTTAAATAGTTCTTCACTATCTGCACGAAAACTCTGAGAAAGGTTCTTAAACCCCAACATCTCCATGGTTGTTGCTGGCATTCCAATTGTGCTTTCCATCAACGTCTTCAAAAATATCTCCTCACTTGAGTTTCTGTAAAAGTCAAAGTAATCTCTTACTTCTGTCTCCATTATGTTCTTATCTAAATCACTCCTCTGAACAGTTTGAGACTGCAATGAACTTCGATTTTGCTGATCATCTCCCAGCTTTATCAAAGACTCATTCTCTATATGTTCCCTATTATCATCTCGGACCATATTCTCTTATAAGAATTCCAAGTACTAATCACAAAGGAACAAAAAACAAAGTGAACCTTATATGCTACCAGGATGGCTAACCCGCCACCCAGGAATGAACCATTATCAAGGTAGAACTAAGTATCAATGAATCATTATAAATTAGAATCCAACAGAAGAAAGAACCCACAAACCCAACAACTTAAACTTATATCCTTTGTCACTGAATGATCACAAACTTGAATCTAACAGAACAAATAACCCATAACCCCAATAACTTAAACTTGAATCCTTTATCAACTGGGAATCAAATTTGTCCAAATAACTAGACTATTTTAATAGCTCATATTCAAGCCAGCCAGCTCCTCCACAATAATCTGCACCTCGAACCCAAACAGAATCAAAACTTTTCAGTGTTGTCTACTTAGTGAATGAAATAAGAAAAATTGAACGCCCTGAAAATTTGAGTGTCAACTTGAACATGTAACTACTTCCAGAAAGGCGAGAAAGCAGCATAGAAAAAAACCTTTCCAAAAGTCAAACTCAGCGCCAAAATAATGAAAAGCAAAATCTCCTATTAAAGAATTCTTAATTTTCTCTCAATGATTTACTAAATTTGGTCAGAATAAACAATTATAAAGCAGAGTATCTACGCATATACGAGTAAGCCAGATTCCCAGAAACCACAGATTGTCCCTTTCCCGTAAAAATTCCAATTCCAAGAAATTCAATAATAACTGAAACAGGAGTTAATCTAAATGGGAATAAACAAAATAATTAAAAATAAGATTAAAATTAAAGAGAATGACGTAAACCCCGCGTCAAGATAGTGAGATTTTACCAGTAAGTTGAAAACATGGCGTCAGAGCAGCCATGAAAGTGACTTCCAAGAATGAAACTAAAGGAGAACGGGTCTGCTTCACCGGTCTTAGTTGCCTTGTGAAGCATGAATGGAGCAATGCCGTGGCAATACAAACCATTCTCCTGCAATCACCCTTAGGTCAGGTCAGACTCACTGTACTTCGACTTTTTAAATCTCTACCTCTCACTCTCCTTCTCGCTAATCTATATTTTCGACATCCTTAGACTGCCCTTACATTTCATTATTAAATTTGATTAATAAAGAGTATGCTTCTCATTATCAATCTCAAAACTTTTCGCTCCCATCTCTTCCTTACCATCCATTTGAATCCCTTTCCTTTCTAAGTAAAGTGCTACAAATGCATCTACTAGTACAATTAAAATCTATCCATTAAACAATTAAATTGCATGACATTTGTAGGCTCAATCGAAACATCTTGAACAAAAAGGAAAAAATAAATATATTTAGAAAACTTTTTCCAATTTTTTTCCTTCTTTAGATAAAAAACTTGAGTTATTATATGCAAGAAGATGGGATATTTCTTAATCTGCAAAACTAAACTTTAGTGATACTTTAAAAAACAATCAAAAAATCAATGACATTTCACTGTTAAAGGGTGTTCTAACCTTCACCTATAGTTTTTTTTTTAAATTTAAAATTATCATATAATATTTTTTCCTAAAATGATTTTTTAATCCTGTACATCTTTTTAAATAATGACCATGCTATTTTTGAAAGTTAATGATCAATTAGTCCGACATGTCAGCAATTCTTATGTTATACGTTTAAAGACATTTTTACCTCCCATTTATTTGGTTCAACCACTATCTAAACTTGTTTTGAGTTGGTCTCAATAATTGTACCAAAGCACTTGAACCGTTACTTTCTCAAAAGTTAAAACCCTTCTTTTTGTTGAAACATGTCCCATATTAATTGAGTTTGGCCTACATCATCTTCTTCCCATGACAATACGGATTTGCAAGAATCATTGAAGCCTTTTCTTCTTCATCATCTTTTTAGCACAAGGTATGTCTCATTCTCAACCTAATTCCCTTTAATAAAACCCTCACCGTTTTTATTAGTACCTTTTCAAAAATCCCTAAATCCCAAGATCGTTGAATCCCTAAGCCAGAACCTTTTTTAATCATCTACTAATGAAGAGCTTTCTAAGTGCTTTGCATGATGTAACGTGAAGAACTTGAAATTAAGTCAGTTTTTGTAAATGTCCTGCAATCTATGTTCTAATATTCATGCTTCATAGCTTTTTGAATAGCCCTTCTTTTTATGTTTTATTGGATGATTTTGGAGTCATATAGAAAAAAATTACAGTGATTTTAGGTGCTAGAAAAAAAAATATTACAAGAATATTAGCAATGTTTTGCTCCATCTAGTTGTGTCTATTATACAAATCATGCTACACCATTCTAATCAATAAAAAAGTTTATATTGTTTGCAGCTATTTTAGTATTGCAGGACTCTAAATGTAGTTTGAATATTAAATTCTAAAATTAACTAATTGGAAGAAAATGGATTTAAGGATATTATTACAAAAAATAATTATTCAGGACTATGGTATGGTTGAGCTAGCAGTAGTCTATTTTACTATTGATTCTTCAAAAACTTCCACCATCATGGTAGATATTTCATACATTAAACCACATATGAAATATTGTCTAAAGCACAACTTTGGCATGGCCACCTAGCAGAGTAAATATAGGGCAAATTTTTTTGCCTAAATTAATAACCAGTTAAATTTGTTATTTCATATGATACCGAATACATCTTTATATATTTTTGTTTCCTACATATATAGGCCATTGCAATTGTAGTAATCTACGTGTTATAAATTTTATAGACCATAGCTGAATTTAGGAAGACACTATTTTGCTTTTGTTCTTAGGCCGTATTATATCTAGAAAGATTATGGTAGTATATCTATTGAAGTTGTTCTCTTTGCTAGGATTCGAGTTGATAAGACCACTACTTATGATCCATTAGTTTTTAAAGCTTGTGAGAAGTTGGTGTAGATCAAAATGGTGCTATTCATAAGTATGTAACCTCTTTTGGTAGAAGAAAATTATTGAGTTCGGGAGAACTGTGAGACCCTAAATTCTTGATCATTTGCTTACGTCCTAATCAAGGGGTATTTAGTAACTCTAATATTTTGTATTGTGTTGTGAAAGTGAATTGGGAGAAGCTCAAACTTGAAGTCAATCAAGTGGCTAAGTCAAAGATCTGTCAAAGGTGTGAAGGTAAGAGATTTCCTTTATTTAATAGAATCTCTAAGTTATTGAATAGGGTTTCATTTATATGGGAGAATGGCTTAGTTGTAATGTGTTGTGTGCAATAGGAGGAGAATGTCAAGGTGGTAATTACTTGTGTTTCATGGGAGAAGGGCAAACTTGGAAATGCTTTGGGGAATAATTTGTTAAGTGTGGAAATAGGGGGTTTTTGCCCCATGCGTATGAACCTAAGGCAAACCCTCTTCCCCTCTCTTCTTTCCACTCTCTTCTCCTCTCCACTCTCTCACACTCTTCTCTTCCACACTCTCATCTCCTTCCCACACCCTTTTCTCCCATCTTCTATTGGAAAGAAACTCTTGCAAAGAAGAAGAACTCAAGACGTGGTGGATTTTCGTTTGGTGAGATTTGTGGGATTTGTGAAAAAACCTTCAAGGAAGCACAAGAGTGCTGTTCGTGGCTTGCTATAGGAGCAAGAGGTTGAGCTAGCTTGCTTGCTAAAGGTATGCAACACCCTCTGTTAGCACCCCATTTTCGCACCATAGAATTACCCAAGATGCATATCCCGAACCGGCACATATGTGGGCACGTACATCAAGGGTTTTTTTAGTGAACACATTTGAGAATTCTAAGCCGATTCCGATGCACCAAACCGTGCTCAAATCGGATCTCAAACAGCTAAATTATGAATAAAAGAAATTAAGGGTAGCTTGGGGATTTCTGATAAAACCAAAATGGAGTGCCACATGGCAGCCACGTGTACGCCATGGTGGCTGCCATGTAACCAATGTTAATTAAAATTTTTGGGTTTCTTTTAGTAAATAAGATAAGTTTCTTAATGGGGTTTGTTATGCAAATAAATAAAAATTTAATAACAAAGTTAATAAAAGCTTTGAGATTTAAAGAAAATAAAAAAATAAAAAAAAACAAAGAGAAATGAGTTGGACAAATTAGTCCAACTCATGTTCTCTTGGGATTTTGAGACTAAGCCTAAAAGCCTAAAAAATATATTGGACAAATTGGTCCAACTAATGAGACTTTGAGATCAAGTCTAAATATGTGGTGGTGTTTAAGAGAGGAAGAGGAGAGGTCTAGTTGTTTAAAAGAGGAAGAGGAGAAGTTAGGGAGATGAGAGGTTTAAGAGTTTAAGAGTGGAAGAGGGAAGGTTAGAGGTTAAGAAGTTGAAGGGGTGGGAACTCTCTTATAAAAATGTGAAGAATCTTAGAAGTAAGGGGGAGAGCAAGTAAGAGAGTTCTTTGAAAAAAAGAGGGAGCAAGTAGGAGAGTTCTCTGCAAAAAAGAAAAAAAAGAGAGGAGAAGTAGAGCAAAGGGGGAGGATGTTCATTAGCAAAGCTTGAGCACCTTAGAAGAAGGAGACTGCTATCCAACAACACTAAAGCTTAATCACCTATTCAGCTTAGAGAAACAAGTATTTTTATTTCTAGAACTATTGTTTGAAGTTATCTTTTCTTCACTAAAGTCTGAGATTCTTTTGTAATGTGATCAGTGAAGATTTTGAGATGCTTTTAAAGTGGATTTGAACAAAGATAATCAATAAAAAAAAAAAAAAAAAGACAAAGATGTAAAGTTCTGAGTTTTTTTCTATATTAGGCTTGCACCTGTTTTCCAGATAAACCATTTTTTTTACCTAGTTCTAGTTCGATTCAAGTCTGAAGTCCTTCATGAGATTTGTGATATTTTTATTTTAGTTTAATGTAAAAATATGCTCAAGACCCTACACTATGAGTAGCTATTTTATTTTTAATTTTTCTTTGGTTCAGATTTTCATGAGGAAATGTGTAACAGTAAATTTTGCAGCTTCATATCTCTTAAATGAAAATGAATTTTTGAAAACTACTATAGTTTATTTTAGTGCTTAAAGTTATGATTCTAAGGAATCAGATTTCACACAATTTGGTTAAGAATTGAGGGAGATATGAATCTTTGAATGCGGATAGCGCAGTAGTTCAGGTTGTTTCATTTTTTTTGTTTCCTTTGTTTATTGTGATTTTCTTACTTACATTTGTTCTTTTTTTGTTTTATTTTTTTTATTTTACTACTTGAGATGTAACATAGTGGCCCTCCATTCTACAATATAGATATGTTACTATAAATGAGAGTCTAAAACATTTTATTGGAAGTGGTCGAATCAGCCCCCATTTCTTATTCTTTGTAATTTGGGTTTCTTTGCTTTAGAATTCTTATGTGCATGTAGAATGTAGTATAGCAATCCCTCACTCCTCTAATCCCTTGTATATATGAGAATGATAAAATTAAAAAAAAATGGAAAAAAGAAAAGAAGAATAAAAAATAATAAATAAATAAATATTTTTTGGAGTAGCCGAATACATTGCTCCATGTTAGAATCTTTGATTTGGATTTCTTTATTTTGGATTTTGTAGTACATATGTATTATGTTTTATTTTTTATGGGAGGTAACATAGCAACCCCCATTCCTCCAATATTTGTATATATTGGAGGAAAAAAAATATATAAAAGAAAAGAAATAAAATAATAATAATAAAAGAGCCTATTAAATATCCAACTAATTTAAGGGAACCCATTTTGGTGGGGCAACCCAGGGTGTTCAAGGACTTCCTTCGGTTGCAGTCGGGTCACTTATCCGGAATCGCTAGTGTAGACCAAAAATCAATGGATGTCTACTTGCACCATTTCAGATAGTGGTGACTCCATAATACATGTAACACGCTTTTCCGCACACCTGAGGTGTGCACACCCTCCCAACCCAAAACTCTTGTTTTCTTGTTTTGTAGAAGAAATGTGAGATTTGGCGGTTTTGTATAGTCTTGTTTCCTTTACAGATAGGAGATGTATATGTTAGGATGAGTACTAGATAACTACACATCCTAGACAAATTTTAGAAACAAAAACCATAGAAAATGAGTGAGATTGAAGAAAACCCAAAAAAATCACGTATTTGGGAAATTCGAGAGTTGGAAATCGCCAAGGCACCCGACAGAGCGCTCGAGCGCGATGTCGAGCGCCCATTTTAATTTCTAGTCGTAGGCGTGGCCGCTTGTGGGCGCTCAGGGACGATCATGAGCACCCCGCCTGTGTTTTTTTTTAAATTTCAAAACCCGAGAGCTATTATTTTGACTAAGTCGAGTGCCCAACTCAGCGCTCAAGCACTCATACAGGCGCCCTAGGCAGTTTTGAGTATTTTTGGATTTTAGAGTAAATCCAACTATGGAGTGAGTTTTAATTGAATCCAACCTATGTACAAATAGGATTTAGGTGTTTAGGGAGTGTTCCCACTGGAATCATCTCAAAATTCCAAATAACCAAGAGTTTGGGTATGTTCTACTGAAATAGGTTTCATAGACAGTTTCTGTCCCAGATTTCTATAGAAACATTATATTTCAATTCCACCACTTGGAACACCTTCCAAATGATCCTTGAAAGTAGAAAACCAAAGCCAAAACAAGGTTGTGCTTGTCTCTAATGAGTTGGGGCCTAAGTTGCCCAAATAATTTATGAAAAGTGTTTGGTTTATTACCTTGAGCATGACTATTTGCTCTAAATTGTTCTTTGTCTTATGGTATATTGTGAAGGGCATTGGCCCAATTGATAATATGTGGTATGAAGGGCATTGGCCCAGATATTGATATATGTATAGAGGGCACTGGCCCAGTTCCATGAGTTATTGTAAGAAGTGCAGTGGCCCAAGTTATTTTGGGTGAGGCTATGAGTCACCCTTGAGATATTATACATGATGAACTAACGAATAATTATATAATTAACAACCTTAAGTTATGGATCTACAAACCTTAAGTGGGTGTGTTTGTATATAATGCCATAACCAAGTTACTGTGGTTTTTTTGTATTATCTTGTATCATTCCGGCACCAAGGAACATCGGTGGCTGATGCCCATTGCTACGAGGAATCGGCATGGATGCCCTACGTCAAGGGTAATCGGCGTATGGATGCTTAACACCAAGGGTAATCAGTGTTGGATGCCTAGCTCACCATGAGGAATCGGTGGAGTTAGATGGGGTCATGTGCAATATGTATTAAACCACCTAGGTAATAACTTCATATGACTTGATGTGTGAGATCTTTGTTGCTAGACTTGTACACATAAGCACAGAACTACACCAATTGTATTACACTAAATTGTTGATGATTTAACTAGCATTTCAACTACCCGTATGTCATGGGTTATACCGAATGATATTAGCATGAACTATGTTTTATCGATCATGCATGTGTTGATTACTGAAACATTCGTCTCATAAGTTGTTTTATCGATTTTGTTTTCAGAGCCGTCGACATCCAGTGCGAAGGACCAGATTGGGGACAAAGGAAAGGAGAAAGCACCAGGGTGTAGAAAGGAGGATTACTATTGTCCCACCTAGAGTTTTATTTTCTTGTATCTGGTAGTTGTATATTTTGGATTGTAAACCTTATAACTGAGAGGAGTGACTAGATACTTATCTTTTGTAATAACCATAATAGCTTTGTATTTAACTCTAAAGTCCACAGGACTTGTTGTTTCTATATACATACACTTTTGATACACACATGCATAAACTATTCCTCCACATTCACTTGTATTAGGAGAAGTTTTAAATTAATTGTATTTTTATTGGGTCGAAAGACCAACCCACGACGACCACGGATAGGTGAGTGCCTTGGATGGGCAAACCTGGTTCCGAGTCGTTACAAGAACAATTATATATGTAAGATCTTCTAGAATTTAACAATGAAACTGCAAATATTTTTGTATTTACACAAAGGGATTGCAATTTTGGGTGGGGGTGGCGGGGGAAGGGGAGAATATGTTACAAAAGATCATTTTTTCTATAATTCCAAGATTAATAGCTAGACCAGTTGCATTCCACCAATCATCATCAAGTTGGCTTAATATTTTTTAAGGAAAAGGGCAAGTAGTTGATAATGTTGAAGCCCTTAGGGGTTTAATTTATATGTTTGTCATTGATAAGAAATTTAAATTCAAGCTTGTAAAGAGTGATACTAATAAAGTACATACTCATTATGTTGTAGAGGGATGTCCATGGAAAGTATATGCAAGTGTATTTAGTCGATTTGAAATATTTTAAGTCTATAAATATGATCCAATGCATGTTTATATAGCAAATGATGAAACTACTGTCTCTCCAAACGTCAAAGCAGTGGATATGTGCTGCTATAAATTAAATGGTGTGAGACACTCTTAAATATCTAGTTAAGGAGATCATTTCTAACCTTAAACATAAGTACGTGATGGATATTAGTTACAAACAAGCTTGGAGGGGGAAAAAGAAAGCTAAAGAAATGATTCATGGTGTGATGAAGGAGACTTATGAGTTTATTCTATCTTATTGCTAGCTTCTAAAGGACTTTAATCCAGGAACTGTGGCAAAATATTCAAATTTTGCAATGAAACATTTCATCGATTATTTAGTATTGATTTTTTTCTAAAAGGCCCATACCTTTGAACCCTTGTGTCAATTAATGCTTTGGATGCGAATGATGGCTTGTTTCTTGTAGCATGTGCTATCATATATGGACAGACTTTTGATGACTGGCATTAGTTTTTACAACATTTAAAATCAGCCAATGTTGATGAGAGTGAGCTTGACATTGTTTCATATAGGAACCAAGAAATCTTAAATGCGGGTCCCATTAATTCGATCAAAGTGTACATCACTCGCACTATTATAGGCATCTTAAGGATTAAGAAGTTCTTAAGGAAGTATCACATGTCAAAAAAGCTGAGGGATATAATAGAAAATAAATTCGAAATAATTGTATACTCAAAAGAAAAAAAAAAGATCGGAGGTTGAACAAGCAATGAGATAGTAGCATCTCAATTACAAAGAAGTTTATCGATAGGTTCTTGAAAATAACCCACAACATTGAGCCAATGATGTGCTTTCTACGAAGTGATATAGTAAGTTTTATAACAACTTAGCTGAGTCATATAATGCTTGGGTATCTTATTCTAGGGAATTATCTATCATGGGCTTGATGGAAAAGATCAGAATCAAGATAGTCAAGCTAATGTATGAAAGAAATGTAGATGTAATTTCTTGGTCTAGATTAGTTGGTTCTCAAATTGATGATCTACTTTAAGTATAACATTGCTAAGAATAAGAAACTACATATATTTTGAGTAGGCCATCTTGAGTTTGATGTGATTGAAATGATATCCGTTATAAAATGAATTTTGAGCAAAAGACATATAATCGTTCGGATTGGTTCATGACTGTGTAATATTCTAAAATTTTGGACATGTAATAAGGCATAAAAATGAAAGATATTTTAGTCTTTTTACACTTTAGTTGTGAGAATTTTTAGTCAACCCATCATGTGGTTTTGTTTGCAGTTTGGTTGAGGTAAGTGGATAGGAGAAATATGATTGGCAGAACATGTGAGGTTTGGTGGTATGAAATTTTATGGCAGAATCAAACTACAAAGGAAGCTACTTGGGAAAGAGAAAATGAGATGAAGAAGAAATACCCAGGATTATTTATCACTTCATGAGATAAATTTCAAGGACAAAATTTATTTTGTAGGAGGGGAGAATGTAAAATCCTAAAATTTTAAATAATAAATTAAAATTTTGATTTTATAGTTTTTTATAGTTAATAAATGATGAGGTGGCAATATATTGCAGGAAATGAATGAAGGGAGTAATTTGGGAATTTTCTGATAAATCAATGAGGGAAAATTTATTGAATAAGGTGAGAAATTGAGTTGTACTTAAATTGATGAAGTAGAAATGCATAGAATCATATTGTTTTAATAGGATTGGTTAGGCATGTAGGATTTGGTAGAATGGCAATACACTTTATCATTTAATTTTTTAGGATGTGTGGAGTGGCATGTAGCAAATCATGAGAAATTTTATAGGAGTTTTGGCGGCAGAAAATTTGAGCTATATATGTAGTGGTCGATTAGTTAAGTTTGTTTTGTTTTGGTTGAACCTGGAATCTTCTGGAGTAGGAGCTAAGAACAAAACCTAGAAGCATCTAGGCTAAGGTTGAAGAGAAATTTGGGAAGGTGGATGAGAGAAGAATATTTGGTTGGCAGATTGATCTTGGAGAGAGTTGTTGCAGAAATCGACATTTAGAGTGGTGTTTTGCTGAAAAATAGTGAGGAAATTTGAGAATTTCTTCCAGATCAAGGAATTTAGGTAAGAATAGTTTCAATTATAGAATTTCAGAATTTTTGTAGTAAATTTATAGGAATGTAATCAAATCTGGACAGATTTGAGTGAGTTTGAATGTATGTTTGAATTTTTAATTGATTAAGAGGGATCTGATTGACGAAGTTTAGATTCGGAAAAACTGAAGTAAATTCGAGCTTGAATCATGTAAGTAGTACCTTTCTAAAGAGATTTGCAATTGAATTTCAGATTAAATGCATGAACAATTGAAATTGTTATGCCAAAAGCAAATTTTATGAGTTTTTGAAATGGAAATGATAAATCCTTAGATCCGAATTATAATTATATTGTTTTGATGTGTGAATTAGTAGGAAAAGTTTAATTAGTGATTTAGAAGGTGTTTACAGTGTTTTAGATGAATCAAATTATGTTTTGGTAGTTTAAATTTCAAAATTTCAAAAAATTTACAAAACGGTTCTCGAACTGGCATTTTTGCCCAGCGCTTGGGATTACGCCCGGGCGCGATCCCGAGAGCTCTACTTATGTTTTTTTTTGAAAAAATTCTAAGACCCGAAAGTCTCAAATTCCAGATAAGTCGAGCGCCCAACAAAACGCTCGAGCACTATGCCAAGAACCAATTTCTGGAATTACAATTCTTCCAAGGCCTCTCTGGACGCTCAAGCGCCTTGTCGAGCATCCAGTTCAGAAAATTCAATTTTTGGTATTTTGTGCAAAATTTAATTATGGAATTATTTTTACTAAAATTTTATGGATGTACAAATAAGATTAAGGGGTTTAGGAGATGTTCCATTGGAAGTATCTTCAAATTCTAAATATTGAAGGGTTTGGGCACATTCTATTGAAATAGGTTTTTGAGAGACTTTTGGTTCCAAATTTCAATAGAATGAGATTTTGATGATTCTAGTTATTGTAACACCACTCTAAGATCATTTTTGAAGTTATTCTGAAGCCCAATTGTATCCAAGAATTCTAATTTAAAACTTGACCTATTATTTCATATATTTAGCTTATTTTGAGTTGGAATTTGGGTTGTGTTTTCCATAAAAGTTTGCAAAGGATTTTAAAGATTAATCACTATTACTACGAGTGTATTTAACTTTGTTTTGTGGATTTGAACCTTTGAAATATGAATTTCAAAACAAATTTGAGAATTTGGTAAATTTGAGCTCTATTTAGTATTATTTGAACAAGTATTACTTTGTTTTGGAAACTTACATTGGATTTGAATATCATGAACTATTTTCACGGATTTGAGATTATGAGATATCTGAGATTGAGATTTGATTTTTGGTTTCGCTTTCCCCCATGTACTTAGAGTGATGGATTCTGATGCCCACGTACTTGGGTAGATATTATAGCTCTATGTAGTCGAGGATGCCCTGTGTACTTGGGGATGCCCCATGTACTTGGGATGATGATGCTTCTGTGTACTCAAATATGCCCCATGTACTTGGGATGAGATGATTATGATTGAGACGAGTTTTGTTTGCTGGACATCGTTTTTGGTTTTGTTTTAGAGTCTAGTAGGCATAGCTTGATATAGATCCATTTTAGAAGCTAGAAAGTGAGAATGATTGTTCTTTGCTAGTTGTAATTCTTTGTTCACGCACACGTTTCCTGTTAAGGAATATATTAAACATATATAGAACACCGGTCTTACTAAAAGCTTAAGCTAATACTTGGGGGTGAACTTTATATATTTAATATATTCCTTAATATATAGAACACCGTTCCTACTAAAAGCTTAAGCTAATACTTCGAGGTAAACTTTATATATTTAATATATTCCTAAATACTCCCCCTCACGTGTGGGTCGGACTCAAACTCAATTTTTTAGGAAACCCATTTTTATGGAGGCCCTACATGTGGACTATTTTTTCTCAATGGGTGGAGTGAAGGTTTGAACCCAAGACCTTGGTGTTTGCCTAAGGCTCTGATACCATATAGAGTAGAAAAACAATAAATAGACGAATTGAGAAATCTCACAGCATTGTTATTAGTGGAATGCTCTATATATTTATAAGATTCTGTGAATCCATATACACAGCTATACAAGGTGCTGACTGTACAAAAGACTCATTCAAAATAATTCAAAAGAAGGATAACTAATGATAACACTTCAATAGAGTTTATTATCTCAGTGGAATCTGTTGTGCCACTTATCTCCTTATCCATGAATTTAACTTTTGAATTATATTTGCTAACATCTCCCCTCAAACTGTGCGAGGTTCCTAGGCACAGTTTGTCACGTAAGCACTCCAAGGCAACTCGAGATGGAGGTTTTGTGAAGACATCAGCAATTTGCAAATGAGTGGAGATATGATGAGTGACAAGCAAGCCAAGAGAAACCCTTTCACGAACGTAATGATAATCCAACTCAATGTGTTTGCTTCTAGCATGAAAAAGGGGATTAATGGTCATGAATAAGGAACTTAAGTTGTCACAAAATAATGTAGGAGCACGCAGTTGGGGAATATGCAAGTCTTTGAGTAAAAAGGTTAACCATGTTAACTTAGCAGTGGCATGAGCCATAGCATGATACTCAGCCTCTGAGCTTGATCAAGAAATAGTCATCTGTTTCTTGGCACACCATGAAATGATGTTACTTTCCAAATAAGTGCAATAACCTGTAGTAGAACTACGGGTCAAAGGACAGCTTGCCCAGTCAGCATTGGAGAAGGCATACAGGTCTAGTGTACTCGAAGCTTGAATATGAAGACCAAGATGTATGGTTCCCTTAACATAGCGTAAGATGCGACAAACCATAGTAAAATGAGAATTGGTAGGTGCATGCATAAATTGAGAAACATAGTTGACACTAAATGAGAGATCTGGTCGTGTCAAAGTGAGATATTGTAGAGCTCCAACCAAAGACCGATGATGTCGAGGATCTTTATAAGGAGAAGAGTTCGGATCAAACTTAAACTTTTGACATGTAGGAGTATGAATTGGCTTAGCCTTATGCATGGATTCACACTCCAACAAATCAATGGCATATTTTGTTTGATGAAGAAGAATTCCACCGGTAACATTGGATACCTGAATACCCAAAAAATAATGTAGAGGCCCGAGATCTTTCATGGCAAATTCACTGTGTAAAGTAGCGGTGAAAGTCTATAGAAGAGATTCACAGGAGCCTATGAGGATAATATCATCAACATAAAGCAATAGTAACAAATAAACAAACTTGGATCTGTAGAACTGCAATAAAAACCAGTTTTGCCATGAAAAAATATTCCACGTGTAGAGCCACCCTAAAATGGGTTTGAGTCCGGCCCACATGTGAGGGGGAGTGTTAAGGAATATATTAAACATATATAGAACATTGTTCCTACTAAAAGCTTAAGCTAATACTTGGGGGTGAACTTTATATATTTAATATATTCCTTAATATTTCCATCGCATACTCGATGAGGCCTTTGTTGTACTTGTGGGTTGCAACTCTCCCTCATCTTATTGTGTACTCGGACTATGATTGGATAGTACATGCCAACCCATTACTGTACTGGTTGGGTTCTCCCGCAATAAGACGATGATTGTGTACTCAGCTTCGCAAATAAGCCGAGAGGTGACATAGTGAATATTGGTATTTCCCTAGTTAAAGGCAATCTTATTTCATGAGTCCTACTGTGACTTAATGATTTGAGATCGATCCTACTGTTTTGACTTACATGTTGGATTATCTGGGATTACTACTTATCTGTTTGATTTATTGATGGATTACTCAGATTATCTGTGTTATCGCCACTGTTATATGTTTTGTAACTGATTCAATTTTATAACTGTATAAACTTTATTTAAGCATGCATATGCTACTTACTGGGATATTCATATCTCATTCGGTTTTGTTTTGTTTTGTTTTCAGCTCATAAGCAGGACGCTACTCAGAGGGTAGATATTGCCGGTGAATTTTTAGAGTATAAAGCTGAGGATTACTACGTGGATTAGTAGTAGTCTTTTATTGGATTATAGACCTTATTGCTATTGGACTTTGATATTGTGAGTGGTCATTTTGATATTTGATATTGATTCATATGGATGGTGATTGGGATTTAGTTGACTCTGATATTGATGTTCTATGATATGATCGTATGCTTTTCATACTTTCCTTTACTCTGATATAGATTTTGTGATTTTAACAAACTGTTCGAAGACAAGTCACAGTTTTATTACGTCACTCGAATTCGGGGTGTTACAGTGCCATGCACAAACCTTTGGCGTTAATAACTCGACCATTGGGAATATGGCTCCCATCAAGCTTGTCAGCAAGATCGGTGTCATATGCAAACCCTTGGCACTAACGACTCGACTATAAGGAATGTGGTTCCCATCAAGCTCATCAGCAAGATCGGTGCCATACACAAACCCATGGTGTTGATAATCTGGCCATAAGGAATGTGGCTTCCATCAAGCTTGTCAGTGAGATCGTTGCCATGCACAAACCCTTCGCGTTGATAACTCGACTATAGAGAATGTGGCTCCTGTCAAGCTCGTCAGCAAGATCGGTGCTATGCACAAACTCATGATGTTGATAATCCAGCCATATGGAGTGTGGCTACCGTCAAGGTTGTCAGCAAGATCCGTGCCATGCACAAACCTTTGGCCTACAAGATTGATATCTTTAGGCATAAAGAGTGTGGCTCCCGACTAGCTCGTCAACCAAATCGGTGCCATACACAATCTCTTGCCTTAGAAGATTTAGATCCCATACATCATCTCATGTAATCTCTCATTCAGCATTTCATAGTCTATCTCATGTGGAACCTCATTCAATATCTCATGTGGCATCTTATTCATGTTACTTTGTCGTGCACTAAGATCTTTGCTTGTCTTAGTTAGAGATATTTGGGTTGACAGTTGAGTTACACAGCACTACAACAAGGACATGTAGATGTCTTTGAGAAATTGAATTGGACAAAGAATGAAGTTCATCTTGCCAAAAGGCATCTGTTTGACCACTTTAGATGTGTTCATTCGGCATATCTCGTTTTCTTTGCGTTTGAAATCCATGTCATCAAACTTGACAGGATCTAGCCCCCAAATGTAAGATGGCTAGTCATGTTATAACGATCTCCAACATTTGTTTGATAATGAAGTTATTGTGCTTTTGGAAATCATTAGGATAAAAATCTCATCATGGAGCTTTTGTAATACCATGTTGTATTTCCTTGTCCAGTAAAGAAAGTGGATACGGTGGAGTAAAATCACACCGTCGGTATTCAACATCTAGATTTTTCTTCTCTTTCGTAGTATGTTTCCCAGATATGACCGTGTAACGAACTTGGCAGATTTCTCAGCCAGTTTGCTAGGGACGAAGTTTGATAATGGATCCTAGTGCTCAATGACACATTTTGGTTGTCCAGCAGGTTTCTTGTCTGCAAATCTTTCTAGCATCATTTGGTATATCTCCTTCACATAAGCACTCATTTCATGATACTCCGCAAGTTTGAAATCTATTGCAAGTCCGCCTCATGCCATGAAAATTAACTTCATTACAAGTATCCTCATTCTATTGGTTTTGCGGTTGGTTCTAGGAACATTCTCCAGATGCGGCAGCTGTAGCAAGGTTTTGTGCATTTTGAAGCACACCACATGATCTTGTAGCTTTTGCCATAGAATCAGAAGTACCGCCTTCTCTACAAACTTTCAAAGTCTGATATGGTGACATAATCACAAGACTTTGTGTCTTCTTTCCAGCAATGGAGCTTGAGAGTATCTTGTTGCTTATCATGCTCCTCGACAATAAGAGGAAACTCCTCTGGTTGCTTGGCGTAAATGACGTGGAAAAGTTCCTTAATGTGTTCGTCCAACTCTGAAGTATTTTCCGCTAGTTTGCCGGTATTTTGCGCAGCTTGCGTTAGGGGCAAATTCGCACTCTCATCATATACTGGAGCCTTTTGATGTTGGGAACGTCCTCTAGATGCAGCAGGTGCCATATCACTTTGTGCACCTTGTGTCTTTCTAGCTCCCGTCATATCGCCGATTCCTCAAAGTTTCTTCTGTCAATGACTTTATCTCTCCAGCGGAGTCGCCAGAAAATGTAGGTGCCTTTTTTGAATCCACGTCCACATGCCTAATGTTGTTTCCACAGTGTCAAAATGCCGATGACGTGTCTTCAAATACCTATTCTGAGTAGGAGAGGAATGTCTGACATTGGCCTAAACCGCCGACTTAGCAACCGTTCCCGTGCTGTTATTGAGCAGAAGAGGAGTTGGAGTTGATAAGGTGTGACAGGTAGGCAATGACTATAATGAGAGATGGAAGACACTCAAGTGATCTTCACGTATACCAAGTCAGAGAGCTCCTTGAAGGATTGTAGGATGTGTAGAAGACAAGTGCCATGACAGACTTAGAGAATTTCAAGTAGCAATTGGAGAAGGTCCAGAGAAGAAGATAAGTGTTGCTCCAAGCAGCCAAAGATCCGAGGTCTAGTCTTGTTCCAAGCAACTAGAGATCAAGGGTTCCTCAAATGGAAGAAGTTTCTTATATTTATAGAAGGAATGGGTCTTTAGGATTGTGACACTTGTCACAATCTGAGGCTTTAGGATGTTCTCATGTTCATCTTGAATCTGGTCTCATAAATGTCTAGGTTCATGATAAGAATCAAATAAAAGATAAAACTTTCAAATATTAACATGACAAGGGATAGAGCTCTTTGATTGGGACATATTGGCTCCCACAAGTTAACATGTGGTACAGTAGATTACTTTGACGTCTTCGTCATTTTAGGTCGATATGCCATGACTCATCACTGGATGCTGATGATTCCGACGCCCGTGTCTGCCACGCCATAAAGACTGCCAAATAACCCCCCTAAGTGGGCTTTTGCCCAAGACAGAGATCTCCACTCTAATATGCCAGATAAGATTTCACATTTAATATAAATAAGCAATGCCATACTTTATTTCTGTCTCGATCGGGTGACAAATGACCCATGACGGGTCTTTCTTTGTTGAGTGACAGATAGCCCATGATAAATTTGTTTCTGTTATGTGAAAAAAATCCATGACAGATCATTATATAGGTGATATGCGAAGTTATATAAAAATGGTCATCTACAGAGTGTCATTGTTCACAAATGGAGAAAAATTGGTTTCGCTCTTTTTTTTTTTTTGGTAAGGAAAATTGGTTTCTTTCTTGTTGTGTAGTAGAGAAGAGGTTAAATCTAGAAACCAATTTCTCCTTCTTACTCCATTTTTTTAAGAAAAAAAAAGTTGACCATCAAAGAAAAGCATTCATGGATTTTTTAACTATTTCATAAAGCATCACTAAAAATAATTTTGAAAAAATTTGGTGACTAAATTTTCACTATTTTCATAAAGTATCAATTGCATTTTTTTATTTGGTTCAAAAAGTAAGTATTGATTCATAAGTGGAGAAGAAATTAATAAAAATAGAAAAAATGTCAAAACTTAGGGGAGTTGAAAGAAGCAATTTAAGGGGCCATTTGGTATGGCTTCTGGATTGTGGATTTACAAGGAAAAGTAATTTTTTTCCTTTTTAATCTTCCAAAGGGTATTATTCACATCTAATACGATATTAGATTTCTTAATCATTTCTAAACAAGGATTAGACCTCAAGGCAAAATTCTTTAGCCATTATAAGTTTTGGGTATTAAGCTTTATATCTTATAACAGTTTAATATTTTTCATTAATTTTCAGCATACATTAGCCCATACTTAGAATTCACGATTTGTGGGTTAATTAATTAAACCACTTCAATCAGCCATTAGTGGTTACCGTCCGGTAACTCATTATTTAGGTTAGGGTCAAGCCCTATCCAACCGTAACCCACCTCCAACCTCACCTTAATTCATTAAAAAATGTATTTTTAGCACAAATCCCATATAAAAACAACATATTTTAAATCAAATATATTATTAATTCATATATTCTATATTTAAAAATTCATATTTTAACATTTTATTGTATATTCGGATCAACACAGATAACTCAATACAACCAAGAGCAGGTTGGTATATCGACTACACACTTCAGGCTTTACAAAACTCACCTAATCCCCACTATGTTGCCGTCCCTATTCTATGTAACTAAGTAATAATATTATATTGAAAATTTTTGTAATGAATTCGAAGGGCTAGTTGTTTGATGAAATGCTCTATAGATAAAAAAAAACCTAATGAATCAAGGATTAATTACACATTTATGTTTATTAGGAGAACCTCACTTATCCATGTGTTTGGTTTTTCTTAGGTTACTTCTTATTTTCCCAATCTAGCTACTTATATTTGCCATATTGTAATTCAAGATTATTTGAACAACCTCACTTAACCATGTGTCTGGTTTCTCATAGAATACATATTAGTTTTCCAACATACTAATAGAGATGATTTCTCCTTGTATAATCACTATTCAACCCCACTAAGCGACAAAGTACCATTATCTATCCTTATTTGTTCAGTATCTCATTTTGGTAATTTTACTTGCATTCATAGGAGATTTCAAACTAGGGATAGCAGCTTGGCGCGTTTTGGTAAACTCGAATCTGCCCCTATAATGTTTTAACTAATATCTTAACCTGCCTCTATAGAATGTTAAAAAAAATGTGTTTTTTAAATAGAATATATAAATTTATAATATATTTATGAATAAAATATGTATTAATATTTTAGATATATAAAATAATATTTTAATAAACTAAGGCAAGGCCAAGGTGGGTTGGGCTAAACTCGATCCTCCCACTAACTCGTTTTTGGCAATACCAAACCCTGACCATTAATGGCAATTCGGCGGATTATGCACCGTTGCCATTCCTATTTCATAAGCATGAACGGCTTGCATTTTAGACCACCCCGCCACCGTCCCTGTCTTTTATATTCAGAAGAGTCGTTTTTTCTACATGGCCGCAAATATATTCTAGGCTAATAACTTAGTATCCAAAAGTTGTTTCAACTTAAAATACAGCCTCGCTTTCCTCAAAAGTCGACACACGCATAATCCAAATTACCGTAGATTTTAGATAACCCGGCCTCACATAAAAGCTAGCACAAGGAATTGGATGATTAGTCATCAACAGTGAATGCCACCCTAAATGCATAATTTGTTTTTAATCATCAATAATAAACAACTATTTTAAATATGAGTTTTAGTGACATAAGTATGAGAAAAAAGGGCACATCACATACCTAAGTCCATTTTTTTTTGTAACAACATACCTAAGTCCATACCTAATCAAGTTTAAAAAACTGAAATTAATAATATAAAGCTTTAAATAAAGCTAAAAGCCTAAACTCTCCATTAGTATCTGACAACAGTTTTGAACTTTTGTCGACCTTTGACTTTGAATGATTTGCATTTACGGACGGTGATGTCTAGTTCGTGGGGACCATTCATGATAGTACCAAAACTGAAATTTAATGGTTCTTGTGTATGGTTTTGGCAGCCATTGCTCAACAGTTAAAAGAGTTTGTTCACACTCAGTTGTAATAATTTTTTTTATTTTTTATTAATTTTTTTTTCACTCAGGTGTAATATATACTAGGAGAAATCACGCCGCTATTTAATGTTAAAAATGCCGATTGCCCATTATTTTCTTTATTTGAAAAGAAGAAGATTCCGTGAAGTTTCATGAAAGATTTATATTGTTTCTTGGGTGAGTGATAATGACCAGTACTTTTAATACTTGTCCAGACCTTTTTCCCAGACAAGTTTTTTTTTTTTTTTGTGAGTGATAATGACCAGGACTTTTAATACTTGTATGGACGTTTTTTCTCGAACAACTTACGTAAGATTGAGGGCCCACAGAAAATTTTATAGTTGTTACCTTTTCAGGGGATGAAATCACCGGTGTTCATAGGCCGGGCCAGCCAAAGATGACCGGCCCGCTCTTGGACAGGTTTGGATATGCATATGCTGGACATATGGTTAAGCCGTGCTATTTTGAAAAACCGACTATTTTGGATGGGCTTGGTTATATATAAGGCCTGACGTTCTATATTATCATGATAATGGCCTAACGTGGTGGCCCTACATATAACTACTGTTTTAAGGATTTTTGTTAATCCTATACAAACTATTTCATCATGGCTCTTATAATAATATATTTTGGAGGTCTTGAATGGTCTTTTAATATACATGTTGTGTGACGCTATGTTTAGGGAAATTTTACTTTTAGTGGTACTTTATCAAACTATTTAAGATTTAGTCGGTAAAGTTTTGAGTTTTAACTTTTAATACACCTATATCAAAATAATTAATATGTAGTGTCATTTCAATGTTACGGATAAATTCTTCCAAAAATACCCTTATACAACTTACTTCCGAGACTTGTACAAGCAATAAAATGACTTGAACAAGTCAATAAAGTGACTTGTACAAGTCATGTGGATAAGTGATGTAAGGGTATTTTTGGAATAATTGATTTGTAACAGTGAAATGACACTAAATATTAATTATTTTGATAAAGGTGTATTACAAGTTAAAACTCAAAACTTTGATGACTAAATCTTAAATAGTTTGATAAAGTACCACTAAAAATTAAATTTCCCCTATGTTTATGATTATAAAACCTTCTTTGTAAAAAGAATATTTGAAACTTGGGAGATGATTTCTTTGTTACAATGGTCTCCTCCTATTAGGTAGAGTTTGTGTCATGAATCATGTTTTATATGTCGGAGCATCAAAGCATCACGAATGAAGAATCAAAGCTTCAAAATCTCTAGCCCTTTTCCTCCAGTAGAACTTTGTAATAGGTCTTGTCTTTTAGAAAAGATAATTTTATGGAATAATTTGTACACACTACTTTAAATCAAACGATGATGGGGATTGATGCTTACGTTTTGACGATTTATGATAATTTTGAGATAATGAGTTTTGAAGCTTTTTTGTCTTGCTGCTTTGAAGGGCTAATAAATTTTAAATAATGAGTCCAAAATGTAAATATGGAGGTGTTGAAGTAGCAAATTGAATGTGCAAGTGATTATAGCTGAGCAGGCTTAGTTGGGCTTGGACTTCTAGGCATTTTCGTTGGGTGCGTGGGGTTGGTCATAAAGTCACAGGCCCGATCTTCTACTTAGATGGGATTGGACAAAGACCATATAGCTTATGTGTAATACCTTTATTTTTCATTAATCATTTTAGTTGGATAATCTAAGGATGATTACTAATGATCTAAAGTGATTGATATGTAGGTAATGAGGAGTAGGAATAATGTGGAGATTTTGGTGAAGATGTAACGGTTGGATGTGAATCTAGAGAGGTAAGGTTATATATGTAATTTTCTATTACACCCCAATTTCAGTTCTATAAAAATCCCTAATTAATAATAAATATAATATTAAAACTATGGGGACTTAGGGATTTGGGACGTGACTGTAGTTTCTATTCTCCCCAGAATAGAAATCCAAGCAGATTTACTCTCACACATGTGCACTTAGAATTCTAAATGTAAAAGAAATTAAAAACAAAATAGAATCATTACACTTTGAGAATAGGAACAATTAAAATATTCATTAAATACAAATACCCATAAATACACCAAGGTTAACATAAACCTGACAATTCATCTACATATACTATAATGATGTTGAAAACGCATCCAAGGTGACAATTTACATCCTATGCCATGATTCCGTTGCGCTACTCTGATTTTGGAATAAACCTGCAATTGCAATATAGTAGGGGTGAGCACAAAGACCAGTAGGTATCACTTTTACAGATCAAGTCCCAAGTAGAACTCCAATTGTAGAAATACACATCTAGCAATAATAAATAATAATAACAATAATGCCAACAAGAGAAAATGTGATATATGAGTAGATCAATAAGAAATTAAACAAGTAGAATTATCACATAAACACGTATACAATGGAAGTAGATAAACAAGTAAATTACAATCATATGCTTGACCTCTAGTACTTCTATATGAGGTCTATATGTATGATTCTCTAAGGAAACTCTATAAGAAAGAAACACTCCAAAATACACTAAGTCAAGCTCAACCAATAATGCATGAAATGAATGCAGTGAGAGTGCGTGTATAACCTCTAGAGATATTTGTCTTCACATCACAAAGTATCTTAGAGTTGTAGATTATATGAGCCATCCCCACTGACCCCTTATAATTGCTTGTGTTGGTGAAAGTGTGTGAATAACCTCTAAAGACATTTTTCTTCACATCACAAAGTATTTTATAGTTGCAAATTATAAGGAATTTCCCCCCAGATCTCTTGTAATTATTGTGTTTGTGAGATTGTTTAGATGCCTCCGACCCGACACACATTTTAACTTACAAACACCACTTGGGGAATTCTGAAGTATTCTACGTGTACATCGTAGTTCTAAAAACTTTCAACTGATCAGACCACTATGCAGAGCCACTATTTGCAGAATGGAGACCTAATCCCAAGATGCCCACAACATCTTTGTGTCATCCGGCTTTAAATAATAACATAGTCTCAACCTATTAATGCCCCTCGGATATTTACCATTCAAGGTCTTACATCACTTGGTAACCACATCTTACAAGCTAGGTCTTGGACTCCATGGATAGTCCTTACTACAACATGTAAGGAAATAAATATATGAACAAGGACTATTAGTGACTGTTGGAATACCCTCACACCTCACCCATTCCAATATCAATGTCAATATCATGCTGGACTCATGCAAGAAATACAATAAATCCTGTCTAATGCATAAGGCAGTTCACACATGGCTTTCATCAACAACCATAGCAACCAATTCCAATAAGCATGTTAAATTTTAATTCAATATGTTTCAGTGATCAAATATAATTTAGAAGTTCATAATCATAAAATTAGACAATTAGAAAAGTGTCAATAACATCACAATTGCATAAAATAGACAAAACACATTAAATAAGAATTTTTTTAGGTTTTCTAAATACCCATACCTCGATTTTCTCAATTTAGATCTCCTAAACAAGTTCTTATACATCCCATAAAGTAGTCTTAACCTTTCAAGTTCACCCAAATTATCCGGATTAAAATGTAGATGCTTTACCATTGAATCTCCAAATTTTCACCTAGGGTTTCATGCTAATGATTAATATAAATTCAGATTTATATAAATCATCATATTAGAATGTTTTTAGACATTCATAGAGCAAAACCCACAAATCAATCATGCTTTACGTGCATAAAAATCAATGCAATCAAGTCTTACGAACATTACACATGAGATTAATCAAATATGTATTCAATCATATAAGACTCAACTCAGAACAAGACATGTTCAAGCACCTCATTTTTGCACCCTCTCTAAAAACCAGAAATAAGAACCCTAAAAGACATGTCAAACCCTGAGAAGTGGAAGTTGACTTTTTGATCAACCTTGAGTTGACTGCCATACCTTATTCCATGGGATAGGAAATCCCAACATGGTTCCAACGCAATTGAGTTTGCGTAAATCGGAGGCCGGATGAAAAAAATAGCAGTAAAATGTAGAAAGTTTGGACACGTAGCAAAACCTACCAAGTGATAAACTAAAGCACTAAAAGACAAAATGTCAAATGAAATTAAATAAAGTCAAATCATGTTAAATCAGGTCTAATCAAGGTCAAATCAAATCAGATCTCAAAGATCTGACGCAACTGTATATAGTATACAGTTGCAAATGATTCTCTGATGATTGCAGATCTATCAGGGATCTGTCAGAAGATTTGACAAAACCGTCCATTACAAACGGTTGTACCACAACCGTATTGTGCACGCATCAGGAACGATGGTGCAACGGGGCGCAATGGTGGTTTGCGTGCCTCCTAAAGGGTAAAAGAGGGAATCAGAGTCGCCACTGCCTGATGAGGTACAGACAGATACCAGAGTACCTATACAGGTCTATTTTGAATGGTCTGCGGCTTTTTAGAGATTTTGGCTAAGTCCTCGGTTACAGTTCGGGGAAGTTCGAAGACACCTTGGTCCGCCCCGTCGATTGACAGGTCCCTCGAGTCTCCCTGGTTTGAGTCAACTTATTCTCACCTTATTTTCTAAGCCAAACATATACTTTTATTAGGTCTGAGTGGGGACCATCAAAGGTGTGGGTCCCCTTTGTTTTCGTTAATTTTATTTTTTTAGCCTTAGGTGAAGTGGGTCAGATACGGGCCCCGTTGGAAGCCCCATTGGTTACCAATTTTGGGCTTAAGTCCAGCCCAAGGCCCATTAGGGCTATTGGGTAACCCTATTATTGGATTAGGTTATTTGGTTTTGGATTAATTAAACAGGCAAATTAATCAAGTGGGTTAAAGCTTTTAGGGCCCATTAGGCTTGGGTGTGGTCTTTGGGTAATTAACCAAGTGGCCTAGGGCCCATTATTAAAACGGACCCTGGTTTGGGCCGGATTGGATGTGGGCCCCGTTGGAAGGCCCACAAGGTCTTATTGGGCCCATGTCTAAAAAATGGGCTTGGGGTGACCCAAATGGTTCGAATTAGACTTATTTGGGTCGACTCGGGCGAATCCAGATCCAAAAAAGGGGGTTTTTTGATGGTTCACAGGGCCTGACTGTATACCCTGTGCAGACAAGCTCTGTGTAAAACCCCGAATTTCCACCTAATAAATAAATAAATAATAAATAAAAGGCAATATGAGTCAAGTGAAGATTTAGAGGTAAGTAATTCAAATAGGTCATAAATTGTAAATAAAGAAAGAATTTTAATGAAATTAACCTAAAAGAGTAAAAAGGGTATTTTGGTAATTTTCAGAAAAGGTAATTAGTAAATAGATCATCAAATACTAATTAGAGATAGAAAATAGAAGAAAACAAATTAGTTTGACAAGTTAGAGATCAAAAGAAATTAATAAAAGCCTAAAAGTGGAGAAAAGGGTAATTAGGAGATTTCACGTCTTAATTTGGGGAAAATAAGGTTTTAGGTGATAATAATGTTTAACTAAATGTTTTGCACGAAAATAGGTTATAAATAGGAGTTTAGATAACAAGAAACTTAATTATGATTGTTTAAGTAGAAAAATAGAAGGTGGAGAAAAAGTAGGAATTAAATTAGAAGGATTAGACTTTAACTAGACCATGGTTGGGTTAGCCCAAATTAAATTAGCCAATTAGGGTTGGTTTAGGATTTCTAAAGCCTAGTATAAATATGAAACTAAGGTTAGACAAGAGGGAATTTTCGTGGGTTTCTTATGGAGAGAAAGGAGGGAGAGAAAGGAGGGAGGTTTCTAATGGAGGTGTCTGACCAGCCACCATCAAATTATGATCGGGGAAAATCGGTACGGTGGATTGGCTTCAAATTTGGAGGTTTTGTTCTTCACTGATGGAACTACATTGTGTACGGTGGAGATTTGAATTGGAAGAGTCTAGCTTGGTGCGGTTGGGAGCAAAAGTCAGGTCCAAAATTAGAAGTTTCAATGGAAGAAGGATTTAGCGTATAAGGCAAGTAGTAACCCTTGGAAAACGTGAGGAACTGCATGATTTTGTTTTCTGTGATTTCATATGGTTAGAATGGATTAGACGGAACTGTATTTACATGGAATCAAGTTGCTTATATTTTCATGATGGGTATTCTTGATGGATTTATCAAATTAAAGAAGAAAGTTGAGTTGGATTATGTAAATAAAGGTAAGAGGGTATTTAATTTATAAAAATTATTCTAGAAGGCTCTAGGTATGTTTCAGAAGGTTTGTAGATTAATTTAGACCAATAAAACATATAGAAAAGGCCTAAAAATCCGAACTTTAAAAATCTGGAAAATTCTGTTTAATTTTGCACGAGCGCCTAGGATCGCCCAGCCCTGTAGAGGTAGGCGCTCTGTTCAGATTTTGCAGATTTTGGGAATTTTGTAATAGGAATAATTATCCAATAAATTTTCTGATTAGTTAAGCATGTTAGCATCTTTATAAGGACCTAATTAAGCTATAAAAATTATAGAATTAATTTGGAAAGATTAAGCAATAAATTGAAGGTTATAATGAAAGGATTGTTTATAAAAGAGTCAAAGGGTATGGATATTGCTAAAAATAATACTACTGATACTTATAGCTTATAAACATCTTTTAAACTTCATTTTAGGTCTGTAGGATGTGCTGGAAAATAAAAATATAGAAAAGTTAAATAGAAACTAATTTAGGTGTTAAGATAGGAAATTGGATTTTAATAAAGGGATTAATAAAGAAAACTCTAAGTAGGATTTGATTTCCCTTATTTTGAGCTTTAATATGAATATTGGTTTATGAAATTGAAGTAACATTGTTTTCTATTGAATTTATGATACATGAGATTTACTTTGAATATATTTGGGAAATTGCATATGAAATTCTGAAAAAGGCTTCATTTGGATTATTAAGGATTGAATCATGATTTTCACTTGGAATTGAATATTCTGGTATGGATTGGTATGTGGTATGAAGTTATTAGCTTTTCTTTTACGGTTGAGTGGTACGGCTTCTGTGGTAGAGTTGATACTATCTTTTACGGCAGAGATGGGTAATCCTCTGTGTAGAGATGTGTAATCCTTTACGGGTAAAAGTGTGTATGCCTCCTACATTAGCGTGTCCTCCCGTATGTGGTTTTTATCGTGGTTTGTGTCAGTGGGCTTAGCTGTATATGGATCCATAGTTTTGGCTGGTTAGCTAAGTGGTATTTAGTTTGGGTTGAATTACTCCTATATGCGAGTGCGCTTCCCTTTGCAAGTTAGTTTGCTCTGGGAAGGTCCTATGTCTGTAGGGACACCCCGGTGAGCCGTTGGTGATTCCCTGTACATGTGGATAAGCGACCACACTCCATGTATTGATTATGGTGCTGCATGCTGGTGGTACGTCCAACTCTGCGGGGTTCGTGTGCAATAAGTCGGTGACTACGGCTCTTGCCTAAGCTGCGCTGCATGGGGCTTGAGTATCATTAAGTAGCATTGCCCCTAAGCCGCACGGTGGAATAGCATTTAGTCGAGTGTCATCTCAAATACTTATCATCTTTGTGAGTCCTGCAATGGCATGTGTTTTATCGCTTTTGTCGGTTTTACCTCGTTAACATCAAGATTACTGGTATTTATACATGTTCATCTGTTTTATCGCTTTATTTGGAATTGCCATGGATAACTTGGGATTACTCGTTTTATCATTGATTAATCGAATACCTCATGACTATTTGCTTATATTGGATTGTTTCTAATTGCATGCACCTGCTACTTGCTGAGATGTAAATCTCACTCCGTTTTCCCCTATTTTTCAGGTTGTTTGGAGAGATCGCGAAGATGGGGTTTTAATTTGATGGGTAGAATTATAATTGGTATTAATGCCACCTGTTGATCAGATAAACTTTATTGTAAACATAATTGATATTATTGAATAAAGAATTGTTTTTATTGGCCACCATAACTCTGATGTAATTAATTAGTAAATTTTAAAATTATTGTGAATCTTGGTTTGTATCTGACCCCAGCTTCGTGGTAACACCTCGGGTTTGGTTGTTGAACCAGACTTGGGTTGTTACAGTAGCGAACCGGGTTCGGGTTGGGTGCCGGTTTGCACTGACCCAGGTTCGGGGCGTTACACCCTGTGCGGATGGGGTCTCGTTCGCCCTCCCTCTAGGGGCTTTTGTGATTTACTGTGAGTTCCAGAATGACCTCACAGTGGTGTAAATGCCACTTTTTGGCTTAAATGGTCTCTTTCAAGAGGCTCCCAATAATGAACAAACTCTAGATCATAAATCACCAATCAAATCTCAAAACAGGGACTCTAGGGGTCCCTGTTTCAAGTGGATATGGTCTCCACCTCCCTCCTCTTCGAGGAAGTGTCATGAAGGTCCAAAAAGACCCAAATCAAGACTTAATCCATCAAACCATCACATACTCGAACCAATCATCAAACCAAATAATAACAAATCATATATGCAAATAACATATGCTTAAGATCTTAAAAGGAACTATATATGAAATGATGATGACTAAGAAAAATCTAGCATGCTTTCACAAATAGGGTGTATATGTATAGTGAATGAATGGTGCTTCTTTACCTTTTAACATGCCTCCATGAACATACTTCTTCATTTCTTTACTCATAGTGATATAAAGATGCATGTGAGTATGCATCCTAAAAACAAACACTACATGCAAATCAAAGTAACTATCATGCTTTTTATGTAGAATAACCTAACGAAAGGATAAAAAAGGCATGGAAGACATGCATATAGAGCAATGACCACTAATGTTAACCAAAAGAAGGGAGAGAGGGGAAGAAGGATTAAGGGTACAAAGGATCTCTTAGGAGGACAAACCCCTCCTTAAATAGAATGGAACGGCAAAGATATGAGATATATTCAAGTTAAAATAAAAACCCTCTTCTTCTTCTTTATTTACTTTACTCAACAAGGACTACCTCTCTCTCCCACTTTTCGTATGAGGAGTTCCCCCTATCATGGGGACTCCCATGTCATGCATGAAAAGAGCAAATGGTGAGAAACAAATCATAAATAACAAGTCTAAATGATTCAAAAGGAAGTGAACTCAAAAAGCTTCATGTTAATATTTATTGAAGAGAAACTAACAAATATTCTTACCTTGCTTTTACTTTCACTTATGGAAGTGTTGTGGTCCCCCAAACTGATGAGAACAGTAGCCTTGAAGACTTCTTTTTGTTGTAGGACTAGCCTCTTTCTTATACACAATGAATTAGAATATAAGAATGGAATGAAAGTGATGTTTTGGAGGGGTAAAATGGGGATAAAGGAAGGTTTAAGGGTGAAAATGAGAGCTTGAAGAGTTGCTGGTTTTAGGCAGACAAGGTAGGGACGAAAAGTGGGGCCAAGAGCTTTAGAAATGGGGGCTGGGACCCCCTTTTATAGGGAATTTTTCTGTGACTGCACATATAGTGCGGTTACATTTAAAACGTGCCCAAATCTTCGTGCATCTGCTAGTTGTCACCAGCTAGGGACAGCTGGTGATACGGATAAGAAGCTATCCGCACTATATGTGCGAACATGACACGTCCGCACATATAGTGCGGATGCGCACATGTTAAATATGTTTGGATTCCAAATTTTATTCAATTTGAAATGTTTTTTAGATTTTTATCTTAATTTGCTTTTTATTTTTCATTTATTTTTAATATGAAAGTAAGATATTTTTATGAAAATCATTATTTTATATAAGATTTTTATTTATTTTGTCCTTTTCTGCTATCTTGCCACGCGGGCAGTTTTCCTGTAAACTTTGACTTGCCATAACTTTTTCGTCTGATGTCCGGTTTTAGCAAACTCAGTGGCGTTAGAATCATGTCGGAATTCCCGTTTCAACAAGAAAAAGTATGGTTGTTGATTTGCACTAGATCAAAAAGTCAACTTTTTGGCCCCCTCAGGGTTTGACTTTTCAGTTAAGATTTTCCTTTCTTTCATTTTTGGGGGTGCAAAAATGAGGTGCTAACAGCTGCCCCTCTTTGCCGAAGTCATCTTGGGGATGAATGGCAAAGAAGAAAAAGAACCTTATTTTTGTGTCTTACATTTCTGTCGACATGGTCGACGAGCTCAATTCCTTTTATGATTTCAACGAAAGGGAAAGTGCCAATTGGCATGCTCACTTCCTGGCCTTGGAGCCTCCCTACCCTTCATGTCTCGGGTTATTTTAGTTCTTGTTTTTGAAAAGAGATGAGATTGGACTTGAGCTCATCAGCCTGTTTCGGTGTTGATGCAAGACACTTGACAATGTTCTTTCTTCTTGTTAGTTCCATTAAAGCTTTTAGGTGTTTTCCAGTTTTGGCTTCTTCTGCTCTCTTCTTTCTAGATTTAAGGATTTTTTTTTTGAGGATTAGTAGTGGAGTGGTAATGAAGAGTTGAGAAGGAGAGGATGGGAGGAGGCTCTCTTGTTGTTGTCCGTCATCCCGGGAGACCACTCACACCTATCTACTCTATTTACAAAAGTGGGAAATAAAGATTACAAAAGGGCCAATTTGCCCAGCAGCTTCTCATTTTTGCCTTCTTCATGTCTTGATTCTCTGTCATTTTTAGGAATTGAAACATCTTGTTCAACTTTGCGGAGACATCTTGCTCTGGGGACACATTTCGGTGTCAGTCAGATATGGGAAACGCCTTGCTCCTTAGGGACACATTTCCGTGTCGTTCAGTTGTGGGAGATGCCTTGCTCCTTGGGGACACATTTCCGTGTCATTCAGATATGGGAGACGCCTTGCTCCTTAGGGACACTTCTCCTTGTCCTTCAATATCTATCCGATACGTGAGATGTGCTGGAATGTCTTTATCTTGCATCCGATGTGTGAGTACACTGTGATGATTTTCTTCTGTGTGCAATGTGTGACTACATTGTGGTGATTCTGTCTTGCACCCAACGTGTGAGATACGCTGTGATGGCATCCAATGTGTGACTATACTGTGATGACTTTTTTCTGGCCCAATGTGTGAATACACTATGATGGTTATCTTTTGCATCAGCGTGTGAATACACCATGATGGCATCCAATGTGTAACTACATTGTGATGACTTTTTCTGTGCCCAATGTGTGAATACACTGTGACGGTTCTCTTTTGCATCAGCGTGTGAATACGCCGTGATGGCATCCAATGCGTGAATACACTATGATGACTTTTTTCTGTGCCCAATGTGTGAATACATTGTGACGTTTCTCTTTTTCATTAGCGTGTGAATACGCTATGATGGCATCCAATGTGTGAATACACTGTGATGACTTCTTTCTATGCCCAATGTGTGAATACACTGTGACGGTTCTCTTTTGCATCAGCGTGTGAATACGCCATGATGACATCCAATGTGTGACTCACTGTTATTACTTTTTTCTGCGCTCAATATGTGAATACACTGTGACGGTTCTTTCTTGCATCAGCGTGTGAATATGCCGTGATGGCATCCAATGTGTGAATACACTATGATGACTTTTTTCAGCGCCCAATGTGTGAATACATTGTGACGGTTTTCTTTTGCATCAACGTGTGAATACGCCATAATGGCATCCAATGTGTGACTACACTGTGATGACTTTTTTCTACGCCCAATATGTGAATACACTGTGACAGTTCTTTTTTGCATCAGCGTGTGAATACGTCGTGATGGCATCCAATGTGTAAATACACTGTGATGACTTTTTTCTGTGCCCAATGTGTGAATACACTGTGACGGTTCTTTCTTGCATCAGCGTGTGAATATGACCGTGATGCCATCCAATGTGTGAATACACTGTGATGAATTTTTTCTGTGCCCAATGTGTGAATACACTGTGGTGATTCTGTTTCAAGTTTTGCCAGTACCTGTAAAAGTTCATGTGGAGTTCAATCAATTGGACTTTATCCGTTTATTATCAAAATTACATGCAAATTCAAGCAATTTCTCCTTGATTAAAATCTCTTGGGGATTCATTAAGTGTTTGCTCTTTGAAGTGGGTCCACGACAAGACTTGTAATCTTTGGGTAAGTCACCCAACAATCTCATTTAGAGTTATGATGTAGTGCCCCCCGGCACTCCCTGCGAGGGTCTCAACATTTTTGCCTTCAATAGCTTGCCCCAGGTTGAAATGAAGTGAATTATTTTGGGTCCAGGGGGTTTCTTTGGCATTGCCCTTCCCCAGTTCTTTTGATTCTCTCTTTTATGTTTTTTTTCTTTCCCTACCCCTGTCTTGGGGTTATGAAATGGTTTTTCTCTCATTGGTTCCCTTTCTTGGGTTTGGTGCCTTGCCCCAGACTGAGGGCCCTGTCAATTTCCACGGATCATGATTCAACGATCAGAGAGGACTTATCACTAGGACGAAATGTAGGCTTTGGTTTCGGTGTTCAGAAATGAAGGATAAATAGGTTCAAACCCTATATAACTTCATTCTATGGGTAACCATTACATCTAGCCAAAGTTCTTCTTTGTCTTTTTGGTTCTGTCATTGCCAGTTTGTCTAAGATTCAGTGTTACATTCCCTGTAATCAGAAAGGACTTCACAATAGGATGAAATGTAGGCTGGGTTCAAGGGTCCAGAAGAAATGGTATAGAGGCTCAAAATTGATGAGTGGGGTAAGAGCCATGTTCTGTCCATGTTTCTTGTTAGGGCTTGCCTCATCTTTTGTCTCCTCAACTTTGTGCCCAACTTTGCTTGGTGGCTTTTCCTTTTTATTTTTATTTTTATCTTTGTTCTTTTCTTCATTTTTTTTCTTGGATTTTTCACCCCAATCCATGACTCTTGCTTTCGGGGTTTGCCCCGGCCTTTTTCTTTTCTTTCTTTTTTTTTCTTCTTCTTTTTTTAAGGGATGGCCCCGATTCTTTCTTTGCATTCTTGTTTTCTAGGGGTTTGCCTCGTTCCTCCTTTTTGCTCTTTTGTTCTTTAGGGTGCTTTTCACTTTGCCCCATCTTCACCTTTGTCTTTCTTGTGTCTCCAATTTCATGAAGTTTCATGCCCCAGTTCACGAACAAAACATGGTAGGGTTGAGGAAGAAATTGTTGGACCCAAAGTGTCTTGCTATGGTTTCATCTTTTGTTAGATGATTTTTGGAGAAAATCAAGGATGGCCTTTTATCCCTTCACAGAGAATGTAACACTTACTTGTCTTTGCATAATTAATTGGCTTAAGAACCATTTTCATCTTCATTCATTTTTTCTTTTCTTCTTTGCTTTTTGACTTTGCCCCAGTTTGAGGTGGCTAGACATAACCTGGGTTAGAAATGAGATGATCAAGCTCAACACGTTTGACTAGCGGAATTTGTTTGAAGTATCTCAGCCAAGAATGGCCTCTCATCATTTCATTGGGATCATTGATCCTAGATCATGTCAGTGACCTTTGACTGGCACGGGCACCTTGTCTTTTTTTTTCTCTCTCAAATCACAGCTTGCCCCTGTGTTTGACAGGGTAGGTTTCAAATATGGTGTTGGCAAGGGTTCCCTTGGCTATGTCGGGACCCGTACAGTTTGTGCTGTTTGGCATATTCCATCTGTCAAATTTGATTGTTCAGGTTTGTCCTGAGATCACAGTCATGCCTTGGTGTTGTCCAACACTCTAGTGATTTCCCAAAAGATTTCATGAGTTTGCAAAAAGAAACATGCTGTCAAGTTCTGAATTTAAAAGAAAAGAAAAGATAAACAAAAGCAGAGCAGAAAATTATGCAAGGGGTAGCTGATGCAAATTGGCATTCTTGGAATTTAGTTGCATGCCATGGAAGGAAGCCTTTAAGTGCTCTCTTCGTCCTCATTTTCTCTTTCCTGCGAGAAGATGGCTGATTCAAATATTCTGATCTGTGCTAACTTGTCAGAGATGTCTCGTCCTTCGATGGATCTTGGCGTCTTGAGCAGTTCCTTCAAGAATCCTTGATCAATCAGATCTTGAATGTCATGCTGCAGATCCCAACATTGCTCTGTGTTATGCCTCGGAGCATCAGAATGGTACTCGCACCGTTCCGCGGCGTTGTAGCTTCTGGATTTAACCAACTAGGGGTTCGGGGGCTTAATCTACACATACCCCTTCTTTAACAGTGTCGGTAGCAACTCTGCCGGTGTATATGGTAGGGGGTAAAAACCCTCCTCATTCTGGCCTCCATTTCTTCTTTCGTTCTCCTTGGGGAATCCTTCGAATGATTCATCAACCTATCGTGCTCCCCTTTGCCATGGTAGACACTTAGCTTCATGAATTGGGGAACATCTGTTGCTACGGCTTTTTCTTTCTTTCCTTGCCTTTGGCCATCGGTTAAGACGGGTGGAAAGCTCATTTTCTGGTTGCCCCGGGGTATCCTTCTCTTTATGTCTTCGATTTCTTCTTCAAGAACCCCTATTCGAGATCGCAACTCAACATTTTCTTCCCTCATTGCTTCCCAGCACTCTTCCCATTTTCCTTCCTTGTCCTTTATCGCTTGCAGCAGAGTACGAAAAAGGTCCAATATCTAGATCACCACAGGACTTGTCCTTGATGTACTGTCCATGTTGATTGTTAACGAGGTTCCTGCCAGGAGAAGTAGACATTAGAAGGTAGAGTACATGATATGAAATGCCAAGATGCATGAGGATAATGATGATTTTTTCTTTTCTTTCTTTTTTTTCCTTTTCTCTCTTTTTTCTTCCTTTTTTTCTCTTTTTTTCTTTTTAATCCGACGGAGGATCAATTTTGAGTTTCCTGGCTTCCATAAGATCTTGGACTGCATGACGAAGGCCCCAACATTCGTCAGTATCATGGCCCGGTGCCACTTTATGGTAACCGCATGTCTTGGTTTGTAAAACCCCGAATTTTTTGTAAATAAATAAATAATAATTAAATCTGAATATTGGGTATGTCAATAAACTTGTCAAAATAAATTAGAGAATAAACTTAGAAATCTTGGAAGAAATCAAGTGTGTGGATGTAAAAATTATCAAGAGAGGGGTATTTTGGTCAATTCATATTAATTACCGGTAGATAATTAAATACATCAATTAAATTAATATTAGACGTGAGAAAAGATGATAGACTTCAGTTGGGTTCAAATTGCCTATTAACATACTTAAAGCTTAATAATTGGAATAAGGGCATATTGGTAATAATGTTTGATTTGGAGCCTTAAGTTGAGGAGATGAGAATTTTATCGAAGGATATTAATCACAATTATGGATGATCGCATTGATAGAGGAGATCCGGGGTTTGACACAAACCTGACCGTTGGATCGTGGTAGATAGAGGTAAGAACTAAATAAATCCGAAACTGTGTTCTGATTGGATGAGTATCTAATGGGTGATGCATGTGCATTGCGTGGGATCATGGGATATAAAAGAATAGGGTTTATACCCTAGAGAATATGTTTTAGTATTTGTGATGGTATTCATATGTTTGGAGTATTAGATGGCCAAAAGAGAAGAAGAACGAGAGAGAGAAAGGGGGATCGAGAAGAGAAGAGGAAGAAGGAGGGAGAGGAGAGCGTGATCCTTGGTTTCTCAGTATCCCTGGAGTGTTTTGCATCTGTGAAGAGAGGAAATGATGCTGGAAATAAGAGGAAGAGGTGATATCGCGTGAACAGAGGTAGGTAACACACGGTTTTGACGTTCGTTTTGGTTTACATGGGTAATCGATTCGTACTGCATGGTTTGTTGGTGTATTTATATGTATTTAGTTTGTTAATCATCTTATATGTATGTTAGAATCACATAGAACATGAAAAATCAGGTTTTACACAGTCGAGTAGTTGTTTTTGGTTGAGCGCCGACTTCTCTGCGCTTAGCGCTCCTGAGCGATACTAAGTGCTCGTTCAAAAAAAAAAATAATCTGAACACCGGCGACCTCTTACTGACAGAAGGTTGGTGATCGATTTTGAACTATTGCTAACCCTAGACTGCCTGAGTGACCCTGAGCGGTCCTGAGCGCTTTAAATAGAAAATCCAGTTTTTTGTATTTTAATCCCTATTTCAATCCTAAACCATTTTTAATAAATTTTAATCATTACATAAGGTGTTTTAGGATCAAAATAAATTATCAAATAACCTATTTTGGCAGAAAAATAAATAGGGAATTATTTTAGGTAATTAGTTGTCTAAACTTGATCTTAAATAAGAAATTCTAAGTTTAATGCAGATAAACCTTTATAAATTAGACTAATTAGACTAATTAATTAAGAGAAATTAATTGATATATCAGCAATCAGATTGCTACAAATAGAGGCTTTATATCAGAAACCCAAACCTGTGGAACTACCTTTGATAAATCTTACGTACCAGGACTAATAAGCTTCACTGGTAAAACTTTAAACCAGAAACTACCTTATCGACATTGGAGAAAGGACACTATATACCTTTTGGCCTCATTAGTTAATTGAATTGGTCTACTCTAAGTTTCTCTACTAAAATAACACATACCTTATTATACTATGTCACCACCCTTAAATTCTATCTGAACTTCTTATTAAATAGCAAGAACCGTATTATCCCTAAACTTACGTACGTAACAAGTATCTTATTACACCTAAACTTTATTCTCTAAATTACTTTATAACTTTACATAACCTTTAATTATCACATAACTAGACTGGGCCATTGTGATTACAAACTAATAAACTGAATTTGGAACAAGAATTTGGATTAATAATTGAAACATGAATCAACAACGCTATAAACAACAATGAAATACAGATTTTTGATATAATGGCTTGGTAGCCAGTATATTAATAACCTGCTTAGTGGCAGAGATGTATTGATTATTACCTGCTTGGTGGCAGAGATTATTACCCGCTTGGTGGCGGAGATACCCGCTTGGTGGCGAAGACCCTTACCCGCTTGGTGGAGGAGACCTTAACCCGCTTGTGGCGGAAACCCAACCTGCTTGGTGGCAGAGATAACCCGCTTGGTGGCGGAGACCCAACCTGCTTGGTGGTAGAGATTACCTGCTTGGTGGCGGAGACATTACCTCTTGCGGGAGAGACTTATTACCTCCTGTGGGGCAAATGTATTTCCGATGGATTGCATCCTACAGGAGAGGTACCTCATGTGAGTGAGATGTGATTATGCGTGATTGCATCCCACATGGAGGATGGGTGTGTGAGTTACCACTAGAAAGTGAGGAAGCTATCTCCTATAGTAAAGGTAGATGTTAGGTGTTCACATCCTGCGGTAGAGTTATGTTGTCTCCTGCAGGGGGTACTCGTAGCCTTAGAGACGTGCATTCTCCTGTGGAGCATGTGTGGATACTATGTGTTTACATCCTGTAGTAGAGGTAGGCTACTACCTGAAGGTTGGCTTTTATTACTGATATAATGATTGATTCTCAGATTGATGGATTGTTTTAGACGTATTTGATAAGATGGTTTATTTAAAAGGAAATATTGAATGTTATAATTGAACAGAACTGCTATGATTTAATATGAACTGTTAAAATGGAATATTATTCGTTTATCTTATTGATCGTAATTACTCGTCTATTTTACCGAGCATGAAACCACTGTTATTTTCTATATATATATATATATATATATAAACTGTTCTTCCTCATGCATGTGTTACCTACTGAGATATTCGTATCTTACCCCTACTTTATATTCTGTTTTTCAGGTCATCTTGGAGAGGACGCCACGGGTTAGACTGATAGTGGGTTGAAGTATAGAAAATCTAGATGAAAAGAGTAGGACAATCTTATATAGTTGTATTTATGTTATTGGAATCCTAATAGATGATTTGGTAGGATATTAAGAGTTAGTTAATTTGTAGTTGCCTTTCATTTGATTAATTGATGTAATAGGAAGATCCAGGTTGAAATGAATAGTTTAAGCTTCCTAGCACTCTGATAAATCTTAATTCTTTACTTCTTTATAATTTGAGCTACTTGTAATGTACCACAAGTTAATGCCTTGATCCGAGTAAAAAAAAATGAGAAAAAAATGACCCGGATTTGGGGCTTTACATGGTTGGGTCATACCTTCTGCTTGTTGGTGCCCTTGGATTTGGTGGAACCTGCTTCAAATGCCCATCTTGTAACAAGGTGGGCAAAAATTCTACCATGTTGTATGGAAGTTGTGTGAATACGTGGTTCCTTCTCTCTTCCTTAGTCAAGGGCACCTTCAGCCGAGCCGGGGTGACACCTGCCTTGGAATAAACATTTGCTTTCTTATGCTTAGCAGATTGAACATGGTTGATTGTTCCTTCATACTCTCTTCTTTGGGAGGATTCTGTCGTGGCACCCCCCACCTTTCCAGCCCTAACCGCATCTTCGATCTTGTCTGCCCTATTATTAGGTCAGTGAAGTTTGCACCACACTGTCCCAATAGCATTGTGAAGTATGGTTGCCCCAGTGATGATATGAACAAAGAAGCCTGTTCTTGCTCAAGAAGAGGGGGTTGCACTAAATTTGTTAATTCTACCCATCTTTTAGCATAGTCTCGTACAGACTCGCTATTTTTCTTTGACAATCTCTGCAATTCTGCTCGGGTTTGAACCATTTGGCTATTTAAGCGGTATTGCTGGAGGAACATGGTGGCGAGGTTGTTCCATGTCTTGACCTTCTGCTTATCCAAACTTAGGAACCAAGAGTATGATGCCCCAGTTAGAGATTTTTGGAAGAATTGGACCATAATCTTCTCATCCTTTGCATATTGGCACATGTCGGCCGAGTAAGATCTCAGGTGGTTCAATGGGCAGCCGGTGCCGTCAAACTGGTGCAATTCTGGGCATTTAAAATTAGGAGGGAGCTGTATGTTCGAGAAAAAGCAGAGGCTCTCCAGGGTTTCCTCACTCTGAACTGTACTCGGTTGCAGTTGCTTCAGCAGATCTTCACGCATGGCTTCTATCTCTGCCATACTTTCCTCCTTCACCACTGCCTTAATTGCCGCTATTCTCTTCTCGAATTGGGCTTCTTGAGTCCTGTACCAGTCCTTCTCATCTTGTCCCAGTTGGACAGGCGCGGGCTGTTCTTGTGGTGGGGGTGGGTTGGTACTGTTGCCAGATGTGGGAATGGGGTGTCCTGTGGTGGTGTGAGACATGGGAAAGAATCAATTTAATGATTTCCTCAATCATCACGCGGGATTAAATAAAACAAAGAGTCGCCACCATTCAATTTAGGTGTGAATGGACACCAAAATATCAAATAACCACAAAAGGCAATTTTTAGGGCAAAATATCCCTCCTAAAAAAATTAACCAGAGATGGGTAAGGGGATTAAGTTATGAACAGGGGAAGGTGTTAGGCACCCCTATTCATCCACATAATGGTGGTTGCCAGGTATTGTTCATGTTAAATTAAAGGAAAAAGCTTGCTATAAAATTCACACAAAATCACAAAAAAGGGAAAAATATATGGTTTTTTTCATATGAATATTCTGATTGATCCAGAACTTTCAAATATGATCATACCATTCCTAGGGTTTCATGATCAAAACAAAATTGAGATAAAATCAAATAAAATCAATTTAAAGTGAAAAATCCAAAAATCTGGCTTCAAGTCAAATTCTAGAAATCTAGAAAAATATGATTTTTATAAAATATTTCAAAATTTAACTTGAATAGTCCAGGACATAGATAAAGCTCAAATTTCACATTAAATCTGAAAATAAAAACCAAAAAGACCCACGTTGATGAAAAACACCAAAAAGGGAGAATTTAGACCGTAGGGTCTTCTCTCAATAATGAAAAACAATTTAAAAACAATTTCATGAAACCCTAGAATTTACTTTCAGGCTTTTGGATTCAGATCTACCATATTGATCATGATAAATCCAAGATCTTAGCCTAAAATCACAAAAATCACGAAAACAGTGCTGTAGGTGCAAAAGTGGCAAAAATCCAAATTTTATCAAAAAGTGGGGATCTCATGCAATAAACATCACGGATTCATGTTATTCATTCAGATTCATCATAAAAAGCATTAAAACATGATCAGGATATTCAAAACAGCCACATCTCACAAATTAGAGCACATGGGGGTCTACCCTACGGATCCACCTGTTCCCCTTTCCCCTAGTTCTCCACGTTTTACGGCTAGAGAGACCCTTGAGGTACTTGGAGACAAGTTTAGGGATACAAAATAGATATGGCCTTATTCTACAGCAATAGAGATGATCCTATTACTTCTAGAATTGAAGACAGAAAATAAAAAGGGATAGGGGACTTACCTGGATTGAGCAGGCAGAGCAGCAGGGATTCCTTTCCTTCTCTTGGAGCTTTTGATTCTTCAAAATTTCGTGGCCTTTAGCTAGAGGAAAGAGCCTCTATTTATAGACACACCCAGGGGCATGGTTGGTCCAGAAGGATATAGCCTGGTCTTTAAGATAGAGTAAAATACAGAGATAATGCCCATCCATAGCCAACCAAGGTAGCTTTAGCGAATAAAATATTTAATTCGCTCGTTTAAAGATATATTGGACTTCAAATAAAGCTCGGAAATCGAGAGAAGGACAAAACTCGCACGTGTCTTTAATGCCCGTAAATGATTTACGGTCCAACGGTGACCGTATTGTTACTACGGGCGCGCCTGTCCGTAGATAATTTTCGGGCGCGATGGGCCCGTGAAGGAAATACGGGCAAAGCCTGTTTATTCAATTTTTATGCTTTTTTTGACCTGTTTTAAGCTCTAATTACATGTTTTTATTATTTTCTCATTTGGCAGTGCAATTTGGGGTGTCTACAGCTGCCCCCTCTTTGCTGGTAATTGGAACCAATTACAAGCAGAGAGCAAAAAGACCCACCAATTGCACTTTCTGAGATTTTTGTCTAATCAATTGCACTTTGCAAGGATTAAATGGATGATTTTTGAAAAAAAGAATTGATTGTGGAAGATTTGTTAAGAAATCCCTCAGCTTAAGGGCCAAATCCTCCTCTCTCCTCTCACTGAGCACTTGTGGGCTATGAAGTGAGATTTGAGACAAAATTTTTAAACAAAAGTGGGTAAGGTGGCAATCCTTGCAACTTGCAACTAATATGTACATTAATCTCTTAAAAATGTGGAGAAAATGATAAAAATATGCTGTTTTTGGCTTCGCCCGTATTTGGCTTACGGACAGATCCTGCCCGTAGAGGGTTCACGGGCGACCGGGACCGTATGGATTTCACGGGCGTTTGATGCCCGTACTAATTTTACCGATTTTGAACTCCTTCTTAATCTCACGAACGCGACTTTTCCTTCTCTGCTCGCATTTGGCCCTAATTCTCTTCTGTCCGTATCTTCTTCTCCGGTCATTTCTCATCTTCTCCAAATCTCCGACGCCTCACACTGTTCTTCTCTGGCGACTCTCTTTTTCCGGTGACCACTGTCGTTTCCCATTTTCCGGCGACCATCTTCGACGATTCTGTTTCATTGCCGCTCCATTTATATCACTGTCGAGACTGTTGCTTCAAGCCTCTTCATTGTCAGACCATTGCATCTTCTCGTCACTTGGGATTTCATTCAAAGCATCTACAAATTGCACTTATTCGTGAGTGAACTTAGCATTTCAATCCTTTCTTTGCCCATTTCCACATAAACAGGTATGCCGAAAATCCATGTTATGTTTGTGGTATTCTTATAAGTTCTCGACTTGTGCCATTTCTTGATTCCTGATTGAATGCTTTAGATGATAACTTCGAAATCTCCCAGATGCTAATTTACCTCATGATTCATCACAGTCTTGATTTTTATACTACTGTTCCATCCGAAAATTGATGTTTTCTGCATGTCCATGTATATATTTTTCTAGCTGATTGAATGAACAACTTCTAATGCTTTTGGATTTTATTCCTGGGGTACCCAGCTGACTGGTTTGCAATTTTCCTGATTGACTGAGTTCATGCCTTGTTTGCTGTATGCTTTGGACATTGATCATCATGGAGTAACTTTGCCATTGTCATTGGGTGTACTTAAACTCTTTACTGTCAGACCTTGTATTGTTGATAGGCTGATTAGCTTGCTAGTAACCCATGCATGTACTATCGATAAACTTGCTTTTTCCAGGAATTTTTCTGCACACTCCCCATGTACACATGGTTTATTTTTATGCTGTCACTTGTTCCAAGTCTTGACAAATCTGAATGCTTTCCTCACTTGAATGCTCCAACTTTCTGCTAACCTCCTGAAATTACACAAAATTAATAATTATGATACTCATAAATTAGACTTTAATCCAAAACTTAAAAACATTTTCTCTCTTTTCTCCTTTTTTTTTTCTTTTGTTATATAAAAAGAATATGGGAGAAGTTTACACTTCTCACATATAACTTTTATATGTTTCCTTGATTAAATCCCAGATATATAATAAAAGTTGAACTCCTTTAGTTGGCTCTGGACTTGATCAGGAATTTCTGACTTATTTTCTTCATTCTCCCTTTTTCCTTTTTCCTACAAATCAATTAAACTTGATTAGAATGAAGATTAAGCAATTAAAAATTTAAATAATTAATCATCTCCCTGATTTGAACCGTAGATGGCCCGCCTTAGATCAGCTTCCAGGGATCCTGCGGATGAGCCTTCCTCTTCGAGGGTTAGGCGAGATCCTGCTGATGTGGCCTCGTCTTCGAGGGCCGAGAGGGATTCTGATTCTGATATCCCAGATTTCCCTTCTGGGGATTCGCGTGAGGCGACCCCAGAGGTATACTCTAACCTTTCTGCAATTTCATATCTTTTCCCAAAATACATCCTCTTGATTCTTCAATTATTTTCTTTTAGCCGGCTGTTGAGGCTTCTGGCAGAGATAGGAGCCGTAGCAGGCGTCGAGCTGGAGGTAGAGATGGAGGCCATGATGAGGGCCGTAGAGGAGGCCGCAGAGGGGGCCGTGGCAGAGATGAGGCCAGGACCAGGGTTGAGATCCCTGAGGAGGTGGCTGCCCAGATTAGGGATACCGATCTTCTGCATGGCTTGAGGACTCATCCCTCAACATGCGTTAGGGCGGATATCCCTTTGGAGTATCCGATGTCCCATTATAGAGGGAGCTGGGCCAGCTTTACTAGATTCTTGAGAGCTTGCAGTTCGGCCTACCGTCGGGAGCTAGGCTTATATGGTTTTGGTATGTTTATCACCATCCCGGACGTACGCTTAGATCGGGCCCTCATTGCCGCATTGTTGGAGAGGTTTTTTCCAGAGACATTGAGCTTCCACTTCCCAGATATTGAGATTGGGATCCGGCCTTCTGATTTCACGCTCATCACCGGGATTAGGATGATCGGTGATGTTATTCCTGAGATGGCGATGCCAGAGGCTGATGAGATTGCTGGTTATCTTGGATATATTGTGCTGCCTCCTGAGGCATGGGATCGAGGGAGAGCGAGATTGTCTCTGACATGGTTGAGAGAGACTTTCGGGAGGAGGCAGTTTGGCCAGCTTGCTGCCGGTGACCATGTTTTCCCATTTGCCTTCCGGTTTCTTTTTCTGTATATGATGGGATCCTGCTTCTTCCAAGAGGACATGACTTCAGTTAGTCCTTATTTTCTGAGTCTTCTGGGAGATCTGCAGTGGGCGAGGAGGTATGCATGGGGTCCGCTTATTTTTGGTACTATTCTGGCCGCCCTGCGCCGATCAGTGAGCGGCCTCTCTACCTCCAGAGGGGCTGGAGTTGGGTGTAGGTTCTTCTGGCCTTTCTTGCAGGTGAACCTTATTTCCCTTCTTTTTCTTTATCTCTTTCTTTTTATCTCTCATTTTCTATTCTTCTGACTATTTTCTTCTTTCTTGCAGTTTTTTGCTAGGGTTTATGTACCCTATTTCCGCCCTACCTCTACGATGCCTGAGGAGACGTATCCCATGGCACTTAGATGGTGTCATGTAGAGCACGACTCTGAAAAGAGTCGTCCCAGGTCTGCCCGGGCCCACTTAGACAGGTTATACCGGTCTGAGGTAATCTTCTTTAATTCCTCTACTTCTTCTTTTCTTTTCTTCCTGGATCGCATATCTGATGTCCTGTTCTGTTTTTCAGCTATTTGTCCCCAGGATGGAGGACATTCATGAGGTGCTGGCCCTGCAGGCAGCCAGAGATGATGCATTTGTCCCTGAACAGAGACGACAGAGATACCAGTTCTTTATTGGTCAGCTGGGCAGCATCTGGTACTGCGGCGAGCGCTTCTTCCTTCAGCATGTGGGAGAGCCGCGGATTCCTGCCATCCCGCCAGATACTACTCCTTTCTATCCTCCTATGCCTGTTGATTCTGTCCAGTTCTTAGATTAGACTGAGGCAGAGACATTATTAGAGGAGGGTGACTATGATGCCTGGTTCAGGTGAGCTTCTGTTGGGTGCCTCATGTCACCCATGCCTGTCCGTGGCGGAGTCACGGAGATAGGAGGGGTAGTGATTAGGGCCTATGACACTACGGTATGCTTTCTTCCTTTGTGATCTTCTATTTCTATTTCATTAGCATTTTTCTGACTTCTTTCCTTGCTATTTCAGGAGGCTCAGTTGGCAGAGATCAGGTCTCGCTATGCTGATTTAGAGCGCCAGCGTGATGCCGCGATCGCTGAGCGGGACGCCCTCTATATCACCATTTCAGGTCTCCGGGGGCAGCTAGCCAGAGCACAGGGCCAGGAGGGTCCATCTGATGCACAGGACCAGGCGGGTCCATTTTATACTCAGGTAAGTTTCTTCTTTTATTTCCATTCCTGCTTTTGCATTAGCTTGTCTTGTTCTGACTGAATTTTTTCTTAGTTTCAGGAGGACACAGCCGGCCCTTCTTCACCTGCTTCACCCGTGCCTATGCATTTCCGGGATGAGGTATTTTCTGTGGCGCGGGTGGAGTTCGTGACTTCTCCCAGTCCAGTAGGGGTTCTTGCAGCAGAGCCTGAGGTCGAGGCTGATATTGTACCTGCTGCTGAGGATGTGCCAGAGTCTGCCCCAGTAGCTGAGACTGCTCCTGCTGCATCTGCTGATGTTGATATGGATTCGGCTATGGACGCCGCTGTGGTAGAGCCTACCGTGGAGACTGCGGTGATGGAGGAGGCTACAGCTGATCCTGTAGAGCCTGGGGTTGATGCTGATGTACCTGGGACCTCTGCTCCTGCTAGTCCTGCTATGGAGGATGCTGAAGTGATGCATGCTGCTGTTGATACGTCAGCGGAGTCTTCCCATACTGATTCTGATGTAGATACTTCAGGGTATGTCCCTCCTGATCATCCCACTGCTGGCCTTGTGCCTTTATATATGTGGCATGATATTCAGTCTGTTTTGAGCAGGATGACGCGTAGCACGGCCCGCAATGTTGTGCGGCATGTCTTTGAGCGCAGGCGATCTTCAGGCTGAGGTCGAAGCAGAGGACGAGGCCGTGGCCGTAGGGGCGGACCTGCATGGTCATTAGATTAGGATTCTTCCATGTATATTTGTATTTTTTTGCAAAAAGTGATGTAAACATTCATATATATATAAAAGAAGTTTGATTTATTTCCATTTGTGTTCTTTTCTTCTTTATTTTAAGTATTTATTACCTGATGAATGTTAAAACAGGGACAGGTGAAGCTTAGGGAAACAAAGAAATTAAAACTTCCCACTTTTTTGCATTTTTTCGAAGGAACTGTACTTATACTACGAGCAAGCCGTGCCCTTAAAGTTACTACGGGCGCACTTTGCCCGTGAAGTTTCCACGGTCAAAAGTGTCCGTAATTCCTATACGGGCGAGCTTTGCCCGTAGTATAATTACGGAATTTACTGCCTTACGATTTTTTCTATATAAACTCATAGGGAACGTCATTATGACACTTTTATTAATTGAAAAACTCCCTGAGCACGTCTTTTCTCGCTTTCCTTGGCTTCTTTGGCGCTTCCATGGCTTCCCCTACGCCGCTTTCTCCTGCCGTTGAATCTCCTCCTGCAAGACAACCTGTTAGATCAAAACCTCATAATCTTACCAGGTACAATATTGTGGATTCCTTTTATGATAGATGGGTTAACTCCATGACCCTTGATGAGGAGATTCGTTGGGATTCCATCCACTTAGGGCACATCCTATACCTCCCTAAAATTCCCTTTAAGTGGCAAATCATTGAAGCTTTGATTGGCCACTGGGTACTTGAGCTGAATCTCTTCCGTTTTGATGACAAAGAAATGACTCCCACCATAGAAGAAATTGAAACCATCCTTGGCCTAAGATTATCTGAAAAAGTTGTGAACCCACCCCTAAAGCTTAGTTATAAAAAAGAGGCTTCCACTTTCTTGGGTATAGGGAAGAAGGACTTAGGAAATTCTGATGCACTATTGACCTTGTCCAAGACCTTTTTGACTGAAAAACTTCTGAGGAGTAATGACAAGGACGCTAGGTTTAATGCATTGACCCTGGTAGTGGTCAATCAGCTGCTTTTTCCACGGGGTGATGACCAGGTTGACTTGGCTCTCATCTCAGTTATCTGTCAGGTTAGGGAACACGAGAGGTTGGCCCCTATGATCCTAGCAGAGATATATCAGGCCCTTATTGACTGTTATTTCAGGAAGAAGAAACGCTTCCTTGCCTGCGCCCCTATCCTACAGGTAAAAAAATATGCATATATTTTTTTTCTTTCCTTTCTTCTTTTTTTTTTCTTCTCTTTTTTCTTTCTTTCTTTCTTTTTTTTTCTTTTTCTTCTTTTTTTTGTTTTTCTTTTTTTTCTTTTTGGAAATAAATTGAAATACTCCCTTTTTCTGCAGCTTTGGTTGCTTGACCATCTGAGCCAGGTTGAAGAAATAACTCGCCGCTTCTTTCCAAGATTGAAAGTTCCTGTTTTGATGAGCAATAGGGGATGTCCTACCATCCAAGGTGGCAAGCAAGGCTGGTTCGCTTTCTTGGGTACTCTCCAGGATGATCAAGTGAGATGGCCTGGCACTTATCAGCCCGCTCCAGAGACAGTGATTAGCTTTAGGGATAAAAACTTTCTGGCCCTAGCAGGCTTGAAATCTGCTGTTCTCTATCTTCCTTTGAGGGTTCTTCGGCAATTTGGAGCGACCCAGGGAATTATGATCCCCATAGGTTATGAGAGCTTTGTAGGGCCACTTACATCAGCCACCATGGGGCTAAATGCTCAATTAATGAAAGAGTGGTCCTATGTTTGCTTTCTGCGGGGTCCAGTCTTTTCTGAGTCCCATGTGAAGGACTATCATTTCTGGATCAAAGAACAGGTGCAGAGTCATGCCCCAGTACCAGAGGATCCTCCTGCAGTTCTTCCTCCTACCTATGAAGATATTCTGGAGTTAGAAAGGGCAACCCATAAACGGCTTCAACAAATATGGGTACGGGAGGCTCAAGAACTTAGGATAAAAGTCCTTGTTCTGGAGAGGAAGCTTGAAGAGCAGAAGTCTGGCCGCATTGCCATGGAGAAGAAACTTGAAGAACAAAGGCAGGCTCGTCGCTTTGAAGTCCGAGTGATGCGGAAGAAGTATCAGGATTCCTTGGCTGACCTTAGGGCGTTGAAGAGCAAGCTTTCTTTTTCAGATGAGGTCATTTTCTTTTTGAGTGATCCTGATGCAGAGGGTGCTTCTGGAATCATTGCAACTCAGGCAGCTAGGATTAGGGAGCTTGAGGAGCAGTTAGGGAGTAGGGATTAGATTCTTTCATCTCCTTTTTTTTTCATTTTTTTCCATACTTTTATACAAAAGCAAACTCCATTAGTGGAAGGATATTAGATTTAATTCAAAAATAGGTTTTATATTATTGGCCTCAGAATTCTCAGATGCTTATAAAAACAGAAGTTTTATGAAAAAGTATTTGATTTCTCATTACTGGCCAAAGTATAGTTTTTTTTTTGAAAGCTGATCCAAAACACTTAATCACATATAATTAAAGGAATTAAAATCATGTTGAGTAATGAAAAGTGTAGTCCAAACAATAGGGAGAGACCAAATCTGTCTACCCCGTGACCTTTAGAATCATCCCCTAATGCTTTTACCTTCATGATGGACCCTACTAATCTGCTCAGTTTCCAGTGCTCATGCTGATTAAATTCAGACCACATGATCAACTCAACCCTTGATTCTTTTTTTCTTTTCTTTTTTTTTTCTATTTTTTCTATTTTTTTTGCCAATATTGCCCCTAGCGCCAATTACGGTTTTCCCTAAGGCCGGCTTCTGCATTCCGTCATCACCAATCTTACTCTGAAAGTTGAATGAATATACTAAAATCACCGAGGGCTTAATAATAGGACGAAACAAAGGCTAGGCTTGGTTAATGAAAGAAAAGGTATTAAAGGCTCAAAATTTTCTAAGTGTAAAAAACATGGGTCAACTGGACTTACAGTCATGGTGAACTCGATCCCATTCTTCTTCTTTTGTATTTGGCTTTCATTTGCCCTTATATATTTTTTTTCTTTTCTCTTTTTTTTTTCTCAAATTTTTTCTTTTTGCCCATATTGGCCTTGCCCTTATTGGCTTTGCCCCAGTATAAGGCTGTAAGTCCAGTTTAGGTTTAACAAAAAGACGAACAGGCTCAAATTGGTTTGACTAGGGATTCAAGTTTTGGGATATAAAGAACAATGGCCTCAGATCATTTCCTAGTAATATTTATTCATGGAAAATATCTCTTACTGCATCAGAGTTAATTGGCTCAGGAAAATCTTTCCCATCCATTTCTGTTAAGATGAGAGCGCCCCCTGATAGGACCTTCTTGAAAACGTAAGGTCCTTCCCAATTTGGTTTGAATTTTCCACGAGGATCTTCCAAAAAGGGTAAAATATTCTTTAATACCAAATTTCCTTCTTGGAAAGTTCTGGGCTTTACCTTCTTATTGTAAGCCCTGGCCATCCTCTTCCGATATAATTGGCCATGACTAAGTGCCTTCAAACGTTTTTCTTCTATTAAATTGAGTTGATCATGCCTAGACTGTATCCATTCAGCTTCTTCTAATTCAGCTTCCATTAGCACTCTTAGTGAAGGTATTTCCACTTCCACTGGTAAAACTGCTTCCATTCCATAGACTAAGGAGTATGGGGTCACCCCTGTAGAAGTTCGAATTGAGGTTCTGTAAGCATGTAGAGCAAGTGGCAGCATTTCATGCCAATCTTTAAAACTCACTACCATTTTCTGAATAATCTTCTTTATATTCTTATTCGCTGCTTCCACTGCCCCATTTATCTTTGGTCTGTAAGGCGCTGACTTGTGGTGGGTAATCTGAAATTGTTCACACATCTTCCTCATGTCTTTGTTCTTAAGGTTTGAAGCATTGTCTGTCACTATGGCACTTGGCAAACCATAGCGACAAATGATGTTGTGCTTCAAAAACTTAAGAACATGGCTACTCGTAATGTTTGCATATGAAGCTGCCTCTACCCACTTGGTGAAGTAATCAATTGCTACAAGTATAAACCTATGTCCATTTGATGCCTTTGGAGAGATCATTCCAATGACATCTATACCCCACATAGAAAAAGGCCACGGAGATGTCATACTGTGTAATTCACTTGGGGGTGCATTCTTGTTATCCGCGTACACCTGGCATAAATGACACCTTTTAACGTGCATATAGCAATCATGCTCCATAGTCGACCAGTAATATCCCAATCACAGAATCTTCTTGGCAAGCATATGCCCATTCATATGGGGTCCACACACTCCTCCATGTACCGTTTCAACTATCCTTTCTGACTCAGTCTTTGCAACACATCTAAGTAGTATATCATTGTGTGATCTTTTGTACAACTGCCCACCACTTAGTAAGAACTGTCCTGCCAGCCTCTGTATTGTTCTTTTCTCTGTAGAGGTGACATTTTCTGGTAAGCTCCGATCATTTAGGAAGTTCTTAATGTCTTGAAACCATGGTACTTCTTCTTCTGGGGTTTCTTCTAGAACAAGGCAGTAAGCTGGTTCATCTCTGACTTCAATTTCCAATGGTCTAATATCAACACCTTCTGGCATACTGACCATTGAAGCCAATGTTGCTAGAGCATCCGCAAACTGATTTTTTGCCCTTAGCATATAATTGAAGGAAATTCGAGTAAATTTATTGCTTATTTCTTCCAAATACTGGTGATAGGGGATCAATTTGTGATCCTTGGTTTTCCATTCACCAGTTGTTTGGAAGATGATAAGACTCGAATCCCCATATACGTCAAGTTCCTCTACTTCATGGTCTAAGGCAGCTTGCAACCCAATTATGCATGCTTCATACTCTGCTATATTGTTCGTGCATTGGAACCTTAACTTTACTGCGATTGGGATATGTGCCCCATCTGGCTTGATCAACATAGCCCCTATTCCATTTCCATTCATATTGGCGGCCCCATAAAAAAACATTTGCCATGAGCTTTCGCCTTCTTCCTCTTCAGCAAACAGGATTGCCTCATCAAGGAAGTTGGTCTTTAAGGGTTGGTATTCTGGTAAAGGGTGTGCAGCCAAGTGATCTGCAATGGCTTGACCCTTAATGGCCTTCTGTGTGATATAGGTGAGGTCAAATTCAGAGAGTAACAACTGCCACTTTGCTGTTCTGCCAGTTAAAGCCGGTTTCTCAAATAGATACTTCAAAGGGTCCATGCGGGATATCAATAAGGTGGAATGACTAAGGAAATAATGCCTTAGTCTTTGAGTTGCCCATACTAAAGCACAACAAGTCTTTTCTAGAGGGGAATATTTTGCTTCATATTCTGTAAATTTCTTACTCAGGTAGTAAATCGCCCTCTCCTTTCTGCCTGTATCGTCATGCTGTCCTAAGACACACCCCATTGATGTCTCCAAAACTGACAAGTATAGAATCAATGGTCTTCCTGGAGTGGGTGGTACTAGCACAGGTGGGTTCAATAAATGCTCCTTTATTGTGTCAAAGGCTTCTTGGCAATCATTATTCCAGATTGTCGGGTTATTCTTTCTTAGAAGTTTGAAAATTGGTTCACAGATAGCGGTGAGCTGTGCTATGAACCGGCTTATGTACTGAATCCTTCCAAGAAAACCCCGAACTTCCCTCTCGGTTCTAGGTGATGGCATTTCAATGATGGCTTTAGCTTTAGCTGGGTCAATCTCAATTCCCCTTCTGCTTACTATAAAGCCCAACAATTTTCCTGATGTAGCCCCAAAGACACATTTCGCAGGGTTAAGCCTTAGACTGTATTTCCTAAGCCGGTCAAATACCTTCTTCAAGTTGATCAAGTGGTCTTCTTCTTCACATGATTTGGCTATCATATCATCCACATAGACCTCCATCTCCCTATGGATCATATCATGGAATAAGGCTGTCATGGCCCTCTGGTAGGTTGCCCCAGCGTTCTTAAGTCCAAATGGCATGATAATGTAGTGGAAGGTACCCCAAGGGGTGATAAAGGCTGTCTTCTCTTGGTCTTCCTTAGCCATCTTGATCTAATTATAACCAGAAAAGCCGTCCATGAATGAGAATAGACTATGTACAGCGGTGTTATCCACCAAGATGTCTATGTGTGGAAGTGGAAAGTCATCCTTTGGACTTGCCTTATTCAAATCTCTATAATCTACGCACATTCTGACCTTTCCATCCTTCTTTGGTACTGGCACTATATTTGCAAGCCATTCAGGGTATGTGGAGACTGCTAAGAATCCGGCTTGGAATTGTTTAACCACTTCATCTTTGACCTTTAGCGTCCATTCGGGTTTTAACCTTCTCAGTTTCTGCTTAACTAGCTTGGCATCTGGTAGAATGGGTAGCCTGTGCACCACCATATCTGTGTCTAACCCCGGCATATCCCGATACGACCATGCAAACACATCTTCATAATCAGTCAAAAATCGTATCATTTCATCCCGCTGTACCTCAGATAGGCATACCCCAATCTTCACTATTTTTGGGTCATCTTCGGTCCCTAGGTTTATTGATATGGTCTCTTCGATATTGGGTTGGACCCCCTTTTCATGACGCTCTAATTGATATGTGATTTCTTTTGGAACGTCGTCTTCTTCGTCCTCGGTCTCTTCTTCAACCCCCATTAGGTCAAAGTCGAGCTCAAGGTCGAAGTCATACTCATCCTGATCCAATTCCGTTTGCTTATATGGTTCATAAATGGTTTGGACCTTTTTGAAAACTTTATCTTTTCTAGAAAAAATTGAAAAATCTTTTTGTGTTTTTTGAGAGCCTTCTACAAAATCTTTCCCTGAAGACGAAGGCTCATTAAAACCTTCAGGAAAAGGGCATTCCACTAATGGAGTTTTTTTTTTCGAAGCCATGTCTGTTTGCCAAACAAAAGCGGCTTCAAAAGTAAGGGGAGTTTCCTCCCAATTATTCAGAATGAAAGAATCTGGGGCAGGGATACAAGCCTGCTCCTCAAGCTCATGGTCTGCATCAGAGATCACCAGTACTGGGTGCGTTGCATCGCCTGTTTCTTCTGTAGGGCCAGTTCCAGATGGAACTTCTACTGCAGCTCAATCAATAAAAGGTAGCTCCTCTGCTACTTTTTCTTGGTTGCCTTCTGTCATGGCAAAGAATGCCCCTACGTCCTCAGAAAAGTCCTGCTTCTGTTCTGCTTGTGGCCCAGGCCCACCAGATGCTTGTGGAGGTGGAGGTGGAACATATGGTTGTACTGTTGAGGGTTTGGGTTTCTGGAATGGGTTGATATTGTAGTATGGAGGTTTGGCCTGATCCTCAGGAGGAGACAGCTGAATCATGTGAGACAGCTTAGGAAAAGTTTCCCTGATGTGCGGGAATTTTATAGCTTCTATCTGCCCCTGTCTTCTCCATTTCCTTGGCTTGGACCCCAATCCTGCTCTGTGAACCATCTTCTTAACCTGTACTGGTTCTATCCTTCCTTGTAGGTTAACCCCCAGACCTTTTCCAGGGTGAAACTGGTACTTTTCTAGCACATTCTTGACCATTTTCTCAGCACAGGTCAATTTTCCTTCTTTTTCCTAATACCCCCCAAGTATATAATTCACAGCTTCAAATTGAAAAGAGTGAAATGTCATCTTATCAGCAGTCATTTCCATGTTAATACAGGGTACATCAGGGGACCACATGGGGGGAACCAAGTTTTCGGCCAGGACGGTAATCACCTTTTGCCCTCTAATGTACTTGACTCTTTGGTGGAGGGTAGATGGTATAGCCCTAGCCGTATGAATCCACGGCCTTCCTAGGAGTAGGTTGAAGGCTGCAGGTATATCCATCACTTCAAATGTGATGTTGAAAATATACGGTCCAATTGTGATCGGCAGTTCAACCTCCCCTAGGGAGTGTGTTTTAGAGCTGTCAAATGCTCTTATAATTCTTCCATTTTACTTTATTTTGTTTCGCTCCAGATTGAGCTTAACAAAGGTTATCAATGGGCAGACATTGAGAGCCGACCCATTATCAATCAGAACCCGGGCTATCATGCAACCTTTACTGAGCACAGCAATGTGCAAAGGATCCACATGATGGTACCCTGCCGGACTAATTTCAGTTTCAGAAAAGGTTATGACATTATGGGATAAAATTTGGCCAACCATCCAGCCTAGTTGGTCTGGTTCAATACTTTTAGGCACATGGGCCCCCTGGAGTATCCTTAACAAGGAGTCCCTATGTTTTTCGGAATTTAACAATAATCCCAGAATTGAGATCTGGGCAGGGACTTTGTTCAACTGCTCAATGACATTGAACTCACTCTTTTTTATTACCTTAATGAGGCCAGCAGCCTCACTGTTAGTTACCTGAGGGGCCTCTTCCCCTACCTTGGCCTTTCCTTTATTTTTTTCTTCTTCTTTCTCCTTCTCTGTTTCTTTTTGTTTTTCTTCCACCCCTAGACATTTCCCTGACCTCATCATGAGGTTTACTTCTTCCTTGCTTTCAGCTGCAGGGCATGTAGTGGTAAATGCTTCACTGTAGTTCCATGGTACAGCCGATTCAGAGTAGGAAGGCTTGGGGACATTCACCACCAATGGGGGAAGTTTGGGCTTGGCGATGGAAGTCTGAGTAATAGGAACATTAACAACCAATGAAGGAAGTTGTTTTGGTTGGGGGTTTGCAGAAGTGACTGATGCACTAAAGGGGTCACAATTTATGACCAATGGTGGCTTAGACTGAATGGGCGGAGTAAAAGTGGATGGATTGTAATTAATGACCAAAGGTGGCTTGGCGATGTTCATCTGGGCCATGAGGGATGAGACCCGGTCCAAAGATGAGCTAATGTTCCTTGCAACACTATCATTCCCCTTTGAAATCATATTTATTTCTTTGCCTTCACTTCTTCTGTCAAAATATACTTTGACCGTTGTCCCTATGGGAGCAATTAATTGAGATGGGTCAAAGGTTATTTTGTCAGAAGAGATGACTCCTATGTCATTAGATGGGCCTGCCCCGTGATGCTGGGGCAGTGGGTTTTGTCCAATATCGGTTCTTGGAGGATTGGGAGTCCCTGTATTGAAAGACAGGGTATTCTGGTCTAGTAAATCCTAAATGGCATGTTTCAAAGGCCAGCACTTGTCGGTAAGGTGCCCAGGTGCACCCATATGGTAATTACAAGTGGTGGAGGGGTCAAAATTTCTCCCCTTAGATGCATTCGGATCAGGTTCTCTTAAGGTGATATACCCTCATTGCAATAAAGTGGGCAGCAATTGAGAGGGAATCATTGGAATAGGGGTGAAAACCCTATTTCTCCTTGCTGCAAAATAGGCATCCTTTTCCTCTTTGGTAAAAACCCTTTTTTGGTCTGAAGGTGCTGTTGGAACATTAACCCTCATAGGGGCCTGGGTAGCTGGAGCAGGTGGAGTAGGAAAATGTGCAGGTACGTTGATTTGTATGGGCTTGTTAGGGCCAGATGGTGGCTGTACCATGTTTACCTTCCCCTCCTTCTTGTTCCCATTCTTTTTTATCCCGCTTCCTTTCTTCTGATTAGGGTCTTGCTGACTAACCATGGCAGAGTGGTCAATTATCTTACCTGACCTTATTCCGTCCTCAATTCGGTCGGCCACTTGAACCAAAGCTGCAAAATTAGTTGTGGTCTGACCCACCAAGTGGCTGTAGAATGGTTGACCCAAAGTGCTTATGAAAGTAGAAATCATTTCCTGTTCTAGCATGGGTGGCCTGACCTGGGAGGCCGTCTCCCTCCACCTCTTGGCATATTGCCTTACAGTCTTTTCCCTTCCTTTGCTCATTCTCATGACGTCGTACCTATCTGGCATGATCTCTGAATTGAACCGGTATTGAGCCAGGAAGGCATCGGCTAGGTCCTTCCATCTTTTGATCTTTCCATGGTCCAGAGTGGCGAACCATCTTAATGCGGTTCCAGTCAGGCTCCTTTGGAAAAGTTGGATCAAGATACCCTCATCCTACCCGAATTGGCATAGGGCACCGCAATACAACTTTAGGTGGCTCATGGGGCAACCAGTGCCATCATACTTGTCCAAGTCTGGGCACTTAAACTTAGCCGGCAGGTTAACATTGGGGTATAGGCACAGGTCTTCAAAATTGGTGTCCCCAAAGTTGTTTACCCCTTTGACTTCCCTTAGTTCATGTTGGATCATTTCTAGCTTATGCATGAACTTTCTTTCAACCTCTTCCCTTATCCTTTCCTTTTCCTTAGCCTTGTTTGATTCAGCTGTCTCATCCCTGGTCAGTATTGGTTCAGGGGTGTGTTCATAGACGGGTTCAGGAGTTGGTTGCATTGGAGGTGGAATGTTGACTGGGGGTGGAGGTGCAGGGTTGGATGTGGATGCCTGGTTCTGGGCCTGCATTTGTTGGGCCTGCACTTGTTGGGCCTGTACTGACAGTATGTTCTCTAGCATTCGGGCTAGTCCTGCCACTTGTTCTTGGAGTAGAACAACATCTGGATGAGGAGCATCAACTTCATCTTCAATGGGATTCATGGCTCGAGCTCTTGATCTGGTTATAGGAGCTATGATTGCAAGTGTATTAGTACCTGGATTGATAAAAAGAAAATATCAGTGCCAATTTAATCTCATTCACATGTCTAGGAACGCCTATGTGCAAGCTGGGTGAACACGAGTTTGGATTTTTTTTCTTTATTTGCTTCTTTTTTTTGTTATTTTTATTTTTTATTTTCTTTATTTTTTTTTGAATTGAATTGTTGGAATATTCTAGGGCTTCCAACAGGTCCCACAAAAGAGAGAAAGATCTGAAATTCAAAGGCTTTCAGAGGCCCGGGGGGTTTTTGAAAAAGGTCTGAAATTCAAAGGCTTTCAGAGGCCCAAGGATATTTTTGGAAAAGGTCTGAAATTCAGAGGCTTTCAGAGGCCCGGGATTTTTGATGAAAGTCTGGAATTCAAAGGCTTTCAGAGGCCCAAGGATGTTTTGATGAAAGTCTGAAATTCAAAGGCTTTCAGAGGCCCAAAAGGAAAAGGTCTGAAATTCAAAGGCTTTCAGAGGCTCAAAAGTTCTGAAATTCAAAGGCTTTCAGAGGCCCAAAAGATAAAGGTCTGAAATTCAAAGGCTTTCAGAGGCCCAAAAGATAAAGGTCTGAAATTCAAAGGCTTTCAGAGGCCCAAAAGTTCTGAAATTCAAAGACTTTCAGAGGCCCAAAAGATCTGAAATTCAAAGGCTTTCAGAGGCCCAAAAGAAAAAGGTCTGAAATTCAAAGGCTTTTAGAGGCCCAAAAGATCTGAAATTCAAAGGCTTTCAGAGGCCCAGGATTTTTGAAAAATCTGAAATTCAAAGGCTTTCAGAGGCCCAAGAGTTTTTTGAGAAAAAGTCTGAAATTCAAAGGCTTTCAGAGGCCCGAGGAATTTTTTGAAAAATCTGAAATTCAAAGGCTTTCAGAGGCCCAGGATTTTTCCAAAAATCTGAAATTCTAAGGCTTTCAGAGGCCCAAGAGTTTTGAAAAAGTCTGAAATTTAAAGGCTTTCAGAAGCCCAAGGAACCTTTCTCTCACATTTTTTTTCTTTTAATTATTTTGTTTGTTTGTTTTTTTTTTGTTTTTGCTTTTTGTTTTGTTTTTTTGAAGCATTTTATTCAAACTTGTTTCCCTTTATCATTATTTAAAGGTTAAAAGAATATTTTAGTGGGAAAAACTGATTAAAGTTGAATATTCCGAGAAAACCGTATACACAGTACGGTTCAGCCCTGCCCGTATTCAAATTACGAGCAAGCCATGACCGTATGGAAAACACGGGCGAGCCCAGCCCGTATAACTAATACGGGCAAGCCCAGCCCGTGTACTAAATGCGGTTTTACGGAACCCTGTTATGTTTTTCCAGTTTTTACATGGTTTGATCACTTTCATTGTTCATCCAAACGTACGGTTCACCCATTGCAGAGCTTCTAAACTGTCCCAAAGTGAACCTTGACCTTTTTGCTAAAACACATGTTCGGGAGGGCACATGTACCCTCCAAATTGACACCATACTCAAGAATTTGGTACCCTTTTGTTGCCTCTTGTATGAACATAGGGTAGGATTGATTCTAAACAGAGTTAGAGACTCTTCCTATGGGCTGCACCAATTTTAAAAAACATGTAAATTTTGGGACCAATTTTATCCCGAACCAATGGGTACCATGACACCCCTATGACATGAAAATAATGCAAAACAATAGGATTACCTTGTTACCTTGTTTACCTTCAATATGGCATCCGCATTATGCCCTGGTTTGTAAGCCATGCACACGGCCTTCCCACAATCATACAAACCCATATTCCCACGTAATTGTGTACTTTAGCCAAAAACGTGTAACTCCACCTTCAAGCGTAGGGGTTTTGGGTTTTGGTTTAATGGCAACTTAGTACTCAAGCCTAGTGATGACCAGAATCCCAGATCCACGTTATCATCACATCATTAGCTCAAAGTTCTAAGGTGAATGTTTTCACTTTCGCTTTCCGAAGTATCGACCTCGTTGCGCCAAGCTACACACATTCGGGTTCAACTTCCTATAGGTTAGGGGTAGGCTGTGTAAAAGTAAAAGGTGCACAGTGCATTGTAAAAATAGGTTACATTCACAACGTCCCAAACCCTTGCCACTCTTTTCGCAGCCATGCATAAACAAACCAAGGCATAATAAGAAAGCATATTTAAAATAAACAAGGAAATAAAGCAATCCTATAGCACCTAAAACATGCTCACAAAAAAAAATCATCTAATCATGCAAACATATGATCATGTTATACACCCAAAATCATCATGGAGATCATGCTGAAATTTAAAACATGCTATCCTAAAAATATAGCAAGAAATAAGCATAGTTCAGCAAAACGGACCTCCCTACGCATGTTTGTAGAAACAATCATATATATCAAAATTAAACATGTTTCTACCCCCATGAATTCTTAAGCAATAATTCAGTTTTAAAATATACTCAACATGCTTAAGAACACGAAATAGCAAGCAAATCAAAAAATCAAAAATATGAACAAACACCAAAAGGCTCAAATCCACAACTCCCCAGCAGAGTCGCCAGTTGTGAGACATGGGAAAAAATCAATTTAATGATTTCCTCAATCATCACGCGGGATTAAATAAAACAAAGAGTCGCCACCATTCAATTTAGGTGTGAATGGACACCAAAATATCAAATAACCACAAAAGGCAATTTTTAGGGCAAAATATCCCTCCTAAAAAAATTAACCAGAGATGGGTAAGGGGATTAAGTTATGAACAGGGGAAGGTGTTAGGCACCCCTATTCATCCACATAATGGTGGTTGCCAGGTGTGCGCGCGTGGGAAACGCGGCACGGGAAAATTCGGAGTCGCCACCGCCTGATGGGGTGCAGGCGGACACCTGGGTGCCTAATCTTGTTTATTTAGGGCTTTTGGTCTGCGGCTTGAGATTCTAAGTTTGGTTCTCGGTTGCGGTCCGGGGAAGTCCGTAGACACCCCAGTCCGCCCCGTCAAATGACGGGTCCCGTGGGTTCCCTGGTTTGAGTCAGCTTTCTAGTTGGTTCTCACCCGATTCCTAATCCAGCAAGTATTTAAGTTAGGTCTTGGTGGGACCACCTGAGTGGTGTGGGTCCCTTTAGTTGATTTTATCTTGCTTAATTTAGGTGATCTGAGTCTGATGGAGTGGGCCCCGTTGGAAGGCCCACGGTGTCCTTGGCGGGCTAGGGTGAGCCCATGAGCCCCTGGTGGGCCTCTGTCTAGGCCTAGGAGGCCCTGTGGGCTTTGGTGAAGTGAATTGATTTTACTTATCTGTTCAAGTTGGGTCTTAAGTGACTTTCATGCAAAAGGCGGGTCTGCATTGGTTTGCGGGCCCCTAGGTGGGCCCCCATGTTGGTTTCCAAAAGGGTTTAGCTTATCTTTATTTATCTTTGCCAAAGTGTTTTGGACATTGGGGCTTGGGGCCCGTAATCCAGTTTTGGGCTTTGAGAGCCCAAATTCCATGAAGTTCGGGTTAAACCCTTACTTGGTTTAGTTGGTGGGCCTTGGTGGGCCCGATAGGCCCCAGCCCGGGGTCTCGGCCAAACCACACAATTTAACATCATTCCGCACATCCAGGTTCGGGTGGGCCGCATTAGGTTTGGCCCGCCCGGCTTGATCGGTTAATTTTACTTAACTTGCTTAGGTCGCATGCTTTAGGATTTATCGGTCTTGGTGGGCCCCGTTGGAAGGCCCACAGATGTATCGAGTTGGACCGGCAGTCCAGGTCCCAAGTTGGGTTTCCGGGGGACCCGGAAACCCTATTGGTTGACTTGGTTTGGTTAAAAACAGCATGAAAATTCAACAAGGATCAAGAAGACCCAAAAAAGGCATTTCTGTGTGTATCCGGCCTTAGTTGCCGGATACACACAAGCTGTAGGTGATCCGGCCTGAGTTGCCGGATCACCACAGAATTGTATTTTTTGGGACTTTGCCAATGGGGATGCATCTGTGGGCTTCCAGGGAGCTTTCTACAAGTCATGTGGGCCCCCGGGAGGGCCCACATTGGTTCAGATTTGTGAAGGCATCCCCTTTGGCTTCCTCCGGGGATTTCCAGCAAAGGTAAGTAGGTGGGCAATGGTGCATGGAGGTGCTGCCCTCCTTCCACTTTGGATCATGTTCCTTGATAGAGTAGGGACCGAGGTGCCCCTACTTGGTCTCTTGGATCCCACAAGTAGCAGGCATGATTCTTTATGGAAAACAGAAAACAAAGAGGCTTGAAGCATGCTCCATATTATGAAATCCCTGAGCACTATCACTCACCATGCAGGGGCAGCAAGAATTAAACTCCCAACTTAAACAAAATAGGGCGGATGGATGGGTTGGGAATGACCTAGTGTGCTACCAGGGTGGTGGGGAAGTCCATGGATGCATTCAATGGTCATGATGGCAAGCAATTTACATCCAAGAGCCGAAGAACTACATGCTGTAGTGACTCAGGGCCAGCAACCGAAAGGAAACACTCGCCCATGCCATTAAGGCTGAACATGGTCTTGGGTCTCTAAATTTTCTGGGGCAGCACCAGTAGGGGGCTTCACACATGCTTAAGGAGTGGGTGGTAGGGTTAGATGGTGCCGAAAGGGGAGGAAAACTTGCTGCTGTCCCCAGCACCTCTTCTTGGAGTTCCCACCCTGGGCTATGGGTGAAGGGAACATGATAAAGAGGACTTCTTGTTCATGATGCACAAGTTAAAGCATGGTAAGCTACCCAGCTTCATTGGGGTGGGGCAAAGGGATGCTGCTGCTGCCTCCGGCAGCAGCTCAGGTGGGCCACAACAGTGGGTTAAAAGGGGTGATGGGATCATGCTGAAATCACAACCCTGGGCAGCTACATTGGTGCAGAAAATTACAAGTACAAAAGCAAGCGCACAACTTGACGTACATAGGAGATGTGAAGTTGATACTAATATTAACATGCGTCCTCACATGGTCGACATTTCCAAGCGAAAGCAATAAGGGGATGGTCAAGCATAGCGGAAGGTGGGGTGGGGGGAGCATGGCAATGGGATCTCTCCTTTGTGGTGTTGGAGGTTATCCACGAAAATGGGCTTCCTATCCACTGATGATGGGAGGCCTTGGTGACTGTGGTGTATGAATGAGGAAGCTGAACACATGCCCATGTGATCAAACAAGCAAGAATAGCATGGCATACACATTTACACACAAAGGAAAACCTGACGTGTTGTAAAAACAGTGGGGGCAACAAGCTTGGGGAGAAGGGGACATGCATCCATGCTTAACAAACCAGATAAAGAGAAAGAAGAAACATGGCATGTGAGTTGAAATTACCAGGCGGAAGGCTTGATATGGCTGCCGCCAACCGTAAGCCCAAGGATGACCCGTATGTTTACCAAGTTAACAGCAAATTAAATGAAAAAGAAAGGTGAAGGAGGGGGGGATTCACAGGGGATACATTAGGTAAAATTATAGAGGAACAAGCTCCCCTTTGTGGGAGGCTTAAAACCAAACCCAAAACAGCAACTACAGGGCACTAAAAAGTGTGTAAAACTGAGTTTCCATGCTTCCTAAACGAACCTACGTGGACTTTTTGCCAGTGGTGGCTCCGTGCCATGAAAAAGAATCAAATGCATGTAGAAAATTGCATGGAAATAAGCCCATGCCAAGAAATAAGACAAGAATAAGCAAGGTAGAGAAAAAATCCAGATTTAATATATGAGAAACACAACATGATAGGGAACTTTACCTGGAGGTTCTAGGCTCTTTAGTGGAGGTGGAGACACTCCCTTGAGGATGGACAGCAGCTGGTAAGTCCTCCCACAGTAGCAGCAGCAAGCAACCTATCCTTCTTGGCACTTGGTGGGTGAGAGATGAGGAGGAAGGAGGAGGAGAAGGGGTGGGGCTGCCTTGGGGTGGTGGTGGGAAGGTGGTGGAGGTCAATGGGTGCTGGAGAGGGAGGGTTCAGATGAGCCAAGGTCGAGCAAGGAGGCCTAAGCACAGTGGAATCAACCAACCATTGGAAAGGGGGCTGCTGTCCCCTTTTATAAAAAACTTAATGTATCCGGACTTGGAGTCCGGATACACTATATATCATGTGTATCCGGACTCCAAGTCCGGATACATTAAGCTGCCTTTGTATCCGGACTTGGAGTCCGGATACAAAACATAATAATTGGCAAAATTGATTTCCGCCGCGAATTTGTCGGAGAATCGGCGCGAATCTTGCCGAGCAAATCTTCGTATCCGGCCTTGGAGTCCGGATATACACAAGGGTATGTGTATCCGGTATATTTGACCGGATACAAATCAAAAAATTACGGATTTGCCCTTCGACTTGACCGATTCGACCGATTTGACACTTTTGGATATCTACGGATTGCCCCGCACGAATTTTTGTTTAGTCCTTGAGATTTTTGGATATTCAAGATTTAGTCCCCGAGATATTTCGCTGCGTTGGCAGCCACGTGTGCAGTTCCTGCGCCACGTGTGCAGTTTCCGGCTTTTGCTGCCCGGAAACTTCGACAGCTCATATCTCTTTCATCTGATCTCCGATTTGAGCAAACTCAATTGCATTGAACTCGTATCGGAGCCCTCTATTCAATGACATAGGGTTAAGCACTTGGCACGGGGTTCGAGGAAAAGTCGACTTTCGGCTCATCCTCAAGTTTGACCGCCCGCAGAACCCTCATCCGGACTCCGATTCCAGCAAACCCAGTTGCGTTGGAATCGTGTCGAGATTCTCTATCCAATGGGATGAAGCAAGGTGGAAGTTTATTACTTGATCAAAAGGTCAAATTTTTGACCCATCAGGGTTTGACTTTTTGACCAGGGTTTGCATTTTCGGCTCTTTCGGGGGCGCAAAAATGAGGTGCTTACACCAGGTATTGTTCATGTTAAATTAAAGGAAAAAGCTTGCTATAAAATTCACACAAAATCACAAAAAGGGAAAAATATATGGTTTTTTTCATATGAATATTCTGATTGATCCAGAACTTTCAAATATAATCATACCATTCCTAGGGTTTCATGATCAAAACAAAATTGAGATAAAATCAAATAAAATCAATTTAAAGTGAAAAATCCAAAAATCTGGCTTCAAGTCAAATTCTAGAAATCTAGAAAAATATGATTTTTATAAAATATTTCAAAATTTAACTTGAATAGTCCAGGACATAGATAAAGCTCAAATTTCACATTAAATCTGAAAATAAAAACCAAAAAGATCCACGTTGATGAAAAACACCAAAAAGGGAGAATTTAGACCGTAGGGTCTTCTCTCAATAATGAAAAACAATTTAAAAACAATTTCATGAAACCCTAGAATTTACTTTCAGGCTTCTGGATTCAGATCTACCATATTGATCATGATAAATCCAAGATCTTAGCCTAAAATCACAAAAATCACGAAAACAGTGCTGTAGGTGCAAAAGTGGCAAAAATCCAAATTTTATCAAAAAGTGGGGATCTTATGCTATAAACATCACGGATTCATGTTATTCATTCAGATTCATCATAAAAAGCATTAAAACATGATCAAGATATTCAAAACAGCCACATCTCACAAATTAGAGCACATGGGGGTCTACCTTACGGATCCACCTGTTCCCCTTTCCCCTAGTTCTCTCTTCACGTTTTACGGCTAGAGAGACCCTTGAGGTACTTGGAGACAAGTTTAGGGATACAAAATAGATATGGCCTTATTCTACAGCAATAGAGATGATCCTATTACTTCTAGAATTGAAGACAGAAAATAAAAAGGGATAGGGGACTTACCTGGATTGAGCAGGTAGAGCAGCAGGGATTCCTTTCCTTCTCTTGGAGCTTTTGATTCTTCAAAATTTCGTGGCCTTTAGCTAGAGGAAAGAGCCTCTATTTATAGACACACCCAGGGGCATGGTTGGTCCAGAAGGATATAGCCTGATCTTTAAGATAGAGTAAAATACAGAGATAATGCCCATCCATAGCCAACCAAGGTAGCTTCAGCGAATAAAATATTTAATTCGCTCATTTAAAGATATATTGGACTTCAAATAAAGCTCGGAAATCGAGAGAAGGACAAAACTCGCACGTGTCTTTAATGCCCGTAAATGATTTACGGTCCAATGGTGACCGTATTGTTACTACGGGCGCGCCTGTCCGTAGATAATTTTCGGGCGCGATGGGCCCGTGAAGGAAATACGGGCAAAGCCTGTTTATTCAATTTTTATGCTTTTTTTTTGACCTATTTTAAGCTCTAATTACATGTTTTTATTATTTTCTCATTTGGCAGTGCAATTTGGGGTGTCTACAGGTGGCGGATGTGCTGCCATGGGTGCTGGCTGAAGTGGTTGTCCTTGCAGGATTTCTAGCATTTGAATCCCCATGGCATGCATTATGGCCACTTGTTGGCTTAGATCCGTTATGATTGGCTGCTCTTCGGCCCTTTGCTGTGATAATGATGGAGTTGGGGCCTCATAAGAATTCATTGCAGTCCTTTCTTACTGTGAATGCAATGTTCTGAATGGTGTTCTCAATGTGAATTATCCGAATTGTACCTGTTTATCAGAAATCTTGATCAGTTCCTTCTTTAGTTATGAATGAGGTGTCGTGTGTGACGAGATCATTACACCATGAGTGATGCCCTTGTGCCGTGGTTGCAAAACAAATACAATGAGGTTCATGCATGAAAGTCATGGCTTGACAACACTGTGAGGAGTCTATGAAGGTGCCTCAGCCAATCAGAAATTCCTTCCGGGAATTATGCAGTTAAAATTTTGCAATTTGATCTTTTAGAGATTTAAGACTCTGGAGATCATACCGTATTTGACGATTTTCAAAAATTGTGCAACACATGTTTTATGAGTGGAAATCCTTAAAAAACATGTTGCGAGAATTAAACTTTGAAATCTATACCTTGATCAGCAGTGATTGTAAATTCCTTTAAAATCATGCACTGGTAAGTGAATTATAAAAATCAGGAAACACGTCCTGGACAGCCCGCATCGTGCCATGGATGGCATGGAGAATGTACACCGCAAGATGGGCGATTTGATTTATGTCTATATGGCTAGATCAATATAGCCACAAATGACGATTTATTGTGTGCCGCAAGAGACGATGTTAATGTACGTCGTGGAAGACGATTCAATGTAGACCTGGAGGCCACTTTATTGTGTGCTTTGAAAGAGCAACCTTGCGCCTCGGAAAGCAGCCTGATGTATGCCCAAAGGCGTTTTGATGTACGCCCGGAGGCGATTTGATGTACGCCTGAAGGTGATTTTGGTTTTAGAAATTCTTTTGTGCATCTTTGAAAACGGTTTGACCAAAACACTTGTGCAAATGATCTCAAAGTGCGTGCACTTAATGCATGAGCAGGCATACACACAAGTGAAGTGAAAGTACCATTACCGTCCTGAGGATCTACAAACAAATATCAAAAACACCCAAAAGTGTGTGCACAGTCTTAAAAAAAGGTTGGTGCCTATCAAGGCATGACTCCTAGACATACTTGTGTAAGAAAGCACATCCAAGTCCTGATCAACCCTTTGTCTTTCATCTGTTCTTTTGTCTGCTCTTGGTGTCGGACCTTAACAAAACTTACAACTTGCCATCGAGGGCGAAATTTACAAAAATTTGTAAAGAATTCATCGTGAGGGCTATTGGGAGCCCAAAAGAAGGGTACAAGTTGCTTCAAGGCAGGTGAGTATAATTCCTAGATCTAGGGTTTTGTGCCCCTATTCTGATCTGGCATGCTTTCATTTAATTGTCTGATCTGGCCAGCTTTCATCTACTAAAAAGGCTGACCTGGACTCAGGGTGCTTCCAGCAGACTCAATGGGTCAAGGCCCACGGCTCACAGGACTCGATGCATGGATCTGGGGTGGCTTCCTAAATTAGGGCTAAGGCAGCCCATGATCTAGGGTTTACTCAGTTCGATGCAAAAAAGGGGGGGGGGGGTTGCTGCCCCTGATGGACTCTTGGGTTTTAGATTGATTTTATTCTTCTTATCTACATAATCCATATCACATTCACAAAGCTGTGGTTTATTTAGAAGCAATAGGTGGGAAAGGATACCTATCCCGAGACATAAGCCTACAAGGGTCTGGACCAAGTACTAAACCCTTGTGTACCACGGCAAGAAACCAGTGGCGCTAAGGAATCCAGAAACTTGGGGAGATGGGTTTACCCTGCTTTTCCCGGCAAGCCACGGGAGTGTGGGGCTAAGACCATCCCAAAAGTAAGTTCATAGGAATAGAAGGGTGGTTGCTAGAGAGGTCTAAGTTTTGGTGAAGAAGAGCATTCACAAATACATTCAAGTCAGATGATTCATGCAGTTTCCCTTGTGCGTGTCACCCCACGCAATTTTCATTAATGCTGAAAAAATCATCCACAATGTGGTGGGGTGCTCGTGTGTGCAGTTGGGCAGAGTGCTGTGTCTAATCGGGTGAGTTTTGGATATTAGACTAACAAAGGGTTCCTTGTAATCGCTTTATAGTGAAATGCAGAATTGGTATGCAATACGATGTTTCGGGAGAGTCCCCAGGTAAGTGGAAGGGACTCAGGAATCCCACCTAACAATCCACTTACCTTAGGCAATTAGCTCGTCTTGTTTGACAGGACTCCCCAGAACACGCAGTTGCGTGTATTCTGTCTTCCACTAAGTTGAAATAACAAGTATTTCTTAAATCAATCTATATCCACCTAAGTCTTTTAAACCAGGGTTCGACTGGGTTGAGGAATCCCCAGCGGAGTCGCCAAGCTGTGTGCGTGTCGAGAACGACGGGGCACCGGGGCGCAATGGGGTTTTGCGTGCCTCCTAAAGGGTAAAAGAGGGAATCGGAGTCACCACTGCTTCATGAGGTGCAGATAGACACCAGAGTACCTATATAGGTCTATTTTGAATGATCTCTGTAACGCCCCGAACCCGGGTCAGTGCAAACCGACACCCGACCCGAACCCGGTTCGTTACTGTAACCACCCGAATTCAGTTCATCAACCAAATCCGAGGTGTTACTGGCCCATATCAAATAATCATCAAGAATATACTAGACTAAAGAAATAAGAATCCATTCAATTAAATAACTATCAGAGTGTGGAACAAGTATGTGCGGAAGTGTAGTCTAAAATCCTCAAGAACCAATATAGTTAACCATTAACATTAATATCAAAGTCTGGTAAAAATAAAAGGTCACTAATCTCTCATCTCTCTAGTACATCAAACCAAAGTTAATAATAATCTGATAAAAAATAACCAAGTCTATGAAAATCCACAACTTCAAACAATATCCGGATAATAGTACTCCTCCGGAGAATAATCAGCTATCTCTCCCTGGAAATCAATACTAGGATCCCTCTCTCGCGTATCAACTGAACAATGAAATAAAAGTAGGGGAGATACGAATATCCCAGTAGGTAACACATGCAAGTTTAAACAGTTAATATAAGTCAAATAACAGTTCATGCACGATTAAGCAATCTCGACTAAGCAGGCTCGTATAATCATTCGTATCGATCATGAATACAAAACAGTATAATAAACAGTTCTAAAGATGAATTTCAGCATGTTATATTATAGGAATCCAATATCAGAATCAATAACATAATCCATACGTTACTAGGATGCACTAAACAGTCACATCCGACCAATATCTCAATCACATGCCTCCAGCATGTATACAATAATAATAACAAGTGTTTGTGATTTTAGTGTCATTGTAGGACTCACAAAGATAGATAAACCTTTTGAGATGACTCTCGACCAATCGCTATATCATTGTGCGGCTTAGGAGCAATGCTACTAATGATACTCAAGTCCCATGCCGCGCAGCTTAGACAAGAGCCGTAGTCACTGACTTATTCCACACGTACCCATCAAAGTTGGCATGTACCACCAGCATGCAGTACCAGAATCAATGCATGGAGATGGTCGTTTATCCACATGTACAAGGAATCACCAGCGGCTCACCGGGGTGTCCCTCCAGACATAGGACCTTCCTAAACAAACCAACTTGCAAAGGAAGCGCGCTCGCACAAGGGAGAAACTCAACCCAACTGAAATATCTCTTAGCTATCTAACCACAACTATGGATCCATAACCAGTTATGCCCACTAGACTCCAAATTTCCCTAAAATATAATATTTCTATAAGGGTTGGTGCCTAGCGACATATAAAGGTTAAATCTGTCAATTACTTCAATATTCGGGTTATCTGAGTTCTGAATTCACTTTATGTAATTATCTGGTTTATAGTGTTATTTAGAGATGTTTTGGAATTTAAATAATAGCCAAGTGTTCCAAAAACTAGATTTCTCATTACGTTCAAAGTTTGACAACTAATGTCCTAAATATCTCCCTAATTTATTTTTCTGTAAAACAGGGAATTAGATTATTTATATTGGTCTTAAAACATCTTAATTAATCATTAAAATTTACTAAAAATAGTTTGGAATTGAATCAGGTTCGAAATTATGAAAATCTGAAATTTCTGCACAGAGCGCCTAGGATTGCCCCGGCGGTCTAAGGTTAGCGGTAGTGCAAATTTGATCGCCGACGATAAGTCGTCTCGCGATCTTGAGCGGTCTAAAAATTTTAACTAGCGCCGAGGATCGCTGAGCATAGTTGAGGTCGGCGGTCACTCGAAATCGAACAGAAACAGTTTAAAAACGTGATTTTTCTCGTTCAATATCATTCTGACTTACTTATAACATTGTTATCAAACTAAATACATGAATATATTAGATAAAAACATGCTTTGGAGATTAAACGAACGTAAATACAAAAACAAACGAAAACCGGTGTCACCTACCTCTGTTTACAATTGTTTCTTCTCCTCTTCTCTAAACAATGACTAGAACAGCAAGAGACACTGCCTAGAAGAGTGAAAAATGAGCAACACCCTCTCCCTTTTCCTTCTTCTTCTTCTTCTCCTTCGGTGGCTCACGGCTTGTTGCTTGTGGCTGTCGAATACCAAACGTATACGATCAGGGTATTATTCTATTATTTATATCCCTTGATCCCACGTAGCTCACATGCATAAGACTCCATACACATGCCCAATCATATCTCTTAAAAATTAAAGTGTTAATCATATTTTGATATCTCATGATCGGACAGTTGGATCTGCGTCCAACTCTGGATCTCCACTAATTATATCATCCCCTACATAAATAAAATATTTCCATCAATTAAAATTCCCAAAGATATTATTTATTAATTTATTTTATTATTTAAGGAAAATTCGGGGTTTTACAGTCTGCGGCTTTTTAGAGATTCGGGCTAAGTTCTCGGTTATGGTCCGGGGAAGTCCGAAGACACCCTGGTCCGCCCTGTTAGTTGACGGGTCCCTCGGGTCTCCCTGGTTTGAGTCAACTTATTCTCACCCTATTTTCTATGCCAAACATGTACTTTTATTAGGTCTGAGTGGGGACCATCAAAGGTGTGGGTCCCCTTTGTTTTAGTTAATTTTATCTTTTTAGCCTTATGTGAAGTGGGTCAGATATGGGCCTTGTTGGAAGGCCCATTGGTTACCAATTTTGGGCTTAAGTCCAGCCCAAGGCCCATTAGGGTTATTGGGTAACCCTATTATTGGATTAGGTTATTTGGTTTTGGATTAATTAATCAGGCAAATTAATCAAGTGGGTTAAAGCTTTTAGGGCCCATTAGGCTTGGGTGTGGTCCATGGGTAATTAACCAAGTGGTCTAGGGCCTATTATTAAAACGGACCCTGGTTTGGGTCGGATTGGATATGGGCCCGTTGGAAGGCCCACAAGGTCTTATTGGGCCCAAGTCTCAAAAATGGGCTTGGGTTCGCCCAAAGACCCAAATGGTTCGAATTAGACATATTTGGGTTAACCCGGGCGAATTCGGATCCAAAAAAGGGGTTTTTTGACGGTTCATAGGGCCTGACTGTATACCCTTTGCGGACAGGGTTGATCCACACTGTGTATGTGGATCCGGCCTGGAAATCCAAAATGGCCAAAACAGCCATGGGGTCTCGTTCGTGCTCCCTCCAGGGGCTGTTGTGATTTACTGTGAGTTCTAGAATGACCTCACAGTGGTGCAAATGCCACTTTTTGGCTTAAATGGTCTCTTTCAAGAGGCTTCCAATGATGAACAAACTTTAGATCATAAATCACCAATCAAATCTCAAAACAGGGACTCTAGGGGTCCCTATTTAAAGTGGATATGGTCTCCACCTCCCTTCTTTTTGAGGAAGTGTCATGAAGGTCCAAAAGACCCAAATCAAGACTTAATCCATCAAACCATCACATACTTACTCGAACCAATCATCAAACCAAATAATAACAAATCATATATGTAAATAACATATGCTTAAGATCTTAAAAGGAACTATATATGAAATGATGATGACTAAGAAAAATCTTGCATGCTTTCACAAATAGGGTGTATATGTATAGTGAATGAATGGTGCTTCTTTACCTTTTAACATTCCTCCATGAACATACTTCTTCATTTCTTTACTCATAGTGATATAAAGACGCATGTGGGTATGCATGAGTAGTGTGTATGTATGCATCCTAAAAACAAATACTACATGCAAATCAAAATAACTATCATGCTTTTTATGTAGAATAACCTAATGAAAGGATAAAAAAGGCATGAAAGACATGCACATGGAGCAATGACCACTAATGTTAACCAAAAGAGAGAGAGGGGAAGAAGGATTAAGGGTACAAAGGATCTCTTAGGAGGACAAACCCCTCCTTAAATAGAATGGAACGACAAAGATAAGAGATATATTCAAGCTAAAATAAAAACCCTCTTCTTCTTCTTTATTTACTTTACTCAACAAGGACTACCTCTCTCTCCCACTTTTCGTATGAGGAGTTCCCCTTATCATGGGGACTTCCATGTCATGCATGAAAAGAGCAAATGGTGAGAAACTAATGATAAATAACAAGTCTAAATGATTCAAAAATAAGTGAACTCAAAAAGCTTCATGTTAATATTTATTGAAGAGAAACTAACAAATATTCTTACCTTGCTTTTACCTTCACTTATGGAAGTGTTGTGGTCCCCCAAACTGATGAGAACAGTAGCCTTGAAGACTTCTTTTTGTTGTAGGACTAGCCTCTTTCTTATACACAATGAATTATAATATAAGAATGAAATGAAAGTGCTGTTTTTTGGAGGGGTAAAATCGGGATAAAGGAAGGTTTAAGGGTGAAAATGAGAGCTTGAAGAGTTGCTGGTTTCAGGCAGACAATGTAACGCCCCAAACCCGGGTGAATACAAACCGGCACTTGACCTGAATCCGGTTCGCTACTGTAACAACCCAAATCCAGCTCAACAACCGAATTCGAGATGCTACTGGCCCATATCAAATATTCAACAATAATTAACCCGACTGAAGAATTAAAATAATCCATTCAATATTAATAATCAGAGTGCATAATCATCAATGTGCGGAAGTGTAAAATCCCAACTTTTTGTAATAAAATAATTATACTTAATAGATAAACTAATTGAGTTATTGACAATATGCAGTGGTTGAGGACTTGGTTCAACCCGGAGAATACCAAGGGGAACTGAAGGAGAACTTGGAAAGTTAATCTAAGGTGAGATTTTTAAGTTAAATTTGGGAGAACTTTTAGATATTATTATTCAGGTTATTATAGTGTAGAACTAATTAAAAATAAAATATTAAGGGAGATGGTTGAACCCAAAGAGAGTGGGTTGACCCAAAGGTTTATTTGGTTTGAGGCTTCATGGTTAAATTGGTTTGGCTTAGTAAGGGGGTATTATGGTAAAATACCTTAAATAATTAAATAACCTAGACATGCATGGAGTTGTTAACGTTAAAGAACAAAACACAAAATAAAAGTAGCCGCATGACCACTTCTATTCCCTCTACACTTCTTGCTCTTTTTCCTGGAGATCAAACCTAACCCTAGTATTCAAGACTTGTTGGAGCCGTATTAGAGAAGGAGGAAGGATTATTCCGTGCATAGAAACTCAGGTAAGAGATAAGATAGAAATCAGTTCTGTTTTGTGAGATTAAGCATGTTTAAGACTTCTAAAAGAGTGATTTTTGAACCAGACGAGATCAAGGTTTCATGAGATTTTTGGAGCGTATTTGTGGTGATATTTCATTGCTTTTAGGAGAGGTTTTAGTTTCCAAAACCAGGTAAGTAGTCCCTTTAAACTTGCACAAAAATATTTTCGTGTTTCTTCGATATTCATGATTATTCGAAGGTTTGATGAGTTGTTTGCAAGATTTATGATGTTTTAATTGTTGGAAATTGTTCTAACATGTTTATAAAGTATTTTAGAATGATTTAGAAGGGATTTGATGCATTGGATATTGAGTTGTAGAATTTTTATTGAATTTCGTAAACTTTTGAATTTTTCCGTATCGGGCCGCCTGAGCAGTCGCTCGAGCGCCCTTGGTGTGTTGTCAAAACCCGAGAGCGATTTGTTCAGAGTGAACTGTTGCCGGAACAGTCGCTCAAGCGACCTATCGAGCGACTACCCTTGAAATACCCTGTTTTATTTAGTCATGCGGGCGCCCTAATGGCCGCTCGAGCGCCCTTCTGTTAGATTTTAGAAACTTTTCCAACCAGCCTAGTTTTTCACTACGTAAGTGTTTTTATCCAATTCTAATCTATGTACCATCAAGATTGGGGTATTTGGGAATTGTTTGCACTGGCGGATGTTTAAAATTCAATTTTATAATGATTTTGGGTAGATGTTTCCAAAGAGACACTTTTACCTGGTACCGTTGTTCTAAATGATTTTACCTTTAACCAAAGTTGGTTTTAAGAGTTCCTACATTTGTAATTAGTCTATCTGCATATGTTTTGAGTTCCGAATGATTTTACATACACTTGGATTGTTTTGCCCATTGAAACTGTGATTTTGAGATATGTATTTGACTCCACTTGTGTGGGTTTTTGGGTCACCGTTATGACAAGGCAGGTGCCTGGTTTATTATCTCCACAAGACGGATATGGTTATTAGTATTTATATCCTCAGTCCATGTACTTGGCGGGATACTTCCTAAATTCGTGTACTTGGTGGGAAGCTGGTTACTTTTGGTTATCCTCAGTCCGTGTACTCAGAGGGATACTTCCTCAATCTGTGTACTCGGTGGGAAGCTTGTTATTGGTTTTTACTTCCTCAATCCATGTACTCGGTGGGAAGAAGGTTATTTGGTGGCTGTTGCCTTTTATCTTCAGTCCGTGTACTCGGTGGGATACTTCATTATGGATGTGTTTATATTTCATAGTGTTTGAAGTTATCGTGTTTAGTTTGATTAAACGCTACATATGTTTTATTGTTATCAACTATTTGCATGACTACTTACTGAGATGTTGTTTCTCACATTATCGTTTTATCGGTTTTGTTTTCATATATTCCTAATGAGGACGATGCAGGGATAGACATTTCGAGGGATTATACTGAGTACCAGGATGAAGATTTCTTTATTCCCGTATAGGTTTAGGGATTTGCATTATTAAATTTGACTTGGGATAGGAAAAATTGTTTCTGATTACTTTTATTTAGATGGCATGAGCGATGTACATTTTATTCTAGTTAACCCTTTCCAGACTTAGTTGAGGAATTGGTATTGGAATTTTCCTTTTGTATCCCGCGCTTCTTGAAAGAAAAGAAAATTTATCTGTTATTTCCGCACTCTGATTATATTGAATGAAATTGTTTAAGTCTGGATTAGTTATTTTGGGCCATTATCCTAATGTTCTAGGGTCGGGTTTATGTTCTTAAAAAACCTGGATCCGGGGCGTTACAATGTAACGCCCCAAACCCAGGTCAATGCAAACAGGCACCTGACTTGAATATGGGTCGCTACTGTAACAACCCAAATCCAGCTCAACAATCGAATTCGAGATGCTACTGGCCCATATCAGATATTCAACAATAATTAACCAGACTAAAGAATTAAAAGAATCCATTCAATATTAATAATCAGAGTGCATAATCATCAATGTGCGAAAGTGTAGTCAATAATCCTTATAAAAGAAATAGATAAACCATCTAATCCAAGTGATCAAGCCTGGTAATAATGAAAGGTCACTAAAGCTCTCAATCTCTTTAGTACATCAAAACCAAATAAATAATATTATCACACTGTCAAAGTACTAAAAAGTCCTCTCTCCTCGACCTTAGATCAAGTCGGGATAATAATAATCCTCCGGCGAAAAATCAGCAGGTTCACTCTGATAATCCCCACTAGGATCCCCCTCTTGTGTATCAGCTGAATAATAACATAAAGAAGTAGGGTGAGATACGAATATCACAGTAGGCAACATATGCATGCTATAAACAGTTCATAAATATTAAAATAGATGTTCATGCACGAATAAGCAGTCTCGAGTAAACAGGCTAGTATAAACATTCATATCGATCATGGAATACAAATCAGCATGTAAAACAGTTTAAGTATTAGTGAATAGTATAAAGTATATCAAGATCATGATTCAGAAATCAATAACAGAATCCAATATAAAACTGGGATGTACTAAACAGTCACATCCAGCCATAGCATCCAATACATGCATCCAGCATGTGAACAAAATCAGAAGTAAGTGATTGTGATCTCAGCATCATTGTAGGACTCAAAGAAAGATACATGTTTGAGATGACTCTCAACCATATGCTATACCACCGTGTGGCTTTTGGGCGATGCACTAATGATACTCAAACTCGTGAACATCACCTTAGATAAGAGTCGTAGTCATCGACTTATTGCACATGACTTAACCGAGTTGGCATGAACCACCAACATGCAACACCGAAATCAATACATGGAGATAGTCGTTTATCCACATGTACAGGGAATCACTAGCAGATCACCAGGGTGTTCCTCCAGACATAGGACCCTTCAGAGCAAACTAACTTGCAAAGGAAGCGTGTTCGCACTAGGGAGTAACTCAACCCAAATGAAATATCCCTTAACTATCCTGCCAAAACTATGGATCCATAACCAGTTATGCCCACTAGACACCAAAAATCCCTAAGGACTAATATTTCTGTATGTAATAGTGCCTAGTGGCATATAATGGTTAAATTTGTAATTTCTTTCATTATCGGGTTAACTGGGTTCAAAATCTGATCTGGAAATCTTGTATATCATATTCTGGTTATCAATATAAATTTACATGTCTCTTAGTTAATTATCTCAAATTTACAAGTTTAGTTCTTCCAAACTTAGGTTTTCTTGTTATTTACAAAGCTTGGTAACTAATTACCTTAAATACCTCCCTATTTTTATTATTTTGTTAAACAAGTAATTGGTAATTTATTTGGTCTTAAAACATCTTAATTATTGGTTAAAATTTGTTAAAAATGGTTCAGAATTGAATTAGGGGTTAAAAATACGAAAAATTTCATTTTCTGGTTAGAGCGCTCAGGATCGCTCAGGCAGTCTAAGGTAGGTGGTAGTTCAAAACAGAGCACCGACGATAAGTCAGTAAGCGGTCTTGGGCGGTCAAACTATTTCAACGAGCGCCGAGGATCGCTGAGCATAGTAAGCTCGGCGGTCTCCCAAAAACGAACATACAGTGTTTAAGAACTTGATTTTTCATGCTCTGATCAATACTAACATACTTATAAGATTGATATCAAGCTAAATACATATTTCTACAACATAAAAACATGCAATAGAGATTAAACAAGTCGAGAACACAAAACGCTTGTGAAAACAGTGCTGCCTACCTCTGTTCGATTGTTCCTCCTCTTCTTCCTCTAACCAATAGTGTTCACAAATGCAAGACACTCACTAGACGATGAAGAGCACAAGAACAACGTCCTCCCTTTCTCCTTCTTCTTCTTCAGTCGTACAACTTCTGTATTCTGCGGCCGTCGAATACTCAGCAAACAAAAAGAATACGAAGAGAATAGTGTATTCTCCTAGGGCTAATATTCTATATTTATATACCTATTATCCCACGCAACGCATATGCATCAATTCCTATACACATCGCCCAATCAAAATACAATAGGATTAAAATATCGATCTTACCGTGATATTCCACGATCAGACGGTCGGATCTGCGCCCAACTCTGGATCTCCACTAATTACGATATCACCTACAACCATAAATTATTTCCATCGATTAAAACCCTCAAGAATATTAATTATTAATTTATTTTATTAATTAGGAAAAATTCGGGGTCTTACAGACAAGGTGGGGATGAAAAGGGGGCCAAGAGCTTCAGAAATGGGGGCTGGGACCCCCTTTTATAGGCAAGTTTTCCGTGACCGCACATACAGTGTGGTCATGTCTAAACCGCACATGGTGTGCGGTTTGGCTCTATCCGCACACCATGTGCGGACACGTTTAAAACGTGCCCAAATCTTTGTGCATCTGCAAGCTGTCACCAGCTAGGGACAGCTGGCGATGCGGATAAGAACCTATCCGCACTATATGTGTGGACATGACACGTCCGCACATATAGTGCGGATGCGCACATGTTAAATATGTTTGGATTCCAAATTTTATTCAATTTGCAATGTATTTAGATTTTTATCCGATTTTGCTTTTTATTTTTCATTTTTTAATACGAAAATAAGATATTTTTATGAAAATCATTATTTTATTCAAGATTTTTATTTATTTTGTCCTTTTATGCTATTTTGCCACACAGGCAGTTTTCCTGTAAACTTTGACCTGCTATAACCTTTTCGTCTAATGTCCGATTTTAGCAAACTTAGTGGCGTTAGAATCGTGTCGGAATTCCCGTTTCAACGAGAAGAAATATGGTGGTTGATTTGCACCAGATCAAAAAGTCAACTTTTTGGCCCCCTCAGGTTTTGACTTTTCAGTTAGGATTTTCATTTCTTTCATTTTCAGGGGTGAAAAATGAGGTGCTAACAAGTATATCATATACGGTCCCAAGATACGCAAATATTGTCAGAGATCTACCAGAAGATCAAATCGAATCAAAAAATATTTTTTTGCATCCGTACTTGACGTACGGTTATAACACAACCATATTTAATATACAGTTTTGAAAGATTTGATCAAAATCTTATCCTCTGCGCAAATTTGCTATGTCGACGAATCTGATCATTATCAATGGGACATGTAAACAGTATATTATATACAGTTTAGTCAAAACCGTATACAATATACGGTATGGACTTTCTTCTATACATAGGGCATGTCCAGCCCTGTTGTAACACCCCGGATCCGGTTCAGCAACCAAAACCCAGAGTTCACTTAAAATCGAGTCAGGTCAAACTAAAATTTATGCGGAATTAAAATTTTTCATTATATCAGAGTACAATTGGAAGCATAACATAATATCTCAATTAATACAATTTATTTTACAATTACATGTTCTTTAATCTGGAATAATCCTAAGCATTATTACAATTCTACCCATGAGCACACTACCCCAATCTTGACGACCTCTCCACGCATATCTGAAAAATAGGTGAAAACGGGAGTGAGATTACATCTCAACAAGTAGTAAGGTGCATGCAATTAAATAGTCTATTTTATGAAATAATCATGAGGTATATCGATGAAACAAGGCGAAGGCAATTTAATCAAAATCATATATATATTCCAAGATAAAATATAAACAAACATCACATGTGACATCAAAGGACTCATGAAGCAAGATAAGTCTTTGAACCGATACTCTTCATTGCTATGCCACCATGCATCTTATGAGCGAAGCTACTAAGACCCTCAAACCCGAATCTTAATCTAACAGTAAGAGGCGTAGTCATCGACTTATTGCGCATGAAACTTACAAAGTTTGGCATGAACCACCAGCATGCAGCACCTGAATCAATACATGGAGATGGCTGCTTATCCGCACATACATGACTCACCAGCGAGGCTCAAAATGACCCTACAGATATGCAGAGCCCCCAATGCAAACTAACTTGCAAAGGAAGCGCGAACGCAAATTGGAGTAATCAATTCAAAATAAATACCCCTTCACTATCTAGCTTAGCCTATGGATCCATATACAGCTACGCTTGCTAGATACCAATCACACAATTTCAATTTATTCTGTTTACCAATGATTACCAATTCATATGCAATATCCGTAAACCATGAACTCAAATCAATTATCATAACTTAGTTTCAAGTGATATACATGTCTCAATCTCCTTAACCCGAAATCAATCCCATTGAGAAAACATAGTCAAAACCACGAATAAATCTCCAAACTAGAGTCCATAAATACTGACGCACCCAAAACATAATTATTAACAGTTTAGACAGGTTATAGTTCACATTCATGAGCAAAAATAAGATTCCTATGACTTGACTATAACTTCTTTAATTAAATTCCCTGTTAATGCCCAACTTCTGTATTTGACACCTAAGGTATTATATTTTGTAATTACTGTTATTCTTCACTTTTAGTAGATCACATAGACCTATATTGAAGCTTAAAAATTGGTTTTAATTCACAAATTTATGATTAACTTAATCCGATACCCTATTTCCAAAACCTAGTCTTTTAAGACACCTACTTACGTTCATCTTTCCAAATTATTATTCTTAAGTCCAAATTAAATTTTGTCAGTTCCTAAACCTCAATTTAACTCCTATACATGTGTTACAATAATTAAATTACTAGGAAAAATTATTAGGTACTAATTTAGCCCTGAAATCCCTAAAATTCCAATTCTGGGGTAAGTCGCTCAGGCGATCTATTGGGCGCCCGTATTAATTTTAAAGAGTTGAGGTTGCTTGGCATGGTCGCTCAGGCGATCTGTTGAGCGCCCATGCAATTCCGGCAAAATTTCCAGATTTTCATATTTTCTGATTTTGGGCTATTTTCTTGGTTTCTAATTGTTCTAAATTTATTTCTTATGAACCTAAATCACACCTACAACACCCTAGACTTATTTGTATCAATTAATTTCAATTCCTTGGTCATCTACAAAGATCAAACCTATTTTCTTAAACACTTTTATCTTTCCTTCAAGAACATGAAAACTCATCGATGAAAACCAAATGTATCCATAATATATTTTTGTTTAATCAAATCAATCAAGAATAAATAAAAAACACAGAAATTATGCAGTTCCTCCAGTTTTCAAGTGATTGCTACTTGCCTTATCATGCAAAAACCCATCTTCTCTTGAATCCCACATTGAATCCGATTTTTTGTTCTTTATTGCACTAACCTAGAGTTCTCCAAACAAGATCTCCACCGTTTAGATTGTAGTCCTACTAGTTGTGAACAAAAACCTCCAAATTTGGGGTCGAGCCAACAGCTGCGCTGCATTCCTTGGTCATCTACAAGCTTTTTACCTAAGATGTGCTCCAGCAGCGCCGCATTTTGAATACTTCCTCTTGTGTATTCTGCCATTTATGCCGTGAAGACCTCAACCACTCATTCTTCACTTGCACATTCTTTTGTTCCGTTTGGAGGTCCGTCATGAACCTCAATAACTTGTATAGGGCACTTGCTCCTTGGAACCAAACGGTTGCATGGGCTACTCATAGCTTGGTTGGAAAAAGTGCTATAGCATGGTTGAAAAGGTCATCCTTGGCTGCCATGGTGTACCATATTTGACGTGAAAGGAATAGGCGAATTTTTTAGAATAAGGCGGGAACTCTTGAAGACTTGATTCAAAATATTCTTATGCACATCAAGGGTAAGGCTATGTACTTGAAGTAGGTGGTCAAGGATACTCCTCGAAATAGGAATATTTGCCAAAACTAGGGCCTGAATGTAAACCTTCCTTGACTAAGCATGCCAAGCCTAGTCGTGTTTTGTTGCTGCCCCACGGCCTTGGGGCGCTTTACTTTCTTGTAAGTCTTGTTTATGGGGTACTTGGTGGTACCAACCTGAAGGTCTTATCATTGTAAAATTGTTATTTATTTTTAATACAATTGGACTTAACTTCCAAAAAAAGAAAAATGTTCCTACCCGGGATGAAAACTGTTTGGTAATCGCCGACCAAAGAAGATACCACACCTTTCAATCTATTAGCCAATATTTTTTAGTTGCATTTGTATAAGACATTAAAACATGAGATTGGTCTGAAATCAGCCACGTTGGAAGGATTAATCCCCTTAGGAATGAGGGTAATAGCTGTACTATTCAACTGCTTTAAGATTCTACTTGAGGAGAAAAAGCTACTAATGGATTTGGTGCAATCATCTCCAACAATAGGCCATGCTTTCTTGAAGAAGAGGGCTGTGAATCCATCTGGTCCTGGGGTGTAACGCCCTGGATCTAGGTTTATTTAAACACATAAACCCAAATCTGGTTCGTTAGGGAAAATGGCCCAAAACACTATTCCAGACTTAAACAACTTCATTAATTATATCAGAGTGCGGAAATAAAATCATCTTTTAGAAGCGCGGAATCAAACTACCAAAATAATCTTTTTTTCTTTTCATCTATGAAGTCTGGAAAGAGTTCAATAACATAAATAACATCCACCAAGGTGTGGATTAAAGATACCAATCATCCTTTCAAAAGACATCAAACTCCTTAATATAAATACTGAAAATAATCCCTAAGAACATTAATCTAAAGGTCTCTCTATGTCCTACACAGGAATGAAATAATCTTCTTCCTGATAATCACAGTATTCTCCCCGTGTCTCTACCCCGGCAACGTCCTCTCCAGGAATATTTGAAAACAAAACCGATAAAACAATAATATGAGAAACACTATCTCAGTAAGCAGTCATGCAAATAGTTGACTACAATAAAATATGAAATGCTTAATCCGAATAACCACAATAAGAATCAAGACAACAATGAAATACAATTTGTTCACCTCATGGGACTCATGAAATAGTATACCAGATAAAGAGAGTAGACATGTGCTAGTATGCTACCTAAACGAATTACGATGGACCAGCCACCCTGCAGTCTGGCTATTCAACACCAACGGAAGAACCCAACCATGAGTTAGCATGTATGACCCAACCAATCCAGGAGTGGGTAACGTAGCGACCGACCAATCCAGGAGCGGTACCATCCTCGAGATGATGGAATGCCTCAGACACAGAATTCAAACCCCTCTAATACACATTTTACTTACTAGCTATTCTATGGATCCATATAACTGCTAAGCCCACTCAACAGTGAGAAAACCAACCAGGGTAATGGACATACTTCTCAATAACACCCACCAAATACAAAACCATATCTGTACACCAAATCCGCCCATGTGGGATACAATAAAACAGGCACCATGCTTTGTCACACCAGTGACCCAAAACCAAAACAGAATGTACCAAGTTATATGTCCAAAACACCAGGTTTCAACGGGCCAATATGTCCCGAATGTGTGTCGACTCCATCGATGCACACAATACCTTCATATCACCCAAATACAGGTGTATGAACTCACAAAACCAACCTTGGTTAAAAGTAAAATCTTTTGGAACAATAGAATCAAGTAAAGGTGCTTCTTTAGAAACATCTACCCAAAATCTTATAAAATTGAATTTAAAACATCCACCAATTCAAACACTTCCCAAATACCCCAATCTTGATGGTACATACGCTAAAATTGAATAAAACCATTTCCTTAGTGAAAACTCGGTTGAAAAGTCAAGTTTTCTAAAATCTGACATACAGGTCGCTCGAGTGGCCAAGGGCACTCGATCAGCCTTACAAAACAGGTTATTTCAGGGTAGGTCGCTCGATAGGTCGCTCGAGCGACTGTTCTAGCGGTAGTTAAATTTGGGTAAAATTGCTTTCGGGTTTTCAACTGAATGCATAGATCGCTCGAGCGACTGCTTAGGCGGTCCGATACATGAAAAATCCGTAACTTTGCGAAATTCAATAAAAATTCCACAACTCAATATTCAATGCATAAAAACCATTCTAAAATACATTATACACATGTTAGAACAATTCCCAACACATAAAACATCATAAATAATGACATCAATGCATCAAACATTGAATAACCATGAATATTGTCTAAACGCGAATTTAGATTTTATGTAAGTGTCAAGGGACTACTTATCTGGTTTTAGGAACTTAAATCTCCTCTAAGAGCAACGAAATATCACTTCTAAGTTTGCCAAACGATTCCGGAAAGCCTCGATCACGTCTGGGTTCAAAATCACACTTTTAAACCTCTAGCAACATATCAATCTCTCCAAAAACAGAACTATTGTTTACTTGCTCTTACCTGGTTTCTGTGGGCATGAAAATACTCCTTCTTATTCTCTAAGATGGCACCCACAATTTTTTTAGGGTTTAGGTTTGATCACAAGGCAACTAGCAGAAGGAAAAATAGGAAACAAGAGAAACCCACGGCTGGTTTCTATTTGTGTGTTTTAAACTATACGTGTATAACCTTCTTCATGCACAACTAGGTTTTATTTAATATTTAATGGCTTTTACTTTACTGCCCCTCCTTCATTAAACAAAATTTAAATCAAACCATCTTAAATCCTTAACCAAACTAATTCCGGGTCAACCCACTCTCCTTGGGTTTGACCACTCTTAATTAATCTCTTTGATTATTCCTCACTTTATCCTTACTAATATAATATAGTTGCACAATAATTAATATGTTAGAATTATATTTGATCAATAATTAGGAGCTCACCTCATATAGGCTCTCCTAGCAAATCCGGTTCATCTTGAACTCCTTCGGATTGAACCAAAATTTCATCTCATGCATATTATTAGCCAATTAGTTTAGTTACTAAAATTTGGGATTTTACATGGGGCCTTATCATCCTTAAGAGAGAAAAAAGTGTCTCTAATTTCACTTGGAGTTACATCCCTATCCAACTCCCCAGCCTCGTCAGTCAAGAGATGCCTAGAAAACTCATGGTGCTTATCACTGACCTCAATTGCGGTGGAACCCAAAAGCTGCTTGTAGTATTGAAGAAAAGCTTGGTTAATGAGACTGGGGTCTTCAACTTTGGTGCCATCATGAGCATATATAATTAGGATGGAATTCTTTGCTCTCCTTTCCATGAGGGTGTTGTGAAAGAAGACTGTGTTGTGGTCTCCTTCTTTCATCCATTGAACTCTGGATTTCTGCCTTGTTTGGGCTTCTTCATCACGTAAAGAGGTGGCAAGCTCCTCCCTTAGCGACTTCTCCATGCGTGCAAAGTTAATATCATTGGGGCTTGCTTGAAGTTTCCTTTGGCAGTCATCCAATTCATATTTAAGAACCAGAACTCTTCTACCTAGGTGATTGAAACGCTTCTACCTGCTCCAGTCCTTTAACATACGCTTCACCACCTGTAATTTTTTCACCACCTTGAACATGGGAGACCCTTTCACCTAAGTAGACCAAGCTTCATCAACCATAGGCAAGAAATCCTCATAGTTATTCCAAAAATTAAAGAATCTAAACGGTTTATTCTGAGGAGACAAATTAGCAAAGATGGAAACAATAATAGAACAATGATTAGAGATGCTAGGTGGCAAGAAGTCAGCTTCAGATTTGGTAAATTCTCGAATCCATGCGATATTAACTAGTGCTCTATCCAACTTGCATGCAATCCTTCTGCTCCCCTCACTTTGATTAGACCAAGAGTGCACAAACCCCTTGAACTTCATATCTGAAAGCTGACATGAGTCAATAAACTCATTGAACTCTCTAGTTGCACTTGAGTTTATCGGCTTACCCCCAATTTTTTCATCAGCAACTCTAACGCAGTTGAAATCCCCAATGATCATCCACGGATAATCAGATGAACATGCAATCAAATCACTCCACAATAAGCTCCTCATGTTACTATCATTACTCCCATACACAAAAGATATATAGCAGCACTTCTTATATTACATCATCTCCACAAAACAGTGTATGTATTGATCGGAACACACCAAACTCATCATCGTTACCTCAGCTGGATTAAAAAGAATCCAAATTCTACCTTTCAATCCAGGAACCAGACCAAACATGACCATGGTGTCTTAGGAGAATGAGATCTTAAGGCATGATAAGCACTTTTCAAGGAAAACTGAGGGGAAGCAAGAGGGAGCCAAATTACCTTGTTTGGCAACTGGGAGTTAGGTTTGGGGAGGAGAAGAAGGGCGCTTCATGCTTCATTGAGCTCGAGAGATTGTGCCACAGGAGGATCCCAGTCTCTGTCAAGAATGGTAGCTGAAACCTTAGCATCCTTGGTAAGGCCGGAATCATAGATGATCCGCTCACCATATTTGGCAAACAAGGAACCGCACGGATGCCAATTATCAAACCACAGCGAGGAGCTTCTTCCGTCACTTACTTTGACCTTGGATGGTCATAAATTTGTGACCTCAAGCTAAGTATCTTGCGCCAAATCCATGAAGGTTGAGATGGAACCAGAATTTGCCAGATGGATCTACCTTTCAAGGTGATTTCATTAATCCAAGAGAACCACAAGGAGTGGTCGGCAGCAGCAACACGCCAAAGATACTTAGCAATAGCAGCTTTGTTCCAAGAGTGTATATCAATAATGCCAATGCCTCCCTCGTCCTTTGGTGCACACACGGAACTCCATTTGATAGGTACCACTTTATTTGTTAGATCAGGGCCAGACCATAGGAATCTTCTACAAAGCCTTTCAATCTCGTGAAGAACCTACTTTGGGAGTAAGAAGGTTGTAAGCCAATGAATAGTAGTAGAAAATGGGCAGCTCTTACCAACTGAACTCGCCCAGCATAAGACAAGGTTCTCACCTTCTAGGAATGAATCCTTGCCTTAATCATGAGGAGGAGAGGCTCACAATCAGACACCTTCAGCTTTGAAGACAGAAGGGGAAGACCTAACTACCTGACCGGCAAAGTACCCATCTCAACTTCATGCGCAGAGGTGACTTGTTTCTGAATATCAGGAGGAACACCACAAAAGAAGATTTTTGATTTGAGTCTGTTCGTGTGGAGGCCAGAGTAGCTGCCAAACTATTCAAGGCTGGAGAAAATGGTGTTGATAGATTGGAAATCCCCTTTAGAGAAAACCATCAGATTATTAGCTAAACATAGAGCCCTTAACCCCACTTTAGCACATTTTGGGTGGAACTGGAAACCATATAAGGAGTTCTTGTAAAATCCCTAATTTTAATAGAATTAAAATTATTTATTTTATAATTTAATTAAGGCTAAATGGTGGAAATTATGCAGCTTCGGAGATTGGAAAGGTTCGATTGGGGTTACCGGGTGAACCATCTTGGAGAATTTTAATTATTAAGGTGAGGAAAGTTTTATGTAATATTATTTAGGAGATTAAAGTTGGTTTGATGATGTGGCAATTGAGTGTATTAAGATAAATCAAACTGCTAATGTAGGGAATCTATGGTGGAGTGGCACTCATGTGAGCATGAAATGAGTAGCTACTTGGCGGCAACTATATAAACTTAAGTGAAATTCAGTCGTTGGTTTTGGCATTGATCGAACTGAACCTTGGGAGCTCTTAGAAAGGAGGAGAAGGAGCTAGGGTTCTAGGCCAGATCTGGAGGATTGGAGCTATTCAAAGAGAAGTTGTTGTGGCTGTTCAGTAGCTGTCCAAGTGGAGTGAAGATCACTTCCGGCAGAACTTGAGTTCGTCTAGGCACTGCAATTTGAGCAGTGGTGATCCGAATTTCAGGTGAGAACTAGTAACTAGGTGTGGATTAAACCAAATTTAGCAAGAGAATGTCAGAATTGTAGAGATCTGATCGAGCTTCTTCAAATCTGCTGAAAACTTTTAGGTGTTGGTTTGAGTGGAATTTGCTCTCACCTGCGGCAGTAATCTAAGGGCAAGTGTGTTCTTCATTTTACTTAATCAGGAAATTAACATTAGAATTGAGATTCTGGTTTAAGTCTCATTGTAAATTGAAATAAGATCTCAGATCTGATTTCTTTTGTTTGGATTGAAGCTCAAGAGCAGAGGAAAGTGGCGGCTAAATTGTTTTCGAATTCTGAAATTGTGCATGTCGAATTGAGAGGATTCAAGTTGTGGATTAGCTTTAATCGGGTAAGTAGCACAAATCTAATTTTTTTGGATGATTTAATTTGAATTTAGATTCCATCTTGAATGAGAAATTAGTCGAACCTGTTTCTACCAAATTTCTGGCACCTAACCTTGAGCTGTTGTTAGAATTGATTCATTTAAGATTCACCAGTATATTGCTGTTTAATTTAGCAAGTTTTGATCTACTGGAGATAAAATACTAAAGAAGATTGATCAAAGTATATATACATATACAGTGGTTAAAATTGTTGTTGCTGATTTTATGTTTTGAAGAAGGGCATGGACGGCTAACTTATTGCTGAGGTTGTTGGTAGTTCATGGACGGCTAACTTATTGTTGAGGTTGTTGGTAGTTCAACTAAATTAGAATCATGTCGTATAGGCTGCTGGAAAGGTCTAGATTATCTTAGAAAGGGTTCAAAAGCAAGGTATCAATTCAATTTTGGTACTTGGGTTCATTAGCAAAATGTAAATCTGGAAATAGGACTTGGCGCTGAGCATTGCTATCTGGCGCCTACCTCTATAGAGGTCAGCACCAGCTCTTCTTTCAAAAATAAGCTGCGGCTGTTTAGCATATATTATTTTGTATATGTTAGATTCTATAATAGTAGTTTGTGTTATGTAATTAGGTGCTTGTAATAAAGTTGAAGGATTGTTAGTATATCTGCTGGGTTATTAGAGAAATGAGCATTGCTATCTGGCTCCTACCTCTTTAGAGGTCAGCACCAGCTCACTCATCTTAATATTTGTGTTGGTTATTAAAATTCAGTTAGGGGCTTTTCTTGTGGACATTATTAAGAGGTTCTATGAAGGTTGTGGGTGAATCAAAGGAGCTGAATTGGAAGTTTAATGGAGGTGTAAAGGTCTGAAATTAGATGGAAAGTGTGGGTGCCAAGTGTTGTTGAGTGCAGCCTGTTCTATTAGCTTATATTTAAATGTTAATAAACCTACGTTGGGATTTTATTTGGGAGATTAATTTACTAGTAAATTGGGGTTTTAAAGGTGTGAAAGGGATGCTGATTGGGAGCATGCTGGGGTTCCAAATAATGTACTCAAAAAAATTATGTTATGACATAATATCAGGTTTCTTTGATTGCTGAAATATTTTTAGCACTGGCATGTGTTAATTTGTAAAACTTAAATGATGGTATTACCTACAGAACTAATTGGAAATGATAACAAGGGAGTGGAGTAAAATTGAAGATGCTAAATGGGAGGCATATCTGGAGATTTAATTACCGAAATAAGATTTTCTTAAGTAAGGAAGTGGCGAATTAGAGAAATGATGTGATGCAGGTTTGAGCTATATAAATTTTAGTGAATGTGTAGATTATAGGGCCTTAAAGGGGATATGTCCTAAGATATGGTGGTGGACTATGTTATGCTGTATTAAGTTTGTAAATGAAATCAATGTGGGGGGTTTTTAGAGGAAATAAGAGTGTTAAGGAAGGAGCGGGGGATTTAGGCTAAATAAGAGTGATATGAGTATAAATTCTACTTGTAAGCTACTGGTTAGGATTAAAGCAAGTAAAATAAGACAGACTTAAGTAATATAGTTAAATTCTGGTTTCCACACTCGGATTTGCCGGTTTAATCGAAATTGAGCAATTTCACTAAATTTTGACTATAAAAGGGGAATTTTATGCAATACTTTGGAAAAGGACTTGAAATCAAATTATTTTGGATAAATGTGATTATTTGGTTTTCTCCAGGTACCTGAAGGATGGTTTTGTGATTTTTGATGGATTGATGGTTATCTTACCTCCGTGTACTCGGGGATGCCCATGTACTTGGGATGTTGTTTCCTCTGTGTACTCAGAGATGCCCCGTGTACTCGGGATGATGTGTATGAGTTTTGAACAATTTGAGATTATCGAGATTACTGTTTTGGCTTTAGCTCAAGTCTAGATGGCATAGTTCAGTGTGGATCCACATTTGTCAAGTTAAGAGCTAGGTAGTGGAATAGATTTTTTCTTTGCTAGTTGTAATGCGTTGTTCACGCACCCGTTTCCACCGTGTACTCGGTGAGGCCTGATCGTGTACTCGGCTGGATGCGGTTATCCCTCATTTTATCGTGTACTCGGACTGTGACTGGATTAGTACACACCAACTCATCACTGTACTGGATGGGTTCTCTTGCAATAAGATGATGATCGTGTACTCGGCTTTGCACCTAAGCCGGGAGGTGGCATAGTGGACTTCGATATTACCTAGTTAAGGGCATTCTTATTTCATGAGTCCACCGTGGACTTATTTCTGATGATTGCACGTAATGAATTTCTGTTATTCAGTGATTGTTGATATTTCTTTTATCAGTATATATATGTTGGATTTGGATTACTCAGATTACTCGTAAATGTTGGTTATTGTTACTGATGCATGTTTTACTACTGAAGCATGTTTTATAACTATTATAAATGTTTTATGCATGCATGTGCTACTTGCTGGGATATTCATATCTCATTACGTTTTGTTTTGTTTTTAGATCCCGGTGAGGACGATCTTGGCGGGGTTGAGCCAGTAGCGGATTTCCCTCAGTATAGGGAGGAGGATTACTTTGTAGAGTGATTCTAAGGTTTTCCATTTGATTTGTTGATTGCTGGATATAGTGAGTAACAATTGAATTGTAATAATTTTCTTATCATGTTGGATTGGTGATTGGGATATTAGTAGACTCTGATATCGTGAAATTGATTTTAATAAATGCAATTTCATGTCTTTTACACTTTGATATAGATCTTGCGGTTTAATTATCTAACACCACGGGTACGAGTTACGGCTCCGCCAAGTAACCCAGATCCAGGGCGTTATAGTTCTTAGTTAATACGGCGTGGAACAGCTCAATAACAAGTACAAAGAGGTAAGGAGACATAGGATCTCTGTAACGCCCCAAGCCTGGGTCAGTGCAAACCGGCACCCAACCCGAACCCGGTTCGCTACTGTAACAACCCAAGTTTGGTTCAACAACCAAACCTGAGGTGTTACCACGAAGCTGGGGTTAGATACAAACTAAGATTCACAATAATTTTAAAAACTAATTAATTATATCAGAGTTCTGGTGGGAAATAATACAATTCTTTATTTCATAATTATCAATTCAGTTTACAATAGGGTTGTCTGGTCAAAGTGTGAACAATATTATCAAACATAATTCTACCCGTCAAATAAACCCCATCTTACCCGTCAAATAAACCCCATCTTCGCGATCTCTCCAAGCAACCTGAAAAATAGGGGAAAACGGAGTGAGATTTACATCTCAGCAAGTAGTAGGTGCATGCAATTAGAAACAGTCTAATGTAAGCAATTAGTCATGAGGTATGCGATTAATCAACGACTAAGCGATGAACTCAAGTTATCGATAGCAATTCCAAATAAAGCGATAAAACAGATAATAATGTATAAATACCAACAATTAGATGTTATCGAGGTAAAACCAACAAAAGCGATAAAACACGTGCCATTGCAGGACTCACAAAGATGATAAGTATTTGAGATGACACTCAACTAAATGCTATACCACCGTGTGGCTTAGGGGTAGTGCTACTTAATGATACTCAAGCCCCATGCAGCGCAGCTATAGACAAGAGCCGCAGTCACCGACTTATTGCGCACGAACTCAACAAGTTGGCATGTACCACCAGCATGCAGCACCAGAATTGGATGATCACACAGAATGTAGAACCAGACTAACCTTTCCAAGGGTTTCCATTGAAGTAAGTGTGGACAGCCCTCTCCTTGAAGTTATCTGTAAAATCCCGAATTTTTAATAACATTAAAAATTGGATTTTTTGTTGTTAATTTATTTAATTAGTGGAAAACTCTATAAAGGGAGTAAAGGAAATTAGTTAGAGTTAAATTTAAAAATCTAAATATGATGAATTATTAAATAGGGAAAATTTGTTAATAAAGTTTCATTTGCTGGGTTTATGATGGTTCGATGGTGTGGCAACCATGCGATCAGAAGAATTTAGAGATGTTTGGGCAGGTGCGTACTGGAGTGGCAAGTATAGTATCAGGTTTTAAATATAAAACTGCCAGTAGCTATAAAAGAAGGTCCATTTCTGATTGGCAGTGGGTTTGTTCATTTGTTAGTTTGGAGGTTGAGTGAATGGCGAAAGATCAGAGAATTCAATGAAGAAGAAAGGAGCTAGGTGAGGAGAGAAACTTTAATTGTGCAAATCTGAGTGATGAGAACCTAGAAATCGATAGAGTGGAGTGGCTGAGTTGCTGTGATGAGCTCATGCAAAATGGCAGTAGATCAAACCACTCAGTTGAGATTATTAGATCTAAGAATTTAGTATGAATTTCAAATCAGAAATTGAAGTGGGAGTTTATGCAAGCATAGATCTGTTGTAAGGATATTCTATGGAAGATTTCAGGAAGAAAATGGAGGATCGACTGAAGCATTGCATATCTGGAATGAAGACTTTGGCTGTGGTGTAACGCCCCAAACCCGGGTCAATGCAAACCGGCACCTGACCCGAATCCGGTTCGCTACTGTAACAACCCGAATCCAGCTCAACAACCGAATTCGAGATGCTACTGGCCCATATCATATAATCATCAATAATTAACCAGACTAAAGAATTAAATAAATCATTTATTAATAAACTATTAGGGTGTGGAACATCAATTTGCGAAAGTGTAGTCTAATATCTTCATAAAAAGAATCCAATAAACCATCCAATTCAAATAATCATTTAAGTCTGGTAATAATCAAAAGGTTCTAATATCTCAATCTCTCAGATACATCAACCAAATAAATAAAATAAACTATCAAAGAGCTAAATATAATCCTCTCTCCTCGACCTCAGATCAAGTCAGGATAATAATAATCCTCCGGCGAATAGTCCACAAGATTACTCTGGTAATCACCACTATGATCCCCCTCTCGCGTATCAGCAGAAAAATAACATATGGAAGTAGGGTGAGATACAAATATCTCAGTAGACAACACATGCATGCTATAAACAGTTCATAATCAATAAAATAGATTTTCATGCTCGGATAAGCAGTCTCGAGTAAACAGGCTCGTATAAACGTTCATATCGATCATGGAACACAAATCAGCATGTAAAACAGTTTAAGTATTTGTGAACAGATAAAGTACATCAAGATCATGATTTAGAAATCAATAATAGAATCCAATATAAAATCCGAGATGTACTAAATAGTCACATCCAACCATAACATCCAATACATGCATTCTGCATGTGAACAACATCAGAAATAAGTGTTTGTGATCTTAGTATCATTATAGGACTCACAAAGAAAGATACATGTTTGAAATGACTCTCAACCATATGCTATACCACCGTGCGGTTTATGGGCGAGGCTACTAATGATACTCAAACCCGTGAATATCACCTTAGATAAGAGTCGTAGTCATCGACTTATTGCATACGAACTCAATCGAGTTGGCAAGTACCATCAGCATGCAGCACCGGAATCAATACATGGAGATGGTCACTTATCCACATGTACATGGAATCACCAGCGGAGCACCAGGGTGTCCTTCCAGACATAGGATCCTCCAAAGCAAACCAACTTGCAAAGGAAGCGCGTTCACAACAGGGAGTAACTCAACCTAAATGAAATATCCCTTAGCTATCTAGCCAAAACTATGGATCCATAACTAGCTATGCCCACTAGACACCAACAATCCCTAAGGATTAATATTTCTGTAAGTAATAGTGCCTAGCGGCATATAATGGTTATATCTGTAATTTCCTTCCTTATTGGGTTAACTGGGTTTAAGATCTGATCTGGAAATCCTGTATATCATATTCCGGTTAACAGTATAAATTTACATGTCACTTAATTAATTAACTCAAGTTTACAAATTCAGTTCTTCCAAAACTTAGGTTTCTTGCTATTTACAAAGCTTGGCCACTAATTACCCTAAATACCTTCCTATTTTTATTCTTTTGTAAAATAGGGAATTGTTAATTTATTTTGGTCTTAAAACATCTTATTTAAAGGTCAAAATTTGTTAAAAATAGTTTAGAATTGAATCAGGGGTTAAAAATACGAAAATCTGCATTTTCTGCGCAGAGCGCTCAGAATCGCCTAGGATCGCTCAGGCGGTCTAAGGTAGGCGGTAGTTCAAAATCGATCACCGACGATGAGTCAGTAGGTAGTCTCGGGTGGTCTATTTTTTTCAACGAGCGCCTGAGAGCGTTGAGGATCGCTGAGCACAATAAGCTCGACGGTCTCCCAAAAACGAACATACAGTGTTTCAAAATCCAATTTTTCATGTCCAAGATGATTCTAACATACTTATAAGCTTGTTATCAAACTAAATACATGATTATATAATACAAAAACATGCAATGGGAATCAAACCAATCGTGAATACAAAACGAGCGTTAAAATCAGGTTGCCTACCTTCTGCGATCATTTTCTTCCATTCTCTTTTGAACAACGACGAACACTATCACAAAGCAATGTTCAGAAGACCAAAATCAACGTACTCTCTCCCTTTTCCTTCTTCTTCTTCTCCTTTTCTTCTCCTTCTAGTCGCCAGTCGCTCTCGGTCGTGCGACTTCTCCTTGCGGCTGATCAATACAAACTCAATATGTTTAGAATACCACTCGTATTCCTCTAGGTTATTTTTAATGTATTTATATACCTCCTATCCCACGCAACACACTTACATAAAACTCAATGTACCTTGCCCAATCGCAACTCATCAGAATTAACGTATTGATCATAACTTGATATCTCGCGATTAGACGGTTGGATCTGCGCCCAACTCTGGATCTCCACTAATTATGATACCACCTACATTAATAAAATATTTTCTATCAATAATTATCCTCAAGAATATTAATTATTATTTTACTTTTATATTTAGGAAAATTCGGGGTCTTACATGTGGTGCTTGGATATATTTTAGTCGAGTGAGTGGCACTCATTTTCTATGGATTTGTGTATTAAATTTTGTTTAAACTTGAATCTCAAGCTGCTATATATTAGTTCTTCGTTGGTGATCAAGTTTAAGAGAAAATTTCATTAGTGAGTGATCTTTGATTTAATTAAATCCGATTGAAGTCTATTTAATTGTTAGAAGATAGAGGAGGTGATATTTGTTGAGTTTGGATGGATTAAATTTTTCGATCATGTTGAATTTGATCATAGCAGCATGTTAGTTTTCGTCCGTATTGCAAAATCGACTTGGCGCCAACCTCGGCTAATCGGTGCTAACCTTTCTAGAGGTTAGCGCTAGTTCGAATTACACCTGGGTGCTAAGGGGCGCCAACCTCAAGAGGTTAGCACCCACTCGCACCAACTCAGCCAAGTGCAACTAAGTTGGTTTTCCTGCAGAGATTTAATTAGAGCTTAATTAACCCATTCCATTAGTTTATTTAAGTAATGTAGATGATAATTAGGTGGTTGGAAAATAAGAAAATCATACCTTAAAATTAAGAAGGACTAAATACTAGAAATGGAGGTTAGCACCAACCCCTTGAGTGCTAATTCTATACTGATGAGCTGTGACAAGTTTTGGTTGTTATCAATTTATTTGTTATATATGGGAAGATATAATTGAGAATTGAGATTCTTATGTTGTGATCAAAAACTTCACAAGTGGTTGGCTAATCCTTTGAGATGCTAATTTTATTTTAATGCTCAAATAATTGTTCCTATTCCTCTAAATAGATATATTCCATGTTTGAATTTAGTTGAGAGTTGAAACCTTACACTACCATGTTAGAAATTAACGATAAGATAGTTGAGATTAAGGAAGTAAAGGACTGATTTCTGCACACATATGTTTACAAGTGATTGAAATGTTTCCACTGAGTGATGCATCTAACTCAGATATGTTTAATGCTTTAAAAACTCAGATTTGATACATTTTGCTTAATCTGATTTTTGGTAACTTTATAATATGAGCAGATTTTAAGATGTGAGTATTCTTAAGACTTTTACGTCATATACTGTTGGGTTTTGTCGTTGTATTCAAATTTATATTTGGAACCTCCATGATGGAGTATTACGGTCCGGAGTGACCCATTATCAGTAGTACCTATGTTTGTTATTATCACGTTCTATGTTGGAGTCTTCATGCTATTTTATCGGTTAAGTTTAAAATGAGGACTTTGAGATTGCTACTGGTTTAGCTTTTCTTGGATCCATGACTAAGCCTAGTAATGTGATGTTCTTGCGTCATTGGAGTAATGGCATGGCCATTGAGTGTTGCCACGAATGGTGTAGAGCAGCCCGATACCCTGAGTAGGCCGGCATTGGATGACGATACCCTGAGTAGGTTGTCATTTTAGAGTTTCCGATACCCTGAGTAGGCCGAAACTGTGTACATGGAGGTGTGGATGTCGCTCTGGCATGTTGATTAACCAATCTAAGCAACTACATAACATTGACCAATGTTGGTATTTGACTTTATTTGACACGATATGTTTTATTCGCTAGTTTATTGGTATTAGTGGTTCACTGAATGTGGTATAGCGGTTATTTGGTATTGGTATCTCTTCCACTGGTGTAGAGCAGCATCGTGACCCTGAGTGGCTTGGTGTTGTCAGTGCCAAAACCTAGAGTAAGGCGGCATTGGATAAAGAAACCCTGAGTAGGCCGTCATTTCAATATTCGAAACCCTGAGTAGGCCGGATATACATTCGAGGCGTGGACATGGCTATGAGGTGACTTGTTGGAACCAGAGTTATATCTATTGAGTTGTTTGGAATTATGATTTCATCGATGTGTTGTTATTTGGTTATATGAGTTTCTACGGCTATATTCGTGATTTGTTACCAACGTTATTGCTTAGTTTACAGGATGATTTTCTGCATTTATATCAATTGAACTGTTGGAATTTCGTTGGATTATTCTGAATATATGTTTTATTGTCACCGTATAAGTTTGTACCGTGGCATGTTTTAGAACTAAACTAAATGGTTTTGTGCATGCATGTGCTGCTCACCGGGATATTTGTATCTCATACCGTTTTGTTTTGTTTTCAGATCTTGGTCAGGATGATATTGGCAGGTAAATTTTAGATCATGTGAGTATCAAATCTGGTTATGGTATTTATTTCAGTTTGGGATTGTAGCGCACTCTTGATTATTTAGTTATTTTTCATTGATGTTTTTCTTCCACTCTGATATATCGATCTTGTGTGGAAATTTAACCTTCGGAGACGAGTTACGGTTTGTAAAATCCTTGATTTTAATAGAATTAAAAACTATGGGTTTAGTAATTAAATTAATGATAATTGGTAATTTTTGCAGAAAAAAATGGAGATTGAAGAGTCAACATGAAATTTCTGTCGAACCAGATGGGCTATTTCTACTTAAAAAGGTCTGAGCAATTATTGGGATTTTAATTAGTAGAATTGTAGTGGTTAGAGGTTATGGTAAATAGGAGATCATGGCCTTTGTTTTGTGCTAGTGTAGGCGATTGGGTGGAGTGTCAAGTATAAAATCAGGTTTTAATTCAGCTGTTTGGCGGCAAGTATATAAGGGTGGCTATTTCATTCGTTTGGTTCGTTTGGCTTTCGAGCAAACAATCTGGAGATCAGAAGTTACAGAGAAGAAGAGGTGATCTAGGGTTTGGAGTTGGATCTGGAGAATTGTAAGAGATTGGAGGAATTCCTTTGTGGCCGATTGATTGTGGATTAAGAGGAGTGAAGCTCGAAATTGCGGCAACATTCAGATCTCGTTCATGAGCTGAAAATTTTAATGGTTCAATCTGAAATTCAGGTAAGAATTAGTTAATGAGGTTCTATTTAGTTGAATTATATCAATGGAATTTCAGATCTAAAGAGATCTGATTAGGATTTGGAATGTTGTAGAGATTTGTTGAGTGATTAAATTTTGGAGGCTAAACCTCAAAAATTTGTTTGAGGAAATTGAGAGGATTCTTAGCTCAGAATTACTTCTTATATGTAAGTAGCATGATTGAGAATTGTTTTGGAGAGTTTAATTTGAATTGAAGTATAGATCTGGAAGCAATTGGTTGCATATCCTTGTTTTGGGTGTATGAGATTTAATATGATGAATTTGTGTTTAAGTAAGTTCGAGTGCATGTAAAGGAATTATTTAGAGAGGTAGAATCATGTTAAAAGTGATTGCCATGGAAATTACTAGAACATTTGTAGCTAAATCTTATGGAAATTGGAGTTTTCATACAAATGTCAAAATCTGGAGAATTGTTTGAGTTTTAGCTTAATCGCCCGAAAGCAGGCTCGAGCGGCTTGTCAAGTGCTTTGTTTTCTTTACAAAACCCGAGAGCTAAATTGTCAGGTCAATTGGCCGCTCGAATGCAGGCTCGAGCGGTTTGTCGAGTGCCCAACCTATATTACCAGAATCCGAGAGTTAAATGTTCCGACCAAGCGGGCGCTTGAATGTAGGCTCGAGCGCCCAAGTCAGTAAACCCAGTTTTGTCCAAGTTAAGGTGGTTTTCAATACGGAATTGTTTTTAACCAAATCCAACCTCTTTTCTAGTAAGATTGAGATATTTAGGAAGTGTTTGCATAGGAAGTTCATCAAAATTCCATTGTATATAGATTTTGTGCATGTTTTGCTATAATGAGACTTTTGCTAAACTGTTGGTTCCAAGCGGGTATAACATGGGGTGAAATTGGTTCCAACACTTGAAACATTCCACTAAGAGTATTCTTAAAAGGAATTCAAGAGCAAAGTACACCAAATGAATTTTTATTAAATACTTGACTTCTTATTCCCCTACAATATAACTGTTTTAAAGGTTTGAATGATATTTTGGGGTTTTACCTAGGAATGAGGAACTTAGAGAGTTTTCTAACATTGGGAACTTCATAAAACTGTTTTGAGTGAGTAAATGTTGTTGAATACTTTTATGGTTATGATTCTGGGAAATTTCACTGTTGAAAGGTTTATGTGAGTATTTGTGATTGAAGTTGATATTGTTAGCAATACAGGGACTTATTATCATTTGAGCATGTCTTTATATTGAATTTGCAAATAAGTCGATAAGCTTTGCCAAAGTATTAAGGGCAAGGCTTGGTGTGGATCCACAGTATAGTTGTAAGTGAAATTTGTATATCTTGTTTGGATTTAAGTCTGAAGTTCCTTCATGCGTTTCCTCCATGATGGAGAGGCCTTCCATGAGGAAAATGCTGCAGCAACTCCGTTTCCACCATGAGGGTGAGGTCTCTTGAGTATTTTCTGCCATGAGGGCGATGAATTGGATTGTTTCCAGCTATTTGACTGGATTGTTTGGAACTCTAGCGCTTAGCTACACAAAATAGACAAACTTCATGAGTCCCACTATATATTGTTTTCCGAATCTGATTTTGATATGGGATTTGTTTGACAAGGTATTTCCGGAATTAGTCGGATTAACCGAGGTTAACCGTAAACTAAATTGATTACAACTTAAGCATGATTTAGAACTATTATAACTGTATTTCTTTGCATGCATATGCTACTTGCTGAGATAGTCATATCTCACTGTTTTGTTTTGTTTTTAGATCTCGGTGAGGCCGATATCGGCGGTGCTGATATTTTGGCTGACTATCCAGAGTATCGTGAGGAGGATTACTTTAGAGGCTTATTCTAGTTGTATGAATTTACTTAGATATTGTGAGTGTGTACTTGAATATTGTACATCTTTTTGGATGGTGATTGGGAATGATAGTGAACCTTTATATCATGTAATTGAATTTTCTTGATCATATATTTCATGTTTTCTCATACTTTGTTTGATCCTGTGGATTGTTAATTAACCCCTCGGGTACGAGTTACGGTTATTCCGCATAACCCAGATCGAGGGCGTTACAGAGATGGTATCAGAGACTACAGAGTATATAATAAGGGAACATGAAATAAGATTCACCCATAGGATGGCCTTGGGGTTGTGTGCACGCTAAATAGTCCTTAGGAATGATAGGGAGAGATCTTATCTAATTAAATTTTTGTTGTTTGCAGATAATATGGCTATCAGAGGTCGACCAGTTACTCGGGGACGCACCCTGGCAGTATGCCAGGAGGAGGATTTACATGGAGTGGTACATGAGTAGCCCCAAATTACTGAGGATCAGCATATACCACAGCCTCAGGCACCTTGTGAGGTACCTCCTTAGAGAGGAGAGGATATATGGGCTACTGTGGGCACACTCACCCAGCTTCTCGCTATGGAGCGAGAGGAGAGGATGAGCCAGACCGGCAACAGGAATGGCCACCGAAATGGGCATGTACAGGGAGAGGTGCATATGGGTTGTACTGAGGGACAACAGCATCTTAGAGAGGTGGAGCAGTTCCAGAAGATGGGACCTCCTACGTTTAGAGGAGTACCGAACCCTTTGGAGGTGGAGAGCTGGATACAGACGATTGAGAGAATCCTGGACGTGATGCAGTGCACAGAGGAGAGTCGAGTTAGGCTTGATACTTTTATGTTAGAGGGGGAGGCCTATCACTGGTGGCAAAGTGTGATGAGGCGGGAGGCCCCAGTTGCTCAGATGATTTTGGGGGTAGTTTAGGGAGCTGTTTTACGGTCGCTACTTCACAGCCGAGTTCCGCCTATGTAAGACAAGAGAGTTTATGCATATCTCTCAGGGCGGACTTACAATAGCGCAGTATGAGGCGAGGTATGAGGAGCTATCTAGATTTGCGCCTCATATTGTGGCGAGTGAGGAGCAGAGGGTACAGCACTTTCAGGAGGGCTTGAGGCCGGAGATACAGGACCAAGTATTAATATTCTTGTGCACTTAGTTTGATGAGCTGGTCTGAAGAGCAGAGAGAGCCGAGAGGTTGCTACAGAGGAGTAGGACTGAGTCCAGTAGATCCCCCTACCCACCAGATCTGGTTTTGAGTAGAGGGATGACCTTGGAAGGGACAAGAGGCCGAGATTGGAGGGTCAAGGAGGATAGCAGAGAGATGGATGTCGTAGTTGTGGTCGGAGGCATGTACCAGGGCCATGTTTTGCCCCACTTGGTGCTTGTTTTTGGTGTGGCCAGATGGGACACCGTGTGGCGGAGTGCACATACCCGGCTACTTATCAGCTTTTGCAGACCGATATCAAATTTGCACCATAGAGAGATGTGGCACCATATCGTTTCCAGAGGTAGAGGCCTGGTGATGAGAGGCCTGTACCATCAGCTCCTAGAGGCAGAGGGGTACCACCTAGAGTCAATCAGAGGCAGTCTGCATCGATAGTCTAGGGGCAGCAGACACGAGTGTTTGCTGTTGGTGCTCAGGAGGAGGTGCAGTGAGATGCCCCACAGTTGGTTGGAGGTATTATTTATATTTATGGGAGATCTGTTATTTGCTTATTTGATTCTCGAGCATCTCTTTCTTTTATTATTCCCTGTTGCACTAGTCGGATTGGACTATTATCTGATATTATGGATATTTCTATGACTGTGCACACACCACTGGGAGAGACTACTAGAGTCCAGTCGGTATATAGAGATTGCTTGATTAGGCTGGGATCTTTGGAGCTGCCCGGGGATCTATTAGCATTGGATTTTGGGGGATTCGACGTAATACTGGGTATTGATTGGCTGTTTAGACACCACGACAGTGTTGACTGTTTAGAGGCACTATCACAGTAAGTTAGTCAGATCAGTCAGTGTACTATTTCTAATGTGAGGGATTGACTAGTAGAGTGGAGTTAGTAGCCTCTATAGTGTCAGAGGAGTCGAAGGGAGATACCCGTAGTATTTCTGATGTACCTGTGGTCTGTGAGTACACGGATGTGTTCCCAGATGACTTGCCAGGATTGCCACCACCTTGGGAGGTTGATTTTCAGATTCGACTTCTACTTGGCACAGCACCAGTGTCTAGACCACCATACAAGATGTTTCAGCTAGAATATGTAGAGCTGAAAAAGCAAGTGGATGAGTTGCTAGAGAAGGGGTATATCAGACAGAGTGTTTCACCATGGGGTGCCAGGTTTTATTTGTGCAGAAGAAAGATGGATCCATGCGGATGTGCATTGACTATGGTCAGTTGAATCAGGTGACGATCAAGAATAAGTATCCACTACCTCATATAGAGGATTTATTTGATCAGTTGAGGGTGCCTCGTGGTTTTCTAAGATCGATCTTCGATCTAGATACCACCAATTGCGAGTCGCATCGGAGGATGTGGAGAAGACAGCATTCTGCACTAGATATGGGCATTATGAGTTTCTAGTTATGCCATTTGGGCTGACTAATGACCTAGCGGTCTTCATGGAACTGATGAATCAGGTATTCCATCCATATCTCGACAGCTTCGTGGTAGTGTTTATAGACAATATCCTGGTTTATTCCCGTAGTAGAGAGGAGCATGCCCAGCACATCAGGACAGTTTTGCAGACTTTGAGAGATCATCGCTTGTATGCCAAATTTAGCAAGTGTCAGTTTTAGCTACTGAAGATCTCATTTCTTGGGCATATCATTTCTGGAGAGGGAGTTGCTATGGACCCAGCTAAAGTTCAGGCAGTGACAGACTGGCCTAGACCTACTACTGTTACAGAGGTGCATAGTTTTCTGGGTATGGCTGGTTATTATCGGAGGTTTATAGAGAACTTCTCTAGGATAGCCGCTCCGTTGTCTAATTTGACTAAGAAGGTAATGAAGTTTAGTTGGGGTGATAGCTGTGAGCAGAGCTTTCAGGAGCTGAAACTGAGGCTCCAGTATTGATCATACCTTCGGTGAATAAAGGGTTCTCTATTTATTGTGATGTATCTCGAGTTGGTTTGGGCTACATGCTGATGCAGCAGAGGCGAGTTGTAACGTATGAATCTCGGCTGTTGCGTCCTCATGAGAGGAATTACCCCACCCATGACTTGGAGTTACCTGCGATAGTATTCGAACTTAAGATTTGGTGGCATTACTTATATGGGGTGCAGTTTGAGATCTTCTCTGATCATAAGAGCTTGAGGTAAATATTCTCATAGAGGGATCTTAACATGAGGCAAAAGAAGGTCGATGGATCTTCTGAAAGACTACGACTTCACACTACAGTACCATCCAGGCAAGGCAAATGTAGTTGCTGATGCTTTAAGCCGTAGAGGTGTTTTAGAGGACCCGATAGCTACTTTGGCTTCTTTCATGGCAAGTCAGTGCAGCTTGGTGGATACTATCAGGGATTGGCCACGGTTTCTTAGGGGTATGGTAGGATTGTAGCCAGAGTTCATGCAGAGCCAGATCTGATTCAGAGTATTAGAGAAAGGCAGTTATAGGACTCAGATTTGCAGCACGCTAGGGAGTTGGTGGAAAAGGGTGATGACACTGTAGCAGACTTTGAGTTCCGTGATGGCATGTTGAGATTTAGGGGCAGGATCTGTGTACTAGATGATGCAGAGATTCGTAGAGTGATTTTTGGAGGAGGGCCACAAGTCCAGATATGCAGTGCATCAGGGAGCACAAAAATGTATAAGAATTTGAAGGCTGTTTATTGGTGGTCTGGGATGAAGAAGGACATAGAAGAGTATGTGTCCAGATGCCTAGTATGTCAGCAATTCAAGGCAGAGCACCATATACCTCCAGGATTATTACAACCATTGCCCGTTCTCGAGTGGAAATGGGAGCACATCACTATGGACTTCGTATCTGGGTTGCCAGTCACTACGAAGAGGCAGGATGCTATATGGGTGATCGTAGACCGGTTGACCAAATCAGCCCATTTCCTTCCTATCCGTACTACCCAGACTTTGGATGCTTTGGTAGAGATGTATATTCGGGAGATTGTACGCTTGCATGGGGTTCTAGTCTCCATCGTATCCGATAGGGATTCTCGTTTCACATCTCAGTTTTGGAAGAGCTTTCAGGAGTCTATGGGTACTTGGTTATGCTTTAGCACCAGTTATCACCCGCAGACAGATGGTCAGTCGGAGAGGACTATACAGACATTGGAAAACATGTTGCGGTGCTGTGTGCTAGATTGGAGTGGTAGTTGGAGCAGCCACTTGCACTTGGTGGAGTTCGCTTATAATAATAGCTACCAGGCCAGTATACAGATGGCACCGTTTGAGGCTTTGTATGGACGTGCATGTAGATCACCAGTTTGCTGGGAGGAGATTGGGGAGAGACAGTATTTAGGACCTTAGATCGTGCAGGATAGTGTTGAGAAGGTGGGTTTGACTAGGCAGCGGTTGTTGACTGCGTAGAGCCGTCAAAAGAGCTACGTGGATAATAGGTTGCGTGAGATGAAATTTGAGGTGGGAGACAGTGTATTTCTGAAGATTTCACCTTCCAAGGGTATTATGAGATTTGGAAAGAAAGGGAAATTGTCTTCTAGATACATTGGTCCATTTGAGATTGTGAAGGAGGTTAATCCAGTGGCTTATCAGTTAGCCTTACCAGCCCACTTGGCAGGAGTGCATGACGTGTTTCACATATCCATGTTGCGGCAATATATTGCAGATCCGAGCCATGTGATCTGTTATGAACCATTGTATATTCGTGAGGACTTGTCTTACGAGGACAGACCAGTTCAGATCTTAGATCGGCGTGATCAAGTCCTAAGGACTAAGGTGATTCCTTTGGTGAAAGTCTTATGGCAAAACCACACCACCGAGGAAGCTACATGGGAGCGAGAGGATGAAATGAAGCAGAAATATCCAGAATTGTTTATTTTATCTTAAGGTAAAATTTCTAGGACGAAATTTATTGTAGGAGGGGAGGATGTAAAATCCTTGATTTTAATACAATTAAAAACTATTGGTTTAGTAATTAAATTAATGATAATTGGTAATTTTTGTAGAAAAAAATGGAGATTGAAGAGTCAACATGAAATTTATGTCGAACCAGATGGGCTATTTATACTTAAAAAGGTTTGAGCAATTATTGGGATTTTAATTAGTAGAATTGTAGTGGTTAGAGGTTATGGTAAATAGAAGATCATGGCCTTTGTTTTGTGCTGGTGTAGGTGATTGGGTGGAGTGTCAAGCATAAAATCAGGTTTTAATTAAGCTTTTGGGCGGCAAGTATATAAGGGCGGCTATTTCATTTGTTTGGTTCGTTTGGCTTTCGAGCAAACAATCTGAAGATCAGAAGTTACAGAGAAGAAGAGGTGATCTAGGGTTTGGAGTTGGACTTGGAGAATTGTAAGAGATTGGAGGGATTCCTTTGTGGCCGATTGATTGTGGATTAAGAGGAGTGAAGATCGAAATTGCAGCAGCATTCAGATCTCGTTCAGGAGCTACAAATTTCAATGGTTCAATCTGAAATTCAGGTAAGAATTAGTTAATGAGGTTCTATTTAGTTGAATTATATCAATGGAATTTTAGATCTAAAGAGATCTGATCAAGATTTGGAATGCTGCAGAGATCTGTTGAGTGATTAAATTCTGGAGGCTGAACCTCAGAAATTCGTCTGAGGGAATTGAGAGGATTCTTAGCTCAGAATTACTTCTTATATGTACGTAGCATGATCGAGAATTGTTTTGGAGAGTTTAATTTGAATTGACATATAGATCTGGAAGCAATTGATTGCATATCCCTGTCTTGGTTGTTTTGGGCGTATGAGATTTAATATGATGAATTTGTGTTTAAGTAAGTTCGAGTGCACGTAAAGGAATTATTTAGAGAAGTAGAATCATGTTAAAAGTGATTGCCATGGAAATTACTAGAACATTTGTAGCTAAATCTTATGGAAATTGGAGTTTTCATACAAATGTCAAAATCTGGAGAATTGTTTGAGTTTTAGCTTAACCGCCCGAAAGCAGGCTCGAGCGGCCTGTTGAGCACTTTGTTTTCTTTACAAAACTCGAGAGCTAAATTGTCAGATCAATTGGCCGCTTGATTGCACACTCGAGCGGTTTGTCGAGCACCCAACATATATTACTAGAATCTGAGAGTTAAATGTTCCAACCAAGCGGGCGCTTGAATGCAGGCTCGAGTGCCGGTTCGAGCGCCCAAGTCAGTAAACCCAGTTTTGTCCAAGTTAAGGTGGTTTTCAATACGGAATTGTTTTTAACCAAATCAAACCTATGTTCTAGTAAGATTGAGATATTTAGGAAGAGTTTGTACAGGAAGTTCATCAAAATTCCATTGTATATAGATTTTGTGCATGTTTTGCTATAATGAGACTTTTGCTAAACTGTTGGTTCCAAACGGGTATAACATGGGGTGAAATTGGTTCCAACACTTGAAACATTCCACTAAGAGTATTCTTAAAAGGTTTTCAAGAGCAAAGTTGTAAGACCCTGATTTTTTTTTGGTAAGGTTTTTCTTTTATTATTAAAATAAAGTTTGTGTGCTTGTTAACTTAAGTGGATGCGGGAATATGTAGGGTTTCCGGTGGGCGAGCATGCACAGGATCAAGTACTTTAAAGAGGTTGTCGAGCGGCAATACGTATGGGCGCGTACAAGGTAAATATACAAAAAGGGAAATTTAGGTCTTGGTTTATAGAATACTCGTATGAATACTTTTGGCAATACTTTCGTTAGCTGAAGAAGTTGGGCGACTTGGCGATTCGCGGCTACTGGTGTGGCGATTAGGGTTTTGCTAAGAAGAACGAGAACTGCAATAGCTGCGATCGGATAGGTGGAGTCGGAGATACAGATTCAGTGGGTTATTTACTCTCGCGAACAGGGGATAGTTCGGCTACCTTCGCATCCACGCGCGTAGCCGGAAATCGTGATTGGCCGTGGTTGTGGAATAAGCTGTTATTCTGGGATAAGCGTATAAGAGTGAGTAGCATTGATTTACAACTGAGGTTTTAGTTTATTCGTGAAGGTATTCTGATTGCATGGTTGTATTATGAGTTTTCTGGGTTTTCTGGAATATCATGAGTCCGAGCATGAGATTGAATTACAACTTGAAATTAAATGTGTTTAGATTAAATCCAAAACTGGTTGGGAAGTATTCTGGGAACATTGGGAGTGTATTGGAACAATTACAGACTGAAACAGATCGGCCAGAGATAGAGATCTCGAAATAACAGAGAGTCGAAAATCGCAGTGGGTATCCGCTGAGCTAGCGCCCACTCGCGCTCACTTAGGAAGTAGGCGTCCCGTTAAAATCACCCTATCCGCCGAGCTGGCGTCCACTTGGCGCTCAGCTCACGCTCGCTAAATAGTATGCGCGAACCTCGCGTGAAGCCGGCGCCCATGTTGCGCCCATTTCCCGCTCAGCTCGCGCTCACTTAGTGTCGAGTGAGCGCATAGTCCAAATTTGGCCTGTTTCCTATCCGCCGACTGGCGCTCACCTGGCGCTCACTTTAGGAAGTGAGCGCATACCCAATTTTACTTACCGAAATAGATTCTTGACTGAACCAAGGGGGATTTTGATGTCTTGAGGTTTATACCACTTAACCAATCACTTGTTTGGGAACCTTGGAACCTGCATTACCTATTAAATTCCTAGAGGAAATTCTAGTGGCAAATTCTTAAAGGCATCTAAGGTTGAGTTTAGGTTATTTGTATGTGTTGTGCTGGATACCAAAACAATGGGAGTTCCTAATTAGTTTTCCCTTGAATTTATACACTGTTTTAATTGAGAAATTATTAACTTCTGGTTTCACTTGTTTGGAAAATTCTGAATGTATTGTAAGGTTTTTCTTGGCATGAATAACTGTGTTTTGTATTCAAATGGCATGTGTTGCGGAAATGAGAAAATACTGAAAGTATTTGAGATACTGCTTGGTCCAGAGGGACAGGTGATGAACTGTAATGAGTTATATACGATGTGGAATGAATGACTTTATTTTGATGTTGGAATTGCGATTATACGATGATTTACTGTTTTGGTTTAGCTTGTCCTGGATCCAGATGCTTAAGCTTAGTAATGTAATGTTATTGTTGGTTGTTGGAATTGCATGGCCTTGTGTGTTGCCACGACCGGTGTAGAGCAGCCAGAAACCCTGAGTAGGCCTGGTTGTCAATGCAGAAACCCGGGGAGTAGGCCTGCATTGGATGACGAAACCCTGAGTAGGCCGTCATTTCAGAGTTTCCGAAACCCTGAGTAGGCCGGAACTGTGTACATGGAGGTGTGGAGTGTCTACTTGGCATGTTTAATTTATCAACAAAACAATAGTCATGACATTGACCAATCGATGTGTTGCCGTACTTAACTGAGATGTGATTTGACTGATGAAATTGGTTTTGGTCTGAACTTGAAATTGATGTTAATTGTTTAATCGTACGGAATGTTTATCGATGCATAGTTTTGAACTGTGGTTAATTATTTCTGCATGCATGTGCTACTCGTTGAGATATTCGTATCTCACTCTGTTGTTTTTGTTTTGTTTTCAGATACTCGTAGTGAGGCGACTATTGGGGTAGATCTGTCTGAGGCTTATAGGGAGGAAGACTACTATTACCTTCCTTAGACTTGTAGGTTATCTTGTTTCGAATTTGAGAAATTTGAATGTTGAGGTGTATTAAAGTCTATTGGGGTTGAACCATATGATTTCTAGTTAAGTTCTAAATGTTACTTTATGGATTAATGAAATTGTGCACTCTGACAGGTTATAGTTAGATGATTATCCAGCGATCATAAACCATTAACGATCCTTACCTAACCTCCGTGAGACGTGTTATATCTTTATTGAACAACACGGATCCGGGGCGTTACAAAAGTACACCAAATGCATTTTTATTAAATACTTGACTTCTTATTCCCCTACAATGTAACTGTTTTAAAGGTTTGAATGATATTTTGGGGTTTTTTTCCAAGGAAGGAGGAACTTAGAGAGTTTTCTAACATTGGGAACTTCATAAAACTATTTTGAGTGAGTAAATGTTGTTGAATACTTTTATGGTTATGATTATGGGAAATTTCACTGTTGAAAGGTTTATGTGAGTATTTGTGATTGAAGTTGATATTGTTAGCAATACAGGGACTTATTATCATTTGAGCATGTTTTTATATTGAATTTGCAAATAAGTCGATAAGCTTTTGTAAAACCCTAGTTTCAGTGATTATTGTTTATGAGAATTAATAAGTCTATATTGGTGAAATTTTCAGATGTCTAAGAAGTAGGAGTAATTTGGGGATTTCGATAACTTAAGTGCGGAGAGAAGTAAATTAAGGTTAGCAGTGTTGTTAATAATAAGTGGAATTATCATATTATTTAAACTTAGTTGTTTAAAAGGATACTAATGTAGGTGATTAAGTGGAGAAACAAGTCAATGGATCGAATGGCTAGGGGAGCTGTTCATGTAGGGTGTGGCATGGGTGAGCACCAGTGAATCGGGAATTAAGTTAGTTGAGCGCAAAAAGGGGGGTGAGTATAAATACTTGGTTCATTTCAGTGTGGCCGGAGTACAACCAGAGCCACTGGGGAAGGGCAGAAGTTTTGCGTTGCTGTCCGAACGGAATTTGAAGTGGAGGAAGATTTGATAGAAGGCCAAGTCAAGCTGCTGGATTGAGCAACTTCAAAGGTTTCGGCTAGCTTCCCTGCCGATCATCGAGTGTTCAGGTTAGTACTAGTTGATCTCTCATTGTGAGAAATCATAGGAGGATCGACTTGTGAATTAGATCTAATCAGATTTGGTATTCCCTATAGAAATCATTGTCCGATCAGAGGAGAAATTGGGGGCGGAATCGAGATCTGAACCATTCGGTTGCTGGAGTTGAAGTTTCAGGGATTGGAGCGTATCTCAGGTGAGTAGCATCACTTTTACTTTGCGTGTTGAAGCAGAATACCTGAGATTAACTGAAGTTATTTGTTGTGTGATTTATTAGCGACTGAACTGAGTTTTGGAATGAATTTGTGATTCGGAGCATGTATGTCGTTGGAATTAATTTCAAATTGGGTTAAAATGGTTATTAGAGGTGTGAGGAGTATAGATTAGGGGGATAGCAAGTTAGTTTTAGGTCAGACATGCAGGAATTGAATTAACAGAGACTTAAATCACTGTCGGGGAAAAATTGGGGGTATGCGCTGAGTGCTGCCCACTGTCAAAGCCCAGCGGCACTCAGCGGCTATACAAAAGTAGGATGCGCCAACCTGGCGCCTACTGGCTTGAAGTTAGCGCACCCACCAAATTCCCAGGTGATGTGCGGCTGACTATTTTTAGCTTATTTTCTCAAATCGAAAGGTCCAAACACCTACCTGGGAGTTGAATTAGATGTTGGAAATATTATTAAGTGGCCAAAACCTATTGAGCTTATTCTGTTAATTGTTGGGAGGATTTAAAGTCAGATTTTAAAGGCTTGTTGGTAGTTTAGTTGCTAGTTTAGTACCAGGTGTGCTTGGTTTTGTTTAGTTCATGTTTTACTGTTAATTTCCAGTTTGTGATACTGTTTAACCAGAGTTTTATCGGATGGTAATGTGTTGGGCAGAATTTATAAACAATGGCTTTGCATATAGTAAATGATTATAAAAAATGTTTTGACTAGTGTTCTTTGTTTTAGAATATCATGTGAAGTTCCATGAGCTACTATTCTGGTCCTGAGTGACCTGTGATAAGTTTGGTTTTTTTATTTAATGGTGATATCAGAGTTGGGTGCATTTTGTTACTAGAGGTGAGCTTATGCATTGAGTATTTTGTTTTGGTTTAGTTTGTCCTGGATCCTAGACTAAGCTTATTAATGTAATGGTATTGCTTTATTGGTGTAATTGCATGGCCTTGTGTGTTGCCACGACCGGTGTAGAGTAGCAAGAAACCCTAAGTAGGCCTGGTTGTCAATGCCGAAACCCGGGTAATAGGCCGGCATTGGATGACGAAACCCTGAGTAGGCCGTCATTTCAGAGTTCCGAAACCCTGAGTAGGCTGGAACTATGTACATGGAGGTGTGGATGTCGCCTTGGCATGTTGATTGACCAATCTAAGCGATAGGCATGACATTGACCATTCGGTGATTTATTGTTATTGCTGTTGGTCTCTTATTTAAAACTGATATTGGAATCATGCTGATTTTGGATTCTCGATTGTATTTCTCCGGATTACTTGTGCTCGTTATTTATCGTGGCATATCTTAGAACTGATATAACTATTTTGCATGCATGTGCTACTCGCTGAGATATTCGTATCTCACTCGTTTTGTTTTTGTTTTGTTTTCAGATACTCGTGGTGATGCGACTGCTGGGGTAGATCCTATTGACACTTATAGGGAGGAGGACTATTTCTACATCTCATAGACTAGTAGGTTTATTCTTGATTGAAATATTGACTTGATTGATTTTGGGAAATGTAATAAAGGAGATCCTGATTGTGGTTTGATGGCATTTTAATCAAATGCTTTTACATGCTTCCTAGTAGATAGTTGATTTTTGCACTCTGATTTGTAAAACTTGTGTGATTAATCCAGCGATCACATGAGTCGTGGGCCCATACCTAACACTCTGTGAGACGTGTTATATATTTATTGAACAACACTGATCCGGGGCGTTACAGCTTTGCCAAAGTATTAAGGGCAAGGCTTGGTGTGGATCCACAGTCTAGTTGTAAGTGAAATTTGTATAACTTGTTTGTATTTAAGTCTGGAGTTCCTTTGTATATCCACAGTCTATTTGTTTTGATTACAACTTAAGCATGATTTAGAACTGTTATAACTGTATTTCTTTTCATGCATATGCTACTTGTTGAGATAGTCATATCTCACTGTTTTGTTTTGTTTTCAGATCTCGATGAGGCCGATGCCGGGGGTGCTGATATTCCGGTTGACTATCCGAAGTATCGTGAGGAGGATTACCTTATTGACTAGAGGCTTATTCTAGTTGTCTGAATTTACTTAGATATTGTGAGTGTGTACTTGAATATTGTACATCTTTTTGGATGGCGATTGGGAATGGTAGTGAACCTTTATATCATGTAATTGAATTTTCTTGATCATATATTTCATGTTTTCCCATTCTTTGTTTGATCTTGTGGACTGTTAGTTAACCCCTCGGGTACGAGTTACGGTTATTCCGCGTAACCCAGATCGAGGGTGTTACACGGTTTTTATTATGTATCCCGAATCGGGGCGTTACATTATCTTCCTCAACGCTAGCCCGGAATTTGGAGGTGCAGCAGCTGCTTTGCGAATAGAAGTTGATTACCCATGGAAGCCGGCTAGGTGTACAAATTGTATGGTATTTGGTCACTCTACCAATCAATGCAGGAGAGCACCAACCCAATCTTGGGTTCCAAAAGATCAAAGCAAGAATCCTCAAGATGATAATGCTGTCGAGCAAGCAGGCTCCATGGTCAACCCTAATGCGAGTCAACCAGTTCGCACTCCCTCTTCTCCTCAAAAGCATGAGGTCAACTCAATTCCTATTGAATCTACTTCGAATGAATGGAAAAGGATAGTTGCAAAAGGTAAGCAGGTCCTGGTTGAAGACTCTCCTTTCTCTGGATGCGAGTCAGAAGTCTTGCCTCCTCTTCTTGATTGCCTGGCTCCATCCTCTACTCAAGAAAATCCCCCATCGGACTCCTGCAATGAGTTAGTTACCCCCACTGATGCACCTCCGGCCGTTGAGGCTGCCCCCAATGATGGCATGCGACTCCCTTGAACTCAAGCAATCGGTTTGAGCTATTACAGTCTGAATCTCTGGGTGTTCATACTCATGCTGTTGTAGATAATATCACCATCCCTTAGAAGTCTTCTGTAAAACCCCGAATTTTCACCTAATAAATAAATAAATAATAAATAAAATAAAATATGAGTTAAGTCCTAATTAAAATAAAAAGTGAAGATTTAGAGGATAATTAATCCCAATAAGTTCTAAGTTGAAAATAAAGAAAGAATTTTAATGAAATTAGCCTAAAAGAATAAAAAGGGTATTTTGGTAATTTTCAGAAAAGGGTAATTAGTAAATAGATCATCAAATAATAATTAGAATTAGAAAATATAAGAAAACAAATTATTTTGACAAGTTAGAAATTAAAAGAAATTAATAAAAGCCTAAAAGTGGGAAAAAGGGTAATTAGGAGATTTCACGTCTTAATTTGGAGAAAATAAGGTTTTAAGTGATAGAAATGTTTAATTAAATATTTTGCACGAAAATAGGTTATTTTCATGAGTTTAGATAATAAGAAACTTAATTAGTATTGTTTAAGTAGAAAATAGAAGGTGGAGAAAAAGTAGGAATTAAATTAGAAGGATTAGACATTAACTAGACCATAGTTGGGTTAGCCCAAATTAAATTAGCCAATTAGGGTTGGTTTAGGATTTCTAAAGCCTAGTATAAATAGGAGACTAAGGTTAGAAGGAGGGGATTTTCGTGGGTTTCTTATGGAGAGAAAAGAGGGAGAGAAAGGAAGGAGGTTTCTAATGGAGGTGTCTGACCAGCCACCATCAAAACACGATCGGGGAAATTCCGTGCGGTGGATCGCCTTCAAATTTGGAGGTTGTGTTCGTGACTGATAAAACTACATTGTGAACGGTGGAGATTGGAATTGGAAGAGTCTAGCTTGGTGCAGTTGGGAGCAATATTCTGGTCCAGAATTAGAAGGTGCAATAGAAGAAGGATTTAGCGTATAAGGCAAGTAGTAACCCTTGGAAAACGTGAGGAACTGCATGATTTTGATTTCTATGATTTCATATGGTTAGCATGGATTAGACGGAACTGTATTTACATGGAATCAAGTTGCTTATATTTTCATGATTTGTGTTCTTGATGGAATTATCAAATTAATTAAGAAAGTTTAGTTGGATTATGTAAATAGGGGTAGGAGGGTATTTAATTCATAAAAATTACTCTAGAAGGCTCTAGGTAAGTTTCAGAAAGTTTGTAGGTTAATTTAGACCAAGAAAACATAAAGCAAAAGCATAAGAATCCGAAATTGGAAAATCTGGAAAATTCTGTTAAAAATTACACGAGCGCCTAGGATCGCCCAGCCCTGTAGGGGTAGGCGCTCTAAGTAAAATTTGTAGATTTTGGGGATTTTGTAATTCGAATAAATACCCAATAATTCTTATGATTAGTTAAGCATGTTAGCATCTTTATAAGGACCTAATTAAGCTATAAAAATTATAAAATTAATTTGGAAAGAATAAGCAATAAATTGAAGGTTATAATGAAAGGATTGTTTATAAAAGAGTCAAAGGGTATGGATATTGCTAGAAATAATACTACTGAAATTTATAGCTTATAAACATCTTTTAAACTTCATTCTAGGTCTGTAGAACATGCTGGAAAAATAAAATACAGAAAATTCAAATAGAAGCTAGCTTAGGTGCTAAGGTAGGAAATTGGATTCTAATAAAAGGGATTAATAAAGAAAACTCTAAGTAAGAATGGATTTACTTTATTTTGAGCTTTATATAGGAATATTGGCTACTGGAATTGCATAAACTCAGACTTTATCGGATTTATGATACTTGAGTTTTATTTTGAATATAATTGGAAGAATTGCATATGTTATTCTGAAAATGCCGATAATTGGATTTGTTATGATTGAATTATGGATTTCACATGGAATGGAATACTTTGGTATGGATTGGTATGTGGTATGATATTGTTCTCTTTAATTTTACGGTTGGGTGATACGGCTTCTGTGGTAGAGTTTGATACTATCTTTTACGGCAGAGATGAGTAATCCTCTGTGTAGAGATGTGTAATCCTTTACGGGTAATAGTGTGTATGCCTCCTACATTAGCGTGTCCTCCCGTATGTGGTTTTATCGTGGTTTGTGTCAGTGGGCTTAGCTGTATATGGATCCATAGTTTTGGCTGGTTAGCTAAGTGGTATTTAGTTTGGGTTGATTTACTCCTATATTGCGAGCGCGCTTCCCTTTGCAAGTTAGTTTGCTCTGGGAAGGTCCTATGTCTGGAGGGACACCCCGGTGAACCGCTGGTGATTCCCTGTACATGTGGATAAGCGACCACACTCCATGTATTGATTCAGGTGCTGCATGCTGGTGGTACGTCCAACTCTGCGGAGTTCGTGCGCAATAAGTCGGTGACTACGGCTCTTGCCTAAGCTGCGCTGCATGGGGCTTGAGTATCATCAAGTAGCACTGCCCCTAAGTCGCACGGTGGAACAGCATTTAGTTGAGTGTCATCTCAAATACTTATCATCTTTGTGAGTCCTGCAATGGCATGTGTTTTATCGCTTTTATCGGTTTTATTCCGTTAACATCAAGCTACTGGTATTTATACATGATCGTCTGTTTTATCGCTTTATTTGGAATTGCCATGAATAACTTGGATTTCTCGTCTTATCGTTGATTAATCGAATACCTCATGACTATTTGCTTATATTGGACTGTTTCAAATTGCATGCACCTGCTACTTGCTGAGATGTAAATCTCACTCCGTTTCCCCCTATTTTTCAGGTTGCTTGGAGAGATCGTGAAGATGGGGTTTTAATTTGATGGGTAGTATTAATGCCACATGTTGATTAGATAAACTTTACTGTAAACAGAATTGATATTATTGAATAAAGAATTGTTTTTACTGGCCACCATAACTCCGATGTAATTAAATTGTAAATTTTAAAATTATTGTGAATCTTGGTTTGTATCTGACCCCAGCTTCGTGGTAACACCTCGAGTTTGGTTGTTGAACCGGACTTGGGTTGTTACAGTAGCGAACCGGGTTCGGGTTAGGTGCCGGTTTGCACTGACCCGGGTTCGGGGCGTTACATCTTCATCCTCCAAAAAGAAGCATCAAAGGAAAAAGAAGTTGTTGGTGGACGAAATAGCCATGAAGCAGGCCAAGGCTACTGGCCTACTTGACAATCGGCTTTGAGCCGTTTCCCCTCACTGTCATTTCCATGAATAAATTTGCTACATGGAACATTAGGGGCTTAAATGACCCCGTAAAACATTTGGAGGTTAAACAACTCATTGCTTCTCATAAATTGAGTCTGTTATGCTTGATGCAAAACGAAAGTCAGGGAGATTAACTCCATCCTCATTAAGAATCTGATTTCTCTAGGATGGGAGTTGATGCATAATTATGATCAGGCCTTGAAAGGCAGGATTTGGATTGTAAAACCCCGGATTTTTCCTAAAATAAAGTAAATTAAATAAGCCTAAATATTGAGAAGTTAAGATTCAATTTAGGTATTGGAAGAATAATATTATGATCCAAAGAGATATTAGTAACTAAATAAATAAACAATAATTTTGAGTAATTAGGAAATTAAATAGTGGCTTCATTTAAATAGGAAAGAGCAAGGTTGATTTGGATAAATTGGGAGAGGAAATTAAATATAAAGGATTTGAGAATATAGGTATTAATCCAAGTACATTATATGGTTAAGATTGATGTGAAGAATAAAGAGGAGAATTTTTTGAAAAAGATTCAAAGGTTAAGTATAGAATTCCAAGGAAAGGGTATTTTAGTCATTTCCCAATTAGCCAAATTAAGATATTGAGTAAGTAAATAATTATTAGACTTGAAATATTTAATTAGACTTAATTTGGGTTAGGTTTGGATTTAAATAGCAAATTATTGTTTAAAAGTAGGAAAATGGTATATTGGTGATTATGGTTGATAAAGAGCCTTAAGTTTGAGGATAAGAGGTAGCTTTAGGGTGTTTTAGTAATATTTTAAAATAAGAAATTTAATTAGCACGAAAATAAATTAAAATAAATCCTTCTCTTATATAAGATACTTAAAAGATGAATTAGAATGAGGGTTAAGATGGGGAGGTTTTTAATTAAGAGTGAGAAGTCTATTTAGAAGGTTTCCTAAACCTAGTAGGATTTCTAATTAAGAGAGCTTATAAAAGGGGAGATCTAGGAAAGGTTTAGGGTTTTTAGCAAGTCAAAATAAGGAAGAAAGAGAGGAAAATTCGTGCTTGGGCTTGGGAGAAAAATAAAGGAAAGAAGAGAAGAGAGAAAAGAGAGGGAAGAAAGGAAAAAGGGAGGTGCTGCAGAGGTCCAACCAGCAGACTTTGAGCGACAATCCCCGGAGATCTAGTCGTTGAATCATCATGAAATTTGGAGGTTATGCTCTATACATGAGATAATTTAATCTGAACGGTGGAGATTGGATTTGAATGAGTCTAAGGTGGTGTGAATTAACCTAGAAGTTGGTGGAAAATCAGATTTTGGAAGAAAAAGGAGTTGCAGAGATGGCCGACTAGCCAACTTCGAACGACGAGATAAAAAGATCCAACCGTTGGAATGAGCTAAAATTTTAGGGTTTTGTTCTACTCATGGCGGACGTCAAACTGAACGGTGGAGATCTAAATTTGAGTAGTTTAGAGGGGTGCGGTCGAGCTCCAAAAACGGACACAGAAGAAGTTCTGAAAAATCTGGGTTCATCAAAAAGGCAAGTAGCAAACACTTGAAACTGGAGGAACTGCATATTTTCTTGTGTTTTTTATGATTGATCGTATTGGTTCTTAAGTTGGATTTCATTGGAAAAGTTAGATGTTTATAAAATTTTGATTTGGTGATTTGAATCTCTTTTTAAGAATCATGGGTGGGTTGAATTAGAAAGAAACCTTAGTTAAATTTTAATTACCAAGATGTGAGTAGCATCGTTTTAAAACTGGATTTCGTATTGTTTCGTGAGTTTAATCTGAATGCATGTTTTCTGGATTGAGATAGTTATGTTTTCTGGAAGAAGATAGTCCGAGTGTGGGTTTTCATTAGGACTGAATGAGATGAATAAAAATGTGTTTAGATTTATTTCAAAAGTGTTTTAAAGGTCTTCTGGGGTTATTAGGAGAGTGAGAAAATTGTTACAGAGGGAAAAATTTCAGCCAGTGGTGTAGATCCGCAAATAATAGAGAGTCGAAGATACAGGGTAGTATTCGCCGAGTGGCGCCGACCTAGCGCCAATTGACCCTGGTCGGCGAACAGACTTTTTTCCCCTAACCGTCAAGCCCGCGCTCAACGCACGCCTAGCTCGCGTGGACTTGTTTTTCTTCTCGCGCCTATCACGCGCTCAACTCACACGTAGTAACTTTGAAGTAAGCGCGACAGGTTTTGATAAGAAATGACTTATCACCGACCTCGCGCTTAGTGCTAGAGGTCAGCGCAAGCCCCTATCCTTTGTCGAAATGTGATATTTGACAAAAATCAAGTTATAGTGGACACTTTGAGGGTTTAAGCACTTACCTATTGACCAGTTTAGGATGTTAGAAATACTATATTCGTTCAAAACAATTTGGAGACTATTGAATCACATTTTGAATAGTACTACAAACTGTCGAAAGGTGAGTTTAAGGAATTTAGGTAGGATGTTGCTATTTATGATCCTCTAAGTAAATGAGCCAGTTTGGTTATATATATTTTATCTGTTTCCTGCTATTGAAATTGTATAAATCTGTTGTTCAATATCCAATGACTGAAAAGTATTGAAATGTTTTGTGTGAGTAAGAGGAATTTTATTGCATGAGTCTGTTATGGAGAGGTTGGGAAGCTTCTAAATTATATGAGTTGCTGTTCTGGTTGGAACGACTTGTAATGAGTTGCTGTTCTGGTTGGAAAGCTTTGTGATGAGTTGCTGTTCTGGTTGGAACGACTTGTGATGAGTGTATTGGGATACACAGGATGGTAATCGGTGTGGGTTTATTGTTTTGAAAATACTGAGTTATATGAAATTGTTAATCTGGTTTTGGTTTAGCTTGTCCTGGATCCAGAGTCTAAGCTTAGTAATGTGATGTATATGCTTTATTGGTGTAATGGCATGGCCATGGAGTGTTGCCACGACCGGTGTAGAGCAGCCAGAAACCGTGAGTAGGCCTGGTTGTCGATGCCATTACCCGGAGTAGGCCGGCATTGGATGACGATACCCTGAGTAGGCCATCATTTCAGAATGTCCGATACCCTGAGTAGGCCGGAATTGTGTACATGGAGGTGTGGATATCGCTCTGGCATGATTGATTAACCAATCTAAGTAACTACATGACATTGACCATTCGATGTTTTATCGGTATTGTTATTGAAATATGATTTGAAAATAATAATGGGATTGGATTTAACTTTGGAATTATCCTTGTTGATGTTGTCGTTGGTTTAATCGTACACCTCATGACTTATTTTATATAAACATGGATTGATTTCATGCATGCACCTTGTTACTTGTTGAGATTTATTCTCACTCCAGTTTCTCCCATTTTTTAGGTATTCTTGGAGAGGACGACAACATTGGGCTAGTATGTAAAGGGGTAGTTAGTTTAGTTGTAGATTAGTTTCTTGAGATTAAAAACATTGTAATGGCTTATAGTTTATTTGCGATTGAATATTATTTCAAGATTCCGCTTTTACTCTGATTATAAAGTTAGAAAAAGTTTTAAATTATTCCATATTTTAGTTGCTTTTGTTGCTTATCATAACACCTTGGGTTTTGGGAATTGGACCCGGAATCGGGGCGTTACATGGATCCTTTACAACTCTCATGATGTAAAGCTCACCAGGATGGTGGCTTCCGAGCAATTCATTCACTGTAGTGTTGAGTTATTCCAAGCCCAGAAAAGCTGTCTCATCTCCTTTGTGTATGGCTCCAACAATGGTGATGACAGGCGTCGTTTATGGAGGGACTTATCCAGGTGCTCAATCAATTTTCCATGGATTCTCCTTGGGGATTTTAATTGTGTTAGAAGTTCCTCAGAAAAAGTGGGGGGCAAAGCCATTAACAACTGTTATACCCAAGACTTCAATGATTTCATTGATAGCTGCCATCTCATGGATCTCAAAATCAAAGGCCAAGTTTTAACCTGGAGCAACCAAAGTCTCTTGCAAACTTGACAGAGCTCTTGTCAACTTAGCTTGGTTGACGGAGTTCAATGATTTTGAAGTGGAATTCTCGACTCCAGGTATTTCTGATCACTGTCCAATAGTATTTTCTTTCTTCCCTCCTGACTAAAGAAAAAGAAAGTCTTTCAGGTTCTTCAATTTCTGGGCTGATAATGAAGAATTTTTGCCTATGGTCCAAGAAGTCTAGAAAACTAAGGTTGTCGGCACTCCCATGTTCAAGGTAGTCTCCAAGATAAAAATATTGAAGGCAAGGCTGAAACAGTGGAGCAAGAGAAAAGGATTTGCAGACATTTCTCACCATGTTTCCTTGACAAGGGAAGATTTAAGTAGGCTTCAAGTCCAACTTCAATCAAACCCTTTGAATCTGGCTTACCAGAAGGAAGAGAAGCACCTGCAACTCGCTCTATCTGAAGGATTGAGAGTTGAAGAGGCACAATTAAAGCAAAAATCTAGAATTCAATAGCTGCATGAAGGAGATCAGAATTCATCTTTCTTCCATGGCTCCCTCATGTCTAGGCGCTCGCATAATAACATTTATAGCCTGTATAATGATGCTGGCCTTAAGACAATCGACCCGCTCTAGATTAATGACATCCTCATTAGTCATTTCTCTAGTTCTATCGGAGCTGCCCCAACTGATCTTTCTGATTCTTTGGATCCAATACCAAATTGCATAAGGAAATTGGATATGTCGCAGCATGCAAAGCTGGAAGCTGAGGTCACCCTTGATGAAATAAAGAGTTGTTTGTTCAGTCTAAAAGATCAGAAAGCGCCAGGGCCTGAAGGTTTCACTCCCTATTTCTTCAAAAGAGCTTGGCATATTGTAAGAGAAGAAACCTTTCAAGTAGTGATCAGCTTCTTCTCTTCTGGGAAACTCTTGAAGCAGGTAAACAACACTTTCATTACACTTATTCCCGAATTTTCTAACCCTTCTCAAGTGAAGGATTTCAGGCCTATCTCTTGTGTCAATACACTCTACAAGTGTATCTCTAAGGTGCTGGTAAATAGGCTTAAAAATGACATTGCAAATCTGGTTGGGAATTACCAAACCACATTCATCAAAAGAAGATCGATTGTAGATAATGTATTGCTCACCCACAAGCTGCTGCACAATTATCACAGGAAATCTGGGCCCCTTAGAGCAGCTCTTAAAGTGGACCTAAGGAAGGCATTTGACTTAGTATCTTGGAAATCCATCCGTAATCTCTTACTCAGCATGAATTTCCCTTTGAGATATATTGAATGGATCATGGAATGTATTTCCACTCCTTCCTATTCCCTTCTCATTAATGGAAGTGTTGTAGGCTTCATTAAGGGAAAGAATGGTTTACGGCAAGGTGATCCCATCTCGCCTTATCTCTTGGTTCTGATCATGGAGATGTTCAATAATATTGTTGAAGCATGCATGGGACCTCAGTTCTCATTTCACCCCAAAGTGTTCCAAGCTAAACATCAAGATGTATGCTTTACCGACGATCTCTTCATGTTCTCGCATGGGTCAAAGCCTCCACTAAGAAACTTCATTTCAGCACTTCACCAATTTCGATCTTCTTCAGGGCTGGAGATGAATACGGACAAGTCTCTATTATTTCTCTGTGGAATGCAAGAAGATGAGAAGGAAGCCCTATGCTCCAGATTGGGCATTCCCCTTAGCACTCTACTAATTCGGTACCTAGGATTGCCATTGATCACCTCCAAGCTTTCACTCAAGGATTGTGATCATAAACAAAGTGAAGGCTAGGTCTCAGGCATGGAAAAGGCGTTTTCTATCTTATGATGGGCGGCTAAACTTGGTGAAATCGGTGCTGTTCTCTCTAAAGGTCAACTGGTTATCAACTTTCCTTCTTCCTAAAAATGTGATTCATGATTTGGAGTGCATATGCAGAAATTTTTTATGGAGTGGTCCGGATTCTTCAAAGAAGATTATCCCTATAAAATGGGATATTATCTGCTCACCTAAAAAGGAAGGAGGTTTGGGCTTATTTAACCTTCATCTCTGGAACAAAGCAACCATCCTTAAGTTTATTTGGCTTATTGTTACTGAATCTCCAAGTCTCTAGTGTGCCTGGGTACGTGAGTATCGAATTAAGGCTAGGAACTTCTGGGAGCTGCAAATTCCCTCCAATGGAACCTGGGCATGGGACAAAATCCTTAAGAGCCGCACTTATGTGTCTACCATGAACAAGAAGGTGCTACATGATGGGACCCGTACATCTATATGGTTCAACAACAGGCACCCAGAGGGTCCTTTATGGAAGAAATATGGTGATCGTCTAATATACAACTCCGGTTTGCATAGAGACGCCACTGTAGCAGAGATTCTCCACAATCAAGATCGGGATGTTCCACTAGCTCGTTCTATAGATCCTATACATGTTTGGGGTCGATTACCTGAAGTTGAACTCCTATCCAATACCACTGAAGATCAATGCCGCTGGATTCATTCTCCCTCGGGTTTGTTTGATATACGTAGTGCGTACAAAGCTCTTAATCAGCATCGGCCTACCATAAGTTGGTTCACCCTTGTGTGGTTTAAACATAACATTCCTAAGCATTCCTTTATCCTATGGACTGCCATGCATCAGCGCCTATTGACTAGGGATAGACTCCAAAAATGGGGCATCATTTCTGATGATTCATGCATCCTTTGCCGCAAGGATAAGGAGACTCAAGAGCATTTACTCTTCAAATGTGCATTCTCCAAGGAAATTGTAAGCACCCAAATTCTGCTTAAACCAAAAAAGTGCTAAACACAGCAAAACCTTAAGCAGGTTGAAACAAAGAACTAAAAATTTGTCATTTTGTTAGAAGCTGATTTGGCTAGTAACCCTTGCACCACTGAAAAGTAGGCTTCGATACGAGTCCAACGCAACTAAATTTGCGTGAATCGGAGTTCGAACAATGAAGTTATGGCCAAAACGGTTTGAAGGGTATTTTCATAAATTAATTAGATTTGGTTTGCCATGTGGCAAACTTGTATGTCACAAGTTTGTCATTGGGCAAATTAAAATGCATTATGTAAAAAAAAAAAAGAAAGGCAAAAAAAAAAAAGAAAAAAGAAAAAGAAAGAATCGTTTAATAAAAAAAAAAGAAAAAAATATAGAAAGTATTGATTAAAGAGAAATAAAATTTGAAAAGGAGGGGACAATTCGCCCCCTCCTTCATTGGAATGGGAGAGAACAGGAGACCCACGTGGGTCTCTCTGTCTCTCTCCCATGTTTCTTCTCTTTAATAGAGAAGAGGTGTAAAGGGGGGATGGGAGGGGAGAGGGGACCACGTGGGTCTGTCTCTCCCTCTCCCATCTGCTTTCCCTCTTTAACAAGATGAAAAGGGGGGTCGGAAGACAGAGGGGGAGAGGACGAACAAAAAAAAAAGAGAGGAGAGGGCGGTGGTCTCTCTCTCGTGGAGCTCTCATTGATGGTGGGTGATCTTGAAAAAAAAAAGAGGCCAAGTCAAAGGACGACGGAAAGGGTTGTATGCAACGATCTTGACAAAACAAAAAATAAATAAATAAAGGAAGGTGCTGCAATTAAAAGGGGAGTCTCCATTGATCAGACCAAGCTACGAGTTAAGGTGATAATCTAAATGTTTGCATTTCATCCTCATGTACTTCGTAAATTTGAAGAATTCTGCAGTTTCAAAAAGTCTTGGGTTGCATAAAAAAGAAGAGAAGAAATTCTCAACTGGTTCGTGCATGACCAAATGTCACAGCTAAGATGTTATTTCTTCTCTTAACTTTCACTCATGTTTTCATTGTCTCCATCGTCAAGTCTGATAGATGCTTCATGTATTGCCTACTTTTTAGTGTTATTAATTGTTTGGAATTAGTTTAAATGGAAGACTAAAGTCCTGTTCTTGCAAGCTCTCAACGTGATGATGAAGAATTCGAATTGATGAACTCAGTCCCCATATTGTCAGACCCATCGTGTGGATTTAATTATAATGGGATTCTGAATGTGAAATCCTCAAATGTGAAGCAAAGTACCAAGTGATTTGGTCCAGATTTGCCATTACATTTGAAAGAAAAAAAAATAGAATATTCAAACATTTTAAAATCACAAAACACAATGAAAATCCTCCCCATTTCAAAGCAATTGTTACTTAAGGAGACCAAGGATCTGTTTTGTTATTTTTTTTTGGATTTTTTGGTTACTAAAACAGTAACCAAAGCCAAAGTTGGACCTTGCTTCAATGTATATGGCTTGGGGCATTGAATTTGTAAATATGATGAAAAGTGGTGCCATTTTTGTTATTTCAAAACATTCAAGGTTAAAATAAAGTTTTAGGTTTTAATTTAACCCATGCCCTTCAAACTTTCATTTCGAATTATCCCATGTTTATATTTTTTACTTCATTTCCTCATTTTAGTAGCTTTTTGAATGCAATTTTTTGTGGTGTTTACCATTTTGAGTCCTCTATAATATATATTAGTGGCTTTTTGTCAAACCTGAGCTACAAATTTACCATTTTACCCTTGAAAAGAAATCGGGCTTTTAGATGGGCCTGTAAGATAATAAACTCTCGTGGGCTTCCTGATGAGCCCAGAAAAATCCAAAAAGAAAGACCTGTTGTTTCGATTTCATGCTATTAGAATTTTTTTATTGCTATAGGCCTAAACCAGCCCAATCTTAGGGAAACACGCATACAAGCTAATTGAGTCAACTCGCTTAAATTCCGACTCATGGGAACCCGCTATCTAGCGGGGTAATTTAAGGTGTCTACGGACTTCCTTGGGTTACAACCGAACCACTTATCCAAAGTCTCTGGGTAGACCATGTACATAAATGTAAATCAAGAATTGGGTGACTATTCACACCCTTGACAATGAACAGTGGTGACTCCCCAAAAACAACAAAAAACCCACGGAAAGCTGAGCACGGCATCGTGCGCCCCGACGTGCGCATAGAAATATGGTGCACAATTCTCAGGAACAAATGCCTCACAACAACGGACCGAGCTTGGGGAGAGATTGTTGCTTGGAGCGCGTCATCATTCTCGGACAACTCCACTACTTCTCTCTTATTTTGATTATCATTTGTAGCCACTATCTATCATATATGGCAGGAAAGAAACAAAGGAATTTTCAGGAACAGTTACCTTCCTGCTCAATGTATTTTGTCCTTCATTTCAAATGATGTGGTGTCTAGGATTTGTTCCTTAAAGATTAGATTGCCTGACTCAAATAGAAATAGACAGATAGCATCAAACTGGAACCTCTCGGTTCACTCTTTTGAGAGGTAATGCCTCCTTGTTGTGTGCTAGCTTGCTAGCCTCGTGTCTTGCTGTTTGCTAGCTTGCTAGCTCCTTTGTATATCCGTCTATCTTTATTCTTAATGCATCTTACTTACTGTTCAAAAAAAAAAAAACTTGTGTGTCATCAAGCTTCCATGTTATAAGATGTTCAAGATTAGGAATGCTGCTACTATTGAGATTGGCATTAGCACCTAACAAATTTTTGTAATTCTCAAACATGCTCTTCAATTCATTCCAATCGGTGACCTTCCTTGAGTTCTCATCATAGATTGAGAGTATCTTGTTATGCGCCCTCCTAGATAACATAGCTTTATGAAAGAATGCTGTGTTTTCATCCCCTTCAGCAAGCCATTGCAGGCGAGATTTCTGTCTTACTTGGGCCTCAATGTTTGCTGCTGCACAAGCCAGCTTCTGAGACAGGATTTTTCTTTCATTGCCAAATCAGCATTACTTGGATTAGCATATAGGTCAGATTGGCAAGCATGCAACTCATCTCTGTACACTTTCAATCTGGATTCCAGGTCACCAAACTTGTCCTTGCTCCATGCCATAAGTGCAATCTTCACTACCTTTAGTTTCTGCACCAATGAGAACATGGGTGTATCAGCAAAATGGGAACTCCATGCTTCAGCAACTACAGGTAGGAACTCACTGTGCTTACACTAGAAGTTGAAGAATTTGAATGGCCTTGAGCCACTGAACACATCCGAAAATATAGTAATGAGACCTGGGCAGTGATCTGAGATGTTTGGAGGGAGAAAATCTACTTCGGCAGCTGGAAATTCCTACATCCAAGAGTGATTTACCAATACTCTATCCAACTTACACAAAATCAGATTATTACCTGAGCTACTATTACTCCATGTATGCAAAAAACCTTTTTGAAAATAAGCAGCTGTCATCAATGAAAGAGTTCAGGTCCCTGGAAGCCTGAGAGTGAATCCGGTTTCCACCAATTTTCTCACTGGAAGAATGAACACAATTAAAATCACCCATCACTACCCATGGCTGTGGGGAGCAATGTGATCGAAGGTCATGCCACAAAGTCCTTCTAGCTAAGTAGTTGTTCGAAGCATATACAAAGGAAGCCTGACATTGCTTAAGGGAATCAGCAAATGCAATCTGGCAATGAGTAACTTGGTCGGAAGAGAAAACAAGATGTACAAGGAACTTGGTAGGGTCTCAACAGACCCACACCCTGACTTTGAGAGCTCTTGAGTAATTATTTAATGAGGACCAGAGGGTGCAAATACTTGCAAGGACTAAGGACATGTTTATCTGTCTTACTCTCGTTTCAACTAGACAAATCAAGGATAACTTGTGCTTAACAATGGGGTTCCTAATCTCGAGTTGCTTAGCGGGGTCGTTAAGACCCCTAACATTCCACACGGCCCAGCTAATCATGAAGAACTTGGTTGTGGGAGGCCTTGTCACTTACAATGAATTCGGAAGGCTTAGCAGAAGCCTTCATCTTTGCATCTCTCATGGCAATCTCGTCCACTAGGATACCTTTCTTCTTTTTCTTTTTTGCATTACTCTTGTTGCTGCTGCCAGAGGAAGATGGGGAGGAACAGTCCACATCCTCAACTAGGTTCAATATAGTAAATTTGTTTTGGTTCGTATGAGGCCCAACAACAAAATTTTGAACTCCTATATCAGCCTTGGATGGTGCTGCCACTACTTCGAATGAGGAGTCTTTGATCACTTTAGAATGATTATTAGGTGAGCTATCTATGTTTTCAGCAAGAGCAACACGAACAGCAGGGCACTCCGGCAAATCAGGGGGAAGCGCACTTTGGACAAGAGGGGATTCCTCCAAACCGTCAACCAAACTGGATTTGCTACCTTGGAGAACTTCACTATAGCGAGGAGAGCTTGACAAATGAGTGACTTTTTCTTTCCCTTTGGGCTGCACAATCCACCATTGCTCCCTCCCTACCATAGGGTTAGCACTTACCCGATCAGCATTACCATGCGGCTCAACACCAGTAACCGGAACATCTGGATCACGAGCACCGGAGGTTGCAGGTACTTGGCTAGGCTCCTGGGGGGGGGGGTGTGTTAAACTCCTAGGCAGGTACATTAACACTCTTCAGGTTTGATAATTTGCACTGTTTGTGGGAATGCCCAAAACTTTTACAAAACTTGCAACTAGGTGGCCTCCAAGTATACTCGACATCAATTTGGAGATGGTCAACTAGATTCAAGGATCACCATTTGTGTTTAGAAAAACACAGTTTGGAAACTCACTGTCAACATCCAACTCCACACAAATCTTTGCAAAACTTAATATTGATTGATTCTCTGTTTGTCTGTCAAGAAACATCAGTTTACCAATTCCACTAGCGATGAAGCTAAGGCCTTCAGGGGTCCAATATTCCATTGGAACATTAAATAACTTTATCCATACCGGCACCTTGTTGAGTTGCTCTTTTACGAACTGCAAGTTCGGTTCCCACTCACGTAGCACCAGTAACCGATCGGTAAAATGCCAAGGCGCACCATGGAGGACTTTCTCATGAGTTGAAGCATCCCCAAACTTGAAGATATAGAAGCCATTATCTCTACCTGAGACTTGGATTGAGCCCATTCTTCCCCATAAGCGCTCGGCCAAACTTTTGACGACTGGGAATGGAAGGTTTTTGTCAAGAAAGAAGCCCACCAGGCTACCCTCCCAGTGCTTAATGCCGTCATGGACTACTTGAGGTGGAGGAGTTACAATAATTTTGCCGTTTATGACTTGTGGTTCAGCATACTGAAGCTTGGTTTTAGGCCTGATCTGAATGCCAAAGAGACTCAACCAGGACTTGGAACCAATTACATCCTTGCCTGAAATGGCATTAGCTTCGATACTCGAGGTGGCAGGCACTTGGGCAGCAGGTTGGGTAGAGCACGAAGGAACACCTGCAGGGGAAGCATCAGTCGCGCCTGCAGAGTAAGGAGGAGGGCTTTGATTGACCCGACCCAACAGAGAAACATGGTTACTATATTCGGCAACATGCAGAGCAGGTACGAGGCTAGCAGGGAGTGTCAGAACACAAATGGGAACTAATGCTTTAGCAAAATCAGCAAGTTGCAAAGCGCCGACGACCTGATCTGAAACGTTTGAACCTGCAGGGGGTAGATCAGAGACTATCTTGGATGGAGAACCCATTGGAAGAGCCGGGAAACTAATCTCAGAAACGACCGGAACGACCTTGGATGCCGGCGAACAAGATACAACCGAGGTACACGATGGCCTCATACCTGATCTCTCAGAAACAACCGGAACCACCATCGTAAGATCAATGCGGAACAAACTGATCTATCCAACTTGTTTGCAAACTCTTCATAACATGAGTAACGAACACGAACACCTTAGTCTCGAACTGCTCAAAACCAAGCTCCAGTGACTAGCTGCACCACGAACGAGAGAGACACTGGACTGAGAGCCCTTGCCACTCCACTAAACTCAACCGAAGCTGAAGCAAACGAAGAAGAGCACCAAGAAGTGTTGCCACAAATGGGAGCAAGCCACAATAGCGAACTCCATGAACAACCAAACTCCATGAGCGGTAAAGCATTCCCCGGCGAGACGCCAGCGAACACCTACCTAGAGCGAGCACGTACGTGTTGGAGAGAGCACCTACCTGATGCCCTCACGGCACCTAGCTTCACCACAGCGCCTCCAGAAGCTTGCAACCTGCCGGGTCAGTCATGAACACTACCGGGTAGGAACATTGCTGATAATGTTCTTCTATCTCATGAACTCCTCCACAAATATCATTTGCAAAGTCCTCAGAAAAGATGTGCACTTTAGATTGATCTAAGGAAAGCTTATGATACAGTTGCATGGAGCACGATCCAAGCTACATTACAAGGTATGAATTTTCCAACAAGGTTTATTGGATGGATAATGGAATAACATCTCCTTCCTTCTCCCTTATGATCAATGGTTGAATGGTGGGATTTTTCAAGAGTACAAAATGCCTTCGGTAGGGTGACCCAATTTCTCCATATTTGTTTGTCCTTATCATGGAGCTATTCTATATGGTCCTCCAGCAGAGTACTACCCATGGATTCAAAGATCATTTCATGTGCCAAGGGACAGATACAAAATTACTTTGTTTTGCAAATGATCTGTTCATGCTTTCTCATGGGGATATTCAGTCAGTTAGTTGCATGATGGTAGCTTTGGAAAACTTTGGAATGATATCTAGCTTGCAGATCAATAGGTTGAAAAGTTGCATGTTCTTGAGTGGTTGTGAGGCCCCTTTGGTTGATCAATTAGTTGAGGTAACTGGTTTTACAGTGGCTACCTTGCCAGTAAAGTATCTTGAACTTCCTCTATTGTCCACTAAACTATCCAAAGCTGATTGTGATCCTCTCATAAATCGTATAAGAACCAAAGCACAAGAATGGAAAGGGAGGTGTTTTTCATATGCTAGGAGGCTTTTGCTTGTAAAATCTGTGTCGTTCTCCATCAAAGTGCACTGGTTACAGTATTTATCCTACCAAAGAAAGTTGTTATGGAGCTGGAGCTAATTTGTAGGAGGTTCTTATGGACCAGCCCTGGCCTTAACTACAAAAAGATAATCCCAATTAGTTGGGATGTTGCATGTACTCCAAAAAGGGAGGGTGGGCTTGGACTATTCAACCTCAATCTATGGAACAAGGCTACCGTCATCAGGTACGTATGGCTTATAGCTAGTCATGCTACTAACTTGTGGGTTAAATGGGTACAGAAGCATCTCATTTGGCATCACAATTTCTGGTCTATGAATGTTCCAAATGGTGCATCTTGGGTGTGGAAAAAAGTGTTAAAAGCAAGGGGAGTTGCTGGCCCTCTCATCAAAAAGAGGGTGTTCAATGGTAGGTCTACATCTCTATGGTTTGACAATTGGCATCTAGCAGACCCATTAGTAGCAAGGTACGGAACAAGAATTATTTATGATACAGGGCTGCCCGTGCATGCTTGTGTGGACGAAATTATACAAAATGATGCTTGGAGCACCCCAGTGATGGTTTCAATGGACCTGATTGATATTACCTGACTTGCCTAGCCTTGATAGCAGTCAGGAGGATAGTACCATTTGGACGCCGACGAGTAATACCATTTTTGACATTAAATCGGCATACTTAGCGCTTGACACACATCGAGGTAATGTTCCTTGGTACCACTTAGTATGGTTCCCTCTATCTGTACCCAGGCATGCCTTTATTCTTTGGTGAACAATTCATCAAAGATTATTAACTCGTGAAAGGCTCTTAAAGTGGGGTATCATATAGCAATAGATTTTGGGGAATTAGCACAAACTTTCGGCTATAGGTGTTCTTTTCTTGCTTGACTCATTGTTATTTTTCTCTTACTGTGTAGGAGTGTAGCTTTGGGTTCCTCTTGGAGGTATATATGTACCAACAAGAGGTTTTGGTGTATTGTAAATTCTTTGTTTATCTAGAAATGGAATACTTACTTACTTTCCAAAAAAAAAAAAAAAATACAGGAACAGATTTGTGTTCTATGTAGAGAGCAAGATGAGAATCACGACCACCTATTCTTTGAGTGTAATTTCAGCAAACAAATATGGCAGCGGGTGTTAGCTTTGAATGGTTTTATGTACCAAAGTAAAAACTGGTCTGGTTGGATTGTATGGGCACAATCAAGGTTCGTCAACTCAGATCCCATTCGAACCATTGCTAGAGTATCACTTAGAGCAGCTGTGTATCACGTATGGAGGGAGAGAAATAGGCGCATATTCAAGAATAGCTACTTACCTCATGAAGTTGTATTGAGTCATATTAATACAGATGTCCAAACCAGGCTTTCTAACAAGGATTTTATGGTTAAAGACACACCAAGAAATAGAAGAATAGTGAGCGATTGGGAGCTGAATTGGAAGCTTGGAGTATAGCTGGGGTGTCGGCTTTAGTGATAGTTTGATCCACTTTTTAATGTGTACTTGAAACTTTTCTATATGATACCCACTTAGCATTGTTTTCATAGGACTTATTGTGGTAGGTTGCATGCATGGAATGCAGCTGCACTGTTTCTCTTTTTTATGTATGTGGGGATCCTTCCCCGGTGTTCTATCCTCATTGTACATCTTTTTTTTATTAATATACTTTTTGGCTTACCATCCAAAAAACAAAATGTTTTTAAGTTATGCTTATGAGAGCACTTGTCTGTGGTAGCTCGTGCCACCTTTCATGGTGAGCTTACAATTTTGTACATCCTTCTTCTTCTTTTATATTTTAATTTACTTATCTTTCAAAAAAATTTTTTTGAAGAGGTCATCAGCAAAGCATAGGTCGCTTATTTATTGTTTTTTTTCTTTTTTTTGGAAGGTAAGTCCAAAAGATGTATTTATCAAAACAAATATTTACAAATGAGACCAAACAAGAAACTATCAATCATGCCCCTTATACATCGAGGCTTACAAAAACATGAAACCCACTTGTTAGAGTGTAAACTCCCAATTTTGATCCCAATTAGAACCCAAATGATGATGAAGAGGAGTAGTAGGGGAATAGCTCACAACGTCCAAATTGGGTTAAGGCCCCAATTTGTACATATCTCTTGATGCTTTGGAGTATCCTTTAATAGGTTATCCTGCATACAGCACTTCCCTTTCATGTCAACATTGATCTTCTCTATTATTTCCTCCACAATAGAAGCCTTGTTCTAAAAGATTCTCTTGTTTCTTTCCCTCAAAATATAGTACATCATTGCAGCAAAGGAGCACTTCCTTATGGTTGCAATCAGATCTCTACCACCAAGCACTCGAGTTGCCCACTCTACCAGTCCATCCCAATGTCCACATCTTTTGTTCAAGCAATTTTTCCTCAAAATATTTCTCCACACTTTTTTTTTTTTTTTTGGGAAAGTAAGTAAGTATTCCATTTCTAGTTAACAAAAGTAATTACAGTAAACCGAAACCTCATGTTTGGTACGTATACAACTCCAATAGACAACCAAAAACTATACTTCTACACAGTAAAAGAGAGAGCCGATGTATCAAGCAAAAAAACAACACCTATAGTTGAAATTTTGTGCTGATTCCCCAATTTTGACATATGTCACATGTTAATGGGCTATCTGGTATCTCTTGATCGTACGACATGGCCTTAAGCCTCATATCCAAGCAAATCATTTGTTCCAAATCAGCAACACCAGCAGCCTTACTTTGGAAAACTCTCCTATTTCTTTCTCCCCAAAGGTGATACACCATCGCTGCAAAGGACAATCTCCGCATCCTTTGCTCAACTCTTTCACCTCTCAAATTATGCGTCGCCCAACTTACTACCTCATCCTAGTGTGTGGGGGCTTTTGCAATACAATTCCTTTTCATAACACATCTCCAAAGTGCGCTCGAGTAAGCACAAGTAAAGAAAATATGGTTCACGTCCTCTCCATGTACTCGGCAGAAATAGCATGTAGACGAGGAGATAATGTTATGTGTAAGCACCTCATTTTTGCGCTCCCGAAAAGCCAGAAATGTAAAAAAAAAAAAAAAAAAAACCCGGCCAAAGAGTCAAACCCTGAGGGGTGGAAAGTTGACCTTTTAATCAGATAAAATTTGGCCACCTTGATCTATCCCATTGGATAAAGAATCCCAACACAGTTCCAGCGCAACTAGGTTTGCAGGAATCGGGGTCCGGATAAAGGTTTTGTGGGCGGTCAAACTTAAGGAAAAGCCAAGAGTTGACTTTTCCTTGATTTCTGTACCAAATACCTTATTTTAGCTCAATGGATAGAGAATCCAGACACGAGTCCAACGCAACTGAGTTTGTAGGAATCGGAGTCTGGATGAAGGTTCTGCGGGCGGTCAAACTTAAGGGAAGACCAAAAGTTGACTTTTTCTCGGAATCTGTGCCAAGTGCTTAGCCCCATGTCATTAAATAGAGGGCTCCGATACGAGTTTAACACAATTGGGTTTGCTCAAATCGGAGTTCGGATGAAGGAGATATGATCTGTCGAAGTTTCCGGGTAGCAAAAGCCGGAAACTGCACACGTGGCGCAGAAACTGCACACGTGGCAGCCAACGCAGCAAAATATCTCAGGGACTAAATCTTAAATATAAAAATTTCGTACGGGCGAACCGTAGATATCAAAAAGGGTCAAATCGGTCGAATCGGTCAGGTCGAGGGGCAAATCCGTAAATTTTTGATTTGTATCCGGTCACATATACCGGATACACTGCCTATCCTTCGTGACCGGACTTGAAGACCGGATACATAAAGGTGTTCGCGCGAAATTCGCGCCACTTGGCCGACAGATTCGCGGCGGCATTAAATTTCAAAATGATTAAGTCATGTATCCGGCCTGAGTTGTCGGATACAAAGGGAAGCTAGTGTATCCGGACTGGGAGTCCGGATACGAATAGGCCTTAGTGTATCTGGCCTGAGTTGCCAGATACATTAAATTGCCTATAAATAGCAAAACAGCAGCTCAGTCCGGGGTTGGCTGCCATTTTCTTCTCTTTCCTTGCTCTCTTCTCTCACCTACCCCCTTCGAATCCCACCCCTTCCAACCCTACTAGCCTCCCATCACCTCCCTTTACCACCCAAAGCCACCCTCATCTCCTTCTTCTCCTCTCCATTCTTGTTGAAGCAAGAAGGACTGAAGTGCTGTGGTGGCCAAAGGAGGAGCTCCAGTTGCTGTTCAAGCTCAAGGAGAGGTCTCCACTTGGCTCAAGGGTTCAAGAACCCTCAGGTATGGTTCCTTAGTACATTGTGTTTAACATATATTAAATGTAGATTTTTTTGGAATATTTCTTCTTCATTTATCTCCTTGGTCTGCATGGCCTTGTTGAGCATGATTGTGCATATATTTGATGTTCCTTTTCATGGCATGGAGCCACCACATGCATGATACCCACGTAGGATCATTTTAAGAAGCATGGAAGTCCGGTTTCACACACTTTCCAGTGTGTTGTGGTTGCTGGTTTATACTTGTCTCTAGGCTCGTTTTGACAGGGAGTTTGTTCCCTCCTCTTGACCTGATGTACCCCATGATAAGCCCCCTCCTCTCTCTCTTCCTCAAGATTTTATTTGTTTTAGTTATATGCCTTGTTTAAGGCCTTATTACTGTGGATATTCTGTGCAAGCATGATCCCTACCCCCCCCCCCCCCCCCCCCCCCCCCCACCTTGTTGCTGTGATGTTTGAAAAAAGAAAAGGGAGGAAAGGGACAGCAAGCCCCATGCCTTCCCAAGCCCCATTTGCTTAGGTGAATGGATCCCAAGGGAGAAGCCACATTGGCTTCTCCCAAATCTGAACCAACGTGGGCCCTGCCGGGGGCCCACAAGACCTTTAACATGCCCCTGGGAACCCTTGGATTCCATCCCAGGAGGCCAAGGCCCAAAAAAGGAATTTCCAGGATGATCTGGCAACTCAGGCCGGATCACCTAGGGCCTTAGCATATCCGGCCATCAAGGCCGGATAACCCTGGAGCCCTGTGTATCCGGCCTGAGTTGCCGGATACACACAGAAGCCTGGTTTTTTGCACCTTGTGATCTATTGCCGAATTTTGGTATGTGTTGCACCAAAATCTTTGAACCAGCAGGGTTTCCGGGCCACCCGGAAACCCAAGATGGGACTTGGACCCACCGGTCTAACTTGGTACAATGGTGGGCCTTCCAACGGGGCCCACCAAGCCCAATAAACCAAGGCATGCTAATTAACTAATCTAAGCAAAAGTGAACCAATTTGAGTCGGGTGGGCCAAACCCAATGCGGCCCACCCGAGCCTTGATATATATATGAATGCATGAACTGTGTGGTTTGGCCGAGACCATGGGCTAGGGCCTGTCGGGCCCGCTAAGGCCCACCCACTGAACCAAGTTAGGGTGCAAGCCCTAAACCCCGAGGAACTAGGCTTTCAAAGCCCAAGGCCTGGATCATGGGCCCCAAGCCCAATGACCAAGCCCACCTTGGCAAACTAAAATAAGATAACAAAAAAATCTCTTGGCCACCAGGTGGGCCCGCCTAAGGGGCCCACAAACCAATCCGGCCCACCACTTGCATAAAAACCACTTAATGTTCAAACTTGAACCCCAATATAAAATCAACTCACTAACCAAAGCCCACAGGGCCTCCTAGGGTTAGACAGAGGCCCACCAAGGGCACACGGGCCAACTCAAGCCCATCCAGGACACCGGTTGGGCCTTCCAACGGGGCCCACCCAATCAGACTCAGAAAGCCAAATATAAGCAAAGATAAAATCAACTAAAGGGACCTACACCACTCAGGTGGTCCCACCAAGACTTAACCGAATGCATGCTGGATTAGGAATCGGGTGAGAACCAAAAGTGAGAAAAGCTGACTCAAGTTAGGGAACCCACGGGACCCGTCATCCGACGGGGCGGATTGGGGTGTCTACGGACTTCCCCAGTCCGCAACCGAGAACCAACCTTAGAATCTCAAGCCGCAGACCCAAGAGCCCTAATTAGACAAGATTAGGCACCCAGGTGTCCGCCTGCACCCCATCAGGCGGTGGCGACTCCGAATTCACCCCGTGCCGCGTTTCCCACGCGCGCACATTATGATTCATAAGTACCTCTTGAGTTTGGAGTTTCCTGTGGAATGCTAACCATAGAATGAAGTTGTGCCTCGGAATACACCCTTTAAACCATAGTATGTGAGCCCACTCAACCTTTGGGAGAGGTGTCCAGAGATCCATGTAGGTGTCTTTGATTGCAAATTGCCCAGATTTTGAAGGCAACCAAGAAACCCGATCTGCTATATCATGTTGGGAAGGTTTCATACCTTGAAGAGCACTCCAAGCTTCCATAAGCTGATGAGACTGAGCTGGAGGAGGATCCCACATATTATTGCATATAATTGAGGCTACCACTGCATTAACTGACAACCCAGAATCATATATAATACGGTCTCCACATTTCTGGTACAAGGATCCAACCAGGTGCTAGTTGTCAAACCATAGTGAAGTTTTTTCACCATTCCCAATCTGGTACTTGAAGAAATTGAAGACTATGGTTTGAAGCTTTAAAACTTTTTGCCAAATCCATGAAGGTTGCATAGGAGTTTTAATCTGCCACACATTTTTGCCTTTGAGTAGGTTCGGCTTCATCCACCTTACCCACAAAGATGACTCATCTGCAGTTAACCGCCAAAGGTATTGAGTAATAGCAGCCTTGTTCCATAGCGGAATGTCCCTAATACCAAGGCCTCCTTCCTCTACCGGTGCACACACGACTTCCCATCTGATTGGTACTACCTTCTTGGCCATGTTCGGACCTACCCATAGAAATTTTCGACAAAGGCACTCAATTTCCATGAGCACCTTCCTTGGGAAAGTAAATGAGGACAGCCACTGAGATGTAATTGAGAGAAGGACAGATTTTATAAGTTGGACTCTACCTGCGTACGAGAGAGCCCTTGCCTTCCATGATTGCACTTTCATCTTTATTTTTGTAAGTAGGGGTTCACAATCAGAGATTTTTAATCTAGAGGAGATGAGAGGTAGGCCTAGGTACCTGACTAGGAGTCTTCCAGCTTCAACATTGAACTCAGCAATCACTTGATCTTGAATCACTTGTGGCATAGCACAAAAGAAAATAGAACTCTTCAAAGAATTGACCACCAGACCAGAGATAGAGCCAAATTCCTCCAAGGAATTGAAAATAGTTCTTATCGATGAAATATTGCCTTTTGAGAATATCATTAAATCATCCGCAAAGCATAGTGCCTTAATGTCAAGCTTCTTGCATTTCGGGTGGAAGGTGAATTCCCTCAATGAGTTCTTGTTGAGTATTGCAATAAATAACTCCATAACCAAGACGAATAAGTAAGGTGACATAGGGTCACCCTGCCTAAGTCCCTTTGCTCCCTTGAAATAGTCCACTTGGCAGCCATTAATGTTAAGAGAGAATGATGGAGATGTGAAGCAAGCCATAATCCATGATATAAATACCTATAGAAACTTCATAGCTGTGAGAATTTGAGTTATCATTTGCCATCTAACCGAGTCATATGCCTTCCTTATGTCAACCTTTAAAGAGCACTTTGGGCTTCCTTTATCAAGATGGTAGTTGTGTAGGATTTCTTGGCATAGCATGACATTATCCAACATCTTCCTTGATGGAATAAACGTACTTTGGTACTCCCCTACCATATCTGCAACTACTGATTTCAGCCTATTTGCGATGATCTTGGATATGCATTTATATACCGTATTGACACACGAGATAGGCCTGTAGTCCTCCACCTTGTTTGGGTTGTTACACTTTGGAACTAGTGTTATGAGTGTATTATTGACTTGTTTCAGCAACATACCTGAGTTGAAGAAACTTTTAACTGCCTTCATGGTATCCTTTCCCACAATGGGCCAAGCTTCCTTAAAGAACACACAGGTGAAACCATCTGGCCCAGGGGCCTTATCATTCTTGAGGCTAAAGATAGTGTCTCTAATTTTTTGTTCAGACATGTTTCCAATAAGCTGTGAGGCTTTCTCATCATCAAGCTTTCTAGTGATAAAGTTTTCGATATCAATAGGCACTGTCGAATGGCTGTTGTCACTACCCAATAGAGCTTTGTGATGATCAATAAACGTCTATTTTAATTCCTCCCACTCTGTCACTTTCTGACCATCATCCTTATATACACTCAAAATCATCCTTATATACACTCAAAAAATCATCCTTATATACACTCAAAATCTTGTTGTGTGCTCGCCTACATATCAATGCTTTGTGAAAGAAGGAAGAGTTTGAATCCCCTTCATGAAGCCACTGTACCCTCGATTTTTGCCTCATTTGGGACTCCAAGTATGTGGCTGCCTTTGCAAGCTGAGCAGACAATCTTCTTTCTTTCGTCACCAAGTCTTCATTTGTAGGATTTGCAAACAATTCTCGCTGGCATTTGTGAAGGTTTTCTCTATACTCATGAACTTTTGCCTCCATGCCTCCAAACGTTGCCTTACTCCAGTCTTTAAGAATAGCCTTGAGATGCTTCAGCTTCTGAACAAGCTAAACATATCAGTACCTGTGAATTCCTTCCTCCATGCTTTGGCTACTAGCGGCAAAAACTCCTTATGCTTACACCAGAAACTAAAGAACTTGAAGGGTCTAGGCCCAGGATATAGATCAGCAAGAATTGAAACAATAACTGGGCAATGATCTGAAATATTTGGAGGGAGAAAATCAGCCTTCGATGCTGGAAACTCTTGAATCCATGCATGGTTCACCAACACCCTATCCAATTTGCACATAATGCAACTGTTCCCTGAGCTCTTGTTACTCCACGTATGCTGCAGCCCTTTGTACTTCAGTTCCAAGAGAGCACAATCATCTATAAAGGTATTAAACTCCTGTATAGCTTTTTGATTAATGCCTTTACCTCCCACCTTCTCCATTTGGTTTCTAACACAGTTGAAATCCCCTAAAAGAATCCAAGGGCAAGCTGGTATACATGATTTGAGGTCCTGCCAAAGCGTTGACCTCTGTCCCTGGTTGTTTGCTGCATAAACAAAAAAATAAAAGCATAGCTTTCTAGTATCAAGGAATTGTATAACACAACGCAATACTTGGTCCGTGCTGAATATAGGGTTGATCAGAAGCTTTGTAGGGTCCCAACATACCCAAATCCGACCCTTAAGAGCATAAGAGTAGTTATCAATCATCTTCCAGTGAGGACAAATAGCTGACTTCACATAAGCCTTGTTTACTTGCCTAACTTTCGTCTCCACAAGGCATAAGAGGCTGAGCTCGTTTCTCCTTATAATGTTCCTTGCCTCTAATTGCTTGGCCTGCTCATTGAGGCCCCTAATGTTCCATGAAGCTAACTTAATCATTGAGAAAGGCATTTGATTCAATCTCTTGGGCGTACATTCATGACACCTTGCAAAACTTGAAGTTTCCCCACAAATTTATTGCATGGATCATGGAATGTATCTCAACACCTTCCTTCTCCCTCATGATAAATGGCAGCCTAGTTGGGTTCTTCAAAGGAGCTAAAGGCTTACGCCAAGGTGACCCAATATCTCCGTACCTCTTTGTGCTGATCATGGAGGTCTTCAAAAAAGTGCTTGATGATTCAACCCAATTCGGGTTCAAATCTCACTCTAAGTGTGAGAAATCGAACCTCAAGCTTCTGAGTTTTGCCGATGACCTCCTCCTCTTTGCTCTTGGGGACTTACAATCCTTAAAGTGTTTTTCATCAGCATTAGACACTTTTGGTATCATGTTTGGCCTTCACGTCAACAAATCCAAGAGTTCTTTCTTCTCATCTGGTCTTTAGCAATCATCAAAAGAGAGCCTTTCTACGGCAACTGGCTACCCATTGGGATCTCTCCCAAGAAGGTACCTTGGTGTTCCCCTCATATCCTCTAAGCTTACAATCAAGGATTGTGATCATTTGCTAAGAAGAGTGAGAGCAAGAACTCAATCATGGTGTTCCAAGGCACTTTCATATACAGGTAAGATGCTCCTTGTCAAGTCTGTCCTATTCTCCTTAGCTGTGCATTGGTTATCCATCTTTATTCTACCCAAAGGAGTAATTAGAGAGCTGATCCGAATATGTAGAAATTTCCTATGGTCTGGTAACTCAGTATCTAAGAAGATGGTTCCCATAACGGAAGACAACCTACCACTGCAAAACTGGAGTTCTAGACCTTTTGCCACCAGCAGGGCCAATGTCCAAAAGGGGGTTTCCTCCACTCATAAAATCTCTGTTGTAGCCATGACTGAACTCTTCAATAAATGCCTGAAAGCTTTTGAATATTTGTCTATTTCCAATATTAAATGCACAAATAAGCAATTTGAATCCTGCAACCTTAGTATCAATCTCGACGCACGCCCAGAGGGTCTGGGGCACGGGATAGATAATCAGGTTGCCAAAAATGAACAAAAAGAACGGAAAGAACAAAAAGAAATTGAAGAAACAATAATAAAAGAGAAGCATGAGTCGGTGCACAGTATTGAGCAAGAATTTTGTGAATTAGACTGCGGAACTTGCCCATCGCAGCCAGAAGATTCGGAACTCGTCCCCTGTAAGTCTTCTGAGCTTGAGGACGACGACGAATCATGGGAGACTCCGCCTGAAATCCAATTTGCTTTGGAAAGGAATGAAAAGGGTCTCCAAGAAAACATTGATGAAACTAAACCCATTGACATAGGTGAAGTAGCACAACCAAAGGTTCTCAAAATTGGTAAAAAGCTATCATAATTACTGAAAAAGCAGATGTTTGATTTTCTAAAGTCTTATATTGATGTGTTTGCATGGTCATACAATGATTTGCCTGGGATAGACACGGACTTGGTTGTGCACCAGTTACCAATAAAGTCTGAGCCCACGCCTGTGAAGCAAAAGCTCAGACGCATGAAGCCAGAATGGGCCCTGAAGATCAAGGAAGAGGTCACCAAAAAGTTAAATGCCGGATTCTTGCAAGTGACAAACTAACCAGAGTGGTTAGTGTGTGCGCGTCGGAAACGCTGCACAGGAAAATTCGGAGTCACCACCACCTAATGGGGTGCAAGCAGACACTTGGGTGCCTAATCTTGTCTATTAAGGCTTGGTCTGCGGTTTGAGATTCTAAGTATGGTCTCGGTTGTGGTCCGGGGAAGTCAGTAGACACCCCAGTCCACCCCGTCGGGTGACGGGTCCCTTAGGTTTATCCTGGTTTGAGTCAGCTCACTTATTTTCTCCCCCGATTCCTAGTCCATCATGCAATTTGGTTAAGTCTGGCGGGACCACTTGAGTTGTGTGGGTCCCTTTAGTTGCTTTTATCTTGCTTAATTAGGTGGTCTGAGTCTAACTGGGTGAGCCCCGTTGGAAGGCCCGCGGTTACCTCGATGGACTTGGATAAGCCCCTGTACCCTTGGTGGGCCTCTGTCTAGTCCTAGGAGGCCCTTTGGGCTTAGGTCTAGTGAATTGATTTTATCTTAAGGTTTAATTCAAGAATTTAAGTAGCTTTCATGCAAAAGTGGGTTGGCATTGGTTTGCGGGCCTCTGGGTGGGCCTCGCAGTGGTGACCAAGTTTTTAACTTATCTTGCTTTAGATTTGCCAAGATGGGCTGGACATTGGGCTTGGGGCCCATAGTCCGGAGCCCAAATTACGTGAAGTTAGGGCTTGGAGCCCTCACCTGGTTGGTTTTGTGGGCTTTGGCGGGCCCGGTAGGCCCTTGCCCTTGGTCTCGGCCAAACCACACATTTTAAACATATCATTTTGCACAAAGCAAGCTCGGGTGGGCCGCATCGGGTTTGGCACTCCCAGATTTGATCAGTTAATTTGTTTATCTTGCTTAGGTCACATGCATGTATTCCATTATGCTTGTTGGGCTTGGTGGGCCCCGTTGGAAGGCCTACTAGTGTACCGAATTGGACCTGTGGTCCAGGTCCCAAGTTGGGTTTCCGGGTGACCCGGAAACCCTATTGGCTTGATTGGCTTGATTGGCTAAGTTAACAATGGAATTAACATGAATAAGCAACAAAGAACAAAGGCCCTAAACTCATGGCATCAGAAAACAAAATGCCCACAGCACTTCGGGTTCACCTTTTGGAACTCCTAGATCCTAAAAAACTGACCGAATAACCTCCCAAGGTTTTCAAGCACTTTAAAGTGCTTCTAACATCCCATACAGGCTTCGGTTGAAGCCTCGGACTGCCAAAAAAACTCAGAAGGGTCGGCCGCACCACACCTAGAAAATTGGTGGTTGTGCCGACCTCCAACAAGCTCAGCGCGAGGTCGGCACGAACGTGCTCGGCGCGAGCCCAGCGCGAAATCGGCGGATGCGAAAAGCAACAGGAGCGAGCTTAGCGTGAAATCAGCGGATGCGAAAAGCACCAGGCACGAGCTTAGCGCCAGCTCGGCGAGCGCGAAAAGCGCTCGGCCCTCGATCAGCGCCAACTCGGCGGACACCCTCTGGCGAAAACGAATCTCTGTTTTTTCGAAAACTCCATGACTGACTGGGTTTCTAACCTCTGTAACACTTCCCTGGTGCTCATAGCATCCTCAAAAGACATCTAAACCCACTTCGAAATTAATCTACTACAAACCCAAGCGTGCTAACAAAACCAGGTAGACACACCTCGATGGACTATTTCCTACTAAAGGGTGTGTGTGTGCTTACTACACTCAAGAAATATAGGAGAAACAATCAGGATAGACCCACAGTGAGAACACATGCATGCAAAGGTGGGAGTAGTATGCGCGCGAGGACATCACTAGTGTGCGCACCTCGGGAGCGCGGCAAAAGCGTGTTACATGTATAATGGAGTCGCCACTACCTGAAATGGTGCAGGTAGACACCTTGTTGTCTTTTGGTTTGAACCAGTGATTCTGGATAAGTGACCCGATTACAACCCAGGGAAGTCCTTGAACACCCTGGGTTGCCCCACCGAAATGGGTTCCCTTAAATTAGTTGGGTAATATTTGGGTTGTTTTACTATTATTTAATTCTTCTTTTTTTTAATTTATCTTTTATATTTTATATATTTTTTATTTATTTATTTTTTTTATGATCACATGTGTATAAATATTGGAGGAATGAAGGTTGCTATATTCCATCATGTATAATACATATAAAAAATTCTAAATAAAAAATTCTAAATCAAACATTTTATCTTGGAGCAATGTACTTGGTTACTTCAAAATATTTATTTACTTATCTTTTTATTTTTTTTATTATTATTTTTATCTTATCTTTCTCATATATACAAGAGATTAGAGGAATTAACATGCTCCATTATCCCAATCATTTTTTATTGTTTTTTTTTAATTTTTTTATGATAATTTATTTGAACAAAGCATGTGTAAAAAATTCAATCATATTTAACCATTGAAGGTTACACTTTATTTCTCCATTTTTTTTTATTCTTATTTCTAAGGATTTGGATAAGAGAAGAAGTGTTATGAGAAATTAATAAGAGTTACAAATGTTTAAGCCTATGATTAATAAATTAAAAAAAATTAAATATGTTAGTTAATCCTATTATCTAAAGAATTAAGAAAATAATAAAAAAATCTGGTTAGTATAAAAGTATATTAATTAAGCATATTATCTAAAGAATTAAGAAATTAAAAAAAAATTCTGGTTAGTATAGTTAAGTATGTTAATTAAGCATATTATCTAAAAATAATTAAGAAATTTAGAAAAGGATAGAGAAATAACATGAAAGAAATAACAAATGAAAGCTAGAGTTATTAAAAAGGTTTTAAAGAAGAACCAAAACATGAAATAAAATAAGTTCTTTTTAAATCCTTTAACTTTTCAGAATAACAAATTAGGCACCCTATTTTATCAAATGCTCAAAATTCAACCCACATATCCATTCATTCAACAGATTCGACCGGATAAGAGACATGCTATGTATACTTTCATTTGTCAATTTAACAACACTGAAAAATTCAGATTCGGCCATAACAGTGACATGCTTTGTATTATTTTCATTTGACAATCTAACAACATAAAACAAAAATATTTGATTAAAGAATCAATAAACAAAATAATGAAAAAAAAACCTGGTATGGAGTAGATTTCCCGGAAAATGATATGCTCAACTCCAGATGTTCCCTCCTTTCTCTTGTACAACCTCCTTCTACCTCTTTTTCTCACTTCCCTCTTTGCTTTTTCTTAAGAACTCTCTTCTTTTTATCCTCCCTTTTGCTCTCAACTTCAAGCCCTTTTATAGAGGATTCCCACCCCTTCAAATTCTTAACCCCAAACCTTTCCTCTTCCTCTCTTAAACCCTTAACTCTTCCTCTTCCTCTCTTAAAAAACTAACCCTTCTTCTTCCTCTCTTAAACAACTAACCCTTCTTCTTCCTCTCTTAAACAACTAACCCTTCTTCTTCCTCTCTTAAAACAACTAACCCTTCTTCTTCCTTTCTTAAACACCCTCATTCAATTAGGTTTGGTCAAAGTCCATTTTGTCCCACATTTTTATTAGGCTTATGTTTTTTTTAAAACTTTGTTTCAATATCTCAAGAGAATATGAGTTGGACCAATTCGTCAAACTCATTTCTCTTTGTTTATTTGTATTATTATTATTTTTTTAATCTTAAACTTTTATTAACTTCGTTATTTATTTGCATAAGAAACCCCATTAGGAAACTTACTTATTTACTAAAACAACCCCACAAAATTTTAATTTATCATTGGTTACATGGCAGCCACCATGGCGTACACGTAGCTACCATGTGGCATCCAATTTCGGTTTTGTAAAAATCCCCAAACTACCCTTTATTTATTTTATTCATAACTTAGCCGTTTGACATCCAATTTGAGCACGGTTTGGTGCATCAGAATCGGCTCAAAATTCTCTTTATTATGGGCTTGTTATTTCAAAAAGATGGGTCCACTATAAAAACCTCAATTTACGTGCCCACATATATGCCGGTTTAAGATATGCTTCTTGGGCAATTTTATAGTGCAAAAATGGGGTGCTGACAGCTGCCCCTCTTTGTCAGAGTCACCAAGGTGATGAATGACAAAGAATAAAAAGAACCTTATTTTTGCATTTTGCATTTCTGTCGACATAACCGATGAGTCAAGTCCTTTAATGTTTTCAAAGATGTGGAAGCGCCGGTGGAAGCTCTACGTTGCTTTGGCTCATTTCCCAGTTTTGGGGAATTTCCTTGCCGTTGGGCGTTTGGAATTGTTCCCTTTTTTTTAGTTTAAGTTGAAAATGATGGGTTGGACTTAGACTCACCGACTTGTTTCGGTGTTGATGCAAAAATGCTTTAACAATGCTCTTTTCTTCTTGTTTGTTCCATTGACTTTTGACTTCTTCTTTTATCTTTTCAGATTTATTCACTTTTTTTTTTATTATTATTACTTTTTTTTTTTTAAGTTTGAAGTTCTTTATCCCCCATGTAGGTGCACTACCCCCTAACTCTATTTGGCTAAGAGTCACTGCTGCCCAGCTCATCGAGGAAATCCGAATCCTGGGTCAAATCCTATGATACAAAAGTGGGAAAATGAAAATTACATGAGGGCCTTCTCTGTCCTTTAAATCTTCAAAACACGTCTTCTCCTCTTGTTCTTGAGCTTGCCTGAGCTTTATTGTCCTTGATGATTCTCCACTAGGATTTGTAAGACTCCCTTGTAAAGGAAAATTCTTCTGGGAATTTTTTGAGAGCCTTCTCATCTGTCATTCTGTTTAACCCAGTGTGTCTCTATGTAGAATGGCGCCATTCTTTCACCTATCTAAGGTTCTCATGTTCTGACAATGTCTCTCTCTTCAATTGGTATTCTTCTTCTGTTGGGTAATCACTTCTTCTTGACAAGGAAAATTCCACTGGGCATTTGTAGAGGAAGGTGTCACCTCTCTTGCTTTCTTTTCGGCATTCTCTGGTGGGGTCATGGATGAGAAGCTTGTGTGTCCTTTTGAGTGTACTCATCTTCTTTGTGGCGAATTCCCCTTGTTTGCTTCTCTTTCCCTTTGCCTGTTTGCTCTTTTTTTTAGCTCCAGTATCAAAACCATTTGATTTCCCGCCTTGCATGGGCCTGCAAATTTCTCAAGATAATAGTGAGGTATCTGAAATTCAAAATGGAAGCACTTGTGGCTTACTTGGTTATTTTTGTGTGTGAATGCATAGGAATGAAATGAAAACAAATTTTTTTTTTTTTTCAAAAAAAAATTTTTCTTAGAAACTTTGTGCAAGTGCTTAAAAGGGAAAGGCAAGACCAATGGCCGTGGTAAATTGCCTTATTAGCTTGAGGTGTTTTGAGACAGTGTGCCTGACAGGCTTTCTCATGAATTTCTTGACTTGTGCCGTCATTGACTCTCGGAGGTTCTACAAAGGCTTAAAATGAGGATCATCTCAAGGAATGCTTTCCCAGCCCCAGTTCTAATTTTTCTCACTTTGATCCAGTCTTAAGTGGTTTCAAGATTTTGCAATTGAAGGCTTTCCCTTTCTTTTTCTCCCCGAGGTTAGTGCCTGCCCCAGTTTAAGGGTTTAAACTGACTTTCATGCATCATGCCCTTTAGATCTAAGAGGTCTTTAAAATAGGACGAAACATTGGCCGAGTTTTAAGTCTAAGAAATGATGGGATATAAATCTCAAGTTCTTGTGTTTCTTAGGTTAACGGTTTGTGTCTTGCTAAAGCTGATTCTTCTTTTGAATTCCTTCATCACTGATCTACATAGATCCAAATGTCACATTTTCTGCAATCAAAAAGGACTTTCTTATAGGATGAAAAGAAGTCTAAGGTCTTGGTTTTTGAAAGAAAGGGAAGATGGCTCAAAGTTTTACAAATGGGTTGAGTCATGTTTTGAACCTTTTCTTGACTGCTTGGGCCTTGTCAATGCCTTTTCATTTTCTTTCATTTTCTTTTTGGGTCTTTTGCGACCGTCGCCTTTTCCTTGGCCTTTTCTTTCATTTTCTTTGGGTGTCCGCCTTGATTCGTATGCCCTAGTGTGCTTTCTGTTTTCTTTTTGCTTCATTTTTGCACATCCATGTTTTGTTTCTTTTTCTTCTTTCATACCAAGCACTATGTTTAGGGCTCATGACTCAATGGGTTAAGAAAAAAAAAAATTAGGCTCAACTGATTTGACTAGGGATTTTGTTTTGAAGACTTGATAGATAAGCAAGGATGGCCTTTCATCATTTTGCAGAAGTTGTGACAACCTTGTTTAGGTATTCGATGCAAATTTAGTTCAGGAATAGTTTGCTTCCTTTTGTTCTTATTCTTTTTGGCTCTGCCCCAGTGTGGGGTGGCTAGACACAATACGGGTATTTGAATAACATGAACAAGCCCAAAGTGTTTGACTAGCGATTATTGATTCAGGATGCAGAAGGATGGCCTCTCATCCTTTCTCAAAGACATGATGCAAAAGTCAGCCTTGACCCTTAGCTGGTTTAGGCACTTTTTCTTTCTTTTTCTTTTCCTCTCTTTGCTCTCAGGGATCGCTCTAGCCCAATGTAAAGATAGGTGTGGAAGGAAAATCAGGGTCTGGATCAGGAAAGGATGGCCACTGGCTCAGTAAAGGTTCTCATGGGAGCAATATCTTGCACCCAGCTAAAGACACCTTTGAGAAACTTGGCATCTTTCCATGATCATGGTCATGTCGAAAGGGTGGTGGTCTCAAAGCGATGTCATCATCGACCAAGCACTTGCCAATTTTTATTTTTTTTCTTATTTATTTATTTATTTTTTCAAAATTTTTTAAAGTTTGCATGAAAGTAAAGGTATGCAAAAACACTTACAAAATGACTAATCCCGCTCAGGATAGTCGATGCAAAAAAAAAAAAAAAATTTAACTTAGCCTCGAAATGGTGGACTTGGAGGAGAACCATGTCTGAGAGTTGGTTGCGCCTTGCAACCTTGCTTGATTTCTTCAACTTGTCCTGCTTGAAGATGCCCCCTTGTGATTTGGAAGAGGGTTTTGAGTCACAGCAGTGGCTGGTGTGTTGGTTGGAGTAGGAGGGTCCACGGTGAGGCGTTTTTGATCAATCAAGTCTTGGATATCATGCCTCAGATCCCAACATCTGTTGGTGTCATGTCCCGGTGCCCCTAAGTGGTATCCACATCTCTCATTAGGATTGTAATTCTTGCCGATGAATGTTCTAGGATTTGGCGGCTTGATTTGCAAATACCCTCCTTTCAGTAATGTGGGTAGTAACTCAGCTGGTGTGTAGGGAAGTGGAGTGAATACTCTTCTCAGCCTTGCCTCCATTTCTTCTCTTGTCCTTCTTGGTGGACCCTGATATGGTACAGCCATTTGTCCCTGATTCTGTGGAGCTGTTGTCAGGGACCTCTGAGAGATGTGATAAGGTTGAGTAGGTTGAACATAGTTCACTGCCTGCCCTTCTTGTAACTGTTTTTGAGGTTTGGCCTGGCGGGTTCTCCACGATCACAAAACCTGAGGAGTAAGTCTAACTCCTCAATTGTGGGTGTCAACTCTATAGTCCCAAATTGGAAAACTGAAAATTGAGGATCCTAGAATAACAAGGATGACTGAATCATGTTCCGATTGATTGGCACATTCAATAGGGACAAGGTTTGCCCCATGTGGTATTGTGCCTCCCACTTAATTTGCTCATCCCCTTGGAGCTGCCGTGCCCAAGATCGGATCCAAGGAGTATCCCAGGCACACTTCTCTATCCTAGGGAACTTGGTTTTCTCAGAAGATGAAGACGATGCCATGTACTGTACTATCCAATTAGTGTTCCAAGTCATTTTGGATTTCAAACGTGAAAGCTCTCTATTAGTGTAATGAATAGTAAAAATTAAAGCAAGTAAAAAAAAACGGGACATCACCATATTTCATGTCTCTAAACAAGAAAAGAAACCATGCACACAAAGTGTGTGATCCTAAGGGTTGGTCCTGTCAAGGCACGACTCCTAGACATACTTGTGTAAGGAAGCACACCTAAGTCCTGACCAGCCTTATCCTTTCATCTGCTCTTTCATTTGCTAATGTCAAACTTACAACTTGCCAGCTAGGGCGAAAATTACATGATGTACAAAAAGCTAAAAAAAAAAATGCAATCTTAGGGTTGTTAAGAACTCTAAGAAGGGATACACTTGATTCAAAAAGGGTAGGTTAAAAAAAAAAAAAAAACCTAAATCTAGGGTTCCAATTTCTTTTTTCTGATTTGGCCTGCTTTCATCTGCTTAAAGACTGATTCGGACTCAAGATACTTCCTACGGACTCAATGGGTCGAGGCCCACGGCTCTCAGGACTCAATGCATGGATCTGGGGTGGTTCCCCTGATCAAAGTTTAGGTAAGCTCCCTAATTTAGGCCTGAGGTAGCCCAAAATCTAGGGTCTACTCAATTTGATACAAAAGAAGGCAAGGGTTGTTGCCCCTGATGGACTCTTGGGTTTTAGACTTCATTCGTCATTCACATTCACATTCACATTCACATAGTAGGGTGTATTAGAGCATTAGGTGGGAAAAGGGTACCCAGCCCGAGACAAATGCCTACAAGGGTCTGAGCCAAGTACTAAACCCTCGCATACCACGGCAAGAAACCAGTGGCGCTATAGGAATCTAGATACCTGAGGGGATGTTTTACCTCGCTTTCCCTGGCAAGCCAAGGGCGTGTAAGGCTAATACCATCCCAAAATTTGTTTATACGATAAATAAGGGTGGCTGCTAGAGAGATCTAGGTTTTGGTAATCATTCAATCGGATCACCCACGCGGGCTCCCTCACGCGTGTCACCCCACACAATTTATATCAAAGCATGTAAATAAACCACAGTGTGCGTGAGTGCACATGTGTGCATGGGAAGGAATTTTCACTGTCTCATATAGTAAAGTGATGAATTGGTACACAAAACAATGCTTCGAGAGAGTTCCCAGGTAATTGGAGGGGTCACAGTGGTCCCACTTAAAAACCAATTTCCTTAGGCAATTATCTCGTCCTTTATGACAGAACTCCCCAGAATATGTTCTTGTGTATATTCAACACTTACTAAATAAGGCGGCAAATCTTCCTTGACCCATTTGTGCAAGTGTGTGCATATGTACAAAAAGAGTGTGCGTGCATGTGCAAGTGTGTGTACATGTGCAAAGAATAAACCCATTATAATCCAACTAATCAAACTGGGCTAGGTCGGTCCCCAGCGGAGTCGCCAAGCTGTGCGCACCTCGGGAGCGCGGTAAAAGCGGGTTACTTGTCTTTTATGGAGTCGCCACTACCTGAAATGGTGCAGGTAGACACCTTGTTGTCTTTTGGTCTGAACCAGTGATTCTGGATAAGTGACCCGATTACAACCCAGGGAAGTCCTTGAACACCCTGGGTTGCCCCACCGAAATGGGTTCCCTTAAATTAGTTGGGTAATATTTGGGTTGTTTTACTATTATTTAATTCTTCTTTTTTTTAATTTATCTTTTATATTTTATATATTTTTTATTTATTTATTTTGTATGATCACATGTGTACAAATATTGGAGGAATGAAGGTTGCTATATTACATCATGTATAATACATATAAAAAATTCTAAATAAAAAATTCTAAATCAAACATTTTATCTTGGAGCAATGTACTTGGTTACTTCAAAATATTTATTTACTTATCTTTTCCTTTTCTTTTTATTTTTTTTATTATTTTTTTTATCTTATCTTTCTCATATATACAAGAGATTAGAGGAATTAACATGCTCCATTATCCCAATCATTTTTTATTGTTTTTTTTAATTTTTTATGATAATTTATTTGTACAAAGCATGTGTAAAAAATTCAATCATATTTAACCATTGAAGATTACACTTTATTTTTCCATTTTTTTAATTCTTATTTCTAAGGATTTGGATAAGAGAAGAAGTGTTATGAGAAATTAATAAGAGTTACAAATGTTTAAGCCTATGATTAATAAATTAAAAAAAATTAAATATGTTAGTTAATCCTATTATCTAAAGAATTAAGAAAATAATAAAAAAATCTGGTTAGTATAAAAGTATATTAATTAAGCATATTATCTAAAGAATTAAGAAATTTAAAAAAAATTCTGGTTAGTATAGTTAAGTATGTTAATTAAGCATATTATCTAAAAATAATTAAGAAATTTAGAAAAGGATAGAGAAATAACATGAAAGAAATAACAAATGAAAGCTAGAGTTATTAAAAAGGTTTTAAAGAAGAACTAAAACATGAAATAAAATAAGTTCTTTTTAAATCCTTTAACTTTTCAGAATAACAAATTAGGCACCCTATTTTATCAAATGCTCAAAATTCAACCCACATATCCATTCATTCAACAGATTCGACCGGATAAGAGACATGCTTTGTATACTTTCATTTGTCAATTTAACAACACTGAAAAATTCAGATTCGGACATAACAGTGACATGCTTTGTATTATTTTCATTTGACAATCTAACAACATAAAACAAAAATATTTGATTAAAGAATCAATAAACAAAATAATGAAAAAAAAACCTGGTATGGAGTCGATTTCCCGGAAACTGATATGCTCAACTCCAGATGTTCCCTCCTTTCTCTTGCACAACCTCCTTCTACCTCTTTTTCTCACTTCCCTCTTTGCTTTTTCTTAAGAACTCTCTTCTTTTTATCCTCCCTTTTGCTCTCAACTTCAAGCCCTTTTATAGAGGATTCTCACCCCTTCAAATTCTTAACCCCAAACCTTTCCTCTTCCTCTCTTAAAGCCTTAACTCTTCCTCTTCCTCCTCTTAAACAACTATCCCTTCTTCTTCCTCTCTTAAACAACTAACCCTTCTTCTTCCTCTCTTAAACACCCTCATTCAATTAGGTTTGGTCAAAGTCCATTTTGTCCCATATTTTTATTAGGCTTATGTTTTTTTTAAACTTTGTTTCAATATCTCAAGAGAATATGAGTTGGACCAATTCGTCAAACTCATTTCTCTTTGTTTATTTTTATTATTATTATTTTTTTAATCTTAAACTTTTATTAACTTCGTTATTTATTTGCATAAGAAACCCCATTAGGAAACTTACTTATTTACTAAAACAACCCCACAAAATTTTAATTTATCATTGGTTACATGGCAGCCACCATGGCATACACGTGGCTACCATGTGGCATCCAATTTCGGTTTTGTAAAAATCCCCAAACTACCCTTTATTTATTTTATTCATAACTTAGCCGTTTGACATCCAATTTGAGCACGGTTTGGTGCATCAGAATCGGCTCAGAATTCTCTTTATTATGGGCTTGTTATTTCAAAAAGATGGGTCCACTATAAAAACCTCGATTTACGTGCCCACATATATGCCGGTTTAAGATATGCTTCTTGGGCAATTTTATAATGCAAAAATGGGGTGCTGACAACTAGTATAACCACAAATTAGCCAATATCATCTACGAACCCCAGCAAAACCTGGACCCAAGATCTATGCTTAAAGTCATGAAAGTTCAGAGAAGGGGAAGAGAAGGGGGGCTTACATCGGGGTACAAAATATCAGAACGAAGAGGAACAGGCTCCTCTTGAAATAGCTCAAACATATTCAAGACAGTAGCTCGATGAACCCCAAAAGCGTGCTGAGCCCTCTCTCCACTTCCCTTGAAACCAAACGTAGGGTCTCCCTTACTTAGAGACTCTCATACGGTGAAAAGGAGAGGATAATGCATGCCGAACTAACATGGAAACAGACTTATACCGGGAAGAAAGCAAGCCTAGTAGATTCTTTAGAAAAAAATCCTCATTTTAATATATGCACGATAAAAGGGGGTAAGGAACCTTACCTTAGTGTTCTGAGCTCTCCTTATGGCATGTGGGGTCACTCCTTGCGGCAAGACAAGGCTGGGAGCTCTCCTTTTGCACCACCAACAGCAGCAAGCCTTTGCTCGTTTGGGTGGAAGCGGAGAAGACGAAGGGAAGAAAGAGAGAATCCCACGATCAGGGTGAGGTGCTTGGGGTTTATGGAGGCAAGGAGGGCTGGGAAGAGAGGGCTTCGGGTGAAGGAAGAAGAAGGAGTAGGGAGTAAGCCCAGCAATTCAAAGGTAGCCAACCAAAACAAAAAGCTGGCCAACCAAAAGAGCCAACCCTCGGCAATGAGGGGGGCTGTGGCTTTTATAGAAGAGAAAATTGGGTGTCCGCTAGGTTGGCGCCGAGCTGGCGCCAAGTACCCGAGACTTGGCGTGAGTGAGGCATCATCATTCCAAAAATTAAATGGGGCCGCTAAACGGTCGGGAAATCAGGTATTTACGGATTTAGTCCTTGGACATTTTTGATTTAATCCGATACTCTTGGATTTTCACATATTTGGTCCCTGGGTATTTTTGATTTAATCCCTGGGATATTTCGTATGTTTGGATATTCACTGATTTGATCCCTGAGATATTTTCCTGCACCACTTGCCACGTATGTAGCTCCCTGCCACGTGTGCAGTTTCTTGGTTTTGTTGCTCAGAAACTTTGACAGCTCATATCTTCCTCATCCGGACTCCGATTTGAGCAAACTCAATTACTTTAGAACCGTATCAGAGCCCTCCATCCAATGACATAGGGCTAAGCACCTGGCTCGGGGTTCAACAAAAAGTCAACTTTCGGCTCCCCTCAAGTTTGACCGGCCCATAGACCCTTCATCCGGACTCCGATTCCTGCAAACTCAGTTGCATTGGAACCGTGTCGAGATTCTCTATCCATTGAGATAAAGCAAGGTGGCAAATTATCACTTGATCAAAAAGTCAATATTTCCACCCCTTAGGGTTTGACTTTCTGTCTAGGGTTTGCATTTTCGGCGCCTCTGGGAGCGCAAAAATGAGGTGGTTACAGTTAGCAAACATCGTGTCGGTTCCCAAGAAAGACGGAAGGGTCAAGATGTGTGTCGACTACAGAGATCTGAATAGAGCAAGCCCAAAGGATGACTTTCCATTACCACAAATTGACGTGTTAGTTGACAACACAGCGACGCATTCTATGTTCTCGTTCATGGACGGATTTTCTGGTTACAACCAAATAAGAATGGCATCTAAAGATATGGAGAAGACATCCTTGATCACACATTGGGGCACATATTGCTACCATGTGATGCCATTCGGACTGAAGAATGCGGGCGCTACATATTAGCGGGTGATGACTTTGTTATTCCACGATATGATGCACAAGGAGATGGAGGTATATGTGGCTGACATGATTGCAAAGTCAAAAGAAGAGGAAAGTCACTTGGTGAACCTTGGAAGAGTTTTCGATAGGCTCAGAGAGCACAAGCTCAGGCTCAATCCGAACAAATGTGTGTTCAGAGTTACTTCTAGAAAACTGCTCGGATTTATCGTTGGAAAATGAGGGATTGAAGTGGACCCCACCAAGGCCAAGGCAATTCTGGAAATGCCTCCTCTGTCGAAAGAGGAGGAAGTGAGGGGTTTCTTAGGCAGATTGTAGTATATCAGTCGGTTCATAGCACAAATGACTCTGTATGTGAACCCATATTCAGATTGTTGAAAAAGGACAACCCAATTGTTTGGAATGAGGACTGTCAAAAAGCATTTGACAAGATCAAGGCATATCTGATGAGCCCACCGACTTTGGTCCAACCAGTTCTAGGACGGCCTTTGATCATGTACCTGATAGTCTTAGAGACAGCAGTGGGATGTGTGTTAGGACAACATGATGACACAAGAAGAAAAGAGCAAGCAATCTACTAATCTCCAGCTTGGATCCACTGAAAAGACATGTTGCGCCTTGGTCTAGGCAGCTCAGAAGCTTCGACACTACTTGCTTAGCCACACAGTCCTAGTAATCTCCAGCTTGGATCCACTGAAGTACATCTTCGAGAAGCCAATCTCTACTGGAAGAGTGGCCAGATGGCAAGTCCTTCTATCTGAATATGACATTGTCTATACCACAAGGAAGGTAATAAAAGGACAAGCAATAGCGGACCACTTGGTAGAGCATCCCCTACAAGACTACCAGCCGCTCCTTACTGGTTTCCTAGATGAGGACGTTATGTCTGCAGAACAGGCAGAGGAATCTACCAAGTAATGGAAGATTGGAGAACCAGAGATATAAAGTTGGTACCATACCAAGAACTGATCAAGGAGCTAGAAGAACAGTTTGAAAGTGTGACATTTGACCAACGTTTTCAGTTTCGCAACGTGCTGCCAAAAAATCAATTTTTTTCAATTATCGATGCATTTCGACACAAAAAATCGGTTATTTGAAAATCGACTGATTTTTTGTAGCGTGCTGACGAAACATGGCGGCTTACCGAGCGAAACGAGCCAAAACAAGCGATAAAGAGAAAAAAAAGTGATTTTTTTTAAAATTTTCATCAGCGATTTTTTGTGGCGTGCCGGCGAAATGGAGTGGCGTGCCGACGAAATTTGGACAGAATAAAAAAATCAAGTTTTTTCTAGTTTTTTGACTTTTTGATTTTTCTGGCATTTCGTCGTCATGCCGGCGGCAAGAATCGTCGGTACGCCCATCGAAATTGAAATTGAAAACCTTGCATTTGACTATATGCCACGAGACAAGAATCAGTTTGCAGATGCCTTAGCAACATTGGCCTCCATGGCGACCACCCTTGATGACACATGGGTACAACCTCTGGAGATAGAGATTCGATGTTATCCCGTCTACTGTTTCAGTATTGAGAAGAGGAGGCCTGAAGAAAAACCTTGGTATGCAGACATCGAGAGATACCTGACAGACAGGATTTTTCTAGAAAGTGCTATAGCAGCCGAAAAGCGAACGATTCAGAGATTGGCAGGACAGTTCTTCCACAGTGGAGGCAAAGTGTACAAAAAGTCGTACAATGACTCACTATTGCTATGTGTCGGAGAGGATGAGGCACATAAGTTGATTGATGAAGTCCATGGAGGTCTGTGCGGCGCACATATGAATGGCCACATGTTAGCAAGAAAGATTCTGAGGATGGGCTACTATTGGTTAACGATGGAGTCGGATTGTTACGTCCATGTTAGGAAGTGCCAACTGTGCCAGATTTACATGGATAACATCCATGCACCACCAAATACTCTGTACTCTATGACTTCGCCTTAGCCGTTTGCCATATGGGGGATTGACATGATTGGGCAATTCCATCCGAAGGCATCAAATGGGCATTGGTTCATCTTGGTCGCAATCGACTATTTCACCAAATGGGTAGAGGCCATGTCCTTCGTGGATGTAAAGAAGTCTCATGTACTCAAGTTCATCAGGAACAACATCGTTTGCCGCTACGGTGTGCCCGAGGCGCTCATTACAGACAATGCCAAGAATCTGAACAATAAAAACATGGAAAAGATGTGCAAAGTTTTGAAGATCAGACATTTGAACTCTACAGCATATCGGCCCAAGATGAATGGAGTAGTAGAGGCTGCCAATAAGAATCTAAAGAAGATACTTGAAAAGATGGTAGTCACCTACAAAGATTGGTATGAGAAGCTTCCCTCTGCACTGAACACATATCAGACGTCGATCAGGACATCAACTGGGGCAACTCCCTTCTCCCTTGTGTACGAAATGGAAACAGTTCTCCCAGTGGAAGTACAGATTCCCTTGCTCAAAATATTGAAGGAAGCAGAAATCGATGACATCGAGTGGGAAAAATCACGATTTGACCAATTGCACTTGTTGGGTGAGAAAAGAATTAAGGCTTTGTGCCATGGCCAACTCTATCAACAGAGAGTGGCACGAGCCTACAATAAGAAAGTAAAGCCATGACTCTTCAAGGTGGGGGACCTTGTCTTGAAGAAGATATTCCCCCACCAAGAAGACAATAGAGGGAAATTCAGGCCGAACTATGAAGGGCCATTTGTAGTTCACAAGGTTCTGTCCAAAGGCGCATTGATCCTACAAGAGATGGATGGAGTTATTTTTCCTGAGCCAATAAATGCAGATGTAGTTAAATTGTATTACGCTTGAGATCGTTCCAATTGGGAAATGAAGAGAGGCCATCCTTGACTCTCCCTCGAACCAAAAATCCCTTCCAAACACCCTAAAGTTCTCCCTTAGTTAGACACTTTTGAGCCTTAAATGTTTCTTCTCAACCTAGTACATGTGTTCTACATTCCAAACAGGTCATTCCGGCCCAAAAAAAATAAAGCCTTCTGTGCGCACCTAAACCTGGCCTAGATCGCACACCGGGCGCACTTTTCGTGCGTGCCTCGGGACATTCGGAGTCGCCACTGCCTGAGAGTGCAGGCAGACACGGTTTTGCCCTAACCGGGTCTAAGTCTGGTCTGCGGCTTATTAAAGATCTAGCTAAGTCCTCAGTTACGGTTCGGGGAAGTCTTAAAGACACCCCGGTCCGCCCCGTCGGTCTGACGGGTCCCTCGGGTCTCCCTAGTTTTTGAGTCAATTTCACTCTTCCTAGACCAGCATGCTGCCTTATTAGGTCTGGCGGGGCCCTCTGAAGGTGTGGGTCCCTTTTATTTTGATTTTATCTTTCTTATTTATTTAGATGAAGTGGGTCGGACCCGGATCCCGTTGGAAGACCCGTGGGCTGCCATGGTTGGGCCTTAGGCCCAGTAGGGTTATTGGGTAACCTTTTTTGGTTATTTAAATTTTATTTATTTACACTTTTATTTGGGCTTGATGGGCTTGGATTTGGCCCATTAGCCAAATATCAAGTGGCGTGGAGCCCATTTGTTGAAAATGGGCCTGGTTTGGGCCAGTCAAAGGTGGGCCCTGTAATTGAGCCCAAAGGAGGGTATTGGTGGGCCCACCTAGGCCCACAATCCACAAAGGGGCTAAAGATAGCCCAAACATCCCTTTGAGTCGGGTCATGTTGGTTCGGATCGAAACAAATCCAACCGGGTCGAAAAATTACATTTTTTAAGTTATTTTTATAATTGCCCGTATTTGAAATACGGGCTAGCCTTGCCCGTAAGTACAACACGGGTCGGGATCGCTCGTATAGTAAATACGGGCACATCTAGCCCGCTCTGAGTATACGGTTACACTTGGTTTTGCAATTTTGCATAGAATTTGATTGGGATCAACTTGACGGCCTTCAGGGGGTGTTCGGCGACCACCCACTTGAATTCTGTAGTGCTCCCCAGATGCTCCATTTGTTTCATTTGGCTTAAAGAGCCACTTTTCTTTGTCTTTCCATGCTTCCCAAAAGCTCATTTTTCTTGTAGTCCCACATGACCATTGCCAAGAGAGGAGAAGGGGGAAATTACAGGGATGTAAGGGATCTTTACAAGGGAGTCACATCTCTCTTTGTCAATAAGCAAAAAGAATTAAGAAAGTATCTTAAACATTAGTTAAAGTGTCCCTTTTTAACTTAAGACATTTTTCTTTCCTTAAGAGGAGTTTCCTCCATGTTGTGGAGAGTTCATCACCATGCAAACAAAAGAAAACAGGTGAGATAGAAATAACAAGATAAAAGCATGTTTAGGAAGCCTTAAATTCAATGTATAATGAACAATACATTACCGAAAACACTTCTTTGCTATTACCTTGTTCTTGGTGATATGTGATGGTGCTCTGCGAATTTTGACAGCGCTTCCGCGTCTCCTACGGATTCCTCGAATGGGTTTTGGAAAGGGTCTTGAGGGGTTGTTTATGCTTGCAGAGTGAAAGGGGTAAAGTTTAGGCAGCAACTCAGGGGCAAAATGGGTATTTGGTGCTTGGGATTGGGGTGGCGGCACTTGGGCAGAGGTTGGCCGTGGAAAGCATCAAGAGGGAGTGGGGGTAGGCCAAAAGGAATCGGCTTGTTGAAATGAGGGGGGTGGCTTCTCTATTTATAGGCAAAATTTTCGTGCCCGTATTTGAAGTACGGGCATGCCTTGCCCGTAATTCAAATACGGGCGAAAAACGCACATTTCCAAATCTCGCAAAATCGGCCGTACGGGACGCGTGTCTCGCCGTATAGCGACACGCGTCCCTTTCTAGATGCTCGCCCGTATTTGAAATACGGGCATGCCTCGCCCGTACTTCAAATACGGGTTAGCACGTTTTTTAAATGCTGGATTTGAAACACTTTATTAAATTTGATTTTTAAACGGATTTTATTCGATTTTAATGATTATTATATTAAAATATCTTCAGATATTTATTAAAATATTATTAAACAATTATTTTATTTATTTTATTCATTTATTCTGCCTTTTTGCTGCTGTTTTGCCACATGGGCAGTTTTCTTGAAACTTCAACTGCCTATAACTTTTCCTTCTGATGTCCGATTTCAGCAAATTTGGTGTCGTTGGAATCGGCTTGGAACCCACTATCCATTGGGATCAAGTTTGGAAGCTGAATTAGGGTTGAGCAAAAAGTCAACTTTTGCTTCCCAAAAAGTTTGACCGGGTCATAACTTCCTCATCCGGACCCCGATTCCAGCAAACTCAATTGCGTTGGAACCGTGTCGAAATGCTATTTTCAATAAGATGAAGTTTGATGGCCAATTCTCTTTTGGTCAAAAAGTCAAATTTCAGCCCCCTTAGGGTTTGACTTTTTAATTAAAATTTTCATTTTCTGCATTTTTGGGGTGCAAAAATCAGGTGTCTACACCTTCAAAAAGAAAAAAAGAAAGAAAGAGAGAAGAAAGAAGAAAAAGAAAAAAGTTGTCAAAAAGAAAATGGCGAAAAGCAAAAACAAAAAAAAGAGAGAGAAGAAGACAACAGAAAAAGGAGAAATGTGAATCCCACAAAAATAAAGGTACAAAATAAGCCAGGATGTAAGTCCCAACAACAATAAAAGAATAGAACACTGTGCAAAACCAAAATGTTAAAGCCTTTTGAGCCACTCACCTTCTTTTCATACCCCAAAACAAGCCTACGTTTCGTCCCATTTCCAAGACCTTTCAGATCCCAAGAGGAATGATTTTGAACGGAACAATCAAATTTTCATTTGTTAGTGATGATAGTGTAAGCACCCAAATTTTGATCAAACCAAAAAGAAAAAAAAGAAGAAAACAAAAAATGTGCTAAAAGACAGCAGAAAAGTCAAACCCTGAGGGGTCAAAAATTGACTTTTTGATCAAGAGAAAATTAGTCACCTTGCCTTATCTCAATGGATAGAGAATCTCGACACGGTTCCAACGCAACTGAGTTTGCTGGAATCGGAGTCCGGATGAAGGATCTATGGGCTGGTCAAACTTAAGGGGGAGTCGAAATTTGACTTTCTGCTAAACCTCAATTCAACTGCCTAACCCTATCCCAATGGATATAGGGCTCCGATATGGTTCTAACGCAACTGAGTTTGCCCAAATCAAAGTTCGGATGAAGAAGATATGAGCTGTCGAAGTTTCCGAGCAGCAAAACCGGAAACTGCACATGTGGCAAAGAAACAGCACACGTGGCGACAAACGCAGCAAAATATCTCAGGGGGCAATCTTTAAATATCCAAAACTTGCCAAAATATCACAGGGGGCAATCTGCAGATATCCAAAAGTGTCAAATCGGTCAAGTCGAGGGGCAAATTTGTAATTTTTCCGATTTGTATCCGACCGAATATATCGGATACACATACTTTTGTGTGTATCCGACACTATTCATCGGATACAAGGAGATCCGCCAGCGAGATTCCCGCGGATTCGCCGACAGATTCACTCAGAAAATTGAATTTTCGAAATGATTGTGTTTGTATCCGACATTTTATGTCTGATACAAAGGAAGCCTAGTGTATCCGACATAAAATGCCGGATACAAAGAACGTGTAGTGTATCCGACATTAAATGCCGGATACATTAAGTTTTCTATAAAAAAGCAACAGCAGCCCCATTTCGGGGGTTGGCTTCTTTTGGTGAGTTTCCACCTTTCCTTCTCGATCCCCACTGGTCTGAATCCCCTCTCTTCCACCACTCCTTGCCTCCACAACCATTACACACCACCTTAAGCCCATTCCACCTCCTTGTTTCTCTTTTCTTCTTCTTTCTCATCCAACCCAAAGGGGGAGAAGCTGCTGTTGGTGGGAGAAGGTGCTGCTCCAGCCGCTTCCTTTGTTTTAAGGAGGCTCCACACGTCACAAAAGGGTGCCTAATCCCCAAGGTAATGTTTCCTACGATCTTTTGTTCAACATAAGTCAAGATGAGCCTATTTCGAGCATATGTGGGTATTTTCTATGTGTAGTGTCTCTTCTCTTTGTTTTTTTCTCTTCATGTTGAATATGGAAGCCCCATGGTAAGGGGGGAGATGCACGTGTGGTCCATGAGGGGTGAGGGACCGTCTCAGCATGTGTTCCATAGCCTTAATAGCATAATCTCGTTATTGATGTCCCATTTGCAAGAGGAAGCATGTTTCCTCCTATTTAGCCTTCTTTTGTACCCCATGTAAACCCCCTGTATTCCCTTCTCGTGGTTGCTCTCCTCTCTCTCCGTTACTACTTTTCGGTCGTCCTCGGTGGTGGTCATGAGACTTCCCTCTCGCAAGATCTAAGAGCTAAGGTTTGTGAAAGCGTGTGCATGTGTAAGCACCCATTTCGTTTATTTTGCATCACTTTTTGTGCTTACTGTGTTGAGTGAGATTAGAAACCAGAACAAGGACTCCTTGGTCCCTGTCCAATCATTGCATCGGATCCAAAGTGGAAGAGGTAAAAACAATGCCTCTTCCCTTCCCTTTTCCATGTTAGAAAAATCACCAAAAGTGACCAAATTGGGCCATTCCCTCTCACCTGAACCAATGTGGGCTCACACAGGAGCCCACACCATCCCTGGAACACCCTGAGGAGCCTAAAAACCCAACCCCAATGTAAAAATCCAAGAAAAAGGCTTCTGTGGGCTGATTCGGCAACTCAGGTCGGATCAACAGAAACCCATGTGTAGCCAGCTAAAGATGCCGGATACACTGAGCCTAGTGTGTAACCGGCATCTTAGGTCGGCTACATTGCCAGACTGCTCTTTTGCTATCTTTGTGATAATGTGCTGATTTTTTGGTTTGTTTGATCAATCCGGATGAACCAGAAGGCTTTCCGGGCCAGGATGGGCCATGGACCGACTCGGTCCAAATTGATTTCCGGTGGGCCTTCCAACGGGGCCCACCAAGCCTGACCAACTTATTTGTGCTTAAATAAGATAATTAAAAGAGTTGAGTGGGCCAGACCCTTTGAGGCCCACCAAAGCCCATCTGGGGCAACATGCATGTTTAGATCTATGCTTGGTTTGGCCAAGATTGCGGGTAGGGCCGGTCGGGCCCACTAAATCCCATCGAACCAAACCAACTTAGGGTTTCCAAACCCGAACTCATGAAGTCTTGGGCTTTCAAGTCCAAGCCCAGGTAAAGGGCCCCAAGCCCAAAGCCTGGTCCATTTTGGCACAGTTAATCAAGATAATCTCAAAATCATTTGGCAACCAACCGTGTGGCCCGCTCAAGGGCCCACAAAGCGATCCCGGCCCACATTGGCATGAAAATCCACCTAATAATCAAACTTGAACCATCAAATAAGATCAATTCACTTGAACCAAGCCCAAAGGGCCTCTTAGGTTTAGACTTAGGCCCACTAGGGGATATGTGGGCTTAACCAAGCCCACCAAGGGATTCCCAGTAGGCCTTCCAACGGGGCCCGCCCAATCAGACTCAGATCACTCTAAGTTAAAAAGATAAAAATCAAGTAAAGGGACCCACACCACTTTGGCGGTCCTACCAGACTTAACCGAATTGCATACTGGAATAGGAATCGGGTGAGTGAGAGACCAAAGTTGACTCAAAACCAGGATAACTATGGGACTCGTCATTCGACGGGGTGGACTGGGGTGTCTACGGACTTCCCCAGACCGCAACCGAGAACCTACTTAGAATCTCAAGCCGCAGACCAAGCCTTAATAGACTAACTTAGGCATCCAGGTGTCCGCCTGCACCCCATCAGGCGGTGGCGACTCCAATTTCCCATTTTTACCTGTGTGATCCAGAAACAGGTGCGCACAGATAGAATTCAGCATTCCCTCAAAAGCCAGACGCAATGAAAACCCAAAAGAGGGCGTTGTGTGCAAAAGGGGTCAGTCGTGGCAAAAAAAATTTTTTTTTGGTCATATCTTGACTGGGCAAAAGCAAGAATACAGAAAGAGCAAAAACAGAAATGAGCAGTGAATTGGGAGAAGAAAGAAAGATGATCCTAAGGGCCTGGCTTGGTGAGCCGCGTTTGAGTTAGGACTTCACAACGGCCCGTGATGACAATATTACAGAAAATACCAAAGCACACCAAGTCCCATCTGACCTAGGGGCTAACCTTATGATAAATACAGGCACAAGCACACACTAACAAGTCTGTGTTTTCCTGTAATTATTCTGCTTAACTATTTTGGATTCCCCAGTAGTGCTGCTAACCTTAGGAGATGAGTTCACTACCATGATGTGAGCCATCTTTCGCTGAGATGAGTAAAAGGCTCAAAAGGGAATCAAAGAAAGATGAGCCTTGCACATATTCCCTAGCGGGTCAGTAACTAACATTCTATCCTTCTTTCCTTTACAGGTACAGACAGAGAAAGAAATGAGCACAGGGCAAGAACAAAGATAGATCCCGAAAAAGAAAAGCGAATACCCTCTTCCCTGATCTCCAGTGGAGCCTATGTACTGTTGGAGAGTGGTATTGATAAAGAGCAGAACCCAAGAAAATGGGGATTGACCGAAGCAACTCCTAATGCTCAAAGCAGGTATATGGCATTCTCTCATTAATCCCTAGTGGAGCTTTGAAGACAGGGAAAAGTTCCATAAGCACCATATCCCCAAAGAGTCACCCCGCTCGACAGAAGTTCAAACTGTAGCCCTTAACATCCCCAGAGAGTTGCCATGATCAACAGGAGCCCGAACCACAACCTGTGATCGACATGGAAGAACAGATTCGACAAAAAAAAAAAAAAAAAAAAAACAGGAATAGAGAAGGGATCCCCACCAATCCTCGACAGAGGCTCCTCAAATCCCCAGCGAAGTTTGCTGCAGAAGCCCTAACGAGTGTGCTCGAATCGCACCAGACATTAAAAAAAAAAAAACAAGGCTATGTAAAAGAAAAGAGGTAGAGGCTCCCACCAATCCCCAGTGGAGTCATTCCAAACCGGGAAAACCTCTACCTCATCGTAAAAAGAGCTGATAGAAGGGCTATCCCCCTAACCGAGGAGGCCATGCGCATAGAAGCAGTGAATCCTTTCAAGACTTGAAGGAAAGAGCAAAATGAAGAACTGCTGGGCGAATGTGCCCCATCTTGTAATTTTGACTTCCAACTTTTGTAAATAGAGTAGAATAGGTGTGAGTGGTCTCCCGGTATGACGGATAGCAGCAAGAGAGCCTCCTCCCATCCTCTCCTTCTCACCTCTTCATACCCAACCCTTTGGCCAACCAAAAAAAAAAAAAAACCTCTAAAAGTCCTTAAGTCTGAAAAGAGCAAAAGAAGTCAAAACTGAAATCACCTAAAAGCTTTAATGGAACTAACAAGAAGAAAAAACATTTTCAACTGTTTTGCATCAACGTCAAAACAAGTTGATGAGCTCAAATTCAATCTTATCTCCTTTTCAAAACATGAACTAAAAGCCAAGGACCCACTCCCCAAAAAACTCGAGACATGAAGGGTGAGGAGGCTCCAAGGCCAGGAAGTGAGCATGTTGATTGGCACTTCCCCTTTCATTGAAATCATAAAAGAAATTGAGCTCGACAACCATATCGACAGAAATGTAAAGCACAAAAATAAGGTTTTTTTTCTTCTTTGCCGTTCATCCACAAGGTGACTCCAGCAAAGAGGGGCAGCTGTCAACACCTCATTTTTGCACCCCGAGAAATGAAAGAATAAAAATCTTAACTAAAAAGTCAAACCTTGAGGGGTCCAAAATACTGACTTTTTGATCTGATGCAAATCAACCACCATCCTTCTTCCCTTTGAAAAGGAAATTCCAACACGATTCTAACGCAACTGAGTTTGCTCAAATCGGAGTCCGAATGAAGAAGTTATGAGCTGGTCAAACTTAAGGGGAGCAGAAATTGTCCTTTTGCTTAAACTCAGTTCAGCTGCCAACTCTAATCCCAGAAGATAGAGGGTCCCGACGCAATTGTGTTCGCCGGAATCGAAGTCCCGGAGAGGAAGATATGAGCAAAACTGGATTCCAGGACACAATTTTACACTTCTGCTAAAAATCTGAATTTGCTGTTGTGCGCACCTGATTTCGGCCACACGACGAGGCGCACGCAAAACGATGCGTGCCTCAGGATTTGTTTGGAGTCACCACTACCTGATGGGGTGCAGGCAGACACCTGGGTGCCTAAGTTTTTGTCTACTAAGGCTTGGTTTGCGGCTTGAGATTCTAAGCAAGTTCTCGGTTACGGTCCAGGGAAGTCCGTAGACACCTCGGTCCGCCCCGTCAAAAGACGGGTCCCATGTTTTCCCTGGTTTGAGTCAACTGAGTTTGGTCTCACCCGATTCCTAATCCGATATGCAGTTTGGTTAAGTCTGGCGGGACCACCTGAGTGGTGTGGGTCCCTTTAATTGCTTTTATCTTAATTAATTAGGTGATCTGGGTCTGGTTGGGTGGGCCCCATTGGAAGGCCCACGGTGTCCTTGGTGGGCTTAGTCAAGCCCATGTACCCTTATAGGCCTCAGTCTAAGCCTGAGAGGCCTTTAGGATTTTTGGTTCAATGAGTTGATTTTATTTTGGAGTTCAGGTTGGATTATTAAGTGATTTATATGCAAAGCGGACCGGATTGGTTTGCGGGCCCCTTAGGTGGGCCCACATGGTGGCCAAATAATTTTATTAGATTTATCTTTTTAATTTGCCAGAGTGAGTTGGACACTGGGCTTGGGGCCCGTAGTCCGAATCTGGGCCTGTAAGCCCAAGTTACCAGAAGTTAGGGTTTGCACCCTTCCTTGGTTCGGTTGGTGGGCTTTGGCGGGGGTGATAGGCCCTTGCCCTTAGTCTAGGCCAAACCACGCATTTCATGCATCAATTTCACAAGTCCGGTTCGGGTGGACCGCCTTAGGTTTGGCCCACCCGGTTTAATCGGTTAATTTTGCTTATCTTGATTAAGTTGCATGCATACATGTTTATTGGGCCGGGTGGGCCTCGTTGGAAGGCCCACTGGAAGTCAAGTTGGATCGAGGGTCCAAGTCCCATGTTGGGTTTCCGGGTGACCCGGAAACCCTGTTGGTTTATTCGGTTTGGTTCGGAAATGGCACTCACATCCAGCAATAATCACAAAAAATATACAATACTAACACTTTGTTAGGGAAAAATTGGCTCATTATACGGGGTTGGGGTTCGCCCCCCGTGGTACGGTAAAGGGCATTTTCGGGATTTTTCAAAAATATGGCAATTCGGCCTTTTTTAGGGGTATGCGCTGACCTCGGGCACTAGGCGCAAGGTCGGCGAGGTGGGCGGACCGAAAAAAAACAAAAAAAATGATCCGCGGGCGAAGTGGGCGCGAGCTGAGCGCACCCAAAAATCAAGTGGGCGCGAGCTGAGCGCACCCAAAAATCAAGTGGGCGCGAGCTGAGCGCATCCAAAATTAAGTGAGCGCGAGCTGAGCGCATCCAAAATTAAGTGAGCGCGAGCTGAGCGCATCCAAAAAGGGAAGTGGGCGCGAGCTCGGCGGATGCCGAGAAAAACGATCTGCTCACCCTTTTTTGGGTGCGCTGAGCTCGCAGAGCTCGGCGCATACCCCTACGAAACCCCATATTTTGGTTTTTTTTTTGCCCGAACTCCATTTTTAATGGTTTTTAAGCTCTGTAATCACTCTCTGGGGATCCTTAGAACCCCAGAAGACCTCTAAACATAATTGGAAATTAATCTAACCTAAGTTGTGAGGATCAAACCTCTTTGCAAACCTACAAATCCGAACACCAAACACTACAGAACATGATAAAATCCGGAAACAAACACTAACAACACCATGCATTAACATAACCCGAATAAGGAAGAAGGGAACAGGGGGGCTTTATCGGGATACATTAGATCTTCGCAGGAACATACTCCAGTAACAAAAGCAAGTAACAAAAGCAAGCAAGCAAAATGAATCTGAAGCAGGCAAGAGACCAGATCTGGTCCCGGGAGAGACTTAGCTTTCTAAACATGGCCAAATGAATCTAATCTTAGATATGCTGTGTAAAAATGCAAGAGAGAACATTACCTTGAATGTTTCGAGACCCTAGGGCGGGTGAGCACCTCCTTGAAGCACAAATGGTTGCCGGAGCAGTTCCTCTCCACACCCACAGCGAGTCCTCCCTTTTAGTTGTGAGGAACTGAAGAAGGGTTGGATGATCTTGGAATAGGGCTTGGGGTATTTCGGAAGATAGGAGAGGGTAGAGATGGAGGCTTCGAACCAGGTAGAGTGGGGAAGAGGAAGGGGAAAACCCAGCAGTCGTGCTTTGAATGCCGAAAGACAGCCAACATCCAAAAATGACCAACCCCCAAAAATTTTCGAACCCTCGGTAATGAAGCCTCGTGCGGTTTAAATAGGCGAGGAAAAGGGGATCCGCTCACATAAAAAAAAAAAAAGGGTCCGCTCAGCTTGCGCTTAGCGCATACCCGCTTGCCACGTTTGCGCAAGCGGCAAAATGATGAAAAATCATTTAATGCCGCCGCTCGTCGGTCGGAAAAATCTGACTTTTTTAGATTTAGTCCCTGGTTATTTTTGGTTTAATCCAAAAATTCCGGGATTTTTACAAATTTAGTCCCTGGGATATTTCGAACATTTGGATATTTACGGATTTGATCCCCGAGATATTTTCCTGCGCAACTCGCCACGTGTGCAGCTTTTTGCTACGTGCGCAGTTTGCCGGTTTTGCTGCTCGGGAATTTCGTCAGCTCATATTTTCCTCATCCGGGCTCCGATCTGGGCAAACTCAGTGGCGTTAGAATCGTATCGAAGCCCTCTATCCCATGACCTAGGGGTAGGCCTCCGGATCGGATTTTAGCAGGAAGTCAACTTTTGGCTCTGCTCAAGTTTGACCGCCCGCAGAACCCTCATCCGGACTTCAATTCCTGCAAACTCAGTTGCGTTGGAACCGTGTCGAGATTCTATATCCAATGATATAAAGCAAGGTGGCCAAATTTCACTTGATCAAAAAGTCAACTTTTTATCCCCTCGGGGTTTGACTTTCTCCAGGGTTTTCATTTTCTGCACTTCCAGGGGTGCGAAAATAAGGTGCTTACAGCTGTCAAACTTTAGCTCAGTGGATATGGAATCTCGACCTGATTCCAACGCCACTGAGTTTGCTAAAATCGGACATCAGATGAGAAAGTTATGGCAAGTCAAAGTTTCAGAAAAAGTTGCCCACGTGGCAAAAAGGCGAAAAGGACGAAACAAATAAAAATAGGGAATAAAATAATAATATTTACTAAAATATCTCTTTTTCAAAATTAAAATAAATGAAAAATAAAAAGAAAATCTGATAAAATCTTCAAAAATTCACCAAAATGGCAAAAGTTTGAAATCCGCGCAATTAAAACGTGCTCGTCCGCATTGTATGTGCGGACGTGCCTTGTCCGCACATGCAATGCGGATCTATCCTTATCCGAATCACCAACTAGCAGATTTAGTTTGGATTGCGCACGTTTAAAATGTGTCCGCACTTGGTATGCGGACGGGGGACGAAGCCCGTCCGCATACTAAGTACGGACATGGCCTGTCCGCATTCCATCTGCGGATCCGGCATGTTTTGTCTATAAATAAGCGCCATAGTCCCCATTGTCCAAGGTTGGCATGTCTTCTTCCCCACTGGACCCCCTGTAAGCACCTCATTTTTGCGCTCCCAGAAGAGCCAGAAATGCAAACCCTAGACGGGAAGTCAAACCCTAAGGGGTTAAAAGTTGACTTTTTGATCAAGTGATAATTAGCCACCTTGATTTATCTCAATGAATAGATAATCCCGACACGGTTCCAACGCAATTGAGTTTGCAGGAATCGGAGTCCGGATAAAGGTTTTGTAGGCCGTTCAAACTTGAGGGGAAGCCAAAAGTTGACTTTTTGCTAAACCCAAAAATCAGGTGTTTATCCCTATGCTATTGGATAGAGGGCTCCGATACGGTTCTAACGCAACTGAGTTTGCTCAAATTGGAGTCCGGATGAAGGAGATATGAGTTGTCGAAGTTTCCGAGCAGCAAAACCGAAAAACTGCACACGTGGCAAAGAGCTGCACACGTGGCAAGTAGCGCAGGAAAATGTCTCGGGGATCAAATCCATGAATATCCAAACATACAAAAGATCCCAGGGACTAATCTGGAAATACTTGAAAACACGGGTGTGCGCGCGTCAGAAATCGCGCACGGGAAAATTCGGAGTCGCCACCGCCTGGCGACTTTGCTAGGGATGAGTGGGGTCCCTCATGCTGTCACTTCCCTTTATGAGGTCTTTTATTTCTACTCCGATGTGAGTTTCTCCTGGTTGTCTGAGCTTCTATTGAGTGCAAGAAACGTCACCAAGGGTTGGTGTGAGCATGCTTCGTCTTCTTTCTGCTCTTCTTCGTAAAGCCGGCCTCTTCAGACTGGGCGAGGCTTGGGAAGATTACATCGTCGGGCATCACTTTCTCTTATTGTTGGAGAGAACTCCACTGGGGATTAGAGGATCTCGTCCTCTGTTTGTTGAAGGACCTCCACTAGGGATTTGGGAGGGATGTCCATCATCTCATTTTTGCCGTACCTGTAAAGGCGAGAAAGCATGTTAGTCATGAACTAGCTGGGGGAATGCAAAATATCCTTCTTATTCTTTCCTCGCTCTGAGCCTTTTGCCCATTGCAGCTAGAAGCGGCCTCTGCCAAGGTTAAGAGATTATCAACTTAGGTTAATAGCACAATGTGGAGCTTAAAAAATAGTTAGGCAGAACAATTACAGAGAAAACAGGTGGGTGAGTGTGTGCCTGTGTCTGCAATATCAAAAGTAATTTCCCAGGTTAGACAGGACTTGGAGTGCTTGGTATTTTTCAGTAGCATTGTCATCACTGGCTACTGTGAAATTTTCGGCTTGGGCACAACCTGCCAGTCCGGACACTTCAGATCTGTTCATTCTTTCTCATTTTACTGTCTGCCACTGCCACTGTTCTTTTTGTACCTTGCTCTGCTCAATTCCAGATGCGGCTAGTTTTTTTTTCCGACTAACCTCACAACGCCCTTTTTTCGGGTTTTCGCTGTGTCAAACCTTTCTGGGAAACTCTGAATTCCATCATTGCTGATGAACGAGGATTTACCTGTTTGCCCCGATCATTCCTTTTGGGATCTGAGAGGTCTTAGAGATAGGACGAAATGTAGACTTGGTCTTGGCTATGAAAGAAAGGATAAGTGGCTCAAAAAGCTTATTTATTTGGGTTTGCAAAGTGTGATACTTTATTGTTGGTGGGACTTACATCCTGGCTTATTTGTATTTCTACATTTTTTGGTTGGGTAAAAATTTCCCCATTTTTTTGTTTCTTTCTTTTTCTATTGCATTTTTCTCTCTCCTCTTTTTTGAGGTTTTTCTAGGCAATAATGCCCTGTTTCTTTTTCTTGCTTTGCGAGGAATGCCCTGTTTGATTGCGTAGAACACTTGCAATGGGTTGGAAGAATTTTAAGGCTCAAAATGGTTTAACTAGGGGAGAATTTAAGGTATTTGGAAGGATTTACAGTCTAAGGGAGAGTCAAAGATGGCCTCTCTTCATTTCCCAATCAGAATGATCTTAGGCGTAATACAGTTTGACTGCGTCTGCATTTATCGGCTTAGGAAAAATTTCCCCATCCATCTCTTCTAAGATGAGCGCTCCTTGGGACAGAACTTTGTGAACTACGAATGGCCCTTCGTATTTTGGCTTGAATTTCCCTCTGTTGTCCTCTTGGTGGGGGAGGATTCTATTCAACACCAAATCTCCTACCTTGAAATGCCGTGGCCTTACTTTCTTGTTGTAGGCTCGCGCCACTCTCTGTTGGTAGAGTTGGCCATGACACAGAGCCCTGATCCTTTTCTCATCAAGCAATTGTAACTGGTCAAATCTGGATTCTTCCCATTCCACGTCGCCGGTATGCCGTAGAGTTCAGATGTCTGATCTTCAGATCCTCACACATCTTTTCCATGTCCTTATTATTCAGATTCTTTGCATTGTCTGTGATGATTGCTTCAGGCACGCCGTAACGGCAGACTATATTGTTTCTGATGAACTTGAGCACATGAGATTTCTTCATATCCACGAAGGACGTGTCTTCTACCCACTTGGTGAAATAATCAATCGCCACTAGAATGAATCGATGCCCATTCGAAGCCTTTGGATGGACCTGGCCTATCATGTCTATCCCCCAGATGGCAAATGGCCAAGGTGATGTCATGAAGTACAATGTATTCGGCGGTGCATGGATGTAAATCTGGCACAACTGACACTTCCTGACGTGAGCGTAGCAGTCTGGTTCCATGGTCATCCAGTAATAACCCATCCTTAGGATCTTCCTTGCTAGCATATGCCCATTCATGTGTGCGCCGCACAATCCTCCGTGGAATTCCTCAATCAGTTTCTGCGCTTCACTTTCCTTGACACATAGCAGTAGAGAGTCATTTTATGACTTCTTGTACAGTCTACCCCCACTGTAGAAGTATTACCCTACCAACCTTTGGATAGTTCGCTTCTCTGCAGCCGAGGCACCTTCTGGCAAAATTCTATTCCTTATGTATCTCTCAATGTTTGCGTACCAAGGTTCTTCTTCGGGTGTGCTTTTCTCGACACTGAAGCAATAAACGGGGTAGCGTCGAATTTCTATCTCCAGGGGTTGTACCCAAGTATCATCTGTGATGGTGCCCATTGATGCCAGTGTGGCTAGTGCATCTGCAAACCGGTTCCCATCTCGTGGTATGTAGTCGAATGTCACGCTCTCGAATTGTTCTTCCAATTCCTTGACCAGTTCTTGGTATGGTACCAACTTCACATCTCTGGTCTTCCAGTCTCCCATCACTTGATAGATGATAAGACTTGAGTCACCGAACACCTTCAACTCTGGTATGTGCATCTCAATTGTTGCTCGCAAGCCTAACACACATGCTTCATATTCGGCCATGTTGCTAGTGCAGTCAAACAGGAGTTTCGCTGCTATGGGGTGATGGACACCATCTGGGGAGATTAGCAGTGCTCCAATCCCCTTTCCATTTATATTGACTGCCCCGTCAAAGAACATTTGCCACTTGGTTTCCTCTATCTCTTCTGTGGACTCGGTACACATCACATCTTCGTCTGGGAAGTGAGTCAGGAGCGGTTGGTAGTCTGGCAGGGGATGCTCTGCTAGGTGATCTGCTACAGCTTGTCCTTTTATCGCCTTTCTAGTCGTGTAGACGATGTCGTATTCGGACAAAAAGACTTGCCATCTGGCAACCCTACCGGTGGAGATCAGCTTCTCAAAGATATACTTCAGGGGATCGAGGTTTGAAATCAACAAGACTGTGTGACTGAGCAAATAGTGTCGGAGTTTCTGGGCCGCCTAGACCAGGGCGCAACACGTCTTTTCAAGCACTGTATATCTAACTTTGAAGTTGGTAAATTTCTTTCTCAAGTAGTAAATTGCTTGTTCTTTTCTTCCTTTCTCATCGTGTTGCCCTAGCACACATCCTACAGTCGTCTCAGAGACTGTCAGGTACATAATCAAGGGTCGCCCCGGGACCGGTGGGACCAATGTCGGCGGACTCATCAGATAGGCCTTGATCTTATCAAACGCTATTTGACAGTCTTCATTCCAAACCACAGGGTTATCTTTCTTTAGTAGCTTGAATATGGGCTCACACACAGGAGTCATCTGTGCGATAAATCGGCTAATGTATTGCAACCTGCCTAGGAAACCTCTTACTTCCTTTTCTGTCGACGGAGGAGGCATCTCCAAAATTGCCCTTGATTTGACGGGGTCAACCTCAATGCCCCGCTTGCCCACTATGAATCCAAGCAACTTTCCTGAAGTAACCCCGAACACACACTTGTTTGGGTTGAGCCGAAGTTTGTGCTCTCTGAGTCTGTCAAACATCTTTCCTAGGTTCACCAAATGGTCTTCTTCTTCCTTAGACTTTGCTATCATGGCATCCACATATACTTCTATCTCTTTGTGCATCATGTCGTGGAACAACAGGGTCATCGCACGCTGATACGTAGCGCCTGCATTCTTCAGTCCGAACGGCATCACGCGGTAGCAGTAAGTGCCCCAGTGCATGATAAAGGAGGTTTTCTCCATATCCTCAGGTGCCATCCTTATCTGGTTGTAACCAGAGAAACTGTCCATGAAGGAGAACATCGAATGTGTTGCTGTATTGTCCACCAGTATATCAATGTGTGGCAATGGGAAGTCATCCTTTGGACTTGCTTTATTCAGATCCTTGTAGTTGACACACATCCTGACCTTCCCGTCTTTCTTAGGAACAGGCACGATGTTGGCTAACCACTCTGGATAGTGAGTTACTTGCAAGAATCCGGCATCCAACTGTTTGGTGACCTCTTCTTTGATCTTCAGGGCCCATTCCGGCTTCGTGAGCCTAAGCTTCTGTTTCACAGGTACGGCCTCAGACTTTGTAGGTAACCAATGCACAACCAATTCCGTGTCTAATCCGGGCATATCCTCGTATGACCATGCAAACACGTCAGAATAAGATTTAAGAAAATCGATCGTCTGTTTTCTCAGCAATTGTGACAGCTTTTTACCAATTTGGAGTATCCTTGGTTGTGCTATTTCGCCTATGTCAATTGATTCGGTTTCCTCAATGTTAGCTTGGGGACCCTTTTCATGCCTCTCCAATGCAAGTTGGATTTCAAGCGGGGTCTCCCATGATTCATCGCCGTCCTCATGCTCGAAAGGCTCACAGGGGATGATTTCTGAATCTTCTTGCTGCGATGGGCGAATGCCCCAATTTGACTTGTCTTGTTCTTGCTCGTTTTCAGGATTGGACACTGGCTCATGCATTTCATTTATTATTGCCATCTGCGCTGGCTTTTCAATTTCTTTTTGTTCTTTTTGCTCAATTATGGCAATCTTATTACCTATCCCGTGCCCTAGATCTTCCAGGTGTGCTTCGGGATTGGCCCTAAGATTGCAATGCTCAAGTTGTTTGTTTTTGTTATTTTTGTTCTTAGACAAATGCAAGTATTAGGAAGCATTCAGGCATTCATTGAAAATTTCAGTAGCAACTACAACAGAAGTTTCAGAGGTGACAGAAACCCCATTTGGGATAGCAACTTTGTGGATAGCAAAGGGCATGGCGCTCTAGTTCTTCGGTGGTGCCTTGTCTTCCTTGTTGATGACGACCGCCACCTCCAGTTCTCCAGCTAGTACCATGTTGGCGCTATCGTCAGAAGAGATGCAGATAGGATAGTGTGTTGCGCTTGCTACCGGCTTGTTCTGGCTTCTCTCTGATCGGGGAGCGCTGTCTGGTGATACCCTCACCCATGATCCGCTGAGGGAATTGCCATTGATATCTCGTCCTCAGGTGGCATGTATGCGATGGTGACCTTGTTGGCCGGGTCAACTCTGGGTGGTGCAAAGGCTATGGGGATTCCGGTCGATATCCTAGGCACAGTAGAGGAGTAAGCTGGTGGTGTCCATTTGCCATAAGCCGCATGGTACACTTCTTCGGGTATTGGCCCTAGCACTTGGGTCATGTTTCGGAACATTCGGTTTAGTCCATCCCTAGTTCCGGGGTGCGGGATATAGGGAGGTGGAGGAGGAGACCATGGCCGATGGCTTGGCGCTCCTGAGCTGTCTCGCCATTTCCATCATGCAGACATACATGATCGGATCTTCTCCTTGGGATTCTTCCACGGGAGCCGGTGGTGGCACTTCTATGACAACCGCAGGGTGGATCGGGATCCCCTTAGGAATGAACGGCTCTTCTGACGGAGCAAAAACCATGGTGACCTCCTCAACGGATTCCAAGGCGACTAGTGCTGGTAAGTCATCTGGCGATCCCTTAGGAGCCAATGGGTTTACTTCCACTATATCTCTAATCATTTCCATAGATGGTGGCTCCTCCTAGAGCATCTGATCTAGGCCTTGCAGGTAGTCCTCTTCCATGCCAAGGGTGTCCAGAAACTCATCTCCTCACCCTTTTTGGACTATGTTCTCGATGGCTTGGGCTGCTCTACGCTCCATGTTGGTGAAGCGGTAGTACAAGTTCTCGTGTATGCATATGGGACAGTGGGGGTCTCTTCCTTCAGTTCTGCCTCTTTTTCTCTCGGCTCGGTTCCCAAAGAGTCAGGAGTAGTCTTCTGGCTACGGCCTGAACCCTAGTCCAAACCCAGTGGTCTACTCATAAGGTTGGACGGTTACCTTGATCCCTTGCTTGTATTTGCCTAGTCCTTCCCCGGCTCTGAGACCCCAGTCTGCGCAATCAGCAGCGCTAAACTTTCTTTTCTTCTTCTCTTTGAGAGTCGTTTCCCCCTTTCAGATTCAGGGATATGATTCACCTGTACCATCTCCACAGCTTGGAAATTGTGGGCGGTGGGCAATTCATAGTCCATATAGGGTACTCCGACCCTTTCGAACTCCCGGTGATCCTCAGCATGTACCGTTATAAGCTTGTTACCCGATATAAACCGGACCATTCTGTGCAGTGTGGAAGATACAGCCCCTGCCTGATGCAGTCAAGGCCACCCAATCAGCAAGTTAAATGAGGCGTTAATATCCATGAGCTCAAAATCCATGGTGAAGGGTATATCCGTAATCATGACCACCAAGGAAACCTCCCCCAACGATTCTCTCCTGGCATTGTTGAACCCTCGGACATTGTGCCCACTTGGCTTAATCATGGTAGGGCTCAACTGTAAACTGTGGAATGTCCTCATTGGGCATATATTCAAAGCTGACCCATTGTTGATCATGGCACGCTTTACGATATGATCCGCATACTTCACAGTTATGTAAAGGGGCTCTGTGTGGTTGTACCCTTCAGGCGGCAGATCGGCTACAGAGAAGGAGATAGCCTGGGGCGCCATGATCACTGACACCACTGCTCCTAATTGCTCAGGGTCGATGCTTGCTGGTATGTGTGTGTCACCCAGAACCTTCATCAGCACTGCCCGGTGCTTCTCTGAGTCAATCAAGAGTCGCATTATGGAGATTTGGGCAGGCACTTTGTTCAACTGCTGGAGGAGGTTGTATTCTGGAGTGTAAACACTGTGGTGTAAATCTATGATTTCCTCTTCGATGGCCCTTCCCTTTCTCTTGAGGGTCTGTGGCAACTCTGTAACCACGTCCTTCCCTTTTTCTTTCCTTTTTGCTTTTGCTTCTGCTCCCTCCTCTGGTGTGGGTGGGGGGGTCTGTATTTACATATCGACCGGATCGGGTGATTCGGTCGATTTCTGCCTCAATGGCGGTGGTGGGGGTAGCTTGATGGTAGAAAGATTGGGTGGGGTAAGATGGGGGTACGGCATTGTACGAAGGGGGTTCAAGGTTGAGTTTTGAGAGGTTCAGGGTGGGTGGTTCAAACGAAAGGGAGAAAGGGTCCTGCGGAGGGAAGTACATGATGTCAAAAATGTTAAGGGTTGAAGGGTTGGGGTTAGAGATGGGAGTGGGGTAGAAGAATTCTTAGTCTCTGGTTGGGTGGAAGTGCACCAGAGGGAGATTTGTAAGGGCATTACTGCCATCTTCTTCAATGACGTTTGTAAGCACCTCATTTTTGCTCTCCTGGAAGAGCCGGAAATGCAAAACCTAGCTAAAAAGTCAAACCTTGAGGGGTCAAAAATTGACTTCTTGATCAGGTGTTAATTGGCCACCTTGCTTTATCTCAATGGATAGAGAATCTTGATACAGTTCCAACGCAACTGAGTTTGCTGGAATCGGAGTCCGGATGAAGGATCTATGGGCCGGTCAAAGTTTCCGAGCAGCAAAACCGAAAACTGCACACGTGGCAAAGAAACTGCCCACGTGGCAGCAAACGCAGCAAAATATCTCAGGGGGCAATCTTTAAAAATCCAAAACTTGCCAAATATCTTAGGGACTAAACCAAAATTCGCAGGAGGCAATCCGCAAATATCTAAAAGTGTCAAATCGGTCAAGTCGAGGGGCAAATCTGTAATTTTTTTATTTGTATCAGAACAAATATGTCGGATACACATACTTTTGTGTGTATCTGATACTATTCATCGGATACAAAGAGATTCGCCAACGAGATTCCCGCCGATTCCCCGACAAATTCGCGGCGCCATTTAATTTTTGAATTATTATGTCTTGTATCCGATATTTAATATCAGATACAAGTAGCACTTAGTGTATCCGACCTATATGGTCGAATACATTAAAAAGTCTATAAAAAGGGCCAGCAACCCCCTGGCAGAGGATTGCTGACCTTGGAGTTTTTTCCCCCTCCCTTGTGCGTCCAAACCACCTTCTTCTCAGCCTTCCTTGCCTCCGCCACCTCCCCACACCACCCCAAGGGGATTCCAACCCCTTCTTCCCTCCTTCCTCTTCATCTTTCATCCACCAAGTGCCAAGAAGGAGGAGTTACCTGCTGCTACTACTATGGAAGGACTTTCCAGCAGCTTCCCAGCCACAAGGAGGTGTCACCACCTCGCCTAGGAGTGCAAGAACCACCAGGTAAGGTTCCTCAACATATTGTGTTTCACATATATTAAAACCAGAATTTTCTAAGGCCTTTCTCAAGCATGTTTTCTTCTCTTGCATGAGCTCATCTCCATGAGATTTTAAGCATGTATTTGTTCTCATCTCACCATATGAAGATCTCCAAGTAAGGGAGAGGTATGTAGATGGTTTTAAAGGGGAGGAGGCGAGATTTTTCTAGGCATTTTCGGCCACTACAGCTACTGTTTTGGGCTTGTTTGGATTATTTATAGAGGAGGCATGTCCCCTCATACTTCGTTATCCATTGTACCCCCTAAGCCCCCTTCTCTACCCTTCTTGGTGATTTGCTTCACCATTAGATGTGCTGCTGGCTGTGGGCATGGTAAATGATGGTGAAATACATGCATGTGTTGGTATGTTTACTGAGCATGGAGCATGTTCCTTTGGATAGGAGCATGATCTTTCCTTTTTATGCAAGATAGTAGGTATGCGTGATGTTTTGGGGTTGCTGTTGGCAATAGCAGCAGCACCCCATTCCCTTTGTTTCCTTTGTTTGTTTTGTTTTTTTATTTACCAGTGAAGTTGATTTGATATACCATGTATGGGGTGTGAGTACCAGAAGGAAAGATCCGGTTGCTATGCCCCCCTCACCCCACTTTCCACCACTTCCAGTCGTGAAAGCATGTTTAAACCTTCCTTTCTTTGCTTGCTGCTCTGTGTATCTACGGCAGTTTTCCTTGGTGGTTTTTTATTGGTGCATGCATAACTTGCTGGGTGGTTTGTTTATATGATGCATACCTGCATATATGCAATTCCCATGAGTAGGATCCCCTTTATCCCCCTTTAATTTTGTTGTTCAAGCCTTCCTTAAGACCTATGCCAGTAGCTGTCCCCCAACGGGTTTGCCAACACCTAGGTATCCTAGTGCTTAGGGTTCCCCTAAGTCTGGCCCTCTAACTTGCTGTATGCACATGTTCCCTTTCTCTTTTTCATCTCATTATTTTCAGACATGAATGCGGGCTTTCTTCTTCATGTGACTTGCTGTTTGTGCACCCATAAGCATGATCCCTTCCCCATGAAGTTGCTGTGTGCCTTTATGTGTTGATGCATGCCCCCCAATCCCTTTACTATTTGCTGTTTTTTTGGTATGCACACGAGCATGTTCCCTTTACCCGTAAGCCTCCACTACTTGCTGCTTTCCCAACTGGTTGGGAATCCCAGCACCACCCCGGCCATGCTCCCCTTGCCCCTTGTAACCTGTGGTGGCCCACTTGAGTTGCTGCTGGAGACAGCAGCAGCACCCCCTTCCTTAGTAGCAGGTTAAGCCTAATCAAAACTTAGTTAAATGGTTGCTATCCTCTTGTTTATAGTGAGTTCTTGTTTGCTTCCCATGAGCATGCAACATGTCCTTTTTTAATTGTTTTTTTCATGACAACTTGATGAGTATGTAAGACCTTTTTGGGGTTGCTGCTGCTGCCAGCAGCAGCCCCCATTGCTCCATGTTTAGTTGTGTGCCAAGCCCCAATGTGAGCACCATGAATGAAGGAACCCATGGCCATGCTTCCCTATCTTTAGTTCACCATTGCAAGCCTTAGTAGCATGTCCAAATCCCTACTTTTGGTTGCTGTCCCAAGCCTCTGCAGCATGCATTCCTTAGGTCCTTGTGTGCAACTTGTTGGCCACTATGTCTATTGGGTGCACACAAGGGCTTTGCCATCACCTTAGTGACATGCTAGGTCATTCGTATCCCAGTCATCCATCTTGTTTCGTATAAGTGGGGAGCCAAGCCCTTGTTGTCCCGTGTGATGCCCATGAGCATTTCATGGTGTGAAGCATGTTTTAAGCATTATTGTTTTTTTTATTTCCTTTAAAACCCCGGCTTGCTGCTTGTGGAATTCTAGAGATCAAGTAGGGACATTTTGGTCCCTACTTTAGTGATGAGCTTGACCCAAGGTAGAAGGAGCAGCCCTATACCCTCCATGCCATCTTCTCCACCTGGTTTGTGTTAAGAATCCCCAAAAGGCAGCTAAAGGAGGCTCCCCCCCCCCCCCCCCCCTCCAATGTGGGCCTAACCAGGGGCCCACACAATTGGTAGAAAGTCTATATTGAAGCCCAAGAGCCACCTACATTGCAAACCCCTCAAGAAATGCTACTTTTTGTGCTCTTTGAATCTTGATGCATGGGAATGATATCTTCAAACCGAACCAAGTGAACCAATAGGGTTTCCGGGTCACCCGGAAACCCAACATGGGACTTGGACCGCTGGTCCAACTCGGAACATTAGTGGGCCTTCCCATGGGGCCCACCAAGCCCAATGAACCCTTTGTGCATATAACTAAACCAGATAAGCTAATTAACCAACCAAGCCGGGCGGGCCAAACCCAATGCGGCCCACCCGAACTTGTTTTGTGGAATGGCGTGTTCGAATTGCATGGTTTGGCCGAGACCTAGGGCTAGGGCCTATTGGGCCCACCGAAGCCCACCAACCGAAGCAAGGAAGGGTGCAAACCCTAAACTTCAAAGAACCGGGCTTTCAAGCCCAAATTTGGACTATGGGCCCCAAGCCCAATGTCCAACTCACCTTGGCAAATTTAAACAAACTAATCTAAAGATACTTTGGCAACCATTATGGGGGCCCACCCAGGGGCCCGCAAACCAATGCCGACCCGCCTTTGCATGAAAGACATTTAAATCCCTAAATTGAACCTTAAGATAAAATCAATTCATTTAACTTAAAGCCCGAAGGGCCTCCTAGGCTTAGATGGAGGCCCACTAGAGGCATGTGGGCTTAACCAAGCCTAACAAGGACACCGTGGACCTTCCAGCGGGGCCCACCCAATCAGACTCAAATCATCTAAATAAGCAAGATAAAAGTAATTAAAGGGACCCACACCACCTTGGTGGTCCCGACAGACTTAACCGAGTTGCATGCTGGATTAGGAATCGGGTGAGAACCAAAGTAAGTTGACTCAAACCAGGGAACCCATGGGACCCGTCATCCGACGGCGTGGACTGGGGTGTCTATGGACTTCCCCAGACAGCAACCGAGACCTTTCTCAGAATCTCAGCGGATTCATCCAAGCTCTCATACGGATCAGGCGGGTTTGCAAGTTAAGGAGTGGATAGCAGTTCCTCTTCTTCTGCTACATGAGGAGGGCCGAACCATTTGCGCATGTCACATGGTAGGGGGTGGGATTAGACTCGAGTGATGACGAGTCGGTAGAGTATGCCAAATATGGGTTTGGCTCTGATGTTGTAGACGTGCCCTCCAGCGGCCATCCGGTGGATAACTGAGGAGGCACCCTCGAACTGCCTACGGATGCGTCCGAGATCTGAGGTCTATCCCGGATCTGAAGTCCACTGGAACTGCCCACTCCTTCTCTGCACGGAAGGGATGGGGAGTCGCTGATCCATCCACATTGTATTGGGTTCCAAGGCCCCGTGACTTCTTCATTGCTCTGAGGTTCATCCTTGATTGCACAGATGTAAGCATCTGTATTTTCCTTAGCCTTGGGTTCTTTCAGCGGAGCGCCCTCTTCATTCGTTCCAACAACAGTCATTGCTATCATTTGGGCTCCCATTTGAAGCTGCACCTTCACTGTCTGCCCTGGCTGGCCAATCAGTACTGAAGGGTTGAGCTGCCCGGTGCCCTGATCACTGCTCACTTGATTCGCCGTCTTACTAGTGGAGGCCTTTGAGTGATCTGGGAGAGGATTGGTGGTTACGCTGGCTGCTGGAGTCTGAGCAGGTGGTGCCGGGGGGTCAACCATGATGCGCTTACTATCAATCAAGTCTTGGATATCGTGCTTTAGATCCCAGCACCGATTGGTATGGTGCCCTGGAGCACAGGAGTGGTACTTGCATCGCTCAGTTGCATTATAGCTTCTGGCATTGACCAGATGAGGATTCGGGGGTTTGACTTGCATGTACCCCTTCTTTAGCAAAGTTGGCAATAACTCTGTCGGTGCATACGGGAGGAGTGAAAACCCATTTCATCCTAGCCTCCATCTCTTCTCTCGTCCTTCTTACCCCTTGGTAAGCGGTCTGCCCGGTCCCTTGCGGCGCCACTGCCTCTGGTCCTTGAGAGAAATGGTGGGGTTGTGCAGGGTACACATAGTTGACCGCCTGCTGTTCCTGCCTCTTGGGCTCCTGTCCCTGGCTTCTACTGGCTTGCCCTGTTATTGGCCTTCTGGGTGCAGAACTCTACCCACTGCCATCTATTTTCCTAGCTCTTACTACATCCTCAATCCGATCCGCGGTCAAGATCAAGTCATTGAAGTTCGATGTGCTTTGCCCTAGTAGCAAAGTGAAAAACGGCTGTCCCAATGACGCAATAAACAGAGACGTCATCTCCTATTCTAATAGCGGCAGTTGCACTAGTGCTGCCAATTCTTTCCAGCGCTTGGCGTATTCTCTCACTGATTCCTCGCTCTTCTTGGCCAACCTCTGTAGTTCTGCCCTGGTCTGTACGATCTGACTATTCAGGCGCTATTGCTGGATAAAGACTGCTGCTAGGTCATTCCATGTTTTTATCTTAGCCTTGTCCAGACTCAGGAACCAAGAATAAGCCGCCCCAGTTAACGACTTCTGAAAGAACTGCACCATGATCCGTTCTTTCTTGGCGTACTGGCACATGTCACCAGAATAAGACCTTGAATGGTTTAGTGGGCCACCCGTGTCATCAAATTGGTGCAACTCCGGGCACTTGAACTTATCCGAGAGCTGGATGCTGGAAAAGAAACAGAGGGTTTCAAGCGTAGCCTCGCTCTGCAGTGTACTGGGTTGGAGTTGTTTGAGAAGCTCCCTCATGGTGGCCAGTTGTGCTTTGTTTTCTTCTCTTACTGCTACCAATTTTCCCTCAAACTGCGCTTCCTGGGTTCTGTACCAGTCTTCGTCATCCTGCCCCAGATGGACAGGTAAAAACTGATCTTGCTGTGGTATGTGGAACGGAGCTGGTGGTGGTGGTGGTGGTAGTGCTACGGGAGGGGGATGTACTGGATGCGGTGGCGGTGCCATTTCTATTGGTTGTTGGAACTGCGGCTGCGGCTAGTTGGTGGCTGGCACTGCTGGGGGAACTTGCTTCAATTCCCTTAATTTTGCCATTAGTTCTTGGATGACGGACCCATGCTATCCATTCGTTGTTGCATTTCTTGACCACTTGCGCGTGGCTAGATTCTGCCGGATCCTGACCCGACGATGTCTGCTCCCCTTGCTGGTCCATATCGAGCCTTTTCCTCGATCTTAACAGGTACGGCCTTCTGGAAGCAATTTTGGTACCTAGTGGACAATTGACAGGCATTAGTGCAATTTTACACAAATTGGTTACACAATTTTATCTAATTGAATTCATTCATTTGCTTATTTTTGTTTTCTGATATGATTTGACTAACTAATCTATTTTAGTTGCCCGGGGACAACAAGGACAAAGAACCTGATTTCTAGAAGCTGATCTATTTTAGCTACCCGCAAGCAATTGGGAAAGAGAACCCTAACGATTTTTGAAGACTGATCTATTTTGGCTGTCCTAAGACGACCGGGGAAGAGAACCCTAATGACCGAATCTATTCTAGCTACCCGCAGGCAACTGGGAAAGAGAACCCTAATGAATTTGAAGACTGATCTATTTTGGCTGTCCTAAGACGATCAGGGAAGAGAACCCTAATGACCGAATCTATTCTAGCTACCCGTAGTTAACTGGGAGAGAGAACCCTAATGAATTTGAAGACTGATCTATTTTGGCGGTCCTAAGACGACCGGGGAAGAGAACCCTAATGAACTTTGAAGACTGATCTATTTTGGCGGTCCTAAGACAACCAGGGAAGAGAACCCTAATGACCGAATCTATTTTAGTCACCCACAGGTGACCAGGAAAGAGAACCCTAATGAATTTTGAGGACTGATCTATTTTTGCGGTCCTAAGATGACCGGGGAAGAGAACCCTAATGAACTTTGAAGACTGATCTATTTTGGCAGTCCTAAGACGACTGGGGAAGAGAACTCTAATGATCGAATCTATTTTAGCCACCCGTAGGTAACAGGGAGAGAGAACCCTATTTTCCTAAAAGCTGATTTTTGAAAGCTAGTCTATTTCAGGTGCGACTAGGGAAGAGAACCCGGTTTGACTAGTCTATTTTAGCCATCTTGGCAAGGGAAGAGAACCTGGGGTTAAGTTGATCTATTTTAGCTGTCTGGGCAAGGGAAGAGAACCTTCAATTTAGGGGAATTTTTCTGAGCTCAGTATCACAGGGTTGAACCATGCATGGTCACAAAAAGGGGCTGAAAAACAGCACTGAAGGTTGCCTTAACCAAATCCTGACTCATTCGTTGGCGGTTTCGGCGATACAAAGATTCGGCTAGTAGTACCCGGACGCTTAGCACCCAATATCTGATTCACTCACCGGCGGCTTTGGTGTCACAAAAAGGGGTAGGCTATGCCAGGACGCTCCTCCACCAATATCCGACTCATTCGTCGGCGGCTTTGGTGCCCTAAGAATTCGGCTAGTAGTACCCGGGCGCTCCGCAGCCAATATCCGATTCACTCATCGGCGGCTTTGGTGTCACTAACAGGGGTAGGCAAGGCCAGGACGATCCTCCATCGATATCTGACTCATCCGTCGGCGGTTTCGGTGCCCTACAGGTTTGACTGAATGATCTTGGAAAGATACAAACGGGTGTGATCTGAGCTTAGAGTCTTGGGTGTTTTAAACACTTGCCGGGTTTCGCAGTCTCAACGAGAGAGATGCAATCAAAGGAAATTAGGTGGTCGCCGCGACCAGGGATATTGCAATTATCTGAGAAGAGGTGGTCCGCTGGAGACCGAGTTGCCCTATTGGAGGGAATTAATTCTTTTATTTCAAATTCATGTCTCGTTAAAGTTCAAACAACACATCATAAAGAAAGAAAGTTCATACTTAATCAAAAGGATCCATCATAGCACATAATACATCATCATGCTTAATAGAAATACAACAAAGCCAAAGTCTAGCTAGGTTGGTCATCATCATAGTGGGAGGACACGTCATGCCTCCTCAAGGCTTGCAGAAGCTTGTTCCGCAGACGTCGGTCCTCCTCTGCGCGATTGCGCATTAATTCCATTTCATGTTGCAAGGCCATATTGGCGTGCCTACTCTCCTGTTCCGAATCCACATAAGCTGAATGGATACGAGAGTGGTCTCCTGCAGTTCGGCCACCCTGTCCCTATATGTGTTAGGGGGCGGAACTGGAATGCCGCTTGAAGTGACAGGCTGAAGAGGTGGGGGGCCATCGTGGCTGAACTCTCGAGCTATCCACTGCTCGTAGTCACGAAGTGGGATTCGATGAAGATGTCTTCCCGATACATGCACACCGTCTTCAACTCTATCAGCAGTTGCGTCCTTAGTCCCTTAGTGAGTGGACCAATCAAATCGTCCGCGCTATCCTTGACCGGGATTCCCTGCGGCCTTCCAAACTGTCTCAAAACCCGAATCGGATAGTATGGCACAACATGGGTGAGTCCTATCAGTGCGAGGCACTCTCTTTTCTTGAAGGCTATGATGGGGGTATAGGGGATGTTGTATGTACCCCACCATCTAATGTCTATTTCTCCCTTCAGGTGGAGAAAGTGGTTGAACCAATCCTCACGAGCGGGTAGGTCTGGTTTGATCTCTCTTCGAGCCAACCAATAGATGTTGTCACGGGCTTCCCCGTAATGTTCACTGACAGCTAATGACACCATCAGGTGGTCTTGCAGCCAAATGTGGAGGAAAGAAGTTCACCCTTGAAACCTCCGGGTTCCGTTTTTGGACAAAATTAGGGAATGGAACAATTGAGCTAGGATCAGTGGCATGATTTGGTGCCCTACCCGGAGTTGGTCCACAATTTCCATGAGGGCCAAGTTAATGGTGTCTCCCTCAGTTGGAAAGAAAATTTGGGACAGAACCACAAGGGTGAAGGTGTCAAACCAAGCCCGGGGTCTTTCCTGCTTTCTGTTTCTTATCTTTTCAGCAAGGAATGTTTTGGAGACCCTCATGAATGACTTGTCACCTCCTAAGGTCTGGAATTCTCCCCTTGAGAGGCCAAAGAAAGCACACGCTTCATTCTTGTAGCTTTCTTTGAGACTTGGCCTAGCGGGTTCTCCTAAGTCGCGAAATCGGAGGAACAGGTCAAGTTCCTCAATTGTGGGAGTCAACTCATTGATCCCAAATCAAAACACTGAAAGCTGGGGATCCCAGAAAAGCAATGCTGCTTGGATCATATCCCAGTTGATAGGCACACTTAACAGAGACAAAGTCTGTCCCATATGGTATTTGTGTTCCCATTCAATCTGTTCACTCCCTTGGAGCTGCCTTGTCCAAGAACAGATCCAGAGGGTATCCTAGGTGCACTTCTCTATCCTAGGGAAACGGACTCTCTCAGATGAGGATGAAGATGCCATGCCAACTATCCGATCGAAATTCCAAATCAATTCAGGGTTCCATACCAGACTCTTAATTAGTCCTAAAATATGCATAATCTCAGGCAAAAGGACTAACGACTGGTAGTTTTAACATGCTTCACAAAATAAAGCAAAAAAAAAAAAACAGTGCTGAATTTAGATTTAGGCACACATGGTGTGTGGTCCTAGGGGTTGGCGCTAGTTGAAGCGCGACTCTTAGACATACTTGTGAAGTGGAGCACGTTCAAGTCCCGATCAGTCTTCTGTCTTTCATCTGCTTTCGGTGTCGAACCACAGCAAAACTACAGCTTGCCATCGAGGGTGGAATTTTACAAGATATTTACAAAAAACTGCAAAGAATTCATCCTTAAGGCTGTTGGGAGCCAAAAGGAAGGATACAAATTGCTTCCAAAGCGGGCAGGCTAAAAAATTCCTAGATCTAGGGTTTGGTGCCCTTATTCTGATCTGGCATGCTGTCATCTATTTATTTGATCTGGCTGGCTCTCATCTGCTCTAAAAGACCAATCCGAACTTAAAGTGCTCCCAACGGACTCTAATGGGTCAGGACCCATAGCTTATAGGACTCAATGCATGGATCTGGGGTGGTTCCCCTGATCAAAGTTAGGTTAGTTTCCTAAATTAGAGCTGAGGTAGCCCAGAATCTAGGGTTTACTCAATTTGATGCAAAAAAGCGGGGGTTGCTGCCCCTAATGGACTCTGGATTTTATTCCGATTTTACTCCTCTTGTATTAATCATTCACATCACCCTCAAATGCACAACGCATGGTTCATTCAGAAATGTTTGGTGGGGAAGGTTAGCCAACCCGAAACATATGCCTACAATGGTCTGGACCAGTACTGGATCCTCGCGTGCCACGGCAAGAAACCTGTAGTGCTAATGGACTCTAGAAAACTGAGGGGATGGGTTTACTCTGCTTTCCCTGGCAAGCCACGGGAGCGTAGGTGCTAATACCATCCCAAAGATCAGTTTATAGGAATCAGAAGGGTAGGCTGCTAGAGAGGTCTAAGTCTTGGTAAAGAAGATACAATATCCATTCTCACTCATTCATTCGGGGTCGGATCATTCACGCAGCCTCCCTCGTGCATGTCACCCCATGCAGTTTATCACAAAAAGGCAGGAAATTAAATCCATCCATGGTGTGGTGGAGTGCCCGTGTGTGCCATTGGGCCACGTGCTGTGTCTAATCAGGTGAGCTTTGTCTGGATTATGTTGATAAAGGGATTATTACCATCTCGTATAGTAAGGTGCAGAATTGGCACAAAATATGGGGTTCCAGGAGAATCCCCAGGTAAGTAGAGGGTCACAAGGGACCGCTTAAATTCCACTTGCCTTGGGCAATTATCGCGTCCCTTTGACAGGACTCCCCAGAACGCGTATTCTGTATCTTACTAAACAAGATAGTAAAGATCCTAAATCAACTAATCCTTCTTATGTTGACTCATTATAACTAGGGTCCTACTGGGCTGAGATGTCCCTAGTGGAGTCGCTAGGCTGTGTGGGCGTCGGAAATCGCGCACGGGAAAATTCAGAGTCGCCACCGCCTGATGGGGTGCAAGTGGACACCTGGGTGCCTAATTTTGTCTATTAAGGCTGGTCTGCGGCTTTGAGATTTTAAGTAGGGTCTTGGTTGCAGTCTAGGGAAGTCCATGGACACCTCAGACCACCTCGTCGGATGACGAGTCCAGTGGGTTCCGTGGTTTGAGTCAGCTCACTTGGGTTTCTCACCTGATTCCTAATCCAGCATGCAATTTTGGTTAAGTCTGGCGGGACCACCTGAGTGGTGTGGGTCCCTTTTAATTGCTTTTATCTTTCTTAATTAAGTGCTCTGAGTCTGATTGGGTAGGCCCCGTTGGAAGGCCTACGGCGTCCCTGGTGGGCTTGGTTAAGCCCACATGCCCCTTGGTGGGCCTCCATCTAAGCTTGGGAGGCCCTTTGGGCTTCGATAAGTTTAATTGATTTTACTTTAGGGTTCAGGTCGGAATTTTAAGTGATTTTCATGCAACAGTGGGCCGGGTTGGTTTGTGGGCCCATTGGGTGGGCCTACAGTGGTTGCCAATGATTTATTCGGTTTTTATCTTCTTTAAGTTCTCAAGGTGGGCTAGACTCTGGGCTTGGGGCCAATTAGTCTAGGCTTGGACCGGGTGGTCTATGGTTTAAAGGGTTAGGGTATTAGACCCTACCTAGTTGGGTTGATGGGCTTAGTGGACCTGATAGGCCTGCACCTGAGGTCATGGCCAAACCATCCTTACCCTAAGCCAGCATGCTTCACTTTTTATTGGGCTTTGGGGGGGGCCTCATAGGGTTTGGCCCATTTGATTTGTGTTAATTATCTTGCTTATTTTTGAGAGTGATCTTGGGCTGGGTGGGCCCCGTTGGAAGGCCCACCGAAGGGTCCAATTGGGCTTGAAAGCCCATGTACCATTTTGGGTTTCCGGTCGACCTGGAAACCCTACTAGTTCAACTGGTTCAGCTTAAACTACCTAGCAAATCAGCAAGCATGCAAAATCAGGTTTTTGGAGTATTTCAAAAGCAACCGAAATTTGATTTTGGTTAAACATACAGGACAGTATAACCGAAATCCAATTTCGGTTATGCTGTCACTCTAGTTTAACCGAAATTCAATTTCGGTTGAACCAAACAAAACCCTTGACCAAACTGAGTTTTCGGGCAACCTGCCGAAACTCCGTTTGTCACTTTTTGGGCACACAACTGGCTCTTGGGGCTTGTGAACATGTATGAAGCTTCTGTGGGCCCCTGTGTGGGCCCACAGTGGTCCGAATAAGGCCACTTGGCTCATCCTTTTGGGGCTTTCAAGACCAAGCATTAGGGGGATCAAAGGGTTTCTTCCCCCCTCTCCCAAACCAAAGCAAGGACTAACCAGGGGTCTGAGTATCCCTGGTTTGTTTTTCCTTTGCTTCAAAACAAACTAGCATGCTTTCATGAGGACAAATATCACACGAAAAATCACTCAATATGACTTACCTAGGCATGCTTCAAGACAGCAATTAGACTTCGTATGACCAAAAATAATATGCATCTCATGATCCTTAACATGACAATATCATCTCTAAAGCCTAATCAAAATAGCATTTAAAGAAGGGAGGGGGAGGGCGCTTATGCCAAGGATACATTTGGATTTCCATAAGAGGGACATGCTTCTCTTTTTTAGTGACAAGTAAGGCAATAAAGAACCCATAACAACAGTGGCTATATGGTGTTGTAGTGACCACCTTATACCAACCTAATCCACTACCGACATCTCTTCTCTTACCATTGGAGGGTGACAATCCGTCAAATAGCATGGGGAGATGATAAAGATGATAAAATAACAAGTGCATGGTGACCAACACATGGTATCACAGTATACTAGAAGATCAACATGCCCCAAATGGGCTAAAATTTACATATGTTGAACAAAAGATGATTGGAAGGCATACCTTAAGGTTGAAAGCCTCCTTGGAAGGTGATTGAGTCCACTTGAAGCCTCCACAACACCTGGACAGCACTTCTCCAAGCACAAAGTCTTCACAAGGCCTCCTCCAAGGTCTCCAAGAGAAGAAGGAAGGGGTGGGAAGGGTTTGAAGTGATTTGGGAAGGGATTTGAGGTGTTTTAGAAGGGTGGAGAAGGTAGAGAGGAGAGGGACGAGCAGGGTAGGGAGGGGCAAAAATTCGGCAAGCAACCAACCCCCAGCCAAATGGCTGGAATCCCTATTTATAGCCAGAAAAAGGGTAACTGAAATTAATTTTCGGTTACACTGATTTTTCAGTATAACCGAAAATTAATTTCGGTTATACAAGATTTGTTTGTAACCGAAATTTTATTTCGGTTACTTTTGCACTCGATTAGCAATTAATTCTTGTCAGGTACGGAATCAGAGGATCTGTCGGGCGATTTTTGATTTCACTTTATGAACCGAAAATATATTTCGGTTATACACAATTTGTGTATAACCGGAATTTATTTTCGGTTATTCTGCCAATATTTTTACTTTTGCACTCGATTAGCAATTAATTCCTGTCAGGTACGGAATCAGAGGATCTGTCGTGTGATTTTTTATTTCACTTTATGTAAAACCCCAGTTTTGAGTAGAGAAAAAAAATATGGAGATTGTATATATATAAAATAATATTGATAATAGAAATAATAGTAGATAAAATAATATATATATATATATATATATATACATAAATATGGACACCTGGATTTATTGATAGGTTTAATCAAAATTTATTTATTGCTGGAGATCGTGGTCATTAGTTGGCAAGGAAAATGAGGTGGAATATTATTACGTAGTTAATTTCAAACTTAAAAATATTGTAGTAAATAGGGAATTAGAAAATAAGTAATCCGGGTAAACTCAAGTGAAGGAGGGGTAGATAAGGAATCCCGAGGGTTAATTGAACACCGGAGGGGAAATTAGGTTTTTGGTTTCAAAAGCTCGTATCGTATTTTTGTAACTGAAGACATTTGGTGTTTTGCGGCTACTGGTGTGGCGATTAGGGTTTCACTGGGAAGAGACGAGAACCGCGAGAGCTACGACCAGATTAGTGGAGTCGGAGATACAGATTTGAGTGGGTTATTCCTCTCACGAACAGGGGATCAGTTCGGCTACCTTCGCATCCACACACGCGGTCGGAGTCGGTGATCGGCCGTGGTTTGGAATAACCTTCTTCTGGGATATAAGCATATAAGAGTGAGTAGCACTGTTTTACAACTGAGGTTTTAGTTTATTCGTGATGTATTTTGAAACGCATGGGTGTATTGTGAGTTTTATGGTTTTCTGGAATACCATGAGTCCGAACGGGAGATTGAAATTCAATTTGAAATTAAAGGTGTTTAGATTAAATCCAAAACTGGTTGGGAATATTCTGGGAACATTGGGAGTGTATTGGAACAATTACAGAATGAAACAAATGAGCCAGACATGGAGATCTCGAAATAACAGAGACTTGAAAATCGCAGTGGGTATCCGCCCACTTGGCTCCCACTTCGAGAAGTAGGCGCATAGAAATATTGACCTGGCGCCGAGCTCGCGCCCACTTGGCGCTCAGCTCGCGCCTACTCAAATTTGATGCGCCTTTCTCGCGCCTATCCCGCGCCCTTCTCGCGCCCTTCTCTCGCTCAGCTCGCGCTCACTTACCGTTGAGTGAGCACATAGTCGATTTTAGCCGTTTTCCTATCCGCCGACTGGCGCTCACTTCAGGAAGTGAGCGCATACCCAATTATACTTGCCGGATTTGATTTTCGACTGAACCAAGAGTATTTTGATGACTTGAGGATTATACCACTTAACCAATCACTTGTTTGGGAACCTTAGAACCTGCATTACTTATTAAATTCCTAGAGGAAATTCTAGTGGCAAATTCTTAAAGGTTTCTAAGTTTGAGCTTAGGTTAATTGTATGTGTTGTGCTGGATACCAAAACAATAGGAGTTCCTAGTTTGTTTTATCTTTGAATTTAGACACAGTTTTGATTGAGAAATTATTGACTTCTGGTTTCATTGTTTGGAAAATTTTGAATGTATTGTCTTGGTATAAATAACTGCGTTTTGTATTCGAATGGCATGGGTTGTGGAAATGAGAAAATACGGAAAGTATTTGAGATACTGCTTGGTCCAGAGGGACAGATGATAAACTGTGATGAGTTATGCATGATGTGGAATGAATGGTTTTACTTTGATGTTGGAATTGAGATTATACGATGTTTTACTGTTTTGGTTTAGCTTGTCCTGGATCCAGAGTCTAAGCTTAGTAATGTAATGTTATTTGTTGGTTGTTGGAATTGCATGGCCTTGTGTGTTGCCATGACCGGTGTAGAGCAGCCAGAAACCCTGAGTAGGCCTGGTTGTTAATGCAGAAACCCTGAGTAGGCCTGCATTGGATGACGAAAGCCTGAGTAGGCCGTCATTTCAGAGTTTCCGAAACCCTGAGTAGGCCGGAACTATGTACATGGAGGTGTGGAGTGTCTACTTGGCATGTTTAATTTATCAACTAAACAATAGTCCTGACATTGACCAATGTTGGTATTTGATTTTGTTTGACGTGATATGTTTTATTCGCTGGTTTGTTGGTATTTATGGTTAATGGAATATTGTTTACCGATTATTGAGTATTGTACCTCCCGCCGGTGTAGAGCAGCCAGAAACCCTGAGTAGGCCTGGTTGTCAATGCAGAAACCCGGGGAGTAGGCCTGCATTGGATGACGCAGTCATTTCAATATCCGAAACCCTGAGTAGGCCGGATATACATTTGGAGGCGTGGGCATGGTTATGAGAAGGCTTTGTGTTATATGACATTGGTATATTTGGAATTATATCTTGAGATACGAAATTATGGTTAATTGTTATGTTGTTGTCAGTTAATCATTATTTTATCGATATCTTCGGGGTTGGAAACGGATTGTTATTGCTTGATTTACCTGATGGTTTTCCGCACTGATATGAATTGGATTATTGAAGTTTAGTCGGATTATTCGGAATATGTGTGTTATCATCATTGTATATGGTTTATAACCGTGGCATGTTTTAAAACTGAAATAAATGTATTTGTGCATGCATGTGCTGCTCACTGGGATATTTGTATCTCACCCCGTTGCTTTCGTTTTGTTTTCAGATACTCTTGGAGAGCTCGATACTTGCGGGTAGTTACTTGGACATGTGAGTTTTATTCTAGTTTGGGGAATATTTTAGCGCACTTTGTTATATAGCTATTGTTGTATTCATGTTTTTCCTTCACTCTGATATTGCGATCCTGTGTTTTAAATTAACCTTCGGGGATGAGTTACGGTGTTATTTCGTGACTCGGATCCGGGGCGTTACACTTTATGAACCGAAATATATTTCCGTTATACACATTATGTATAACCGGAATTTATTTTCAGTTATTCTGCCAATATTTTTTATATTTACAAATTGCCCCCCAGATTTGACCGATTTGACACTAAGATATTCGCAGATTGCCCCTGCTCAATTTTAGATTAAACCCTAAGATATTTTGCAGATTTTGGATATTTATGGATTGCCCCACGAGATATTTTCCTGCGTTTCTCGCCACATGTACAGTTCCTTTGCCACGTGTGCAGTTTCTGGCATTTCTGCCCAGAAACTTCAACTGCTCATATCTCTCTCATCTAGACTCCGATTCAAGCAAACTCAGTTGCGTTAGAACCGTATCGAAGTCCTCTATCCATTGGCATAGGGCTAAGCACCTGGTTTGGGGTTTAGCAGAAAGTCAACTTTCGGCTCCCCCTCAAGTTTGACCGCCCTGCAGATCCTTCATCTGGACTCCGATTCCTGCAAACTCAATTGCGTTGGAACCATGTCGGGATCCTCTATCCATTGGGATAAAGCAAGGTGGTCAATTTTCACTTGATCAAAATTCTGCATTGTTTTTTTTTGCTTTATTCTGTGAAGCATGTTAAAACTGCCAGTCATTAGTCCTTTTGCCGGAGATTATGCATATTTTAGGACTAATTAAGAGTCTGGTGTGGAACCCTGAATTGATTTGGAATTTCAATTGGATAGTTGGCATGGCATCTTCATCCTCATATGAGAGAGTCTGTTTCCCTAGGATAGAGAAGTGCGCCTGGGATACCCCCTGGATCTGTTCTTGGACAAGGCAGCTCCAAGGGAGTGAGCAGATTGAATGGGAACACAAATACCATATGGGACAGACTTTGTCTCTGTTAAGCGTGCCTATCAACTGGGATATGATCCAAGCAGCATTGCTTTTCTGGGATCCCCAGCTTTTAGTGTTTCAACTTAAGAGAACCCGCTAGGCCAAGTCTCAAAGAAAGCTATAAGAATGAAGCGTGTGCTTTCTTTGGAGCTCAAGGGAGAATTCCAGATCTTAGGAGGTGACAAGTCATTCACGAGGGTCTCCAAAACATTCCTTGCTGAAAAGATAAGAAACAAAAAGCAGGAAAGACCCCGGGCTTGGTTTGACACCTTCACCCTTGTGGTTCTATCGCAAATTTTCTTTCCAACTGGGGGAGACACCATTAACTTGGCCTTCATGGAAATTGTGGACCAACTTTGGGCAGGGTACCGAATCATGCCACTGATCTTAGCTCAATTGTTCCATTCCCTAACTTTGTCCAAAAATGGAACCCAGAGGTTTCAGGGGTGCGCTCCTCTCCTCCACATTTGGCTGCAAGACCACCTGATGGTGTCATCACCTGTCAGTGCACATTACGAGGTAGCTCGTGACAACATCTATTGGTTGGCTACTACCCGAATTTTTCCCCCACCCTGTGACAACTTTTGCCCCCTTAGGGTTTGACTTTTTAGTTAAGGTTTGCATTTCTGGCACTTCCAGGAGCGGAAAAATGAGGTGCTTACAACGGAATTAAAACAAAATTTTTAAAAAAATATCTTAGGGACCAAATGTGTGAATATCTAAAAGTATCGGATTAAATAAAAAATGTCCAGGGACTAAATTTGTAAATACCCGATTCCCCGACAAATTAGCGGCCGAATTAAATTTTTTGAATCATGATGCCTTGTTCGCGCCGAGCTCCGGCTGCTCGGCGCCAACCTGGCGGACACATTTTTTTTTCTTATAAAAGCCGTAGCCACCCTCTTGCAAAGGGTTGGCTCTCTTCTTTTTTTTTTTTGTTGCTGGCCTTGCTGATTTTCTCAACTTCCTCCCTTCACCCACCGGCCTCTATTCTCAGCTTTCTTTGCCTCCCTAGCCTCCAAGCACCCCACCTTGCCCACTCACCCTCTCTTCTCTTCTTCTTCTTCACCTTTCTACCAAGACAAGGGAAGAAGTGCTTGCTGCTGTTGGTGCAAAAGGAAGGGAGCTCCTGCACTTGTGTCATCTCAAGGAAGAGCTCCACCTTGCGCAAGAACTTAGGGAACCTAAGGTATTGTTCCTCACCCATTTTTACTTTACATATATGAAAATGGGAGTTGTCTAAGCATGTTAATGGATTTTGTTTTCTTTCTCTCCTTGCTATACATCTCTGCCAATTTCTATCTAACATGCATGTTCTTATATTTTTGGTAACATGGAGGTCTCCAAGGGTAAGGGAGACCCCATGCACGACCCTATGGGAGGATGAGAAGCTTTGTCACTTCATTTTAGGCCACCAAAGTTGCTGTTTTGGGGATTTTACGGTTATTCAGGAATGGGAGCATGTTCCCTCACGTTGAGCATGTCTAATGTACCCCCTGTAAACCCCCTTCTACTTCCCTTCTCCGAGTGTTCAGTGTGTGAGCATGGGGGCCAGGTTCCAGTTTGGCTAGAAGCTGTGGACATGTATGTTGGGATACTTTTCTATGCTCCTTTTGAATGACTTTTTTACTGATTTTCTTTCACATACACATAGGGTTTGGCACCAAGGAAGGTGTGTGGCATCACTTATCCTATGGGATGTGGGAATGCAGTCCCACCCTGTAAAACCCCGATTTTTGCTAAGCTTTTATTTATTTATTATTTATTAAAATTCATTATGTGTACATATTAACTTAAGTAGATACGGGTATACGTAGGGATTTCGGTGGATGAGCATACACGGAATCAATGATTTTCTAAGGTGGCCCAGCGGCAATATGTATGGAAGGTATTTATACTAAAGGGAAAATTAGGTTTTGAGTAGAAAAAAAAATAAACAATATAAAATAGTAGATAAAATAAAATATATGCAAAAGTATGAACACAAGGATTTATGGACAGGTTTAATCAAAATTTATTTATTGCTAGAGATTTGTGGTCATTAGTTGTCAAAGAGAATGAGGTGGAATATTAATACGTAATTAATTATCGAACTTAAAACTATGGTAGTGAATAGGAAATTAGCCAATAAGTAAATACGGGAAAGCCAAGTTGAATGAGGGGCAGAAAGGGGATTCCGAGGGTTAATAAAACCTCAAGGGTGAATTAGGTTAAACTTTTGCGATGTTTTATAAATAGGTAACTCATATAAATTTTCAGGGATTTGGGGGAAGGTTGCTGCTCTGAAATTAGGGCGGCTACTGTGGCGATTAGGGTTTCGCTGGGAAGAGATGAGAACCGCAAGAGCTACGACCAGATTAGTGGAGTCGGATTTCAGTGGGTTATTCCTCTCGCCAACAGGGGATCAGTTCGGCGACCTTCGCATCCACGCGCGCAGTCGGAGTCGGTGATCGGCCGTGGTTGTGGAATAACCTGTTATTCTGGGATAAGCGTATAAGAGTGAGTAGCACTGATTTACAACTGAGGTTTTAGTTTATTCGTGATGTATTTTGAATTGCATGGTTGTATTGTGAGTTTCTGGGTTTTCTGGAATACCATGAGTCCGAACGTGAGATTGAAATTTAATTTGAAATTAAAGGTATTTAGATTAAATCCAAAACTGGTTGGGAAGTATTCTGGGAACATTGGGAGTGTATTGGAACAATTACAGACCGAAACAAATGAGCCAGACATGGAGATCTCGAAATAACAGAGACTTGAAAATCGCAGTGGGTATCCACCCACTTGGCGCCCACTTCGGGAAGTAGGCGCATAGAAATATTGACCTGACGCCGAGCTTGCGCCCACTTGGCGTTCAGCTCGCGCCCACTTGGCGCTCAGCTCGCGCCCACTTGGCACTCAGCTCGCGCCCACTTGGCACTCAGCTCGCGCCCACTTAAATTAGATGCGCCTATCTCGCGCCTATCCCTCGCCCTTCTCTCGCTCAGCTCGCGCTCACTTAGCGTCGAGTGAGCGCATAGTCGATTTTAGCCTGTTTCCTATCCGCTGACTGGCGCTCACTTTAGGAAGTGAGCGCATACCCAATTATACTTACCGAATTGTAGAATTTGTTGAAAATAGCCCTTTTAATTACATGAAAGACATTTAAGTAAATGTCCTGTGTATTTATTGCTCAATTTACTTAAGTCTTTACATGTAAATAAGGTTTTACCCCCCCCCCCCCCATTTGGAACCAATAAAAATACTTCCAAGGTCTAATTCCCAGCCAATAAAAAGTCAACTTTCCAGTTCATGCCTAAATCCCGGTTTTTATCAAAAACCCCGGTTTGGGTTTAATACCCAGATGAGTGATTCAGGAGCCCATAAAATTCTAGGAGATGTGTTTACCCTTCAATAGACTACAACCAAAATTTGAGCCCGAAACTCCTTGTAGATTTGTCTAGAAAAATTATATACCAAAAGTCAACGTTTTTAACTAGACTTAGAATATTTTGAGGTCCAAAACTTTTTGTCTCAGAATTGATTGCTTCTTGGTATGGTGACCTTATAGGAGATCCTAAGACTATTCCACTCATCCAAAATGTGTTTTGAGGTCTTTAAAACTTTCGTTTTGATTGATTTGGATTATGAAAGTGAAATTGAGAATCTAGGAGATGTTTTGCTGATTTATGTTTAATCGAAGTTTGGATGCTAAAATCATTTCTGTATAATGTGCTTTATTTTGAAAAGTCAGTTTTGAAACCATATTGTTTTGCTGAAATACATCTACACTATTATGCTAGTTCACCTTTGAATGCACGGTGCACTTCAGGAATGATTTACTTGAATATTGTTTTATATCGGTGGTCGGTTTAGAATCATATCTTATTCTGTTCCGGTAAATTATTTGAGAATTTCTTTGAGGACTCCATGAGCGAGCAAGCTGGTCCTGAGTGACCTATGGTATGCACTTGAACATGTTGATCTATATATATCAGTTTTACATGATGGAAAATACATTGGGTTGATTTGCTAGTTGTATACTTACTACTGGTTTAACTTGTCCTGGATCCAGAGTCTAAGCTTAGTAATGTAATGTTATTGTTGGTTGTTGAAATTGCATGGCCTTGTGTGTTGCCACGACCGGTGTAGAGCAGCCAGAAACCCTGAGTAGGCCTGGTTGTCAATGCAGAAACCCGGGGAGTAGGCCTGCATTGGATGAAGAAACCCTGAGTAGGCCGTCATTTCAGAGTTTCCGAAACCCTGAGCAGGCCGGAACTGTGTACATGGAGGTGTGGAGTGTCTACTTGGCATGTTCAATTTATCAATTAAACAATAGTCATGACATTGACCAATGTTGGTATTTGATTTTGTTTGACGTGATATGTTTTATTCGCTGGTTTCTTGGTATTTATGGTTCATAGAATATTGTTTACCAATTATTGGGTATTGTACCTCCCGCCGGTGTAGAGCAGCCAGAAACCCTGAGTAGGCCTGGTTGTCAATGCAGAAACCCGGGGAGTAGGCCTGCATTGGATGACGCAGTCATTTCAATATCCGAAACCCTGAGTAGGCCGGATATACATATGGAGGCGTGGGTATGGTTATGAGAAGGCTTTGTGTTATATGACATTGGTATATCTGGAATTATATCTTGAGATACGAAATTATGGTTAATTGCTATGTTGCTGTCAGTTAATCATTATTTTATCGATAGTTTCGGATTTGAAAACGGATTGTTATTGCTTGATTTACCTGATGGTTTTCCGCACTGATATGAATTGGATTATTCGGAATATGTGTGTTATCATCATTGTATATGGTTTATAACCGTGGCATGTTTTAGAACTGAAATAAATGTATATGTGCATGCATGTGCTGCTCACTGGGATATTCGTATCTCACCCCGTTGCTTTCGTTTTGTTTTCAGATACTCTTGGAGAGCTCGATACTTGCGGGTAGTTACTTGGACATGTGAGTTTTATTTTAGTTTGGGAATATTTTAGCGCACTCTGTTATATAGCTATTGTTGTATTCATGTTTTGCTTCACTCTGATATTGCGATCCTGTGTTTTAAATTAACCTCCGGGGATGAGTTACGGTGTTATTTCGTGACTCGGATCCGGGGCGTTACACACCCACTCTCTTGCTTGGAAGTGCTATCATGTTAGGTCAAAGGCATGTTTTGTAATGCCCCGGATCCGTGTTCTTCATTAAAGATATAACACGTCTCCTAGGGGTTAGTTAAGGATCTCAATAATGGTTATCGCTGGATAATCACCCACATTTTTATATCACATCAGAGTGCACAATTAAAAATTCCTATCCAGGCAAGTTAAGATATCATCCAATACGTCAAATGGGTCCAAGTTACTACCTTATTACAATTTTCACAAATTCAACTTAACAAGTTTAAGGCCAAATAACCTGCTGGACTAAGGACGGTAGTAATAATCCTCCTCCCTATATGTATCAGCCGGATCTACCCCCCTAGGAACCTCACCACGAATATCTGGAAAATAAAACAACAACGAGGGAATGAGATACGAATATCTCAGTGAGTGACACATGCATGCAGAAATAGTTATCACAATTATAAGACATGCTTCGATAAATAATCAACAATTTAAACCAACGTACTTCCGGTAACAATACAAACAAGGTCAATGTCATGCATATGGTTACATTGATTAATCTACATGCCAAGTAGACACTCCACACCTCCATATACACAGTTCCGGCCTACTCAGGGTATCGGACACTCTGAAATGACGGCCTACTCAGGGTATCGCCATCCAATGCCGGCCTACTCCGGGTATCGACACTGACAACCAGGCCTACTCAGGGTATCTGGCTGCTCTACACTGGTCGTGGCAACACACAAGGCCATGCAATTACACCAATAAACACATACCATCACATTACTAAGCTTAACAAGGATCCATGGGAAGCTAAACCCAAAGCCGATAAATAACCGATAAAACTCCACATTCAGTACACACATCACAAGTTGTTCCAGCCAGAACTTCAACTCACACAAGTGTTCCAACCAGAACAAATAATTACTCACAAGAAAGCCAGTAAATAACCTTTGTAACATAATTTAAAACTTTCCATCACGAAAACAGGGTTTAATAACTCTTAATCAATTACAGTGTAATCCAAAGGATTGAAATAAAAGCCCCGGTGTTGGGTATCTCAAACATCACCTAACAGGTTGCTTTACGCCTACGTTGGAACTCTTAGGAAAATCTCCGAATCTATCTTCAACGTTCTCATAAGTAATTTTGTCTCTAATGGCCTAAACAAGTACTTCGCTAAGTGATCGGAGACCTTCTAGCATCAAAATCTCCATTGGTTTCCTCAATTTTGAACTTCAGCAAGAACAGTGGACTATGCGCTCACTTCCTGAAGTGAGCGCCGGTGAGCGCCGAGTGAGCGGATCGTTTTAAGTAAAAACTAGGGTATGCTCTCACTCGATGGTAAGTGGGCGCGAGCTCGGCGCGAGATAGGTGCAAGAAGGGCGCGAGATAGGCGCATCTAAATTAAGTGGGCGCGAGCTCGGCGCCGGGTCAGATTTCTTAGGCGCCTACTTCCCGAAGTGGGCGCAAGTGGGCGCCAAGTGGGCGGATACCCACTGCGATTTTTAAGTCTCTGTTATTTCGAGATCTCTATGTCTGGCTGATTTGTTTCGGTCTGTAACTACTTCTCTAGTCTCCCAATACCCCCAGAACACTTCCAGTCCTAATTTGGATTTAATCTAACATGCTTCCAAGTTATCCCCAATTCCGCTGTACGAACCCTTCGGAACTGTCTTTGCCCAGAAAACCGAGAATACTTCATTTAATAAACATGCATTCATTCAAACCAAATACACGAATAAACCAAAAACTCAGTTGTAAAACAGTGCCACTCACCTTTCTATGCTCCCAAGTCTTGGAAACGAGCAACCCAGAAAACCCCAAACTCCTTCGGCCGTCGGCTTGCTCTAGTCGAACAGAGGTTCTGCTCGCGAGGGAAAGACTCTTCCGAACTTCTGATCCGCGAAACCTACTGGCAGTAAATCTTCTCCATCTCGACTCTCCCACAGCACTTCTCCTTCTCCTTCTCTCGAAGAGCCCTAAACGAAAACGCAGCCGCAACCTTTCAATATGAAATACGCGTATTCAGGGCAAAACAAAAACCTAATTTTCCTAAACTATTTATACCTTCCGCAATACGCTTGGTTGCTCGACGAACCCTTTTATTTTGATGTAGTGCATGCGCGACCACCAAAAACTCCTACATCCACACCCTATTTAGTAGATAGTTATTATTGAAATAACTTTTTAATTTTTTTTTCTATTATATTATATTTTTTTTTTGTCCATAAAACCTGAAAATAAATGGGGTTTTACATGTTTAGATTTAAGTTTGATTCCCCTTTCATGTATGTATTCTTTCTGTTTTGTCTTTCTTTTTTGGTTATTGTCGTAGGAGTCAAGCATGCCCCCATTCCCCCTTTGCTCGCTATCGTAGGTGTCAAGCATGCTCCCCTTCCCCATCTAAGCTTACTGTTTAGGATGCTTGTAAACCCCCCCCCCCCTCTTTTTTGTAGCTGCTATCATGGCATTGTGGTGGCAGGTCTTCTTTTGCCGAACTTATTTTCTCCTAGATTGGACTGCTAGCATGTTTTTATTTGTATTAGATTAATTTCGATTAGTGTTTAAGTGTCTTCTGGGAATGGTAGGAGCACAGGGGAAGTGTTGCAGAGGTGAGAAACCCAGTCAGTCATGGAGTTTTCGAAAAAAACAGAGAGTCGTGTTTCGGAAGGCGTATCCGTTGAGCTGTCGCCAACCCCTTTGCTCTCAGCGGTAGCTTGGCGCGAGCGCCTTTTTTGCACCCGCTAGCCTCGCGCTGATCTCGCACTAAGCACTTTTCGCGCTCGCCGCGTTCGTGCCGATCTTGCACCGAGCACTTTTCGCGCTCGCCGAGTTGGCGCCCACCTTGCGCCAACTTGTTCAATGTCAGCGCACCACCAATTTTCCCAAGTGTGGTGCAGCTGACCCTTCTGAGTCCATTTTTTTGCCCTCCGAGGCTTCGGCCTCTTAGCTAGAAGCTTTTTTGGGATGCTAGAAGAACTTTAAAGTGCTCAAAAAACCTTTAGAGGTTATTTGGCAGTTTTTTTTTAGGATTTAGGAGTCCCAAAGGTGAAATCTGAGGGGCTGTTGGGTAGTTTAATTTTTTATTCTGATGCCATGAGTTTAGTGTTTTTTTTGCTTATCCATGTTTTGTAACTAATTTCCAGTTTGTAAGCCTGCTTAACCTAGGTTCTAGCAAATTGCCAATTGTTGTTTGGGGCCCTTCTCGATTGTGTGTCATGTTAAATACCATTGTTAACTAAGCTAACCAAGCCGATAGGGTTTCCGGGTCACCCGGAAACCCAACATGGGACTCGGACCATTTGGTCCAATTGGATGCACATGTGGGCCTTCCAACGGGGCCCACAAAGCCCAACAAACACAGTGAAATGCATGCATGCGACCTAAGCAAAATAAATAATTCAACTAACCAAGCCGAGCGGGCCAAACCCAATGCGGCCCACTCGAACCCATTTTGTGCAATATGATATGATTAAAATGTGTGGTTTGGCCGAGACCAAGGGCAAGGGCCTACTGGGCCCGCCGAAGCCCACAAACCAACCAGGTGAGGATTCAAAGCCCTAACTTCACGTAACTTGGGCTTTCAAGCCCAAATCGGGACTACGGGCCCCAAGCCCAATGTCCAACCCATTTTCTGGCAAACTTAACAAGATAAATCTAAAACACTTTTGGCAACCATCATGGGGGCCCACCCAGGGGCCCGCAAACCAAGGCCGACCCACCTCTTGCATGAAAAACACTTAGACCCTAACTTGAACAGATGATTAAAATCAATTCATTTAAACTTAAGCCCAAAGGGCCTCCTAGGGCTAGACAGAGGCCCACCAAGGGTACATGGGCTTAACCAAGCCCACCAAGGACACCGTGGGCCTCCCAACAGGGCCCACACAATCAAACTCAGATCATTTAAATTAACCAAGATAAAATCAATTAAAGGGGCCATACCACTCAAGTGGCCCCACCAGACTTAACCAGTTTTCATGCCGAATTAGGAATCGGGTGAGAAAATCAGTGAGTTGACTCAAACCAGGATAAACCTAGGGGACCCATCGTCCAACGGGGTGGACCGGGATGTCTACGGACTTCCCCGGACCACAATCGAGACCCTACTTAGAATCTCAAGCCGCAGACCAGCCCAATAGACAAACTTAGGCACTCAGGTGTCTGCCTGCACCCCATCAGGCAATGGCGATGCCGAATTTTCCCGTGCGGCTTTTCCGACGCGCACACACCCCCCACCAAGGAACTTCTGAAACCTCCCTTTCAGCCTAAAACCCCACAAAATCCCCATTTTGCCTTTCTAATCCCTCCCTTTCTCCTTCGTCTTCTTTCTATCCACTTCAAGGAGACAAGAGGAGGACTTTTTGGAGTAAAAAGAGACGTCGAAGTGCTGTCCACATCTCTAGGAGGACCATCACACTTAAAAAAGAGGAGATAATAGCAAGGTGAGCTTCCTACCAACCTTGTATTTGATATATATTAAAACCAAGTTTTTTTGAATATGTTTCTTTTTAACCATTGTTGATAACTTTTTCTTGTTATTTTTGTTCTCACCACTATCTGCTTTTTCTTGGCATATTATTGGAGTCCCCATGGTAAGGGGGAGACTCTATCCGAAGGTGGGAGGAGAGTTCTATTTGTGAAGTCCGAAAGGATCTACCCAAATAAGATGTCTTATTCCCTTTCTTTTGTTGATTCATTTGATACCAAGAGGGGTTTGTCCTCTTCGAACATCTGCTGTACCCTTAACTTCCTCCCTCTTTACCTTCATCTAAATCATGTTTTTCTCTCCTTATGATATACTTGTTATCTTTCTCATGATCATGCACATATAATAGAAGCACCCACACACATACATGTTCTTATTTCACTCTACTTATCGTTTTAATATTTTTTTTAAGAAAGTAAGAACACCACACACATCCATGTATAGCACACGTATGGGTATACTCAAGGTATGTTTTAGTTCATCTCTACATGCATCCGTCATCTAAGGCACTTTAAGTATTTGAAATCTCTTTTAAGCATGGTAGATCCTCTTATTAGGTTCTTTTTCTATATTTGCTATCCATAACTTGCATGCATGATACTTGTTATTTTAATTGTTCCATACGATTCATACGTGAATGTTTTAGTTGATTAGGATTCATTTAAATGGATTGGTCGAGTACAGTTTGCCTTAGGCCTTCCGGGCCCTCCATCCTCTCCCTTTATGGGGGAGAAGGAGAAATCATTTCCAGCATTAAATAGGGACCTCTGGAGTCCCTGTTTCAAGGCTCAAGCGGCTGTTTTAAGATCAGAGACCATGCTCATCTCAAAGGCTCCATGAAAGAAGGTTGTTTTAAGCTAAAATGAACATCCGAACCCCTGTGAGTTGGTTCTAAAACCCACTGAAGGTCGCGAACACCCCTAGGAAGCAGACGAGACGAACCCCTTTGCTGTTTTGACCATTTTGGGGATTCGGGTTGGATCCGCATACTCAGTGCGGATCAGACTTGACCGCACTTCATGTGCGGTCAAGCCTAGTCAACCCACAAAATCCATTTTCTTGGATCCAGATCCACTCGAGCCGACTCGGCTTTAATTAATTTGAACCATTTAGGGTCTTTGGGTTAACCCAAGCCCATTTTTGGTTCCTGGACCCATATGGGTCTAATAAGGCATCATGGGCCTTCCAACGGGGCCCACACACAGTCCGGCCGAAACCGGGGTCCATTTTAATAATGGGCTCCAAGGCCATTTGGATAATTACCCATGGGTCACCACCAAGCCCAATGGGTCTTAAGAGCTTAAACCCACTAATCTTTGTAAATATAATTAAATCCCAAAATTAAACATCCAAAACCAATAAAAAGGGTTATCCAATGTAACCCTACATGGGAATTGAGCCTAACCCAGGCCCAACATGGAATCCAATGGGCCTTCCAACAGGGCCCATATCCGACCCACTTCATCAAAGGCAAAAAAGATAAAATCAATTAAAATAAAGGGGACCCACACCTTTGAAAGTCCCACTCAGACTTAACAAGTGTGCATACTGGCTAAAACCAAGGAGACCCAAGGGACCGGTTAACCGATGGGGCAGACTGAGGTGTCTTCGGACTTCCCCGGATCGTAACCGAGAACTTAGCCAGAATCTCTAAAAAGCCGTAGACCATTCAAAATAGACCTTTATAAGTACCCTGGTGTCTGCCTGCACCCCATCAGGCAGTGACGACTCCAATTTCCCTCTTTTACCTTTTTAGGAGGCACGCGACCGCCATGTGCCTTGGTGCCCCGTCGTTCCCGACGTGCGCACACCTTTGATCGACCCTGGGTGCAACACCTCGACCCTGAGGTTCTTTCTTACCCTGCTGTATCTGCCCCTACGGGTGCTTTGGGTGCGGGTAAAGTCTGAGTTTGAGTCTGTGCATCCGATGGCCGTGATCCCATAGGAAAATGGGTCACCTGTAAGTTCTGATATGTGGCAGGGTAAGAACAACCCGAGACAAGATGCCCAAACTTGCCACATCGGAAACACGCTCCATAAGGTGTGATGCATGGCCCTGGAACCGCTCACATTGCTGGCATCTAGGAGGGCCTGACCTCACAGTCTGATTACCACTAGGTCTACTACTATGACCCTCATACCTGGGTTTCTTATCTGCAGGAGCAAACTGCTTCGATGGAACCCTGATTCTACTCTAGTCCGGTCGCCTCTCACCAATCAGGCGCTCTGCTCTCTCAGCACGATGTACCAACTCAAAATAGCTGGTGCACTCTACAACTGATACCCGGTCTCTAATCTCAGACCTCAACTCTTGCTCAAAATGCTCCCATCTATCTGTCTCACAAGTAAACATTTGCGGGGCAAATCGGGACAGCTCATCAAATTGTGCCTCGTATTGCAAGACTGTCTGTCCTCCTTGAGAGATGTACATGAACTCCCTCGCCTTCTGGCAGCGGATATCAGCAGTGAAGTAGCGCTTAAAGAAGAGCTCTCTGAATCTTCCCCAAGTGACCTGCTCATTTGGTTCAATCCTCCTCTTCATAGAACACCACCAATGGACCGCTTCCCATTCAAACATGAAGGTAGCCAGTCTAACATGACGGTCCTCTAGGTATTCCATGCCGTCAAATATCCATTCCATCTTCAGTATCCACCTCTCAGCTTCCACGGGGTATGCCCGACCTCCAAAAAACGGGGGTACCATCTTACGAAACCTCTCCAGCTCAGGTGCACCTGAGTCATCAATATGGTCCCTCCCGGGGGCCCTCTCATCCCCTCGGTTCCTCTCGGCTCTACCAATCAGATCTGTAATAGCCCCAATGGCTCTCCAAATATCCTCTTGTGGGACACGAGCAGCAACAGGTGGTGGAGGAGGAACAGGCTGCTCTATCGGACCCACAGCTGGAGGGTCTACACACGGCTTTGCCTGTGGGGCCACAAATGGCTCTGGCTCCCCAGCTGGCATCATCTTGGGAATGGATGCTGCTCTACCTCTGCCTCTCATTCTAGTGTTCATAGCAAAATATCAACTGCAAAAATACAAAAATTTAGTTAGGCAAAAAGGATCACTCATTCTAGAAAATTATTTAAGGCACTATCTAGCAATTCACACATCCCCAAAACCACCAAAAGGTCAACTACTTAGGGTTAGGAACCTATTTGCTCTGATACCATCTTGTAATGCCCCAGATCTAGGTTTATTTAAAAACATAAACCCAAATCTAGTTTGTTAGGATAATGGCCCAAAAACAACTAATTCCAGACTTAAACAATTTCAATAATACAATCAGAGTACGGAAATAAAAAATAAATTCTTCCAAGAAGTGCGGAATAATAAAATAATAATTCTCTAATATTAAACCATCAATCAAAGTCTGGATTCGGGTCAACTAAAATAAAATAAATCATCATCTATCAAGGTCATCTAATTAAATAATTCAATAATCCCTCCAAACACTAAATCAAAATTTATGTATGCTCCCTAGACCTACACAGGAATAAAATAGTCTTCTTCCTAGTAGTCAAGATAATCCCCTGAAGTGTCTACCCCTGCAGCGTCCTCTCTGGGAATATCTGAAAACAAAACCAATAAAACGAAAATGTGAGAAACAACATCTCAGTAAGCAGTCATGCAAATAGTTTGTAACAATAAAATATGCAACGAATAATCAGGTTAATCACAAAACAAAAATACAGAATAATAATTAAATGAAACTTTAACAAACAAAACAATTCAACCTCATGGGACTCATGAAATAGAAAACTAGAGAGAAAGTAGCCATGTGCCAATATGCTACTTAACCGAATTACAGGTGGACCAGACACAATTGTATAGACAAGCTATTCGACACCCAACGGAAGAAGCCAACTGACAACCGGAATGAGTTAGCATGTACGGCCCAACCTATCCAAGAGTGGGTAACATAGCAAATGACCTATCCAGGAGCGGTACCATCCTTGAGATAATGGAATGCCTATGAAATAGAATTCAAACCCTTCTAGAAGACTTTTCACTTACTAGCTATTCTATGGATCCATGCAATTGCTAAGCCCACTCAATGGTGGAAAACCAAACTAGGGATTGGACATATTTCCCAATAACACCCGCACACGCGGAAACACATCCGTCTCAATAATAACAAATTTGCATCAACGGAATAAACAACCAGGCATCTGCCTTGTCACAACGATGACCCAAAAATCCCACACAAGTGGCACCAAGTCATATGTCCAAACTCCAAGTTTCAACCGGCAACTATGTCCCGGATGTGTATCGAATCCATCGATGCACAAAATACACTCAAATACCTCAAATATAGGTGTAGGAACGCTTAAAATCAAGTTTTGTTAAAAAGAGAATTGTTTGGAACAATGGTTCTAAGTTAAAAAGCCTCTTTGGGAAAATCTACCCAAAATCTTTATAAAAATTAATTTTAAACATCTGATAGTGCAAAATATCTCTAAACACTCTAAACTTAAATGGTACATAGGTCTAAATTGAATAAAAACAATTTCGTGGTGAAAAACTTGGCTAGTTGGAGAAATCCAAAAATCTTATAGATGGTCGCTTGAGTGGCTTCGGGTGCTCGAACAGGCGACATAAAAACTGGGTTGATTCAGGGTTGGTCGCTCGAGAATTCGCTCTAGTAACGTTTTGGGCGTTCGCTTTTTGGCTTTTGATCACTTTCGGGTTTTTCTAGAAATTAAAAAGCACAAGCAGGGCGCCCTCGATATCGCTCGAGCGGCTATCGAGCGCCCACAAACTGCTCTCGAGACCCATACGGGCTCTCGAGTCGTGGTTCAAGCGGCCTGTCGCAAACTGAAATTTCTTACTTTTCCGAAAAGTTGCGTAAATCATTCAAAAATTGAAAACTTGAATTCTACAGTATCAAATTGAAAGAGTAGGGGACTATTCTAAAGGTCCACGATCTACAACAATTATGATCTTAACAATGCGGAAACATACACACAGAAATTATACGAGGAAACCTGAATCCAGATCCAGGAAAAACCTCGAGTCTATATGAGGCGACTAACCCTTAGAATCTCCACTATTGAATGAAAAGCAATTACAAAGGAAAACACACTTAACCTCTACAATTGAACTCACTCAACAGCAATCTACAGCTCGAATCCACGAAATGTAGCACAACTTGAATCCACAAGCTGCAATTCACGATCTACCCAGATCCACAGCTCGAATCCACGAACTGCAACACAACTTGAATCCACAAGTTGCAAATCACGATCAATCCAGATCCACAGCTCGAATCCACGAACTGCAACACAACTTGAATCCACAAGCTGCAATTCACGATCAATCCAGATCGTAACAATCACCTCAGAGTCCACTGAGATGATCCAATGCAATAGGAATCCACCTATGCATCCAACAAACTCGATCACCAATCCAGGAGATCATACGATCAAGTGAAGTTCCGAATTGAAGAAGAATCCTCAAACTTCAATTCCAGGTGATCTCTCTCAGATCTCCCCCTCACTCGATCACCGACTCTCTAAAGACGAATTGATTGAATCTCGAACACCTCAAGATCCAAATCCAATTAATCAAAAGAAAAAAGTCTCTTCAAGAATACAGCTCGTCTATTTAAAGAAGAAATCTCAGATCGCGTCGAGCGCTGGTGGCGTCGTGGTGCGATCGGGGTAGACGGCTGGAAGCGAACTCAAGTCCCGCTCAAATCCAAAAGACTCAGTTAAGGGCGCGCTGCCAGCGCGCTGCTAGCGGGAGGGAACGCGGCATGTGCACAGCTGATTTGTAGATTCTTCAATCTTGCTCTGCGCTACCAGCGGCGTGTCGGCATCGCCTTACGAAGCCGGTACGCATGCTTTACTTTCAAAGTGCTATTTCATTTATGCGCTGCCAGCGGAGTGGTAGCGGCGTTGTTCCTTGCAAGTGCCTTTACGAAATGTTCTTCTTTTAGAAATCTTTACATTTCCTTGAGCTACCAGCGGTGTGGTAGCTGTGTGGCAGCCTCACTTTCCTGTTTACTAAATTCATAGAATTTATATTTTGATTCTGCACATCTTGAAGATTATTAGAGGATATAATTTGTCAAACATTTGCCATATAAGGAGTGTGAGTTTTCACACTTACAATCTCCCCCTTGGCAAATGCCTGACAACAAACTTACAATAGTGATTATTATCAAATTCAGATATTGAATTCCATTTAAACATTCAAAACACCATGAGAAGGGAGAATTCAGAATTTCATTCATGTTCAAAGAAAATATACAGTATTCAGAAGATTCAGAAGACATATATAGTGTTCAGCAAATATATACACATTCAACCAAACAAAATCTCTCCCGTAAACCTACTTTCAGAAAACCCAAAAACCAACAGAACAAACAAAAACAAAAACTTGATATAACAACCAGCAACCATCAACCAGCAACTAGCATCAACAACCAGCATCAACCAACAACCAGCAGAAACATCATCAAAATGACTCCCCCTTTCTGGAAGGAGGTTTCGGATCCCAAGTTCTGGAATAATGCCGGTACGCATCTTGGGACCGGGAGTGTAGCCAGCATAATTTGTGATCCATCTCCAACTGAGTCCTTCGAATGCTACTCAGAAAATGATTAGCTTCATTTTGCATTCGTTGCTGAGCAGCAACATCCCTTTGTACCTCGCCACAAGCAAAATCAACATCCTTTGCAAGCTTATCTAGCTTCTCTTGGGTCTCTAATTTGAACATGCTCATCATGAGCATGTGAGCCCTTACCTCAGAATTGAAAGCCTCCTGGGAGGCTTGCAAGGAATTCAACTTGTCCAGGATTGCCATAGCATCCGAACTGGACAAGGAGGATTGAGAAGAAGAAGGCTCCGAAGAAGCCAACCGAAAAGGATTAGCTCTTTTACTTCTGGTCAGGGTGGAGGCATCAATGGGAGGTTTGGGGTGAAGGATCATTTCAACAGGATCAGGGAGGACCCCCTGGTGAATGCACAAGTAGGTGATGAAGATCCCAAAGGGAAGAGCAGCAGTCTTGGATTTTAAATTCCGAGACTGAAGGATCTGATTGAATATGATGGAAGGGAGACAGACACTATCTTTGTTCCAGAGAGCATGAAGGAGTCTTGCTCTAGAGTGAGAAATCTCAGAATGATGATCTGAGGGAACAAGAGAAGCACAAACAAACAGATTCAAGATCCTGAGAAGATCTTGGAGAGAGCCATGAGGAAGATAGTTTGGATTATTTTTTATGGAGGTGGGAGCACCCTGAACAATCAGAGAAGAAATGATTGACTCCATGGGAGGATCAGAATGAGAATCAAGAAAGTCAAAGGAAGGAGAATCAACAAGGGGCAGTTCGAGAAGAGAGGAGATAAGATCTTTCGAGAAGTCGAAAGAGATGCCCTTGACATAGGCTTTGACAAAGCCTTGATTGGCAAGATGAAGATGGTGGAGGTTCGAATAGAATTCTCGAACCAGGTCAGGATATGCAAAACCACTTATCAAAGCAAATTTCTTCCAACCATTGTCCGAAAACAATGAGAAGAGAGGAGATTCAGAAAAGGAATCAAGCTTAATGGCCCTTTCCAAAAGGAGTGGCCTGTGCTTGAAGAACTCATTAAAATCAGACAAACCATTTCCAATGAATGGTTCAGAGGAATGTGAAGGGGATGGGGGTCTCACCGGTGGAGAAGAGACAACCGGAGAGGTTCTTACTAGTGGAGAAGAGGTGGAAGGAGAATCAGTCCTAGACTTTTTCTTGGGAGGCATGATGAAAATACAGAAAAAAAAATAGACGAGAGAGAAGAACACAAGCAAAGCAAGACAAAGCCCTAATGGCAGAACAATCTACCAAACCCTAACTTAGAAGAACGAGAGAAGAACACTGTAATAGGAAGAAGAAAATGAAGAAGCAAGACGAAGACAGTAAAAAAAATTTTACCTGAACAGTGGACAAGGTGAAGGAAGGTAAGCACGAAGGCAAAGAATGACCACGACGCGAGGAGCGAGGAGAACCGCAGATAAGAACAAAAACAGAGGTAAAAAGTGAAATAGATTTCACCTTTTTATAAACAAAAAGAACACGCTGCCAGCGTGCATCCGACGACGCTTACCAGGGCAGGTGCCAAAGCATGAAAGAAGGGAGAAGGCTACCGGCACGCTTCTAGCGACGTAGAAGGTGCACATGCACAATTAAGAAAAAACACAATCACAAGGCAAAAATTTATAAAAAGAGTTTGAACTATTCTTCATGAAAAACTCATACATCTAAACACAAAGCTAAGATTTTAACTAAACTAAAAATCATCCAAATAATCAACTTTTATTCAATCCAAGAAGTACTTATCACAAAACTGATCTTGAAGAACCTATCAAGGTTAATTCAGATGTGACACATTTCATTTCTAAAACCAAAATTTCCTTCATGGTTTCTCATACTATAAATTTTCTTCAAGATATCGAGCACACATGCATATTAATGAAACAATGCTTGTGTAGTGTGTGAAATATTTTTGACTTTTACACTTTATGCATATGGAAGGCTATTTTAGTGTAATCATACTTGGAAAGTATAGACATACCCCAAACTTCATTTTGGTGGTTTTCGCACATCAGAGATAGGTAGCCTTTTCTGATCTCTTTTTCTTTTCTTTTTGTTGAAGGCATTGACCCTTAAAAAACCTGAGTTTACAGTTCATTCCAAGAATATACCTTCTTTCTCTTTTTCTTTTTTAGAAATTATAGTGGCTTTCACTCTAATCTCTATGGCAGCCATTTCCAAAACTTTTCTTTTCATAAAGGTGATAGCCTATAGATCCCAAGCTTCAACACACAATAAACTTCTATACAGAAAGGTATTTAAGACAAAATTGATAGTTGATAATAAGACATTTCTGTCAATATGCATAGACTCAAGCTTCCTGAATTAAGATTTTAGTATCAAGAACACATAAATTCATTTTGAACAGACATGTAAATCATTTTACATCTAAATTAACTCAAAACAGAACCTGATTTTCAGTTTTGAGAGCATATTCCTAGGGATTTCCTAAGAGTTTCAAATCTGTTCTGATCTAAAGGTTTAGTGAAAATATCAGCTAACTGTTTTTCAGTAGATATATATTCAATCATAACAGTTTTGTCTTCAATTAACTCTCTTATAAAGTGATGCCTGATGTCTATATGTTTAGTCCTTGAGTGTTGAACAGGATTTTTGGAAATATTTATGGCACTTTGATTGTCACAGAAGAGAATCATTTGATCCTGATCTAAACCATAATCAGATAGCATATGTTTCATCCAAATTAGTTGAGTACAACTGCTTCCTGCAGCAATGTACTCTGCTTCAGCTGTACTCAGTGAAACTGAGTTTTGCTTTTTGCTTAACCAAGCAATGAGGTTATTACCCATATAAAAGCAACCACCAGAGGTGCTTTTTCTATCATCCATACACCCAGCCCAATCAGCATTAGTGTATCCAGTAAGATATGGGTTTGTTTCTTTGGAGAACCAAATTCCCAGATCAACAGTTCCATTTACATACTTTATAATCCTTTTCACAGCATTTAGATGAGATTCTTTAGGATTAGCCTAATATCTTGCACAAACTCCAACACTAAAACTTATATCAGGTCTACTTGCTGTTAAGTACAGAAGACTTCCAATCATCCCTCTGTACAAGGTAGGGTCTATATCCTTCCCAGATTCATCTTTTCCAAGCTTTAAGCTAGTACTCATAGGAGTCCTAGCATGTTTTGCATGAGTTAAACTGAATCTCTTGACTAGATTTCTAGCATATTTTGCTTGAGAGAAAAAAATCCCTTGTTGAGATTGATAAATCTGAAGTCCTAAGAAAAAATTCAGTTCACCCATCATACTCATCTCAAATTCACTCTTCATTAAGTCTCCAAAGGAGTGAGCATGATTTTCAGAAGTAGATCCAAACACTATGTCATCAACATAGATTTGAGCAATCAAAATATGCTTGGACTCTCTTTGAATAAAGAGAGTTTTATCCACATTTCCTCTCATAAATCCAGATTCAAGTAAGAAAGAGGTGAGTCTCTCATACCAAGCTTTAGAAGCTTGTTTGAGTCCATACAAGGCCTTGTTCAGCTTATAAACATGTTTAGGATGATTTGTGTCCTCAAATCCTTTAAGTTGCTCTACATAAACCTCTTCATTCAGATATCCATTCAAGAATGCACTCTTAACATCCATTTGAAACAGTTTAAACATCAAATAGCATGCAATAGACAAAAGTAATCTGATTGATTCTAACCTAGCTACAAGAGCAAAGGTTTCATCAAAATCTATTCCTTCTACTTGGGTGTATCCCTGAGCAACAAGCCTAGCTTTATTTCTGGTTACAATCCCATTCTCATCAGATTTGTTCTTAAAAATCCATTTGGTTCCTATCACATTCAGATTAGAGGGTCTTTCAACCAATTCCCATACATTATTTCTAGTAAATTGGTTTAGTTCTTCATGCATAGCATTTAACCAAGATTCATCCAACAAGGCATCTTTATAAGATTTTGGCTCAAATTGAGATAAATAAGAAGAAAATATTACCTCATTATGTAATTGATGTCTTGTTCTTACTCCATCTGAAATATTTCCAACAATTTGCTCAGTTGGGTGGTCTTTGAGAGTTTTTGTCAGAGGAACAATTTCATTGCTTGAGGAAGCATCTCTGATTTCATCCTCTTCATCTACAACCTGCAAAAATTCACAGTCAATTCCTTCATCATCTATTAACACATTAATAGACTCCATTACAACAGATTTTTGCAAGTTAAAAACTCTGTATGCTCTACTTGAAGAAGAATATCCTAGAAAAATTCCTTCATCACTTCTAGAGTCAAATTTTCCTAGATTTTCTCTGTCCCTTAAGATATAGCATTTGCTTCCAAAGACTCTAAAATATTTCAAGTTTGGCTGTTTTCCTTTCCAAATTTCATAAGGAGTTTATTTCCACCCAGATCTGACATATATTCTGTTACTTATATAACAGGCAGTATTTATTGCTTCAGCCCAGAATTTTGTTGACACTTTCTTGGCTATCATCATGGTTCTAGCCATTTCTTGCAAAACTCTATTCTTCCTTTCCACAACTCCATTTTGTTGTGGAGTCTTAGGAGCAGAAAATTCATGTTTAATTCCTTGTTCTTCACAAAATTTGGAAAACATCTGATTTTCAAATTCTGTCCCATGATCAGATCTTATTCTAACAATCCTCCCTATTTGCAAGTTCTTTTCAACTTGAATTTGACAGCACAATTGTTTAAAGCAATCAAAACACTCAGATTTTTCTCTTAGAAAATTTACCCAGGTGTATCTACTGTAGTCATCTACAGTAACAAAGATATACCTCTTTCCTCCAAGACTTTCAGTCTTTGTAGGTCCCATCAAGTCCATATGAATCAGTTCTAATGGTCTAGAGGTTCCTACAATTTTGGTTTTCTTGTGTGTGGCTTTGATTTGCTTTCTTTGATTGCAAGGACCACACATTCCTTTCTTTTTATTGTTCCCAAACTTGGGAATTCCTCTAACCAATTCAGACTTAGAGATTTTTGACAAATCTCTATAGTTAATGTGACCAAGTCTTCTATGCCACAAATCAATTTCATTGCATACAAAAGATTTTAAAGAGCTTTCATTGTTTCCAATGATTCCATAACAATTGTCACTTGTTCTTACACCTTTAAGAACAGTTCTACCAGAATTATCCAAAATTTTACATTCTTTTCTGGTAAAGTTGACAAACAATCTTGAATCACATAACTGGCTAATACTAATTAAGTTTGCCTTCAAACCAGATACAAATAACACATTCTTTAGACAAACTCCATTAGGACCAGTTACTGTTCCTTTACCTTTGACTTGAGAAGTGCTTCCATCACCAAATGTTACACTTCCACCAAAATATTCTTCAAAGGTACTAAACATAGACTTATGTCTACACATATGTCTTGAACAACCACTATCCAAGTACCACATGTTGACATCATGAACTTTCAAAGCTATATGAACCACATTTGCAACTAAGTAGTCTTTTCTAACCCAAATCTGTTTTTCATGTGTTTTCTGAGAAGTACCTTCATCAACAACTTGGGGTTTTGAAGGAAGTTTCTTTGACAGATTTGTAACTTCCTTATTTAATGATTCAGTCAATTTTAACAAGGAATCAAATCTGTTATATAAATCCAAGGACTAACTTTGATTTTCTTTCCTCTTACTGTCAAAATATCCCTTGGGAAAACCATGCAAAACATGGCACTTTGGTCTTATATGACCTCTTTTATTACAATGATGGCACACAGGTATGAACCTATATTCAGAAGAATCAAAATTTCCAGATTTGATAGTATTTCTAAACTGTACAGATTTAGATTTTTCAGATTTTGAAGATTTACTTGTTGAGCTTACTTCTCCAGCAGAATTTTTCTGTGAAAATTCCTTATTTTGTTTACTTACACTCATCCTCTTTTCAGCAGAATTTGAGCTTTCAGGAACTTCCTTTGAAGTTGATTCCTCATCAATTTGATGATTTCCTGCAGAAAAATTTGAAGCATTAGATTTAATTGAATTTGACACTTTCTCAAGTTCAATAACTTTACCTTGAAGTGCAGAAATCTAAGCTTCTTTTTCTTTTAATTTTTCAGTTTTTTCAGTCAAAGAAGTTACCAGAAAATTTTCTTTGACATGTCTTTCAAGTAAATTCTTGTTTATTGAATCTATTTCTGCAAATGCTTTATTTTTCTCTGTTTCTGACTCCTTCAATTTTTACTCAGTTTCTTGACTTTCTTCTGAGCTCTATTGAATTCCTTGTATAGCTGATTGTAGGCTTCTTGTAATTCTTCATCATCTGATAAACTTTCTTTATTATCTCCTGCAATGTCAGAGATTGAACTACCAGAAGAGGATGAGTAAAAAGAATTGAAAGCAGTCAAATTAGCAGAAATATCCTCATCTGATTGTGAAGAATTATCAGTATTACTGTCATCCCAAGTAACCTGATAATTTGTCTTTTTCTTTTTATCCTTGAGGGACAATCAGAAGCAACATGTCCAAATCCTCTACATTTATAACATTGAACTTCATCATTTTCAGAAAATTTCTTCTCCTTTCTTAGATCAGAAATTTTCTTATCAGATCTCCTATTAGATCTGTCCATGGATGATAAAGGATTAGATTGTCTCTTTTTAAACATTCTCTTAAACTTTTTAGCTAAGAGAACTAATTCATCCAGATCTACTTCAGAATTATCTGATTCTTCATTATTTACAGATTTTAGAGCTATTCCTTTACTCCTTTTAGGAATATTCAGATCTAGCTCATAAGTCTGTAAAGATCCTACCAGATCTTCAATTCTCATGGTATCCAAATCTTTTGCCTCTTGAATGGCAGTAACTTTTGGTCTGAATTTTTCAGGCAAAGATCTCAAGATCTTTCTAATAACCTTAGATGTAGAGATTTTTTCTCCAAGGTTAAAACTCGAATTAACAATATCCGAAAGTCTAGCATAAAATTCATCAAAAGACTCATCATCTTTCATGTATAGAGTTTCGAAATATGTTGTAAGTCTTTGAAGTCTAGACAGCTTGACAGCTGAGGTTCCTTCATGAGTGACCTCAAGAATGTCCCAAGCTTCCTTACCTACTTCACATGAGGAAATTCTCCTAAATTCCTCAACACTTACAGCACAAAATAAGGCATTCATTGCCTTGTTGTTCCATCCACATAGATCAGATTCAGCTTTACTCCACTGATCATGAGGTTTAGGCATCACAACACCTCCTTCTGTTGTGATTTCAGGTGGATGATAACCATTACATACTGAGATCCAGACACGCTCATCGATAGATTTCAGGTAAGCTCTCATCCTTGCTTTCCAGTAAGAATAATTGTTACCTTCAAATAATGGAGGTCTAGAGGCAGATCCTCCTTCTTTTCCAAAGTCCATGCTATAGATCTAGATCACAATTTGTATAACAATTCAAAGTGAATATGCTTTGATACCAATTGAAAGAGTAGGGGACTACTCTAAAGGTCCACGATCTACAACAATTATGATCTTAACAATGCGGAAACATACACACAGAAATTATACGAGGAAACCTGAATCCAGATCCAGGAAAAACCTCGAGTCTATATGAGGCGACTAACCCTTAGAATCTCCACTATTGAATGAAAAGCAATTACAAAGGAAAACACACTTAACCTTTACAATTGAACTCACTCAACAAAAATCTACAGCTCGAATCCACGAACTGTAGCACAACTTGAATCCACAAGCTGCAATTCACGATCTATCCAGATCCACAGCTCGAATCCACGAACTGCAACACAACTTGAATCCACAAGTTGCAAATCACGATCAATCCAGATCCACAGCTCGAATCCACGAACTGCAACACAACTTGAATCCACAAGCTGCAATTCACGATCAATCCAGATCGTAACAATCACCTCAGAGTCCACTGAGATGATCCAATGCAATAGGAATCCACCTATGCATCCAACAAACTCGATCACCAATCCAGGAGATCATACGATCAAGTGAAGTTCCGAATTGAAGAAGAATCCTCAAACTTCAATTCCAGGTGATCTCTCTCAGATCTCCCCCTCACTCGATCACCGACTCTCTAAAGACGAATTGATTGAATCTCGAACACCTCAAGATCCAAATCCAATTAATCAAAAGAAAAAGTCTCTTCCAAAAGAATACAGCTCGTCTATTTAAAGAATAAATCTCAGATCGCGTCGAGCGCTGGTGGCGTCGTGGTGCGATCGGGGTAGACGGCTGGAAGCGAACTCAAGTCCCGCTCAAATCCAAAAGACTCAGTTAAGGGCGCACTGCCAGTGCACTGCTAGCGGGAGGGAACGCGGCATGTGCACAGCTGATTTGTAGATTCTTCAATCTTGCTCTGTGCTACCAGCGGCGTGTCGGCTTCGCCTTACGAAGCCGGTACGCGTGCTTTACTTTCAAAGTGCTATTTCACTTATGCGCTGCCAGCGAAGTTGTAGCGGCGTTGTTCCTTGCAAGTGCCTTTACGAAATGTTCTTCTTTTAGAAATCTTTACATTTCCTTGAGCTACCAGTGGCGTGGTAGCTGTGTGGCAGCCTCACTTTCCTCTTTACTAAATTCATAGAATTTATATTTTGATTCTGCACATCTTGAAGATTATTAGAGGATATAATTTGTCAAACATTTGCCATATAAGGAGTGTGAGTTTTCACACTTACACAAATCCATACTAAATCATTCAAGAATACCTAATAAACATGTTAGAACAATTTTGAGCAATTTAAACACAATATAGTTGTAACGCCCCGGATCCGAGTCACATGGAAAACCCGTAACTCGTATCCAGAGGTTATTATAAATAATAGGATCGCACTACCAGAGTAAGGAAAACATGAATTAAATAGTGCTATGTAACAGAGTGCACTAAAATAACCCCAAAGAAAAACTCACATGACCCAATTTCACAACCCGCAATTATCGGCTCTCCATACGTATCTGAAAAACAAACAGAAATAAAAGAGTGAGATACGAATATCTCAGCGAGTAGCACATGCATGCAGCAATACAAATTTTCTAGTTGTAAATTTATGATCGAATAATCTTACGAGGAAACAGGAAATAACCCAGTGAAATCTGCGTAAACCCTTTGAAAATTTCTTTGACCCAAGGGTCTAGGAAGCAAGTTAAACTGTACGTAATTTAACATCGGAAATACTTTCGTCAACAAAATTCCAATCAGTTCCAGAAACTATATCATTATATCCATGCTCCAAGAAAGACAAATTCCACTACTTATCCCATGGTATCTAAAACAGATAAATGAATAATAAATCCACATGGTCAATGTCATACAAATATTTGATTGGTTAATCAACATGCCAGAGCGACCTCCACACCTCCATGTACACAGTTCCAGCCTACTCAGGGTTTCGTCATCCAATGTCGGCCTACTCAGGGTTTCTGGCTGCTCTACACCGGTCGTGGCAACACTCCATGGCCATGCCATTACTCCAATAAAATAAAAGCATCACATTACTAAGCTTAGACTCTGGATCCAGGACAAGCTAAACCAAAACAGTAAATCATCGTATAATCGCAATTCCGACATCAAAATAAAGTCATTCATTCCACATCGTATATAACTCATTACAGTTCATCACCTGTCCCTCTGGACCAAGCAGTATCTCAAATACTTTCAGTATTTTCTCATTTCCGCAACACATGCCATTTGAATACAAAACACAGTTATTCATGCCAAGAAAAACCTTACAATACATTCAGAATTTTCCAAACAAGTGAAACCAGAAGTTAATAATTTCTCAATCAAAACAGTGTATAAATTCAAGGGAAAACTAATTAGGAACTCCCATTGTTTTGGTATCCAGCACAACACATACAAATAACCTAAACTCAACCTTAGATGCCTTTAAGAATTTGCCACTAGAATTTCCTCTAGGAATTTAATAGGTAATGCAGGTTCCAAGGTTCCCAAACAAGTGATTGGTTAAGTGGTATAAACCTCAAGACATCAAAATCCCCCTTGGTTCAGTCAAGAATCAATTTCGGTAAGTAAAATTGGGTATGCGCTCACTTCGTAAAGTGAGCGCCAGTCGGCGGATAGGAATCAGGCCAAATTTGGACTATGCGCTCACTCGACACTAAGTGAGCGCGAGCTGAGCGGGAAATGGGCGCGAGATGGGCGCCGGCTTCGCGCGAGGTTCGCGTATACTATTTAGTGAGCGCGAGCTGAGCGCCAAGTGGGCGCCAGCTTGGCGGATAGGGTGATTTTAACGGGACGCCTACTTCCTAAGTGAGCGCGAGTGGGCGCCAGCTCGGCGGATACCCACTGCGATTTTCGACTCTCTGTTATTTCGAGATCTGTATCTCTAGCCGATCTGTTTCGGTCTGTAATTGTTCCAATACACTCCCAATGTTCCCAGAATACTTCCCAACCAGTTTTGGATTTAATCTAAACACATTTAATTTCAAGTTGTAGTTCAATCTCATGCTCGGACTCATGATATTCCAGAAAACCCAGAAAACTCAGAATACAACCATGCAATTAGAATACCATCACGAATAAACTAAAACCTCAGTTGTAAATCAATGCTACTCACAAGTATTGAAGACCTTCTTCAAGCTTCCGGCCATCCTTGATGGATTTCATCTCGAGCCCAAGCTGCTTGACCGCCGCCCTAATTTTTTTCTCCAGAGCAGCAACCTTTCCCCCAAATCCCCGAAAGTTTTTTATATCAGTTACCTATTTATAGACACCGCAAGGGTTTAACCTAATTCACCCTTAACCCTCGAAATCCCCTTTCTACCCCTCATTAAGCTAGGGCTTTCCCGGGTTTTAACTATTGACTAATTTCTATTTATTGCCGGTTCGAATATGACTTACATATTAATATTCCACCTCATTCTCTTTAACCACTAATGACCACAAATTTTTCTAGCAATAATGAATTTGATTTAACCTGTCCATAAATCCATATGTTCATACTCTTGCATATATATATATATATTCTACTCAAAACTGGGGTTTTACAATAGTACACAAACGAATCATCAAACATGCAATTAAACACTATCCTCGAATAAACACGAAAATCTGTTTATGCAAATTTAAAGGGACTACTTACCTCGTTTTGGGACTTAAACTTCTCTAAAAGCACTCCAATATCACTCCAAAGATGATCCAACAATCGTAGCAAACCTTGATCTCGTCTGGTTAAGAAATCACATCTTTGAGAACTCAAAACATGTCTAAACCTCCAAAACAGAAACTTTTCTCTAGTTTGTTCTTACTTGAGTTTCTCTGAACGAAAATCCTCTTCCTCCTTCTCTAAAACTGCTCCAACAGTTGCTTGAATGTTAGGGTTTGATCTCAAGGAATAAAAGAAAAGAATAGGAGAAGAAGTAGAAGAAAACGTGTGGGTATTCACTCTTGGACGTGAATAGTTGCATGGTGTATTAGGTTATTTTATTGTTTCTTTTCCTTTTACTAAAATACCCCCACTCCTTCATTAAACAAAACACAATCAAACCAATTAAACCTCAAACCAAGCCAAAATCTGGGTCAACCTCAACTCTCTCTGGGGTTTGACCACCTTCTATTTATTCTTATTATATATTTTTTTTGTTTAATTAGTTCAACACTATAACAACCTAAACAGTAACAATTAAAAATTCTCCTTAAGCCAAATTTAAAATCTCACCTTAGATTAGCCTTTGAAGTTCTCTCTGGGTCACCTTGAATTTCTTCGGGTTGAACCAATGCCTCATCTCCTGCTATATTAATAACTTGATCAGTTTATTTATTAATTATAATTATTTTATTAATAAAATCTGGGATTTTACAAGCTATATTGTTTATTCCGCCATTGCGGATGGGATTAGGCTATTGCCTGTACTATTTTATTCCGCTATTGCGGATGGGATTTGGCTATTGCCTATATTGTTTTATTCCGCCATTGCGGATGGGATTTGGCTATTGCCATATTGTTTATTCCGCTATTGCGGTGGTGATTCTGACACGATTGTGTCTCCGCTATTGCGGCTATTTTATGGTGTATGTTTTTTATCTTAGTATTGACTGATATGTTATTAAGTTATTTAGAGTTTTTTATGGTGGGTTGTATCTAGCAGGCTTAGCTCTTACATTGATCCATAGAGTAGCTAGTAAATAGAATTGTCTTCTGGAGTTCCTTATTCTGTGTCATAGGCAGTCCATCATCTTGAGGATGGTACTGCTTCTGGATTGGTCAGTCGCTACGTTATCCACTCTTGTATTGGTTGGGTCGTATATGCTAACTCACTCCGGTATCGGTTGAGTACTTCTGTTGGGTGTTGAATAACCTGTCCGGGATCGGCTGGTCCACTTGTAAATCAGTTAGATAGCATATTGGCACATGTCTGTAGAAAACTTTGGTTTACAAATTTTATTAGTCCTGTGATGTCACCGGTGTGGTTTGTTGATTGTTATGATTTGTGTATTATTATCATTATTATCATTGATCTTGTTTACTCACATACCTCATTACTTGTTTATAAAATTATGGACTGTTTTAATGCATGCACATTGCTACTTGTTGAGATTTATATCTCACTCCAGTTTCCCTATATTTTTTTCAGGTATTCTTAGAGAGGTCGACAATCATTGGGATATTATGTAAAGGGTAGTCAGTAGATGTGAACCAGTCATGAGTTTAAAAGTTCTTGTAATTGTTAAGTTAAATGAAATGAACTTTATTTTATTATGTTTCCACATAAACACTTTGATAATGAAATTAATTTAAGTTTTTAAAAATATCCTAGATTTTAGTTGCTTTGACTCACATACTCTAACTCCTTGAGTCTGGAAAAATTGACCCGGAACAGGGGCGTTACACTCTACCGCATGGGCCATAGTTTGAGACTCAATTGGGCCTCAAATTTGACCTTGAATTTCTGTTTACACCCTATATAGACCAACGAACAAGATAAAGCCATGTGGTATCTACATGGCCTACTTAGACCATGTCATAAACACACGTAGGCTTTGTGCAGTCAGATAGGCCACGTCAGCATACGCATAGACCGAGAGTGCAGTTAAGGCCACGCAAGCCCATACGATGAACCACATTCATAACTATCAGAAGATCGTGCCATCGGTCGTTTGAGAGTAACCAATTTAAGAATCGTGGCTAGGCGGTTATCTTTCAGGAGCAGAAGACGGTGGATGACCAACCTCCATGAACATCGTGCAAGAGTAGGACGTTGAGCAACCGTCAAAGATTGGCTATAAAAGGCACAAACTCGAAGAGCTCGAGGACACAATCCATCCAACCGCAACCAGTTATAATATTATTTTGATCATCCATGATCTTTATCCCCTCTCCTACACTGTAGTCAGAAGGATAAACTAGGACTTCTCTCATTGCTTCCAGTCGCAATGACACCTTAGACCCCTCTTTACTCCGATTAACGCCAGAATCCTGCCACCAGAGAGTAAGTTGAGGCCGCCCCTAACTCGCAGTTCTGTACCCCGAACAAGGCTACAGACTCCCGAGCAGCCGGTCCCGAGATTTACTTTGATCAAGCTAGGTGACTTGTGTATTTTTGATTAAACAGCAATCCAAGGTGAACCCCCCGAATTGGCTTTGTTAGCAGCCGCCCCCTTCCTCCTGCTCTTATACCCTGATTACGGCTATAAGACCAGGACAGGCAGGTCCTGCAAGCTTTGTCAGTTTTCTTCTTACTTTTTGTTTCCTTTTGGGGATTATCTGTTGTAGCTTTCGGCCGTTGGCCGATTTTATAATAAAAGAGTTTTGTGCCAATAGTTGCTTTCACTTTCAAACACTTATAAGAACCCAAATGAAGACTGAACCCCTAGTCTTCATATTATCACCTGACCGGTTTTATTACAGGTGACTTGTAGTATGACTGAATCGACACCCCGGTTTAGATTCGGAACAGGTGCCCGGGGTCAGGACCCGACCCAAAATCATTGTATCAAACGTATTGGCACGCCCACGCAGAGACACATCATCAACATCGCCACGGGTCCACACCGGCCCAATTTCGGAGGAACATCCCATTTTGGCACGCCCAGTGGGACCCTTAGTCTTTGAAAGAGCACTAATGGCGGCAAGAAGAAGTACTCGGCATGCTGAAAACGTAATGCCAGAGGAACTTGCCGAATCTCAGGTAAATCCTCTTTATGCTTCAGAAGTTCCGAAAGAAGGACCTTCAAGTTCTCAGCCAGATCTTCATGAACGGCTTATCCATGCCATACAAGGTCTTAGCCAGCAAATGGCAGGCTTTGATCAGGGTATTAACAAAATTTCTTCTAATAATGGTAGAATCCTAGCAGTTTTACAAGAAGGATTCTCCGCAATGGCAAGATCAGCCATGATGGCCGAACGAGCCAAAACATTGGCTGCTGGTTCGAATGCTCATGAACGGATAAATATCCTAGAGCAACCACCACCCATAAACTTGGGCGGCAACGGCCGACATGAACCGGCCAACATTGCTACTGTTAGGGGAGAAATACCTCCTGGTATCCCAATTCCTCCTAATGTGCCTCCGATTGAGGTACACCCAGGGGGCAAAGGGAGTCACAGGAAAACCATAGAGAAGACATTGGGGTAAGAAATATGGCCAAAAACCGTAATTACATTCAAAATGTGATTCAAGAGATGATCGGAGATCAATATCACTGACGAATGACTAGGCCAGTATATCGGAAACCTTACCCAGCTTGGATTGACCAGCAATTTGAATTTCATAGGGGATACAAGATTCCTGAATTCACTTTGTTTTTAGAAGAAGGTCAACAGTCTACCATTGAACATATTGGCCAATTTACGGTTCAATGTGGAGAGACATCCGGTAATGACTTCCTCAGACTTAGATTATTTTGAAATTCATTGACCGGACAGGCATTTACGTGGTACATTACATTATTGGCTAATTCCGTTACAAATTGGGTAATGATGGAGGAAAAATTCCATTCCCAATTTTATCGAACGGAACCCAAAGTAACCATGGTTGATCTTGCTCGGTTAAGACAACAACCAGGGGAATTCGCCGATAAGTAGATCGCTCAATTCAAATATATGAAAAACAAATGCCGAATTCTTTTACCGGAATCGGAATTTGCAAATCTAGCTTTAAACGGACTACACTTTGAACTCTGAAAGAAGTTCGAAGGTGAACAGTTCGAAGACTTATTCAAGTTGTCGGCCAGAGCCGCCAAATATGAATGGCTGTTACAGGAAGACAACGAAAAGAAAACCATATCTTACGGGTCTTATTACAGGGACTCGAATTTTGAGTATGGAGTAGTGGAAGTCGTGGGAAAGCAATCAATTACATGTCCGATTCTTATCCGAAAAACCAAGGATACAGAAGGAACAAAAGAAACAAATACTTTTAGCCGAAATTATTCTTTTGATATAAATAAGACTGCCGAAATATTTGAATATTTTCTAAAACAGGGATTTTTCAGACTAACCAAAGACCACCCCTTTATCCCGGCCAATATAGCAGCCAAGGGTAAAACGTATAAATGGCACGGAGTGAAGACTCATGAAACTAATGAATGCACTGTGCTTCGTAATGTGATACAGGAAAATATTGATAAGGGACTCCTGAAGTTTGCGGAGGCAGACAAGGGGAAGATGCAGGTTGACATGCAACCATTCCCTAAAGAGATATCAGTGAATATGGTCACCATTGGCTTGCCGAAACGCACTCCGGCCGTTAAAATCGACTTGGACGGATCCTCTTCGGAAAAGTGGGAAAAAAGAACACAACTGGTTCAAAACCAAGTGAACTTGTGACCAAGAAACTATTGGAGGTATCCACCCACACAAGGCCGATCATGGCGTCAAGAAAGGAGAAGCGAAATTTGGGGTGAATGGTGGCATAAGTCCAGGAGCAAACCCAGGATGGAAGAAAACAGAAAGCGAGATCTTAACGAAACGATAATAAAGAAATTGACTTCAGCTTCTTCTGAATTCTCTTCCACTCAAGTTGCAACCACAAAGCGACCGGAAATAGTTGCTAAATCCTCAGAGGATTCTTCCTTTAATCAGGATATATCATCCAAGTTCCAGAGAAAATAGAAGTATCACCAGATCACCTTTGTCGGGAGTGCAAACAAAAAGTGATAACGGGATATCAACGTACTCAGCGCGACAAAGGGAAGTGAAAGAGTAGAGGACTACTCTATAGGTCCACGATCTACAACAATTCAGAATTTAACAATGCGGAAACATACACACAGAGAATTATACGAGGAAACCTGAATCCAGATCCAGGAAAAACCTCGAGTCTATCTGAGGCGACTAACCCTTCGAAATTCCACTATTGAATGAAAAGACAATTACAAAGGAGCACATACTTAACCTTTACAATTGAACCCACTCAACAGCAAACCACAGTTCGAATCCACGAACTGCAACACAGCTTGAATCCACAAGCTGCAGAACACGATCAATCCAGATCGCAAACAATCACTCACCAGTGATCCACAGTTCGAATCCACGAACTGCAACACAGCTTGAATCCACAAGCTGCAGAATACGATCAATCCAGATCGCAGCAATCACCTCAGAATCCACTGAGACGATCCAATGCAGTAGGAATCCACCTACGCATCAATCAAAGCCGATCACCAGTCCAGGCGATCACACGATCAGATGAAGTTCCGAATTGAAGAAGAATCCTCTACCCTCAATTCCAGGTGATCTATCTCAGATCTCCCCCTCACTCGATCGCCGACTCTCTAAAGAAGATTTGATCGAATCTCAAATACCTCAAGATCCGAAATCAAATTGATCCAAAGAAAAAAGTCACTTCTAAAAATTACAGCACGTCTATTTAAAGGAGAAAACTCAGATCGCGTCGAGCGCTGGTGGCGTCGTAAAGCGATCGGGGTAGACGGCTGGAAGCGAACTCAAGTCCCGCTCAGAACAGGTTGAATCAGTTATGGGCGCGCTGCCAGCGAGCTGCTAGCGAGAGAGAACGCGGCATGTGCATGGCTGATCATACAATCTTCAATCTCGCTCTGCGCTACCAGCGGCGTGTCGGCGTCGCCTTACGATGCTAGTGCACGTGCCTTGCTTTCAAAGCACTGATTCACTTATGCGCTGCCAGCGGAGTGGCAGCGGCGTTGATCTTCGCAAGTGCCTTATCAAGAAATGCTCTATTTAGAAAATCTTTCATTTCCTTGAGCTACCAGTGGCGTGGTAGCTGTGTGGCAGCATCGTCTTCTTCTTCTTTACTAAATTCACTGAATTTTCATTATTTAATCTGCACATCTTGAAGATTTATTAGAAGACATAATTTGTCAAACATTTGCCATAAAAGGAGTGTGAGTTTTCACACTTACAATCTCCCCCTTGGCAAATCCCTGACAACAACCTTAAAACAGTGTTTAATATCAAACTCAGTTAATATTGATTTTCATTTAAGAATTTTAAAACCACACTGATAAGGAGAGACACAGTGATTTTGGAGAATCCAGAATTTCATTCATTCAAAAAGGATATACATTGTTCCAACAGATATGAGAATCCAGAATTTCATTCATCCAAAAAGAGTATACATTGTTCCAACAGATATATACATAGATATATACACATCCAACCAACCAACATAAAACTTCCCTTACAAACCCACAGAAAAACTCCTCTACAAATGGACTTTCAGAAACATATCAAATACACAACACATAGAGAGAAAAAAAATAACAAGCAGCAAGCAAGCAGCAGCAACAACCCAGCAGAACCATCAACAGAAACATCAACCCCAGCAGCATCATCATCCAAAAAACTCCCCCTTTCAGGAAGGTGGTTTGGGTTCCCAAGTCCTTGAGTAATGCTTGTATGCGTCTTGAGACCTGGAGTGCAGCCAACAGAGTTTGTGATCCATCTCCAGCTGAGTCTTCCGAATGCTTTCCAGAAAATGATCAGCTTCATTTTGCATTCGTTGCTGAGCAGCAACATCCCTTTGTACCTCACCACAGGTAAAATCAACATCCTTTGCCAATTTCTCCAGCTTCTCTTGGGTCTCTGATTTGAACATGCTCATCATGAGCATGTGAGCCCTAACTTCAGAATTGAAAGCCTCCTGGGAGGCTTGAATGGAATGCAGTTTTTCCATAATTGCCACAGCATCAGAGCTGGACAAAGAGGACTGAGAAGAAGAGGGTTCAGAAGACACCAAACGAAAAGGATTTTCTCGTTTACTTCTGGTCAGGGTGGAGGAATCAATGGGAGGTCTGGGATGAAGGATCATTTCAGCAGGATCAGGGAGTACCTCCTGATGAATACACAGGTAAGTGATGAATATGCCAAAAGGAAGAGCAGCAGTCTTGGATTTTAAATTCCGAGACTGAAGAATCTGATGGAATATGATGGAGGGAATACAGACACTGTCTTTGTTCCAGAGAGCATGAAGAAGTCTTGCTCTCGAGTGAGAAATCTCAAAATGGTGATCTGAGGGAACAAGAGAAGCACACACAAACAGATTCAAGATCCGGAGAAGATCTTGAAGAGAGCCATGAGGAAGGTAGTTGGGCTTGTTTTTTATGGAAGTAGGAGCACCCGGAACAATTAGAGAAGGAATAATAGACTCCATCGGAGGATCAGTATGAGAATCAAGAAAGTTAAAGGAAGGAGAATCAACAAGGGGCAGTTCGAGAAGAGAGGAGATAAGCTCTTTCGAGAAGTCAAAAGAGATACCCCTGATATAGGCTTTGACATAGCCTTGATTGGCAAGATGAAGATTGTGAAGGTTCGAATAAAATTCTCGGACCAGGTTCGGATATGCAAAACCATTGACCAAAGCAAATTTTTTCCACCCATTGTTCGGAAACAATGAGTAGAGAGGAGATTCAGAAAAAGACTCAAGCTTAATGGCCCTTTCCAACATGAGTGGCCTATGCTTGAAGAACTCATTAAAATCAGAAAAACCATTACCAATGAATGGTTCAGAGGACTGAGAAGGGGATGGGGGTCTCACTGGAGGAGAAGAGATAACAGGAGAAGATCTCACAGGAGGAGAAGATGTGGAAGGAGAATCAGTCCTCGATTTTCTCTTGAGAGGCATGGTGAAGATTTAAAAAAATGAGAAAGAAAGAACAAACAGACAGAAGCAAACAACGAACGATAAAGCCCTAATGGCAGAACAATCTACCAAACCCTAGCTTAGAATAACGAGAGAAGACTACTGAACTAGGAAGCAGAAAATGAAGAAGCGAGATGAAGAAAGTAAAAAAAATTTACCTGAACAGTGAACAAGGTGGCGGAAAGAAGGCACGAAGGCAGAGAAAGATCACGACGCGAGGAGCGAGGTGAAAAGCAGAGTGGGTAAAAAAAACAGAGGTAAAAAAAATGAACCAGATTTCCCCTATTTATAGGGAAAAAGAATTTGCTGCCAGCGACGCTTACCACGGCAGGTGCCAAAGCACGAAATAGAGGAAGGGCTACCAGCACGCTTCTAGCGACGTAGAAGGTGCACATGAACACTCAAAAAGAAATACACTAATAAGGCAAAAATTTATAAAAAGAGTTTGAACTATTCTTCATGAAAAAAAATCATACTTCTAAACACAAAGCTAAGATTTTAACTAAACTAAAATCATTCAGATAATCAACTGTTATTCAATCCAAGAAGTACTTATTCACAAAACTGATCTTAAGGAATCTATCAAGGTTAATTCAGATGTGACACATTTCATATCTATGACCAAAATTCCTTCGTGGTTTCTCATACTATAAATTTTCTTCAAGATATTGAGCTCATATGCATAGTAATTAGTCAATGTTTGTGTAGTGTGTGAAAAATATTTTTTGACTTTTACACTTTATACATATGGAAGGCTATTTTAGTGTAATCATACTTGGAAAGTATAGACATACCCCAACTTCATTTTGGTGGCTTTCGCACATCAAAGATAGGTAGCCTTTTCTGATCTCTTTTTCTTTTCTTTTTGTAGAAGGCATTGACCCTTAAAAAACCTGAGTTTACAGTTCATTCCAAGGATATACCTTCTTTCTCTTTTTCTTTTTGAGAATAACAGTGGCTTTGACTCTAATCTCTATGGCAGCCATTTCCAAAACTTTTCTTTTCATAAAGGTGATAGCCTATAGAATCCAAGCTTCAAACACACAATAAACTTCAATGCACAAAATTGTTTAAGACAAAAATGATAATTAATTATAAGACATTTCTATCAATATGCATAGACTCAAGATTCCTGAATTAAGATTTCAGTATCAAGAACACACAAGAACATTTTGAACAGATATGTAGATTATTTTACATCTAAATTAACTCAAAACAGAACCTGTTTCAGTTTTGAGAGCAAACTCCTAGGGATTTCCTAAGAGTTTCAAATCTGTTCTGATCTAAAGGTTTAGTAAAAATGTCAGCCAACTGTTTTTCAGTAGATATATATTCAATCAAAACAGTTTTGTCTTCAATTAACTCTCTTATAAAGTGATGCCTGATGTCTATATGTTTGGTCCTTGAGTGTTGAACAGGATTTTTGGAAATATTTATGGCACTCTGATTGTCACAGAAGAGAATCATTTGGTCATGATCTAAACCATAATCAGATAGCATTTGTTTCATCCAAATAAGTTGAGTACAACTGCTACCTGCAGCAATGTACTCTGCTTCAGCAGTACTCAGAGAAACTGAGTTTTGCTTTTTGCTTAACCAAGCAATGAGATTATTACCCATATAAAAGCAACCACCAGAGGTGCTTTTCCTATCATCCATACACCCAGCCCAATCAGCATCAGTGTATCCAGTCAGATATGGGTTTGTTTCTTTGGAAAACAATATTCCCAGATCAACAGTACCATTAACATACTTTATTATCCTTTTCACAGCATTTAGATGAGATTCTTTAGGATTAGCCTGATATCTAGCACAAACTCCAACACTAAAGCTTATATCAGGTCTACTTGCTGTTAAGTATAGAAGACTTACAATCATTCCTCTGTACAAAGTAGGGTCTATATCCTTACCAGATTCATCTTTTCCAAGCTTTAAGCTAGTACTCATAGGAGTCCTAGCATGTTTAGCATGAGTTAAACTGAATCTCTTGACTAGATTTCTAGCATATTTGGTTTGAGAGAAAAAAATTCCTTCTTGAGATTGATAAATCTGAAGTCCTAAGAAAAAGTTCAGTTCACCCATCATACTCATCTCAAATTCACTTTTCATTAAGTCTCCAAAGGAGTGAGCATGTTTTTCAGAAGTGGATCCAAACACTATGTCATCAACATAGATTTGAGCAATCAAAATATGTTTGGACTCTCTTTGAATAAAGAGAGTCTTATCCACATTTCCTCTCATAAAACCAGATTCAAGTAAAAAAGAGGTGAGTCTCTCATACCAAGCTCTAGGAGCTTGTTTGAGTCCATACAAGGCTTTGTTCAGCTTATAGACATATTTAGGATGATTTGTGTCCTCAAATCCTTTAGGTTGCTCTACATAGACCTCTTCATTCAGATATCCATTCAAGAATGCACTCTTAACATCCATTTGAAACAGTTTAAACTTCAAATAGCATGCAATAGACAAAAGTAATCTGATTGATTCTAACCTAGCTACAGGAGCAAAGGTTTCATCAAAATCTATTCCTTCTACTTGAGTGTATCCCTGAGCAACAAGCCTAGCTTTATTTCTGGTTACAACCCCATTTTCATCAGACTTGTTCTTAAAAATCCATTTGGTTCCTATCACATTCAGATCAGAGGGTCTTACAACTAATTCCCATACATTATTTCTAGTAAATTGGTTTAGTTCTTCATGCATAGCATTTAACCAGGATTCATCCAACAAGGCATCTTTATAAGATTTTGACTCAAATTGAGATAGATAAGAAGAAAATCTTACCTCATTATGTACTTGATGTCTTGTTCTTACACCATCTGAAATATTTCCAACAATTTGCTCAGTTGGGTGATCTTTGAGAGTTTTTGTCAGAAGAACAATTTCATTGCTTGAGGAAGCATCTCTGACTTCATCCTCTTCATCTACAACCTGCAAAAGTTCACAGTCAGTTCCTTCATCATCTATTAACACATTAATAGATTCCATTACAGCAGATTTTTTCATGTTAAAAACTCTGTATGCTCTACTAGAAGAAGAATATCCTAGAAAGATTCCTTCATCACTTCTAGAATCAAATTTTCCTAGGTTTTCTCTGTCCCTTAGGATATAGCATTTACTTCCAAAGACTCTAAACTATTTCAGGTTTGGCTGTTTTCCTTTCCAAATTTCATAAGGAGTTTGTTTCCACCCAGATTTGACATAAACTCTGTTACTTATGTAACAGGCAGTATTTATAGCTTCAGCCCAGAATCTTGTTGACACTTTCTTGGCTATCATCATGGTTCTAGCCATTTCCTGCAAAACTCTGTTTTTCCTTTCCACAACTCCATTTTGCTGTGGAGTCTTAGGAGCAGAAAATTCATGTTTAATTCCCTGGTCTTCACAAAATTTGGAAAACATCTGATTTTCAAATTCTGTACCATGATCAGATCTTATTCTAACTATTCTCCCTATTTGCAAGTTCTTTTCAACTTGAATTTGACAGCACAATTGTTTAAAACAATCAAAGCATTCAGATTTTTCTCTTAAAAAATTCACCCAGGTATATCTACTGTAGTCATCTACAGCAACAAAGATGTACCTCTTTCCTCCAAGACTTTCAGTCTTAGTAGGTCCCATTAAGTCCATATGAATCAGTTCTAATGGTCTAGAGGTTCCTACAATGTTGGTTTTCTTGTGTGTGGCTTTGATTTGTTTTCCTTGATTGCAAGGACCACACATTCCTTTCTTTTTATTGTTCCCAAACTTGGGAATTCCTCTAACCAATTCAGACTTAGAGATTTTTGACAAATCTCTATAGTTAATGTGACCCAGTCTTTTATGCCACAAATCAATTTCATCACATACAGAAGATTTTAAAGATTTTTCATTGTTTCCAATGATTCCATAACAATTGTCACTTGTTCTTACACCTATAAGAACAGTTTTACCAGAATTATCCAAAATTTTACATTCTTTTCTGGTAAAATTGACAAACAATCTTGAATCACATAACGGGCTAATACTAATCAAGTTTGCCTTCAAACCAGATACAAATAACACATCTTTCAGACAAACACCATTAGGACCATTTACAGTTCCTTTACCTTTAACTTGGGAAGTGCTTCCATCACCAAATGTAACACTTCCACCAAAGTATTCTTCAAAGGTACTAAACATAGACCTATGTCCACACATATGTCTTGAACAACCACTGTCCAAGTACCACATGTTGACATCATGAGCTTTCAAAGCTACATAAACCACATTAGCAACTAAGGAATCTTTTCTAACCCAAATCTGTTTTTCAGGAGTTTTCTGAGAAGTACCTTCATCAACTACTAGAGATTTTGAAGGAAGCTTCTTTGACAGATTTGTGACTTCCTTATTTAATGTTTCAGTCAATTTTAACAGGGAATCAAATCTGTTGTATAAATCCAGGGACTGACTTTGATTTACTTTCCTCTTATTGTCAAAATATCCCTCAGGAAAACCATGTAAAACATAACACTTTGGTCTTATATGACCCTTTTTATTGCAGTGATGACACACAGGTATGAACCTATGTTTCAGAAAATCAACATTTCCAGATTTGACAGTATTTCTAAACTGTACAGATTTAGATTTTGCAGATGTTGAAGATTTACCTGTTGGTCTTACTTCTCCAGTAGAATTTTTCTGTGAAGATTCCTTATTTTGATTACTTACACTCATCCTCTTTTCAGCAAAATTTGAGCTTTCAGGAACTTCCTTTGAAGTTGATTCCTCATCAATTTGATGATTTCCTACAGAAGAATTTGAAGCATTAGATTTACTTGAATTTGAAACTTTCTCAAGTTCAATCACTTTACCTTGAAGTACAGAAATCTGAGCTTCCTTTTCTTTTAGTTTTTCAGTTTTTTCAGTTAAAGAAGTTACCAGAGAATTTTCTTTGGCATGTCTTTCAAGTAACTTCTGGTTTACTGAATCTATTTCTGCAAGAGCTTTATTTTTCTCTGTTTCTGATTCCTTCAATTTTTTACTCAGTTTCTTGACTTTCTTCTGAGCTCTATTGAATTCCTTATAGAGCTGATTGTAGGCTTCTTGTAGTTCTTCTTCATCATCTAATAAAGTCTCTTTATTATCTCCTACAATTCCAGAGATTGAACTACCAGAGGAAGATGAGTAAAAAGAATTGAAAGCAGTAAAATTAGCAGAAATATCCTCATCAGATTGTGAAGAATTATCAGTATTACTGTCATCCCAAGTAACCTGATAATTCGTCTTTTTCTTTTTATCCTTTGAGGGACAATCAGAGGCAACATGTCCAAATCCTCTACATTTGTAACATTGAACTTCATCATTCTGAGAAAATTTCTTCTCCTTTCTTGGATCAGAAATTTTCTTATCAGATCTCCTATTAGATCTGTCCATGGATGATGAAGGATTGGATTGTCTCTTTTTAAACATTCTCTTAAACTTTTTAGCTAAGAGAACAATTTCATCCATATCTACATCAGAATTATCTGATTCTTCAGTATTTACAGATTTTACAGATTTTAGAGCTATTCCTTTACTCCTTTTAGGAATATTCAGATCTAGCTCATAAGTCTGTAAAGATCCTACCAGATCTTCAATTCTCATGGTATCTACATCTTTTGCCTCTTGTATGGCAGTAACTTTAGGTCTGAATTTTTCAGGCAAAGATCTCAAAATTTTTCTAACAACCTTAGATGTAGAGATCTTTTCTCCAAGATTAAAACTCGAATTAACAATATCAGACAGTTTGGCATAAAATTCATCAAAAGACTCATCATCTTTCATGTATAGAGTTTCAAAAGATGTTGTCAGTATTTGAAGTTTGGACAGCTTGACAGCTGAGGTTCCTTCATGAGTGACCTCAAGAATGTCCCAAGCTTCCTTAGCGACTTCACATGAGGAAATTCTCCTGAATTCCTCAACACTAACAGCACAAAATAAGGCATTCATTGCCTTGTTGTTCCATCCACATTGATCAGATTCAGTTTTAGTCCACTGATCATGAGGTTTAGGGATCACAACACCTCCTTCTGTTGTGATCTCAGGAGGATGATAACCATTACAAACCGAGAGCCAGACACGCTTATCGATAGATTTCAGGTAAGCTCTCATTCTTGCTTTCCAGTAAGAATAATTGTTACCTTCGAATAATGGAGGTCTAGAGGCAGATCCTCCTTTTCCAAAGTCCATGCTATAGATCTAGATCACACTTTGTATAGCAATTCAAAGTGAATAGGCTCTGATACCAATTGAAAGAGTAGAGAACTACTCTATAGGTCCACGATCTACAACAATTCAGAATTTAACAATGCGGAAACATACACACAGAGAATTATACGAGGAAACCTGAATCCAGATCTAGGAAAAACCTCGAGTCTATCTGAGGCGACTAACCTTTCGAAATTCCACTATTGAATGAAAAGACAATTTCAAAGGAGCAAATACTTAACCTTTACAATTGAACTCACTCAACAGCAAACCACAGTTCGAATCCACGAACTGCAACACAGCTTGAATCCACAAGCTGCAGAACACGATCAATCCAGATCGCAAACAATCACTCACCAGTGATCCACAGTTCGAATCCACGAACTGCAACACAGCTTGAATCCACAAGCTGCAGAACACGATCAATCCAGATCGCAGCAATCACCTCAGAATCCACTGAGACGATCCAATGCAGTAGGAATCCACCTATGCATCAATCAAAGCCGATCACCAGTCCAGGCGATCACACGATCAGATGAAGTTCCGAATTGAAGAAGAATCCTCTACCCTCAATTCCAGGTGATCTATCTCAGATCTCCCCCTCACTCGATCGCCGACTCTCTAAAGAAGATTTGATCGAATCTCAAATACCTCAAGATCCGAAATCAAATTGATCCAAAGAAAAAAGTCACTTCTAAAAATTACAGCACGTCTATTTAAAGGAGAAAACTCAGATCGCGTCGAGCGCTGGTGGGGTCGTGAAGCGATCGGGGTAGACGGCTGGAAGCGAACTCAAGTCCCGCTCAGAACAGGTTGAATCAGTTATGGGCGCGCTGCCAGCAAGCTGCTAGCGGGAGAGAACGCGGCATGTGCACGGCTGATCATACAATCTTCAATCTCGCTCTGCGCTACCAGCGGCGTGTCGGCGTCGCCTTACGACGCTAGTGCACGTGCCTTGCTTTCAAAGCACTGATTCACTTATGCGCTGCCAGCGGAGTGGCAGCGGCGTTGATCTTCGCAAGTGCCTTATCAAGAAATGCTCTATTTAGAAAATCTTTCATTTCCTTGAGCTACCAGCGGCGTGGTAGCTGTGTGGCAGCATCGTCTTCTTCTTCTTTACTAAATTCACTGAATTTTCATTATTTAATCTGCACATCTTAAAGATTTATTAGAAGACATAATTTGTCAAACATTTGCCATAAAAGGAGTGTGAGTTTTCACACTTACAGGAAGCCCCTAAATTACGAGGATACACATCATACTCAAGGGGCAAGAGGCCACTTTACTTGACTTCTGGAAAACAAGTGAGCTTGCCGACAAGGTCGGCGGCCACATATAGCTCAGCTTGGGAAAGCGGCTATATGACTTATGAACAATATATGATGGTATACAGGGTCAAACCCAGGATGGTAAAACCCCCTATTATTCGAGATGGGCACTGGAAGAAATTGACTCATCATAAGTTTCCTTTCTACTTGCAGGGAAATGTCGCGGAATTGACCAGAACGCAAAAGCGATGCTGGCAGTGACAACAAGCTAAGAGACGATACCAGGAATAGAGCACTGGATCTTCTGAGCCGTATTGGTCGTCTAGGTTTACTGCCAAAAGGCGCACCCCAAAACCACAAAAGCTTAAGAAAAGCCTGATACCCAGTTCATCAGCTGCTCCGAATACTGCACCCGAACATAGTTCCAATGCAGTAACTTCAGTAACTGAAAGACTGGTGTCGGACGATGATCTGACAGACAACTTCGCCGGAGGAGAAGGGGAACAGTTGCTAGTGGAACAATTGTTAACTGAATATAGCAGGATGTCGACTCCCTCCACGGTAGAAGTAACTGAGGAAATGATGCTCGAAGCCCCGAAGGATGAGATTAGTGAATCACTGAGTCAGCCACCAGTGAGTGTTGATGCATCAATAGCTGAAACTTGTTTCGGCCGGATGCCCCCAATACCACTCGATTGTCATATGGTCCTCACTTTACTGATGACTTTCGAGGTAAGCATGGATTTACCAAGATTAGAAGAAATCAATGAGGAAGGGGACCCAGCAGCGTTGTATGTGATCGATCCGGAACACCTTGAGGAAAGGGAAAGAGATCAGAAACCTACCGATAATGACCAAATCGGCCCAGTTGAAGAGGTATATTTTGCTAAACCATCCTTAGCCATGACTCAACATCTGAAACCTTTATTTATAAAGGCGTACATGAACGGGATCCCTATCAATAGAATTCTAATTGATAATGGGGCAGCAGTAAATTTCATTCCGATCTCCACAATGAAGAAGTTAGGTAAGTCTTATTCGGATTGGCTTTCAAAACCAGAGATATGATGAAGAACAGAAATCTCTTAAACGAATAGCACTGTTTAGAGAAAGTAATATACAATTATCTAGATTGTAAATCAAAACAGTAAAAGCACACTTTATCGCAAAACAAAACTAGAGATATGATCCTGAGATGATATGCAATATCAGGTCTTATTTTGGGAAAACAAACACAAGCACAATGGACAAAACAAGTTCTGATTTCAATGATTTTCAACAATGATATGCAATTCTGAAACAATATGTAGTGAGCTGTGATTTAGAGGGAACTAACAATCACTCAACATACAAAGCAGATTATGTTTTGTTACTATGATGAATTCTGATACAAAGGGATAGAAAACACAGATTCATGAATATACAAATTCACAGAATATGAATAAGTAACAGACAGAGAAATTAAGATAAAATTATGCTGCAATCAAACACGAACAGAGCTAAAATAAAAATAGATAAAATTAAGAGCGATTAGAAATCTGTTTAAATCGAAGTAAACTTATTGGTTGGAGTAGACCGAGGCAAGGCTTGAGAAGCCTTTGTACTTAAAGCATTAAAGCGCCCCTTTTTGGATGAAATCCTCAGCATGAAGGTTGTGGCACTCAAGCTCCCAGCATTCAACGCCCAAGGACGTCTGGTAGGTCGTACAGCACTATCAGGTACAGAGGAAGTCTCTTGAAGTGGCACTCAGAACAGGAGGAAAACTTCAAATAGAGAATAATCAGAGGGTTCAGAAGGGATTCACTTCTTCTCTGATCTCTGTTTTCTCTCTTCTCAGAATAATCGATGAAAGCAATCAAATGAGGGTTTCATGAATTCAAAAGAGGGAGAAGAGAGAGATATTGAAGTTTGAAAAAGGGGTTTGCAGATCTGATATATTAGACCTGAACACAATCAAAATAAGAGGAGAATGAAATATCAAAAGCAAAGGAAGAATGGTGATCAGAATGAAATTTCATTAGGCCAATACGGTACGCCGATTGGCTTTCAAACATTGTACCTGTTGTAAGCACCTCATTTTTGCGCTCCCGGAAGTGCCGGGAATGCAAACCCTAGATAGAAACTCAAACCCTAAGGGTGAAAATTTGACTTTTTGATCAGGTGAGAATTGACCATCTTGCTCCATGTCAGTGAATAGAGGACTTCGATACGGTTCCAACGCAATTGAGTTTGCTCAAATCGGAGTCCGAATGGAAAAGATATGAGCAGTCAAAGCTAAGGGCATTATGGGAATTTTAGCGATGCCACATGGGATGCCACGTGTGCACAAGGAGTGCTCACATGGGATGCAACGTGTGTACATGGGAGCTCCACATGGGAGGCCACGTGGACCCAATGAGTACTTCACATGTGTCACCTCCAAGCAACCCTTTCACCTCCCATACAACATTTCCTCTCCCCAAGCAACCCTTCCTCTCCCCAAGACACCTTTCACCTCCCAAGAAACCTTTCCTCTCCCCAAGAAACTTTTCCTCTCCCCAAGCAACCCTTCAGCTCCCCATGCAACCTTTCCTCTCCCCAAGAAACCTTTCCTCTCCCCAAGCAACCCTTCAGCTCCCCATGCAACCTTTCCTCTCCCCAAGCAACCCTTCCTCTCCCCAAGAAACCTTTCCTCTCCCCAAGCAACCCTTCAGCTCCCCATGCAACCTTTCCTCTCCCCAAGAAACCTTTCCTCTCCCCAAGCAACCCTTCAGCTCCCCATGCAACCTTTCCTCTCCCCAAGCAACCCTTCCTCTCCCCAAGACACCTTTCCTCTCCCCATGCAACCCTTCCTCTCCCCAAGACACCTTTGCTCTCCCCATGCAACCTTTCCTCTCCCCAAGCAACCCTTTCACCTCCCAAGACATCTTTCATCTCCCCAAGGCAACCATCCATCTTCCATGATTTAAAAAAGAAATTTTCTTCAACACATGAGGGGGGCTACCATTTTCGAATTCTCCAACTCTCTCTCCCACTTCTCTTCACTTCAAGCTCTCGAAGACCAGCTCCCATTCTAACTCCTCTCTCTCAAGAGCTCTCTTCCACCCTCTCCAATCTCCTCCATTCGAACCACTCCCCTCCATCTCTCTTGGCTTCTCACAAAATTACCTCTCCTTTATCTCTTCCTCTCCATCTCCATCCAAGCAAGTGGAAGTGCTGTTGTGTTTGGTGCTGCCAAGGAGGAGGTTACAGCTACGTTTTGGCTTCAAGGAGGTGTCTCCATCTTGCACAAACACACAAGAACCACCAAGTATCACTTCTTGGTCATTTTTACCTTACATATATGAAAACGGGGACTTTCCGAGCATGTTAATATGTTTGTTCTTTCTCATAGTGGCATATTCATGTTAATCTCACTTTTCCATGCATTTTCTTCCTTTTTGGTACTATGGAGACCTCCAAAGGTAAGGGAGTCTCCATGCACGACCCCATGAGAGGAGGAGAGTTTTATTGTTTTACTCGAATGCCATGCAAGTCACTATTGTAGGCTATCTACGGGATATTTTAAAAAGGGAGCCTGTTCCCTCTCCTCATCCAATGTACCCCTACGTAAACCCCCCTCCTCTTCCCTTTCTCTGCATGTTCGTTAGGCTTAGGCATGATTCTTAGGTCCAGACATTGCTAAGATGTGTAGGAAATGTATGTTAGGCTGTGTTTTTAGCATGTGTATGGTTCTTTTGTTCTTATTTTGCTGTTTTTATCCTTTCTTGCATGCATGTGGAATGGGGGTTTTTCGAGAACCTCTCTTGTTGATCTCCTACTGAAAAGTATCATTACATGAGGACGCATGCCAATGCCATGATCCCTTCATTTCCCCAAGCTTGCTGTTTTCTCTTCATACTATTTTAGGCATATTGCTAAATGTGTGTAGTGATCATGCCCTTATTGTTAGTCATGTTTTTTTGTATGTACATAAGCATGTTCCCCTCACCCCCGAAGGCCTTCACTACTCTCTATATGTCCCAACAGGCTGAGAATCCTTGGACCACCACAAGCATGATCCCATCACCCCTTTGAGTCTACTGTCATGGTCAATACAAGCTGTTGTTGGGTGCAACAGCAGCAACACCTCCACCCCTTAGCCTCCACTGTCCCAGCAGGTTTGGGAACCCCACGCCATCCCTAGTAGCAACCCATCGGTGCCATGGAGGAGGGGCCACACAGCTCACTCCCCTCCCCCCTTTTTGCTTTTGCTAAAAAGCCCAAAAAAGAAGCCCAAACGGGCTTCTCCCCTGAACCTGAACCAGTGTGGGCCCATCCAGGGGCCCACACAGCTTATGGAAGACTCCTAGGAAGCCCAGGAAACCATCCCAAATGGCCAAACCCCGAAAAAGCCTATTTTAAGGTGATCCAGCAACTCAGGCAGGATCACCTAGGACCCATGCGTATCCGGCCACCAAGGCCGGATACATATAGAAATGTAAGTTTTGTGAGTTTTGATGATTCTTTGGCCGAATTTTGTGGTGATTTGAACCAAATCAAATAAACCAACAGGGTTTCCGGGCCACCCGGAAACCCAATTTGGGACTTGGACCAATGTCCAACTTGGAAACACTTGCGGGCCTTCCAACGGGGCCCACCAAGCCCGATAAACCTCAAAGCATGTAAATAAGCAAGTTAAAATGAAATGAACCGATTGAATCGGATGGGCCAAACCCAGTGCGGCCCGCTCGAGCCTTGACGTGTGGAATAATGCTTAAACTGCGTGGTTTGGCCGAGACCAAGGGCTAGGGCCTATCGGGCCCGCCAAAGCCCGCTAACCGAACCAAGTTAGGGTGCACGCCCTAGACTTCAAAGAACTGGGCTTTCAAGCCCAAACCTGGATCACGGGCCCCAAGCCCAGTGACCAGCCCATTTTGGCAAGTTTGAATAAAGCAAATCCAAAATACTTTGGCAACCACCATGGGGGTCCACCTAGGGGCCCGCAAACCAACGCCGGCCAACTATTGCATGAAAATCACATAAGGCTCCAACTTGAACAAACCAAATAGAACCAACACACTTAACCAAAGCCCACAGGGCCTCCTAGGCTTAGACCGAGGCCCACATGGGCACACGGGCTTACCCTAGCCCACCAAGGGCACCGTGGGCCTTCCAACGGGGCCCACCCAGTCAGACTCAGATCACCTAAATTAAGCAAAGATAAAATCAACTAAAGGGAGCCACACCACTCAGGTGGTCCCGCCAAGACTTAACTAAAATACATGCTGGATTAGGAATCGGGTGAGAACCAAGTAGAAAGCTGACTCAAACCAGGGAACCCACGGGACCCGTCATCCGACGGGGTGGACGGGGGTGTCTACGGACTTCCCCCGACCACAACCGAGAATCGACTTAGAATCTCAAGCCGCATACCAGACTAATAGACAAGACTAGGCACCCAGGTGTCCGCCTGCACCCCATCAGGTGGTGGCGACTCCAAACTCTCCCGTGCCGCGTTTCCCACGTGCGCACAGCCTGGTGACTCTGCTGGGGACCCCTCAGCCCAGTAGGACCCTGTTTAGACTGAGTCAGCTTAAGAGGGATTCGGTTGACATTTAGGAACTCTTGCTACCCCGTTTAACAAGGGACAGAATACACGTAATTACGTGTTCTGGGGAATCCTGTCACAAGGACGCGATAATTGCCTAAGGCAAGTGGAATTTAAGTGGTCCCCTGTGACCCTCCACTTACCTGGGGATTCTCCCAGGACATCGTAAAACGTACCAATTCTGCATCTTACTATACGAAGCAGTAAGGATTCCTTTATCACCTAAATCCAGACAAAACTCACCCGTGTAGACACAGCACGCAGCCCAACTGCACACACGGGCACGCCACCACACCGTGGTTGGATTTTTTTTCCACATCTATGTGATGAACTGCGTGGGGTGACACGCACGAGGGAGGCTGCGTGGATGATCCGACCCTGAATAGATGAGTGAATCGGGCACTGCTACTCCTTTACCAAAACTTAGACCTCTCTAGCAGCCTACCCTTCTGATTCCTACAAACTGATCTTTGGGATGGTATTAGCACCTACGCTCCTGTGGCTTGCCGGGGAAAGCAGGGTAAACCCATCCCCCCAGTTTTTTGGAGTCCATTAGCACCACCGGTTTCTTGCCGTGGCAAGCGAGGATCCAGTGCTGGTCCAGACCCTTGTAGGCTTATGTCTCGGGCTGGGTTTCCTTCCCCACCTAACGTTTCTGAATGAACTCTACGTTGAGCATGTGAGGGTGAGTAGGTGTTGAATGATGAATACTAAAATTAAAGTAAAATCCAGAGTCCATTAGGGGCAGCAACCCCCGCTTTTTGCATACAAAATCGAGTAAACCCTAGATTCCGGGCTACCTCAGCCCTAATTTAGGAAGCTAACCTAACTTCGATCAGGGGAACCACCCCAGATCCATGCATTGAGTCCTGTATGCTATGGGTCTTGACCCATTAGAGTCCGTTGGGAGCACTTTAAGTCCAGATTGGTCTTTTAGAGCAGATGAAAGCCGGCCAGATCAGAACAAGGGCACTAAACCCTAGATCTAGGAATTTTTAGCCTACCCGCTTGGAAGGCAATTTGCACCCTCCCTTTTGGCTCCCAACAGCCTTAAGGATGAATTCTTTACAGCTTTGTAAATATTTTTGTAAACCTTCGCCCTCGATGGCAAGTTGTAATTTTTGCTGTGGTCCGACACCGGAAGCAGATGAAAGAACAGATGAAAGATAGAAAGACTGATCAGGACTTGAGTGTGCTCCTCTACACAAGTATGTCTAGGAGTCGTGCCTTCACTGGTGCCAACCCTTAGGACCACACACCATGTGTGCCTAAGTTAAATTCCGCATTGCTTTATCTTTTGCTTTATTCTATGAAGCATGTTAGAACTGCTAAGTAGATAGCCCTTTTACTTATGATTATGCATACTTTAGGACTAATTGAGAGTTTGGTGTGGAACCTTAAGCTGATTTGGAATTTCGATTGTATAGTTGGCATGGCATTGTCATCCTCATCTGAGAGAATCCGCTTCCCTAGAATAGAGAAGTGCGCCTGGGATACCCCTGGATCCGTTCTTGGACAAGGCAGCTCCAAGGGAGTGAGCAGATTGAATGGGAGCACAAATACCGTATGGGACAGACTTTGTCCCTGTTAAATGTGCCGATCAACTGGGATATGATCCAAGCAGCCTTGCTTTTCTGGGATCCCCAACTTTCAGTGTTTCGATTCGGGATCAACGAGTTGACTCCCACAATTGAGGAAGTTGACCTGTTCCTCCGATTTCGTGACTTAGGAGAACCCACTAGGCCAAGTCTCAAAGAAAGTTACAAGAATGAAGCTTGCGTTTTCTTTGGCCTCTCAAGGGGAGAATTCCAGACCTTAGGAGGTGACAAATCATTTACTCGGGTCTCTAAAACATTCCTAGATGAGAAAATGAGAAACAAAAAGCAGGAAAGACCCCGGGCTTGGTTTGACATCTTCACCCTTGTGGTTCTGTCACAAATCTTCTTTCCAACTGGGGGAGACACCATTAATTTGGCCCTCATGGAAATTGTGGATCAACTCAGGGCGGGGTACCGAATCATGCCACTGATCCTAGCTCAACTGTTCCATTCCCTGACTTTGTCCAAAAACGGAACTCGGAGGTTTCAAGGGTGCGCTCCCCTTCTCCACATTTGGCTGCAAGACCACCTGACGGTGTCATCACCTGTCAGTGCATATTACAAGGCAACCGGCAACAATATCCATTGGTTGGCTCAAAGAGAGATCAAACCAGACCTACCCGCTCGTGAGGATTGGTTTAACCACTTTCTCCACCTGAAGGGAGAAACAGACATCAGATGGTGGGGTACATACAACATCCCCTACACCCCATCATAGCTTTCAAGAAGAGAGAGAGGCTTTCCCTGATAGGACTCACCCATGCCGTGCCGTACTATCCAATCCGGGTTCTGAGACAGTTTGGGAAACCGCAGGGAATCCCGGTCAAGGACGACTTGGGCAATTTGATCGGTCCACTCACCAAGGGACTGAGGACCCAACTGCTGATAGAGTGGAAGACGGTTTGCGTATATAGGGAAGACGTCTTCACCGAATCACACTTTCGAGACTACAAGCAATGGATAGCTCGGGAGTTCAGCCATAATGGCCCCCCACCTCTTCAGCCTGTCGCATCAGGCGACATTCCAGTTCCACCCCCTAACACATATAGGGACAGGGTGGCCGAACTGCAGGAGACTCACTCCCGTATCCATTCAGCTTATGTGGATTCGGAACGGGAGAGTAGGCAGGCCAATGTGGCCTTGCAACACGAAATGGAATTGGTGCGCAAGCGCGCCGAGGAGGACCGACGTCTGCGGAACAAGCTTCTGCGAGCCTTGAGGAGGCAAGACGTGTCCTCCCACTATGATGATGACCAACCTAGCTAGACTTTGGCTTTGTTGTATTTGTTATGAATGATGATGAACTTTGTGCCATGGCGGCACCTTTTGATTAAAACATGAATTTATTCCCACTTTGCTATATATTGTTCAAACTTAACAAGACAAGAATTTGAAATAAAAGAATCAATTCCCTCCAATAGGGCAACTTGGTCTCCGACAGACCACCTATTCTCAGATATTTTCAATCTCCCTGGTCGCTGCGACCACCTAGTTTCCTTTGATTGCATCTCTCTCATTAAGATCGCAAAACCCAGCAAGTGTTGAAAACACCCGACACTTTGAGCTCAGATCACACCCGTCTGCATCTTTTTAAGATCATGCGGTCTAACCCGTAGGGCACCGAAACCACCGACGGATGAGTCGGATATTGGTGGAGGATCGTCCTGGCATAGCCTACCCCTTTTAGTGACACCAAAGCCGCCGGTGATTGAATCGGATATTGGCTGCGGAGCGTCCGGGTACTACTAGCCGAATTTTTAGGGCACTGAAACCACCGACGGATGAGTCGGATATTGGTGGAGGATCGTCCTGGCATAGCCTACCCCTTTTAGTGACACCAAAGCCGCCGGTGATTGAATCGGATATTGGCTGCGGAGCGTCCGGGTACTACTAGCCGAATTCTTAGGGCACCGAAGCCGCCGACGGATGAGTTGGATATTGGTGGAGGAGCGTCTTGGCATAGCCTTCCCCTTGTGAGGCGCCGAAGTCAATGGTGATTAAACCAACGACTAGCTAAGGCACGCCCAGGAACTACTAGCCGAATTTAGGCACCGACGCCGCCAGTGAATGAATTGGAGATCGACTAAGGTACGCCTGGGTGCTGCTTTTCAGCTCACCCCCTGCGGAGACCCTACATTGGTCCAACCTCGTGATTCTGAGCTCAAACAAAACCCCCTTTAATTGAAGTTTCTCTTTCCTTGCCTAAACAGCTAAAATAGACCAGTTCAACCGGGTTCTCTTTCCCAGTCGCTTCCAAGCGACTAAAATAGATCAGCTTTCAAAAAAAATAATAGGGTTCTCTTTCCCAGTCGCTTCCGAGCGGTTAAAATAGATCAGCTTTCAAAAAAATAATAGGGTTCTCTTTCCCAGTCGCTTCCGAGCGGTTAAAATAGATCAGCTTTCAAAAAAAAACAGGGTTCTCTCTCCCAGTTGCCTGCGGGTGGCTAAAATAGATTCGGTCATTAGGGTTCTCTTCCCCGGTCGTCTTAGGGCAACCAAAATAGATCAATTTTCAAAATTCCTTAGGGTTCTCTCTCCCAGTTACCTGCGGGTAGCTAAAATAGATTCGGTCACCAGGGTTCTCTTTCCCAGTCGCTTCCAGGAGACTAAAATAGATCAGCTTTCAGAAAAATAAGTTCTCTCCCCTTGTTACCTATGGGTAGCTAAAATAGATCAGTTAATTCATTAAGGTTCTCTTCCCTTGTTACCTATGGGTAGCTAAAATAGATCAGCTAATTCATTAAGGTTCTCTTCCCTTGTTACCTACGGGTAGCTAAAATAGATCAGTCCTCAAAATTCATTTGGGTTCTCTTCCCCAGTCGTCTCAGGACAGCCAAAATAGATCATTCTCCAAGATTCGTTAGGGTTCTCTCTCCCGGTTACCTGCGAGTAGCCAAAATAGATCAGTTGATTCAAATTCAGGTTCTCTTCCCTTGTTGCCTTAGGGTAGCTAAAATAGATCAGTTAGTCAAATCATTTCATAAAACAAAAAATAAATAAATCAGATAAAATTGTGTAATCAATTTGTGTAAAATTGCACTAATGCCTGCGAATTGTCCCATCAGGTACCAAAAATTGCTTTCAGAAGTCCGTACCTGTTAAGATCGAGGAGAAGGCTCGATATGGAATAGCAAGGAGAATAGACGCCGCCAGGGCAGCATCCGGCAGAGTCTAGTCATACCCAAGTGGTCAATGAAATTCAGCAAAAGATGGATAGCATGAGTTCCAACATCCAGGAACTGATGACAGAGCTGAGAGAATTGAGGCAGGGCCCGCCAGTGGTACCAGTCGCCCAGCAGCCGCAGCCACAATTCCCGCCACAAGCGGAAGTGGCGCCACCGCCACGTCCGGCAAATCCCCCTCCCCTGGCACCACCGCCACCGGCAGCACCATTTCACGTTGCACAGCAAGATCAGTTTCTACCCATCCATCTAGGGCAGGGTGGTGAGGACTGGTACAGAACCTAGGAAGTACAGTTTGAGGAGAAGCTGACAGCAGTAAGGGAGGAGAACAGAACAGAAATGGCCACCCTGAAGGAGCAGCTCAAACAGCTCCAACCCAGCACAGTGCAAAGTGAGGCTACCCTGGAAAGCCTTTGCTTCTTTTCAGACATCCAGCTCCCGGCTAAGTTCAAATGCCCTGAGTTGCACCAATTTGACGGCACCGGGTGCCCACTAAACCATTTAAGGTCGTACTCAGGCGACATGTGCCAGTATGCCAAGGAAGAGCGAATCATGGTACAATTCTTCCAAAAGTCTTTAACAGGGGCCGCTTACTCTTGGTTCTTGAGTCTGGACAAGGCTAAGATAAAGACATGGAACGACCTGGCAGCAGTCTTCATCCAGCAGTACCACCTAAATAGTCAGATTGTACAGACTAGGGCAGAACTACAGAGGTTGACTAAGAAGAGCCACGAGTCGGTGAGAGAATATGCTAAACGTTGGAAGGAGTTGGCAACACTGGTACAGCCACCGCTATTAGAACAGGAGATGACATCTCTGTTCATTGTGTCATTGGGACAGCCGTTCTTCACTTTGCTGCTGGGGCAAAGTACTTCGAATTTCAACGACCTAATTTTGACTGCGGATAGGATTGAGGATGCAGTAAGAGCCGGGAAAATAGATGGCAGTGGGCAGAGTGCCGCACCAAGGAGGCCAGTGACAGGGCAGGCTAGCAGAAACCAGGGACAGGAGCCTCGAAGGCAGGAACAGCAGGCAGTGAACTACGTGCACCCGGCACAGCCTTATCACTTCTCCCAAGGACCAGAGGCAGTGGCACCCCAAGGAACCGGGCAGACAGCTTACCAAGGGGTAAGAAAGACGAAAGAAGAATTCGAAGCCAGGATGAAACGGGTTTTCACCCCACTACCGTATGCGCCAGCAGAGTTGCTACCTACTTTGCTGAAGAAAGGGTACTTGCAAATCAAACCCCCGAATCCCAGACTGGTCAACGCCAGAAGCTACAATGCGGCAGAACGGTGTGAGTACCACTCTGGTGCTCCGGGGCATCACACTAATCGGTGTTGGGATCTAAGGCACGACATCCAAGACCTAATTGACAGCAGACGCATCACGGTCGACCCCCCAACACCACAGGCTCAGACCCCAGCAGCTGGCGTCACCACCAATCCTCTCCCAGATCATTCTAAGGCCTCAACCAGCAAGTCAGCTAATCAGGTGAGCTGTGACCAGGGCACTGGGCAGTTTGACCCGTCTGTACTGATTGGCCAACCAGGGCAAACAGTGAAGGTGCAGCTTCAAGCAGAAACCCACTCGACAGCAGTCAAGGAGAATACAAATGTCTACATCTGTACGATCGAGGATGAGCCTCAGAGCAGTGAGGAAGTCACGAGGCCATGGAACCCCATGCAATGCTGATGGATCAGTGACTCCTCGTCCCCTCCACGCAGGGAAGGAGTGGGCAGTTCTGAAAGACCTTGGTTCCGAGATGGGCCACAGGACACAGATGCATCAGTGGGCAGTTCAAGGGTACCCCCGCAGATGTCTACTGGATGGCCGCCTGAGTATATGTCTGCAACATCAGAGCCAGACTTGCAGTCCCTCACCGATCTCCTATCAGATGAACCAAGTTCTGAATCCCTCTCCCATGGCACGCCTGAGTGGCCTGGCCTCCCCCATGTCACAGTAGAAGGGGAGCCATCATCCACTTCCGAACTTGCAAGCCCACCTGATCCTTATGAGAGCTCAGATGAATCCGCTGGTACAGACTCGGAAGCCGAATCAGTAGTAAACACCCGAGAGGAAAGAAAGACAATAAATGTCATTGAAGAAGGTGGCGATGACTTCCCTACTGATCTCCCTCTGGTGCATTTCCACCCCCTACAGACCAAGAGTTTTTCTACTCCACCCCTCTCACCAACCCCTCTGCCCTCAACATCCATGACATCATGGACTCGCCCCCACAGGACCCTTTCTCCCTTTCATTTGAACCGCCCACCCTCAACCTCTCACAACTCAACCTGGAACCACCCTCGTACAACACGGTGTCCCCACCTTACCCCACCTCATCTTTCTACCATCAAGCCACCACCACCACCATTGAAACAGAAATCGATCGGATCACCCGATCCGGTCGATACATAAACACTGACCCCTACCCGCACCAGAGGAGGGAGCAGAAGCAGAAGCGAAAAGGAAATAAAAAGGGAAGGACGTGGTTACAGAATTGCCACCGACCCTCAAGAGAAAGGGAAGGGCCACAGAAGAGGAAGTCATTGATTTGCACCATAGCATCTACACTCTCGAATATGATCTCCTCCAACAATTGAACAAGATACCCGCTCAGATTTCCATAATGAGGCTCTTGATTGATTCAGAGAAGCACCAGGCAATGTTGATGAAGGTCCTGGGAGACGCACACGTACCAGCAAGCATTGATCCCGAGCAGCTGGGGGCAGTGGTGTCAGTGATCATGGCACCCCAGGCAATCTCTTTCTCTGTAGCGGATCTGCCACCGGAGGGTTGTGACCATGCTGAGCCACTCTACATAACTGTGAAATGTGTAGATCTCATTGTAAAGCGAGCCATGATCGACAATGGGTCAGCATTGAATATATGCCCGATGAGGACGTTCCACAGCTTACAATTGAGCCCTACCATGATTAAGCCAAGTGGGCACAATGTCAGAGGCTTTGACAACGCCCGGAAGGACTTACTGGGAGAAGTCACTTTGGTAATCATGATCGCAGATAGGCCCTTTACCATGGAGTTCGAATTCATGGATATCAACGCCTCATTCAACTTGCTGATTGGGAGGCCGTGGCTGCATCAGGCAAGAGCAGTATCTTCCACACTGGACAGAATGGTCCGGTTCGTGTCAGGCAACGAACTCATAACAGTGCATGCTGAGGATCATCGAGAGTTCGAAAGGGTCGGAGTACCCTATGTGGATTATGAGTTGCCCACCACGCTCAATTTCCAAGCAGTGGAGATGGTGCAGGTAAACCGTATCCCTGAATCTGAAAGGGGGCGACGACTCTCGAAAAAGAGGAGAAAGTACATGTTCAACGCTGCTGACTGCGCAGACTGGGGTCTCAGAGCCGGCGATGGATTGGGCAAGTATAAGCAGGGAATTAAGGTAGCCATCCGACCTTATGAGCAGACTACTGGTTTTGGACTGGGGTTCAGACCACAGCCAGAAGACTACTCCTGACTCCTTGGGAACCGTGCCGAGAGGAAAAGGGCGAGAACTGAAGGAAGAGACCCCCACTGGCCCATATGCGTGCACGAGAACTTGTACCACCGTTTCGCTAACATGGAGCGTGAGGAGGCACAAGCCCTTGAGAATATAGTCCCCCAAGGATGGGGAGATGAGTTTCTGGATACCCTTGCCAGGGAAGAAGATTACCTGCAAGGGTTGGCTCAGATGCTCTGGGAAGAGCCACTCTCTATGGAAATGATTGGAGATGCAGTAGAAGTAGACCCATCAGCTCCTGAGGGGTCGCCAGAGGGCCTGCGAGCACTGGTCGCCCTGGATTCAGTTGACAAAGTCACCATGGCCTTCGCCCCACCAGACCAACAGTTCATCCCTGACGGGATCCCGGTCAACCCTCCGACTGTGATAGAAGTGCCACCACCTGCTCCCATTGAGGAATCCAAAGGAGAAGGTCCAATCATGTATGTCTGCATGATGGAAGGGCGAGACAGCTCAGGAGCACCAACCCGCAGGCCAAGGTCGCCTCCTCCACGCCCCTATATCCCGCACCCTGGAACTCGCGATGGCTTGAACCGCATGTTCCGTAGCATGCCCCAAGTGCTAGGGCCGGTACCGGAAGAGGTATACCATGCAGCTTACGGCAAATGGGCACCACCAGCTTACTCTTCTACAGTGCCTGGGATACCAAATGGGATACCCATAATGTTTGCACCCCCCAGAGTTGACCCGGCCAACGAAGTTACCATCGCGTATGCGCCACCCGAGGACGAGATACCGTGGGCCATCCCCATCAGTGGAGTATGGATGGGGATATCATCAGAATCTGGCCCCCAGTCAGAGAGAAGCCAGAACAAGCCAGTGGGAGGCGCAGCACAAGACCCAATCTGCATATCTTCTGACGACAGCGCCAACATGATACTGGCTGAAGAACAAGAAACGGCAGTCGTCATCAACAAGAAAGACCAGGCACCACTCAGGAACTGGAGCGCCACACCTTTTGCCATCAGCAAAGCTGCTATCCCAAAGGGGGTTTCTATTACCTCTGAAGTTTCTGTTGTAGCTACTGCTCATATTTTTAATGAATACCTGAACTCTTCTTACTACTTGCATGTGTGTGAAAAGGAAAATAACAAAAATAAGCAACTTGAACATCGCAATCTTAGTACCAATCCCGACGCACACCTGGAAGATCTGGGGCACGGGATAGGTAATAAGATTGCCATAATAAAACAAAAAGAAATTGAAAAGCCAGTATAGATGGCAGTAATAAATGAAATGCATGAGCCAGTGTCCAATCCTGAAAACGAGCATGACCTCGACAAGTCAGATTGGGGCACTTGCCCATCGCAGCAAGAAGATTCAGACATCGTCCCCTGTGAGCCTTTCGAGCATGAGGACGATGATGAATCATGGGAGACCCCGCTTGAATTCCAGCTTGCATTGGAAAGACATGAAAAGGGTCCCCAGGCTAACATTGAGGAAACAGAGTCAATTGACATAGGTGAAATAGCACAACCAAAGATTCTCCAAATTGGTAAAAAGCTGTCACCATTATTGAGAAAACAGATGTTTGATTTTCTTAAATCTTATTCTGACGTGTTTGCATGGTCATATGAGGATATGCCTGGGTTAGACATGGACTTGGTAGTGCATCGGTTACCAACAAAGTCTGAGGCCGTACCTGTGAAACAGAAGCTCAGGCGCACGAAGCCGGAATGGGCCCTGAAGATCAAGGAAGAGGTCACCAAGCAGCTAGATGCCGGATTCCTGCAAGTACCTCACTATCCAGAGTGGTTGGCCAACATCGTGCCAGTTCCCAAGAAAGACGGGAAAGTCAGGATGTGTGTTGACTACAGAGATCTGAATAGAGCAAGTCCGAAGGACGACTTCCCATTGCCGGATATTGATGTACTGGTGGACAATACAGCAACGCATTCGATGTTCTCTTTCATGGACGGTTTCTCTGGTTACAACCAGATAAGAATGGCACCTGAGGATATGGAGAAAACATCCTTCATCACGCACTGGGGCACTTACTGCTACCGCGTGATGCCATTTGGACTGAAGAATGCGGGTGCTACGTATCAGCGTGCGATGAATCTGTTGTTCCACACATGATACACAGGGAGATGGAAGTATATGTGGATGACATGATAGCAAAATCCAAGGAAGAAGAAGACCACTTAGTGAACCTTGGAAAAATGTTTGACAGGCTCAGAGAGCACAAACTTCGGCTCAACCCAAACAAGTGTGTGTTTGGAGTGACTTCAGGAAAGCTGCTCGGCTTCATAGTGGGCAAGTGAGGCATCAAGGTTGATCCTGTCAAAGCAAAGGCAATTCTAGAGATGCCTCCTCCGTCGACAGAAAAGGAGGTGAGAGGATTCCTGGGCAGATTGCAGTATATCAGTAGGTTCATTGCGCAGATGACTCCTGTGTGTGAGCTTATATTCAAGCTGCTAAAGAAAGACAACCCTATGGTTTGGAATGATGACTGTCGAGTAGCGTTTGATAAGATCAAGGCCTATCTGATGAGTCCACCGACGTTGGTCCCGCCTGTCCCAGGACGACCTTTGATCATGTATCTGACAGTCTCAGAGACGGCTGTAGGATGTGTGTTAGGACAACACGATGAGAAAGGGCGGAAAGAACAAGCAATCTACTACCTGAGCAAGAAGTTTACCGACATCGAAGTCAGATACCCAGTGCTAGAAAAGACGTGTTGTGCCCTAGTCTGGGCAGCTTAGAAACTTCGGCACTATTTGCTTAGTCACACAGTCTTACTAATCTCCAATCTGGATCCATTGAAGTACATCTTTGAGAAGCCGATCTCCACTGGTAGGGTTACCAGGTGGCAAGTCCTTTTGTCTGAGTACGACGTCGTCTACACAACTAGAAAGGCCATAAAAGGGCAGGCTGTAGCAGATCACTTGGCAGAACATCCACTACCTGACTACCAACCGCTTCTGACTCACTTCCCGAATGAAGATGTGATGTGTAAAGAGTCCGCAGATGATACAGAAGAAACCAAGTGGCAAATGTTCTTTGATGGGGCAGTGAATGTAAGCGGAAAAGGGATCGGAGCGGTGCTAATCTCCCCAGACGGTGTGCATCACCTGATAGCAGCGAAACTTCTGTTTGATTGCACTAGCAACATGGCCGAATATGAAGCATGTGTGTTAGGCTTGCGAGCGGCAATCGAGATGCATATACAAGAGCTAAAAGTATTTGGTGATTCGAGTCTTATCATCTATCAAGTGATGGGAGACTGGAAGACCAGAGATGTGAAATTAGTGCCATACCAAGAGCTGGTCATGGAATTAGAAGAGGAATTTGAGAGCGTGACGTTCGACTACATGCCACGAGATGGGAACCGATTTGCAGATGCACTGGCATCAATGGCCACCATCACGAATGATGCTTGGGTGCAACCATTGGAGATAGAAATTCGGCGCTACCCTGTTTACTGCTTCAGTGTCGAGAAAAGCACACCCGAAGAAGAGCCTTGGTATGCAGACATTGAGAGATACATAAGAAACAGAATTCTGCCAGAAGGTGCCTCAGCTGCAGAGAAGCGAACTATACAGAGGTTGGCAGGGCAATAGTTCTACAGTGGGGGCAGATTGTACAAGAAGTCATACAACGATTCCCTACTGCTATGTGTCAGAGAAGCCGAGGCGCAGAAGTTAATCGAGGAGGTCCATGGAGGGTTGTGTGGCGCGCACATGAATGGGCATATGCTAGCAAGGAAGATCCTGAGAATGGGCTATTATTGGATGACCATGGAGGTAGACTGCTACGCTCATGTCAGAAAATGCCAGTTATGCCAGATCTATGCCGACAACATCCATGCGCCGCCAAATACGCTGCACTCCATGACATCACCTTGGCCGTTCGCCATCTGGGGAATTGACATGATAGGCCAAGTTCATCCAATGGCTTCAAACGGGCATCGGTTTATCTTAGTGGCAATCGACTACTTCACCAAGTGGGTAGAGGCCATGTCCTTTGTGGATGTGAAGAAATCTCATGTGCTCAAGTTTATCAGAAACACTATAGTCTGTCGCTACGGAGTTCCAGAAGCGATCATCACTGATAATGCAAAGAATCTGAATAATAAGGACATGGAAAAGATGTGTGAAGACCTGAATGGGGCAGTAGAGGCTGCCAACAAGAATCTGAAGAAGATACTTGAGAAAATGGTAGTCACTTACAGAGACTGGCACGAGAAGCTGCCGTATGCATTGCACGCCTATCGGACGTCGATTAGGACATCAACCGGGGCAACCCTGTTCTCCCTGGTATACGGAATGGAAGCAGTCCTCCCCGTGGAAGCACAGATTCCATCACACAGAATTCTGAAGGAAGCTGAAATCAGTGACGTCGAATGGGAAGAATCCAGATTTGACCAGTTGCGATTATTGGATGAAGAGAGGATTAAGGCTTTGTGCCATGGCCAGCTTTATCAACAGAGAGTGGCACGAGCCTACAACAAGAAAGTGAAGCCACGACAGTTCAAAGTGGGAGATCTGGTACTAAAGAGAATTTTTCCTCATCAAGAGGACAATAGAGGGAAATTCAAGCCAAACTACGAAGGGCCGTTCGTAGTCCACAAGGTTCTGTCCTGAGGAGCACTCATCCTACAAGAAATGGACGGGGCAATTTTTCCTGAGCCAATAAATGCAGACGCAGTCAAACTGTACTATGCCTAAGATCATTCTGATTGGGAAATGAAGAGAGGCCTTCCTTGACTCTCCTTTAGACTGTAAATCCTTCGAAATACCTTAAATTCTCCCCTAGTTAGACATTTTGAGCCTTAAAATTCTTTCAACCCATTGCGAGTATTCTACACATCAAACCGGGCATTCCTGGCAAAGCAAAAAGAAACAGGGCATTCTGGCCCAGAAAAACCTCAAAAAGAAGAGAAATTGCAATAGAAAAAGAAAGAAACACAGAAAATGGGGAAATGTTTACCCAGCAAAAATATAGAGATACAAATAAGCTAGGATGTAAGTCCCACCAACAATAAAAGTAGCACACTTTGCAAACCCAAAAATTAAAGCTTTTTGAGCCGCTTATCCTTTCTTTCATAACCAAGACCAAGCCTACGTTTCGTCCTATCTCTAAGACCTCTCAGATCCCGAAAAGAATGGTCAGGGCAAACAGTTAAGATGGCATTCGTCAGCCATGACGGAATTCAGAGGTTCCTAGAAAGGCTAGACACAGTGAAAACCCGAAAAAAGGGCGTTGTGTGGTTAGTCCCAAAAAAAAAAAACTGGTCACATCTGGATTGAGCAGAGCAAGATACAGAGGAGAGCAGTAACAGCAGCAGACAGTAAACTGAGAAAATTACATAGATCTGAGAGGTTCAGACCGGCAGGTTGCGCCTGAGTTAAAGACTTCACAGTGGCCTGTGATGACGATGCTACTGAAAATACCAAGCACTCCAAGTCCCGTTTGACCATGGAAAATTTCTTTGATATTGCAAACACAAGCACACACTAACACACCTGTCTTCTCTATAATTGTTCTACTTAACTATTTGAGGCTCCGCATTGGGCTACTAACCTGAATTGATAGTCTCTCAACCTTGGCAGAGGCCATTTCTAGTTGCAATGGGCAAAAGGCTCAGAGCGAAGGAAATAAGAATGCTTTGCATTAATCCCCAGCTAATTCAAGACTGACCTTCTTGTTCCCTTCATGACTTCATAGGTACAGCAAAAGTGGGATGACGGACGTCTTCTCCAAAAATCCCTAGTGAAATCCTTTCATCATAAGGAGCGTGATACCTGTCCGGAAACCCCAGTAGAGTCCTCTCAAGCGAGTGATGCCTGACAACGAAAACGTCTCAAGCCTCATCCAGTCTGAAGAGGCCGGCCTTGCGAAGGAGAGCAAGAACGGGACAAAGCAAGCCAACTTCAATCCTCAGCAGAGTCTCTCGCACTCGACAAGGGCTTGAATAAGCATGAAGAACTCAAGACCGGGCAAAAGGAAAACGCCGTATAAGGGAAAATGGCAGCGTGAGGAATCCCCACTTATCCCAGTGGAGCATCCTTCCCAGGGGGACTCCCACGCTCGCCAGTAACAAGGATTGAATCAAAAGGAGAGGCAACGAGGAAAAGATTCCGTCCCAATCCCCAGCAACAATCATACCAAGCTAGGGAACCTCTCCAAGAGAACAAGCCGGCACTACCAAAGAAGGGGCAAGAAGACATGAAGAAGAATGAGCACAAATGAGGATATCATCGGGCAAGATGGCCCCTTTTGTAATTTTGATTTCACACTTTTGTAAATAGATTAGAGCAGGTGTGTGGGTTCCTCTGAGGCACTAGACAGCGCTGGAAGTGCCTCCTCACCAACAGCAGCTCCTCCTCCACTCTTCCTTTCTCCTTTCTCCAAGCCAACCCGCACCCCAAACCAGCCCTTGGCCAAAAAAAAAAAAAAACTATTAAAAGCCTCAAGTAAAAGACACCAAATGGATCAGAAGTCTGAAGTCACCCAAAATCTTTAATGGAACAAACAAGAAGAAAAGAATATTGTCAAGTGTCTGGCATCAACGCCGAAACAGGTCGGCGAGCTCAAGCCCAATCTAATTTCTTTCAAACTTAAATCAAAGGCTGAAGAGTTGCCCTACAAAAACCCGAAAGAAAAGGGTAAGGAAACTCTGAAGCCAGGGAGTGACGCCACATGATTTGGCCGCTTCCCTCTCAAGGTAAAAATTTCAAAGGATTAAGCTCGTCGACTATGCCGACAGAAATGCCAGGCGCAAAAACGAGATTCTTTTTCTCTTTGCCGTTCATCCGCAAGGTGACTCCGGCAAAGAGGGGCAGCTGTAAGCACCTCATTTTTGCGCTCCCAAAAAGCCAGAAATGTAAAAACCCAGACAAAAGGTCAAACCCTGAGGGATGGAAAGTTGACCTTTTAATGAGATGAAAATTGGCCACCTCGCTCTATCCCAATGGATAGAGAATCCCGACACGATTCCAACGCAACTGGGTTTGCAGGGATCGGAGTCCGGATGAAGGTTCTAAGGGCAGTCAAACCTAAGAGAAGGCCAAAAGTTGACTTTTCCTCGAACACCGTGCCAAGTGTTTAGCCCTATGTCATTAAATAGAGGGCTCCGGTATGAGTTTAACAAAATTGAGTTTGCTCAAATCGGAGTTCGGATGAAGGAGATATGATCTGTCGAAGGTTCCGAGTAGCAAAGCCAGAAACTGCACACGTGGCGCAGGAACTACGCACGTGGCAACCAACGCAGCAAAATATCTCAGGGACTAAATCTTAAATATAAAAAATTCGTACGGGCGATCCGTAGATATCAAAAAGGGTCAAATCGGTCGAATCGGTCAAGTCGAAGGGCAAATCCGTAATTTTTCGATTTGTATTCGGTCACATATACCGGATACACTAGCTTCCCTTCATGACCGGACTTGAAGGCCGGATACATAAAGATATTCGCGCGAAATTCGCACCACTTGGCCGACAGATTCGCGGCGGCATTAAATTTTGAAATAATTAAGTCATGTATCCGGCCTGAGTTGCCGGATACAAAGGGAAGCCAGTGTATCCGGACTTGAAGTCCGGATACGAGGAGGCCTTAGTGTATACGGCCTGAGTTGCTGGATACATTAAGTTGCTTATAAATAGCAAAACAGCAGCTCAGTCCGGGGTTGGCTTTGCTTTCATCTTTTCTCCTGCTCTCTTCTCTCACCTGCTCACCCTAAATCCCACCCTTTTCAACCCCCTTTGCCTTCCACTACCATCCTTAGCCATCAAAAACCACTTCAACCTTCCTTTCCATTCTCCATTTCACCCATACTCCAAGAAGAGAGGAAGGAGGAGCTGCTGTGCTCAAGAAGGGAGACCTACAGCTGCTGTCCAACTCCAAAGAGGTGCCTCCACCCCGCTCCCAGGTTAAAAAACCTCCAGGTAAGATTCCTAGTCACATTTGGATTAATATATATTAAAATTAGATTTTTTATCATTATTCCTCCTGTTTTCCTCTTGTTTGACATTAAGCACATGCATGGTGATGTAACCACATCTCTACCACCTTTCTCACAATATGCATGCACCCACAAGCATGAAGGCTACGTAGGGATTGTTAGACAAGCACGGGAGTCTTATTTTAACGTACCTTTAGGTTCACTTAGTTGCTGTCCATAGGCTCACAGCAAGTTGGTTGAAAAGGGAGCTTGTTCCCTCTCTCGTTTGATTCTAATGTACCCCTTTAATAACCCCCGGTTTCCCTTCTCGATTCTCTTTTATCATTTTTTGTCCTCTCACTTTCTCTCATATTTTTTCTGAGCATATGTCGTCCTGTCATTGATGACTGCAGCTTTTGTATTGTTTGATAGATTTAGTTAAGGCCTTTGCATGCTCCATGATCCCCTCACCCAACATGCTGTTCCTTATGTTTAAGCATGCCTTTATTTCTTTGATAATAACATGCTAGATGACAATGGCTATGTCTTTTCGATTGGATGATCACTAAGATTTTGCATGATCCCTCACCCCCACAAGCATGATCCCCTCCCCTACTGTTTTGCCCCTTTTCCCTTGCTAGAGAGACCCAAGGGGAGAAGCCAAATGGGGCTTCTCCCAAATCTGAACCCACGTGGGCCCTCACAGGGGCCCACGAGACCTCTAAGACCCCCTGGAAACCCCCTGGAAACACCCCGAATGGCAAAAGTCTCAAAAAAGCCCATTTCAGGGTGATCCGGTAACTCAGGCCGGATCACCTGTGGCCTGGTTGTATCCGGTCACTCAGGCCGGATAACCCATAGGCCCTGTGTATCCGGTCACTTTGGCCGGATCACCTGTAGACCATGTGTATCCGGCTTGAGTTACCGGATACACAGAGAAGCATGATTTTTGTATATGTTGATGTTCTGTCGAATTTTGGTATGTTTTGAAGCAAACTGATTGAACCGATAGGGTTTCCGGGTGACCCGGAAACCCAACTTGGGACTTGGGCCAACCGGTCCAACTTGGCTCACTAGTGGGCCTTCCAACGGGGCCCACCAAGCCCAATAAACACCAAGGCATGCTAATTAAATAACCTAAGCAAAAGTGAATCAATTGAATCGGGCGGGCCAAACCCAATGCGGCCCACCCGAGCCTTGCCATACGTATTAATGCCTAAACTGTTTGGTTTGGCCGAGACCAAGGGCTAGGGCCTGTTGGGCCCGCTAACCGAACCAAGTTAGGGTGCAAACCCTAAACTTCGAAGCACTGGGCCATCGAGCCCAAAGGCTGGATCACGGGCCCCAAGCCCAGTGACCAGCCCACCGTGGCAAAATTAAAATAAGATAACATGAAACTACTTGGCCACCACGTGGGCCCACCTAAAGGGTCCGCTAACCCATCCGACCCCACCTTGGCATGAAAATCACCTAAAGTTCCCAACTCAAACCCAAGTAAAATCAATTCATTTTCCAAAGCCCACAGGGCCTCCTAGGTTTAGGCAGAGGCCCACAAGGGCACATGGGCTTACCCAAGCCCACCAAGGGTACCGTGGGCCTTCCAATAGGGTCCACCCAATCAGACTCAGATAACCTAAAGCAAAATAAGATAAAATCCATTAAAGGGACCCACGCCATTCAGGTGGTCCCGCCAAGACCTAACAAAAAAGCATGCTGGATCAGGAACCGGGTGAGAACCAAAAGCTGACTCGAATCAGGGAACCCACGGGACCCGTCATCCGACGGGGCGGACTGGGGTGTCTACTGACTTCCCCAGACCGCAACCGAGAACCATACTTAGAATCTCAAGCCGCAGACCCAAAAGCCCTAAAAAGATAAGATTAGGCACCCAGGTGTCTGCCTGCGCCCCATCAGGTGGCGACTCCGAATCACCCCGTGCCGCGTTTCCTACGCGCGCACAGCCTGGCGACTCCACTGGGGAACACTCAGCCCAGTAGGACCCTTCTTAGGATCGAGTCAGCTCAAGAGGGACTTAGGCGATGTTCTAGGAAAACTTGCCACCTCGCTTAGCAAGGCACGGAATACACGTAACTACGTGTTCTGGGGAGTCCTGCCACAAAGACGCGATAATTGCCTAAGGCAAGTGGAATTTAAGTGGTCCCCTGTGACCCTCCACTTACCTGGGGATTCTCCCAGGACATCGTAAAACGTGCCAATTCTGCACCTTACTATACGAGGCGGTAGGGATTCCTTTATCACCTAAATCCAAACAAAACTCACCCGTATAGGCACAGCACGCAGCCCAACTGCACACACGAGCACACCACCACATCGTGGATGGATGATGGCGTAGATTTAAATTTTAAATTTCCGCATTGGGGTGATAAAACTGCGTGGGGTGACACGCGCGAGGGAGGATGCGTGAATGATCCGATCCTTGATAGCTGAGCGAATCGGATATTGCAATTTCTTTACCAAAACCTAGACCTCTCTAGCAGCTTACCCTTCTTCTTACTATGAACTGATCTTTGGGATGGTATTAGCACCTACGCTCCCGTGGCTTGCCGGGGAAAGCAGGGTAAACCCATCCCCCCAGTTTACTGGAGTCCGTTAGCACCACTAGTTTCTTGCCGTGGCACGCGAGGATCCCGTACTGGTCCAGGCCCTTGTAGGCTTATGTCTCGGGCTGGGTATCCTTCCCCACCTAACGTTTCTGAACGAACCTTGCGTTGAGCATGAGAGGGTGAGTAGGATGTGAATGATGAATAAAATCGGAATAAAATCCAAAGTCCATTAGGGGCAGCAACCCCCACTTTTTACATCAAAATTGAGTAAACCCTAGATGCTGGGCTCCCTCGGCCCTAGCTTAGGAAGCTCACCTAATTTTTTATTAGGGGAACCACCCCAGATCCATGCATGGAGTTCGCTGGGAGCACTTTAAGTCTAGATTGGTCTTTTAGAGCAGATGAAAGCCGGCCAGATCAGACAGACAGATGAAAGCATGCCAGGGTACTAAACCCTAAATTTAGGGATTTTTAGCCTACCCACTTTGAAAGCAATTTGTATCCTCCCTTTTGGCTCCCAACAGCCTTAAGGATGAATTCTTTGCAGCTTTTGTAAATATCTTGTAAAGATTCGCCCTCGATGGCAAGCTGTAATTTCGCTATGGTCCGACACCGAAAGCAGATGAAAGACAGAAAGACTGATCGGGACTTGAATGTGCTCCTCTACACAAGTATGTTTAGGAGTCGCGCCTTCATTGGCGCCAACCCTTAGGACCACACACCATGTGTGCCTAAATTCCGCACCGTTTTGTTTTTGCTTTATTTGGTGAAGCATATTAGAACTGCTAGTGGTGCATCTTGTTGCTTGAAATTATGCATATTATAGAACTGACTTAGAGTCTTGGTGTGGAACCTTAAATTGATTCGGAATTTCGATCGGATAGTTGGCGTGGCATCTTCATCCTCATCTGAGAAAACCCGTTTCCCTAGGATAGAGAAGTGCGCCTGGGATACCCCCTGGATCCGTTCTTGGACAAGGCAGCTCCAAGGGAGTGAGTAGTTTGAATGGGAGCACAAATACCACATGGGACAGACTTTGTCCCTGTTAAATGTGCCGATTAATTGGGATATGATCCAAGCAGCATTGCTTTTTTGGGATCCCCAGCTTTCAGTGTTTCGATTCAGGATCAATGAGTTGACTCCCACAATTGAGGAACTTGACCTGTTCCTCCGATTTCGTGACTTAGGAGAACCCGCTAGGCCAAGTCTCAAAGAAAGCTACAAGAATGAAGCTTGTGTTTTCTTTGGCCTCTCAAGGGGAGAATTCCAAACCTTAGGAGGTGACAAATCATTTACTCGGGTCTCCAAAACATTCCTAGCTGAGAAAATAAGAAACAAAAAGCAGGAAAGACCCCAGGCTTGGTTTGACACCTTCACCCTTGTGGTTCTGTCCCAAATCTTCTTTCCAACTGGGGGAGACACCATTAATTTGGCCCTCATGGAAATTGTGGATCAACTCAGGGCAAGGTACCGAATCATGCCACTAATCCTAGCTCAACTATTCCACTCCCTGACTTTGTCCAAAAACAGAACTCGGAGGTTTCAAGGGTGCGCTCCCCTTCTCCACATTTGGCTGCAAGACCACCTGACGGTGTCATCACCTGTCAGTGCATATTACAAGGCAACCAGTGACAACATCCATTGGTTGGCTCAAAAAGAGATCAAACCAGACCTACCCGCTCGTGAGGATTGGTTTAACCACTTTCTCCACCTGAAGGGAGAAACACACATCAGATGGTGGGGTACATACAACATCCCCTACACCCCCATCATAGCTTTCAAGGAAAGAGAGGGGCTTTCCATGATAGGACTCACCCATGCCGTGCCGTACTATCCGATCCGGGTTCTGAGACAGTTTGGGAAACCGCAGGGAATCCCGGTCTAGGACGACTTGGGCAATTTGATTGGTCCACTCACCAAGGGACTAAGGACCCAACTGCTGATGGAGTGGAAGACAGTGTGTGTATATCGAGAAGACGTCTTCATCGAATCACATTTTCGAGACTACGAGTGTAAGCACCTCATTTTTGCGCCCCCGAAAGAGCCAGAAATGCAAACCCTGGTCAAAAAGTCAAACCCTGATGGGTCAAAATTTGACCTTTTGATCAAGTGATAATCTGCCACCTTGCTTCATCTCAATGGATAGGGAATCTCGACACGGTTCCAATGCAACTGAGTTTGCTGGAATCGGGGTCCGGATGAAGGTTCTGCGGGCGGTCAAACTTGAGGATGAGCCAAAAGTTGACTTTTCCTCGATTTCCGTGCCAAGTACCTTTCCCTATACAATTGGATAGAGAATCTCGACACGGTTCCAACGCAACTGAGTCTGTTGGAATCGGAGTCCGGATGAGGGTTCTGCGGGCAGTCAAACTGGAGGATGAGCCAAAAGTTGACTTTTCCTCGAACCCTGTGCCAAGTGCTTAACCTTATGTCATTGAACAGAGGGCTCCGATACTAGCTCAACGCAATTGAGTTTGCTCAAATCGGAGATCAGATGAAGGAGATATGAGCTGTCGAAGTTTCCGGGCAGCAAAAGCCGGAAACTGCACACGTGGCGCAGGAACTGCACACGTGGCAACCAACGCAGCAAAATATCTCGGGGACTAAATCTTAAATATCCAAAAACCTCAAGGACTAAACAAAAATTCGTGCGGGGCAATCCGTAGATATCCAAAAGTGTCAAATCGGTCGAATCGGTCAAGTCGAAGGGCAAATCCGTAATTTTTCGATTTGTATCCGGTCAAATATACCGGATACACATACCCTTGTGTATATCCGGACTCCAAGGCCGGATACAAAGATTTGCTCGGCAAGATTCGCGCCGATTCTCCGACAAATTCGCGGCGGAAATCAATTTTGCCAATTATTATGTTTTGTATCCGGACTCCAAGTCCGGATACAAAGGCAACTTAATGTATCCGGACTTGGAGTCCGGATACACATGACATATAGTGTATCCGGACTCCAAGTCCGGATACATTAAGTTTTTTATAAAAGGGGGCAGCAGCCCCCTTTCCAAGGGTTGGCTCTTCTTGGCCCTTTTCCCCTTCTTCCTCCCCATTACCCCTGGTACGAAACCACCCATTCTCACCCCTCCTTGCCACCTTTAACCCCCAAGCACCTCACCTTGCTCCTCTTACTCCCCTTTCCTTTCTTCTTCTCCATTTTCTCACTACCAAGAGAAGGAAGAGTTGCTGTTGGAGGCATTGGTAGGGGCTCCAGCACTTTGGTTTGCTTCAAGGGGGCCTTCACACCACATTTTCGGGTCCAATACCCCCAGGTAATGTTCCTTAATGTCTTTTATTCCACATAGTTGAGGATGAAGGTATTTCATGAAGTTTAAAGTTGCTTAGCCTCTCATTGTCTAAATCTGCCATCCTCTATAGTTTTGTATGTTGTGTTTGCATTTTGCTTGACATGGGGGTGCACGTACCACTCCATGAGAGAATGAGAGACTTTCCATCAAGTTTTATGCCCATTGAGCTATGTGTAAGCACCTCATTTTTGCGCTCCCCGAAAAACCAAAAATGCAAACCCTGGACAGAAAGTCAAACCCTAAGGGGTGAAAAGTTGACTTTTTGATCCAGTGAAATTTGGCCACCTCGCTTTATGCCATTGGATAGAGAATCTCGACACGATTCCAACGCAACTGAGTTTGCAGGAATCGGAGTCTGGATGAAGGTTCTGCGGGCGGTCAAAATTAAGGAAAAGCCAAGAGTTGACTTTTCCTCGAATTCCGTGCCAAGTACCTTGCTTTATACCATTGGATAGAGAATCCCGACACGAGTCCAACGCAACTGAGTTTGCAGGAATCAGGGTCCGGATGAAGGTTCGGCGGGCGGTCAAGCTTAAGGAAAAGCCAAGAGTTGACTTTTCCTCGAATTCTGTGCCAAGTACCTTGCTTTATATCATTGGATAAAGAATCTCGACACGATCCCAATGCAACTGAGTTTGCAGGAATCGGGGTCCGGATGAAGGTTCTGCGGACGGTCAAACCTAAGCAGAGCCAAAAGTTGACTTTCTGCTAAAATCCGATCCAGAGGCCTACCCCTAGGTCATTGGATAGAGAATCTCGACACGGTTCCAACGCAACTGAGTTTGCAGGAATCGGGGTCCGGATGAAGGTTCTGCGGGCGGTCAAACTTGAGCAGAGCCAAAAGTTGACTTTCTGCTAAAATCCGATCCATAGACCTACCCCTAGGTCATTGGAAAGAGAATCTCGACACGATTCCAACGCAACTGAGTTTGCAGGAATCGGGGTCCGGATGAAGGTTCTGCGAGCGGTCAAACTTGAGCAGAGCCAAAAGTTGACTTTCTGCTAAAATCCGATCCGGAGGCCTACCCCTAGGTCATGGGATGGAGGGCTCCGATACGATTCTAATGAAACTAAGTTTGCCCAGATCGGAGTCCGGATGAAGAAAATATGAGCCGATGAAATTTCCGAGCAGCAAAACCGACAAGCTGCGCACGTGGCAAAAAGTTGCACACGTGGCGAGTTGCGCAGGAAAATATCTCGGGGATCAAATCCGTAAATATCCGAACATTCGAAATATCCCAGGGACTAAATCTGTAAAAATCCGAGAATATCGGATTTTACCAAAAATTGTCAGGGACTAAATCTCAATTTTAAAGATTTTTACGTCCGGCGAGCGGCGGCATTAAATGATTTTCATCATTATGCCGCTCGCGCGGACGTGGCGAGCGGGCTTGCGCCCACCTTGAGCTGGGCGCCAAGGTGGGCGGCACCTTTTTTTCTGGCTTATATAAGCCGCGCGACTTCTCGCGCAGGGGGTTGGAAGTTTTGGAGAAAAAAAAGAGAAGTTCGGTTGGGAGGATTTTTTGGTGCAGTGCCTAAGCTCCTTCCCCACCCGCACCTTACCCGTCTCAGTGGCTTCGGCCTCCCCAAGCTCTCCACCTTGATCCAACCCCCCTTATCCTTGCTTCTTCCTCGTCCCCGCACAACCAAACGAAGGAAGCTTGCTATTGCCGGTGCGGTGAAGTAGAGAGTTCCAGCGCTCGTACCACCTCGAGGAGGCTCCCCACTCAGCTCCAGAACTCAAAGAACCCCAGGTAAACATCCCTGTTACTTTGAGTTATACATATATGAGTATGAGATGATTTTTTTTTGTAAGCCGGTCTTATTCGGTGGTATGAGGCCACAGCCATGAAACCATGTTTTTTTGTTCACTTCCATCTGATGAAGACCACCAAGTAAGGAAGAGGAATATGCGTGTGTTGCTCGCGCCGAAAAGGGAACATGTTCACAAGTTCCCTTCATCCATTGTACCCCTGTAAACCCCCCTCCTCATTCCCTTCTTCGGATGTTAGGGCGCATGCTTGAAGGTTCAGTCGGTTGGAGGAAAGTGCATGTGTGTCTGCATGTTGTTTGCTTGTTGATTTTACATTGCTAGACTTGCTAACATGCTGTTTGTTTATTATGCACCCTTGAGCATGCCCCCATGACCCCCCTTTTTTTTAAGCTGTTGATGCCTCTGTACCTGTGTGGTTTTTTTATCCGGTTTGTTTTTTTTTTCTTTTTGAGAGATTTTGGGTTGAGGGATGAAGCATGAATCATGCTTAGACTAGTTTTAATGCAAGTCTAAGTGCCTTCTGGGGAGTGGTCGAAGCCCGGGGAGGTGTCCTGGGCATATTATTCGTGAAGTATTTTGAATGCATGTTTGTATTGTAAGTTTTCTGGGTTTTCAAAACTTGAAATAAAATGTAGTTAGATTAAATCCAAGATTGGTTGGGAGGTGTTCTAAGCATGTTAGGAGGCTAGTGGAACCGTTACATACCGAAAAAAATTGGCCAGAGTTGGAGATCTCACAAAAACAGAGAGTAGTGAGCTGCCGCCCACCTGGCGCTCACCTAGGAGGTGGGCGCCCCTTTCACTTCACTTCCCGCCGAGCTGGCGCCCACCTGGCGCTCAGCTCGCGCCCACCTAAAACCAAGCGAAATTCTGGCGCTCTTCTCGCGCCCATCTCGCGCTCACCTCCCGCCCAGCTCGCGCTCACCTGGTATCGGGTGAGCGCTAGGTCGAATTTTCACCCGGATTCTGGCGCCCACCTGGCGCTCACCTCAGGAGGTGAGCGCTAGGTCCAAAACAGGCCGAATTGTTATTTTTTTTTGAAAAATTCCAAAAATACCCCTTAACATACCGCGGGGGGCTTCGCCCCCCGCACCCCCCACCCCTTGGTTCGCTTCGCTTCGCCCACAGGGCCCCTGGGTACCTCCCCTTGGACCCAGCACAATGAGCCGGTTTTTTTTTTCTGACAGAGTGTCTATCTTGTGTCTTTTCGTGTGATTATTGCTAGATGTGAATGATATTTCTGAACCGAACCAGATAAGCCAATAGGGTTTCTGGGTCACCCGGAAACCCGACATGGGACTTGGACTCCCGGTCCAACTTGACTTCCAGTGGGCCTTCCAACGGGGCCCACCAAGCCCAATAAACACCAAAAACATGCCATTAGAATAACCTAAGTAAAATGAACAATTTGAACCGGGCGGGCCAAACCCAATGCGGCCCACCCGAGCCTTGTTATGTGAAATTGATGCATCAATTGCGTGGTTTGGCCGAGACCAAGGGCAAGGGCCTACCGGGCCCGCCAAAGCCCACCAACCGAACCAAGGAAGGGTGCAAACCCTAACTTCCGGTAACTGGGGCTTACAAGCCCAGATTTGGACTGCGGGCCCCAAGCCCAGTGTCCGAATCACTTTGGCAAAATTAAAAAGATAAGTCCAATAAAAAATACTTGGCCACCATGTGGGCCCACCTAAGGGGCCCACCAACCAGTCCGGCCCACTTGTGCATAAAAAACACTTAACCTTCAAATCTGAATCTAAAGTAAAATCAATGCACCAACCAAAGCCCAAAGGGCCTCCTAGGATAGGCCAAGGCCCACAAGGGCACACGGGCTTGACTAAGCCCACCAAGGATACCGTGGGCCTTCCAACAGGGCCCACCCAACCAGACTCAGATCACTTAAGTAATCAAGATAAAAGCAATTAAAGGGACCCACACCACTCAGGTGGTCCCGCCAGACTTAACCAAGATTGCATATCGGATTAGGAATCAGGTGAGACCGATGTAAGCTGACTCAAACCAGGGAACCCACGGGACCCGTCATCCGACGGGGTGGACCGGGGTGTCTACGGACTTCCCCGGACCACAACCGAGAACTGACTTAGAATCTCAAGCCGCAGACCAAAAAGCCCTAATAGGCAAGATTAGGCACCCAGGTGTCCGCCTGCACCCCATCAGGCGGTGGCGACTCCGAATTACCCCGTGCCGCGTTTCCCACGCGCGCACACTATGGTTTTACATGGCCTAATCATTTTTTTAGGAGGGAGTATGTTCCCTCTTGTGGGATGATCTCAATGTATCCCCATGTAAGCCCCCTTCTCTTCCCCTTCTTTGAGTTTTCGTGGGTTCGAACATGAGCCTCGGGTTCAGATTCTCGCTAATGTTTGTAGGATATATGTGCTAGATCACGGTTCTTCATATGTTCTTCTAGCATGCATATGGCTTTTGCTGATTTTTTTAATTTATTTCCTGCATACATGCGGCTTTGATCGGTTTTGGCAGCCACCTCCTTATTGCCCTTGCTGGAAAATGTCACCATGTGGGGAAGCATGCTAATGATAGTATTAATTTCACATCTCCATTGTATGATAGGTTGTTTGCTTGCTTTGCGCCGGTTATTTTCTGCTTGCATTTTATTGCTCATGGCCTGATTTCGGCATGCTCCTTCCCCCCATAGCATCCTATCCTACCTACTGTTTTCGCACCACCCACCATGCTCACCCCTTGCTTCGTTCACTGTTTTGAGCCAATATGCATGTTCCCATCACCCGTAGTCCACTGTTGTGACTCATGTGAGTTGCTGTTGGGAGGCAACAGCAGCACTTCCAAACCCATGCATGAGGATGTTCACCCCCCATAAATTCCCATGCATCCCCAGCCTACTTAGCAATGTTTAACCACTATATTCTAGTAGATATCCCCTTTTAACTAGTTGCTGCTCCATGCTCCGCTATATGGGGGTTTTATGTTTGATTTGTATAGCATGAGATTTGGGTTCTCGGTTCGGGATCATTTGTTACTTGGTGGCATAACACCATGAGAATGGACGGGCGCCAAGGCCCCGACAATGCTGCTGGAATCTTTGAAGAGAGCAAGGAAGGGCAACACCTTCATGCCTTCTCCCACCCACTTGCCTTGGTTAGGAATCCCCAAAAATAAAACCAAGTGAGGCTTCTCCTAAACCTGAACCAATGTGGGCCTGCCCGAGGGCCCACATGACTAGTAGGAGGCCCTAGGAAGCCCCTGGAAGCCACCCCAATGGCTGAAGCCTGAAAAAAGCCATTTCAGGGTGATCCGGCAACTCAGGCCGGATCACCTAGGGCCTGTGTGTATCCGGCAACTAAGGCCGGATACACAACAAAAATGCCCTTTTTTGTGTTTTTTGATCCTTGTCGAATTTCCATGCCATTTTTAACCCAACCAAGTGAGCCAATAGGGTTTCCGGGTCACCCGGAAACCCAACTTGGGACATGGACCGTCGGTCCAACTCGGCATCTTAGTGGGCCTTCCAACGGGGCCCACCAAAGCCCGATAAACCCGAAAGCATGCAACTAAGTAAGATTAAATGGAACTGACTAACCAAACCGGATGGGCCAAACCCAATGCGGCCCACCCGACCTTGTCTTTGTGGATTGATGTTTAAATTGCGTGGTTTGGCCGAGACCTAGGGCTAGGGCCTATCGGGCCCGCCAAAGCCCATTAACCTAACCAAGGAAGGGTGCAAACCCTAAGCCTCAAGGAATTGGGCTTTTAAGCCCAAATTTGGACTACGGGCCCCAAGCCCAATGTCCAACTCCCTTTGGCAAATTTAAATAAGCAAATCCAACATACTTTGGCAACCACCATGGGGGCCCACCCTGGGGCCCGCCAACCAATGCAGTCCAACTCTTTGCATGAAAATCACCTAAAAGTTCAAACTTAAATAAATTAAGTAAAATCAACTCATTAACCTAAGCCCACAAGGCCTCCTAGGCTTAGACCGAGGCCCACAGGGGCACATGGGCTCACACAAGCCCGCCAAGGACACTGTGGGCCTTCCAACGGGGCCCACCCAATCAGACTCAGACAATTTAAGTTAAGCAAAGATAAAATCAACTAAAGGGACCCACACCACTCAGGTGGTCCCGCCAAGACCTAACTTAAATACCTGCTAGATTAGGAATCGGGTGAGAACCAAGTGAGAAAGCTGACTCAAGCCAGGGAACCCACGGGACCCGTCATCCGACGGGGTGGACTGGGGTGTCTACGGACTTCCCCAAATTACAACCGAGAACCGACTTAGAATCTCAAGCCGCAGACCCAAAGCCATAAATAGACAAGATTAGGCACCCAGGTGTCCGCCTGCACCCCATCAGGCGGTGGCGACTCCGATTTACCCCGTGCCGCGTTTCCCACGCGCGCACAACGAGCAATGGATAGCTCAGGAGTTCAGCCACGACGGCCCCCCACCTCTTCAGCTTGTCGCTTCAAGCGACATTCCAGTTCCGCCCCCTAACACATATAGGGACAGGGTGGCCGAACTGCAGGAGACCCACTCCCGTATCCATTCAGCTTATGTGGATTCGGAACGGGAGAGTAGGCAGGCCAATATGGCCTTGCAACAGGAAATGGAATTAGTGCGCAAGCGCGCCGAGGAGGACCGACGTTTGCGGAACAAGCTTCTACGAGCCTTGAGAAGGCAAGACGTGTCCTCCCACTGTGATGATGACCAACCTAGCTAGACTTTGGCTTTGTTGTAGTTTGTTATGAATGATGATGTACTTTGCGCCATAGCGGCACCTTTTGATTAAAGCATGAATTTATTTCCACTCTGCTATATATTGTTCAAACTTAACAAGACAAGAATTTGAAATAAAAGAATCAATCCCCTCCAATAGGGCAACTCGGTCGTTGACGGACCACCTCTCTTTAGATAATTGCAATATTCCTGGTCGCGGCGACCACCTAATTTCCTTTGATTGCATCTCCCTCATTGAGATCGCAAAACCCAGCAAGTGTTAAATACACCCGAGACTTTGAGCTCAAATCACACCCGTCTGCATCTTTTCAAGATCAGGCGGTCTAACCTGTAGGGCACCGAAACAACCGACGGATGAGTCGGATATTGGCGGAGGATCGTCCTGGCATAGCCTACCCCTTTTAGTGACACCAAAGCCGCCGGTGATTGAATCGGATATTGGCTGCAGAGCGTCCGGGTACTACTAGCCGAATTCTTAGGGCACCGAAACCACCGACGGATGAGTCGGATATTGGTGGAGGATCGTCCTGGCATAGCCTACCCCTTTTAGTGACACCAAAGCCGCCGGTGATTGAATCGGATATTGGCTGCGGAGCGTCCGGGTACTACTAGCAGAATTTTTAGGGCACTGAAACCACCGACGGATGAGTCGGATATTGGCGGAGGATCGTCCTGGCATAGCCTACCCCTTTTAGTGACACCAAAGCCGCCCGTGATTGAATCGGATATTGGCTGCGGAGCGTCCGGGTACTACTAGCCGAATTTTTAGGGCACTGAAACCACCGACGGATGAGTCGGATATTGGTGGAGGAGCGTCCTGGCATAGCCTACCCCTTTTAGTGACACCAAAGCCGCCGGTGATTGAATCGGATATTGGCTGCGGAGCGTCCGGGTACTACTAGCCGAATTCTTAGGGCACCGAAGCCACCGACGGATGAGTTGGATATTGGTGGAGGAGCGTCCTGGCATAGCCTTCCCCTTGTGAGGCGCCGAAGTCAATGGTGATTAAACCAACGACTAGCTAAGGCACGCCCGGGAACTACTAGCCGAAGTTGGGCACCGACGCCGCCAGTGAATGAACTGGAGATTGGCCGAGGTACGCCTGGGTGCTGATTTTCAGCTCACCCCCTGCAGAGACCCTACATTGGTCCAACCCTGTGATTCTGAGCTCAAACAAAGCCCCTTAAATTGAAGGTTCTCTTTCCTTGCCTAAACAGCTAAAATAGATTCGGTCACTAGGGTTCTCTTTCCCAGTCGCTTCAAAGCGTCTAAAATAGATCAGTTTTCACAAAAAAGTAGGGTTCTCTCTCCCAGTTACCTGCGGGTGACTAAAATAGATTCGTTCAATAAGGTTCTCTTTCCCGGTCGTCTTAGGATAGCCAAAATAGATCAGTCTTCAAAATCAATAAGGTTCTCTTCCCTCGTTGCCTACGGGTAGCTAAAATAGATCAGTTGATTCAAAATCAGGTTCTCTTCCCTTGTTGCCTTAGGGTAGCTAAAATAGATTAGTTAGTCCAAATCTAATCAAACAAAAAACAGCATAAATCGAAGAAACCGATTCTACTAAGTAAATTGCATAACCAATTTGTGTAAAATTGCACTAATACCTGTCAATTGTCCACCAGGTACCAAAATTGCTTTCAGAAGTCCGTACCTGTTAAGATCGAGGAGAAGGCTCGATATGGAACAGCAAGGGGAACAGACGCCGCCAGGGCAGCATCCTGCAAAGTCCAGTCATACCCAGGTAGTCAATGAGATGCAGCAGAAGATGGACAGCATGAGTTCCATCATCCAAGAACTAATGACAGAGCTGAGAGAGTTACGGCAGGGCCCGCCCGGGGTACCGGTTGCCCAGCAGCCACCGCCGCAGTTCCCACCACAAGCGGAAGCGGTGCCACCGCCGCGTCCAGTAAACCCCCCTCCCCTAGCACCACCACCACCACCCCAGGCAGCGCCATTTCATGTGGCACAACAAGATCAATTTTTGCCTATCCATCTGGGACAGAGTGATGAGGACTGGTACAGAACCCAAGAAGTGCAGTTTGAAGAAAAGCTGACAGCAGTGAGGGAAGAAAAAAGAACGGAAATGCCCGCCCTCAAGGAGCAACTCAAGCAGCTCCAACCCAGCACAGTGCAGAGTGAGGCTACTCTGGAAAGCCTCTGTTTCTTTTCAGATATCCAACTCCCGGCTAAGTTCAAATGCCTTGACATGTGCCAGTATGCCAAGGAAGAGCGGATTATGGTGCAGTTCTTCCAGAAGTCACTAGCCGGGGCCGCTTACTCTTGGTTCCTGAGTCTAGACAAGGCTACGATCAAGACATGGAATTACCTGGCAGCAGTCTTCATCCAGCAGTACCGCCTGAACAGTCAGATAGTGCAGATGAGGGCAGAATTGCAGAGGCTAGCAAAGAAGAGCCAAGAGTCAGTAAGAGAATACGCCAAGCGCTGGAAGGAATTGGCAGCATTAGTACAGCCGCCGTTGCTAGAACAAGAGATGACGTCGTTGTTTATTGCGTCATTGGGCCAACCTTTCTTCACTCTGCTGCTGGGGCAGAGTACATCGAACTTCAATGACCTGATCTTGACTGCGGATCGGATTGAAGACGCAGTAAGGGCCGGAAAGATAGATGGCAGTGGGCAGAGTGCCGCACCAAGGAGGCCAGTGTCAGGGCAAGCTAGCAGAAACCAGGGGCAAGAGCCTAGGAGGTCAGAACAGTAGGCAGTGAACTATGTATACCCCACACAACCCCACCATTTCTCCCAAGGACCGGAGGCAGTGGCACCCCAAGGAACCGGACAAGCTGCTTACCAAGGGGTAAGAAGAACAAGGGAAGAGATGGAGGCCAGAATGAAGCGGGTTTTCACTCCACTCCCGTATGCGCCGGCAGAGTTGCTGCCTACTTTGCTAAAGAAGGGGTACGTGCAAGTCAAACCCCCAAACCCTCGTTTGGTCAACGCCATAAGCTATAACGCTGCAGAGCGGTGCGAGTACCACTCTGGTGCTCCAGGGCACCACACCAATCGGTGCTGGGATTTGAGGCACGATATCCAAGACCTGATTGATAGTAAGCGCATCATGGTCGACCCTCCAGCGCCACCTGCCCAGACTCCAGCAACTGGAGTAACTACCAATCCTCTCCCAGATCACTCAAAGGCCTCCACTAGTAGGACGGCAAATCAAGTGAGCAGTGATCAAGGCACCGAGCAGCTCAACCCTTCCATACTTATCGGACGGCCAGGGCAGACAGTGAGGGTACAGCTGCAAACAGGAACCCCCTTGGCAGCAAGGGTAGTTAATGAGAATACAGACGTCCATGTCTGCACGATCGAGGATGAACCTCAGAGTAGTGAGGAAGTCACGGGACCTTGGAACCCGATACAATGTGGATGGATCAGTGATTCCCCATCCCCTCCACGCAGGGAAGGAGTGGGCAGCTCCAGTGGACTCCAGATCAGGGTAGGCCGCAGATCTCGGACGCTTCAGTGGGTAGTTCAAGGGTGCCGCCCCAGTTATCCACCGGATGGCCGCCAGAGGGCATGTCCGCGACATCGGGGCCACACCCATATCTGGCATACTCTATCGACTCGTCATCACTTGAGTCTAATCCCGTCCCCCTCCCATACAACATGCATGAGTGGTTCGCCACCCCTCATGCCGCAGCGGAAGAGGAACCACCATCCACTCCTGAACTTGTAAACCTGCCGGATCCGTACGAGAGCTCGGACGAGTCTGCTGACGCAGGCTCAGATGACACGTCCGCAGAAAAGAGTGAGAAAGTGAACGTTATCGAAGGAGACGGCGGTGACCCCTCTACAGATTTCCCTCTTGTGCACTTCCACCCATCCGAAGACCAAGAATTCTTCTACCCAACCCCCATCTCTCACCCTAGCCCTTTAACCCTCAACATCCACGACATCATGGACTCGCCTCCACAAGACCCCTTCTACCTTTCAGTCTAACCACCTACCCTGAACCTTTCCAAGCTTAACCTGGAACCACCCTCGTACAACGTCGTACCACCACCTTACCCCACCCCATCTTTCTACCATCAAGCCACCACCACCACTACTGAAGCAGAAATCGATCGGATCACCCGATCCGGTCGATACATAAACACCGACCCCCCCACCCGCACCAGAGGAGGGAGCAGAAGCAGAAGCAAAAAGGAAAGAAAAAGGGAAGGACGTGGTCACAGAATTGCCACCGACCCTCAAAATAAAGGGAAGGGCCACAGAAGAGGAAGTAACAGATTTGCACCACAGCATCTACACTCCCGAATATGATCTCCTCCAGCAATTGAACAAGGTCCCTGCCCAGATTTCCATAATGAGGCTCTTGATTGATTCAGAGAAGCACCGGGCAGTGCTGATGAAGGTCCTGGGTGATGCACACGTACCGGCAGATATTGACCCCGAGCAATTAGGAGCAGTGGTGTCAGTAATCATGGCACCACAAGCTATCTCCTTTTCTACAGCAGACCTGCCACCTGAGGGTTGCGACCATGCTGAGCCACTTTACATCACAGTGAAGTGTGTAGATCTCATTGTGAAACGTATGATTGACAATGTGTCGGCATTGAACATATGCCCGATGAGGACATTCCACAATCTACAGTTGAGCCCTACCATGATCAAGCCAAGTGGGCACAATGTCAGAGGCTTTGACAACGCCCGAAGGGACTCACTGGGAGAGGTCACTTTGGTGATCATAATTGCAAATAGGCCCTTTACCATGGAGCTCGAACTCATGGATATCAATGCCTCGTTCAACTTGCTAATCGGGAGGCCTTGGCTGCATCAGGCAGGAGCAGTATCTTCCACACTGCACAGAATGGTCCGGTTCGTGTCAGGCAACGAACTCATAACAGTACATGCTGAGGATCATCGAGAATTCGAAAGGGTCGGAGTACCCTATGTGGATTATGAGTTGCCCACCACCCTCAATTTCCAAGCGGTAGAGATGGTGCAGGTGAATCGTATCCCTGAATCGGAAAGGGGGCAACGACTCTCGAAAAGGAGGAGAAAGTACATGTTCAGCGCTGTTGACTGCGCAGACTGGGGCCTCCGAGCCGGTGATGGGTTGGGCAAGTATAAGCAGGGAATCAAGGCAGCCATCCAACCTTATGAGCAGACCGCTGGGTTTGGGCTGGGGTTCAGACCACAGCCAGAAGACTACTCCCGACTCCTTGGGAACCGTGCCGAAAGAAAAAGGGCAAGAATTGAAGGAAGAGAGCCCCATTGGCCTATATGCGTGCACGGGAACTTATATCACCGCTTCGCTAACATGGAGCGTGAGGCGGCCCAAGCCATTGAGAATATAGTCCCCCAAGGATGGGGAGATGAGTTTCTAGACACCCCTGCCGCAGAAGAAGACTACCTACAAGGCCTAGCCCAAATGCTCTGGGAGGAGCCACCGTCTATGGACATAATTGGAGATGCTGTAGAAGTAGACCCGTTGGTTCCTGAGGGGTCACCAGATGGCCTACCAGCACTAGTCACCTTGGACTCAGTTGACGAAGTTACCATGGCCTTCGCCCCACCAGATGAGCAATTCATCCCTGATGGGGTCCCGATCGACTCTGCAATTGTGATGGAAGTGCCGTCACCTGCTCCCATTGAGGAATCCAAAGAAGAAGGTCCGGTTATGTATGTCTGCATGATGGAAGGGCGAGACAGCTCAGGAGCGCCAACCCGCAGGCCAAGGTCGCCTCCTCCACGCCCCTATATCCCGCACCCTGGAACTCGCGAAGGTTTGAACCGCATGTTCCGTAGCATGCCCCAAGTGCTAGGGCCAGTACCGGAAGAAGTGTACCATGCAGCTTACGGCAAATGGGCACCACCAGCTTACTCTTCCACGGTGCCTGGGATACCAACTTGAATACCCATAATGTTTGCACCCCCCAGAGTTGACCCAGCCAACGAAGTCACCATTGCATATGCGCCACCCGAGGATGAGATACCAATGGCAATCGCCCTCAGTGGATCATGGGTAAGGGTATCGTCAGAGTCGGGCCCCCGATCAGAGAGAAGCCAGAACAAGCCGGTAGGAGGCGCAGCACATGATCCTATCTGCATCTCTTCTGACGAGAGCACCAACATGGTACTAGCAGGAGAACCAGAAAAGACGATTGCTATCGACCAGGAAGATGAGGCACCACTGAAGAACTGGAGTGCTGTGCCCTTTGCTATCAACAAAGCTACTATCCCAAAGGGGGTTTCTGTCACCTCTGAAATCTCTGTTGTAGCTACTGCTGAAGTTTTTAATAAATATTTGAATGCTTCCTACTACTTGCATCTGTTTGAAAATGAAAATAACAAAAATAAGCAACTTGAGCATCGCAATCTTAGTGTCAATCCCGACGCACACCTGGAAGATCTGGGGCACGGGATAGGTAATAAGATTGCCATAATTGAACAAAAAGAACAAAAAGAAATGGAAAAGCCAATGCAAATGGAAATAATAAATGAAGTGCATGAGCTAGTGTCCAATCCTGAAAATGAGCAAGAACTCGACAAATCAGATTGGGACACTTGCCCATCGCAGCAAGAAGATTTAGGCATCGTCCCCTGTGAGCCTTTCGAGCATGAGGACGATGATGAATCATGGGAGACCCCGCTCGAAATCCAACTCGCATTGGAAAGGCACGAAAAGGGTCTCCAGGCTAACATTGAGGAAACAAAGTCAATTGACATAGGTGAAATAGCACAACCAAGGATCCTCCAAATCGGTAAAAAGCTGTCACCATTATTGAGAAAACAGATGTTTGATTTTCTTAAATCTTATTCTGACGTGTTTGCATGGTCATATGAGGATATGCCCAGGTTAGACATGGACTTGGTTGCGCATCGGTTACCAACAAAGTCTGAGGCCGTACCTGTGAAACAGAAGCTCAGGCGCACAAAGCCGGAATGGGCCCTGAAGATCAAGGAAGAGGTCACCAAGCAGTTGGATGCCGGATTCCTGCAAGTAACTCACTACCCAGAGTGGTTGGCCAACATCGTACCAGTTCCCAAGAAAGATGGGAAAGTCAGGATGTGTGTTGACTATAGAGATCTGAACAAAGCGAGTCCAAAGGACGACTTCCCATTGCCGCACATTGATGTACTGGTGGACAATACAGCAACGCATTCGATGTTCTCTTTCATGGACGGTTTCTCTGGTTACAACCAGATAAGGATGGCACCTGAAGATATGGAGAAAACATCCTTCATCACGCACTGGGGCACTTACTACTACTGCGTGATGCCGTTTGGACTAAAGAATGCGGGTGCTACATATCAGCGTGCGATGACTCTGTTGTTCCACGACATGATACACAGGGAGATGGAAGTATATGTGGACGACATGATAGCGAAGTCTAATGAAGAAGAAGACCACTTGGTGAACCTTGGAAAGATGTTCGACAGACTCAGAGAGCACAAACTTCGGCTCAACCCAAACAAGTGAGTGTTTGGAGTGACTTCAGGAAAGCTGCTCGGCTTCATAGTGGCCAAGCGAGGCATTGAGGTTGATCCTGTCAAAGCAAAGGCAATTCTGGAGATGTCCCCTCCGTCGACAGAAAAGGAAGTGAGAGGATTCCTGGGCAGATTGCAGTATATCAGTAGGTTCATCGCGCAGATGACTCCTGTGTGTGAGCCTATATTCAAGCTGCTAAAGAAAGACAACCCTGTGGTTCGGAATGACGACTGTCAAATAGCGTTTGATAAGATCAAGGCCTATCTGATGAGTCCACCGACGTTGGTCCCGTCTGTCCCAGGACGACCCTTGATTATGTATCTGACAGTCTTTGAGACGGCTGTAGGATGTGTGTTAGGACAACACGATGAGAAAGGGCAGAAAGAACAAGCAATCTACTACCTAAGCAAGAAGTTTACCAAGATCGAAATCAGATACACAGTGCTTGAAAAGACGTGTTGCGCACTGGTCTGGGCAGCTCAAAAGCTCCGACACTATCTACTTAGTCACACAGTCTTACTGATCTCCAATCTGGATGCATTGAAGTACATCTTTGAGAAGCCGATCTCCACTGGTAGGGTTGCAAGGTGGCAAGTCCTTTTATCTGAGTATGACATTGTCTACACAACTAGGAAGGCAATAAAAGGACAAGCTGTGGTGGATCACTTGGCAAAACATCCACTACCTAACTACCAACCGCTTTTGACTCACTTCCCGGACAAAGATGTGATGTGTACAGAGTCTGCAGATGATACTGAAGAAACCAAGTGGCAAATGTTCTTTGACGGGGCAGTGAATGTAAATGGAAAAGGGATCGGAGCAGTGCTAATCTCCCTAGACGGTGTCCATCACCCGATAGCAGCAAAACTTTTGTTTGATTGCACTAGCAACATGGCCGAATATGAAGCATGTGTGTTAGGCTTGCGAGCGGCAATCGAGATGCATATACAAGAGCTAAAAGTATTTGGCGATTCGAGTCTTATCATCTATCAAGTGATGGGAGATTGGAAGACCAGAGATGTGAAATTAGTGCCATACCAAGAGCTGGTCAAGGAATTAGAAGAGGAATTTGAAAGCGTGACATTCGACTACATGCCACGAGATGGGAACCAATTTGCAGATGCACTAGCCACACTGGCATCAATGGCCACCATCACGAATGATGCTTGGGTGCAACCATTGGAGATAGAAATTCGGCGCTACCCTGTTTACTGCTTCAGTGTCGAGAAAAGCACGCCCGACGAAGAGCCTTGGTACGCACACATTGAGAGATACATAAGACACAGAATTCTGCCAGAAGGTGCCTCAGCTGTAGAGAAGCGAACTATACAGAGGTTGGCAGGGCAATAGTTCTACAGTGGGGGCAGATTGTACAAGAAGTCATACAACGATTCCTTACTGCTATGTGTCAGAGAAGCCAAGGCGCAGAAGTTAATCAAGGAGGTCCATGGAGGGTTGTGCGGCGCGCACATGAATGGGCATATGCTAGCAAGGAAGATCCTGAGAATGGGCTATTACTGGATCACCATGGAGGCAGACTGCTACGCTCATGTCAGAAAATGCCAGTTATGCCAGATCTATGCCGACAACATCCATGCGCCGCCAAATACGCTGCACTCCATGACATCACCTTGGCCGTTCGCCATCTGGGGAATTGACATGATAGGCCAAGTTCATCCAATGGCTTCAAACGGGCATCGGTTCATCTTAGTGGCAATTGACTACTTTACCAAGTGGGTAGAGGCCATGTCCTTCGTGAATGTGAAGAAATCTCATGTGCTCAAGTTTATTAGAAACAATATAGTCTGTCGCTATGGAGTTCTAGAAACGATCATCACTGATAATGCAAAGAATCTGAATAATAAGGACATGGAAAAGATGTGTGAAGATCTGAAGATCAGACATCTAAACTCCACGGCATACCGGCCCAAGATGAATGGGGCAGTAGAGGCTGCCAACAAGAATCTGAGGAAGATACTTGAGAAAATGGTAGTCACTTACAGAGACTGGCATGAGAAGCTACCCTATGCATTGCACGCCTATCGGACGTCGATTAGGACATCGACCGGGGCAACCCCATTCTCCCTGGTATACGGAATGGAAGCAGTCCTCCCCGTGGAAGCACAGATTCCATCACTCAAAATTCTGAAGGAAGCTGAAATCAGTGACGTCGAATGGGAAAAATCCAGATTTGACCAGTTGCAATTGTTGGATGAAAAGAGGATTAAGGCTTTGTGCCATGGCCAGCTTTATCAACAGAGAGTGGCGCGAGCCTACAACAAGAAGGTAAAGCCACGGCATTTCAAAGAGGGAGATCTGGTACTGAAGAGAATCTTTCTTCATCAAGAGGACAACAGAGGGAAATTCAAGCCAAACTACGAAGGGTCATTCGTAGTCCACAAGGTTCTGTCCCGAGGAGCACTTATCCTGCAAGAAATGGACGGGGCAATTTTTCCTGAGCCGATAAATGCAGACGCAGTCAAACTGTACTATGCCTAAGATCATTCTGATTGGGAAATGAAGAGAGGCCCTCATTGACTCTCCTTTAGACTGTAAATCCTTCCAAATACCATAAATTCTCCCCTAGTTAGACAATTTTGAGCCTTAAAATTCTTTCAACCCATTGCAAGTGTTCTACACATCAAATGGGACTTACATCCTGGCAAAGCAAAAAGAAATAGGGCATTCTTGCCTAGAAAAAACTCAAAAAGAATAGAAAATGCAACAAGAAAAAAGAAAGAAAGAAAAGAAAAGGAGAAGAAACGAAGAAAATGGGAAATGTTTGCCCCGCCAAAAATATAGAGATACAAATAAGCCAGGATGTAAGTCCCACCGATAATAAAAGTAGCACACTTTGCAAACCCAAACAATTAAGCTTTTTGAGCCATCTATCCTTTCTTTCATAACCGAGACCCAGCCTACGTTTCGTCCTATCTCTAAGACCTATCGGATCTTGAAAGGAATGATCAAGGCAAATAGTTAGGTCTGCGTTCATCAGCAATGATGGAATTCAGAGTTTCCTAAAAATGCTGGACACAGCGAAAACCCGAAAAAAGGGCGTTGTGTGGTTAGTCAATCAAGAAAAAAAGAGAGAGAGAGAGAGAGAAGAGAGAAGAGAAAACTGATCACATCTGGATGGAGCAGAGCAAGATACAAAGGAGAGCAGTGACAGTGGCAGATAGTAAACTGAGAAAATTGCACAGATCTGAGAGGTTCAAACCGGCAGGTTGTGCCTAAGTTAAAGACTTCACAGTGGCCTGTGATGACAATGCTTCTAAAAATACCAAGCACTCCAAGTCCCGTCTGACCTTGGGAAATTTCTTTGATATTGCAAACACAGGCACACACTGACACACCTGTTTTCTCTATAATTGTTCTTCTTAACTGTTTTGAGCTCCACATTGGGTTACTAACCTGAGTTGATCATTTCTTAACCTTGGCAAAGGCCGCTTCCTGCTGCGATGGGCAAAAGGCTCAGAGCAAGAAGAGAATAAAAGAAGTGTTTTGCATTCCCCGGCTATTCCACGGCTAACATGTTGTCTTTTCCCGCCTTCACAGGTGCGCCAAAAGTGAGATGACGAACGTCTTCTCCAAAATCCCCAGTGGAGTTCCTTCAGTGAATGGAGAATAATAACCTCCAAAACCCCCAGTGGAAGGCCTTCAACAAACAAGGGACAACACCCTTACATCCCTAGTAGAGTACTCTCAAGCAATAAGAGAATGATACCTGATGATGTAGACTTCTCAAGCCTCGCCCAGTCTGAAGAGGCCGGCTTTGCGAAGAAGAGCGGAAAGAAGACAAACAAGCTCGCATCAATCCCTGGTGGAGTCTCTCGCACTCAACAAGAGCTTGAACAAATAGGAAGAACTTGCACGCCGGAGCAGAGGGAACAGGCCTTACAAAGAAATAATGACAGCAGGAGAAATCCCCACTTATCCCCAATGGAGCATCCTTCCCCAGGGAACTCCCACGCTTGTCAGAAACAAGGCTCGACCCGAAAGAAGAGGGAATAAGGAAAGGATTCATGCCCAATCCCCAGCATTAGTCACTCTAAGCTAGGAAGCCTCTACAAAAGGGAAAGCAAACTAGAAAGCACTGTAGAAGAAGGAATGACAAGACATGAAGAAGAATGAGCATAAATGAAGATATCATCGGGCAAGATGGCCCCTTTTGTAATTTTTGATTTCACACTTTTGTAAATAGAGTAGAGTAGGTGTGTGGGCTCCCTTGAGGCATTGGACAGCGCTGGAAGCACCTCCTCACCAACAGCAGCAGCTCCTCCACTCTTCCCTCCTTCTTTCTCCATTCGGTCCACATCCTAACCCAACCCCTGGCCATTAAATTCTCAAAAAAAAAAAAAAAGGTGCAAGTAAGCTTCAAATAAAAGACACAAAATGGATCAGAAGTCTGAAGTCACCTAAAAGCTTTAATGGAACAAACAAGAAGGAAAGAATATTGTCAAGTGTCTGGCATCAACACTGAAACAGGTTGGCGAGCTCAAGTCCAATCTAATCTCTTTCAAACTTAGATCAAATGCTGAAGAGTTGCCCTACAAAAACCCGAAGGCAAAGGGTAAGGAAACTCTGAAGCCAGGGAGTGACGCCACATGATTTGGCCGCTTCCCTCTCAAAATGAAAATTTCAAGGGACTTAGCTCGTCGACCATGTCGACAGAAATGCCAGGCGCAAAAACGAGATTCTTTTTCTCTTTGCCGTTCATCCGCAAGGTGACTCCGGCAAAGAGGGGCAGCTGTAAGCACCTCATTTTTTGCGCTCCCAAAAAGCCAAAAAATACAAAATCCTGCTAAAAAGTCAAACCCAAGGGGTCAAAAGTTGACCTTTCGATCAGATGAGATCTGGCTACCTTGCTGTATCTCAATGGATAGAGAATCTCGATACGGTTCCAACGCAACTGAGTTTGCTGGAATCGGAGTCCGGATGAAAGTTTTGCGGGCGGTCAAACTTGAGGAAGAGTTGAGAGTTGACTTTTCCTCGATTTCCGTGCCAAGTACCTTGCCCTATGCCATTGGATAGAGAATCTCGACACGGTTCCAACGCAACTGGGTTTGCTGGAATTGGAGTCCGGATGAGGGTTCTGCGGGCGGTCAAACTTGAGGAAGAGCCGAGAGTTGATTTTTCCTTGAATTGCGTGCCAAGTGCTTAACCCTATGTCATTGAATAGAGGGCTCCAATACGAGTTCAATGCAATTGAGTTTGCTCAAATCGGATATCAGATGAAAGAGATATGAGCTGTCGAAGTTTCCGGGCAGCAAAAGCCGGAAACTGCACACGTGGCGCAGGAACTGCACACGTGGCTGCCAACACAGCAAAATATCTCGGGGACTAAATCTTGAATATCCAAAAATCTCAAGGACTAAACAAAAATTCGTGCGGGGCAATCCGTAGATATCCAAAAGTGTCAAATCGGTCGAATCGGTCAAGTCGAAGGGCAAATCCGTAATTTGTTGATTTGTATCCGGTCAAATATACCGGATACACATACCCTTATGTATATCCGGACTCCAAGGCCGGATACGAAGATTTGCTCGGTGAGATTCGCGTCGATTCTCTGACAAATTCGCGGCGGAATTAAATTTTGGCAATTATTATGTTTTGTATCTGGCCTTCAAGACCGGATACAAAGGCGGCTTAATTTATCCAGCCTTGGAGGCCAGATACACTTGGTACATAGTGTATCCGGACTCCAATTCCGGATACATTAAAATTTCTATAAAAGGGGGCAGCAGCCCCCTTTCCAAGGGTTGGTTGTTTTCATTGTTTTTAAACCTCCTTGCCTCTCTATTACTCATCCGGATTCTCCCTCCCCAACACCCCTTGGCCTCCACCACCTTCACACTCCACCCCAAGGTGGCTCCACCCCCTCTCCTCCTTCTTCCTCTTCAAGTACTCCCCACCAAGAGAAGGTGACTTTGCTGCTGCTGCTGGAGAAGGAGTTTCCAGCACCTGTTCCAGCTCCCAAGGAGTTCTACATACCACTCAAGAGCCTCCTCACTCTCAGGTATCTCTCCCCCTTTGTATTTTACACTACATAAATGAAAATGGCCATGTCTAGGGTTGTTTTGAGTGGATAGCTATTGGCTGCAGCATGTTCTTCAACATGCACCTGTGTTTTTTGCTTTTGTGTTGTTTTTCTCTTTATCTACATTACCCAAAGTACTTCAAGGGTAAAGGGAAACCAAGTATGGACTTGGGGTGAGGGAAGGAAGCTTCCTAAGCTAATGAAAGGGGGGCCAAAACCCCATGGTAAGGTGCTGCCTTCCCTGGGTCTCCAGCAGTGTTTTTGCCCACTAAAAGGAAGCTTGTTTCCTCTTTTGCTTATCCAATGTACCCCCATGTATACCCCCTTCTCCTCCCCTTCTCTGAATTTTCGCTAGGTTTAAGTATGAGTCTTGGGTTCATATATCGCTAAGAATCGTAGGAAATGCATATTAGATCATTGCTCTTTTCATTGTTCTTCTTGCATGTGTGCTTTGTTGCCACTTTTAGGCTTGCTGTTTGGAGTTTGTTGTTATGTGCATAAATGCCTACAGCATGGTTTCACTTGGGTTGGTTTATGCATGCATGCCATATTAACTTTCTGAATTTTCTTTGGGGACTGGGATACGTGTTTCCTGTCTCCAGCTAGTTGCCATTGGAAAGCCCATGAGCATGATCCCCTTTACCCCTTTCAAGTGCACTCTGCAAGCTTCAAGAAACCTACTCCAGGTACTGTCATGGACAGCAGAAGGCCCTCGTTGCTTGCTGCTGTTCCACGACCTCCAGCAGACCCACCTAGGTGCCTAGGCACCCCACCCAAAACTAGCCTCTTAACCCACTGTCATGCCCCCATCCCCCTCCCCATTTGCATGATCAAACTGTCCTCAATACCTGCTGCCCTGTACAGGTGCAACAGGTGTTTACTTGCTTTGTTGGTGCATACTTGACATTTCAAGGTGGTTCGGGCTGTTCCAAGGGCTTGCACACTTATAGGCAAACCCCATGAGCATGACCTCCCTCTTCTTTCCTTATCTTTGGAGTTTAAGTCCCCCCAAGATCCAAGTGGGTTGCTGCTGGGCACAGCAGCAAACCTCCACTGCCGGTTGCTGTCCCAGTAGCTTTGAGAACCCAAAACCATCCCCCAGAGTTGAGGTGCTGCAGCACCTACCAGTGAGCCTTTATCTCCATAAAAACATGCTCCCATTGCCCCTGGTATTGTCATGATTTATATACGCACCAACAGCACCTTCTGCCCTTGGCAATACACCAAACCCCACTCAACATTTGTGTCAAAGTTGCTATCCCTGAACCCACAGCAAGCTTTCCTTTTGATATCTTGAGAATGTAGGTATGATGCATCTTAGTATTGAATTATTTTAATAAGCATTCCCACCATACGCTGTTTTGGTTCATGAGTGTGCACACCTGAGTTGCTGCTGGAAGCAGCAGCAGCACCTCCGCCCTCGCCATGTTACCTCCATGCATGCATGTAGAACTCGCTTGGTGGATTCTTTGGTCTAGATACATGGTTTTGCTTGGTTATTTGCTGTTTCCACACATGTATATAAGCATGCTCCTCCAGCCCCCCATGACCCACTGTTTTTTTATGAAAATGCATCACCATGCCCCCCACCACCCTCTTACCTTGCTGTAAATCAAAAACAAGAAGCCAAACAAGGCTCCGCCCCAAACCTGAGCCAATGTGGGCCTGCTCGAGGGCCCACATAACTAGTAAAAAGGCCCTAGGAAGCCCCTGGAAGCCACCCCAATGGCCAAAGCCCGAAAAAGGCCATTTTTGGGGTGATTCGGCAACTCAGGCCGGATCACCTATGGCCTATATGTATCCGGCAACTAAGGCCGGATACACCCAGAAATACCCTTTTTTTGTGTTTTGATATTCCTTGCCGAATTGTGGGATGATTTGAACCAAATCAATTGAACCAATAGGGTTTCCGGGCTACCCGGAAACCCAACTTGGGACCTGAACCACCGGTCCAACTTGGTACACTAGTGGGCCTTCCAACGGGGCCCACCAAGCCTGGTAAATCCCAAAGCATGCAAATAAGTAAGATTAAATAAAGTGAACTAATTGAACCGGGTGGGCCAAACCCAATGCGGCCCACCCGAACCTTGTTGTGTGGAATGAATATACGAATTGCATGGTTTGGCCAAGACCAAGGACTAGGGCCTATCGGGCCCGCCAAAGCCCACTAACCGAACCAAGTTAGGGTGCAAGCCCTAGACTTCAAAGAACTGGGCTTTCGAGCCCAAACCTGGATCACGGGCCCCAAGCCCAGTGATCAGCCCATCTTGGCAAATTTAAGCAAATCCAACATACTTTGGCAACCACCATGGGGGCCCACCCTGGGGCCCGCCAACCAGTGTAGTCCAACCCTTTGCATGAAAATCACTAAGTCTCCAACTTGAATAAATTAAGTAAAATCAATTCATTTACACCCAAGCTCAAAGGGCCTCCTAGGCTTAGGCAGAGGCCCACCAGAGGCACATGGGCTCAACCAAGCCCACTCAGGACATCGTAGGCCTTCCAACGGGGCCCACCCAATCAGACTCAGATCATCTAAATTAAGCAAGATAAAATCAATTAAAGGGACCCACACCACTCAGGTGGTCTCGCTAGACTTAAACCAATGGCGTGCTGGATTAGCACTCGGGTGAGAAACCAAGGTAAGCTGACTCAAACCAAGGAACCCACGGGACCCGTCATCCGACGGGGTGGACTGGGGTGTCTACGGACTTCCCCAGACCGCAACCGAGAACCGACTTAGAATCTCAAGCCGCAGATCAAAGCCCAAAATAGACAAGATTAGGCACCTAGGTGTCCGCCTGCACCCCATCAGGCGGTGGCGACTCCAAATTACCCCGTCCCGCGTTTCCCACGCGCGCACAGAAATGATTGGAGATGCAGTAGAAGTAGACCCACCAGCTCCTGAGGGGTCGCTAGAGGGCCTGCCAGCACTGGTCGCCCTGGATTCAGTTGACAAAGTCACCATGGCCTTCGCCCCACCAGACCAACAGTTCATCCCTGACAGGATCCCGGTCAACCCTCCGACTGTGATAGAAGTGCCACCACCTGCTCCCATTGAGGAATCCAAAGGAGAAGGTCCAATCATGTATGTCTGCATGATGGAAGGGCGAGACAGCTCAGGAGCACCAACCCGCAGGCCAAGGTCACCTCCTCCACGCCCCTATATCCCGCACCCTGGAACTCGCGATGGCTTGAACCGCATGTTCCGTAGCATGCCCCAAGTGCTAGGGCCGGTACCGGAAGAGGTATACCATGCAGCTTACGGCAAATGGGCACCACCAGCTTACTCTTCTACAGTGCCTAGGATACCAACTGGGATACCCATAATGTTTGCACCCCCCAGAGTTGACCCGGCCAACGAAGTTACCATTGCGTATGCGCCACCCGAGGATGAGATACCGTGGGCCATCCCCATCAGTGGAGTATGGATGGGGATATCATCAGAATCTGGCCCCCAGTCAGAGAGAAGCTAGAACAAGCCAGTGGGAGGCGCAGCACAAGACCCAATCTGCATATCTTCTGACAACAGCGCCAACATGATACTGGCTGCAGAACAAGAAACAGCAGTCGTCATCAACAAGAAAGACCAGGCACCACTCAGGAACTGGAGCACCACACCTTTTGCCATTAGCAAAGCTGCTCTCCCAAAGGGGGTTTCTATCACCTCTGAAGTTTCTGTTGTAGCTACTGCTCATATTTTTAATGAATACCTGAACTCTTCTTACTACTTGCATGTGTGTGAAAAGGAAAATAACAAAAATAAGCAACTTGAACATCGCAATCTTAGTACCAATCCCGACGCACACCTGGAAGATCTGGGGCACGGGATAGGTAATAAGATTGCCATAATAAAACAAAAAGAAATTGAAAAGCCAGTACAGATGGCAGTAATAAATGAAATGCATGAGCCAGTGTCCAATCCTGAAAACGAGCATGACCTCGACAAGTCAGATTGGGGCACTTGCCCATCGCAGCAAGAAGATTCAGACATCGTCCCCTGTGAGCCTTTCGAGCATGAGGACGATGATGAATCATGGGAGACCCTGCTTGAATTCCAGCTTGCATTGGAAAGACATGAAAAGGGTCCCCAGGCTAACATTGAGGAAACAGAGTCAATTGACATAGGTGAAATAGCACAACAAAGGATTCTCCAAATTGGTAAAAAGCTGTCACCATTATTGAGAAAACAGATGTTTGATTTTCTTAAATCTTATTCTGACGTGTTTGCATGGTCATATGAGGATATGCCCGGGTTAGACATGGACTTGGTAGTGCATCGAATACCAACAAAGTTTGAGGCCGTACCTGTGAAACAGAAGCTCAGGCGCACGAAGCCGGAATGGGCCCTGAAGATCAAGGAAGAGGTCACCAAGCAGTTGGATGCCGGATTCCTGCAAGTAACTCACTACCCAGAGTGGTTGGCCAACATCGTGCCAGTTCCCAAGAAAGACGGGAAAGTCAGGATGTGTGTTGACTACAGAGATCTGAATAGAGCAAGTCCGAAGGACGACTTCCCATTGCCGCATATTGATGTACTGGTGGACAATACAGCAACGCATTCGATGTTCTCTTTCATGGACGGTTTCTCTGGTTACAACCAGATAAGAACGGCACCTGAGGATATGGAGAAAACATCCTTCATCACGCACTGGGGCACTTACTGCTACCGCGTGATGCCGTTTGGACTGAAGAATGTGGGTGCTACGTATCAGCGTGCGATGACTCTGTTGTTCCACGACATGATACACAGGGAGATGGAAGTATATGTGGATGACATGATAGCAAAATCCAAGGAAGAAGAAGACCACTCAGTGAACCTTGGAAAAATGTTTGACAGGCTCAGAGAGCACAAACTTCGGCTCAACCCAAACAAGTGTGTGTTTGGAGTGACTTCAGGAAAGCTGCTCGGCTTCATAGTGGGCAAGTGAGGCATCGAGGTTGATCCTGTCAAAGCAAAGGCAATTCTAGAGATGCCTCCTCCGTCGATAGAAAAGGAGGTGAGAGGATTCCTGGGCAGATTGCAGTATATCAGTAGGTTCATTGCGCAGATGACTCCTGTGTGTGAGCCTATATTCAAGCTGCTAAAGAAAGACAACCCTGTGGTTTGGATCGATGACTGTCGAGTAGCGTTTGATAAGATCAAGGCCTATCTGATGAGTCCACCGACATTGGTCCCGCCTGTCCCAGGACGACCTTTGATCATGTATCTGACAGTCTCAGAGACGGCTGTAGGATGTGTGTTAGGACAACACGATGAGAAAGGGTGGAAAGAACAAGCAATCTACTACCTGAGCAAGAAGTTTACCGACATCGAAGTCAGATACCCAGTGCTAGAAAAGACGTGTTGTGCCCTAGTCTGGGCAGCTCAGAAACTTCGGCACTATTTGCTTAGTCACACAGTCTTACTAATCTCCAATCTGGATTCATTGAAGTACATCTTTGAGAAGCCGATCTCCACTGGTAGGGTTGCCAGGTGGCAAGTCCTTTTGTCTGAGTACGATGTCGTCTACACAACTAGAAAGGCCATAAAAGGGCAGGCTGTAGCAGATCACTTGGCAGAACATCCACTACCTGACTACCAACCGCTTCTGACTCACTTCTCGGACGAAGATGTGATGTGTACAGAGTCCGCAGATGATACAGAAGAAACCAAGTGGCAAATGTTCTTTGACGGGGCAGTGAATGTAAGTGTAAAAGGGATCGGAGCGGTGCTAATCTCCCCAGACGGTGTGCATCACCCGATAGCAGCGAAACTTCTGTTTGATTGCACTAGCAACATGGCCGAATATGAAGCATGTGTGTTAGGCTTGCGAGCGGCAATCAAGATGCATATACAAGAGCTAAAAGTATTTGGCGATTCGAGTCTTATCATCTATCAAGTGATGGGAGACTGGAAGACCAGAGATGTGAAATTAGTGCCATACCAAGAGCTGGTCAAGGAATTAGAAGAGGAATTTGAGAGCGTGACGTTTGACTACATGCCACGAGATGGGAACCGATTTGCAGATGCACTGGCCACACTGGCATCAATGGCCACCATCACGAATGATGCTTGGGTGCAACCATTGGAGATAGAAATTCGGCGCTACCCTGTTTACTGCTTCAGTGTCGAGAAAAGCACGCCCGACGAAGAGCCTTGGTACGCAAACATTGAGAGATACATAAGAAACTGAATTCTGCCAGAAGGTGCCTCAGCTGCAGAGAAGTGAACTATACAGAGGTTGGCAGGGCAATAGTTCTACAGTGGGGGCAGATTGTACAAGAAGTCATACAACGATTCCTTACTGCTATGTGTCAGAGAAGCCAAGGCGCAGAAGTTAATCAAGGAGGTCCATGGAGGGTTGTGCGGCGCGCACATGAATGGGCATATGCTAGCAAGGAAGATCCTGAGAATGGGCTATTACTGGATCACCATGGAGGCAGACTGCTACGCTCATGTCAGAAAATGCCAGTTATGCCAGATCTATGCCGACAACATCCATGCGCCGCCAAATACGCTGCACTCCATGACATCACCTTGGCCGTTCGCCATCTGGGGAATTGACATGATAGGCCAAGTTCATCCAATGGCTTCAAACGGGCATCGGTTCATCTTAGTGGCAATCGACTACTTCACCAAGTGGGTAGAGGCCATGTCCTTTGTGGATGTGAAGAAATCTCATGTGCTCAAGTTTATCAGAAACACTATAGTCTGTCGCTACGGAGTTCCAGAAGCGATCATCACTGATAATGCAAAGAATCTGAATAATAAGGACATGGAAAAGATGTGTGAAGACCTGAAGATCAGACATCTAAACTCCACGGCATACCGGCCCAAGATGAATGGGGCAGTAGAGGCTGCCAACAAGAATCTGAAGAAGATACTTGGGAAAATGGTAGTCACTTACAGAGACTGGCACGAGAAGCTGCCGTATGCATTGCACACCTATCGGACGTCGATTAGGACATCAACCGGGGCAACCCCGTTCTCCCTGGTATACGGAATGGAAGCAGTACTCCCCGTGGAAGCACAGATTCCATCACTCAGAATTCTGAAGGAAGCTGAAATCAGTCACGTCGAATGGGAAGAATCCAGATTTGACCAGTTGCGATTATTGGATGAAAAGAGGATTAAGGCTTTGTGCCATGGCCAGCTTTATCAACAGAGAGTGGCGCAAGCCTACAATAAGAAAGTGAAGCCACGACAGTTCAAAGTGGGAGATCTGGTACTAAAGAGAATTTTTCCTCATCAAGAGGACAACAGAGGGAAATTCAAGCCAAACTACGAAGGGCCGTTCTTAGTCCACAAGGTTCTGTCCTGAGGAGCACTCGTCCTACAAGAAATGGACGGGGAAATTTTTCCTGAGCCCATAAATGCAGACGCAGTCAAACTGTACTATGCCTAAGATCATTCTGATTGGGAAATGAAGAGAGGCCTTCCTTGACTCTCCTTTAGACTGTAAATCCTTCCAAATACCTTAAATTATCCCCTAGTTAGACAATTTTGAGCCTTAAAATTCTTTCAACCCATTACGAGTATTCTACACATCAAACCGGGCATTCCTGGCAAAGCAAAAAGAAACAGGGCATTCTGGCCCAGAAAAACCTCAAAAAGAAGAGAAATTGCAATAGAAAAAGAAAGAAAAAGAAAGAAACACAGAAAATGGGGAAATGTTTACCCAGCAAAAATATAGAGATACAAATAAGCCAGGATGTAAGTCCCACCAACAATAAAAGTAGCACACTTTGCAAACCCAAAAATTAAAGCTTTTTGAGCCGCTTATCCTTTATTTCATAACCAAGACCAAGCCTACGTTTCGTCCTATCTCTAAGACCTCTCGGATCCCAAAAAGAATGGTCAGGGCAAACAGTTAAGACGGCATTCGTCAGCCATGACGGAATTCAGAGCTTCCTAGAAAGGCTAGACACAGTGAAAACCCGAAAAAAGGGCGTTGTGTGGTTAGTCCCAAAAAAAAAAAAACTGGTCACATCTGGATTGAGCAGAGCAAGATACAGAGGAGTGCAGTAACAGTAGCAGACAGTAAATTGAGAAAATTGCACAGATCTGAGAGGTTCAGACCGGCAGGTTGCGCCTGAGTTAAAGACTTCACAGTGGCCTGTGATGATGATGCTACTGAAAATACCAAGCACTCCAAGTCCCGTCTGACCATGGAAAATTTCTTTGATATTGCAAACACAAGCACACACTAACACACCTGTCTTCTCTATAATTGTTCTGCTTAACTATTTGAGGCTCCGCATTGGGCTACTAACCTGAATTGATAGTCTCTCAACCTTGGCAGAGGCCATTTCTAGTTGCAATGGGCAAAAGGCTCAGAGCGAAGGAAATAAGAATGCTTTGCATTAATCCCCAGCTAGTTCAAGACTGACCTTCTTGTTCCCTTCATGACTTCATAGGTACAGCAAAAGTGGGATGACGGACGTCTTCTCCAAAAATCCCCAGTGAAATCCTTTCATCAGAAGGAGCGTGATACCTGTCTGGAAACCCCAGTAGAGTCCTCTCAAGCGAGTGATGCCTGACAACGAAAACGTCTCAAGCCTCGCCCAGTCTGAAGAGGCCGGCCTTGCGAAGGAGAGCAAGAAAGGGACAAAGCAAGCCAACTTCAATCCTCAGCAGAGTCTCTCGCACTCGACAAGGGCTTGAATAAGCATGAAGAACTCAAGACCGGGCAAAAGGAAAACGCCGTATAAGGGAAAATGGCAGCGTGAGGAATCCCCACTTATCATCAGTGGAGCATCCTTCCCAGGGGGACTCCCACGCTCGCCAGTAACAAGGATTGAATCAAAAGGAGAGGCAACGAGGAAAAGATTCCTTCCCAATCCCCAGCAACAGTCATACCAAGCTAGGGAACCTCTCCAAGAGAACAATCCGGCACTACCAAAGAAGGGACAACAAGACATGAAGAAGAATGAGCACAAATGAGTATATCATCGGGCAAGATGGGCCCTTTTGTAATTTTGATTTCACACTTTTGTAAATAGATTAGAGCAGGTGTGTGGGTTCCTCTGAGGCACTAGACAGCGCTGGAAGCGCCTCCTCACCAACAGCAGCTCCTCCTCCACTCTTCCTTTCTCCTTTCTCCAAGCCAACCCGCACCCCAAACCAGCCCTTGGCCAAAAAAAAAACTATTAAAAGCCTCAAGTAAAAGACACCAAATGGACCAGAAGTCTGAAGTCACCCAAAATTTTTAATGGAACAAACAAGAAGAAAAGAATATTGTCAAATGTCTGGCATCAACGCCGAAACAGGTCGGCGAGCTCAAGCCCAATCTAATTTCTTTCAAACTTAAATCAAAGGCTGAAGAGTTGCCCTACAAAAGCCCGAAAGAAAAGGGTAAGGAAACTCTGAAGCCAGGGAGTGACGCCACATGATTTGGCCGCTTCCCTCTCAAGGTAAAAATTTCAAAGGATTAAGCTCGTCGACTATGCCGACAGAAATGCCAGGCGCAAAAACGAGATTCTTTTTCTCTTTGCCGTTCATCCGCAAGGTGACTCTGGCAAAGAGGGGCAGCTGTAAGCACCTCATTTTTGCGCTCCCAAAAAGCCAGAAATGTAAAAACCCAGACAAAAGGTCAAACCCTGAGGGGTGGAAAGTTGACCTTTTAATCAGATGAAAATTGGCCACCTCGCTCTATCCCAATGGATAGAGAATCCCGACACGATTCCAACGCAACTGGGTTTGCAGGGATCGAAGTCCGGATGAAGGTTCTAAGGGCAGTCAAACCTAAGAGAAGGCCAAAAGTTGACTTTTCCTCGAACACCGTGCCAAGTGTTTAGCCTTATGTCATTAAATAGAGGGCTCCGATATGAGTTTAACACAATTGAGTTTGCTCAAATCGGAGTTCGGATGAAGGAGATATCATCTGTAGAAGTTTCCGAGCAGCAAAGCCAGAAACTGCACACGTGGCGCAGGAATTGCGCACGTGGCAACCAACGCAGGAAAATATCTTAGGGACTAAATCTTAAATATAAAAAATTCGTACGGGCGATCCGTAGATATCAAAAAGGGTCAAATCGGTCGAATCAGTCAAGTCGAAGGGCAAATCCGTAATTTTTCGATTTGTATCCGGTCACATATACCGGATACACTAGCTTCCCTTCATGACCGGACTTGAAGGCCGGATACATAAAGATATTCGTACGAAATTCGCGCGAAATTCGCGCCACTTGGCCGACAGATTCGCGGCGGCATTAAATTTTGAAATAATTAAGTCATGTATCCGGCCTGAGTTGCCGGATACAAAGGGAAGCCAGTGTATCCGGACTTGAAGTCCGGATACGAGGAGGCCTTAGTGTATCCGGCCTGATTTGCCGAATACATTAAGTTGCCTATAAATAGCAAAACAGCAGCTCAGTCCGGGGTTGGCTTTGCTTTCATCTTTTCTCCTGCTCTCTTCTCTCACCTGCTCACCCTAAATCCCACCCTTTTCAACCCCCTTTGCCTTCCACTACCATCCTTAGCCATCAAAAACCACTTCAACCTTCCTTTCCATTCTCCATTTCACCCATACTCCAAGAAGAGAGGAAGGAGGAGCTTCTGTGCTCAAGAAGGGAGACCTACAGCTGCTGTCCAACTCCAAAGAGGTGCCTCCACCCCGCTCCCAGGTTAAAAAACCTCCAGGTAAGATTCCTAGTCACATTTGGATTAACATATATTAAAATTAGATTTTTTATCATTATTCCTCCTGTTTTCCTCTTGTTTGACATTAAGCACATGCATGGTGATGTAACCACATCTCTACCACCTTTCTCACAATATGCATGCACCCACAAGCATGAAGGCTACGTAGGGATCGTTAGACAAGCACGGGAGTCTTACTTTAACGTACCTTTAGGTTCACTTAGTTTCTGTCCATAGGCTCACAGCAAGTTGGTTGAAAAGGGAGCTTGTTCCCTCTCTCGTTTGATTCTAATGTACCCCTTTAATAACCCCCGGTTTCCCTTCTCGATTCTCTTTTATCATTTTTTGTCCTCTCACTTTCTCTCATATTTTTTCTGAGCATATGTCGTCCTGTCATTGATGACTGCAGCTTTTGTATTGTTTGATAGATTTAGTTAAGGCCTTTGCATGCTCCATGATCCCCTCACCCAACATGCTGTTCCTTATGTTTAAGCATGCCTTTATTTCTTTGATAATAACATGCTAGATGACAATGGCTATGTCTTTTCGATTGGATGATCACTAAGATTTTGCATGATCCCTCACCCCCACAAGCATGATCCCCTCCCCTACTGTTTTGCCCCTTTTCCCTTGCTAGAGAGACCCAAGGGGAGAAGCCAAATGGGGCTTCTCCCAAATCTGAACCCACGTGGGCCCTCACAGGGGCCCACGAGACCTCTAAGACCCCCTGGAAACCCCCTGGAAACACCCCGAATGGCAAAAGTCTCAAAAAAGCCCATTTCAGGGTGATCCGGTAACTCAGGCCGGATCACCTGTGGCCTGGTTGTATCCGGTCACTCAGGCCGGATAACCCATAGGCCCTGTGTATCCGGTCACTTTGGCCGGATCACCTGTAGACCATGTGTATCCGGCCTGAGTTACCGGATACACAGAGAAGCATGATTTTTGTATATGTTGATGTTCTGTCGAATTTTGGTATGTTTTGAAGCAAACTGATTGAACCGATAGGGTTTCCGGGTGACCCGGAAACCCAACTTGGGACTTGGGCCAACCGGTCCAACTTGGCTCACTAGTGGGCCTTCCAACGGGGCCCACCAAGCCCAATAAACACCAAGGCATGCTAATTAAATAACCTAAGCAAAAGTGAATCAATTGAATCGGGCGGGCCAAACCCAATGCGGCCCACCCGAGCCTTGCCATACGTATTAATGCCTAAACTGTTTGGTTTGGCCAAGACCAAGGGCTAGGGCCTGTCGGGCCCGCCAAAAGCCCGCTAACCGAACCAAGTTAGGGTGCAAACCCTAAACTTCGAAGCACTGGGCCTTCGAGCCCAAAGGCTGGATCACGGGCCCCAAGCCCAGTGACCAGCCCACCGTGGCAAAATTAAAATAAGATAACATAAAACTACTTGGCCACCACGTGGGCCCACCTAAAGGGCCCGCTAACCCATCCGACCCCACCTTGGCATGAAAATCACCTAAAGTTCCCAACTCAAACCCAAGTAAAATCAATTCATTTTCCAAAGCCCACAGGGCCTCCTAGGCTTAGGCAAAGGCCCAAAAGGGCACATGGGCTTACCCAAGCCCACCAAGGGTACCGTGGGCCTTCCAATAGGGCCCACCCAATCAGACTCAGATAACCTAAAGCAAAATAAGATAAAATCCATTAAAGGGACCCACACCACTCAGGTGCTCCCGCCAAGACCTAACAAAAAAGCATGCTGGATCAGGAACCGGGTGAGAACCAAAAGCTGACTCGAATCAGGGAACCCACGGGACCCGTCAGCCGACGGGGCGGACTGGGGTGTCTACGGACTTCCCCAGACCGCAACCGAGAACCATACTTAGAATCTCAAGCCGCAGACCCAAAAGCCCTAAAAAGATAATATTAGGCACCCAGGTGTCCGCCTGCACCCCATCAGGCGGTGGCGACTCCGAATCACCCCGTGCCGCGTTTCCCACGTGCGCACAGCATGGGTTCTGTTATCCAAGAGCTGATGGCAGAATTAAGGGAATTGAAGCAAGTCCCCCCAGCAGTGTCGGCCGCCCACCAGCCGCAGCCGCAGTTCCTACCACCAGCAGAGATGGCACCACCACCGCATCCAGTACATCCCCCTCCCGTGGCCCCACCACCACCACCACCACCAGCTCCGTTCCACATTCCACAGCAAGATCAGTTTTTACCTGTCCATCTGGGGCAGGGCGACGAAGACTGGTACAGGACCCAGGAGGTTTAGTTTGAGGAAAAGCTGACGGCAGTGCAGGAGGAGAACAGGGCAGAAATGGCCAACCTGAAGGAGCAGCTCAAACAGCTCCAACCTAGCACGGTGCAGAGCGAGGCTACCCTGGAGAGCCTTTGCTTCTATTCTGACATCCAGCTCCCAGCTAAGTTTAAGTGCCCTAAGTTGCACCAGTTCGACGGCACTGGATGCCCACTGAACCACTTGAGGTCGTGTAACGCCCCGAACCCGGGTCAATTCAAAACCAACATCCGATCTGAACCTGGTTCGCTACTGTAACAACCCGAATCCAATTCATCAACCAAATCCGAGATGTTACTGGCCCATATCAAGTAAACATCAAGAATATACCAGACTAAAGAAATAAATGATCCATTCATTATATGACTATCAGAGTGCGGAACATCAATATGCAGAAGTATAGTCTAATATCCTAAAAACTGAGATAAAAATAACCATCAAAATCAAATACTAAAGTCTGGTAAAATAAAAGGGTCACTAAATCTCTCATCTCTCTAATACATCAAAACCAACATATGAATAATAATCCATTCAAAAATAACTAAATCCATATCAATCCACAACCTCAGACAAAATCCGGATAATAGAACTCCTCCGGCGAATAATTAGCTAGCTCTCCCTGGAAATCACTACTATGATCCCCCTCTCGCGTATTAGATGAAAAATAAGATAAAGGTAGGGTGAGATAAGAATATCCCAGTAGGTAACACATGCATGTTTTAAACAGTTCATATACATAAAGATAACAGTTCATGCACGATTAAGCAGTTTCGACTAAGCAGGCTCGTATAAACATTCGTATCAATCATGGAATACAAAACAGTATATAAAACAGTTCTAAATATAAAATTTCAGCAAGTTTCATGATAGGAATCCAAAATCATATATCAATAGCATAATCCATACATTACTAGGATGCACTAAATAGCCACATCCAACCAAATTACCAAATACATGCCTCCAGCATGTATACAACAGTAAAAATAGGTGTTTGTGATTTCATTGTCTTTGTAGGACTCACAAAGATAGATAAACCTTTTAAGATGACTCTCAACCAAATGCTATACCACCGTGCAGCTTAGGGGCAGTGCTTCTGATGATACTCAAGCCCCATGAAGATCAGTTTAGGCAAGAGCCGTAGTCACCGACTTATTGCACACGTACTCATCAGAGTTGGCATGTACCACCAGCATGTAGCACCGGAATCAATACATGGAGATGGTCACTTATCCACATGTACATGGAATCACAAGCGGCTCACTGGGGTGTCCCTCCAGACATAGGACCTTCCCAAACAAACCAACTTGCAAAGGAAGCACGATTTCACAAGGGAGAAACTCAACCCAAATGAAATATCCCTTAGCTATCTAGCCACAACTATGGATCCATAACCAGCTATGCCCACTAGACTCCAAAAATCCCTAAAGTCTAATAATTCTATAAGGGTGGGTGCCTAGCGGCATATAAAGGGTAAATCTGACATTTCCTTAAATATTCGGGTTAACTGAGTTGGACTTATGATCTGAAATCTCACTATGTAATTATCTGGTTGATAGTATAATTCAAAGATGTTCTGTAACTGGTATTTCAAATAATAGGTCAAATTTTCCCAAAGACTAAATTTCACAGTTACGTACAAAGTTTGGCAAATAGTGTCCTAAATATCTCCCTAATTTATTTTTCTGTAAAACAAGAAATTTGATAAATTATTTTGGTCTTAAAGCATCTTAATTAATGATTAAAATTGACTAAAAATAGTTTGGATATGAATCAGGATTTGAAAATACAAAATTTTGCATTTTCTTCACAGAGCGCCTAGGATCGCTCAGGCGGTCTAGGGTAGGTGGTAGTTTAATTTCGGTCGCCGACAATAAATCATCAAGTAGTCTTGGGCGGTCTCGATTTTTGAACTAGCGCCTAAGAGCGCTGAGGATCGCGGAGCACAGTGAGGTCGGCGGTCACTCAAAAATGAACAGAAAGTGTTTATAAATGTGATTTTTCCTATTCTAAGCATTACAACAATACATATAACAACTATATCATGCTATATACATATATATACATCACAAAATCATGCTTTGGAGATTAAACACATGAGAATATTGATAAGTCATGAAAATACCACATTATAGCACATTAATTCAATGACTTATCTGGTTTTATTTCATATTTAATTCCCAATTTTACTTAGAAATTGTCAAAATCTTTCATCTCTACATATTATTTTCATTGTCTAAATTATGCCTAATTTCTTGATGTAGAGATACTCTTGGTGATTATAGAAGTCAAGGTTCAAACGGCGTAACAATCGGAGTCAAATTGTAGAAGTTATCACCAGCGTTCGCTGGCCGTTCGCCTGCCGTTCGAACGTTGGTGTTCTGCAGAGAAACCCGAGAGTAGCGTTCGCTGGCCGTTCGCCTGCCGTTCGAACGTTGGTGATCCACAGAGAAACCCGAGAGCAGCTTGCGCTGAACGTTCGCCTGCCGTTCGAACGTTGGTGAAAAATAGAGAAATTATGAGTGGCGTTCGCTGACCGTTCGATGAACGTTCGAACAAGAGATAAAGAAACAACTTTTTGACTTGAGCGTTCGACCCGCGTTTGATGACCGTTCGAACGATCAAGTAGTAAATCCTGTTATAAAATTCCGAACTTTGAGGATTTGTTTCCTTTTTCTTGGGGATCTTCTTCTAGTCTTTAGGAGGATTTTTAGGGGTTTCTAATAAAGAAGATTAGGTCGTTTTTGGACTTGAAAAATCGTGGATATACAAGGAAAGGAAGTTCTCTCTTCCTTAGGAGTCTTGAAAGGCAAGTTTCTAATTTTCTCTTCAAGGGATTTCTGGGAAAGTTTGGAGATATAAAAAGGAGGAGCTTGAACGTGAAGAGGAGAATTGATGCTGGGAACGTGAGGAAGAACCAGAGAAACGTGGGAGATCAAAGCTTGGACTCCATTAGTTTACTTCTTCTCTTTTCTTCTCTTTTTAAATATACTCTGTTTTTTTTTATGGTTATTCCTAGTTTAGTCATGAACTAATTTCTTTTTCTAAGGCTTTGATGTAGTCTAAACATGATGTTTTATTTCTGAATATTATTGCTAATGGATTTGTGATTCACTATTTGAGTATTTTATTATTGTGCTTAACCCAATTGAGTATTTGATCACCATTCAATTGTATTTGATAATTGTATTGAGACCGAGAGGAGATATACAATTTTAGTTCCTATAATAAAATACCATACTCTACATGTTGATAGAGATATTGGCATGGTTTATGTAGCTTTGTGTTTTGACATGAAAATCTACAGATCTTAATGTGCCTTGTTGCTTTTAAATTCACATAGAGATATAGTGAGTTATCGTGGGAAGGTAAGTTCGTTGGTGCTCGAGAGAGACCATTGGATAGAATAGGGATTTTCGCTTTCAAATTGGATTATAACATTCATTAGCATGAGTATTCAAGAATTAATTCAGATTTGTTTATGATGAAATCAAATGCCTTAGTATTTTAAATCTCTTATTAAAACTAAATCTTATATTTTCTTAGGTGATAATTTTAATTGTTAGTTAAATACTCATCTCAATCTTTGATTATTCAAATAGAATTTAGGATAGCAATTTCAGTATTTAGTAGCTACCATTCCCTGTGGGTTCGACACTCTATTTCATCACTTTATTACTTGTTACAAATTCGTGCACTTGCGAAAAAGTACATCAAATACGAAAACGGACGATAAAACTGTGTCACCTACCTCTATTCGCGTGGTTTCTCCCTTCTCCTCTTGAACAACGACGAACACTATCACCAAGCAACGTTCAGAGACCAAAATCAACGTACTCTCTCCCTTTTCCTTCTTCTTCTCCTTTTCTTCTCCTTCCAGTCGCCAGTTGTTCTCGGTCACTATTTTGTCTTGCGGCTGCTGAATACAAAGAGAATACGACGATAGGTATTCCAAGCGTATAACATTAGGGTATTAAAAAAGTATTTATACCCTCTGATCCCACGTAGCTCACTTACTAATTTTCTATGCACACTGCCCAATCAGAACACCACAAATTTAAAATATGAATCATACCTTAATAACTCATGATCGGACGGTCGGATCTGCGTCCAACACTTGATCTCCACTGATATTACGCTCACCTACGTCAATAGATTATTTCCATCAATTATAACTCCCAAAGATATTAATTATTAATTTATTTTATTATTTAAGGAAAAATTCAGGGTCTTACCGGTCGTACTCCAGCAACATGTGCCAGTACGCCAAGGAAGAACGAATCATGGTGCAGTTCTTCCAGAAGTCGCTTATTGGGGCGGCATACTCCTGGTTTCTGAGTCTAGATAAGGCTAAGATTAAGACGTGGAATGACCTGGCAGCTATCTTCATCTAGCAGTACCACCTGAACAGTCAGATCGTGCAGACCAGGGTAGAACTGCAGAGGTTGGCTAAGAAGGCCCAGGAATCAGTGAGAGAATATGCAAAGCGCTGGAATGAATTGGCAGCACTAGTACAGCCGCCACTATTGGAATAGGAAATGACATCTCTGTTCATTGCGTTGTGGGGACAACCTTTCTTCACTTTGCTGCTGGGGCAAAGTACGTCCAACTTCAATGACTTAATCCTGACTACAGATCGGATTGAGGACTCAGTACGAGCAGGCAAGATAGATGGTACTTGGCAGAGTGCCGTACCTATGAGGCCAACAACTGGGCAGGCCAGCAGAAATCAGGGGCAAGAGCCCAGGAGGCAGGAACAGCAGGCAGTGAACTATGTGCACCCGACACAACCTTATCACTTCTCCCAAGGACCAGAGGTAGTAGCACCTCAGGGGACCAGGCAGGCAGCCTATCAAGGAGTGAGAAGGACAAAGGAAGAGATGGAAGCCAGAATGAGGCAGGTGTTCACCCCTCTACCATATGCGCCAGTAGAATTGCTACCCACCTTGCTAAGGAAGGGGTACGTGCAGATCAAGCCCCCTAATCCCCGATTAGTTAATGCAAGAAGTTACAATGCCGCAGAGTGTTGCGAGTACCATTCTGGTGCTCTGGGGCATCACACCAATCGACGCTGGGACTTAAGGCACGATATCCAAGACCTGATTGACAGCAAGCGCATCACGGTCGACCCTCAGCAACACCCGCTCAAACTCCGACAGCTGATGTAACTACAAACCCGCTTCTCGATCACTCTAAGGCTTCCACCAGCAAGTCAACAAAGCAGGTGAGCTGTGATCATGGCACTAGGAAATTCGACCCGTCAGTATTGATTTGGCAACCAGGGCAAATTGTGACGGTGTACCCTCAGGAAGGAGATGAACAACAAGCAGTGAACATCGTTGAAGAAGGTGACGAAGCCTCCCCTGTTGATCTCCCTCTAGTGCACTTCCACCCATATGAAGACCAGGAATTCTTCTACCCCACTCCCATCTCTAACCCTAACCCTTCAAGCCTCAAAATTTTTGACATCATGGACTTCCCTCCGCAAGACCCTTTCTCCCTCTCATTTGAACTTCCTACCTTCAACCTCTCTCAACTCCACCTTGAACCGCCTACCTACAATGCAGTACCTCCACCTTATGCAACCCAATCCTTCTACCATCAAGCCACTACTGCCACCACTAAACCAGAAATTGATCGAATCACTCGATCCGGTCGATACATAAACACAGACCCCCCACTCGCACCAGAGGAGGGAACAGAAGCAGAAGCAAAAAGAAAAGAAAAAGGGAAGGAAGTGGATACAGAATTGCCATAGACCCTCAAAAGAAAGGGGAAGGCCACAGAAGAGGAGGTCACAGATTTGCACCACAGCATCCATGTACCAGAATACGACCTCCTCCAGCAGTTGAAAAAGGTGCTTGCCCAGATCTCCATAATGTGACTCCTGATTGATTCAGAGAAGCATAGGACAGTACTTATGAAAGTTTTGGGTGATGCACATGTGCCAGCAAGCATTGAACCTGAGCAATTAGGAGCAGTGGTGTTAATAATTATGGCGCCACAGGCCATTTCGTTCTCTGCAGCAGATCTGCCACCTGAGGGGTGCAACCACATTGAGCCGCTCTACATAAATGTGAAATGTGTAGATCTCATTGTGAAATGGGCCATGATTGACAACGGGTCAGCCTTGAACATATGCCTGATGAGAACATTTCACAGTTTACAGTTGAGCACTTCAATGATCAGGCCAAGCGGGCACAATGTTTGGGGATTCAACAATGCTCGGAGAGATTCGTTGGGGGAGGTTACCTTAGTGATCATAATTGCAGACAAGCCCTTCACCATGGATTTCGAGCTCATGGATATTAATGCATCCGTTAACTTGCTGATTGGGAGACCGTGGCTGCATCAGGCAGGGGCTGTATCTTCCTCACTGCATAGAATGGTCCGATTCATATCGGGCAACGAGCTAATAACAGTGCATGCTGAAGACCACCGAGAGTTTGAGAGGGTTGGAGTACCCTATGTGGACTACGAACTGCCCACCGTACTCAATTTCCAAGTTGTGGGGATGGTACAGGTGAACCACATCCCGGAATCTGAAAGGGGGCAGCGACTCCCAAAAAGAAAGAGAGTGAACATGTTTGGCACTGCTGAATGCGCAGACTGGGGACTCAGAGCCGGTGAAGGATTGGGCAAGTACAAACAAGGTATCAAGGCAGCTGTCCAGCCTTATGAGCAAACCATTGGGTTTGAACTAGGGTTCAGGCCCCAACCAGAAAACTAATCCCGACTCCTTAGGAACCATGCTGAGAGGAAAAGAGCCAGAGCTGAAGGAAGAGACCCTCATTGGCCCATATGCATGCATGGAAACTTGTACCACCGCTTCACTAACATGGAGCGTGAAGCAGCTCAGGCCATTGAGAACATAGTTCCCCAAGGGTGGGGAGATGAGTTTCTGGACACCGCTGCCATGGAGGAAGACTATCTGCAAGGCTTGGCTCAGATGCTTTGGGAAGAGCCCCCGTACATAAAGATGATCGGGAAAGCAATAGAGATAGACCCGCTAGCACCTGAGGGGTCATCAGATGACCTACCAGCACTAGTTGCCTTGGAGTCTGTTGATGAGGTCACCATGGCCTTCACTCCGATAAATGAACTCTCCATCCCTGAAGGGATACCAATCCACCCTGCCACCGTGCTAGAAGTGCGGCCACCTGCTCCTATTGAAGAATCCAAAGAAGAAGGGCCAATCATGTATGTCTGCATGATGGAAGGGCGAGACAGCTCAGGGACGCCGACCCGCAGGCCAAGGTCGCCTCCTCCACCTCCCTATATCCCACACCCGGGAACTCGCGATGGGCTAAACAGGATGTTCCGCAGCATGCCTCAGGTGCTAGGGCCAGTACCCGAAGAAGTGTACCATGCAGCTTATGGCAAATGGGCGCCACCAGCTTACTCTTCTACTGTGCCTGAGATACCAACAAGAATACCCATAACCATTGCACCGCCCAGCGTTGACCTAGCCAACGAAGTCACCATTGCCTACATGCCACCTGAGGACGAGATACCAATGGCAATTCCCCTCAGTGGATCATGGGTGAGGGTGTCATCAAACAGTGCTCCCCAATTAGAGAGAAGCCAGAACAAGCCGACAGCAGGTGGGGCACACGATCCCATCTATATTTCATTTGACGATAGTGCTAACATGGTGCTAGCTGGAGAACTAGAGAAGACAGTTGTCATCGACGAGGAAGACAAGGCACCGCTGAAGAACTGGAGCGCCATGCCTTTTGCTATCAACAAAGCTACTGTTCCAAATGGGGTGCTGCTACCTCTGAAATTTCTGTTATAGCTGTTGCTAAGATTTTCAATGAATATCTAAATGATTCCTACTACTTGCATTTGCCTGAAAATAAAGATAAAAAAGATAAGCAACTTGAGCATCACAATCTTAGTGTCAATCCCGACGCACACCTGGAAAAGCCAGGGCACGGGATAGATAATTAGGTTGCCATAATAGAACAAAAAGAACAAAAAGAAATTGAAACACCAGTTCAGATGGCAATAATAAATAAAATGCATAAGCCGGTGTCCAATCCTGAAAACGAGCAAGAACTCAACAAGTGAGGGTTCCACGTAGGTTTGTTTAGGGAGCATGGGAGTCTACTTCTACACTTTTTAGTATCTTTCATGTTGCTGTCCATGGGTCATTTTTAAGTCTTATTTTAGGAGGAGCATGTTCCTCCTTTATCTCATCTAATGTACCCTCATAACATCCCCCATTCCCATCTTACTTCTTCTCTCTTCTCACCTCTTCTTATATTTTTTTTGGGGATATTTGGTTGCTGGTAGGAGCCTTGTTCAAGTGATTTTTTTTCTTTTGTTTGTTTTGCTTGCTTGCTTGCTATTGTTATTGAGTACGAGTGCAATTTTTCTAGAGCTTGTTGTTTTTTAGGTATCCATGCATGCTTTCTATGCCGTAAGGTTAGTATGCGGCTGTGTGGAGTGGTTTGCATGCTCCCTCACCCCCTATCTTCTTAGTTTTCTGTCCTACCTCTTTTGGTGGACCAATGTACATCTCTCCAAGTTGCTGTCATGTCCCTACAGCCCTTGGTAGGTTACTGTTTTTTTACTACCTACATCCCCCCTTGATGTGCCACTATTATGCCCTTAAGCCCCTCCAAGGGTGCCGTCCCAGCAGAAAAAAAAAGGAACCAAAGACCCCCAGGTTTGTGTTAGTTAGAACCATGCACTAATGCAGCCCTTCACCCCTTAACATGCCTATGTGAATTGCTGCTGTCTCCAGCAGGGTAGTGAGTCTCTCCACCCTTGTTACATGTGCGGCCCATGTACTGTAGCAGCAGGTCTTGTCTTGCATTGTGTCTACTTGCTTTGTTTTGCACTTGTAAGAATGCTGCCCCTTTGCCACTTGCTTTTCGTTTGTGCATTAAGCATGCTCCCCTTGCCCCTTGTAACATGTGGTGGTTCACCTCCAGCAGCAGCAGCACCCCCCATCCTGGGCATGCGACCTCCATTCATAATAAGCATGGTAAATCCTCATGCACAACTGTTGGTTTTTTTGTTTATTTTACTAAAACCAAGCGTGCTGCCAATTTGCATGCTCCCTTTGCCCTTGGGGAATTTGCTGTTTTTAAGTGTCAAAGCATGCACCCTTTCTTTCTTTACTTGCTGCTCTAACCATCTTACTCCACCCCCAATGAGCATGATGCCTTTCCCTACCTCACCTTGGCTGATGGAGTTCCCCAGGATCCCCGTAAGTTGTTGCTGGGAACAGCAGCAAAACACTTACTGCTAGCTGCTGCCCCAGCAGGTTTCAAAGGCCCATGACCATGCCCGGTATTAGCCCATGAGAACCTATGCACAAAGATGAATTCTCCCCACTAGCCCTAGGCATCCCACATCCACCTAGCAGTATTTTAATCTTTTGAACATCAGTTATGGTCTTTCTTTGTTGTTGCTGTCCCATTCATTACAGTATGTTGGTTGTGTGATCAAGTCTGCATGGCTTGAAAATCTAGCCCATTGACCATGATTGTTTGCTGATGGATGGCCTGAAAACACTCAGGTAGGGTGCCAAGACCCCTACCTCGCTGCTGTTGCGCTACCGGAAAGAAATGGAGAAGAAGCAGACCCATGCACCATGGCTAGCTCCCTTGCCTAGCTAAGAGACCCAAAAAGAAGTCAAAGGAGGCTTTCCCCCCCCCCCCCCCCCCCCAAACCTGAACTTGTGTGGGCCCACTTGGGGGGCCCACATGACTTGTAGAAGGCCTTAGGAAGCCCAAGAAGTCATCCCAAATGGCCAAACCCCGAAAAAGGCCTTTCTAAGGTGATCCAGCAACTCAGGCTGGATCACCTATGGCCCGTGTGTATCCGGCAACTAAGGCTGGATACACAACAAAAAATGCAATTTTGATGTCTTCTTTGATCCTTGCCGAATTTTGTGATGGTTTGAACTAAACCAAGTGAACCAATAGGGTTTCCGGGTGACCCGGAAACCCAACATGGGACCTAGACCACGGTCCAATTGGGAAACATTAGTGGGCCTTCCGACGGGGCCCACCGAGTCCGATGAATTCCAAAGCATGCTGTAAGCACCTCATTTTTGCGCTCCCAGAAAAACCAAAAATACAAACCCTAGACAGAAAGTCAAAACCTAAGGGGTGAAAAGTTGACTTTTTGATCAAGTGAAAATTGGCCACCTCGCTTTATGCCATTGGATAGAGAATCTCGACACGGTTCCAACGCAACTAAGTTTGCAGGAATCGGGGTCCGGATGAAGGTTCTGCGGGCGGTCAAACCTGAGCAGAGCCAAAAGTTGACTTTCTGCTAAAATCCGATCCAGAGGCCCACCCCTAGGTCATTGGATAGAGAATCTCGACACGGTTCCAACGCAACTGAGTTTGCAGGAATCGGGGTTCGGATGAAGGTTCTGCGGGCGGTCAAACCTGAGCAGAGCCAAAAGTTGACTTTCTGCTAAAATCCGATCCAGAGGCCTACCCCTAGGTCATTGGATAGAGAATCTCGACACGGTTCCAACGCAACTGAGTTTGCAGGAATCGGGGTCCGGATGAAGGTTCTGCGGGCGGTCAAACTTGAGCAGAGCCAAAAGTTGACTTTCTTCTAAAATCCGATCCGGAGGCCTACCCCCAGGTCATGGGATGGAGGGCTCCGATACGATTCTAATGAAACTAAGTTTGCCCAGATCGGAGTCCGGATGAAGGAAATATGAGCTGACGAAATTCCCGGGCAGCAAAACCGGCAATCTGCGCACGTGGCAAAAAGCTGCACACGTGGCGAGTTGCGCAGGAAAATATCTCTGGGATCAAATCCGTAAATATCCAAATATACAAAATATCCCAGGGACTAAATCTGTAAAAATCCGAGAATATCGGATTAAATTGAAATTTGCCAGGGACTAAATCCGAAAATTCGGATTTTCCGACCAAATGCGCGGCGGCATTTAATGAATTTTCATCATTATGCCGCTCGCGTGGACGTGGCGAGCAGCATGCGCTCACCTGGAGCTGGGCGCCAAGGTGGGCGCATACCCTTTTTTTTCTTGCCTATATAAGCCGCGCGACTTTTCGCGCAGAAGGGTTGGAAGATTTCGAAAAAAAAGAAATTTGGTTGGGAGGATTTTTTTTGTGCAGTGCCTAAGCTCCTTCCCCACCCGAACCTTACCTGTCTCAGTGGCTTCGGCCTCCCCAAGCTCTCCACCTTGATCCAACCCCCCTTATCCTTGCTTCTTCCTCGTCCCCGCACAACCAAACGAAGGAAGCTTGCTACTGTCGGTGCGGTGAAGTGGAGAGTTCCAGCGCTCGTGCCACCTCGAGGAGGCTCCCCACTCAGCTCCAGAACTCAAAGAACCCCAGGTAAACATCTCTGTTATAATGGGTTACACATACATGAATATGCAATGTTTTTTTTGGTAAGCCGGTCTTAGTCAGTGGTATGAAACCACTACCATGAAAGCTTGCTATGTTTTTTTCTTTTCACTTCCATCCGATAAATACCACCCAGCAAGGAAGAGGAAGATGCATGCGCTGTTCACGTCGAGAAGGGAGCATGTTCCCCAAGTGCCCGCCATCTAATGTACCCCTGTAAACCCCCCCTCCTCCTTCCCTTCTTCGGATATTAGTGTGCATGCTTGAGGTCCAGTCGGTTGGAGGAAAGTGCATGTAATGTCTGCATGCTGTTTTTCTGTTTTTATTATGCTGAACTTGCTAACATGCTATTTACTGCTTGTGCACCCTTGAGCATGCTCCCATCACCCTCCTTTTTTAAGCTGTTAATGCATCTGTACCTGTTTTTTATCGGGTTTGTTTTTTTCTTCTTTTAAGAGATTTTGGGTTGTGGGATGAAGCATGAAGCATGTTTAGATTAGTTTGAATGCCAGTTTAAGTGTCTTCTGGGGGGTGGCCGAAGCCCTAGGAGGGCTTACAGAGCCTAAAAAATGAGTTACGGAGCTTAAAATCAGCTCAGAAATGGAGTTTGAAAGAAAACCGAGAGCATCGAGTATCCGCTGAGTTCGCGCGAAGCTCGCGCATACCTTCACGCGAGGCTCGCGCTCATCTCGCGCGAGGCTCGCGCGTACCTTCGCCCGAGGCTCGCGCTCAGCTCGCGCGAACCTCGTGCCCACCTCATTTTTTGGTGTTTTTTCGCTGTTTTCGGTCCGCCCATTTCGCGCCGACCTCGCGCCTACTACCTGAGGTCGGCGCCTACCCCGGGTACCTCCCCTTGGACCCAGCACAATGAGCCAGTTTTTTTTCTCTGACAAAGTGTCTATCTTGTGTTTTTTTCTGTGATTATTGCTAAATGTGAATGATATCTCCGAACCAAACCGGATAAACCAAAAGGGTTTCTGGGTCACCCGGAAACCCGACATGGGACTTGGACTCCCGGTCCAACTTGACTTCCAGTGGGCCTTCCAACGGGGCCCACCAAGCCCAATAAACACCAAAGCATGCCATTAAAATAACTTAAGTAAAATGAACAATTTGAACCGGGCGGACCAAACCCAATGCGGCCCACCGGAGCCTTGTTATGCAAAATTGATGCATGAATTGCGTGGTTTGGCCGAGACCAAGGGCAAGGGCCTACCGGGCCCGCCAAAGCCCACCAACCGAACCAAGGAAGGGTACAAACCCTAACTTCCGGTAACTAGGGCTTACAGGCCCAAATTTGGACTGCGGGCCCCAAGCCCAGTGTCCAAATCACTTTGGCAAAATTAAAAAGATAAATCCAATAAAAAATACTTGGACACCATGTGGGCCCACCTTAGGGGCCCACAAACCGGTCCGGCCCACTTGTGCATGAAAAACACTTAATCTTCAAATCTGAACTTAAAGTAAAATCAATTGAACTAACCAAAGCCCAAAGGACCTCTCAAGCTAGACTGAGGTCCACAAGGGTACACGGGCTTGACTAAGCCCACCAAGGATACCGTGGGCCTTCCAACGGGGCCCACCCAACCAAACTCAGATCACCTAAGTAATCAAGATAAAAGCAACTAAAGGGACCCACACCACTCAGGTGGTCCCGCCAGACTTAACCAAATTGCATATCGGATTAGGAATCAGGTGAGACCAATGTAAGCTGACTCAAACCAGGGAACCCACGGGACTCGTCATCCGACGGGGTGGACCGGGGTGTCTACGGACTTCCCCAGACCACAACCGAGAACAGACTTAGAATCTCAAGCCGCAGACCAAAAAGCCCTAATAAGCAAGATTAGGCACCCAGGTGTCCGCCTGCACCCCATCAGGCGGTGACGACTCCGAATTACCCCGTGCCGCGTTTCCCACGCGCGCACAGCCTAGCAAATAAGTAAGATTAGGTAAAGTGAATTAATTGGACCGGGTGGGCCAAACCCAATGCGGCCCACCCGAATCTTGATGTATGAAATTGGTGTGTTTAAATGCGTGGTTTAGCCGAGACCTTGGGCAAGGGCCTATCGGGCCTGCCAAAGCCCATTAACCGGACCAAGTGAAGGGCTCAAGCCCTAACTTCATGGAAATTGGGCTTTCAAGCCCAAAACTGGACTACGGGCCCCAAGCCCAATGTCCAAAAGACTTTGGAAAATATAAACAAGATAAGTTAAAAACACTTTGGCATCCATCATGGGGGCCCACTCAGGGCCCGCAAACCAATGCAGACTCACTTATTGTATGAAAATCACATAAGGCTCCAACTTGAACAAACTAAATAAAATCAAATCACCTCACCAAAGCCCGCAGGGTCTCCTAGGCTTAGACAGAGGCCCACATGGGCACATGGGCTCACCCAAGCCCACCAAAGCAACCGTGGGCCTTCCAACGGGGTCCACCCCATCAGATTCAGATCACCTAAATCAAGCAAGATAAAATCAATTAAAGGGACCCACACCATTCAGAAGGTCCCGAAAGACTTAACCCAATCGCATATCGGATTAGGAATCGGGTGAGAAACTAGAGTAAGCTGACTCAAACCAGGGAACCCACGGGACCCGTCATCCGATGGGGTGGACTAGGGTGTCTACGGACTTCCCCAGACCACAACCGAGACCCCGACTTAGAATCTCAAGCCGTAGACCAAGGCCCAAAATAGACTAAATTAGGCACCCAGGTGTCCGCCTGCACCCCATTAGGCGGTGGCGACTTCGAACTTTCCCCTGCCGCGTTTCCGACGCGCGCACACCCCTCATGAGAATCAAATTTGAATTTTAGATGATGTTTTGAAAATTTCTGATTCCAAAACCTCTCTATTGCGGCAGCCCCAAAGGAATGGAAAAGAGTTTTTAGAAATAAGAAGTGTTGCTAGAGAGGAAAGTAATGATCAGCAACACATAGTTGTAATTGATGAGGGGAAGGATGAAACTTTAATTAGAAGGAAACATCTGCGACTTTCTAATTTGCATGTTCATTCTCTGAACACTTTAGAAACAAATCACGTTGCTGAATTGCCCCAATCTATATCTTATGATTCCATTATTCAAGCTTTATTATTGGGATCGGCCAAAACTGATTTTCTAGAAGCCTACCAATCGTTGAATGAGGGCATCTCTCTTAAAGGATCAGGATTTTCGGTCTAAAAGGGTGGAGTCTACTTTCAATAATAATCTGGAAGGTCATTTGGGAAACTCTCAGGGTGTTGATTCTCAGTTGGTATCATCTAATCAGAAATCTAAGAAGAAGAAAGGAAAGGTTGCTTCATGTATCTCCACAAGGTCTAAGGTAAAGATCTCCTCTAAAATTACTTAAATTGTTTCCTTATGATAGCTACAATGATATGGAACAATAGAGGGGTGGCTAATTCAGATTCAATTAATATGTTAGAATCTCATGTGGTTTCACATAAAATTCATCTCCTTGCACTTCTTGAGCCAATGTGTAATACAGCAAGATGCAAAAAGGTTGCCAAAAGACTCAACATGAAATTTTTTTTCTGCAGCAAAGATCATGTCAGCAAAATATGGGTTTTCTGGACTGATTTATTGCATCTGGATTTTATAGCAGGTTCTACTCAATATATTACATTTCTTGTTAGTCCAAGTAATGATGTAGCTTTCCCTCCATACCTGATATCTTTCATTTATGCTAAGTGTGATGTGCTGGAAAGAAGGCAGCTATGGAATGAGCTATTGGGGTTTTCAAATTTTGCTAATTATCCTTGGATCCTTGGAGGAGACTTTAATGCTATTCTGGCAGTGGAAGAGAAAAAAGGTGGGAGGAATCCTGAAAGTAGATCAATGCAAGATTTCCAAGACTTCATTCATTGTGCAGGATTAAAGGATTTGGGTTTCAGTGGAGATAAATTTACTTGGTGTAATGAGCAGAGTGGTCAAAGAAGAATATGGGCTAGGTTGGATAGGTTTCTGATAAATCATCTGGGTTTGCATCTTATTGATTCTCTCAAGATCATGCATCTTTCTCGGGTTTGCTCAGATCATTGCCCAATTTTGTTTTCAGTTGTTCAGCCTTCGGGGGTTCAAGTTCATTCTATTTTCAAGTTTCAAACGATGTGGAGCTCTCATCATTCATTTTTAGATGTTGTGAAGAACACATGGAGTGATAATGTTTTGGGTTCTCCCTTGGTTGTTTTTTCAAGGAAATTAAAGCTGTTGAGAGATGTCCTCCAAAAATGGATATGGGATGTTTTTGGAGATGTCCATACAAGAATTAAGAATCTCTCTTTGAAAATTTCAGAGCTGGAAAATAGTTTGCAACTTCGATGGAATCAGCAACATGCTGATTCTCTTCATATTAACAAGTTAGAGCTTATTAAAAGTGTTTCTCAACAAGAAATTCTCTATAGGCAACAGTCTAGAATTAAGTGGCTTTAGGAAGGAGACAAGAATTCCAAATTTTTTCATGCTAAAATTCAGATTCGAAAACAGAATAATATGTTGCAATGAAGTGAGTGGTTTAGGGAAAATCCAAATATCAACGATGAAGCAGTTTCTTTTTTCTCTTTTTGTTTCACTTCTGTTCCTCATTGCTTAATTGATAGTGTGGATTTCATTCCCAGAATTCTGAATGAAGAAATAAATGATAAACTTGTGGTTACTCCCTCATTGGAAGAAATTAAAAATGCAGTCTTTGAGCTCAATCCTGACAGTGCACCGGGCCCTGATGGTTTTACAGGGTGGTTTTTCCAAAGCTGTTGGGATATCATAGCGGATGATCTAGAGGCGGCTGTTGTTGAATTTTTTAATGGAAGTATTCTTCCTGCCTCTTTCACTGCTTCTCATATAGCTCTCATTCCTAAGGTGGATGTTCCTGGTTCTTTTTCAGACTTTCGCCTGATCAGTTTATGCAATTTTTCTTACAAGATAATATCCAAGATCCTTGCATCTAGACTTTCAGTTAGTCTTCCTCTTATCATAAGCAGAGAGCAAAGTGCTTTTGTTAAGGGGAGAAACATATCTGCTAGTATTGCTTTGGCTCATGAATTATGCCAAGATATTAACAGGAAATGTTTGGGCAGTAACATTATTATCAAGCTTGATATGGCAAAGGCCTTTGATAGAATGGAGTGGGATTTTCTCATTGAGGTTTGTAGAAGGTTTGGCTTCTCAAATTCATGGTGCAATCTTATTACTCGGTGTTTAAATAACTGCTGGTTTAGTGTTCTTCGTAAAGGTTCTCCTTGTGGTTTCTTCAAATCCTCTAGAGGTCTTCGAAAGGGGTGTAAAACCCCGAATTTTCCTTAAATAATAAATAATATTCTTGAGAGTTATAATTGGTGGAAATATTTTATTATTGTAGAGGATGATCTAATTAGTGGAGATCCAGAATTAGACGCAGATCTGACCGTCCGATCATGAGATATCGAGGTACGTGTTCTGATTGGGCAGTGTGTATAGGAAAGATTGCATGTGCGCTACACGGGATCAATAAGTATAAATATTAGTTTAATAACCTAAATCATACACGTTTAGTATTTCGCTTGTATTCGACAGCCGCAAGCGACAATCGTGAATGACCGTGAATGACTGAGGAGGAAGAGAAGAAGAGGAAGAAGGAAGGGTATTGGCTTCGTTTTTCATCACCTAGGGAGTACTCGCGAACGTGAGTATCACTGTTTAGAGAAGAGAAGGAGAAGCAACCGTAGAAGAGGTAGGTGACACCGTTTACATTCGTTTTTGGAATTTTACGTTTGTTTAATTGCAAGAGCATGTTTTTATATGATCTATTGATGTATTTAGTTTAGTATCAATGTTATATGTATGATAAAATGAGGTTAGACGAGAAAAATCACAATTTAGAACTGTTTCTGTTCGATTTTGGATGACCGCCGACCTCGACTGTACTTGGCGATCCTCGGCGCTAATTAAAAATATTAGACCACCGAAGACCGCTGGAAGACGTATTGTCGGCGTCCTGATTTGAACTACCGCCGACCACAGACCGTCAGGGCGATCCTGAGCGATCCTAGGCGCTCTATTCAGATTTTGCAGATTTTCGTAATTTCAAACCCTGAATCAATTCCAAACTATATTTAGACAATTTTAATGATTAATTAAGATGTTTTAAGACCAAAATAAATTATCTAATTCTCTGTTTTACAGAAAAATAAATTAGGAAGGTATTTAGGACATTAGTTGCAAAACTTTGAAAGTAATTAAGAAATCTAGTTTTTGGAAAACCTAACTATTATTTGATTATCAAAACAACTCTAAATGACACTATAAACCAGAAAACTTTATAAAGAGAATTCAGAACTTAGATGACCGAATATTGAAGTAATTGACAGATTTAACCTTTATATGCCGCTAGGCACCAACCCTTATAGAAATATTATATTTTAGGGAATTTTGGAGTCTAGTGGGCATAGCTAGTTATGGATCCATAGTTGTTGCTAGATAGCTGAGGGATATGTCATTTGGGTTGAGTTATTCCTATATGCAATGCGCTTCCTTTGCAAGTTAGTTTGTCTGGGAAGGTCTTATGTCTGGAGGGACACCCCGGTGAGCCGCTGGTGATTCCCTGTACATGTGGATAAGCGACCATCTCCATGTATTGATTCTGGTACTGCATGCTGGTGGTACATGCCAACTTTGATGGGTACATGTGCAATAAGTCAGTGACTACGGCTCTTGTCTAAGTTGCGTTACATGGGACTTGAATATCATTAGTAGCATTGCTCCTAAGCCGCACGGTGGTATGGCAATTGGCTGAGAATCATCTCAAAAGGTTTATCTATCTTTGTGAGTCCTACAATGACACTGAAATCACAAGCACTTGTTATTATTATTGTGTACATGCTGGGAGAATGTGATTGAGATATTGATCGGATGTAACTGTTTAGTGCATCTTAGCAAAGTATGAATTATGTTATTGATTTTGATATTGGATTCTTATAATAGAACTTGCTGAAATTCATCGCTAGAACTGTTTATCATACTGTTTTGTGTTCATGAATGATATGAATGATTATACGAGCCTGATTAGTCGATATTGCTTAATCGTGCATGAATTGTACTTTACGTATATTAACTGTTTAAGCATGCATGTGTTACCTACTGGGATATTCGTATCTCACCCTACTTTCATTTCATTTTTTTTCAGCTGATACGTGAAAGGGGGATCTTAGTGATTTCCAGGGAGAGGTAGCTGAGTATTCACCGGAGGATTACTTTTATCCGGATCTTGTTTGAGGTGGAGGATTGTTTAGACTTAGTCATATTTGCTAGACTATTATTCATTGGATTTGATGTACTAGAGAGATGAGAGAGATAGTAACCCTTTTATTTTACCAGACTTTGATATTAATTATTGATGATTAACTTTAATGTTTACTGAGGATTTTAGACTACACTTCCGCACATACTTGTTTCCGCACTCTGATAGTTACTTAATTGAATGGATTTTTAAATTCTTTAGTTTGGTATATTCTTGATGATTATTGGATATGGGCCAGTGACACCTCGGATTTGGTTGTTGAACTGAATTCGGGTTGTCACAGTAGCGAACCGGGTTCGAGTCGGGTGCCGGTTTGCATTGACCCGGGTTCGGGGCATTACAAGGGGGATCCTCTTTCTCCTTTGCTATTCATCATTGCTGAAGAGGTTTTTAGTAGAGGCTTGTTTTCTTTGGTGCATGATGGTTCCATTGGTTTCTACCATACTAGAAGAGTATCAGTTAAAGTGTCTCATATTCTATTTGCAAATGATATTCTTGTCTTCACAAATGGTAAGAGATCTTCCTTAGTTAATCTTTTGAATTTTATTAAGATTTATGAGGAAGCTTCTGGTCAATTGGTGAATAAATCCAAAAGCTGCTTGATCACATCTTCTAGACTTTCTCACTTGCATTGGATATGCTTCAGTCATTGTCTAGAATCAGGAAAGCCAGTTTGCCTATCAAGTATTTGGGTGTTCCTTTATTTCATGGTAGAGTTTCTTTGCCCATGTTTTCTGAGTTATTAGAAAAGATTTAAAAACGTATTAGTGGCTGGAAGTCTAAACTCCTCTCTCATGGAGGAAAAGTGATTCTCATTCAAAGTGTCCTTTCAAGAATCCCTATTCACTCACTTTCAGCAATTCCTTTTCCTAAAATTGTTCTGAAAAGAATTGAAGCATTTTTTGCGAATTTCTTTTGGGGGGAGAGCTCTGATCATGGCCCCAAGAAACACTGGTTAAGTTGGGAAAGGATTTGTCTCCCCATATCTGAAGGGGGGCTGGATATAACGTCGATTGCAGATGTTATGAAGAGTCTCCAAATAAAAATGGGTTGGAGAGCTTTGCATGGGGACAGTTTATGGTCAGATTTTCTGCGGGCTAAGTATTGTGGAATAGTACATCTACAAAATCTTCAAGAAAGAAGTGGTAGTTCTAAGATATGGAAAACAATTTTCAAGGTGAAAGAGGTTATATGGGACAATACAGTTTGGTCTCTTGAAGAAGGCAAGATTAGCTTCTGGTTTGATCAATGTTCTCACTTAGGAAAAATGGTTGATTATGTTCAAAATGAGGAGCTTCAGTTTCCTGATGCTAAGGTGATTGACTTTATTAATTCCAATGGCTCTTGGAATATTGACTTGCTTAATGAGTTTCTTCCTCTTGATATCACCTTTCAAATCTCTGAAGTTTTTTACCGGCCTTCTAATCTCAAGGACAAACCTTTATGGAAACCAGCTTCTTCAGGTAATTTTTCCACTTTTTTTGCTTGGAACATAATTAGAAAGCGTGGGGATAATTGGGCTTGGAGTAAAAGTATTTGGGTTAATTTTATTCCAAAAAAAGTTGCTGTGTTTTTTTGGAAACTTTTGAAGGGGGCGTTAGCTACAGATGACCAAATTCAAAGGTGTGGTATTCAGCTATGCTTTTAGTGTAGCTGTTGCAAGAACAAAAAAATGGAGACTTTGAATCACCTATTTTCATTTGGAGAAGTTGCTCATTCGGTATGGGAGTATTTTGCTAACTGTTTCAAGTGCCAATTTCATCCTTTACATGATCTGGCGTCCAAAGTTTCTTTCTAGTTTAATGCTCATTCAAGTGATCAATATAGTCTTCTCTTTAAAGCAACTCCTTTATTTATTTGTTGGGAGATATGGCTCTCCAGATGCAAGAGCAGATTTGATGAGGAACCTATGTCTGTGAGCCATATTACCATCAATGTTTCTCCCTGGCTCTAGGAAGTTGCTTATCTTACTACTCCTTCTAGTAATTGCAAAACTCAAGGAGCTTTGGTTCTTGAACAAATGCATTTGTTTTCTCCATTCATTCGACCTCCTAAAATACATTTTGTTCGCTGGTTAAGCCATAGAAACTTAGCAATAATTTTGAATGTGGATGGGGCTTCAAAAGGCAATCCTGGTATTTCAGGAGGTGGTGGAGTTATCAGAAGCTCATCAAGTTTATTTATTATTGCTTTTTCAGCTCATTATGGAGTCCAATCTAACCTTTTGGCTGAGTTTTTTGCTCTAAGAGATGGACTCCACTTGGCAGATATCTATGGTTTTCAAGATCTGGTAATTGAATCTGATTCAAAAATTCTGGTTGACATATTAAATGGGTTGGCTTCAATCCCATGGAAATTTTTGATTGGTGGAAGGAGATCAAAGGAAGACTAAACATCCCAAACAGGGTTGTGCAACATGTTTTCAGAGAAGCTAATACTGTAGCTGATGTTCTTGCAAATGAAGGTTATGACCACTCATCCAAGATTATATATGAGTCTCTCTCATTTCTCACTTCTAAAGTTAAGAATTGTTTGTTTCAGGGCAGAACTGGTTTGTATGCCTTTAGGCAGTAGTTTTATTATTGTTTTGTTTTGCAGGGGTAAGGCCATATGTCCCCCCATGCTGGTGTACTTTGGTTTTTGGAATTAATATATAGGTCAGGGTCTGCCTCAACCCTCCTCCCACCGATGGAGTGCCACTAAGATTATTCCTGCCTTAGTGGGTTTTCCCAAAAAAAAAAAAGCATATGAACGCGTCCGCTTATATGCAAGCTTGAAAATAAATTCACAAATTTCTTCTAGTTTTAACTTTTATCAAAATATCATATCCACACTACAGATTTACACCCCTAATCATACTAATACATATCCCATATTGCATAAGGTTTCACACTCAAGTGTAGTTCCACATTGCACATTGCTTCACCACACTTAGGCATGTCCTAATACAACTAACTCATAAAAAATCAACCAATATTCAATAATATTTATTTATTTATTCATCCATCCTTAAAATATAATTTATGATCATATATAGCATCTCATATAATTTATTGATTAATGCCAATCATGAATCTTTATTTCAAACATAAAGCAGCTAAATTTTATCAGAACGGATGGTTCACAACTTTCAAAATTTTCTAGATTAGCTCTACCAAACCTATTTATTATTCCGAATTTATTTCTAAATTTCACCTGTGTAACGCCCCGGTTCTGAGTCAATTTTTCTAGACCCAAGGAGCTATTGAATGTGGCCAAAGCAACTAAAAATATAGAACAATTTAAAACTTTTACTAATTTCATTCTTAGAGTTATGCGCGGAAACATGATATAATGGTTAATAACAAGTAATCTTTAACATTTACAATTTTTCTTTAAATTCATAAGCTAGTTTATAACTACATTGACTACCCCTCTTACATACTAGCCCAATGCTCGTTGTCCTCGCCAAGAGTACTTGAAAATGGGGAAAACTGGAGTGAGATAAAATCTCGGCAAGTAGCAATGTGCATGCATCAAAACAGTCCATAATTTTTATAAAAATAAGTCATGAGATGAGCGAATAAATCAGATCAACAATAATAGAAATGATAATAAATAAACCACAGCAAACAGCATACCACACCTATGACATCATAGGAATAATAAAATTTCTAAACCGGAGTTTTCTATAGACATGTGCCAATATGCTACCTAACTGATTTATAGGTGTACTAGCCGAGACCAGACAAGCTATTCAACAACCAACGGAAGTACTCAACCAATACAGGAGTGAGTTAGCTTGTACAGACCAACCAATACAAGAGTGGTTAATGTAGCGACCGACCAATACAGGAGTGGTACCATCCTCAAGATGATGGACTGCCTATGACATAGAATAAGAAACTCTAGAAGACAATTCTATTTGCTAGCTACTCTATGGATCCATATAACAGCTAAGCCTGCTAGCACAACTCACAAAAAATAACTTAATAACATATTAGTCAATACTATAATAAAAGCATACACCATGAGATAGCCACAATAGCAGAGACATTGTCACGACCCGGAACCAAGTCTGCCCCTCTAAGGCACGACCCGTCCTAGACCGTGGCAAGTGGGCCTTTATACGCAACAAAACATGAAGGATTTTAAATCTTTTTCTATACAAGTGCAAGTGCAAACAGTTTATACATGTGCATATCAAAAGTGTTCATGTATATATACTTTGAAATGAAATAAGACATGAGAGTTTAGTTACAAAAAGATTTGGGTGACTAATCACTCCTCTCAAAGGTAAAGGTTATAATTCAAAACTATACATTCACATCCGAAACAAAAACCTAAGGCCTATAATAGTCTTCCTCTCTATACCGTTGGCATTTTCCTTTCATCTATCCCCAGCCCGATCCTTCACACTGGACGTCGATGGATCTGAAAAATAAGATAAAAAGCAACTGTGAGACGAATGTCTCAGTAAGCAACACATGCATGATTCGATGAAAACACAGTTTATGCAAATATCTCTCGATAAACCATGACATGTGGGTAGTTCTAATACTACAAAATCCTCGGCATCTCATGTTTCATACAGTAGTGCATGCATGTGCCTCAGTGTACAGATAATCCATTTAATAGCAATCATGTATTCAACTTATCACTTGTTATCTAGGATGTTTATATATACTACACATGGCCCCATCTAGCTTCACCGATTCCACGTGGTGGCTAGGCATCTACGCCGATTCCCCTTGACGTAGGCATCCATACACCGATTCCCTTTGTCATACAGGCATCCACTGCCGATTCCCCGTAGCAAGTGGGCATCGGCCACAAATGATGCTGGTGCCGGGATGATATCACAATAGAGCATAACAGTAACAAGAACCACTGGCCATGGCATATATATACAAACATTCCCATTTAAGACTATGGATCCATACCTTAAGGTTCATTATGCGGGTGTGTTCATTATCAAGTTCACAACAATTATAGCAACCAAGTGTGGAATAATAACACATCAATACCCAAGCTTGAGTGGAGGACGCTAGTTCTCTATCTCTAAGTTGGGAGGAACAATGGTCCACTACCCCAACTGAGATGAATTGCTCAACAAACCACCAAGACTTACTGGTCAATTACTCATGATCAATACCTCATGCCTTCTTGCATGGAAAATACTCAAAGGTAGCCCATGGCCTTACCCGAGTCAATCTTGGGCCACTGCCCTCTGCTCAATATAACTCAATGTCATTGGGCCCATTACCCTCTTTTCAATATCAATACAACGGGCCACTGCCCTCTCATTTATGATTAATGATCATGGGTCACTGCCCTTTTCATCTCATGTTACAAGTGACAGGCCAAAGCCCTTGAGGTGGTGCAAATGTAATACTGACCTATGCCTTCATTATCGTGCAACTCATGTTAAGTGTAATACGGGCCCAATTCCCTACATGCTATGTGTATAATACCAGGCCGAAGCCCATCTGGTCATGGGTGGTGTACTCATCTTGATAACCAATGGTAAAGGTTTGGTTTTCTAGAAATTCTACATTTCATGACTCTTTTGGGGCAACCTATGCCTCAATTCTTCTGATACTTGTATATCTTGGTTTTGGCTCTTGACTTATACTTTTAAGGGTTATTTGGAAGATGTTTGAAGTAGTGAAATCAAGTTATCCTATTTCTATAGTAATCTAGGACAGAAACTTTGTCTAAGGCCTTCTTTGGAAAAACGTACCCAAAATCTTTGTTATTTGGAATTTTGAGTTACTTCCAGTTGGAACACCTCCTAGACACCTAACTCTCACTTATACATAGGTCGGATTTGAATAAAAACAAAGGGTAGTTCAATCTGGGCTAAAAGTGTAAATTTTGGAAATTCTGGTAAGGGCGCTCAATGGGTCGCTCGAGCCTACTTCGAGCGGCCACAATTTTGCTCTCGGGTTCTCTGTTAAAACTAGTCGCTAGAACAATTGCTCAAGCATCGCTCGAGCGGCCATGCCTTAAAACTCTACCTGAAGCTACCTACAACTACCACCTGATGCCCGCTCAAGCGACTGCTCGAGCGGCTGGGTTTTCTCAGCAGTTCGCGAAATCCGAACTTTTGGGGATTTTGATTTTTCTTAAATCTGACTTGTTATGGGTGTTTTTGGGCTCGAAATCTCTCCTAGCATGTGTAGAAACCTACAACCTACAAAACCCCTCAAAGAAAACTCTCCTATTGGCCCTAGAACTCGTTTTCACATCTCAACCCTAACATTCATTTAAACATACGATTTTGGCTGAAAATTGAAAACAAGGGGAAGGGTGGTGTTGCTTACCTCTTGCAAACAATTAAGCAAGATGTTTAGTCTCCATTGCAAGACACGAACAGCACCTTGCTTGCTTCTTGGCTAATTTCTCACAAAACCTCCACCAAAGTACCCACACGAAAATCACTTCTCTTGGTTTCTTCCGTCCTTTTTTTCTTGCAAACAACTCTTCAAATGGTTTGGAATAGATGGGGGACGAAAATGAGAAGGTGATGAAGAATAAATGGGAGAATGGGAGAAGAGGAGAGGAAGAAGAGGGTGTGGGAATGGGTGTGGTCGTGAATGGGCATTCCCTTTGGCTATGCTCTCTTAAGTGACTTTCCACAAGACACAAATTATTACAGTTTTTCCATTCCTCCTCTTATCTGCACATAACACCAACACTTAGCAGATTTTCTCACTTAAGGAAGCTCATTTAACCGAATAGAAGTTGCTCACCTCAATAGGCACTGCCTAGCCTGGACTCAGCTACTTTGACTGGCTTTAGGCTTGAGCTGCTCCAGCTTCACCTACACATCAAGTTCACTGATTAGGATGTGCTAGGGATATTGGAACGGGGTTTCACAGACACAATCGTACCAGAAACGTAACCGCAATAACGGAATAAACAATATGGCAATAGCCAAATCCTATACATGATACAACAACCCACATACGTGGAGACATATACATGTCAATAATCTCATTAATGAAATACGTAGTAATTGCATCTCTAGCACGGGAGGACACACTTCTACTGTAGGAGGAATACACACTTTTACCGTAAAGGATTACACATCTTTACCATAGAAGATTACACATCTCTACAACAGAGGATTACCCATCTCTGCCATAAAAGTAAGTATCAACTCAACCACAGGAAGTAGTATCACTCAACTGTAATAGAAAGAAGAATAAATACCGTCATTAACCCCAAAACCGCGAATAAATCCTTTAATCAAATGTTACAATTGATGCTGTGCATGAATCATTACTATTTAAGTTTTTGTCATGTTTTAGTTCACATTCCTAAGCACTAACAATGTTTCTAATTCTTGTCTAAAACTTCCCTATTTCTATGATCTAATAATATCCAAATTTTCCCTCATTTAGAGCCTAAGGTGTCAAAGCTTAGTAACTCTGTTATTTAGTTCATCCAGAAGGTAACTTAGGTCTGTATTGAAGTTTGAGAATAGGTTAGGTTACCTCCAAAAATTTCATCTTTACAATCATCGTCCCAAATTACTATCCTTTAATCCAAATTTAATTCCGCCACTTCCTACATCTCAAATTATCCTAATTACAGGTGTTACAACTTTAAAATTTCCAGAAAAAATCATTAAAAATGGATTTGGGCTTGAATCTCAAAAATCTAGAAATTTTGACAGAGGCCACTCGACTGGGCGCTTGAGCGGTCTGTTGGGTGACCTCTACTGGTAAGTTTCTTCTTAAGCCATTCGAAATGGCACTCGAGCGGTAATTCGGGCGTTGGGTATCAGGTTCAGTTTTAATTCTGTTTCGGAACACACAGGCGGGGCGCCTGCATTTGCACTCGAGCAGTCACTTGAGCGCTCGGCCAAATTTCACTGTTTTCTAGGTTTTTCCAATTCCCGAAATTTTCACAAATGTCTATGGGTTTAAGTTGTTTATAACCTCCTTATTTTCATTCTGAATTGCTTCTAAGATAATCCTAACCTAATCTCAGTGATTAAAAGTGGATCTAAGTCTTTCCAACCGAATTAAATCTCCTATAATCAATACTTTTCTAAATTCTTGAATGAGTATGGAAACAAAAACCATCATATAAATCACCAACTTTACCAAATGAAATCTGAATCAAAATAAACCACGACTAAACATCTAAAACATACGTAAAACATGCAAATTCTCCAATTTTCAAAGGGGTTTACTATTTGCCTCAATATATAAACTCAATCTGCCGAAATCCCTTACTGTCCACCAATTTTCTATGCTTGATCACACCCCTTTAGACTTCTCCAAATCCAATCTCCACCGTTCAGATTGAAGTTCTTCGTGTGTAGATCAACACCACCAAGTTTGAGGTCGATCCAACGGCTGGATTGCTCTAGATCTCCACTCGAACAGGTTTGGTCGACCATCTGTGGCTCTACCCTTTCTTCCTAAAATCCCCTCCTCTCTATTCTCTTTCTATTTTCTCCAGTTCTTATGCACGAAATTCTCCTCTTCTTGACTCATTTTGAAAACCTTAAACTCCTCTAAAACTTCTCTTTTATAGGCTCACTAATAAGCAACCCTAATTAGGTTATCCCACTTTAAAATTTTAAAACTATTTCCTTCTTTAGCCCTCTTCCTAATTATTTACCTTAAAATTTTCTTTTAAAGAATTTTTCTAATTAATTTCGTGCTAATTCTCATCCTAAATTTTAAATTTTAATTAAACACTTATCAATCTCCCATTTTACTAAAATTAAGGATCCTAAATAGTATAATTACAATTAAGCCCTTATTCCTTCTTTTAAACCTTAAATTCCTTATTTTAAATTCAACTAAACTAAAATTTGATCTAGTTTAGTTTATTAACTTAATAATTAATTATTTTATTCCTTTCATGAATTTGACCAATTTGAAATGACCACAATACCCCCTTTTTTTTATTTCCCTTCTTAATCTTTAAATTTCTTCTCAATTCCTCAAACATTATTATTCTTATTATTTCTCTTCATAATTTGAGATTTCAATCTTAAATATTAGTTCTTTAGGTTCTCCTTTATAATATAAGTTAGATTCCTATTTTTTTTCCTATTTAATTACCTTTACTTCTAGATCTCTCTAATTTATTCATTAATTATTTATTTATTGATTTATTTTATTTTAGGAAAATCCAGGGTTTTACAACCTGCATGGAATATTTAATTTTACATTCATAAATTTTGATTATTTATTTGTTATTATATTTATCTGTTTTACTTATTTTCATTACATATATTGTTTATTTAATATTATTATCATTCCGTATGTATTAATTTTTATTTTTCATAATTTATTATATTTTTATTGTATTGTACTTATTTATTTTATATGATTTTTTTACGAGCCGCGCTCAACAAAGGGGCGCTTGAGCGACCTCCCCAACTACATTTTAAAAGGTATGTATTCATCTCTCAATCGTCTCTTTGATTGCATTCCACAAAATTTTCATTCGTTAAGTCTACTGTGAGGGTTTTCTTCTTCAAAAATCTTGTTTTGGCTTTAATATTGAGGGCTTTTTGCTCAAATTGTTTTCTTTCACTTCTATATACATTGTATTGTGGATTTAGGATAGTTTTGGTTAAAGATTTTACCGTTTAACTCATTTTATACAAAATCCCCAAATTTATAAATCTGTCAGACACTGGGCGCTAGACACTGTCACTTGAGCGGTCGTGTAGAGCACCCAGCCTAAGTTTTAATTTTTCTAACTTATTTCTTGCAATTTCTATTGGCTTTTAATTTCTGCCCAATTTTAACATTTTTCTAACGTAGAATTATATAATTTCAATTTGTTTTAGGCCTCTTTTAATTCAGATTATTATATTGAGTCATATGCATGCTTTAGTCATTACTTTTTCTTATTTGTTCTTGTTGTGTACTTTTCTCTTCATTTTCTTTTCTTTATCCTAATTTCTAATCTTCAACAAATTGAAAGAGAGATGTCAAATTTAAATTTGACACTCAAAAGGAATTCTACGAGAAACACCTATGTCGCAAGACCATCCTCCTAGAGAGGAATGTGTCTTTTGATGATTTTGATCCTACCATAATGAGGATTTTGAGGATAGGGGTTGGATGTCCCTATTTGAGGATTTCACAGTCCCTAGTGAGGAGTTGGTGAAGGAGTTTTACAGTAATATCCATAGCATTACCCCTGATCATTCGGCCTTCATTGGGTACATTAGGGGCACCCACTTCCCTGTTACTCCCGATTCCCTTGCTACTCGACTCAGACTACCTAGGTTGAGGGATCCTGTCTATCCTTATCCCGAGGATGCCATACCTGACTATTCTGAGGTGGTCGCATTCCTTATGGGGGAGGAGTGTGAGTATGATGGTGTGGGTCCTTTCTACACTTCCCACTTTCCCCTTTACACTCGCATTCTATAGAGGATCATCTTTACGAACCTCTGGCCTGTCTCCCATTTTTCTTCCCTTCCTAGTTCCAAACTTCTTTTTCTTTATGCCCTCATGAAGGATGATTCCATTGATCTTCCTTCTGTCATTATTTCTACCATTCTTGGGGTTCTTGAGGACCATAAGAAATCCATTGCTCTACCCTACGGGTGCTTGCTAGCCTGTTTTATATTTGAGTCACATGCTCGGTATCCTACCTACACCCCTATGGCCTTGAGTCAGTCTATCAGTAAGACCACTATGAGACTCACCTCATCACATGCTAGGAGGTCTACTGGTAGGATTCCTAGCATTTCTGGGGTTCCTGGACCTGGTTCAGCTCCTTCTTCCTCTATTCCTTCTACTTCTGTAGTTCCTTCTTCTTCTATCCCTTCTACTTCTACGGCTCCTTCTTCCTTTCTCCTTCCTACAGGTGACTTGGGTACTCTACAAGAGCAGATTGCCCGAATGGCTGGTTATATGGCTACTATGCTGGAGCAGATTGCTCAGATGGCTAGTAGTCAGACCCAGATGGAGCAGATGATGATTATGATGCAGTAACAGTAGAGCTCCAAGCACAATTTGCACATTCGGTTGTATCAGGTGTTCTGAGCCTATATGCGAGCTTCAGGTTCACCTTCTCCTGGTGCTAGGTCTCCTGCTGAGGTTGTAAAGGAGGCTGAGGATTTAGACATTGGAGTTGCTGATGTCGGAGAGGCAGGGATAGAGGCTGGGGAAGAGGACATGGACGAGGAGGTCGGGGAGGAGGATGATGATGGAGAGGATGGGGATGATGGAGATGGTGCCGGGTCATCTAGTTGATATTGTTTTTGTTCTTATGTTTGTACTTTTATTTTTTGTTTCTTCTTTATTTTGGACGGATGTATACACTTTTATTTCCTTTTTGTTGTATTTAGTCCTTTGGTTTTTCTGGTTTCAGATGTATACCAAACTTGTATTTGGTCACTTTTATATATATTGATTAGGTTCCTTTAGTTTCTATTTATTTCAAATTTTCCATTTACTATTCTTGAAAAGGGAATTTTATCCGTTTAGTCTAATATGGATTTAATATTTTAAATCTCTTATGATCAGGCTAATCTTTACGATTTATAATTTAATCAAATTAACAGTCTAATATCCAATAATAATATCATGCAATAACAATCACAAAACTCAAGTCAAAACAAGATCTCTCTTCCTAAAATAAATCCTATAATTCTAACTAACGAGCACATGTTCCCATTATAAGCACCTCATTTTTGCACCTCCCAGAAGTGCCGAAATGAAAACCTTAACTGAAAAGTCAAACCCTAAGGGGACAAAAGTTAACTTTTTGATCAAGTGCTAATCTACCACCATGCTCCTTCCCATTGATTAGGAATTCCGATACGGTTTTGACGCAACTAAGTTTGCTCAAATCGGGGTTCGGATGAAGGAGTTATGAGTCGGTCAAACCCTGGGGGAGCAGAAATTGACTTTTTGCTCAACCCCAGATTAGTTGCCCAAACCTATCCCAGTAGATATAGAATCTTGACACGATTCTGACGCAATTGAATTTGCCAGAATCGGGGTCCGGATCAGGAAGTTATGAGCAAATTAAGATTCTGGGAGTGGTTTCGGCTTCCTGCTCAAAACTTGAATTTGCAACAATACTCTATCCCAGTGGATAAAGGATGCCGACCCGGTTCCAACGCAACTGAATTTGCCAAAATCAAAGAACAGATGAAAAATCTGTGAGTAGTTCAAAATCTAGGGCAAATTTGCAGAAAACTACCCACATGGCAAATGTGCAGAAATCTGCCACGTGGTGAAGAAAGTACGAAAAGGACAACAAATAAAAATATCTTGAATATAATAATATTATTTCTAAAATATCTTGTATATAATAATAATATTTTTAAAATATCTTGAATATAATAATAAAAAAAAGTAATGATGGGGAGAGAGAGAGAGAAGAGACCCATGTAAAACCCCGAATTTTCCTTAAATAATAAATTAAATTAATAAATAATATTACTGAGAGTTATAATTGATGGAAATATTTTATTATTGTAGGGGATGATCTAATTAGTAGAGATCCAGAATTAGACGCAGATCTGACCGTCCGATCATGAGATATCGAGGTATGTATTCTGATTGAACGTGTGTATGGAGTTTTGTGTATGTGAGATACATGGGATTGGAGAGTATAAATACCAATTAAAATAACCTAAAACTTACATCTCATATTTTCGCTTGTCAACTTCAGCCGCAAGCGACAAGCGACCGAACGACTGAAGGAGAAGAAGGAGGAAGAAAGGTCTGGTTTTTGGAGTTCTTCGTCGTCCGGGGGTTATATCATGTCTGTGAGTGTAGTTGGTTGGAGAAGAAGGAGAAGCACGCACGTTTAAGAGGTAGGTGACACCGTTTACACTCGTTTTTTTATTTAACGTTCGTTTAATCTTCAAACCATGTTTTTATGATGTAGATATACGTATGATGCATGATATAATCATTATAAGTATTATGGGATTGCTTAGAATAGGAAAAATCACGTTTTGGAAGTGTTTCTGTTCGATTTTGGATGACCGCTGACCTCGACGATCATCGGCGATCCTCGGCGCTAGTTAAAAATATTAGACCGCCGAAGACCCCTGGAAGACGTACCGTTGGCGTTTGATTTTGAACTACCGCCGATCACAGACCACCGGGGTGATCCTGAGCGATCCTAGGCGCTCTGTTCAGATTTCGCAAATTTTTGAAATTTCAAAGCCTGATTCAATTCCAAACTATTTTTAGACAATTTTAATGATTAAATAAGATGTTTTAAGATTAAAATAAATTATCTAATTCCCTGTTTTAAAGAAAAATAAATTAGGAAGATATTTAGGACATTAGTTGCCAAATTTTGAAAGAAATGGAGAAACCTAGTTTTTGGAAAACCTAACTAGTATTTAATTACTAGAACATCTTTTAAACTACACTATAAACCAAAAAACTTCATAAAGAGAATTCAAAACTCATATGACCGAATATTGAAGTAATTGACAGATTTAACCTTTATATGCCGCTAGACACCAACCCTTATAGAAATATTATATTTTAGAGAATTTTAGAGTCTAGTGGGCATAGCTAGTTATGGATCCATAGTTGTTGCTAGATAGCTGAGGGATATGTCATTTGGGTTGAGTTACTCCTATATGCGACGTGCTTCCTTTGCAAGTTAGTTTGTTTGGGAAGGTCCTATGTCTGGAGGGACACCTCGGTGAGCCGCTGGTGATTCCCTATACATGTGGATAAGCGACCATCTCCATGTATTGATTCTGGTGCTGCATGCTGGTGGTACATGCCAACTCTGATGGGTACGTGTGCAATAAGTCAGTGACTATGGCTCTTGTCTAAGCTGGCTGCATGGGACTTGAGTATCATTAGTAGCATTGCTCCTAAGTCGCACGGTGGTATAGCAATTGGTTGAGAATCATCTCAAAAGGTTTATCTATCTTTGTGAGTCCTACAATGACACTGAAATCATAACTCTTGATATTATTATTGAATACATGCTGGAGGCATGCGATTGGGATATTGATCGGATGTTATTGCTTAGTGCATCCTAGTAATATGTGGATCATGTTATCGATCTTGTTATTGGATTCTTATATTAAAACTTGCTGAAATTCATTTCTAGAACTGTTTATCGAACTGTTTTGTATTCATGACTGATATGAATGATTATATGATCCTGATTAGTCGATATTGCTTAATCGTGCATGAACTATTATTTTAATTATATGAACTGTTTAATCATGCATGTGTTACCTACTGGGATATTCGTATCTCACCCTACTTTCATTTCATTTGTCAGCTGATACGCGAGAGGGGGATCTTAGTGATTTCCAGGGAGAGGTAGCTAAGTATACACCGAAGGATTACTTTTATCCGGATCTTGTTTGAGGTGGATGATTGATTTAGACTTAGTCATATTTGATAGACTATTTTTCATTTGGATTTGATGTACTAGAGAGATGAGAGATATAGTAACCATTTTATTTTACCAGACTTTGATATTATTGATTGATGATCAACTTCAATGTTTATTTGAGGATTTTAGACTACACTTCCGCACATACTTGTTTCCGCACTCTGATAGGATAATAAAGTGAATGGATTATTTAATTCTATTGTATGGTATATTATTGATGATGTATTTGATATGGGCCAGTAACACCTCGGATTTGGTTATTGAACTGAATTCGGGTTGTTACAGTAGCGAACCGGGTTCGGGTCAGGTGCCGATTTGTACTGACCCGGGTTCGGGGCATTACAACCCACGTGGGGTCTCTCTCCCTCTTTCCACCATGTGCCTTTTTCCCCCATGCATTTGCCCCATGCATCCCTCCCCCATGTGCATCTCCCCCATGCATCTCCCCCATGACTCACTCCTCCATGTGCCTCTCTCTCTCTCTCTCCCCCATGTGTCTCTCCACCATGCATCTCCCACATGTACCTACCCCATTTATCTCTCCCATTTCCCACACTCCCCCAAACACAACTCCATATGTCCACTCACTTTTTTTGACTCATCCATCTCTCCCAACTCTCTCCAAGCTCTCTCCCAAAAAAGGAAAGAAAACCCTTCCTCCACTCTCCAAGCACCCCAAACCCTTCCCAATCACTTCCCAACCACTTCTACTTCACTTCTAGCTCAAGGAGGAGGCTTGGAAGAACATTGGAAGCAAATGAGGTGCTTCTAAGTTGCTGTTTTCACCTCAAGGGACTTCAACAACACTCAAGGAAGGCTTTAAATCATCAAGGTAAGCGTTCCTATCATGCTTTGTTTAACATAGTTGAAGATGAAGGGATTATGAGCATGTGGAGACATTCCTACTTTTACTTTCCCTTTTCTCTTCCTTGTCAAGTGGTTAAACTCCCATGGTAAGGGGAGGTGATTCGGTCAACAAAATGGGAGGTGAAAGGCTATGTTAGTATGGTTAGGGTTTGTCCTTCAAAGCATGTCCCCCCATACCTCCCTTGCTATACTTTTTATCAAATAATGAGGGGCGCATGTTCCCCTCCTCTTCTAGTCCAATGTACCCCATTAAAGACCCCTTTTCCCTTCTTTATTTGCTCACTAAATTATTTATGAACATGCTTTAATATGATGCCATGCTAGGAAGTGGATGTATGAGCTTGTATGCGTAGGTAACTCACACACACACTTCATCATGCCAAGGGGGTGCACCCACACCACCAAAATATTTGCATAGCACCCTTGGGTGTCAAGACCATGTCCCCCTCACCCCCCTCCTAGCTACTGTTTTCAATTACTTGGCATGCTCCCCTCCCCTCTTTACCCACACCCACATGCACATACATAGTACCCTTAGGAAGCATGCTCGGCCCTCCCCCCTTTGTCTCATTCTCTTTGTATGCAAGCATGAGCACATGCACACACCTTTCTATCTACTGTTTCAGAGTATGCTTCCTCTCTTATTCAAATGCATGGATTGACATATTTGTATGCATGAATACGTGGTTTGGCCGTGAGACTAGTGCAAAGGGCCTATCGGGCCTGCCCTCTTGCTTTTCCCATGGAGGAGAAGGGGTGCACTTGGCATGAGAACAGGGACACCTAAGGTCCCTGTTCCAAAGCTGGAATTCTATCTCAAATGGGAGGAAGGAAGGCTCCAAGCCTTGGCCTTCTCTTCCCTTGCCAAGGAAAACCAAGAAAGTGGCCAAATGGGGGTATCCCCTTCGTTTCCAAACCACTGTGGGCCCACACAGGGGCCCACACAACCCCTAGACAATCTCCAGAAACCCAAGATACCAACCCCCTTTTAAAAATCCCAAAAAAGACCTTTTTAGGCTTGCCCGAAAACTTAGTTCGGGCAAGCTGTTTTTTTAGTCTAACCGAAATAACATTTTGGTTACACATTTTTTTTAAGTGTAGCAAAAATGTTATTTCGGATACACATGTTTTTTTGTGTGGCCGAAATGTAATTTCAGCCACACATAGTAAACCCTAATTTAGGGTTGTTTTAGCCCCTTTGCCATTCCCAACTTATTTTCAATTAAACAAAGACAACCAATAGGGTCTTTGGGTCAACGCGAGACCCAAAATGGGCCTTGGACCCATTGGGTCCAACTGGAGCACATGTGGGCCTTCCAACGGGGCCCACCCAGTCCAATGAACATGCCTTGGTTGAATATCCAACAAAATAATTTAATTAAATGGGCCATACCATTTCAGGCCCAGCCAAGAGCCCAATTTGAAGCATGTTGGCTAGATTAGGTCTGGTTTGGCCGTGACCATGGGCTTGGGCCTGTCGGGCCCCCACTTCCTTCTCAAGGAAAGCCCACTCACCAGTGAGGAAAGGGGACCCAAAACCCTAACCTGAAAAGCCTTGGGCTTTCAAGCCCAAGCCTAGGACATAGGCCCCAAGCCCATGCCTAGCCCATTTGGAAAAAACTTAACAAAGATAAATTAAGTTACAAGGCAACCCTTGTGTGGCCCACCCAATGGGCCCACAGACCATCTAAGCCCACCAATTAAACTTGAACCTTAAAATCCCTTATCTGAACCCTAAGTAAAATTAACCAAAAAACCAACTAAACCTTAACGAGCTTCTTAGGGTTAGAACAAAGCCCATCCACAGGGACATGTGGGCTAAAGCTTAGCCCACCCAGGGATCTGCGGGCCTTCCAACGGGGCCCGCTGTAACGCTCCGAACCCGGGTCAGTGCAAACCGACACCCAACCCGAACCCAGTTCGCTACTGTAACAACCCAAGTCCGGTTCAACAACCAAACTCGAGGTGTTACTACGAAGCTGGGGTCAGATACAAACAAAGAATCACAATAAACTTTAAAACTAGTTAATTACATCAGAGTTCTGGTGGAAAATAAAACAATTATTTATTCAATTTAATCCTTTCAGTTTACAATAACATTTGTATAATCAACATGTGAACATTAATATCAATTACAATTCTACCCATCAAATAAAACCCCATCTTCGTGATCTCTCCAAGCAAACCTGAAAAATAGGGGAAAATGGAGTGAGATTTAAATCTCAGCAAGTAGTAGGTGCATGCAATTAGAAACAGTCTAATGTAAGCAAATAGTCATGAGGTATGCAATTAATCAACGATAAGGCGATGAGTTCAAATTATCGATGGCAATCCAAATAAAGCGATAAAACAGATAATCATGCATAAATACCAACAATAAGATGTTATCGAGGTAAAACCAACCAAAGCGATAAAACATGTGCCATTGCAGGACTCACAAAGATGATAAGTATTTGAGATGACACTCGACCAAATGCTATACCACTGTGCGGCTTAAGGGCGAAGCTACTAAGACACTCAAACCCGTGAAGCTCACCTTAGATAAGAGCCGTAGTCATCGACTTATTGCGCACGAACTCAATAGAGTTGGCATGTACCACCAACATGCAGCACCGAAATCAATACATGGAGGTGACCGCTTATCCACTTGTACAGGGAATCACCAGCGGAGCACCGGGGTGTCCCTCCAGACATAGGACCTTCCAGAGCAAACTAACTTGCAAAGGAAGCGTGCTCACACATAGGAGTAACTCAACCCAAACAAAATACCAATTAGCTAACCAGCCAAACTATGGATCCATATACAGCTAAGCCCACTGACATAAACCACGATAAAACAACATACGGGAGGATACGCTACTGTAGGAGGCATACACACCTTTACCCGTAAAAGATTGCACATCTCTACACAGAGGATCACCCATCTCTGGCGTAAAAGCTAGTATCAACTCAACCACCGAAGCCGTATCACCCAACGGTAAAAGAAAAGCGAATAACATCATACCACATACCAATGCATACCCAAATATTCAATTCCAAGAAAAAACCATGATTCTATCCTTAAAAATCCAAATAAAGCCTTTTTCAGAATAACATATGCAATTTCCCAATTATATTCAAAATAAAACTCATGTATCATAAATCCAATAAAATCTGAGTTCGTGCAATTCCAAAAACCAGTATTCATATTTAAAGTACAATCCAAAAGTAATTCAAGTCTTGTTTAGAGTTTTCTTTATTAATCCCTTTATTAAAATCCAATTTCCCATCTTAATACCTAAGATAGTTTTTATTTCAATTTTCTGTATTTATAATTTCTAGCATATTCTACAAACCTAAAATATAGTTTAGAAGATTTTTTTAATCCATAAATACAAGCTAGTATTATTCCCATTGTTGTTACCTTCAATTTAGTCCCTTTCATATTCTATCCTATCCTTAGAACTTCCAATTACTTGGTTATTTACAAAATATAATTTTATAAAATTATATACCTCAATTAGGTCCTTAATAAGTTGATAAAATAATTATCTTACTAGAAAAATTACTACGTATTTAATTGTATCACAAAAATCCCAAAATTCTGAATTTTCTAAAGAGAGCGCCTACCTCTGCAAGCTAGGCGGTCTTGGGAAGTCCTAGGCTCTCGTGTAAATTTCTGCTGTAAATTTCCAGATTTACCAAGTTCGGATTTTTAGGCTTTTGCTATAATTTTCATTGGTCTAAATTAATATACTAACATTCTAAATCATACATAATGCCCTCTAGATTAATTTGTTTCAATTAAATACCATCTTACGATTATTTTCATGATCAAACCAAGTTTTCTTCATTACTTTAACAAATCCTTCAAGAATACAAAATCCTATAATATAAAACATTTGATTCCATGTAAATCCAGTTTTGACTAATCCATTCAAACCATATTAAATCATAGAAAATGAAACCATGCAAGTCCTCCAGTTTTCAAGGGTTACTACTTGCTTTATATGCTAAAAATCCATCTTCCATTGAAGTTTCTAATTCTAAACCCAACTTCTGCTTCCAAACGCACCAACCTAGAGTTCTCTAATTCCAATCTCCACTGTTCACATTGTAGTTCCATCAGTGAAGATCAAAACCTCCAAATTTTAAGTCGATCCACCTTACGGATTTTTCCCCATCGCGATTTGATGGAGACTGGCCGGACATCTCCAACAACCTTCTTCTTCCTTCCTCTCCCCCTTTTCTCTCATTATAAAACCCACGAAAATTCTCTCTTGTCTCACCTTACTCTCCTATTTATACTTGGCTTTAGAAGTCCTAAACCAACCCTAATAGGCTCCTTTAATTTACTGCGAATCCTCTGTGCCCATTAGGTGTGCCGGTATTGTATGCCGCCTATAGGCACATGCCATGTGGAGGAGAGAGTGTGTTAATGCACTCTTCCTATTGGCGGCATACAATACCGGCACACATAATGGGCATAGAGGATTTCCAGTACCTTTAATTGGGCTAACCCAAGCAAGGTGTAATTAAAGTCTAACTCCTAATTAATTCCTACTTTTCCTCCACCTTCTATTTTTCTACCAAACAATACTAATCAAATCTCTTATTATCTAGACTCCTCCTTGCAACCTAATTTCGTACCTAACACTCACTTAAATCCTAAATATTACCTAAAACCCAAATTAAGTTACTTTTCTCCCAATTAAGACCCGAATTTACCTAATTACCCTTTTTCCCACTTTATGCCTTAATTATCACTATTTTATTTCTAACTTGACTTAATAAATTATTTCCTTCTATTTTCTAACCTTAATTATCATTTAATGATTTATTTCATAAATTACCCTTTCTGAAAATTACCAAAATACCCTTTTACCCTTTTAGGCTAATTTCATTAGAATTCCTTCTTTATTTACAACTTAATACTTATCTGAATTACTTATCCTCTAAATCTTCACTTTTTATTTTAACTAGGACTTAAACTCATATTTCCTTTTATTTATTATTTACACCCGCCCAACCAGACCAACCTCACTTAAAACAAAGAAGATAAAATCCAATAAAGGGGACCCACACCACTCATGTGGTCCCCACTAGACTTAACAAAGAGTGCATGTTCAGCTTCAGAATTGGGTGAGATAGACCAAGTTGACTCAAACCGTAAAACCCCGAATTTTCCTTAAATAATAAATTAAATTAATAAATAATATTGGTGAGAGTTATAATTGATAGAAATAATTTATTATTGTAGGGGATGATTTAATTAGTGGAGATCCAGAATTAGACGCAGATCTGACCGTCCGATCATGAGATATCAAGGTATCTATTCTGATTGGGCGTGTGTATGGAATTTGGTATAGGTGAGACACATGGGATAAGTGAGTAAGTATTAGTTTAATAACCTAAATTTATACGCGCGTATTCTCGCTCGTATTGATCAGCCGCAAGCGACAAGCGACCGAAGGAGAAGAAGAAGAAGAGGAAGAAGAAAAGCTTGGGTTTTTGGAGTTCTTCATCTTCCAGAGTGTTGCTGGGTGATAGAGAAGCGTGGTTGAGAGAAGAGAGGAAGAGGAACCTTCGTTCAAGAGGTAGGTGACACCGTTTACATGGGTTTTTGGCTTTACATGTGATTAATCGACAAAAGCATGTTTTTATTGTATGTAATGATGTATATATGTTGATAATCATGTTATATATATGTTAGAATGAGTTTAGACGAGAAAAATCATGATTTGGAACTAATTCTGATCGTTTTCGAACGACCGCCGACCTTGACTGTTTTCGGCGATCGTCGGCGATCTTAGGCGCTCTTATTAAATCTCAGACCGCCGTAGACCGCTTGAAGACTTATCGTAGGCGTTCGATTTTGAACTACCGCCGACCACAGACCGCCGGGGCGATCCTGAGCGATCCTAGGCGCTCTGCTCAGATTTTGCAGATTTTCATAATTTTACACCCTGATTCAATTCTAAACTATTTTTAGACAATTTTAATGATTAAATAAGATGTTTTAAGACCAAAATAAACTATCTAATTCCTTGTTTTACAGAAAAATAAATTAGGAAGGTATTTAGGACATTAGTTGCCAAACTTTGAAAGAAATGGAGAAACCTAGTTTTTGGAAAACCTAACTTGTATTTCACTACTAGAACATCTTCTAAATGACACTATAAACCAGAAAACTATATAAAGAGAATTTAGAACTCAGATGACCGAATTTTGAAGTGATTGACAAATTTAACCTTTATATGTCGCTAGGCACCAACCCTTATAGAAATATTATATTTTAGGGAATTTTTGGAGTCTAGTGGGCATAGCTGGTTATGGATCCATAGTTGTAGCTAGATAGCTGAGGGATATGTCATTTGGGTTGAATTACTCCTATATGCGACGCGCTTCCTTTGCAAGTTAGTTTGTCTGGGAAGGTCCTATGTCTGGAGGGACACTCCGGTGAGCCACTTGTGATTCCCTGTACATGTGGATAAGCGACCATCTCCATGTATTGATTCTGGTGCTGCATGCTGGTGGTACATGCCAACTCTGATGGGTTCGTGTGCAATAAGTCAGTGACTACGGCTCTTGTCTAAGCTGCGCTACATGGGACTTGAGTATCATTAGTAGCATTGCTCCTAAGTCACACGGTGGTATAGCAATTGGTTGAGAATCATCTCAAAAGGTTTATCTATTTTTGTGAGTCCTACAATGACACTGAAATTATAACTCTTGATATTATTATTGAATACATGCTGGAGGCATGCGATTGGGATATTGATCGGATGTTACTACTTAGTGCATCCTAGTAATGTGTGGATCATGTTATCGATCTTGTTATTGGATTCTTATATTAAAACTTGCTGAAATTCATTTCTAGAACTGTTTATCGAACTGTTTTGTATTCATGACTGATATGAATGATTATACGATCCTGATTAGTCGATATTGCTTAATCGTGCATGAACTATTACTTTACTTATATGAATTGTTTAATCATGCATGTGTTACCTACTGGGATATTCGTATCTCACCCTATTTTTATTTCATTTTTCAGCTGATACGCGAGAGGGGGATCTTAGTGATTTCCAGGGAGAGATAGCTGAGTATACACCGGAGGATTACTTTTATCCAGATCTTGTTTGAGGTGGATGAATGTTATAGACTTAGCACTTTTGACTAGATTATTATTATTCATTTGGATTTGATGTATTAGAGAGATGAGAGTGAGATAGTAACCAGTTTATTTTACCAGACCTAATATTAATGATTGATGATCAAACTATATGTTCATTGAGGATTTTAAACTACACTTCCGCACATACTTGTTTCCGCAACTCTGATAGTATTATAAAGTGAATGGATTTTAATTCTTTGGTCTGGTATATTATTGATGTTGTATTTGATATGGGCCAGTAACACCTCGGATTTGGTTGTTGAACTAAATTCGGGTTGTTACAGTAGCAAACTGGGTTCGGGTTGGGTGCCGGTTTGCACTGACCCGGGTTCGGGGCGTTACACAAACCAGGGAAACTCGTGGGACCCGTTACCCAACAGGTGGACCGGGGTGTCTACGGACTTCACCGAACCCTAACCGAGACCTTTCACAGAATCTTAAGCTGCAGACCAGCCTAATAGACAAACATATTCACCTAGATGTTTGTCTGCACCCCATCAGACAGTGATGACTCCAAATCCCCGATTTACCCCCTGAAAGGAGGCACACACTCCCGTACGCATCGCGGTGCAGCGTTCCCGACACACGCACACCCACTACCCACTACCCACCTAAGAATTTACTTCCTAGGTTTAGGAATTCTATATGCTCTGATACCATCTCTATAACACCCCGGATTCAGTTCAAATAACCAAACCCGAAGTGTTAGTGAAAATGGACCAGAAAAAACTAAAATTTAAGAGGGAATTTAAATTTTTTAATCTTTATCAGAGTACAATTGGACGCATAGCATAATTAATCCAATTTAAATAAATTAATTTACAATAGGAAATTCTTTAATCTGAATTAGTTCTAGAGTCATAACTACAATTCTACCCATGAGTACACTACCCCAAACTTGACGATCTCTCCAAGCATATCTGAAAAATAGGAAAAACCGGAATGAGATATAAATCTCAACAAGTAGCAAGGTGCATGCATTAAAAATACTGATATTTATTTAATTAAAAATTTTGAAAATTTCGAGGTCTTACATCCTTCCCTCCTAAAAGAAAACTTTTGTCCTTGAAATTTACCTTGCAACTCTGGAAACAAGTGTGGATACTTCTTCTTCATTTCCGACTCCAATCCCCAAGTGGCCTCCTCTGTCATATGGTTCTGCCATAACACCTTTTTAAAATCCTGAATTTTTAATAACATTAAAAAAATTAGATTTTATGGTTGTTAAATTAGTTTAATCAATGGTTAATTCAGGTAGATGAGGAGTAAGGCCATTTTCGGGAATTTTAGCAAATCGGAGATTATGATAGATTCAATTAAGTGATGATGTTTTTTTTAGCAGAGTGGCAAATCATCTGATCAAGGCTAATAAGGTGAATGTGTAGGATTTTCGATGGAGCGGCGCTCCAGCTGATCATGAAGTAGGAGGAGTTGAAGAGACCAATCTGAGCGCACTATAAATTGGCTCATTGTGCACTGATTAGGTTCGTCTGTTCATCGTTGGAGAATTCTGAGCAACAGAAGGTTTGATCAGAGTTCTGAGAAGAGAAATCTAACTTTCGAAAGGTGAGTTGAATCATTGGATCTGAAGGAAGAGAGAGCTCTGTTCGTAGAAGAAATTGCGTTTGATCTATTAGATCAGAATTCATTCAATCTTCAGTTCAGATCAGGTAAGATCATTTTAGTGATGAATTTAGTCTAATCTGGTTAGGTTTATCAAGGAATCAATGTAGGAATTAGATCAAATATTAAATTAGAGTTTTTTGCAAATTTCAGTTCGTCAGAAGGAGATTAGGCATTAGGAGTTGTTCGGCCATTGCTTGTTTGTTGAAGTTGGATTCTAGCAAAATTCAGGCAAGTAGCACTTTCGAGATTTGTTTGATTGATTAAATCGTATAGTTAGAATTTCATTTGATGTTGTATGTGTTGAAAACGTCTGTGGTGATTGTTAATGGCGTCTAAGATCATGGAGAATGATTCTATGCTCAGATTAATTTCATTTATACATCATGTAGTTGTTTAGACATATAAGTATGTGTAGGAAATGTTTTGAATTGAAATAATCAGGTTAGTCTATGAATAATCGGAATTGCCGGAAGTAAAGGGTGAGTTTTGGCATAGGTGCCCAGGAGTGCTTACCAGTGCCTACCTTAGAAGGTAGGCGCTGGTTCAAATCTTGAGAGGATGCTCAGGGGTGCCTACCTCTAGCAGTAGGCGCCCTCTCTCTAAAAATGAGTGTAGTGCGGCTATTTTGTGGAGTCTATATTTATTTAGTTTCTCACCCTTAAATACTATTTGTGCAACCTCAATAAACACTAGCAAGGTGCTGTAGGGAACTTTAAGTGAATTCTTTATACTAAATTAATATGGAGGAACCACCAGTAGATAATCTGGTTGGGTTTCAAAATAGTTTCAGCAAAGATGTAATATAGGAAGTATTCGCTAAATTTGAACGATGCATGACCGGATTAAATTCAATTATCAATAATTTTATAATTGAAGGATGGAGAAGTATAAACTTAGTTTTATTGAATATAAATCTTAGTTCAGATCTGTAAAATTTTGTCCAGGTGTAAAACCCTGAATTTTCCTTAAATATTAAAATAAATTAATAAATAATATCTTTGGGAATTCTAATTGATGGAAATATTTTATTAATGTAGGAGATGATATAATTAGTGGAGATCCAGAGTTGGACACAGATCCGACCGTCCGATCATGAGATATCGAGGTATGATTCATATTTTAAGTTGATGTGTTCTGATTGGGCAGTGTGTATAGGAAAGTGTGTAAGTGAGCTACGTGGGATCAAGGAGTATATATAATAGTTTAATAACCTAAACTCATACGATTGGTATTCTCGTTCATATACTACAGCCGCAAGCGACAAACCTTGAGTGAGCGACCGAGAATGACTGGGAGAAGAAGAAGGAGGAAGAGAGGACTTGGTCTTGTGTTCTTCATCATCCAGAGCATTGCTTGGTGTTGGAGTATCATTGTTTAGAGAAGAGGAGAAGAAACAATCGTGGAAAAGAGGTAGGAGACACTGTTTTCGTTCGTTTTTGGATTTACGTTCGTTTAATCTCCAAAGCATGTTTTTACATGATATATTGATGTATTTAGTTTGATAACAATGTTATATGTATGATAGAATGATAGTGGATGAGAAAAATCACGTTTTGAAACTGTTTCTGTTCGTTTTTGGGGGATCGCCGACCTCAACTGTGCTCGGCGATCCTCGGCGCTAGTTAAAAATTTTAGACCGCCGAAGATCGCTTGAAGACTTATCATCGGCGACTTGTTTTGCACTACCACCAACCTTTGACCGCTGGGGCGATCCTAGGTGCTCTGTGCAGAATTTGCAGATTTTTGTAATTTCGAACCTGATTCAATTCCAAATTATTTTTAGACAATTTTAACGATTAATTAAGATGTTTTAAGACCAAAATAAATTATCTAATTCCCTGTTTTATAGAAAAATAAATTAGGAAGATATTTAGGACATTAGTTGCCAAACTTTGAACGTAATTGAGAAATCTAGTTTTTGGAAAACTTGACTATTATTTAATTACCAGAACATCTTTTAAACTACACTATAATTCAGAGAATTACAGAAAGAGAATTCATATCATAAATTCAAAACTCAGTTAATCCGAATATTGCAGTAATTGACAGATTTAACCTTTATATGCCGCTAGACACCAACCCTTATAGAAATATTATATGTTAGGGAATTTTGGAGTCTAGTGGGCATAGCTGGTTATGGATCCATAGTTGTAGCTAGATAGCTGAGGGATATGTCATTTGGGTTGAGTTTCTCCCTTGTGCGACGCGCTTTCTTTGCAAGTTAGTTTGTCTGGGAAAGTCCTATGTCTGGAGGGACACCCCGGTGAGCCGTTGGTACATGCCAACTCTGATGGGTAAGCGACCATCTCCATGTATTGATTCTGGTGCTGCATGCTGGTGGTACATGCCAACTCTGATGGGTACGTGTGCAATAAGTCAGTGACTACGGCTCTTGTCTAAGCTGCGCTGCATGGGACTTGAGTATCATTAGTAGCATTGCTCCTAAGACGCACGCTGGTATAGTGATTGGTCGAGAGTCATCTCAAAAGGTTTATCTATCTTTGTGAGTTCTACAATGACACTAAAATCACAAACACTTATTATTATTGTATACATGTTGGAGGCATGTGATTGAGACATTGATCGGATGTGACTGTTACTGATTCTGAATTATGTTATTGATTCTGATATTGGATTCTTATAATAGAACTTGCTGAAATTCATCTTTAGAATTGTTTATCATACTGTTTTGTATTCATGAATGATACGGATGATTATACAAGCCTGCTTAGTCGATATTGTTTAATCGTGCATGAACTGTTATTTTACTTATATGAACTGTTTAAACATGCATGTGTTACCTACTGGGATATTCGTATCTCACCCTACTTTTATTTCATTTTTCAGCTGATACGCGAGAAGGGGATCATAGTGATTTCTTGGGAGAGGTAGCTGAGTATTCACCGGAGGATTACTTTTACCCAGATATTGTCTAAGGTGGAGGATTGATATAGACTTAGTTATTTTTTACTAGACTATTATTCATTTGGTTTGATGTACTAGAGAGATGAGAGATATAGTAACCATTTTATTTTTACCAGACTTTGATATTAATGTTGATGATTAACTATATTAGTTCTTGAGGATTTTAGACTACACTTCCGCACATATTTGTTCCGCACTCTGATAGTTAATTAATTTAATGGATTATTTAATTCTTTAGTCTGGTATATTCTTAATGTATATTTGATATGGGCTAGTAACACCTCGGATTTGGTTGTTGAACTGAATTCAGGTTGTTACAGTAGCGAACCGGGTTCGGGTCAGGTGCCAATTTGCACTGACCCGGGTTCGGGGCGTTACACTAGGCGCCAGTCATTGAATTCTAACCAGGTGCGGCTAAGTTCATATAAGCATGTTTTGGGTTTAACCTCTAAAATACTACTCCCTGGTATCGAAATGAGTGCTGATGTTATTTTGAAGTGGTCTTTATAAATGAATGCCTACAATCATAAGTAGGAAGGATCGTACAAAATCCTGATTAGTACTTGAGATTTCCTGATTAGTACTTGAGTAATCGATGATCACCTTTGCTGTTTGATTTTTTTCTATAAAATCCTGATTAGAACTTGAGATTTCAAATTTTGTAACATTAAATAGGCTGGAATTTGGTTAACTTTTATACGTTGGACAGATCGTACAAAATGGGCATTTCGTGAGACTTTTGCATAAGATGTGGTTTAATATTGGCCTTTGGACTTGCTTTCTGTATAATGTATTTAACCTTTGGAATTTCATATTGAAGTATTATTTATTTGCGCCGGAATTTATTGAAATTATTGTGATGGATCAGATTTGAATGCATTGTATATTTCATGAATGATTTTGATTTACTTGAATATTGTTTTGATATCGGCAGTTGGTTTTGGGATTACCATCGTTTTGTTTTTGGGAATTTAATTGAGATAGTATCTTGGAAACTCCATGAAGGAGTAGGTTGGTCCTGAGTGACCCATGTTATGTTTTATCGCACTTGGCTATATTTTGCTTACACATCGGAATACTTCTTGGTTTGCATCGAGGCCTTTGTTTCACTGCTTGGTTTTGCTTAAGCTATTTAGAGCTTAGCTTGTTATGGATCCATAATTTAGCTAGTAAGTGGAGTTTGTCTAACTTTGTTTGGTTAAAGTCTAGTCTCCTTAATGCGTTTCCTCTATCTGGAGAGGCCTTACATGAGGGAAATGCTGCAAGTCTAAGTCTATTTCCCCTTGAATGCGTTTCCTCCAGGATAGAGAGGCCTTCCATGAGGGAAGTGCTGCAGCAACTCCGTTTCCACCCTAGAGAGGGTGAGGTCTAGTATTGGCATCAGATTCGACAGTGGTTTCAGATTGGATTTTATCCGTTTCTACCTTGGAGAGGGTGAGGTCTTGTGCATTCACCAAGCGGCAATGATATTGGAATCAGATTGCAGTGGTATCAAATTCGGCAGACTTTCTTAGACTAGATTGTTTGGAGATAGAACTTAACCTTATAAAGTGGTCCAATTTCACGAGTCCCACCATACTATGTCATTTGAAATTGATTTGGTTATTTGAATTTGTTTTTGCCAGATTAGTCGGATTATTCCTGTTTCTCGGTAAACTTATATGTTTGCAAATCATCTATGTTTTAGAACTGAATAAAATTTATTTGAGAATTCATGTGCTACTGGTTGAGATATTTGTGTCTCACACCATTTTGTTTTGTTTTGTTTTCAGATCTTGGAAAGGACGATATCAGCGGGTAAAGGTTTAGATCATGCGAGTATTGGAATGTATGTAAGGTATTTTATTTGAGTTGGGTTTTAGTTGACTCTGATTATATATTTAATTGTTTGTTCATGTTTTCCTTACTCTGATATAGCGATTATGTGTGGAAAAGTAACCCTTCGGTAACGAGTTACAGTTTAGTTCACTAGTGGGATTAGCTTCGTACAAAGGACTTGTTCACGTCTATCCAAAATCTGAACTAGATGCTCCTCATATGACAAGTCCTCATACACCACTAGTGGCTCATACTGAATGATGTGGGTGGGTGTAAGCACCTCATTTTTGCATCTCCGAGAAGTGCTAAAAATAAAAACCCTAACAGAAAAGTCAAACCCTGAGGAAACAAAAGTTGACTTTTTTATCAGGTGCAAATCAACTGCCATGCCCTATGTCAATGGGTAGGAAATTCCGACATGATTCCGACGCAACTGAGTTTTCCGAAATCGGGGTCCAAATGAAGGATCTATGGGCAGAGCAAGCCCCGAGCGAGCAGAAATTGACTTTCTGCTCAAACCCAGATTAACTACTATCTCTGTCCCAAAAGAGATTGACTTTCTGCTCAAGCCCTGAAAGAAAATTCCAACACGATTCCGATGCAATTGAGTTTGCTAGAATCGGGGTCTGAATCAGGGGGATATGAACAAATTAAAATTCCGAGCGCGGTTTCGGCGTTCTGCTAAATACTTGAATTTATTGCAAAACCCTATCACAATGGGTAGAGGATTTCGACCCGGTTTCAGTGCAACTGAGTTTGCCAGAATCGGAGCTCGGATGATAGAGTTATGAGCAATTCAGGCTTTAGGGCAGAATTGCCAAAAGCTGCCCATGTGGCAAGAGTGCAGAAATCTGCCACATGGCGAAGAAAGGACAAAAGGACAAAGAAAAGAAAATATCTCAAATATAATATTAGTATTCTAAAAATATCTTGAATAAAATAATGTTTTTACAAAATATCTCATTTTTCATAATTAAAATAATTAAAAAATACAAAATTCTGATTCTCTCAGTAAGAGAGAGAATCTAGTCAAATCAATCAGATCAGGGGCAAATCCGGAAGAAATCATCTTTTTTATAAAATAACCGAAATTAAATTTCGGTTCTAAGGGATAAGATTTCAGATTTTCCGACAAATTTTCTGATCTTATCCCTGCATTTCATGATTGCATGTCGGAAATAGGTGTAACTGAAATTTAATTTCTGTTACACATAAATATGGTGTAACCGAAATTCAATTCTGGTTACACCCTTTTAGGCTATAAAAGGGGGTTTGGCAGCCCCCATGCAAGGGGAGCTATTTTCCCACTTTGAGCTCTCCCCTCTCTCCTTCCCCAGCACGACCACCTCCCCTCCACCCTTTCATTCCCTTCTAAGCCTATTAAATCCCTTCTACACCCCATCCCTCTTCCTTCTTTCTTCTTCCCCCTTTCACTAAAGACCTTGGAGAAGGATTGGAGGACTTGTGAAGCAAAAGAAGAGGCCATCTTGCTGTCCAACCTCATTCAAGTTGATCTCTAATCCCCCAAGGTAAGATCCTTGGTGAGTTTTATTGTACATATGTGAAAATGGGTGTGATTTAAGCATATTGGACTACTTGTGTTCTCCATGTGTTATCTTCCTTTGCTTTAATGCCTATTTGATCTCATGATCTCCTTCCTCTCAAGAAGAAAACTCCTCCTGGTAAGGATGGGGTTTGGTTAAAAGAAACGAGAGGTGCGTGGTCGTATTAACATGAGTTAGGATAGATTTTAAGGGTATGTCTCTCTTTGTGTTCATGTAGCCTATTTCTTCATTTAATAAAAAGGGGAGCATGTTCCCCTCCCTCCGTTTTCAAAGTCTCATGTACCCCATTAAATCCCCCCTTTGTTCCTTCTTTTTACTTGCCTTCAAATCTTCTTTAAGCATGACTTGTCATTGTTTTCTAGCATAGGGTGGTTGCATAGACTTGTGTGAGCAAGTATCATGACACATACACTTCAACATGGTATGCTTGCTGTCTTAGTTTGCCTCTTCACATATGTTGCACACATAGCACCATGCACATGCTTTGTGTGCTTGAAAAGCATGCTTAGGCCTTCATCTGTAGCTTCATTCCACTAGCATGAATATTAACATGGACACACACACACACTTTGGTCACTTGTCTACAGCATGCCCTATGAGTTTGGTAGTTTGTCTTGAAGCTTTACTTGATGATTTGCTAGCATGCGTGAATGGCTCAGCCGTAGACTAGCACACGGGCCTCCCGGGCCACCCCTCTTGCTCTCCTTAAGGAATAGAGGAGGTATATTTAGCACAAGAACAAGGACACCCTAGGTCTCTGTTCCATGGCTTGAGTTCCCACTCAAGAAGAAGGATCCTCCTTCTCTTTTGACTCAAATATCACCAAGGAGGCCAAGCAAGGCCTCTCCCCCTTCAACCTAAGCTATTGTGGGCCCACACAGCGGCCCACACAACTCCTGGACATCCCTCAGAAACCAGGAAATCATCACCTTTCAAAAAACCCAAAAAAAGTGGTTTTCTGTGTTTGCCCGAAAACACAGGTCGGACAAACACATCTTATACATAACCGAAATTATATTTCGGTTATGTATAAAATATAACATGACCGAAATTTAATTTCGGTTACACTCTAGAAAACCCTAATTTCAGGGTTTTAGCCCATTTGCCCATTTCTTGACCCATTTTCAATCAATCCTACAGGGTTTTTGGGTTAACTCGAAACCTGACCTGAGACTTGGACCCAATGGGTCCAACTTGAGCACCCGTGAGCCTTCCAATGGGGCCCACCTAGCCCGATTCACATACCTTGCTCTAAAAAAGATAAATGATTCAAATGAATTGGGCCAAACCTCATGAGGCCCAACAAAAGCCCAAATCAAAGAATGTTGGCTAGGTTAAGTTTGGTTTGGCTGTGACCAAGGCTTGGGCCCTATTTCCTTCATTAAGAAAAGCCCACTTACCTAGAGAAGAAAAGGGATCCAAAGCCCTATCTTGCAAAGTCTTGGCCTTTCAAACCCAAGCCTAGGACATGGGCCCTAAGCCCATTCCTAGTCCAACTGGAGAAGAACTAATCAAAGATAAAAAAATCTTAAGGCATCTCTTGTGTGGCCCACCCAAAGGGTCTACAGATGTAAAATCCTGAATTTTTAATAACATTAAAAATTGGATTTTCTGTTGTTAATTTATTTAATTAGTGGAAAATTCTATAAAGGGAGAAAAATGAAATTAATTAGAGTTAAATTTAAATATGATGAATTATTAAAAAGGGCAAATTTGTTAATTGAGTTTCATTGGTAGGGTTGGTGGTTCGGTGGTGGAGCGAGCAAGGGTAATTTTGGAATTTTCACCAGACTAAGTTTTGAAGGATGTAAATTAAGGAAAAAGGAGTTACTATAATATTAATCTGGAAATTAATAATAATAATGTGTAAAAATTTAATATGATTAGATGAGGGGCTAATATAGGTAGTTCGGTGTGGGGGCAAGCACCAAATCGTGAGTTTAAGAGGTTGTCCATGTATAAAGGTTTAGTAGGTGAGCATGCAGGGAATCATGAAATGTGTTGGCAATTGAGCGCCAACAGAGCTTATAAATTAGAAACCGCGTTTGAGTTATGGGGCTTTCGTTCGAGTGATTGGAGGAGGTTAGTTGCTGCCGGAGTTCAATCAAATTGTGGAGAAGAGGAGAGTTGAGGATTAGAAATTGAGGTGATCGGAGAGCCATCGGAGGTGAGATCTGATCTGTAGTTGAGCGTTGGTAGCTGTAGGAGCAGATTCAAGCCGATCTCAGACTGGAGAGTGCTTTGGTAAGTTGAATTCAAGTTCAAATGGTAGCTGATCACTGGAGAAATTAGCATAAAGTCTAGATCTAATTAGATCTGGAATTTTATCAGAGAAATCAAGGATCAGCAGTTGAGCGGCTGTTAAATCGTAACTTTGAGCTGTTGCCGTTGGTGACCAAAAGTGAATTTGGAGTAGCTGGATCAGAAAAAAATCATACCAAGTGAGTTGCCCATGATAATATACTCTATTGGTGTAGAGTAGCCCATGATAAAATACTCTATTGGTGCGGAGTGGCCCATGATAAACACTCCAGTATTTCGAAACCCTGAGTTATTTGAAATTATGATTTCATTGATGTATGGTTACCTAGTTATATGCGATTTCAAGGCTATATTTGAGATTTGATACCGATGTTATTATTTGGGTTTATATGATGGATTTTTGCGGTTATATCGATTGGATTGTTGGAATTTCGTCGGACTACTAGGTTTATATGTGTTATTGTCACTGATATGCTTTTACCATGGCATGTTTTAGGACTGACTGAATGGTTTTATGCATGCATGTGCTGCTTACTGGGATATTCGTATCTCATACCGTTTGTTTTGTTTTGTTTTCAGTTGCTCTTGGAGAGGATGATACTGGCTGGTAATTGTTGGTTATGTGAGTTTAGAGTTGTATTAAGGTATTTATTTTTAAATTTGGGATTGTAGCGCACTCTGATTATCTAGTTGTTGTTTCATTCATTTTTTCATTCACTCTAATATGTCGATCTTGTGGGAAAGATTAACCTTCGGAGACGAGTTACGGTTTTTATTACGTAACCCGGTTCCAGGGCGTTACAGATGGTATCAGAGCATATCAGAGGTGAAAGGAAACATGATATAGGGATAGGAAACCCTAGGATGACCTTGGGGGTTGTGTGTACGTTAGCTAGCACCAATTATAGAGGAAATTCAGGATGAGAGTGCTCCTTCTACAAATATAGCAGCAGCCATGGTTGCTAAAGGTTTGTTACTAATTTCTCTTATTATACATATATCTATCTGTTGTGATTTGGTTTGTTAATTGTAATGTATAATTTTCTTATTGATATTGTATGATTAGAGAAGATTATTTAGATCAATTTAGGGGCAATTAGAAATTTAAAAACAAGTGGTATGGAGGCAAGTAGTGAGATGAATGCTGGAGGTTTTGATATAATTTAATTTTTAAATGAATATATTTGAAGCAGGAAATTGGAGATGATTGATTAAGCATGCAAGCTATGGTATGCTTAATTGGATGATGAGCCAGATGTACATAGCCATACTCTAATCGTGTGAGGCATCGGCCAATGCTAAATACATACTGGGGTATTAAGTTTTATATAAATGGGGTATGTAATGTAATATTATATATATAAAAGAAATTGTTGTGTGTTATATTACTTAATTTAAGCCAGAAGGGGATCTACATGATTTATTCCCTATCCTTCATATAGGTGCACATATATGAAAAGGATTGTGGTGGTAAGTCATGATGTTCTCTTTCGAGTTATTTTGTAATTTACTAGTAGGCATAAATATGGGGAATAAGAAACTATAAGTAATTGGATTCCTAAGGATTACTGAGGATGCATGGGTAATTCGGGAAATTAGTAAATGCGCAATGGAAGCGTGGTGAATTTAGAAGGTAGGGGTGAGATCTCATGAGAAGAACTCCTCCATCGGGATTTGGTGTTGGTAACCATACTATCTACATTAAAGTTTTGGAGACACTACTCTAGGGAATTAAGTTTGAAGGTTTCAAAGGAGATCATAAAGGGAAGTTATAAAGAAGTTCCTTCCGAATTACGATTCTATTGATCCTAAGAATGAAGGTTGTGAAATTTATAAGGTGAAAGAAGTGAGAATAATTTGTAGTAATAAAAAAAAAACTAAGATTATCTTCACATTACAAAAGTTGGTATTACATTCTATTTTTAGTCGAATCTTAATAAGGTGCATAGCTATGGATGGAATTATTGTGAGATTATAAATAAATTTTACTTTTAGATATTATTCGGCTCAAGGAATCCTAGTAATTATAAAAAAAAATTATTGTTATTAAGTCGCAGAGGTGTTGCCCATGAGCAGATAACTATACTAATCACATTTAAGGTCAGTTAGTGCAATTGGGTGGATATCATTAGAGTTTGGGTCTGGTAAGTTTCTGTTGCAGGATGATGGTTGTCTGAATGGATTCAGTGTAATCGGGAGAATCAAGTATCTAGTTTAGATTTAAGGCATACTGGAAGGTTAGTGGAGAAAGGAGATGAGGTTGCCAGAGATTTTAATTATCATTATGGTTTATTGAAGTTTAAATGGATAAAGTAAAGACTCATGGATTGATACTGAAGATAAGTCGGTTCAGATATTGGGTTTGGCATGAGCAAGTGCTACTTGTGAAGGGAGTGGAGGAGATGCCGAGGATATTTCCAGATTGTTTATTATGTCATGATGTGAAATTTCGAGGATGAAATTTTTTGAAGGAGGGGAGAATGTAAAATCCCGAATTTTTAATAACATTAAAAATTGGATTTTCTATTGTTAATTTATTTAATTAGTGGAAAATTATATAAAGGGAGAAAAAGGAAATTAATTAGAGTTACATTTAAAATTTTAAATATGATGAATTATTAAAAAGGGCAAATTTGTTAATTGAGTTTCATTGGTAGGGTTGGTGGTTCGATGGTGGAGTGAGCAAGGGTAATTTTGGAATTTTCACCGGACTAAGTTTTGAAGGATGTAAATTAAGGAAAAAGGAGTTACTATAATATTAATCTAGAAATTAATAATAATAAAGTTTGTAAAAATTTAATATGATTAGATGAGGGGCTAATATAGGTATTTCGGTGCCGAGGTAAGCACCGAATCGTGAGTTTAAGAGGTCGTCCATGGATAAAGGTTAGGTAGGCGAGCATGCAGGGAATCATGAAATGTGTTGGCGATTAAGTGCCAACGAAGCCTATAAATTAGAAGCTGCGTTTGAGTTCTGGGGTTTTCATTCGAGTGATTGGAGGAGGTTAGTTGCTGCCGGAGTTCAATCAAATTGTGGAGAAGAGGAGGAGAGTTGAGGATCAGAAATTGAGGTGATCGGAGAGCCATCAGAGGTGAGATATAATTTTTAGTTGAACGTTGGTAGCTGTAGGAGCAGATTAAAGCCGATCTTAGACTGAAGAGTGCTTTGGTAAATTGTAACTTTGAGCGGATGTTAAATCGTAACTTTGAGCTGCTGCCGTTGGTGACCAGAAGTGAATTTGGAGTAGCTGGATCAGACGAAACTCAGACCAAGTGAGTAGCCCATGATAAAATACTCTATTGGTGCAGAGTACCCCATGATAAAATACTCTATTGGTGCGGAGTGGCCTATGATAAACACTCTAGTATTTCGAAACCCTGAGTTATTTGAAATTATGATTTCATTGATGTATGGTTACCTGGTTATACGCGATTTTAAGGCTATGTTTGAGATTTGATACCGATGTTATTATTTGGGTTTATGTGATGGATTTTTGCGGTTATATCGATTGGACTGTTGGAATTTCATCGGACTACTTGGTTTATATGTGTTATCGTCACCGATATACTTTTACCTTGGCATGTTTTAGAACTGACTGAGTGGTTTTATGCATGCATGTGCTGCTCACTGGGATATTCGTATCTCATACCGTTTGTTTTGTTTTGTTTTCAGCTGCTCTTGGAGAGGACAATACTGGCGGGTAATTGTTGGTTATGTGAGTTTAGAGTTGTATTAAGGTATTTATTTTTAAATTTGGGATTGTAGCGCACTCTGATTATCTAGTTGTTGTTTCATTCATGTTTTCATTCACTCTGATATGTTGATCTTGTGGGAAAGATTAACCTTCGGAGACGAGTTACGGTTTTTATTACGTAACCCAGATCCGGGGCGTTACAACAGATCATCCAGGCCCACTAAATAAATCTTAAACTAACTCTTGGCTCAAACCCTAAATAAAATCAATCAAAGCCAACCAAACCCTACCGGGCTTTCAGGGTTAGATCAGAGCCCATCAGAGGGACATGTGGGCTTTGCTTAGCCCACCAAGGGATCCGTGGGCCTTCCAACGGGGTCCACCCTAGCATACTGAGATCATTTAAATAAAACAAGATAAAATAAAATAAAAGGAGACCAACACCCTTCAAGTGGTCCCCGCCAGACTTAACAAGAGTGCATATTTGGCTTAGGAATTGGGTGAGATAGACCGCGTTGACTCGAACCAGGGAGACCCGAGGGACCTGTCACCCGACGGGGTGGACCGGGGTGTCTACGGACTTCCCCGGACTGTAACCGAGACCCTACACAGAATCTCAAGTTGCAGACTGCCTAAAATAGACAAACCTAGGCACCCAGGTGTCTGCCTGCACCCCATCAGGCAGTGGCGACTCCAAAATCCCAATTTTCCCGAATGGAAGCACGGATTTCCGTGAGCCTTGCGGTGTGCCGTTACGACGTGCGCACAGTCTGGCAACTCCAGTGGGGACCTCTCAACCCATAACCTCTGGTCAGGAAGAGTCAACTTAAGAGGGATATGGGCCGATTTAGGGGATCTTTCCTGTCTTACCTTAGTAAAAGTATAGAGTATACGCGAACACGCATTTTGGGGAGTTCTGTCACAAAGGACGAGATAATTGCCTGAGGAAATTGGATTTTAAGCGAAACCACTGTGACCCCTCCAATTACCTGGGAACTCTCCCAAAACATTGTTTTGCCTGCCAATTCTTCACTTTACTATATAGGGCAGTGAGATAACAGTTAATATCCATATCAAACTCACCCAGTTAGACACAACACTCAGCCCAACTGCACACACGGGCACCCACCACACCGTGGATGTTTTACTGCTTTAATAAAAAATGCGTGGGGTGACACGCGCGAAGGAGACTGCATGAATGATCCAAACCAACATGAGATATGTGGTACGCGAGGGTCTAGTACTTGGTCCAGACCCTTGTAGGCGCATGTTTCGGGCCGGGTATGTAACGCCCCGGTTCCGGGTAAATATCCCAAACCCGAGGTGTTAGTGGATGTGGCCAAAGCAACTAAAATAGGAACAATTTAAAAATTTTATTTTCTTATCATCAGAGTTATATGCTGAAACATGAAATAATATTCACTAACAAATAATCTTTAACCTTTAGAATTTCCTTAAGCTCATGAAACTAGTCTACAACTAAACTGGCTACCCCTTTTACATACTAGCCCAATGCTTGTCGTCCTCACCAAGATTAACTGAAAAAAGGGAAAACTAGAGTGAGATAAAAATCTCAGCAAGTAACAATATGCATGCGTTAAAACAATCCATGTTTATATAAAATAAGTCATGAGGTATATGATTAAACCAAAACAAAAATAATAGAAATGATAATAAATAAATAACGGCAAACAGCAAACCACATCTGTGACATCACAGGAGTAATAAAAGTTGTAAACAGAGTTTTCTACAGACATGTTCCAATATACTACCCAATCAAATTACAGGTGGACCAAACGCAACTATTCAGACTGGCTATTCAACACCCAACGGAAGAACCCAACCGACAACCAAAAATGAGTTAGCATGTACGACCCAACCTATCCGGGAGTGGGTAACATAGCGACTAACCTATCCAGGAGTGGTACCATCCTCGAGATGATGGAGTGCCTATGACACAGAATAAGAAACTCCAAAAAACAATTTCATTTACTAGCTACTCTATGGATCCATGTAAGCGCTAAGCCTGCTAGACACAACTCATAATCAAACTCTGAATAACTTAATAACATATCAATTAATAATGTAATTGCTAAACCCACTCAACGGTGGAAAACCAAACCAGGGATTAGACATATTTCCCAATAACACCCGCACCCGCGAAAACACATCTGTGTCAATAATAACAAATCCACATCTACGGAATAAACAACCAGGCATCTGCCTCATCACAACTGTGAACAAATCCGCATCTATGAAATAAACAACTAGGCATCTACCCAATCATAACTGTAACCCAAAAATCTACACAAGTGGCATCAAGTCATATGTCCAAACTCCAGGTTTCAACGGGCAACTATGTCCCGGATGTGTATCAAATCCTTCAATGCACAAAATACGTTCAATTAACTCAAATACATGTGAAGGAACTCTTAAAATCAAGTTTTGTTTAAAAGGGAATTGTTTGGAACAATGGTTCTAAGTTAAAAAGCCTCTTTAGGAAAATCTACCCAAAATCTTTATAAAAATTAATTTTGAACATCCGTTAGTGCAAACTATCTCTAAATACTCTAAACTTAATGGTACATAGGTTTAAATTGAATAAAAACAAATTCGTGGTGAAAAACTAGTCTAGTTGGAGAAATCCAAAAATCTGACAGATGGTCGCTCGAGCGGCTTCAGGTGCTCGAACAGGTGACATAAAACTAGGTTGGTTCAGGGTTGGTTGTTCGAGCGACACTTCGGGCGATCGCCTTCTGGGTTTTTGATCACTTTCAAGTTTTCTGAAAATTAAAAAGCACAGGCGGGGCGCCAGCAATGGCGCTCGAGCGATGACTCGAGCGCTTTGCCAATTTCACTGTTTTCTGGGTTTTTTGATTTTCCAATATTTCACCTCTCACCATGGTTTTGTATTGATTATAAACTCTTTAATTTCATTGTAAATTACTTCTGTGACACAACTAACCTAGTTCCAATCATAATAAACTGATCTACAATTTTTCTACCTAATTATGTCTCTGAATCAACACTTTTTAGGTTCCTTAAAGAGAGGATAACAGTAATATCAAAGATTATAATTTACCCAACTGTTTAATGGTTTTTAATTGTTTCTAATCTTCTTATTTTCATCCTAAATCACTTCTAAGATAATCCTAACCTTGTCTCAGTGGTTAAAAGTGAATTTAAATCTTTCCAACCGAATTAAATCTCCTATAAGCAACACTTTCCTAAATTCTCACATGAGCATGATAACATAAACCCATATATAAATCACCAACTAAACCAAACGTACTCTGAAATCGAATAACCCACGATCAAACATCTAAAATATTCGTAAAACATGCAGATCCTCTAGTTTTCAAAGGGGTGTGCTACTTGTCTCATTATGTGAATTCTTTCTTCCGAAAATCTGATCATACCCTGATTTTCTGAGCTTGATCGCACCATTTTAAACTCCTCCAAATCCAATCTTCACTGTTCAGATTGAAGTTCCTTGAGTGAAGATCAAAACCTCAAAATTTCGGGTCATTCCAACGGTTAGATTTCTCTAGAGCTCCATTCGAAGTTTGCTGGTCGGACCTCTGCAGCATTGCTTTTCTTCACAAACTCCCCTTTTTTCTTTTCTCTCTTCTTTCCCCTACTTTTCTCCAGGCCCAAGCACGAATTCCCCTCTCTTTTTGGTTTATTTAGCAACCCTAGACCCTCTTTATACTTCCATCTTTATAGGCTCAATAAGGTGCAACCCTAATTAGATCATCCTCACCTTAAACTCTAGAACTATTTCCTCCTTTACCCCTCTTCCTAGTTATTTCCCTTAATTTTTTTTAATGAATTTTCTAAATAAATTTTCGTGCTAAATCTTATTCCAAAATTTAAATTCTAACTAAACATTTAATATTCTACTATATTACTAAAATTAGGGACCCTAAATAGTATAATTAGCATCAAGTCATTATTTCTTTCTTTTAAACCTTAAATTCCTTATTTTAAATTTCACTAAACTAAAATTTGGCCTAATTAAGTTTCTTGTCTTAAAAATTAATTATTTTATTATTTTCATGGATTTGACTAATTAGAAACGACCAAAATACCCTTTTCTTTTATTTCCTTACTAAATCTTTAAATTTCTTCGCAATTCCTCAAGTATTATTCTTCTTATTATCTCTTCATAATTTGAGGTTTTGAAACTTAATTATTATTTCTTCAAATTCTCTTTCATAATATAAATTAGATTCCTATACTTTGGTTCCTCTTTTTCCTTTCTAATTTATTCATTAATTATTTATTTATTGATTTATTTTATTTTTAGAAAATCCAGGGTTTTACAGGGTATCTTTTCCCACCTATCACATCTGATAAACCTTGAATGTTGAATGTGCTTGAATGATGATACAAGAGGAATAAAATCAATCTAAAACTCAAGAGTCCATCAGGGGCGGCAACCCCCGCCTTTTTGCATCAAATTGAGTGAACCCTAGATCATGGGCTGCCTTAGCCATAATTTAGGAAGCTAACCTAACTTTGATTCAGGGAACCACCCTAGATCCATGCATTGAGTCCTGTGAGCCGTGGGCCTCGACCCATTGAGTCCGCATGAAGCACCCTGAGTCCAAGTTGGCCTTTTGAGCAGATGAAAGCCGGCCAAATCAGATAAGTAAACGAAAGCAGACCAAATCAGAGTAGAAAATGCGAAACCCTAGAATTAGGTCTTTTGTAGCCTACCATTGCTAAAATCCTTTTGTAGGGTTCCCAACAACCCTAGATTGCATTCTTTTCCAGTTTTCTAAATATCATGTATATTTTGCCGTAGCTGGCATGTTGTAAGTTTTTTTGCAAGCCGACACCAAGAGCCGATGAGTGGACAGATGAAAGAAAAGCTTATCAGGAATCAGATGTGCTTCCATACACAAGTATGTCTAGGAGTCGTGCCTCGCTAGGCACCAATCTTTTTTAGGACTGTGCACACACCTTTTGATTGTGTTTTTGACATCTCTCTGTTGATACAGGTTTGCTGGATGGTAATATCACTTAACATTTGCTTTAAGTATGTGTACACCTTTTTATGCATTAAGTGCACACACTTCAAGATCATTTGCACTAACATGTTTGGTCAAGCCATTTTCAAAAGAAAAGAATGCACAAAAGTGTCCAAGATCAAAACTGCCTCCAGGTGTACATCAAAATTGCCTTAGGGCAATGAATGGTTCTAACTCTCCATGTCTTAACCAACTTCAACCTAATCAAGAAAAAAAAAACAATTGGTTGCAACTCAGCCAAAATAATAAATCAGGAAAATCAAGGAGTGTATGTTCCTTGCTGATGGCCATCAGTTAAAAAAAATAAGTAAAAAAAGAAAAAGAAAAAAGAGAGTGATTTCAAAAGAAAGGTCAACTCGACCAAATAAGTCAAAAATCAAATTGTTTCAACTAAACCAACAAAAAGAGATCAATTCTAGGGACTCTCCCTTTGTCTCCAAATGGTGACTAAAAAGAGATCATTTCCAGGGACTCTCCCCTTGTTTCCGAATGGAGACTAAAAGGAGATCAATTATCCAAAAAAATCTCTCTTGGTTGTCAAATGACGACTAAATTGAAATCCTAAAGAGCATAAATAATCTACATCTAACATACATCATGTCTCAAGGCAATATGAATTCTTTACACTAACTTGTGTTCTTTTCATTTCCCAAGGTTCCAAGATTGCGAATCGCAGCCCGTAAGTTTTGCGTTCCAGAAGGAGACTTCAGATGGATCCCACTGAGGAGCAGACACTACCTCCACCTCCACCCCAGGAGCAAGAGAAACTGGAAGACCACCCAGTGATCGCTAGTCTTAACCAGCAAGTGGCCCACATATTAGCTATGATGTCCACCATGATGCAATAAATGGAAAGACTACAAGCACCATAGCAGCTTGTACAACCGCAACAACAGCTGCCAGTAACCCCACCATAGCAGTCGGTACCTCCGTTGCAACTGCCAGCACCACAACCACAACAACTGGCTCCTCACCCGTTGCCAATCCCACCAAAGCAGCCACCACCAGCACGTCCACAGCTGAACCTGCAACAGCTAGAACAACCGATCCCACAACCTTTACTAGTCCAACCAGAGCAACAGTTGTGGATTCCAGTGCCCCTTACCATCCCATAGCAACAAGTAACGCCACAAGGAATGGGGCACGAAGAAGAAGAGTGGTACCGAGCGCAGGAAATGGCCGGTGTCACAGCCCAGATGCAAGCAGAAATACAGAATCTAAAAAAGCAGATGCTAAGCATGAACCGAGGCCCCAATCTACAGCTTCCACCAAAGTTCAAATGCCCTGACTTTGTAAAGTTCGATGGAAGCGGATGCCCATTGTCTCACCCCAGAGCGTACCATGGGGATATGTGCCAGTATGCACACGATGAAAGAATCATGGTTTAGTTCTTCCAACGCTTGTTGGCGGGGTTAGCACAGAAATAGTTCTCTAGTTTGGACTGAAACCAAATCAGAACGTGGGATGATCTCGCCAACACGTTCCTTGAGACTTCAAATTCAATACTGAGGTCTTGCCTACTTGGATGGAACTATAGAAAATGTTAAAGAAAAACATTAAGTCCATTCGTGAGTACGCGAAGAGATGGCGAGAAGTAGCAACAATGGTCCAACCCCCATGCTGGAAAAAGAAATGGTAATGCTATTCGTCTCGACACTAGGGCAACCTTACTATACACTCCTACTGGGGCAATGTGCTGCGAGCTTCGCAGACCTTGTTGTAGTGGCTGACAGGATAGAGGATGGAGTGAAATCCGGAAGAGTATCAGGCTTCGCAACAGAGTCTGCAATGCAAAGAAGGAACCCTATTAGTGGAAGAGGCATGGACAGAAAGAAAGAAGACGAGACTGTTAATTTTGTCTAGCCGAATAGGCCTTCCCACTTCTTAACACCAAATAGAAGGGAAACCAGAATGTTGGCCAGGGGGTATAGTTTGCAGGACAGCCAAGACGGTCTAGAGAAGAAATCCAAGCAAGGTGGAATAGCGTATTCGCACCTCTCCCTTACCCGCTGGCAGAACTGCTTCCAACTCTGCAGAAAAAAGGATATCTACAGAAGAAGCAGCCAACCAATAGTCGCTCTTACAACGCCAACGAGTACTGCGAGTACCACATGGGAGCTCCTGGACACCATACCAACCATTGCTAGGACTTAAGACATGATTTGCAAGACCTGATCGACAGTAAGCGTATCTCGGTTGATCCCCCAACACCAACTCCTGCCGCAAGCATTTCCACCAACCCTCTCCCGGATCATTCTAAGGCATCTACCAACAACCCAGTAAATCAGGTAAATAGCAGTGATGGCAGCAAGGGGCACTTTGACCCATCGGTATTGATTGGACGGCTAGGTCAGGTAGTAAGGGTATACCTCCAGGAGGAGACCAAGTTGCGGGCAGTAATTGTCATTGGAAAAGGAGATGAAGAAGACACTCCACTTGCTCCTACTAAAGAATCCAAAGCTAAAAAGAACCCAGAGACCTACATTTGCGCGATCGAGGATGACCCTCAAAGTGGTGAAGAAGTTACAGTGCCACGGCACCCAACCAACTGTGGATGGATCAGTGATTCTCAATCACCCCCAGCTAGAGAAGGAGTGGGCAGTTCTGAAGGATTCATGCTCCGAAGCAAGCCACATATCTCAAATCCCTCAGTCGATGTTCCAAAAGTCCCTCCCTGGAGGTTTGCTGAATGGCCTCCTGATTGCCTGTCTGCAACGTCAGAGCCGAACCTGCATCCATCATTCCTTATCGACGTACCATCACCGATGCGCGATCAAGACTCCTGCACCTCCCCCTCGCATGAGATACCTACGTGGCCTGACCACCCTCATGTCACAGTCGAAGGAGTACCACCATCCACTCCCACCTTCATCGACATATCTGACTTAGAGGAAACCCAGGATGAGTCCGCTCATGCAGTTGAGGGCCCAAAACACACATCATCAGATGATAGTGACCCAGAAGAATTCATCAACGTAGTCATGGCTGGCGGAATGGAATTGGAAGAGATAACTAAAGTCAACAAGGAAGACAAAGCACCGCCAAAGAACTGGAGCTCTGTGCCCTTTGCAACCCACAAGGCCAACTTTTAAAAGGAGGTGTCCTTTACTCCTGATGCTTTTTGTTATAACTATTAAGTGAACTTTTTAATTTTGTTACTCGCATATGTAAAAAGAAAAAAAATGCAAGTGTTTGGTCGATGATGACATCACTCTGAGACCGCATCCCTTTTTGGCACAATCATGATCATGAAAAATGCCGAGTCGCTCAAAGGTGTCTTTAGCTAGGTGCAGTATACTGTCCCATGAGAACCTTGATTGAGCCAAGGGCAATCCCTTTCTGATCCATACCTCGATTTTCCTCCCCAAACCTATCCTTACACAAGGGCAGAGTAACCCTTGAGAGAAAAAAGGGGCAAAAGGGTAGAAGAGCGAAAGTGTTTAAACCAGCTAAGGGCTAAGGTCGGCTCCGCATCATGTGTCATTAAGAAAGGATGAGAGGCCATCCTTCATGAATCCTGAATTTTAAGAATCGCTAGTCAAAACACTTTGGGCTTGATCGTATTATTCAGACACCCGTGTTGTGTCAAGCTACCCCACACTGGGGCAAAGCTGAAAAAGAAAATAAAACGGATGAGTAGATTCCTAAATGAATTTTCCTGAAACATATCAACCAAGTTGTCACAACTTCTGCAAAAGGATGAAAGGCCACCCTTGCTTTACCTGTAACGCCCTGAACCCAGGTCAATGCAAAAACCAACATCCGACCCGAACCCGATTCGCTACTGTAACAACCCGAATTCAGTCCATCAACCAAATCCGAGATGTTACTGGTCCATATCAGATAAACATCAAGAATATACCAGACTAAAGAAATAAATGATCCATTCATTAATTAACTATCAGAGTGCGGAACATGTATATGTGGAAGTATAGTCTAAAATCCTTAAGGAACTAATATAGTTAACCATCAAAATCAATATTAAAGTCTGGTAAAATAAAAGGGTCACTACTCTCTCATCTCTCTAATACATCAAACCAAAATGAATAAAAATCTGATCAAAGATAACTAAATCTATATCAATCCACAACCTTAAACAATGTCTAGATAATAGTACTCCTTCGGCAAATAATCAGCTAGCTCTCCCTGGAAATCACTACTATGATCCCCCTCTCGCGTATCAGCTGAAAAATTAAATAAAGGTAGGGTGAGATACGAATATCCCAGTAGGTAACACATGCATGTTTAAACAGTTCATATACATAAAAATAACAGTTCATGCACGATTAAGCAATCTCGACTAATTAGGCTTGTATAATCATTCGTAACGATCATGAATACAAAACAGTATAATAAACAGTTCTAAATACAAGTTTCAGCAAGTTCTATTATAGGAATCCAATATCAGAAATCAATAACATAATCCATACGTTACTAGGATGCACTAAATAGTCACATCCAACCAATATACCAATTACATGCCTCCAGCATGTATACAACAGTAACAACATGTTCTTGTGATTTTAGTGTCATTGTAGAACTCACAAAGATAGATAAACCTTTTGAAATGACTCTCGACCAATCGCTATACCACCGTGCGGCTTAGGAGCAGTGCTATTAATGATACTCAAGTCCGATGCAGCCCAGCTTAGACAAGAGCCGTAGTCACTAACTTATTGAACACGTACTCATCAGAGTTGGCATGTACCACCAACATGTAGCACCAGAATCAATACATGGAGATGGTCGCTTATCCACATGTATAGGGAATCACTAGTGGCTCACCGGGGTGTCCCTCCAGACATAGGACGTTCCCAAACAAACCAACTTGCAAAGGAAGCGCGCTCGCACAAGGGAGAAACTCAATCCAAATGAAATATCCCTCAGCTATCTAGCCACAACTATGGATCCATAACCAACTATGCCCACTAGACTCCAAGAATCCCTAAAGTCTAATAATTCTATAAGGGTTGGTGCCTAGCGGCATATAAAGGTTAAATCTGACATTTAATTCAATATTCGGGTTAACTTAGTTGAACTTATGATCTGAATTCTGTTTATGTAATTATCTGGTTTATAGTGTCATTTAAAGATGTTCTAGTAATTCAAATAATAGTCAAGTATTCCAAATACTAGATTTCACCGTTTCTTACAAAGTTCGGCAACTAGTGTCCTAAATATTTCCCTAATTTATTTTTCTATAAAACAGGAAATTTGATAAATTATTTTGATCTTAAAACATCTTAATTAATGATTAAAATTGACTAAAAATAGTTTGAAATTGAATCAGGGTTTGAAATTATGAAATTCTGCATTTTCTGCACAGAGCGCCTAGGATCGCCCTAGCGATCTAAGGTAAGCGGTAGTTCATTTTAGATCGCCGACGATAAGTCGTCTTGCAGTCTCGGGTGGTCTCAAAAATTATACTAGCGCCTAAGAGCGCTGAGGATCACCAAGCACAGTAAGGTTGGCGATCCCTCGAAAACGTTCAGAAACAATTTAAAAATGTGATTTTTCCTATTCTAAGCAATCCCACAATACTTATAACTATTATATCATGCTTTATACATATATCTACATCATAAAAACATGGTTTGGAGATTAAACACACGTAAATACAAAAAAAACAATCAAACGGTGTCACCTACCTTTGTTTACGTTGTTTCTCCTTCTCTTCTCTAAACAACGACGACCACTATCACCCAGCAATGCTCTGGACGATAAAGAGCACAAGACACGAGTCCTCTCTTCCTCCTCCTTTTTCTTCTCTTCCGGTTACACAGTCGTTCTTGGTTTTGTCTCTTGTGGCTGTTGAATACGCACGAAAATACAATAGGTATTCCAAGCATATAGAATTAGGCTATTAAACTTGTATATATACTCTCTGATTCCACGCAACCCACGCACAAAACTAAACGTACAGAACCCAATCAGAATACATCTAAATTATTAGCGTATCAATCATACCTCGATATCTCACGATCAGACGGTTGGATCTGCGCCCAACTCTGGATCTCCACTATTTATATCATCCCCTACATTAATAAAATATTTCCATCAGTTATAACTCTCAAGGATATTATTTATTAATTTATTATATTATTTAAGGAAAATTTGGGGTTTTACATTACCTGCCAAATTTTCAAAGGCATATCCCTAGTCAAACCCCCTTGAACCTAACTTTCCTTCTTCTAACCCACTGAGTCAGGAGCCCTAAATATGGTGCTTGGTAAAGAAGAAAAGACATGAATGAGCAAAAACAAAGAAAAAGAAAAGAAAGCGGAAAGCACACTAGGGCATGTTAATCAAAGCAAAAACCCAAGTGACCCTAGAGCAAAATACTAGAGGAAAAGGCAAAAGTCACAAAAGGCCTCAAAAAGAAAGTGAAAAAGACATTGTCAAAACCCAAGCAGTCAAGAGAAGGGTAGGACATGACTTCGAGCCATATTCCCTTTCTTTCATGAACCAGAAACCTCGGCCTTCTTTTCATCCATTCATAAAGTTCTTTCTGATTGTAGAGAATGTGACACTCAGATTCATGCAGATCAATGATGAAGGAATCTAAAAAGAAGAACAAGCTTTGGCAAGGCAAAAAGTAAACCTAAGAATGAGAAGATAAGAACTTGAGCTTTATAACCCATCGTTTCTCAGACTTAAAACCGAGCCGACGTTTTGTCCTAATTTCAAGACCTCTCGGATCTATGGGGCATGATGCACACAAGTCAGCCGAAGGCCCTCGAGTTGGGACAGACACCCACCCAAGGGAAAAGAAAAAAGGAAAAAACCCTCAATTGCAAAATCCTAAAACAACCCTATGGACTGGGTAAAAATGAGATAAATCAAAACTGAGGAAACGAGAACATCCTTGAGACACTTCCTCAACTTTTAAGCCTTTGCAAAACCTCCGACGGCATAAGTCAGGAATTTCATGGGAATACGTGTCGAGTATATTGTCCCAAAACACTTAGAGTTGACAAAGGCAATTTACTATGGTCGCAGGTGTAAGCACCTCATTTTTGCGCTCCCAGAAAAGCTGGAAATGCAAACCCTGAATAAAAAGTCAAACCATAAGGGGTGAAAAATTGACTTTTTGACCAGTAATAATTGAACACCTTGCTTTATCTCAAGGGATAGAGAATCCCGACACGAGTCCAACGCAACTGAGTTTGCTGGAATCGGAGTTCGGATAAAGGTTCTGTGGGCCGGTCAAACTTGAGGATGAGCCGAAAGTTGACTTTTCCTTGAACCCCGTGCCAAGTGCTTAGTCGTATGTCATTAAATAGAGGGCTCCTATACGAGTCTAACGCAATTGAGTTTGCTCAAATCGGAGTTCGGATGAAGGAGATATGAGCTGTCGAAGTTCCCAAGCAGCAAAACCAGAAACAGCACATGTGGCGAAGAAACTGCGCACGTGGCGATGAATGCAGCGAAATATCTCAGGGACTAAATCTCAAATATCCAAAAATCATCAAATATCTCAGGGACTAAACCAAAATTCGCAGCGGGCAATCCGTAGATATCCAAAAGTGTCAAATCGGTCGAATCGGTCAAGTCGAATGGCAAATCCGTAATTTTTTGATTTGTATCCGGTGAAGTATGCCGGATACACATAACCCAGTGTATAACCGACCTCAAATTCCGGATACAAAAAGATTTTCGCGCGAGATTCGCGCCGATCGCCCGAAAAATTCGCGGCGGCATTTAATTTTCGAATGATCATGTTTTGTATCCGGCATTGAATGCCGGATACAAAGGAAGACCTGTGTAACCAGCCATGGAGGCCGGATATGAAGAGTGCTTAGTGTATCCGGCCTGAGTTGCCGGATACATTAAGTTTGTCTATAAAAGGCAAACAGCAGCCCATTTCCGGTTGTTGGCTTTTCTTGCGGGTTTTCTACCTTCTTCCCCCACTTTTTCCCACCTGAGTCCTTTCTTCTTCAACCCTCTTTGCCCTCTATAACCCCATTACCATTACAAGACCACTCTGTCCCTTGGATTCTCCTTCTTCACCACCTCTTCACTAATACAAAAAGTGGTTAGTTGCTGCTGCTGCCAAGGAGGGGAGCTTCCAGCCACTGGTCTGCCACCAAGAGGTGTCTCCTCCACCCCATACAAGAGGTCAAGAGCTGTCAGGTAACGTTCCTCACTATGTCTTATTGCACATATGTTAAAATAGGGATTTTATAAAATGATTTCCAAGTTTGTCTCCACCTCTTGCATGAGTTCATGTCTATATTGTTCAAGTATGCACTTATCTTCCTCTGCATGGCATGAGACCCTCCACGAGCAAGGGTCTACGTTTGGCTCTTTGGGAGCATGTGAGTCTTCTTTCTATGCCATTGATAATGGTCACTAGTTGCTGTCCATAGGGTTGACCCAAGCATATATTTCAAGGAGCATGTTCCTTGGCTCCCCATCTAATGTATCCCTATGTAAACCCCCTTCTCTCACCCTTCTCTACATTTTCGTAGGCTTAAGCATGAAGCCTTGGGCTCAGATATTGCTAAGAGGTGTAGGAAATGCACGTCAGAATCATGATTAGTCCCATTGGTCTCCTCGCACGCGTCGGGTTTCCTTTTGCTGATTTTTGTTGTTTCTCACATGCTATGTGGTTTTTTATTCTACTGATTGGTAATAAGTTCTTGCCTTCCTTAGCTGTACTTACTTGTTCATGCATGTTAAAGCATTTCCTTGCATGCGTAGGCGTAAGCATGTTGAACCCCTCCACATGATGGCTGTCTCCAGGGTTAAAGTAGTAAGCATGCATGTGTTGGTCAATCGTGGGAGCATGCCTCCAGTCCTTGATTCAAAGGGTTCTCAATGGACCCTTGTTGTATGCTAGGATGGAGATCCAGAAACCAAAGCAGCGACACCTTGGTCCCTGCCATGTTGACACACATGGTCCTAAGTGGAAGAGGTAGCCCGGATGCCTCTTCCCCCCCAGTGCCTTGCTAAAAAGTCCCAAAGGAGGCCAAATGAGGCTTCTTCCTCAAACCTGAACCAGTGTGGGCCCTCCCAGGGGCCCACCAAACCTCAAAATACCCCTAGAAACCCTCTGGAAATAACCCCAAATGGAAAAACTCCAAAAAAGGCCATTTCAGTGTGATCCGGCAACTCAGGCCGGATCACCTGTGGCCTACGTGTATCCGACAACTGTAACGCCCCGGATCCGTGTTGTTCATTAAAGATATAACACGTCTCACGGAGGTTAGGCAAGGATCGTTAATCAATTTATGATCGCTGGATAATCATACATCTATAACCTAACAGAGTGAACATTCCCATTTATGCAAAATTTCAACATTTAAACTGAACTGAAAATCATATGGTTCATTCCCAATTACTTTAATACATCTCAATTCATTCAAGTTCTCAAATTCGGAACAGATAACCTACAAGTCTAAGGAAGGTAATAGTAGTCTTCCTCCCTATATGCCTCAGCAGGATCTACCCCAGAAATCGCCTCACCACGAGTATCTGAAAAAATAGAACAACAACATAGTGAGATACGAATATCTCAGCGAGTAGCACATGCATGCAGAAATAGTTGAATCACGTTTTAAAACTATGCATCGACAACACTACAATACGTTTAAACAGCCAACATCAGTTTCCCAAGTTCAGTTCAAACAAATCACATCTCAGTTAAATACAATAACGCATCGGTTGGTCAATGTCATGACTATCGTTTAGTTGATAAATTAAACATGCCAAGTAGACACTCCACACCTCCATGTACACAGTTCCGGCCTACTCAGGGTTTCGGATACTCTGAAATGACGGCCTACTCAGGGTTTCGTCATCCAATGCAGGCCTACTCCCCGGGTTTCTGCATTGACAACCAGGCCTACTCAGGGTTTCTGGCTGCTCTACACCGGTCGTGGCAACACACAAGGCCATGCAATTCCAACAACCAACAATAACATCACATTACTAAGCTTAAACATCTGGATCCAGGACAAGCTAGACCAAAACAGTAAACATCGTATAATCTCGATTTCAATATCAAAACAAAACCATTCATTCCACATCACGTAAGAACTCATCACAATTCATCACCTGTCCCTCTGGACCAAGCAGTACCTCAAGTACATTTCGTATTTTCTCATTTCCATAACACAAGTCATATGAAAGTAAAACTCAATCCATTCATACCAAAGAAAACCTTTCAATACGTATAAAGTTTCCAACAAGTGAAACCAGAATTACAAGAACTTCTCAATCAAAGCAGTGTATAGAATAAGGAAAAGTAACTGATAACTCTTACTAGTTCGGTGTCCGGCACAATACTCATAAGTAACCTAAAACCCAACTTGAAACTCATAAGATGTTCACAACATTTTCCTCTATTAATTTCATAGGCAAAATGGTTTCTCAGGTTCCTAACCAAGTGAATAGTGAAGTGGTTTAACCCCTAAGAAGTGCAATTACTCTTGGTCAAGTCAGAAATTCCATTTCATTAAGCAAAATAGGTCTACCGCTCACCTACCGAGGTGGGCGCGAGGTGGGCGCCGGTCGGCGGTGGAGAAAACGGTTAAAAACGACCTGCCGCTCACCCGACGCTAGGTGAGCGCGAGATGGGCGTGAGGTGGGCGTGAGATGGGCGCGGGATTCGCGCGAGATGAGCGCCTTGTTTTCCACTTCGCGCGAGATGAGCGCGAGGTGGGCGCGAGATCGGCGGTAAGTCATTTTTTAACAGGGCGCCTACCTCCGAGGTGAACGCCGGTGGGCGCGAGGTAGGCGGATACCCCCTGTGATTTTTCATTCTCTGTTATTCCAAGATCTACAAGTCTGGCCGGTTGGTTTAGGTCTGTAATTGCTCCAATACACTCCTAATACCCCCATAACACTTCCCAACCATATTTGAAATTAATCTAAACACTTTCATTTTTAATTAAAACTTAACTCCGGATACTCTGTTCATGCAACTTTCCGAAAACCCAGAAACCAGAAAAACCTTATACTATCACTAAATATTCAAAACATGCATACGAATAAGCTCGAGAAAAACCCAAAACACAAACCCAGTGATAAAACAGTGCTACTCACCTGTGCTTCTTCCCGAACGAGAAAACCTCCGGCCGATCACTTCTCGGCCACGCGCGCGAATGAAAAGACTATCAAACTACACTTCTCGAGCCGAGGGAAATAACCCAAGTAAAATCAGCTCCGAAATCCTTCTTCCAGCACTTGCGATAGAGGGTTCTTCACAAACGAAAACCCTAGTCGCCCTCCAGCCGAAATCGCCAGTTTCCTTATGTCCAGACTTAACGAAATATTTGCCGAAATTATGCTAAGCGCAATTTCATAAACCCGAACCCTACTTTCCATTTTCGTCTACTTACCTATTACATGCTCGCTCGAATACTCTCCCATTTCTTGATCCTATGCATGTTCGCCTATGGAAGACACTACCTATTCAGCATCTATTCCCGTTTAAAATCACATAACTACACCTTAAGAATACCAATGATAATAATACTATTTTTCGGAAAAATGGCTATATAACGCCTGTACATATGAGTATGGGCTAAGCCCTCAAACCACAAAATAACCTGATAAACACAGTTTATACATCAGAATAAATAACTAAATAAATAAATAAATATTCACAAAAATTCAGGGTCTTACAACAACTAAGGCCGGATACACACAGAAATACCATTTTTGTGTCTTCTTGATCCTTGGCCGAATTTGGTGATGATTTTTACCAAACCAAATAAACCAACAGGGTTTCTGGGTCGCCCGGAAACCCAATTTGGGACTTGGACCATGGTCCAACTTGGAAACACTAGTGGGCCTTCCAACGGGGCCCACCAAGCCCGGTAAACCCCAAAATCATACAAATGAATAAGTTAAGTAAAATGAACCAATTGAATCGGGGGGCCAAACTCAATGCGGCCCACCTGAACCTTAATATGTAGAATAATGCATGAATTGCGTGGTTTGCCCGAGACCAAGGGCTAGGGCCTATCGGGCCCGCCAAAGCCCGCCAACCGAACCAAGTTAGGGTGCAAGCCCTAGACTTCAAAGAACTGGGCTTTCGAGCCCAAACTTGGATCACGGGCCCCAAGCCCAGTGACCAGCCCATTTTGGCAAATTTAAATAAAGCAAATCCAAAATACTTTGGCAACCACCACGGGGGCCCGTCTAAGGGCCCGCAAACCGAGGCCGACCCACTTTTGCATGAAAATCACCTAAAATTCCCAACTTAAACAATTAAGTAAAATCAACTCATCAACCTAAGCTCAAAGGGCCTCCTAGGTTAGACAGAGGCTCATGAGGGGCACATGGGCTCACACAAGCCCACCAAGGCAATCGTGGGCCTTCCAACGGGGCCCACCCAATCCGACTCAAATCACCTAAATTAAGCAAGATAAAATCAATTAAAGGGACCCAAACCACTTAGGTGGTCCCGCCAGACTTAAACAAAAATGGCATGCCAGATTAGGAATCAGGTGAGAAACCAAGGTAAGCTGACTCAAACCAGGAAACCCACGGGACCCGTCATCCGACGGGGTGGACTGGGGTGTCTACGGACTTCCCCAAACTGCAACCGAGAACCAACTTAGAATCTCAAGCCACAGACCAAAGCCCAATAGACAAGAATAGGCACCCAGGTGTCCGCCTGCACCCCATCAGGCGGTGGCGACTCCGAATTTCCCGTGCCGCGTTTCCGACGCGCGCACAGCCTGGCGACTCCACTGGGGACTTCTCAACCCAGTAGGACCCTGGTTAGATTGAGTCAGCTTAAGAGGGATTTAGTTGATAGTTAGGGTTTCTTACTACTTCGTTTAGTAAGATACAGAATACGTGTAAATACGCATTCTGGGGAGTCCTGTCAAAGGGACACGATAATTGCCTAAGGCAAGTGGGATTTAAGCGGTCCCTTGTGACCCCCCACTTACCTGGGGACTCTCCCATAGCCTCGTATTGTGTGCCAATTCTGCACCTTACTATACGAGACAGTAACAATCCCTTTATCAACAAAATCCAGACAAAATTCACCCGTGTAGAGACCGCACGCAGCACAACTGCACACACGGGCACACCACCACACCGTGGATGGACTTTTATTTTTCGTTCTTGTGTGATAAACTGCGTGGGGTGACGCGCACGAGGGAGGCTGTGTGGATGATCCGACCTCGAATGAATGAGTGAATCGGATATTGCAACTTCTTTACCAAAACTTAGACCTCACTAGCAGCTTACCCTTCTTATTCCTACGAACTGATCTTTGGGATGGTATTAGCACCTACGCTCCCGTGGCTTGCCGAGGAAAGCAGGGTAAACCCATCCCCCTAGTTTTCTGGAGTCCATTAGCACCACTGGTTTCTTGCCGTGGCACGCGAGGATCCAGTACTGGTCCAGACCCTTGTAGGCTTATGTCTCGGGCTGGGTATCCTTCCCCACCTAACTTCTCTGAGTAAACTACGCGCTGAGCATGCGAGGGTGAGAATGTTGTAAATGATGAATATAAGAGGAGTAAAATTGGAATAAAATCCAGAGTCCATTAGGGGCAGCAACCCCCGCTTTTTGCATCAAATTGAGTAAACCCTAGATCACGGGCAACCTCAGCCCTAATTTAGGAAGCTTACCTAATTTTGATCAGGGGAACCACCCCAGATCCATGCATGGAGTCCTGTATGCTATGGGTCTTGACCCATTAGAGTTCGCTGGGAGCACTTTAAGTCCAGATTGGTCTTTTAGAGCAGACGAAAGCCGGCCAGATCAGACAAACAGATGAAAGCATGCCAGATCAGAACATGGGCACTAAACCCTAGATCTAGGAATTTTTAGCCTACCCGCTTTAGAAGCAATTTGTATCCTTCCTTTTGGCTCCCAACAGCCTTAAGGATAAATTCTTTGCAGTTTTTGTAAATATTGTAAACCTTCACCCTCGATGGCAAGTTGTAATTTTTGCTGTGGTCTGACACCGAAAGTAGATGAAAGAACAGATGAAAGACAGAAAGACTGATCAGGACTTGAATGTGCTCCTCTACACAAGTATGTCTAGGAGTCATGCCTTCATTGGCGCCAACCCTTAGGACCACACACCATGTGTGCCTGAATTAAATTCCACACTGTTTTTGCTTATTTTTGGTGAAGCATGATATAACTGCTAGTGGGTAGTCTTTTGCCTAAAATTATGCATGTCTTAGGACTAATTAAGAGTTTGGTGAGGAACCTTAAACTGATTTGGAATTTCGATCGGATAGTTGGCATGGCATTTTCATCCTTAGTTGAGAGAACCCGTTTCCCTAGGATAGAGAAGTGCGCCTGGGATCCCCCCTGGATCCGTTCTTGGACAAGGCAACTCCAAGGGAGTGAGCAAATTGAATGGGAGCACAAATACCATATGGGACAGACTTTGTCCTGTTAAATATGCCGATTAACTGGGATATGATCCAAGCAGCCTTGCTTTTCTGGGATCCCCAGCTTTCAGTGTTTCGATTCGGGAACAATGAGTTGACCCCCACAATTGAGGAACTTGACCTGTTCCTCCGATTTCGTGACTTAGGAGAACCTGCTAGGCCAAGTCTCAAAGAAAGCTACAAGAATGAAGCTTGTGTTTTCTTTGGCCTCTCAAGGGGAGAATTCCAGACCTTAGGAGGTGACAAATCATTTACTCGGGTCTCCAAAACATTCCTAGCTGAGAAAATAAGAAACAAAAAGCAGGAAAGACCCCGGGCTTGGTTTGACACCTTCACCTTTGTGGTTATGTCGCAAATCTTCTTTTCCAACTGGGGGAGACACCAATAATTTGGCCCTCATGGAAATTGTGGATCAACTCAGGGCAGGGTACCGAATCATGCCGCTAATCCTAGCTCAACTGTTCCATTCCCTGACTTTGTCCAAAAATGGAACCCGGAGGTTTCAAGGGTGCGCTCCCCTTCTCCACATTTGGCTACAAGACCACCTGATGGTGTCATCACCTGTCCGTGCATATTACAAAGCAACCTGCGACAACATCCATTGGTTGGCTCAAAGAGAGATCAGACCAGACCTACCCGCTCGTAAGGATTGGTTTAACCACTTTCTCCACTTGAAGGGAGAAACAGACATTAGATGGTGGGGTACATACAACATCCCCTACACCCCCATCATAGCTTTCAAGAAGAGAGAGGGCCTTTCCCTGATAGGACTCACCCATGCCGTGCCATACTATCCGATTCGGGTTCTGAGACAGTTTGGGAAACCGCAGGGAATCCCGGTCAAGGATGACATGAGCAGTTTGATTGGACCACTCACTAAGGGACTAAGGACGCAACTGCTAACGCAGTGGAAGACAGCTTGCGTATATCGAGAAGACGTCTTCATTGAATCGCACTCTCGAGACTACGAACATTGGATATCTCGGGAGTTCAGCCACGACGGCCCCCCGCCTCTTCAGCCTGTCGCTTCAAGCGACATTCTAGTTCCACCCCCTAACACATATAAGGACAGGGTGGCCGAACTGCAGGAGACCCACTCCCGTATCCATTCAACTTATGTGAATTCGGAACGGGAGAATAGGCAGGCCAATATAGCCTTGCAACATGAAATGGAGTTAGTGCGCAAGCACGCTAAGGAGGACCGACGTCTGCGGAACAAGCTTCTACGAGCCTTGAGGAGGCAAGACGTGTCCTCCCACTATGATGATGACCAACCTAGCTAGACTTTGGCTTTGTTGTATTTTGATAAACATGAGGATATACTGTGTGCTACGGCGGCACTTTTCGATCTAAAGCATGAATTTATTTTCACTTTGCTATGTATTGTTCAAACTCAACAAGACAAGAATTTAAAATAAAGAATTAATCCCTTCCAATAGGGCAACTCAGTCCCCAACAGACCACCTCTCTTCAGATAACTGCAATGTTCTTGGTTGCTGCGACCACCTAATTTCCTTTGATTGCATCTCTCTCATTGAGATCGTGAAACCCAGCAAGTGTTAAAAAACACCCAAGACCTTGAGCTCAGATCACACCCGTCTGTATCTTTTCGAGATCATTCGGTCCAGCCTGTAGGGCACTGAAGCCACCGGTGATTAAACCGGAGTTTGGTGGATGAACATCCTGGCATAGCCTTCCCCTTTGTGAGGCGCCAAAGTCAATGGTGATTAAACCAACGACTAGCTAAGGCATGCCCGGGAACTACTAGCCGAATTCTTAGGGCACCGAAGCCGCCGACAGATGAGTCGGATATTGGTGGAGGAGCATCCTGGCATAGCCTTCCCCTTTGTGAGGCGCCGAAGTAAATGGTGATTAAACCAACGACTAGCTAAGGCACGCCCGGGAACTACTAGCTGAATTCTTAGGGCACCGAAGCCGCCAACGGATGATTCGGATATTGGTGGAGGAGCGTCCTGGCATAGCCTTCCCCTTTGTGAGGCGCCAAAGTCAATGGTGATTGAACCAACGACTAGCTAAGGTACTCCCGGGAACTACTAGCCGAAATCATAGGGCACCGAAGCCGCCGACGGATGTGTCGGATTTTGGTAGAGGAGCGTCCTGGCATAGCCTTCCCCTTTGTGAGGCGCCGAAGTCAATGGTGTTTGAACCAACGACTAGCTAAGGCACGCCTGGGAACTACTAGCCGAAATTAGGTGCCGACGCCGCCAGTGAATAAACTGGAGATTGGTTGAGGTACGCCTGGGTGCTGCTTTTCAGCTCACACCCTGCGGAGACCCTAATTGGTCCAACCCTGTGATTATGAGCTCAAACAAAATCAGGTTCTCTTCCCTTGTTGCCTCCGGGCAGCTAAAACAGATCAATTTTCAAAATTCCTTAGGTTTCTCTCTCCCAGTTACCTGCGGGTAGCTAAAATAGATTCGATCACTAGGGTTCTCTTCCCCGGTCATCTCAGGACAGCCAAAATAGATCGGTCTTCAAGATTCATTAGGGTTCTCTCTCCCAGTTACCTGCGGGTAGCCAAAATAGATCAGTTGATTCAAAACCAGGTTCTCTTCCCTTGTTGTCGTAGGGTAGCTAAAATAGATCAGTCTTCAAATTCATCAAAGGTTCTCTCCCCTTGTTACCTACAGGTAGCTAAAATAGATCAGTTAGTCAAATCATATCAGAAAAAAAAATAATAATAATAAATGAATGAATAAATTCAATCAGATAAAGTTGTGTAAACAAATTTTGTAAAAATGCACTAATACCTGCTAATTGTTCCCCTAGGTACCAAAAATTGCTTTCAGAAGTCCGTACCTGTTAAGATCGAGGAGAAGGCTCGATATGGAACAGCAAGGAGAACAGACGCCGCCAGGGCAGCATCCGGCAGAGTCCAGTCATGCCCAAGTGGTTAATGAGATGCAACAGAAGATGGACAGCATGAGTGCCATCATCCAGGAATTGATGACAGAGCTGAGAGAATTGAGGCAGGCCCCGCCAGTGGTACCAGTCGCCCAGCAGCCGCAGCCACAATTCCCGCCACCAGCGGAGGCGGTGCCACCGCCGCGTCCAGTAAACCCCCCTCCCCTAGCACCACCACCACTACCACCGGCAGCGCCATTTCATGTGGCACAACAAGATCAATTTCTGCCTATCCATCTGGAACAGGGCGATGAGGACTGGTACAGAACCCAGGAGGTGCAGTTTGAGGAGAAGTTGACAGCAGTGAGGGAAGAGAATAGAACAGAAATGGCCGCCTTGAAGGAGCAGCTCAAACAGCTCCAACCTAGCACAGTGTAGAGCGAGGCTACCCTGGAAAACCTCTGCTTCTTCTCGGACATCCAACTCCCGGCTAAGTTCAAATGCCCTGAGTTGCACCAGTTCGACGGCGCCGGGTGCCCCCTGAACCACCTGAGGTCCTATTCTGGCGACATGTGCCAATACGCCAAGGAAGAGCGGATCATGGTGCAGTTCTTCCAGAAGTCATTAACTGGGGCCGCTTACTCCTGGTTTCTAAGTTTGGACAAGGCCAAGATCAAGACATGGAATGATTTGGCAGCAGTCTTTATCCAACAGTACCGCCTGAATAGTCAAATAGTACAGACAAGAGCAGAGTTGTAGAGGCTGGCTAAGAAGAGCCAAGAGACAGTGTGAGAGTATGCCAAGCGCTGGAAAGAATTGGCAGCATTGGTACAGCCGCCATTGTTGGAATAGGAGATGACATCCTTGTTTATCGCGTCATTGGGTCAGCCTTTCTTCACTTTGCTGCTGGGGCAAAGCACGTCGAACTTCAATGACCTGATCTTAACTGCCGATCCGATTGAAGATGCGGTGAGAGTTGGGAAAATAGATAGCAGTGGGCAGAGTGCCGCACCAAGGAGGCCAGTGTCAGGGCAGGCTAGCAGAAACCAAGGGCAAGAGCCCAGGAGGTCAGAACAGCAGGCAGTAAACTATGTATACCCCGCACAACCCCACCATTTCTCTCAAGGGCCAGAGGCAGTGGCACCCCAAGGGATCGGGTAGATAGCTTACCAAGGGGCAAGAAACACGAAAGAAGAATTTGAAGCTAGGTTGAAGTGGGTTTTCACTCCCCTACCCTATGCACCAGCAGAGTTGCTACCTACGTTGCTAAAGAAAGGGTACTTGCAAATCAAACCCCCGAATCCCAGACTGGTCAACGCCAGGAGTTACAATGTAGCAGAGCGGTGCGAGTACCACTCTGGTGCTCCAGGGCACCATACCAATTGGTGTTGGGACCTAAGGCATGACATCCAGGACCTGATCGACAGTAAATGCATCACGGTCGACCCCCCGGCACCACCCGCCCAGACTCCCGCAGCCGGCGTGACTACCAATCCGCTCCCAGATCACTCAAAAGCCTCCACTAGTAGAACGGCAAATCAAGTGAGTAGTGATCAGGGCACCGGGCAACTCAACCCTTCTATACTTATTGGCCGACCAGGGCAAACAGTGAAGGTACAGCTTCGAGCAGAAATCCACTCGACGGCAATTACAGTTAAGGAAAGTGCAAACGGCTACATATGTATGATCGAGGACGAACCGCAGAGCAGTGAGGAAGTCACGGGGCCATGTAACCCTATGCAATGCAGATGGATCAGTGACTCCCCGTCCCTTCCACGTAGAGAAGGAGTGGGTAGTTCCGAAGGACCCTGGTTCCAAGATGGGCCACAGGACACAGACGCATCAGTGGGCAGTTCAAGGGTACCTCCGCAGATGTCTACTAGATGGCCGCCTGAGTATATGTCTACAAGATCAGAGCCGGACCTGCAGTCCCTCACCGATCCCCTATCAGCTGAACCGAGTTCAGAATCCCTCTCCTACGGCACATCTGAGTTGTTTGGCCCCCCTCACATCGCAGAAGAGGAGGAACCACTATCCACTCCTAAACTCGCAAACCTGCCTGATCCGTATGAGAGCTCGGACAAGTCCGCTGATACAGACTCAGAAGACACATCAGTAGAAGAAAGCAAGACAGTGAACGTCATTGAAGGAGGCGGTGGTGACTCCCCTACAAGTTTCCCTCTAGTGCACTTCAACCCATCTGAAGACCAGGGATTCTTCTACCCTACCTCCATCTCCCACCCTAGCCCTTTAACCCTCAACATCCACGACATCATGGAATCGACTCCACAAGACCCCTTCTCCCTTTCATTTTAACCACCCACCCACAACCTCTCCCAACTTCGTCTTGAACCACCTTCGTACAAGGCCGTACCCCCATCTCACCCCACCCAATCCTTCCACCATCAAGCTACCTCCACCACCACCGTCGAGGCAGAAATTGACCGTATCACCCGATCCGGTCGATACGTAAACACCGACCCCCTACCCGCACCAGAGGAGGGAGCAGAGGCAGAAGCAAAGAGGAAAGAAAAGGGGAAGGATGTGGTTATTGAATTGCCACAAACCCTCAAGAGAAAGGGAAGGGCCACGGAAGAAGAAATCATAGATTTGCACCATAGTGTGTTCACTCCAGAGTACGACCTCCTCCAGCAGTTGAACAAGGTGCCTGCCCAAATCTCCATAATGCAACTTCTGATTGATTCAGAGAAGCACCGGGCAGTGCTAATGAAGGTCTTGGGGGATGCACATGTGCCAGAAAGCATCGATCCTGAGCAGCTAGGGGCAGTTGTGTCAGTGATCATGGCACCCCTGGCCATCTCCTTTTCTGCAGCAGATCTGCCACCTGAGGGTTGTGACCACACTAAGCCACTCTACATCACGGTGAAGTGCGTCGACCTCATTGTAAAACGTGCCATGATTGACAACGGGTCAGCATTGAATATATGTCCAATGAGGACATTCCATAGCTTACAGTTGAGCCCCACCATGATTAAGCCAAGTGCGCACAATGTCCGAGGGTTCGACAATGCCAGGAGAGAATCGCTGGGGAAGGTTACCTTGGTGGTCATGATTACGGACAGACCCTTTACCATGGAGTTTGAACTCATGGATACCAACGCCTCATTTAATCTGCTGATCGGGAGGCCTTGGCTGCATCAGGTAGGAGCAGTATCTTCCACACTGCACAAGATGGTCCGGTTCGTATCAGGCAACGAACTTATAACAGTACATGCTGAGGATCACAGAGAGTTCAAAAGGGTCGGAGTACCCTATGTGGATTATGAGTTGCCCATCACACTCAATTTCCAAGCTGTGGAGATGGTGCAGGTGAATCATATCCCTGAATCTGAAAGGGGGCAACGACTCTCGAAGAGGAAAAGAAAGAGCATGTTTAGCGCTGCTGACTATGCAGACTGGGGTCTCAGAGCCGGTGATGGACTGGGCAGGTATAAGCAAGGAATTAAGGCAGCCATCCAACCTCATGACACTGGGTTTGGGTTGGGGTTCAGGCCATAGCCGGAAGACTATTCCCGACTCCTTGGGAACCGTGCCGAGAGGAAAAGAGCAAGAATAGAAGGAAGAGATCCCCACTGGCCTATATGTGTGCACGAGAACTTATACCACCGTTTCACTAACATGGAGCATGAAGCGGCCCAGGCCATTGAGAATATAGTCCCCCAAGGGTGGGGAGATGAGTTTCTAGACACCCCTGCCATGGAAGAGGACTACCTACAAAGACTGGCTCAGATGCTCTGGGAAGAGCCACCATCCATGGAAATGATTGGGGACATAGTGGAAGTAGACCCATTGGCTCCTGAGGGGTCGCCAGATGGCCTGCCAGCACTGGTCGCTCTGGACTCTGTTGACGAGGTCACCATGGCCTTCACCTCGCCAGACGAACAGTTCATCCCTGATGGGATCCCGGTCAACTTTGCGATGGTGACGGAAGTGCTACTACCTGCTCCCATCGAGGAATCCAAAGAAGAAGGTCCAATCATGTATGTCTGCATGATGGAAGGGCGAGACAGCTCAGGAGCGCCAACCCGCATGCCAACGTCGCCTCCTCTACGCCCCTATATCCCGCACCCTGGAACTCGCGATGGTTTGAACCGCATGTTCCGTAGCATGCCCCAAGTGCTAGGGCCAGTACCGGAAGAAGTGTACCACACAGCCTACGGCAAATGGGCTCCACCAGCTTACTCTTCCACTGTGTCTGGGATACCAACTGGGATACCCATAGCATTTGCACCACCCAAAGCTGACCCAGCCAACGGAGTCACCATTGCCTACGTGCCACCCGAGGACGAGATACCGTGGGCAATCCCCCTCAGTGGATCATGGGTAAGGGTGTCGTCAGAGTTTGGCCCCCGATCAGAGAGAAGCCAGAACAAACCGGTAGGAGGCGCAGCACAGGATCCTATCTACATCTCTTCTGACGAGAGCGCCAACATGGTGCTAGCGGGAGAGCCAGAGGAGACGATTGCTATTAAAAAGGAAGCCGAGGCATCACTGAAGAACTGGAGCGCCACGCCTTTTGCAATCAGCAAAGCTGCTATCCCAAAGGGGGTTTCTATCACCTCTGAAGTATCTGTTGTAGCTATTGCTGGAATTTTTAATGAGTATCTGAATGCTTCCTACTACTTGCATTTGTTTGAAAATGAAAATAACAAAAATAAGCAACTTGAGCATTGCAATCTTGTGTCAATCCCGAAGCACACCCGGAAGATCTGGGGCACGAGATAGGTAATGAGATTGCCATAATTAAACAAAAAGAACAAAAAGAAGTTGAAAGGCCAGTGCAGATGGCAATAATAAATGAAATGCATGAGCCAGTGTCCAACCCTGAAAACGAGCAAGAACTCGACAAGTCAGATTGGGGCACTCGCCCATCGCAGCAAGAAGACTCAGACATCGTCCCCTGTGAGCCTTTCGAGCATGAGGACGATGATGAATCATGGGAGACCCCGCTTGAAATCCAACATGCATTGGAAAGGCATGAAAAGGGTCTCCAGGCTAACATTGAGGAAACAGAGTCAATTGACATAGGTGAAATAGCACAACTAAGGATACTCCAAATTGGTAAAAAGCTATCACAGTTATTGAGAAAACAGATGATTAATTTTCTTAAATCTTATTCTAACGTGTTTGCATGGTCATACGAAGATATGCCCGGGTTAGACACGGACTTGGTTGTGCATCGGTTACCAACAAAGTCTGAGGCTGTACCTGTGAAACAGAAGCTCAGGCGCACGAAGCTGGAATGGGCCCTGAAGATCAAGGAAGAAGTCACCAAGCAGTTGGATGCCGGATTCCTGCAAGTAACTCACTATCCGGAGTGGTTAGCCAACATCGTGCCAGTTCCCAAGAAAGACAGGATTTGTGTCGATTACAGAGATCTGAATAGAGCAAGTCCAAAGGATGACTTCCCATTACCACACATTGATGTAATGGTGGACAATACAGCGACGCATTCAATGTTCTCTTTCATGGACAGCTTCTCTAGTTACAACCAGATAACGATGGCACCTGAGGATATGGAGAAAACATCTTTTATCACGCACTAGGGCACTTACTGCTACCGCGTGATGCCGTTCGGACTGAAAAATGCGGGTGCTACATATCAGCGTGCGATGACTCTGTTGTTCCACGACATGATACACAAGGAGATGGAAGTATATGTGGATGACATGGTTGCAAAATCCAAGGAAGAAGAAGACCACTTGGTGAACCTTGGAAAAATGTTTGACAGGCTCAGAGAGCACAAGCTTCGGCTCAACCCAAACAAGTGTGTATTTGGAGTTGCTTCAGGGAAACTGCTCGGCTTCATAGTGGGCAAGCGAGGCATTGTGGTCGACCCCGCCAAAGCAAAGGCAATTCTGGATATGCCCCCTCCATCTACAGAAAAAGGAAGTGAGAGGGTTCCTGGGCAGATTGCAGTATATTAGTAGGTTCATCGCGCAAATGACTCCTGTATGCGAGCCTATATTCAAGCTGTTGAAGAAAGATAACCCTGTGGTTTGGAATGACGACTGCCAAGTAGCATTTGATAAGATCAAGGCCTATCTGATGAGTCCGCCAACATTGGTCCCGCCTGTCCCAGGACGACCTTTGATCATGTATCTGACAGTCTCAGAGACGGCTGTAGGACGTGTGTTAGGGCAACACGATGAGAAAGGGAGAAAAGAACAAGCAATCTACTACTTGAGCAAGAAATTTACCAGCATTGAAGTCAGATACACAGTGCTTGAGAAGACATGTTGCGCCCTGGTCTGGGCAGCTTAGAAACTTCGGCATTATTTGCTCAATCACACAGTCTTGCTGAGCTCAAATCTGGATCCATTGAAATAAATCTTTGAGAAGTCGATCTCCACTGGTAGGGTTGCCAGGTGGCAAGTCCTTTTATCTGAGTATGACATTATCTATACAACTAGAAAGGCGATAAAAGGGCAGGCTGTAGTAGAACACTTGGCAGAGCATCCACTACCTGACTACCAACCACTTATGACTCACTTCCCAGACGAAGATGTGATGTGTACAGAGTCTGCAGATGATACAGAAGAAACCAAGTGGCAAATGTTCTTTGACGGGGCAGTGAATGTAAATGGAAAAGGGATCGGAGCAGTGCTAATCTCCCCAGACGGTGTCCATCACCCGATAGCAGCGAAACTTCTGTTTGATTGCACTAGCAACATGGCCGAATATGAAGCATGTGTGTTAGGCCTGCGAGCAGCAATCGAGATGAATATACAAGAGCTAAAAGTATTCGGTGATTCAAGCCTTATCATCTATCAAGTGATGGGAGACTGAAAGACCAGAGATGTGAAGTTAGTGCCATACCAAGAGCTGGTCAAGGAATTAGAAGAGGAATTTGAGAGCGTGACATTCAACTACATGCCACGAGATGGGAACCAGTTCGCGGATGCGCTGGCTACGCTAGCATCAATGGCCACCATCACGGGTGATACTTGGGGTGCAACCATTGGAGATAGAAATTTGGAGCTACCCTGTTTACTGCTTCAGTGTAGAGAAAAGCACACCCGAAGAAGAGCCTTGGTACGCGGACGTCGAAAGGTACATAAGGGACAGAATTCTGCCAGAAGGTGTCTCAGCTGCAGAGAAGCGAACTATCCAAAGGTTGGCAGGGCAATACTTCTACAGTGGGGGTAGACTATACAAGAAGTCATACAACGATTCCCTACTGGTATGTGTCAGAGAAGCCGAGGCGCAAAAGTTGATTGAGGAAGTCCATGGAGGGTTGTGCGGCGCACACATGAATGGACATATGCTAGCAAGGAAGATTTTAAGAATGGGCTACTATTGGATGACCATGGAAGCAGACTGCTACGCTCATGTCAGAAAGTGCCAGTTATGCCAGATTTATGTAGACAACATCCATGCACCGCCGCATACGTTGTACTTCATGACATCACCTTGGCCGTTTGCCATCTGGGAAATCGACATGATAGGCCAGGTTCATCCAACAGCTTCGAATGGGCATCGGTTCATCTTAGTGGCAATTGACTATTTTACCAAGTGGGTAGAGGCCATGTCCTTCGTGGATGTGAAGAAATCTCATGTGCTCAAGTTTATCAGAAACAATATAGTCTGTCGCTATGGAGTACCAGAAGCGATCATCACTGACAATGCAAAGAATCTGAATAACAAGGACATGGAAAAGATGTGTGAAGATTTGAAGATCAGACATCTAAATTCCACGGCATACCGGCCCAAAATGAATGGAGCAGTAGAGGCCGCCAACAAGAATCTGAAGAAGATACTTGAGAAAATGGTAGTCACTTACAGAGACTAGCACGAGAAGCTGCCGTATGCACTGCATGCCTACCGGACTTCGATCAGAACATCGACCGGGGCAACCCCGTTCTCCTTGGTATATGGAATGGAAGTAGTCCTCCCCGTGGAAGCACAAATCCCGTCACTCAGAATTCTAAAGGAAGCGGAGATCAGTGACATCGAATGGGAAGAATCCAGGTTTGACCAGTTGCAGCTATTGGATGAAAAGAGGATCAAGGCTTTGTGCCATGGCCAGCTTTATCAACAGAGAGTGGCACGAGCCTACAACAAGAAAGTGAAGCCACAGCATTTCAAAGTGGGAGACTTGGTACTGAAGAAAATCTTTCCCCATCAAGAGGACAACAGAGGGAAATTCAAGCCGAACTACGAAGGGCCATTCGTAGTCCACAAGGTTCTATCCAGAGGAGCACTCATCCTACAAGAAATGGACGGAGCAATTTTTCCTGAGCCGATAAATGCAGACGCAGTCAAACTGTACTACGCCTAAGATCATTCCGATTGGGACATGAAAAGAGGCCATCTTTGACTCTCCTTTAGACTGTAAATCCTTCCAAATACCCCGAATTCTCCCCTAGTCAGACAATTTTGAGCCTGAAAATTCTTTCAACCCATTGCAAGTGTTCTACACATCAAATGGGGCATTCCTGGCAAAGCAAAAAGAAACCGGGCATTCTTGCCCAGAAAAAAAAAACCTCAAAAAGAAGAGAAAATGCAACAAGAAAAGAAAGAAAGAAAAAAAAAAGAAAAGAAACAAAGAAAATGGGGAAATGTTTGCCCCGCCAAAAATGTAGAGATACAAATAAGCCAGGATATAAGTCCCACCAACAATAAAAGTAGAACACTTTGCAAACCCAAATAATTAAGCTTTTTTGACCCATCTATCCTTTCTTTTGTAACCAAGACTCAGCCTATGTTTTGTCCTATCTCTAAGGCCTCTCGGATCCCGAAAGGAATGATCAGGGCAAACAGTTAAGTCAGCATTCGTCAGCAATGATAGAATTCAGGGTCTCCTAAGAAGGCTAAACACAGTGAAAACCCGGAAAAAGGGCGTTGTGTGGTTTGTCCTAAAAGAGAGAGAGAGAGAGAGAGAGAGAGAGAGAGAGAGAGAGAGAACTGATCACATCTGGTTTGAGCAGAGCAAGATACAGAGGAGAGCAGTGACAGTGGCAGACAGTAAACTGAGAAAATTGCACAGATCTGAGAGGTTCAGACCGGCAGGTTGCGCCCGAGTTAAAGACTTCACAGTGGCCTGTGATGACAATGCTACTGAAAATACCAAGCACTCCAAGTCCCGTCTGACATTGGAAAATTTCTTTGATATTGCAAACACAGGCACACACTAACACACCTGTTTTCTCTATAATTGTTCTGCTTAACTGTTTTGAGCTCCACATTGGGCTACTAACCTGATTTGGTAGTCTCTTAACCTTGGCAAAGGCCGCTTCTAGCTGCAATGGGCAAAAGGCTCAAAGCAGGAAGTAAAAAAAAATGCTTTGCATTTATCCCCAGCTAGTCCAAGACTGACCTTTTGTTCCTTTCCCGACTTCACAGGTACAGCAAGAATGGGATAACGGACGTCCCCCCCCCCCCCCCCCCCCCCCCAAAATCCCCAGTGGAGTTCCTTCAGTAAACGGAGAATAATACCCTTCAAAATCCCCAGTGGAAGGCCTTCAGCAAATAAGGAACAACACCCTTACATCCCCAGTAGAGTCCTCGCGAGCGATAAGAAAGTGATAACTAATGATGTAAACTTCTCAAGCCTCGCCCGGTTTGAAGAAGCCGGCTTTGCGAAGAAGAGCGGAAAGAAGACAAACAAGCTCGCATCAGTCCCTAGTGGAGTCTCTAGCGCCCCACAAAAGCACAGACGAGCATAAGGAACTCACACAGGAGCAGAGGGAAAAGGCTTTACAAAGAAATAATGACAGCACGAGGAATCCCCACTTATCCCCAATGGAGCATCCTTCCCCAGGGAGCTCCCACGCTTGTCAGAAACAAGGCTCAACCCGAAAGAAAAGACAATACGGAAAAGATTCCTGCCCAATCCCCAGCAATAGTCACTCCAAGCTAGGGAGCCTCTAGAAAGGGGAGAGCCAACCAGAAAGCGCTGCAGAAGAAGGAATGACGAGACATGAAGAAGAATGAGGATAAATGGAGATACCATCGGGCAAGATGGCCCCTTTTGTAAATTTTGATTTTACACTTTTGTAAATAGAGTAGAGCAGGTGTGTGAGCTCCCTTGAGGCACTGGACAGCGCTGGAAGCACCTCCTCACCAACAGCACCTCCTCCTCCACTATTCTTTCCACCTTTCTCCTACCATCCTGCATCCTAACCCAACCCTTGGCCATCAAATCCTAAAAAAAAAAATATTGTCAAGAAGACACAAAATGGATCAGAAGTTTGAAATCGCCTAAAAGCTTTAATGGAACAAACAAGAAGAAAAGAATATTGTCAAGTGTCGGGCATCAACGCCGAAACAGGTTGGCGAGCTCAAGTTCAATCTAATCTCTTTCAAACTTAAATTAAAATGCTGAAGAGTTGCCCTACAAAAACCCGAAAAGCAAAGGGTAAGGAAACTCTGAAGCCAGGAAGTGACGCCACATGATTTGGCCGCTTCCTCTCAAAGTGAAAATTTCAAAGGACTAAGCTCGTCGCCCATGTCGACAGAAATGCCAGGCGCAAAAACGAGATTCTTTTTCCCTTTGCCATTCATCCGCGAGCTGACTCCGGCAAAGAGGGGTAGCTGTAAGCACCTCATTTTTGCGCTCCCAGAAAAGCCGGAAATGCAAACCCTGGATAAAAAGTCAAACCCTAAGGGGTGAAAATTTGAATTTTTGATCCAGTAATAATTGGCCACCTTGCTTTATCTCAAGGGATAGAGAATCCCGACACGAGTCCAACGCAACTGAGTTTGCTGGAATCGGAGTTCAGATAAAGGTTCTGTGGGCCGATCAAACTTGAGGATGAGCCGAAAGTTGACTTTTCCTCGAACCCCGTGCCAAGTGCTTAGCCCTATGTCATTAAATAGAGGGCTCCGATACGAGTCTAATGCAATTGAGTTTGCTCAAATCGGAGTTCGGATGAAGGAGATATGAGATGTCGAAGTTCCCGAGCAGCAAAACAAGAAACTGCACACGTGGTGAAGAAACTGCGCACGTGGCGATGAATGCAGCGAAATATCTCAGGGACTAAATCTCAAATATCCAAAAATCATCAAATATCTCAGGGACTAAACCAAAATTTGCAGGGGGCAATCCGTAGATATCCAAAAGTGTCAAATCGGTCGAATCGGTCAAGTCGAATGGCATATCCGTAATTTTTTTATTTGTATCCGGTCAAGTATGCCGGATACACATAACCCAGTGTATAACCGACCTCAAATGCCGGATACAAAAAGATTTTCGCGCGAGATTCACGCCGATCACCCGACAAATTCGCGGCCGCATTTAATTTTCGAATGATCATGTTTTGCCGGATACATTAAGTTTGTCTATAAAAGGCAAACAGCAGTCCATTTCCGGTTGTTGGCTTTTCTTGCGGATTTTCTACCTTCTTCCCCCACTTTTTCCCACTTGACTCCTTTCTTCTTCAACCCTCTTTGCCCTCTATAACCCCATTACCATTACAAGACCACTCCCTCCCTTGGATTCTCCTTCTTCACCACCTCTTCACTAATACAAAAAGTGGTTAGTTGTTGCTGCTGCTAAGGAGGGGAGCTTCCAGCCACTGGTCTGCCACCAAGAGGTGTCTCCACACCATACAAGAGGTCAAGAGCTGTCAGGTAACGTTCCTCACTATGTCTTATTGTACATATGTTAAAATAGGGATTTTATAAAATGATTTCCAAGTTTGTCTCCACCTCTTGCATGACTTCATGTCTATATTGTTCAAGTATGCACTTATCTTCCTCTGCATGGCATGAGACCCTCCACGAGCAAGGGTCTACGTTTGGCTCTTTGGGAGCATGTGAGTAATCTTTCTATGCCATTGACAATGGTCACTAGTTGCTGTCCATAGGGTTGACCCAAGCATATATTTCAAGGAGCATGTTCCTTGGCCCCCCATCTAATGTATCCCTATGTAAACCCCCTTCTCTCACCCTTCTCTACATTTTCGTAGGCTTAAGCATGAAGCCTTGGGCTCAGATATTGCTAAGAGGTGTAGGAAATGCACGTAAGAATCATGATTAGTCCCATTGGTCTCCTCACACGCGTCGGGTTTCCTTTTGCTGATTTTTGTTGTTTCTCACATGCTATGTGGTTTTTTATTCTACTGATTGGTAATAAGTTCTAGCCTTCCTTAGCTGTACTTACTTGTTCATGCATGTTAAAGCATTTCCTTGCATGCGTAGGCGTAAGCATGTTGAACCCCTCCACATGATGGCTGTCTCCAGGGTTAAAGTAGTAAGCATGCATGTGTTGGTCAATCGTGAGAGCATGCCTCCAGTCCTTGATTCAAAGGGTTCTCCATGGACCCTTGTTGTATGCTAGGATGGAGATCCAGAAACCAAAGCAGGGACACCTTGGTCCCTGCCATGTTGACACACATGGTCCCAAGTGCCTTGCTGAAAAGTCCCAAAGGAGGCCAAATGAGGCTTCTTCCTCAAACCTGAACCAGTGTGGGCCCTCCCAGGGGCCCACCAAACCTCAAAAGACCCCTAGGAACCCCCTGTAAATAACCCCAAATGGAAAAACTCCAAAAAAGGCCATTTCAGTGTGATCCGGCAACTCAGGCCGGATCAACTGTGGCCTACGTGTATCCGGCAACTAAGGCCAGATACACACAGAAATACCATTTTTGTGTCTTCTTGATCCTTGGCCGAATTTGGTGATGATTTTTACCAAACCAAATAAACCAACAGGGTTTCCGGGTCGCCCAAAAACACAATTTGGGACTTGGACCATGGTCCAACTTGGAAACACTAGTGGGCCTTCCAACGAGGCCCACCAAGCCCGGTAAACCCCAAAATCATGCAAATGAATAAGTTAAGTAAAATGAACCAATTGAATCGGGGGGCCAAACTCAATGCGGCCCACCCGAACCTTGATATGTGGAATAATGCATGAATTGCGTGGTTTGCCCGAGACCAAGGGCTAGGGCCTATCGGGCCCGCCAAAGCCCGCCAACCGAACCAAGTTAGGGTGCAAGCCCTAGACTTCAAAGAACTGGGCTTTTGGGCCCCAAGCCCAGTGACCAGCCCATTTTGGCAAATTTAAATAAAGCAAATCCAAAATACTTTGGCAACCACCATGGGGGCCCGTCTAAGGGCCCCCAAACCGAGGCCGACCCACTTTTGCATGAAAATCACCTAAAATTCCCAACTTAAACAATTAAGTAAAATCAACTCATCAACCTAAGCTCAAAGGGCCTCCTAGGTTAGACAGAGGCTCACGAGGGGCACATGGGCTCACACAAGCCCACCAAGGCAACCGTGGGCCTTCCAACGGGGCCCACCCAATCCGACTCAGATCACCTAAATTAAGCAAGATAAAATCAATTAAAGGGACCCACACCACTCTGGTGGTCCCTCCAGACTTAAACAAAAATGGCATGCCGGATTAGGAATCAGGTGAGAAACCAAGGTAAGCTGACTCAAACCAGGGAACCCACAGGACCCGTCATCCGACGGGGTGGACTGGGGTGTCTACGAACTTTCCCAGACTACAACCGAGAACCAACTTAGAATATCAAGCCGCAGATCAAAGCCCAATAGACAAGAATAGGCACCCAGGTGTCCGCCTGCACCCCATCAGGCGGTGGCGACTCCGAATTTCCCGTGCCACGTTTCCAACGCGCGCACAGCTGGTCTTGCCTTTTCTTTTAAATCACTTGTACAAAAACTTTGAAAAAATATTTCATTTCAGTCATGTGCACTTGCACACACAATAAAAACAAGTAAGCCGTAAGTGCTTACCCCTTGAATTTCAGATGCCTCACCACTCTGTGAGAATTTTTGCAGACCCACACAAGGCAGAAAGACAGAAGGATGTCAAGAAGCACCTTGAAACCGGAAGAAAGGAAAAGAATAGAAGAAATGCAAAGCAGGGGAAAACCGATGCAGTAATCCAAAGCACATCCACAGAGGAGTTGCAAAGAGCTCCCTCATCCTTTGCAGATTCTTTCCCAAATAAATAATCCATGCATCCCCAATGAAGTTTCCCCTGTTTGACAGGAAGCCCCAAACGGCATGTCAAGACAATGCCCAGTCTGATGAGGTTGGCTTTGTAGAGAAGAGAGACGAATATATGAGGGCCCCCCACAAATCCCCATTAGAATGTTCCTTTCAAAAAGAGTCCCAATACTTGTCTCCCCAGCAAAAAGAGGGCCTTTTCCCAGAAGAACAAAAGCAAAGGTCCGGCCCCTCTTCCATAATCTCCAATAGAAAAGCTGCGCGGAGAGAAATCCGGGTATAATCAAGCATCGATCCCCGTAAGAAGAAAGAGATGGCGGAAGAAAAAGCAAAATGAAGGACTTTTGGAAAAATTGGTCCCATTTGTAAATTTTTGATTTCCCACTTTTTTAAATAGAATAGGACAGGTGTGCAAGCTCCCTTGAGGTATCGGACAGCAGCGAGAGCACCTCCTCCCTCCTTTCTACTTCTTCCTTCCTCCTCCCTTGCTAACCCCTAGTTTTAAAAAAAAAAAAACCTTTCCTAAGGTCATAAGCTTGAAAAAGGGTAAAAATTAGAACAGAAATCACCTAAAAGCTTTAATAGAACAAAAGGAAAAAAAAAACATTGTTGAGTGTCTTGCATCAACATCGAAACAGGTTGGCGAGCTCAAGTCTAACCCCTTCTTCTAAATTTAACCTAAAGGATGAGGAATTGCTCCAGAATACTCCAGAAATTAAGGGTAAGCAAGCTCTAAATCCGGGAAGTGAAAAACCATGTCATTTGGTTCGTCCTTTCCATTGGAAACATCAAAAGGACTAAGCTCTAAATCATGTCGACAGAAATGCAGGGCGCAAAAATAAGGTTCTTTTATTCTTTGCCGTTCATCCTTGGGGTGATTCCGGCAAAGAGGGACTACTCTAAGCACCTCATTTTTGCATCTCTCAGAAGTGCTAAAAATAAAAACCCTAACAGAAAAGTCAAACCCTGAGGGGACAAAAGTTGACTTTTTGATTAGGTACAAATCAACTACCATGCCCTATGTCAATGGATAGGAAATTCCAACACAATTCCGACGCAACTGAGTTTGCCAAAATTGGGGTCCAGATGAAGGATCTATGGGAAAAGCAAGCCCCGGGGGAGCAGAAATTGACTTTCTACTCAAACCCAGATTAAGTGCTATCTCTGTCCCAAAAGAAAGAAAGTTCTGATACGATTCTGACACAATTGAGTTTGCCAGAATTGAGGTCCAGATCAAGGGGGATATGAGCAAATTAAAATTCTTGGCGCGGTTTCGGTGTTCTGCTAAAAAATTGAATTTATTGCAAAACCGTGTCCCAATGGCTAGAGGATTTTGACCTAGTTCCAGTGCAACTGAGTTTGCCAGAGTCAGAGCTCAGATGAGAGAGTTATGAGCAGTTCAGGCTCTAGGGTAAAATTGCCAAAAGCTGCCCACGTGGCAAGATTGCATAAATCTACCACGTGGCAAATAAAGGACAAAATGACAAAAAAAATAAAATATCTCGAATATAATATTAGTATTCTAAAAATATCTTGAGTAAAATAATGTTTTTAAAAAATATCTCATTTTTCATAATAAAAATAATTAAAAAATCCAAAAATTCGGTTCTAAGGGCAAATCAATCAGATCAGGGCAAATCCGGAAGAAATAATCTTTTTTTTATAAAATAACCGAAATTAAATTTCGGTTCTAAGTGATAAGATTTCAGATTTTCTGATCTTATCCCTACATTTCATGATTGCATGTTGGAAATAGGTGTAAACGAAATTGAATTTCGATTACACATAAATATGGTATAACCGAAATTGAATTTCGGTTATACCATGAAAATGGTGTAACCAAAATTCAATTTCGGTTACACCCTTTTAGGCTATAAAAGGGGGGCAGCAGCCCCCATGCAAGAGGAGCTATTTTCCCACTTTGAGCTCTCCCCTCTCTCCTGCCCCTGCACGACCACCTCCCCTCCACCCTTTCATTCCCTTCTAAGCCTATTAAATCCCTTCTACACCCCATCCCTCTTCCTTCTTTCTTCTTCCCCCCTTTCACTAAAGACCTTGGAGAAGGCTTGGAGGACTTGTGAAGCAAATGAGGAGGCCATCTTGCTGTCCAACCTCAAAAGTGACTCCAACCTCACTCAAGTTGGTCTCTAATCCCCCAAGGTAAGCTCCTTGGTGAGTTTTATTCTACATATATGAAAATGGGTGTGATTTAAGCATATTGGACTACTTGTGTTTGCCATGTGTTATCTTCCTTTGCTTTAATGCCTACTTGATCTCATGATCTCCTTCATCTCAAGAGGAAAACTCCTCTTGGTAAGGATGGGTTTTGATTAAAAGAAACGGGAGGTGAGTGGTCATATTAACATGAGTTAGGATAGATTTTAAGGTTATGTCTCTCTCTGTGTTCATGTTGCTAGCCTATTTCTTCATTTAATAAAAAGTGGAGCAAGTTCCCCTCCCTCCGTCTTCAAAGTCTCATGTACCCCATTAAATCCCCCCTTTGTCCCTTCTTTTTACTTGCCTTCAAATCTTCTTTAAGCATGACTTGTCACTGTTTTCTAGCATAGGGTGGTTGCATGGACTTGTGTGAGCAAGTATCATGACACATACACTTCAACATGGTATGCTTGCTGTCTTAGTTTGCCTCTTCACATATGTTGCACACATAGCACAATGCACATGCTTTGTTTGCTTGAAAAGCATGCTTAGGCCTTCATCCGTAGCTTCATTCCACTAGCATGAATATTAACATGGGCGCACACACACTTTGGTCACTTGTCTACAGCATGCCCTATGAGTTTGGTAGTTTGTCTTGAAGCTTTAGTTGATGATTTGCTAGCATGCATAAATGGCTCGGCCATAGACTAGCACACAGGCCACCCCTCTTGCTCTCCTCAAGGAGTAGAGGGGGTATATTTAGCACAAGAACAGGGACACCCTAGGTCCCTGTTCCATGGCTTGAGTTCCCACTCAAGAAGAAGGATCCTCTTTCTCTTTTGACTCAAAGATCACAAAGGAGGCCAAGCAATGCCTCTTCCCCTTCAACCTGAGCTACTGTGGGCCACACAACTCCTGGACATCCCTCAGAAACCAGGAAATTGTCACCTTTCAAAAAACCCAGAAAAAGTGATTTTCCGTGTTTGCCCGAAAACACAAGTTGGACAAACACAGCTTATACATAACCGAAATTATATTTCGGTTATGTATAAAATATAACATTACCGAAATTTTATTTCGGTCATGCTATATTTTAGTGTAACCGAAATTAATTTCGGTTACACTCCAAAAAAAACCCTGATTTCAGGGTTTTAGCCCATTTGCTTATTTCTTGACCCATTTTTAGTCAATCCTACAGGGTTTTTGGGTTAACTTGAAACCCGACCTGGGACTTGGACCCAATGGGTCCAGCTTGAGCTGTAACGCCCCGGTTCCGGGTCCAATTCCCAAAACCCGAGGTGTTATGGTAAGTAACAAAAGCCACTAAAATATGGAATAATTTAAATCTTTTTCTAATTTTAATATCAGAGTAAATGCGGAAACCTAAAGAAAATTTTATTATTGATTAATGATTATCATATACAAAGGATTTCAATACAACTATAAAACTACCCCGTTGTAACTAGCCCAAAGTTTATCGTCCTTGCCGAGAGTACCTGAAAAATGGGAGAAACCGGAGTGAGAATAAATCTCAACAAGTAGCAATGTGCATGATGTAGAACAGTCCATAATTTTACAAAGATAGTCATGAGGTGAAACAATAAAACCAAAACCATGAATATATAATAATATAATAATAACAATTACCAATCCTGAACAAACATGTGTGACATAATAAGACTCATGAACTGAAACCACTTAATAAGATATTCCTGCCCCTATATTTTGCCACATCATGACTTACATGATATATGGAGCCCGCATCTGCAGTCACTGCCATCTCCTCCGTCAACCACCAACGCGGATCACCCACGAATGGGTTGGCGAGTACAATCCCCAGTCCAAATAACAACAAAACCCGCTTCCATGGAAATAACAAACCAGAGGAATACCAATCCAATCAAAGATAAATGGACCTACGACAACACGACTAACATCAGTGCATGTGCAAGTCACGAGTGAACTTCCAGCACGGTCAAATCATAGCTCTAATGTGCGAGGTAACCTATCAACATGACCAATATAAAGCCCATGAAAGTCGATGTCTCATTGAAGCACATGATGGTAACCCAAATAACCAATAATCCAATAATCCGTTGCCAGTCGACAAGCTCGGCTAAGACCAGGTCGCATCTGCAGTGGTTGGGGATTGCTACCTTTGTCGCACCGCACCTTACAAGCACGACGGACCGCATACTGGGGAGTTCCGAACAAGAATAACTTACCAACCAACTCCATTTCACTTCCTAGCTAAGCTATGGATCCATACTAAGCATTGCTCACTAGACACAACTCACATTCACAACATTTAATAACTCAAAGATGCAACATTCAGTGATAAACCTCGTACCACTACTCATACCCATGTCCAACATGATGTATTCAATAGTAATTTCAAAACCACGGTGTCCTACCAAAATATATTCAAAATAACCATTAAACAGAGTTCCAGCTCATTTAATAAGAAAAGTACGAGAGCATACACAAATTCTTAATGATAAAGTTCAGATTTGAGTTGTGTTAGTGTGGGCATACTTAGTTTATCTTTCTATATCAGTATTCATGTTAATAATTGTTTCCTACGCATTTTACCTCAAATCCTACACTTTGGTTCATCCTAAAATCCTTATTTTAGAATCCTCAACTAGTACCCTAAATCTTCAAACCTTATGGTTTAGGTTATTGATTCTTTCCAGAAGTTAATTTAGGTCTATTATGACTTGTTAGACAAGGTTTCATCCCTAGATTCCTAATGAAAGTTATCTAAGTATATATATTCCACCAAAATTAGACTACTTTGATTTTAAGGCATTCATTGTCCCAAATAATTATTCTTTTATCCAAATTTTATTCCGTCACTTCCTACATCTCACATTACCCTAATTACAAGTGTTACAACCTTAAAATTCCAAGAAAAATCATTAAAAATTTAATCTGGGCACGAATCCCAAGTTTTGAAATTCTGACAGATGGTCGCTCGAAGGGGCGCTCGAACAACTGTTCTAGCGGCTGAGTTTCCTGGTTCTGTTAAGTTTCACAAGCCTAACGCTTGATGTAACGCCCCGGATCCAAGTTTATTTAAACACATAAACCCAAATATGGTTTGTTAGGGAAAATAGCCCAAACAACTATTCCAGACGTAAACAATTTCATTTATTATATCGGAGTGTGGAAATAAAAGACATCTTTCAAAAAGCACAGAATTAAACCACCAAAATAATCCATTAATATTTCATCTATAAAGTCTAGAAAGGGTTCAACTAAATAAAATAAGAAACATCCACCAATGCTGTGTAATTAAGTAACTAGTAATCTCTCAAATAATCATCAAAATCTTCAAATAAAAATACCAAAGTCAATCCTTAAGAAAATAAATTTAATCATCTCTCAATGTCCTCCTGGACCTACACAGGAATGAAATAGTCTTCTTCTTGGTAATCACAGTAATCCCCTGGAGTCTCTACCCCAGCAATGTCCTCCCCAGGAATATCTGAAAACAAAATCGATTAAACAATAATGTGAGAAACAACATCTCAATAAGCAGTCAAGCAAATAGTTGACCACAATAAAATATGCAACGCTTAATCAGAATAATCACAATAAGATTCAAAACAACAATGAAATACAATTTGTCCACCTCATGGGACTTATGAAATAGAATACCAAAGAAAGAGAGTAGACATGTGCCAATATGCTACCTAACCGAATTACTATGGACCAGCCGCCCTGCAGTCTGGCTATTCAACACCAACGGAAGAACCCAACCATGAGTTAGCATATACAGCCCAACCAATCCAGGAGTGGATAACGTAGCGACCGACCAATTCAGGAGCGGTACCATCCTCGAGATGATAGAATGCCTCAGACATAGAATTCAAGCCCCTCTAATACACATTTCACTTACTAGCTATTCTATGGATCCATATAATTGCTAAGCCCACTCAACAGTGAGAAAACAAACCAGGGAATTGGACATACTTCTCAATATCACCCACCAAATACAGAACCTTATTTGTATAACCAGATCCGCCCATGCGGAAACAATAAATCAGGCACCAGCCTTGTCACACCAGTGACCCAAAAACCAAAACAAAATGCACCAAGTCATATGTCCAAAACTCCAGGTTTCAATGGGCCAATATGTCCTGAATGTGTATTGACCCCATCGATGCACAAAATACCTTCATATCACCCAAATACAGGTTTATGAACTCACAAAACCAACCTTGGTTAAAAGTAAAATCCTTTGGAACAACGGAATCAAGTAAAAGTGCCTCTTTAGAAACATCGACCCAAAATCTTTATAAAATTGAATTTTAAACATCCGCCAGTGCAAACAATCCCCAAATACCCCAATCTTGATGGTACATAAGTTAAATTTGGATAAAAACACTTCCGTAGGGAAAAACTAGGTTGAAAGGCAAATTTGACAGACAGGGCGCTCGGACGGCCTTACACATTAGGTTGTTTCAGGGTTGGTCGTTTGATGGATCACTTGAGTGACTGCTCTAGCGACAGTTCAATCTGGGAAAATTGCTCTCGGGTTTTGAATAAACACATAGGGGCTCGAGCAACTGCTCAGGCGTCTCAATACGTTAAAAATCCGTGACTTTACGAAATTCAATAAAAATTCCACAACTCAATATTCAATACATCAAAACCATTATAAATCATTTTAAAACACTTTATAAACATGCTAGAACAATTTCCAACAATTAAAACATCATAAATAATGAATACAACTCGTCAATCACCGATTAAACATCATAATGTCTAAACGCAAATATATATTTATGCAAGAGTTAAAGGGACTACTTACCTGGTTTTGGGAACTAACTCCTTCTCTAAAAGCTCTAAGATATCACCCCAAATACACTCCAATAGATCTCAGAAGGCCTTGATCTCGTCTGGTTCAAAAATCACTCTTTTAGAAACCCAACAACAGGTTTAACTTCCCAAAACAGAGCTTCTCTTTATTTTGATCTTACCTGTGTTTTTAGGCATGAAAATCCTCTCTTTTCCTTCTCTAAGACAACTCCAACAGGTTGTTTTTAGGGTTAGGTTTGATCACAAGAAGCTAAGAGAAAATAAGAGGCAAAAGAAGGAACGTGCGGCTGTTCTTCTTTGATGTTTTAAACTCAACGTGAATCACTCCATGCAATATTTAGCTAGGTCATTTCATTAGTTTTAGAGGCTTTTAACATATTGCCCTCCATTAAACCAAACCACTCAACCCAACTAATCCTTGAACCAACTAAAGTCAAGCCATTAAACCAACTAAACCTTTGGGTCAACCCACTCTCCTTAGGTTCAAACAACTCCCTTTATTCATTCTTATACTTGAATTACTATTCACTATAATAATCTGAATAATTATAATTAAACTTCTCCCTAGTTTAAACCAAAAATTCTGACCTTAAATTAGCTTTCCATGTTCTCCTCCGGTTCATCTTGAACTCCTCCGGGTTGAACCAATATCTCAGTTCCTGCATATTATTTACCCAATTAGTCTATTTATTTATTTATTACTAAAATCTGGGATTTTACACCTGATGTAGCGCTCGAGCGGTGTCTCGAGCGCTCCGACTATAACACTGTTTTTCTTCTCTTTTCGAAAATTTCGAACCTTCTATACGTAATATTAATTTGATTTGATTCTAAACATCTGAATTCCATCCTAAAGTAATTCTGAGACAACCCTAAACTAATCTCATCATCTTTCTACTTATCTTGAGTTTCTTTCTAAGTTTAAAATCATCATGATCAATCCTTTTTTGATTCTAAAAGAAAGTTAAAACACCAAGGCAAATCTTTATAAACAAATATGCTTTTACCAATGAAATCCAACTTAAAAAACAATACAATCAAACATCAAAATCACAAGAAAACAAGCAATTCCTCCAATTTCAAAGGTTTGCTACTTGTCTTTTTGGATGAACCCATATTTTCTGAAACTTCTTCTGTGCCCATCTTAGGAGCTCGCTCGCACCCCTATAGACTTCTCCAATTCAAATCTCCACCATTCAGTTTTAATTCCTCCATGAGAAGATCAAAACCCTAAAAGTTCAGCCCATTCCAACGGTTGGATCTTCCTATCCCACCGTTCGAAGTTGGCTGGTCGGCCATCTCTGCAACTCTCTCTATTTCTAATTTCTCCTTTCTTATCTCCCTTCTCTCCTTCTATTTTTGCTCCATCACTTATGCACGAATTTTCCTCTCATTCTAACTTATTTTCAAACCCTAAAACTCTCTTTAAACCTCTCTTTTATAACCTCACTAATTAATCAAACCCTACTTAGGCTTAGCTTACTTAAACTCCAACTAATTCCTCTTTTACCCTTCCTTTTAATTCATCTCCTTAAACTCTCTTTTAAGGAATCTCCTAATCAAATTTTCATGCTTAATCTTATTCCTAATTTTAAATAGTAATTAAACTTTTATTATTCACTCAAAATACTAAAATTTTGGATCCTAAATAGTATAATTACCATTAAGCCCTTTTTCCTTCTTTTAAAACTTAATTTCACTATTTTACATCCAACTAAGCTAAAATTTGGTCTAATTGAGTTTGTTGACTTAATAATTAATTATCTTATTTCCTTTTATGAATTTAACTAATTTGAAATGACCAAATTACCCTTTCTCTTTAAATTCCTATTTTAACCTCTATATCTCTCTTAAATTCTCCTACCATTATCTTTCTTAGTATTTTCTCCATAACTTATCGCTTAATTATTTATTTTATTTTTTTAGGAAAATCCAGGGTTTTACATGAGCACCCGTGGGCCTTCCAATGGGGCCTACCTAGCCCGATTCACATACTTTGCTCTAAAAAAGATAAATGATTCAAATGAATTGGACCAAACTTCATGAGGCCCAACAAAAGCCCAAATCGAAGCATGTTGGCTAAGTTAGGTCTAGTTTGGCCGTGATTGGGGCTTGGGCCTATCGAGCCTTATTTCCTTCATTAAGGAAAGCCCACTTACCTAGAGAAGAAAAGGGATCCAAAGCCTTATCTTGCAAAGTCTTGGGCTTTCAAACCCAAGCCTAGGACATCGGCCCCAAGCCCATTCCTAGTCCAACTGGAGAAGAACTAATCAAAGATAAACAAATCTTAAGGCATCTCTTGTGTGGCCCACCCAAAGGGTCTACAGATCATCCAGGCCCACTAAATAAATCTTAAACTAACTAGTAGCTCAAACCCTAAATAAAATCAATCAAAGCCAACCAAACCCTAACGGGCTTTCAGGGTTAGATCAGAGCCCATCAGAGGGACATGTGGGTGGTGCTTAGCCTACCAAGGGATCCGTGGGCCTTCCAACGGGGCCCACCCAAGCACACTGAGATCACTTAAATAAAATAAGATAAAATCAAATAAAAAGGGACCCACACCTGCAAGACTTAACAAGAGTGCATATTTGGCTTACGAATTGGGTGAGATAGACCGAGTTGACTCGAACCAAGGAGAGCCGAGGGACCCGTCATCCGACGGGACGAACCGGGGTGTCTACAGACTTCTCCAGACCGTAACCAAGACCTTACACAGAATCTCAAGCCACAGTCCGCCTAAAATAGACAAACCTAGGCATCCAAGTGTTTGCCTGCACCCCATCAGGCAGTGGCGACTCCAAAATCCCGATTTTCCTAAATGGAGGCATGCACTTCCGTGCGCCTTGCGGTGCACCGTTATGATGCACACACAGTAGGATCATGCACGTATCGCCTCAACATCGACACATGAAATACGTCATGAACTCCCTCCAATTGTGCAGATAATGCTAACAATTAATCCATTCGTCCTGCTGTGCCAACTATCTCAAAAGGACCTATAAACCTTGGGGCCAATTTGCCCTTTTTGCCAAATCGTTTGATTCCTCGAGATGGAGATACTTCCAAAACTACTTGATCACCAGCTTCGAAACTCAACTCATGCCTCCTAGTATCAGTATAGTTCTTCTGATGACTCTGGGCTGTAAGTAATCTTTGCTTGATCAAGTTAACCTTTTCCACACTATCTTACACAATCTGGGGTCCAATGTATTGTTTCTCTCAAACTTCTACCCAACATACTGGAAATCTACATACCCTAAAGTGCTTCATATGGTGCCATCTGAATTCTTGCCTGGTAGCTGTTATTGTAAGCAAATTCAACTAATGGCAGATGCTAGCTCCAACTGCCACCCCAATCTAAAACACAGCACCTAAGCATATCCTCCAAAGTCTGTATGGTACGTTCAGACTGGCCATCTGTCTAAAGATGATAACTCGTGTTGAAATTAAGCTTCATACCCATGGCCCCCTGGAATGCTATCCAAAAATGAGAAGTGAACCTTGCATCTCTTTCAGAAACTATAGAAACTGGCACTCCATGAAGTCTCACAAGCTCCTTAACATATAACTCTGCTCAAGACTTCAACTGCTGCGAAGTGCTAATAGGTAGGAAGTGTGCTGATTTTTTCACGACCCGGAACCAGGTCTGCCCCTCCAAGGCATAAACCCGTCCCAGATCGTCACAAGTGGGTCATTATACATGATAAAATGCGGAGGATTTAAAACTTTTTCCTACAAGTGCAAGTGATAAGGCAATTCACACTGTGCATATCAAAAGTGTGTTTATAACAAAGAAATATAATAAGACATGAAAGTTGATTACAAAATGATGGGTGACTAATAAGTCCTCTTAAGTTTAAGGTTTACAAGTCCAAAAGACTCTATACATGCACAACATAAAGGAAAAGCCTAGAGCCTATGGTAATCTTCCTCTCTATACCCAATAACTTTCTCCTTGCCTTTATCCCCGGTCCAGTCCTTCACACCAGACGACGATGGATCTGAAAAATAAGATGTAAAATAACTGTGAGACAAATGTCTCAGTAAGCAACACATGCATGCACGGTGAAAACACAGTTTAGGCATGTATCAATCGGTGAAATCATGACATGTGGTTATTTGAAATCATAATTAAGATACCACAGTTCAGTGCCATACAAGTTGGTGTATGCTTGTGCTTCGGTGTACAAGTAATCCATTTAATAACAATCCATCATTCAGTCTTATCACTTGTTATCTAGGTTGTTTAGTATATAATGCTCATGACCTCAACTAGCTTCAACGATTCCACAAGGTGGCTAGGCATCTACGTTGATTACCCATGACGTAGGCATCTAATATGCCGATTACCCGTGACGTATAGGTATCCATTGCTGATTACCTGTAGCCAATGGACATCGGCCACCGATGTTGCTGGTGCCGGAATGATATCACCGTAGAGCACAATAACAGTAACAACAACACTTGGCCATGGCATATATATACAAACAATCCTGTTTAAGTTTATGGATCCATAACTTAAGGGTTCATTATGTAAATATTTTTTTCATCAATATCACAACAAGTGTATAATATCTCAAGGGTAGCCCATGGCCTTACCCGAGTCAATCTTGGGCCAAGCCCTCTTTTCAGTATATATCAATATCGATGGGCCTATACCCTTTCATCTCATATTAACAAGCAATGGGCCAATGTCCTTAACATCATGCAATTTAATACGGGCCAATGCCCTTCATACTATATGTCAAATACCAAGCCAAAGCCCTTCATATCATGTGTGGTGTACTCCCAATGAAGCTCAATTGTAAACGTCTAACTTTTCCAAAAATTCTACATTTCATGGCTCACTTAGGCAACCTATACCTCAAATCTTTGGAATCTCGTACAACTTGGTTTTGGTTCTTGTTTTCTACTTCCAAGGGTTTTTTAGAAGGTGTTTGAAGTGACAGAATCAAGTTATCCTACTTCTATAGGAATCTGGGACAGAAACTCTCTAGAACACCTTCTTTAGCAAAACGTACCCAAAATCCTTGTTATTTGGAATTTTGAGGTACTTCTAGTTTGAACAATTCCTAGACACCTATCTCTTACTTATAAATAGGTTGGATTTGAATAGAAACAATTGGTAGTTTGATCTGGGCTAAAAAATCACATTTTTGGGAAATCTGTACTGGGCGCTTGAAGGGTCACTCGAGCCTGCTACGAGCAGCTATAAAATTGTAAGACCCCGAATTTTCCTAAATATAAAAATAAAATAATAATTAATATTCTTGAGGATTATCATTGATAGAAATATTTTATTAATGTAGGTGATATCATAATTAGTGGAGATCCAGAGTTGGGCGCAGATCCGACCGTCTGGTCGCGAGATATCAAGGTATGATCAATAGGTTAATTCTGATGAGTTGCGATTGGGCAAGGTACATTGAGTTTTATGTAAGTGTGTTGCGTGGGATAGGAGGTACATAAATACATTAAAAATAACCTAGAGGAATACGAGTGGTATTCTAAATCGTATTGAGTTTGTATTGCTCAGCCACAAGGAGAAGTCGCAAGACCGAGAACGACTGGGGACTGGAAGGAGAAAAAAAGGAGAAGAAGAAGAATGAAAAGGGAGAGAGTACGTTGATTTTGGTCTTCTGAACATTGAGTTCGTCATTGTTCAAAAGAGAAGGGAAGAAAACGATCGCAGGAGGTAGGCAACACTGATTTTAACGCTCGTTTTGTATTCACGATTGGTTTAATCCCTATTGCATGTTTTTGTATTGTATAATAATGTATTTAGTTTGATAACAACCTTATAAGTATGTTAGAATGATCTTGGACATGAAAAATCAAGTTTTTAAACACTGTATGTTCGTTTTTGGGAGACCGCTGTGCTTACTGTGCTCAGTGATCCTCGGCGCTCCCAGGCGCTCATTCAAAAAAATAGACCGCTCGAGATCGCTTACTGACTTATCGTCGGCAATCGAATTTGAACTACCGCCTACCCTAGACTGCCTGAGCGATCCTAGGCGATCCTGTAGGCGATCCTGAGCGCTCTGTGCAGAAAATGTAGATTTTTGTATTTTGAACCCCTGATTCAATTCTATACTATTTTTAATCAATTTTAACCTTTAAATAAGATGTTTTAAGACCAAATAAATTACCAATTACCTGTTTTACAAAAGGATAAAAATAGGAAGGTATTTAGGATAATTAGTGGCCAAGCTTTGTAAATAGCAAGAAACCTAAGTTTTGGAAGAACTGAATTGTAAACTTGAATTAATTAATTAAGTGACATGTAAATTTATACTGTTAACCAGAATATAATATACATGATTTCCAGATCAGATCTTGAACCCAGTTAACCCAATAAGGAAGGAAATTACAGATATAACCATTATATGCCGCTAGGCACTATTACTTACGGAAATATTAGTCCTTAGGGATTGTTGGTGTCTAGTGGGCATAGTTGGTTATGGATCCATAATTTTGGCTAGATAGATAAGGGATATTTCATTTGGGTTGAGTTACTCCCTGTTGTGAACGCGCTTCATTTGCAAGTTGGTTTGCTCTGGAGGATCCTATGTCTGGAGGGACACCCTGGTGCTCTGCTGGTGATTCCCTGTACATGTGGATAAGTGACCATCTCCATGTATTGATTCTGGTGCTGCATGCTGGTGGTACTTGCAAACTCGGTTGAGTTCGTGTGCAATAAGTCGATGACTACGGCTTTTATCTAAGGTGATCTTCATGGGTTTGAGTACCATTAGTAGCATCGCCCATAAGCCGCACGGTGGTATAGCATATGGTTGAGAGTCATCTCAAACGTGTATCTTTCTTTGTGAGTCCTAGAATGATACTAAGATCACAAACACTTATTTCTGATGTTGTTCACATGCAGGATGCATGTATTGGATGTTATGATTGGATGTGACTGTTTAGTAAATCCCGGATTTTATATTGGATTCTATTATTGATTTCTGAATCATGATCTTGATATACTTTATCTGTTCACAAATACTTAAACTATTTTACATGCTTATTTGTATTCCAGTGGTATGGCCCACTCAATTGATTTGATTATCTTTATTTAGCAAAAGTAAGTTTGTCGGGCTTGGTGGGCTCCGTTGGAAAGCCCACTAGAAATCAAATTGGACCGGGTCGGTCCATGGCCCATCTTGGGTCTCCAGTTGACCCGGAAACCCTTCAGGTGCGCTTGGTTTAATCAAACAAAACACAAAAATAGCGAAAGAGCTCAAAATAGCAAAAATAGCATTCTCGCAGTGTAGCCGACCTGAGATGTCGGCTACACCCAAAATCCTTTGTATCCGACATTTTGAGTCGACTACACAGGAGACCCTGCTGATCCGACCTGAGTTGTCGGATCAGCTCAAAGAGTTGCTTTTTTCGGATTTTGCCAGTGGGCATGGGTTCCAGGGCCTTCTAGGATGTTATAGTTATTGTGTGGGCCCACAGTGGTTCAGGGGAGGGGATGAGCTTGCTTTTTGGTCTCTTTTGGGGGTTTCCATAACAAGAAAGAGGGAGAGGAGGCATTGAGATTGCCTCCACTTTTGGATCATGTATACCAGTAGAGCAGGGATCAAGGTGTCCCTGCTTGGTCTTTGAAGTTCCACCAATAGCAAGCTTAAAAATTGATGCCGGCTAGGCAAAATGGATGCTCGAAACACTCTACATGCTATGGTTCGAAGGAGTGTGTAAGGACCTAAAATTTCTTTTTTTGAATTTTGACCAAGGTCAACATTTGACTGGTCAAAGTCTTTCATCTTTGCTTTTGCTTGGTGCTAAACACATAACTCCCTACCTACACACACACCCAATCAAACCATTTAAAACCCTAACCTATGACAACACATCACATCCTCTTTCACTTTTCTTTTCTCTTAGCCGCCACATCCACTCTCTCTCACGTTTAGCCCTCTATTCCTCTCCATTTCACTCACTCTCTCTTCCTCATATGCTTACCTCCATGTTTTATTTTGTTCTTGGGATTAAGAGAATGATGGAAATGACAAAAAGAGAGGATGCATATAATCCAAAGGTTTCATACAAGTAAGTGGGTTTAATATATTTCTTATGAATTTGTGCATTAATTCCTTGTTTTTAGTTGAATGATTTCCATGAAATGTTTTAGATATGTTTTCCTTTTTTTTTTTCTTACAAAAAGGAATCGAGCAGGTTAGTTTCTGCTGATATTTCTTGTGCTTTGTTACTAGTGATTAAATATGTGAAAACAACGAATTTGTTATTTTTGCTATCCGGTCAAAATAAAAACAATAATACACTGTGGAAACCCCTTTTTCGGTTTAAGTAAACAAGGACCCTGTTCATTATTCTTGAACATAGAAGAGAAGAATCTCAACCACCAAGTGATGATGATGTCATCATCCTTGATGGAGGATGAAAAATCATCCGGCAATAAATATTTAAAAAGTCAACAAAGAATTTAATAAAAAAGGGATTTAATAAGACAAACACTGTTCATAGTTGTTTCATTCAATAAGGAATTTATTAAGACAAACACTGTTCATAGTCCACTTGTGAACATGATGAAGACTTCATTAAAAAAATAAATAAATAAATAAAATAAAGAGGAATCCGGATGTTACGTCCATGTGCAAAACCTGTGAACTTTTAATTTCGGTTGTGTTCTCAACTCAAGTGACTAATTAGTTCTTCTCATTAAAGCCATTATAATCAGAATTCAGATTTCCTTATATTGGGGTTTGCTTTGTTCGTCTTCAAGCATTATGGATTAATGTTCTATAATTATTTTCAGATTTCCTTATATTGGGGTTTGCTTTGTTCGTCTTCAAGCATTATGGATTAATGTTCTATAATTATTTTAAAAACCGCATTTTTTTTACTTTTCCCTTTATTTGCTGAATTCCATTATCAATTAGGAATGGGAAAGTGAGAAAGAGAGAGAAAGGAAAAGTTGGGGTTGGCTATTTTGTCTTTTAGGTGAAGTGGAAGAGTGATAAAGTGATGGGATTGGCTATTATGTCTTTTAGTTAAAGTGGAAGAGAGAGAAGGAGGTGGGGTTGTTTCATGTACCATAACATAAGCATACAACCTATTGTTGTTTATATATTGAAATTATATGAATTGGTGAATGTTTAATAATTGTTGAAATTAAATCAAAGCATGGCATGTTGAGTTGGTAGTTGTAAATGAGACATGATTATATGGATATTAGTACTACTAGTATCTTGATACTAGTTTAGTACCCAACACCAAGTGTTGTTGGGAGATATAATGTTTGTACTGCTGGCACGAATTGCTAGTTCAGTACCCAGCATTTTGAAATGTCTGGGATGATGATTAAATTGTACTGCTAGCTGTGCTAGTTCAGTACCCGGTGTGTGGTTAACCACTGGGATGATTGTGATGCGATTGTACTGCTAGTGGCAAGGGTTCACTAGTCCAGTACCCAATATGAAGACTGGCAGACTCCTATATGGTAGTACTTCTAGTTGTGAGGCCACACACTAGTTAAGTAGTCTGCCAGGGACATTCTATTGGGAGTGTGTTTACTGCTAGTCTATACTAGTTCAGTACCCAGTGAGGGACGCCCACTGGAAGATGATATTGAGATGATTGTACTGTTAGCAGACATAATGCTAATTCAGTACCCAGCGTGACCTAGATGTCTACTAGGATGTGAGGATGATATTTGGTGGTTAATATTTCTTTACATTCGGTTATTTTATTTTATTTTCTGCAAGGCATATGTCCATAAAAATCACAGGTAAGTATTTCTAACACTTAGATTAAGGTTTATTTATTGTATCTCTTTATCATGTTTAATTTATTGTTCTCATGTTAGAATTCGTGATCCCTTATGTTTAACATTGTTAATATTAAAATATATACGTATATATGTTATGAACCCAACTTAGGAAAACTTTGCATATTTAATGATAATACTATTAAATACCTATTTGGTGTAAAGATATTATTGAAATAAGGAATATTATGCATATTCTCATGCGAGGTGTATTAGCCTCACTTACTGGGTTTCTTTGAGACTCGCCCCTTATATTTTTACAGGAAACCAACAATCCTGAGATAATGAAATGAGGTGATAGGATGGTGATTGGTATGACGAAAACATGTTGTTTGAGATGTTATTGCCTTGGGAAGAACTTTGATGTTGATGTATTTTATGAACCATTGGGGTTCAAGATTGTAACCGGTTGTATATGGTTAAACCATGGTTCGGGTTGGTTCAATTTTTGTTTATAATTGTTATTGGTTTAATTTCCTCTGTAACTCTGATTGAAGAAGTATTAAGTGAAATTTTCAAGTATTTATTGGGAAATAAATGCATTTTCGGATTCGCTTACGAGCAAGGTTACGCTCGGTCCTACTCATGCATAGTAAGTCGTGAGGTGAGGATTTAGGGCGTGACAGAGTGTGCCTCCCTACTCATGCTAAAAACTCGATGACCAAGACCTAAAACTAGGCATTTTTAGACGATCATGAGCAAGGAAACAGAACTACCTGAAGAAGGGAAGAGAAGGGGGGTTACATAGGGGGTACATTAGAAGAGTCAGGGGAGGAACATGCCCCTTCAAATAAATAAAATGGAGGGGGTGGCCGACAGCTCCCAAAGACCATAAAAACAATGTGGAGAAGTTGCTCTCGCTCCCATGGAATCAATGCATTGGGTCTCCCTTACCTCTGGAGACCTCCATGTTACCGCCAAAACAGAAGAAAAACCATGCCAACAGGCATCAAAATCAGGCTTATGCTAGGGAAGAAAAATGAGGTTAGAAAATCCTTAGAAAATTCCCATTAAAATATATGTGCAATACAATGTGATAAGGAACCTCACCTGGGGGTTCTTTGGCTCTGGAGCAGTGTAGAGACACTTCTTTGAGGCTAGGCAGCAGCTGGAAGCTCTCCTCCAAGCTCCAACAGCAGGTAACCTCCTCCTTACTTGGGGGAAAAATGGGGAAGGAGAAGGGAAAGAAGAGTAGGAGAGCCTAAAGGTAAGGCTTGGAGGGTTTCGGGAGCCAAAGAGGGGTAAGAAGAGGGGGTTTCAGAGCTGTAATAGAGGGGGAAGAAAGGGGAAAAACAGCAAAAGAAAGCCAACTCCCGAAATGGGGCTGCTGCTGCCTTTTTATTGAAAACTTTTTGTATCCGGCATTTAATGTCGGATACTCTATACCTCCTTTGTATCCGGCATTTTATGTCAGATACACTGCACTTCCTTTGTATCCGACATAAAATGTCGGATACAAACACAATTATTTCAAAATTTTAATTTTCTGCGCGTATCTGTCAGCGAATCCTCGTGAATCAGGGGGCCGAATCTTTTGTATCCGATGAATAGTGTCGGATATGCACAAAATTATGTGTATCCGACATATATGATCGGATACAAACACGATATTTATAGATTTGCCCCTCGACTTGACCGATTTGACACTTTTGGATATCTGTAGATTGCCCCCTGCGAATTTTGGTTTAGTCCCTGAGATATTTAGCAAGTTTTTGATTTTTAAAGATTGCCCCTAGAGATATTTTGCTGCGTTTACTGTGACGTGTACAGTTCTTTGCCACGTGTGCAGTTTCCGGTTTTGCTGCTCGGAAACTTCGACAACTCATATCTTCTTTATTCGGACTCCGATTTGGGCAAACTCAATTGCGTTAGAATCGTATCGGAGCCCTCTATCCATTGGAATAGGATTAAGCAATTGATTCGGGGTTTAGCAGAAAGTCAACTTTCGGCTCCCCCTCAAGTTTGACCGGCTCATATCTTCTTCATCCAAACCCCGATCTGAGCAAACTCGGTTGTGTTAGAATCGTGTCGGAATTTCCTAATCACCAGGAAAAAGTATGGTGGCCAAATTTCACTTGATCAAAAGTCAACTTTTGTCCCCTCAGGGTTTGACTTTTCTGCTGTCTTTTAGCACATTTTTTTTTCTTCTTTTTCTCTTTTTGGTTTGAGCAAAATTTTGGTGCTTACACTTCCGCACAATAATGTTTTCCGCACTCTGATAGATATTGAATAAAGGATTATGTAACTTTTCAGTCTGGTTATTTATTGATTATTATTTGATATGGGCCAGTAACATCTTGAATTTGGTTGTTGGGCTGAATTCGGGTTGTTACAGTGATGAACCGGATTAGGGTCAAGCTCGGTTTTTCATTGACCCGGGTTTGGGGCATTACAAAAATAGCTCTCGGGTTCTCTGTTTCGGGCAGGTTGCCTGAGCGGTCTACGAGCGGCCACGCCTTAAACTAATTCCTAAAAGGGCGCCCGATACCGCGCTCGAGCGGTGGTTCAGGCGACTGGGCTTCCTGACAGTTCGCAAAATCTGAACTTTTGGGATTTCTAGGTTTTCTCAAATCTCACTTGTTTTTGGGCTCTAAATTGCTCCTAACATGTGTGGTTATCTATTCCCTACAAAACCCCCAAGAAAGATCCCTCCTATTTGCAAAATTAAACAATTTCATGTCTCAAACCCTAACTTCCCCATTTACATACGAAAATGGCCGAAAATTTGAATATAGGTTGAGGTGGTGTTGCTTACTGTGCGCGCGTCTTGACGGGTCCCTCGGGTCTTCCTAGTTATCGAGTCAACTTCTAACTCACCCTTTATCCTAATCCAGCATGTATGTAATTAAGTCTGAGTGGGACCTTTCTATAGGTGTGGTCCTTTTTTATTTAATTTTGTCTTAATTAAATTAAGAAGTCTGGTTCGAATTGGGTGGACCCCATTGGAAGGTCCACGAATGCCTTGGTGTGCCAGGTTCGGCCCATGTGTCCCTTGGTGGGCTTTATCTAATCCTAAAAAGGCCCTTTGGGCTTTGGTTAATTTGATTATTTTTAACTTAGGGTCAAAATGGAATTTAAATTAAGTTTTATTTAATGTGGGTCTGAATGGTTTGGTGGGCCCCGGTAGGCCCTACCATGGTTGCCAAAGTTATTTTATTTATTTATCTTATTTAATTTTCGAAATGGGCTAAGCCTTGGGCTTGGGGCCCATAGTTTAGACTTGGACCGGGTGGTCCAAGATTTGATGAAATTAGGGCGTTGGACCCTTTTTAATTGGATTAATGGGCTTAGTGGGCCCGACAGGCCCTGCCCATGGTCTTGGCCAAACCATTCCTAAACCAAGCCTGCATGTATCAATTTTGGGCTTTTTGATGGGCCTCATAGGGTTTGGCCCATTTAAGCTATTTAAATTATCTTTATTTAAGTCCAAAAATGATCTTGGGCGGGGTAGGCCCCATTGGAAGGCCCACTAATGAATCAAATTGGGCTTAGAAGCCCATGTCCCATTTTGGGTTTCCGGTTGACCCGGAAACCCTGCTGGTTCAAAATAAATCAATAAAAAAATTAGAATAAAAATAAAATAAAATAATAAAAAAATAATCTTTGGAAAATTTTTAGAGTAATCGAAAATAAATACCGGCTAAACCAAAATATAGTGTAGCCGAAAATAAATTTCGGCTATGTGGGGCCCTATGTGGGCCCACAGTGGTTTAAATGAAGCTTTAAGAACTTCCCTCAAAGGACCTTAAAGTCAATGAGCAAGGGAGAAGGCTAGGGCATGCCTTCTTCTTCCTTTTAGACCAAATCCAACAAGTAATAGGGACCTAAGAATCCCTGTCCAGATCTTTCCCTTGCCCTAAAGATCAGCAACTAGGATGTATCAAATACAACCAAACAAAAGGAATTAAAAGAACCCACCTCATTCTCTAATGTGTGTGTGTGTGTTTGCTACGTATAAGAATTGGAAAACAGATTTCTATGTATGTGAATTATACTAAGCTCAAATGAGATATTTATACAAGAGAACCTAAAAGTAACAAAATAGTATTAAGAAAAATAAGGAAACAAACAACTTTAAGTGACGACAAATCCATGCATATGAGGTGATGATATTTACATGATCCTAAAACAGCAAGAGAATAAGATATTTACATGATAAAACTCGCAAAAACAGCAAGAAAATACATGCTTTAAGTAATGATAAACCCATACTTTGAGTGATAATGAATACATAAAACATGAAATAAGATATTTTCTTATACAACCATGACAAAACATATAAGAGGGTGTTTGGTAACGTGTTCAGAAACTGTTTTTCGGTTTCTAAACACAAAAAACCAAAAACGTGTTTGGTTGAAAATAATTTCAAACCGTTTTTCTAAAAAACGGGTGAAAAATAATCGGGTTTTCAGAAACCGAAAATTTTCGTTTTTAAAAACGATGAACCGTTTTTTAATTGAATGGCATTTTTGTAATAAGTTATTTTTTTCCTGTTCGATACAACTCTCGTCTTCGTCGAGCGCACAGACGGCAACGGCAACAGAACTCTTCCTCGAGTACGACTAGCGCATCCAAGTGAAAGAAGAAACAAGAATCAAAGACATTTCTCTCAACGTAAGACCCTCTCAAAGCTCTCATCTCTCTATCAATTTTTTTCACGATTTCGCTGCACATTCCTACTATTTCATTTCTAAAATGGTGAGTTCTTTCAAATTTTTACTGTTCGTTCTTGTTCTTGTGTCTACATAGTCCTGGCACTACGTTAGATCTCACTCCATAGGATCTGTCTATATATACATGCGAGTTTCAATGAGACATTAGAACCATAATTTTGATTTCCCCCTTTCTTTCCTTTTTTTCCGTCTTGTGTGATTTTCTGCTTTTACATTCATTATTCAACCATTGGATATCGCCTGCGCACGTTTCCGTGATTTTGCATAATCCACTTCAATGTTTCGTCAAAAACAGTGTTTAGTGTTTAGATTTGGCTTCTGCTTTTGGGAGTGAGATCGCCGACACGGTCATCGCTTCTTTCAGATCGAGTTTATAGTTACCGCCACAAATTCTGGAATTGTGTAGAGAACAGATAAATGATCTTGTTCTCTGTAAAACCCCTCTTTATCGTTCTCCTCGTTGCTCTGTCTCTGCTCGTGGCGGTGATTGTGTTTTCATTCCCCCAATTCTTACTTATTACATTGTGATATCATTCCCCCAAAATATGCTCGGATGCCATTTTGAGCCTGATTCCCTTGGCATTGGGATTTTGGAACAGAGGAAAAAATGCTTGATGCCCTTTTGAGTTTTAATGAATAGGAGAGCGGAACAAGGATGGCCGGAAGGGTGGAGATCTGGTGTAAATTTTCCATCGCTGTAAGCAATAGTAGCATCCGAAGAAGCCTGCTTCTTCTTCATCAGCAGCATCTACATGACGGGCCAGACACCGTGGAAGAACTATTGGAGAGGCACGTTGTCAAAAAAGAAAAGAGGACTCCAATTCTTAAAGTCCCAAAAGATAACTCCAGGGTTTCACATGTTCTAAAATTCCTTATTACATTGTTTGTTCCAATTCTTACTCTCGCTTTCTGTAAATTCATCTTATTGACTGATAAATGTCAGTTATGTTCCACATCATTCTGATTGTGAACTGAGTTGTGTGCAAATTTCTTGTTCGTGAGGGCCTTGAGAGGCAATAAAATTGAATTGGATAGGTTCTTAGGTCAGTTCTTTGATATATATATATATTAAGCAGAAAAATAGGAAAATGGCACTGAATATGGGTGAGGTTATCTGTTCAAATAATAAGATTACTTGAAGGAGTTTAACTAGCTTTTCTTCATTCTTACACTTTCATCCTCTCTAACATAATTTTTTTTGTATTTGTTAAGAAAGACATGGAAGGAGTTTAAAGGGGCTCAAGAGACTAGAACCTTCAATACAAGGACAGTAAGCCTAGAATTCATGGCTGGGAAGTCTAGCTTGGTTATAAGGTGATGGGTTTCGTGAGTGGTTTAGGAAGTGTGTTTGAGATTGATCCCATGCACACCCATTTACAGAAATTGGAAGGAAAAAAGGAAAACAAAGAAGATGAAGAGATGGACAGGTATTTAATAGGGGTGGATGGGGGGCTGGCTTTCATGATTGAAAGCGGACTTTTCTTTTATCTGTGCTTTCTTTTGTTCAGTTATTTCATTTTGGATTTATATGTATTTGTAAAATCCCCAAGAGAATGCCAATCCCTCAGGTGGATCATACTTTCCACTTCTATTATAACTTCCACACATTTGAAATGGAGTATATAATCACTAGTATTACCTTGGTTTCAGCTTCATTATGTGTTCTCATGTGTTTCATAATTCTACTTTAATTATGCCTTTCAAATAGTCGATTCACTTGAGTGATTGTAATAGTTGTAGATTTGTTGGGTTTGAATGCTGAATAACCATATGGTTTTAATGAGCCAGTTGGCTGGTTAGTGAATTTGCACAAATTGTGTTATCATGTGTATGCTTTTAAAGATCAAGTTGGTAGATATGTGTTCTCATGTGTGTCATAATGAATTGGCACATAATTGCTACGTTCTGATTTTTTGGGTTTTTACGACACTCTGAGAGAAACTGATGTTGCTAACTTTTGAAGAAGACCTATAAAGAGCTCTCTGTTATTGATTTTCTTTTGGCATCTGTAATGTATTAACGTTTCTCTTTTATTGCACTTTTTCATTCAGATGGCAGCAGCCCTGACTATAGATATTGATCGTGACGAGATTGAGGCAGCTACTTGGACCCAAACAAATGAACAAATATTCATTGATATCATGGTAGAACATGTTAAAAAGGGAACTAGACCAACTTCAACATTTACAAGAACTGCATGGAAAGAGATTCGAGAGGAGTTCTTTCAACGAACTAAAAAGCGGTACACAAGTGAGCAATTCAAGAATAAGTATAATGGCTTAAGAAAAAAATACAGAGAGTTCAAGAAGTTGATTGAAAAGGAAAGTGGATTTGGTTGGAATCCAATTACCAAGAATGTGACTGCGGAAGATGATACATGGGACAACTATATAAAGGTAAATACAAATAAATCCTATTCAAATATGCATAAATTTATTATTATTATATTTTAATAACTGATATTTAGACTAACACGTGAATATTTATATTTTAGGCGAATCCAAATGCAAGAAAATTACGCAAGTCAGGATGTCCAATGTATGAGGAGTTACGTATCATATACGATGATACAAGTGCAGAGGGAAAATTGGCATTTTCAAACACAATGGATCCTCCACCTAGTGATGATGAGGTCCATCTTGAAGATACCAATATGGTGGAAGGTTCAACTTCAAATGATGTAGAGAGAGATGATACATTTGATGATGCCTCACAATTTGATCGACGTCGTCATTATAAGGATGCACCTAGTAGTGGCAAAAGGAGAAAGGAGTCAAGAACCACAGAATTATCTAATTCCCTTCGTATATTAGCTGAGGCATCTATGGTTAGGGCTAATGCATTGAATCGATCGGCGCCTAAGTATACAATTGCTGAATGTATCAAATGCCTTGAAAAGATGGAGGGGTGGACACCAGAAGCCTACATTAAGGCAATTGAGAAATTTCAATCTAAAGGTTGGAGGGAGGCTTTTATGGAGATGTCTGCAGAATGGAAGGCCATTTGGTTGGCTTCCCTACATTGACCTTTTTTCTTAGAGATTATAGGTTCTTAGGCTATACCAATGCCTTTCTATACTACTGATGCTTTATTTTGAAGAATTATGTTTTTGAGAATATTGTTGTTAGCTTTTTAGATTTTGGTAATTACTACTTTACTATGCAATTGTTATTGTTGCTTAGAATGTAATTAGGGAAGAAGTTGATGGGATTTATCTTTTACAATTTAAAGAATGGAATTTTGATTTCCTTTTTTTTTTCATATCAAATTTGTTTTAGTTCAATGGGTTTGTAGGTTGTATAGTAATTCATATTTGTTGATTTTGAAAACTTGAATCGTTTTTCTTTATCAATTGTTACCAAACGGGTTTCTTGTCACCTGTTTGCAAAAACCCAAAAAACAGTGATTGTTACCAAACGGGTTTCTTGTCACCTGTTTTCAAAAACCCAAAAACAGTTGAAACTGTTTTTAGTTTTCAAACTGTTTTTAAAAAAAACGTTACCAAACGGCCTCTAAATACAGCAAGAAAAATAAGATATTTACATGATTCTAAAAGTAGTAAAATACATACTTTAATGTGATGGTAAATCCATGCTATAACGCCCCGGAACCGGGTTATGTAAAATAAACTGTAACTCGTTCCCAAGGAGTTAGCTTTTCACACAGGATCGCTATATCAGAGTAAGGAAAACATGAAATGGCAATAACATAATCTGAGTCAACTAAAAATTTTCCCCAACTCACCTGAACCAAGCATATACCTGCCTGTATCATCCTCTCTGAGATCTGAAAACAAAACAAAATAGTGAGATACGACTATCTCAGCAAGTAGCAATGCATGCACAAAATATAGTTATAACAGTACTAAAACATGCACGATTAAAAATACACGACGATTAACCACGTGTAATCCGTCTAATCTCGGAAATACATCTTCAATCACATTCGGAAATCTTATATATTGGGACTCGTGAAGTTTGTCTATTTTGTGTGGCTAAGCACTAGAGTTCCAGACAATCCAGTTTAACACTGCAATAGCTCGAACATCCAATATCATCACCCTCATGGCGGAATTACTCAAATGACCTCACCATCATGGTGGAAACGGAGTTGCTGCAGCGCTTCCCTCATGGAAGGCCTCTCCATCATGGAGGAAACGCATGAAGGAACTCCAGACTTACATCCAGACAAAATGTACAAATTTCACCTATAACTCGACTGTGGATCCACACTAAGTCTCGCCCTAGTACTTTGGCAAAAGATATCATATGCCGTGTAAGATTATCATAAAACATACCTTTAGTAAAAGAAACCAACATATATAGTTAAGAATACCAAATTCAATTTCAAATACACACTAAAAGCATCCAATAGTAAAAGTGTATAAAAATTGGCACAGTAGATAAAAGTCTATATCTTTCCTCAAAAGAATTCAAGGATATGTCAAGAAACCATTTCTCTTACTTTTCGGGTCAAGACAGAATTTAGGTTATTTCAAAAATATGATAAACAAAATTTATATGAGTCAACAAGAGCCTTAAGTTCATGTCCATGGACAATTCGATAATCCCCTTTGATTTACCACACTTATTTTCAAATCCACATTTGATAACCAGGTCTTAAAAAAAAAATAGAAGTCATAACAGAGACCAATAGTTTGATATAAAAATCAAAAACACCACCTCAAAGCACTAACAGATTTTCTCAGCCTCTATTCTGGCATTTACCACTGTTACACTCAATTTATTTCCAATTTCTGAATTATTCTCTAAGGGAAATTCATAATTTACTTCACCAAAAATCTACCTATGTTCACTGGAATGCTAAACATCTTTAATCCAATCATTTAAACCTGTTTTAGATGTTAAAAATAAGTTCATACAAGAAAATTACAACAACCGCACTTTTGTTAATATTTTGATCTGGTGCTCACCTATTTGAGGTGGGCACCAGGTCCATTAGGCTGGCACCAGGTCCAGGCACTAGGCGGCAGTGTTATTTTGGGTCTGGTGCTAACCTCTTGGAGGTTAGCACCGAATTTACAAGGTAGGCACCAACTTTGCAGGTTAAACCCAGGTTTGTTTTCACTTCGAGGATTTTTCAAACTTTCGACCAATGCAAAAACTCAAAGACTAATCTATATTTTTCCAACCAAACAACTTTTAATCACATGAAAATCATTCAAACAAGACAGAAATACTGATTTGAATTTAATCTGATCCTAATCGACCACAAACCAGATAAATCATTCATAAAATTGCTCACAGTCGTTTAATCTCAGATGCAACAAAGAAAGCCACATTCTAATCGAAATCCCGTTCGCAAATCAAAGGAAAAAGGAGTGCTACTTGCATAGTTCAGAATTCTCATTGACTGAAATGACCCATGGATTCCAAACATCCACTATGAACAAAAAAAGACTCAACCCACCAACAGCCGTATGGTTTCCTAAAAGAAATGGTTTGAATGTTAACTTGAAACATCTGAGGTTGGCACCAGATACATCTTTTATTGACATTTTGATCTTCTATAAATTCACTAGAATAAGATGAATATGCTGGAACCAGGTTTAACTCCAAACACCAAACAGCCGCATGTTTTCATCACAATTCTGCATTGGCCGTTAACTTAAAACTGTTGGTAAAACATGTTTTCTTCAGAACTAAACCACACTACTTTAACCAAATCATTATCACATGTTGAGGAAACCAACCAAACAACTCAAATATCCCATACGAATTTTATCTAACTATACAAAGGATAAAACTCAGATCAACAATATCCTACTAACAAATTTCTGTAAATCTCTGTTTTCATCAAATCTGGAAAATCCGAAATTTAACAACACAATGCAAGGTTGGAAGAACTACTTGCCTCTTGATTTCTGGAGTTCGACTTTTGCATAAACCAGCAGTGAAACCCAATGCTTTTCACGCCCATAAATCCTCACGAACTGGTTTACAAATCTGGGTTTTTTCTTTTGAACGACTTCCACTCTCTAACTGAATAGGACGCCCACTCTCCAACAGCACCAATGTTTCTTCTTTATTCTCCAACAGCAATCCTCTCCACTCACCTCAACTCCCAGATCTAATTTGCATCCCTTTTTCCTTCTCTAACGTTGGAGTTTATTGCATCCGTTTTGCCTTCTCTAATTTGCAAAGGTTACGACCAGCAAAAACCCATACGTTAAAAAAACTGTTTGTCTTCTAATTTTGATCAAGTGTAGTGCCTTCCATTATGTTACCTACACCAACAGCCTTGCATTCAACCAAATCTCTTTTAACTCCCTCATGATCCACCGGTGCTCCACCACAAAATTTCCTACACCCACAAAATCAAATACCAACTAATAGCTAACCAAATTAATAGCTAATCAAATTAATAGCTAATCCAATTATTAAATAATAACTCATATAACATTTGAAATTGAAACCTAAATTTACTTACTTTATTTTAGATAAATCCAACCATTTAAGAATTTTACCAAATTGCCCTTGGACATTGTTCACCTGAAAACCAACATAGAAATGAAATGATTTTCTAATTATTTTTTTTTCAAAATAAAATACCCAAAAATTCGGGGTTTTACACATGCATATGAAGTGATGATATTTACATGATCCTAAAACAGCAAGAGAATAAGATATTTACATGATAAAACTCGCAAAAACAGCAAGCAAATACATACTTTAAGTAATGATAAACCCATACTTTGAGTGATAATGAATACATAAAACACACAATAAGATATTTTCTTATACAACAATGACAAAACATATGAATACAGCAAGAAAAATAAGATATTTACATGATTCTAAAAGTAGTAAAATACATACTTTAATGTGATGGTAAATCCATGCATACTCAAAACAATACCTAGGACATATGTAAAATGAGAATAAGGAACAACTTTGCATGCATCTCACATGATTTTCAGCATTATATTAATCTACTTCCTAAACTTAACCTAAAAATACCTAAAGAAGGGAAGAGGAAGCGGGTTACATAAAAGGGGTACATAAGATGAAGCATAAGAGGAACACGCTCCCCTTTTTAAATGAAAAGAAATCAATAACAAAAGATAAAAGAAAACAGTAGCATTAGAGTAGTATTAGGACCCTTAAAACCAAACATGAAGATCTCTCTTCCTCTCTTTGAGCTACCGAAATCTTTCCTCTTACCATAAAAGATTATTCACACATGAAGATTAGTACCAACTGAAGATGAGACAAACTAATATGTCATAAAAAATATAGCCGATATATAACTCAAGCAAAGTAAGACAACTCATATTTTTCTCATGTTCAAATATGTTACATAACAAGTATAAATGAACTCACCTTGGGTACTTATATCTTCTTTGGATGTGTTGAGATCCCTAGAGTGCATAAACAGCCCCTCAAAGCCCTTTTCTCCAAGCACCAAAAGACTCCAAGTGGGCTCTTTGGGGTAAATAATGAAGGGAAAAAGGAATAGAAAGCTTTTTGGGGTGGTTTAGAAGTGATTGGGTGTATTGAAAATGTAAGAAAATGTGGTCGGACAAGAGTGGGGAAGACAAGAGCTAAGGGGGCAGCCAAGAGCAAAAAAAAAGGAAGAGAAAGGAGAGAGACCAGCTATACGTATTGAGGGAGAGAAGAGAAGGGAAAAGGGGAGAGAAGGGAGAGAGGTTGAAGAAAATTTGGGGAGAGCAAAAGTGAGCTCTCTCCCCCCTACGTATGGTTCCATGGGGGGTTTTAAATGGGCAATGCATGGAAGATGCATGCATGCATGGAGAGAGAGAGAGAGAGAGAGAGAGAGAGAGAGAGAGAGAGAGAGAGATGCATGCATGAGGCATGGGGGGATGCATGCATAGGGAACATTAATTGTAACGCCTCGAACCCGGATCAGTGCAAACCGGCACCCAACCAGACCCGATTCGCTACTGTAACAACCCAAGTCCGGTTCAACAACCAAACTCGAGGTGTTACCACGAAGCTGGGGTCAGATACAAACTAAGATTCACAATAATTTTAAAAACTAATTAATTATATCAGAGTTCTGGTGGGAAGTAATAAAATTCTTTATTCAATAATATCAATTCAGTTTACAATAACAGTTGTCTAATCAACATGTGATCAATAATAACATTTACAATTCTACCCATCAAATAAAACCCCATCTTCACGATCTCTCTAAGCAAACCTGAAAAATAGGGGAAAACGGAGTGAGATTTACATCTCAGCAAGTAGCAGGTGCATGCAATTAGAAACAGTCCAATGTAAGCAAATAGTCATAAGGTATGCGATTAATCAACGATAAGACGAGAAATTCAAGTTATCCATGGCAATTCCAAATAAAGCGATAAAACAGATAATCATGTATAAATACCAGCAATTAGATGTTAACGAGGTAAAACCAACAAAAAACTATAAAACACGTGCCATTGCAGGACTCACAAAGATGATAAGTATTTTAGATGACACTCGACTAAATGCTATACCACCGTACGGCTTAGGGGCAGTGCTACTAATGATACTCAAGCCCCATGCAGCGCAGCTATAGACAAGAGCCATAGTCACCGACTTATTGCGCATGAACTCAACAGAGTTGGCAATTACCACCAGCATGCAGCACCGGAATCAATACATGGAGACGGTCGCTTATCCAAATGTACAGGGAATTACCAGCGGCTCACCGGGGTGTCCCTCCAAACATAGGACCTTCCCAGAGCAAACTAACTTGCAAGGGAAGTGCGCTCGCACATAGAAGTAACTCAACCCAAACTAAATATCACTTAGCTAACCAGCCAAAACTATGAATCCATATACAGCTAAGCCCACTGACACAAACCATGATGAAACCACATACGGGAGGACACGCTACTGTAGGAGGCATACATATTTTTACCCGTAAAGGATTACCATCTATAAACAGAGGATTACCCATCTCTGCCGTAAAAGTTAGTATCAACTCAACCACAAAAGCCGTACCACTCGACGGTAAATGAAAAGTAAATAACATCATATCAAATACCAATCCATACCAAAATATTCAATTCCAAGAGAAAACCATGATTCAATCCTTAAGAATCCAAATACAGCCTTTGCAGGATAACATATGCAAAGCGCCTACCTTTACAAATTCTGCTTAGAGCGCCTACCTTTACAGTGCTAGGCGGTCCTAGGCGCTCGTGCAATTTTTAACAGAAATTTCCAGATTTACAAAGTTCGGATTTTTATGCTTTTGCTCTGAGTTTAATTGCTCTAAATTAATCTACTAACATTCCAAATCATATATAAAACCCTCTAGATTAATTTGTTTAAATTAAATACCCTCTTACATTTATTTGCATAATCAAACCAAGTTTCTTTCATTATTTTAACAAAACCTTCAAGAATACCAATCACTAAAATATAACCACTTTGATTCCATGTAAATACTATTCCAACTAATCCATTCAAACCATATTAAATCATAGAAAATGAAATCATGCAGTTTCTCTAGTTTTCAGGGGTTACTACTTGCCTTATACGCTAAAATCCATCTTCCTTTGGAGTTTCTAACTCTAGACCTAACTTTTGCTCCCAAACGCACCAAGCTAGAGTTCCCCAATTCACATCTCCACCGTTCACATTGTAGTTCCATCAGTGAATATCAAAACCTCCAAATTTGAAGGCGATCCATCGTACGGATTTTCCCCGATCACGATTTGATGGAGACTGGTCGGAAAACTCCATTAACAGCTTCTTCCTTTCTCTCCCTCTTTTCTCTCATTAATAAACCCACGAAAATCCTCTTTTGTCTCACCTTAATCTCCTATTTATATTTGGCTTTAGAAGTCCTAAACCAACCCTAATAGGCTACTTTAATTTGGGCTAACCCAACCAATGTCTAATTAAAGTCTAACTCCTAATTAATTCCTACTTTTTCTCCACCTTCTATTTTTCTACTAAAACAATACTAATTAAATCTCTTATCATCTAAACTCCTACTTACAACCTATTTTTGTGCATAATAATTACTTAAACCCTAATATCACCTAAAACCCAAATTAAGTTATTTTTCTCCTAATTAAGGCTTGAAATCTCCTAATTACCCTTTTTCCACATTTGGGCTTTTATTAATTCCTTTTAATTTCTAACTTGTCTAAATAAATTATTTTCTTCTATTTTTTAATCCTAGTTATTATTTAATGCTTTATTTATTAATTACCCTTTTCTGAAAATTACCAAAATACCCTTTTACACTTTTTGGCTACTTTTCCTTAAGGTTCCTTCTTTATTTACAACTTACTACTTATTTGAATTACTTATCCTCTAATCTTCACTTTTTATTTCAACTAGGACTTAAACTCATATTTCCTTTATTTATTATTTATTTATTTATTATGTGAAAATTTGGGGTTTTACATTAATCATGAGATCGAGAGAGATGTATGCATGAGGCATGGGGGATGCATGCATAGATGCTCATGGAGGAGAGAGAGAGAGAGAGAGAGAGAGAGAGAGAGAGAGAGAGAGAGAGAGAGAGAGGTATGCATGAGGCATAGGGGATGCATGCATAGGGAACATTAATCATGAGAGAGATAGAGCAAATCTTGATATTTGCAGATTGGCCCCTGAGCTATTTTCTCATCAATTTGATATTTACAGATTCATCCCCAGATAATTACAGATATGCCATTAAATGTTTTTGTATCTTTTGATATTTACAGATTAATCCCTGAGATATTTTTAGCATTTTGGGATATTTACAGACTCATCCTTAAGCAATTACAGATATGCCCTCAGTTATTTTTGAATGTTCAGATATTTTACGGATTTGCACCCAGACGCCTTTTTCTGATGTTTTTGCCACGTGGGCAGTTTTTTAGGGTTTCTTGTTTTGTTCATAACTTATTATCCGGGACTCCGATTTGAGCAAACTTAGTTGCGTTGGAACCGGGTCGGCCTCCTCTGTCAACTAGGACAAGGTTTTGCAGCAAATTCAAGTTTTTTAACAGAAAGTTGAACTCACGTCCGAAACCCTAATCTGCTCATATCTCTGTGATCCGGACCCCAATTCTGGCAAACTCAGTTGTATCAAAACCGTGTCAACATTTCCTTCCTTTTGGGACAGAAATCACCGTTAATCTGGGTTTGAGCAGAAAGTCAATTTCTGCTCCTCTGGAACTTGACCTATTCATAAATCCTTCATTTGGGCTCCGATTCCAGTAAACTCATTGCGTTAGAACCGTGTCGGGATTCTTTATCCATTGAGATAAAGTAAGGTGGCCAATTATCACTCGATCAAAAAGTCAACTTTTGCCCCTTTAGGGTTTGACTTTCCAGCTAGGGTTTGCATTTCCGGCACTTCCAGGGGTGTAAAAATTAGGTGCTTACACTTACCTCTTGCAATCACCCAAGCAAGCTTCCTAGCTCCTTTTGCAACCCACGAATCAGCACCTCTTGGCTCTTTGGAGATTTCTCCACAAATCCCCAAGACAAGCTCCAAACAAAAATGCCCTTATTTTGTGTTCTTCTTCTTTCTTGCTAGCAATGGTTTCTTCAAATGGGTTTAAAGTGGATGGGAATGATAAGGGAAAGAAAATGAAGAGAAGAAGAGGAAGAGATGAGAGTGGGAGATGAGAAGATGGGAAAAATGGTTTTGCTCACAATGGGGCATACGAATAGGGCATTTCCTTTTGTTTTTCTTCACTTAAGAAAATTTTCAAGACACTAGGTTTTACAGTTTTGCCACTCCACCTATTTGCACATAACCAACACTTAGCTATTTTTCCATCACTATAATAAATCGTAGTTAAGACTCGCGGGATTGCTCACCTTCACAGGCTACTAACAACCTGGACTTAGCCACTTGGCTGGCTTCAAGTCCGAGCTTCTCCAACTTCACCTACACAACACATTCACTGATTAGGGTGTGCTAAGGGTATTGGTACTGGGGTTTCACAAATTTCGTCAGTCTGTCTACTATCACCCAAATGGCATCCTCCTTCTTTGTTGTCATTGGCAACCTAGACACAAAGTCCATGGTAATGTATTCCCATTTCCACTCAAGAATGGGAAGAGACTGAAGTAATCCAGGTGGCTTATGATGCTCGGCCTTTACTTGCTGACATGTCAAACATTTGGTCACAAACTCTGCAATTTATCTCTTCATTCCTAACCACCAGTAAATGGCCTTAAGAATCTTATACATCTTTGTACTTCCAGGGTGTACTGCATACCTAGATCTGTGTCATTCTGTCAGAATCTTATTATTATCTCCTCATCATTAGGAACACATATACGACCTTGAAATCATAATAAACCATCTCTCTCAAAAAAATCTACAACAGTCTCAAATCCTCTACTCATCAACTCTCTAATCTGAATCAACTACGGATCTGTCAACTGTGTCTCCCGAATACTCTGAATCAGATCAGGCTCTAACTGTACACGTGCTACCCTGATCACACCATCCTGAGGCAAACTGAACTCTCCATGCCAATCTCTAACTGAGTCTACCAGTCTGCACTAACTAGTCATAAATGTGACTAGAGTGGCAATCAGGTCCTCAGCTGAACTTTTGCGACTCAAGGCATCTGCTACCACATTCACCTTACCTGGATGGTACTGTAGTGTAAACCTGTAATCCTTAAGTAAATCCATCCACCTCCACTGCCTCATGTTAAGATCTCTCTGGGAAAATAGATACCTCAAGCTCTTGTGTCTGAGAAAATCTCAAATTCTACCCCATACAAGTAATGTCTCCATAGCTTTAGTGCAAAAACTATGGCTGCTAACTTCAAGTCATGTGTAGAGTAGTTCTTCTCATGGGGTTTCAAAAGTCTAGATGCATAAGCAATCACTCTGCCCTATTGCAACAATACACACCTCAAACCAATCCTAGAAGCATCGCAATATACTGCAAATGCCTCGTCCATGGATGGCACTATCAACACTGTGGCAGTAGTCAACCTCTGCTTCAACTCTTGGAAGCTCTGCTCACATTGATCATCCTTGTGAAACCACAGATTTCAATACCATTAGCACACCCTAAATAGTGGAATTATTTTGCAGGTGAAGTTGGAGAAGCGCCGACTTGAAGCCAGCCCAGTGGCTAAGTCCAGGCTCATCAGTGATGTATAAAGGTAAGTCTTCCCTCATCCGAGAAATCCCTAAGGCTATGTTTGGAACCCTGGATTTGGGGAGAAAAGAAAAGAAAATGCAAAATTTTTCTTTTCTCTTATTTGGTTTAGATGAAGGAAAATGATATTTTCTCTCCACGTCACGACCCGGACCCAAGTCAACCCCTCCAAGGCATGACCCATCCCAGATCGTGGCAAGTGGGCCTTTATACCCAACAAAACATGAAGGATTTTAAATCTTTTTCTAAACAAGTGTAAGTGCAAACAGTTTATACATGTGCATATCAAAAGTGTTCATGTATATATACTTTGAAATGAAGTAAGACATGAGAGTTTAGTTACAAAAAGATTTGGGTGACTAATTACTCCTCTCAAAGGTAAAGGTTATAATTCAAAACTATACATTCACATCCGAAACAAAAACCTAAGGCCTATAATAGTCTTCCTCTCTATACCCGATGGCATTTTCCTTTCATCTATCCCCAACCCGGTCCTTCATACCGGAAGTCGATGGATCTGAAAAATAAGATAGAAAGCAACTGTGAGACGAATGTCTTAGTAAGCAATACATGCAATGTCTTGATTTATTTCCTTTTAAACAAAACTTGATTTTAGAAGTTCCTACACCTGTATTTGAACTATCTGAGCATGCTTTGAGCTTAGAATGATTTATGTATATACTTGAATTATTTTGCCTTTAAAACCTGAAGTTTGGACATATGACTTGGTACATCTTGTGTTGGACTTTGGGTCACAGTTGTGACAAGGCAGGTGCCTGGTTTATTGGTTCCGCAGGGCGGATTTGGTTATTGTTATACATATAAGGTTCTGTATTTGGTGGGTGTTATTGAGAAGTATGTCCATTCCTTGGTTTGGTTCTCCACCATCGTGTGGGTGTCGCAATTACATTATTAATTGATATGTTATTAAGTTATTATGAGTTTTTGGTTGTGAATTGTGTCTAGCAGGCTTAGCTCTTACATGGATCCATTATAGTAGCTAGTAAATGAAATTGTTTTCTGGAGTTTCTTATTCTGTGTCATAGGCATTCCATCATCTCAAGGATGGTACCGCTCCTAGATTGGTCGGTCGCTACATTACCCGCTCCTGAATTGGTTGGGTCGTGCATATTAACCCATTTGGAATAGCTAGACTATAGGGCGGCTAGTTATTGGTTTTTTTGGTTGTTGGTGGGTTCTTCCATTGGTGTTGAATAGCCAGACTACAGGGTGGCTGGTCCATTTGTAATTCGGAAGGTAGCATATTGGCACATGTCTGTAGGACTTTGTTTACAATTCCATTAGTCCTGTGATGTCACAGACGTGGCATGCTGTGTGCTGTGATTTCTGTATATTATCTTTTTTCTTGTTGATGTTATTCTTGGTTTAATCGTACACCTCATGACTTATTTTATATAAACATGGACTGATTTCATGCATGCACCTTGCTACTTGTTGAGATTTATTCTCACTTTGGTTTCTCCCATTTTTTAAGTACTCTTGGTGAGGACGTCAAGTTGTGGGCTAGTTGTAGCTGGATAGTCTATATAGATGTAGGATTGCTCATGTAATTGAAATCCTTGTATATCATAATTGTTGATTAATAAAGAGAATTTGAATTCAAGTTTCCGCATTTACTCTGATTATAAAGTTGGAAAAATTTTAAATTATTCCATATTTTAGTTGCTTTTGTTACTTACCATAACACCTCGAGTTTTAGGAATTGGACCAGGAACCGGGGTGTTACAATTAGGTTACTAGTTGCCAACTTTTGTAATTAACTATGAAATCTAAGTTTTATGAAAATCAGACTTATAAATTTGGAACAAATAACCATGAGACATGTAAATTTATATTATTGACAAGATTATTATTTAAGAATCTCCAGATCATAATTTCAACCCAGTTAACCCAATATTGAGAGGAATTACAGATTTACCCTTTATATGCCGCTAGGCACTATTATTTATAGAAATATTAGTCCTTAGGGATTTTTGGTGTCTAGTGGGCATAGCTGGTTATGGATCCATAGTTTTGGCTAGATAGCTAAGGGATATTTCATTTGGGTTGAGTTACTCCCTTGTGCAAGTGCGCTTCCTTTGCAAGTTGGGTTGCTTTGGAGGGTCATATGTCTAGAGGGACACCCCGGTACTCCGTTGGTGATTCCCTGTACATGTGAATAAGCGACCATCTCCATGTATTGATTTCGGTGCTGCATGCTAGTGGTTCATGCCAACTCGGTTGAGTTTGTGTGCAATAAATCGATGACTACGGCTCTTATCTAAGGAGATGTCTTGGGTTTGAGTATCATTAGTAGCGTCGCCCCTAAGCCGCATGGTGGTAATAGCATATGGTTGAGAGTCATCTTAAACGTGTATCTTTCTTTGTGAGTCCTACAATGATACTAAGATCACAAATACTTACTATTGATACTGTTCACATGCTGGAGGCATGTATTTGATACTATGGTTGGATGTGACTGTTTACTCTATCCCGGTTTTATATTGGATTCTGTTGTTGATTTTTAAATCATGATCTTTGATATACATGATACTGTTCACTGATGCTTAAACTGTTTTATATGCTGTTTTGTATTCCTTGATCGTTATGAATGTTTATACGAGCCTATTTACTCAAGACTGCTTATTCGTGCATGAACATCTATTTTTGTATATATGAACTGTTTATAGCATGCATGTGTTACCTACTGATATATTCATATCTCACCCTACTTCTCATTTTATTTTTCAGCTGATACGCGAGAGGGGGATCCTAGTGGGGATTTCCAGAGTGAGTTGGTTGATTTTTCGCTGGAGGAGTTCTATTATCCTGACTTGATCTAAGGTCGAGGAGAGATGACTTTATGAGACTTTGACAGTGATTATTAATTATTTGGTTTTGATGTATCTGAGAGATTGAGAGTTTTTAATAACCCTTTGATACTAGACTTGATTGATGATTTGGATTGGACGGTTTTATTTATTTCCATGATTATGATGATGATAGGCTATACTTCCGCACATTGATGTTTCCGCACTCTGATAGTTATTAATAAATGGATTATTTAATTCTTCAGTCTGGTTTATTATGATGATTGTTTTGATATGGGCCCAGTAGCTTCTCGAATTCGGTTGTTCGGTTGGATTCGGGTTGTTACAGTAGTGACCCGGATTCGGGTCAGGTGCCGGTTTGCATTGACCCGGGTTTGGGGCATTATAGTGTGTTGGGGTGACTTGTGTGGAATTAATACTCTTGTCCAGCATGTGTTTCACTGATTTTGTGGGTAGTGGACGGCCGTTCACCCTAGCTCGTGAGAAGCCGGGGGTAGTGAACTTGCATCCACCATAGAATTAAGGCCACCCTTTGTGCGGGTGAGCTGCAGCAACCCATGAAGTCAACTCGATGGTTTAGTATATTCAAATATGCTATAATCACTAACTCCTACTAACTAGTTCGACTGGGTTGTACTTACCGACTCATGCATGTCTCATGCGTGAGTACTCTGCTTTGGAAGAGCGACCCTAGCTAGGTCTTTCCCTGTAAGCCATGAGGTGGCGAATTGGACAATTGTGTTAAATCACCCAAGGTATTCTAATGCATGAGTCCTACATTGACACATCGTTGTTATTAGTTATGGTTTTACTAATATCGTAGTTTTGGATTGATTTGATTTTTATTTGCTCATTATTTATGACTCCTGAATAGTTCAGTTATTGTTTAAATGAAGATGATTTGCTTCATTGAATTTTAAACTGCATAAACTGATTCTTACCATGCATTATGCTACTTACTGGGACGTGAATCTCACGCATTTGTTTTATCGGTTTTGTTTTCAAAAAACTCTGCAGAGCGAGAACGTGCTGGGGTAGACAGAGAAAATGATTCGGATGTTTATCATCCCGAGGATTATTATTATCCTGGCTAGGATTAGAAAGTATATTTTTGTAGTTGTCTATCTTTTTAAATCATGTAAATATTGTTTATAGAGAGAGAGAAAGTGTGTGTGAAACTTAGTGGAACTGTATCTGTAGACTTTTATTTTGGAAATGTATATACAAGTCTTGTTTTTGTCCACACTTCCACCCACATTCTTCTTATTTTATTTTGTTTTAAATATTAGTGCACTCTGATATTAACTGTTCAATCAGGTTTAAGAAGTGCTACTGGGACCTTACCTGATGTCTAAGAACCGGCATATATCTTTAATGAACATGTCCGGGTCCAGGGCGTCACAAGGTTAAGCCATGGAGTTTTCCACTTGGATATCTTATTTTGTTAAATGCACCAAGTATTCCAACCATGCTATTAAAACAGTAAAGGTAGACTACATACTATTAAAATTAAGTAACAAAAAAAGGTTGATTCTGCACAATCATTCATGAATCACAAAAAAAGGGTGCTAGGATGTCACACCTTCAACTATTGTTTTTGACGGTCTTTACATTACCAGAAGCTTATAGAACAAGATTTGACCACCAAAAGAGACACAAGATAATAGAATGAAAACAAGATTGGTGTATAATATTAAGAAATTAAAATGGGCCATCTAAGAATTAGGGATGGCAATGGTTCGATTTTTGTTTGGTTTTGCAAAAAACCAAAACCAAACCAACAAGTTTACAATGAAAACTTTAATTGAACCGTAACTGTTACAATTTACTAATTTTAAAACCAAAACCATTTAACTTTCATATTCTTGAAACCATAACATAACCGAACTGAAACGTTTACTTTTTGGAAATTTAGATAGATTAAATTTTTATTATTTTACCGTGTCTACATAGGGATGTGCTAATGAAAAATTTTATCAAAAAAAATTGTTCCATAGAAGTACAATGAAAAAGAAAAATAAAGTGAAGTTTTTGTTTCAATAACTATTAAAAGTTTATATATATATATGTATATATTATGTAGTTGATTCGGTTAAACCTAAAAACCATAATAGAACTGAAACCGCATCGGTTTTTCAGTAAAAAACCAAAACCGATTATTAAAGACCCAAAACTAACCCTAATAGGTTTGGCTTGGTTCGGTTTGCCGAGTTTAACCGAACCTTTGCCACCGCTACTAAGAATGCAATGCAACATTAGATAGTTCCTTCACCACTCCCAGGCACATGTAGAACTTACCTCTAAGACTTGCTGCTCCACAGTTCGTCCTTTAGCTGCTGCATGTCCACCCATGTTGTTAGGAATATAAATAAATATATAAAAGTTCACCCCTACTATCAACTGAAGCTTTTAGTAGGAACGGTGTTCTACATGGTATTAGAGCCTTGGGCAAATGCCAAGGTCTTGGGTTCAAACCTTTACTCCACCCATTGAGAAAAACATATTCCATGTGTAGGGCCTCCCTAAAATGGGTTTGAGTCCGGCTCGCACGTGAGGGCGAGTGTTAGGAATATAAGTTAATATATAAAAGTTCACCCCTACTATCAGCTTGAGCTTTTAGTAGGAATGGCGTTCTACACATGTAAGCAAGATAATGCATAAGCATCTTTGTGCTCTCTATTTAACCAGCTCCACTTTCTCCACTAAACAAAATTGACTAACTTGTCCCCCGTCAATCTGTAGCGATAAAAATAACGCTATTCTTTGTGAAGCAAATTAAAAATCCTTAGGTACTCCCCTTATGAAACGAAAACATCAAATTGTGAAAGACTACCTCCATACAGCATCTGCAAAAGCAAGAGACTAATTTGAAATCAGAAATATTTCTCCCTAAATTGTGACTCCATTGAACCAAGTTGTAGACCAACTCAACCTACAATGTCAAGAGTATTGAACTAAAGAAAGAAATATCTCATTCAAAGAGCAAACCTGCCATATCAGCTAATAAAGAGGAGCTTCCAGAAAGGGAATAACAATTAGTTATACACCCTGTGATGTAAAAAATTGATTCTTTTTTCTGTTATAATGTGTATTATATAAACACTGGTTATTGTAATACATAGTGTGAGAGAAAGAGGAAATATTTTACAGAGAAATTCCTTCAGTTTCAACATGGTATCAGAGCTTTTAGATTCATCGTCATTCATGATCCTCCACCATGACGAGCACTGTTCCAACCTCTTCATCTTCTCCACCCATCTCCTCCATAACCTCTGCCTTCTCACATATTCTGACCATTAAACTAACTCAGATAACTACCTTCTCTGGCAAGTCCAAATATCCACATATCTTCGTGGTCAGGACCTATATTCTTATGTAGATGGTACCTTACCTGCTCCACCACAATTCACTCCCTCCACCTCCGGTGGTCCTTCTAAACCCAACCCAGTATATCTTACATGGAGAAGAACTGATCAATTAGTGTTGAGCATACTGTTCTCCTCTCTCTCATAATCTGTCATTGGCCATGTTCTGTCAGCAACATCTTCTCACTCTCTGTGGACCTCTCTTGAAGCAATGTTCACATCGCATTCACAATCTAAGGAATTCCAAATTCGTTTTCATCTTACCAACTTGTCAAGAGGCGAGCAATCTATATCAGATTTTTTTTGGTAAGGTTCAAGCTCTTGCAGACACCTTGGCCGCCACAGGATATCCCCTGCCTGATAAGGAACTTGTGACCTGCATTCTCAATGGTTTAGGTCTTTCGTATGAATCCTTTGTCGCCTCAATTACTACTAGATTAGATCCCATTTCATCCCATGAATTGTATCACTTGCTTCTTATTCATGAGAGTAGAATCTCTCATACCTCACGTAGTCCTACAGTTGTTTTTGAACCCTCTACTAATTTCACCTTTGGAGGCTTTCATGATCAACGGGGTTGTGGTTATAATCGTGGTGGTCGCCAAGGGAAAGGCAGATGTGAGATCCCGTATCCTCTAATTAAGCCTAATTATTTATCTTATTGTTAATTTGGATTTGTTAGACTAATTAAGTGTGTTATGAAAGTGAAGGTAACGTGGAAGGGGCAATTTCGTAGAAGGGGGCAAAGGAGCCAATCCTTTAACCTCCCAAAAATTTGGTTAAAGGCAAAAATGTAACGCCCCAAACCCGGGTCAGTGCAAAACCGGCACCCAACTCGAATCTGATTCGCTACTGTAACAACCCGAATCTAGTTCAACAATCGAATTCGAGGTGTTATTGGGCCCATGTCAATACAAACATCAAATATAACCAGACTAAAGAATTAAATAAACCATTTATCAATAACTATCAGAGTGCAAAAACATAATGTGTGGAAGTGTAAACCTAACATCATCATAAATATGAAATAAAATAAAACCATCCAATCCAATAATCAATTCTGGTATCAATGGGTTACTAAATCTCTCAATCTCTCCGATACATCAAAACCAATAACCAAAATAACTGTCAAAATCAATAAGTCATCATCACTCCTCAACCTCAGATCAAATTCGGATAATAGTACTCCTTTGACGAAAAGTCAGTCAAATCTGCATGGAAATCACCACTATGATCCCCCTCTCGCGTACCGGCTGAAAAATAAGAAAAAAAGTAGGGCGAGATACAAATATCTCAGTAGGTAACACATGCATGTTATAAACAGTTTATATATATGAAAATAAAAATTCATGCACGATTAAGCAATCACGGATAAGCAGGCTCGATTAAACATTCATAGCGAACTTGAAACACAAATCAGCAATTAAATCATTTCTAAGTATTAGAGAATAGTAGTATTCATAATATGGATCAAGATTCAGAATTTAACAGCATAATCCAAATAATATAGACAACTCCGTGTCCAAATAAAACTAGGATGTACTAAGCAGTCACATCCAACTATAAAGTATCATATACATGCTTCCGGCATGTGACAAGTAATAATATCTAGTGTTCATGATTTCAATGTCATTTTAGGGCTCACAAAGAAAAGATACACCTTTTGAGAAGACTCTCAACCAAATGTTATACCACCGTGCGGCTTAGGGGCAATGCTACTAATGATACTCAAACCCGAGACATCTCCTTAAATAAGAGCCATAATCATCGACTTATTGCGCACGACTCAACAGAGTTGGCATGAACCACCAGCATGCAACACCGAAATGACCCTACAAACATGGGACCCTCTAGTGCAACCAAACTTGCAAAGGAAATGCGCTCGCACAAGGGAGTAACTCAACCCAAATGAAATATCCCTTAGCTATCTAGCTTAGTCTATGGATCCATAACCAGCTATGCCCACTAGACACCAAAAAAAATCCCTAAGGACTAATCTTATGTAAATAATAGTGCCTAGCGGCATATAAAGGGTAAATCTGTAATTTTGTAAAATATTGGGTTATCCGGGTTGAAATTCTGATCTGGATGTCCAATATGTAGAAATCTGGTTAATACTATATAATATAATGTCTCATAATTAATTAACCCAATTTATAAGTCTATTTGTTACAAAATTTAGAATTTCTTATTATTTACAAATTTCGGCAACTAATATCCTAAAATAACTCCTTATTTTATTTTTCTGCAAAACAGGGTATTTGGTAATTTATTTGACCTAAAACATCTTATTTAATTATTAAAATTGATTAAAAATTGTTTGGTATTAAATTAGGAATTAAATTCTGAAAAATTGGAAGTTTTTGTTATGGGCACTCAGGGGCGCCTAGGCGCTCAGAGGGTAGCGCAAGTTCAATTTTAAACGCCAAATTCCCTCCTTTAAGCGGTGGTTGGCGGTCTGATTTTTAACACGGGCGCTAACTAGCGCTTAGGGGCGCTAAGCACAGGGAGGTTAGCGCCCATCGAAAAGCGGCAAACTGTATATGAAAAATCCGATTTTTCCTGTTCTTACCAGTTCTAACACATATATTTGCTTATAATCAAACTATTTACATACTTATATACCAATAAATCAAGCAAACGAATCAAACAAGTCGTAGAAAACAAAATGAAACAAAAACCGTGCTACCTACCTCTGTTACGATTGTTCCCTCTTCTCTTCTAAACAGCAACTAACACACCTCTTCACAGTCACAAGGCGACGTTCAGAAGACAAAAATCAAAGCACTCTCTCCCATTTCCTTCTTCCTTCTTCTTCTTCTCTGGTCACTCACGGTCGTTCTTGGGTGTTTTGCGGCTAACGAATACGAACAGCATACGATTAGAATACCCTTCGTATTCTATTAGGCTATTTAGCTTATTTATAAACCCTCTATTCCCACACAACGCACGTGCACCAAACACAATGCACTCGACCAATAAAACACATCAGAATTAAAATACTAATCTTACCGCGATAACTCATGATCGGACGGTCTATCTGCGCCAAACTCCAGATCTCCACTAATAATAATATCACCTACAATTATAAATTATTTCCATCAATAAGAATCCTCAAGAGTATTAATTATTAATTTATTTTATTATTTAAGAAAAATTCGGGGTCTTACAAAAAACACGACCCTGCCTTATACGTGAAGAACCAAGGGGAGAAGAGCAAGGTTTGCACAAAGAGGAAGATGGAGAGGAAGGGGAAGGCTTTAGCTTTGGATTTGCTAATCACCAAGTAAGTAGCACCTTTCTACTTACTGTTTGCAAAGAAATTTCATTTTAAACAAAGAATCAATGTTCGTTTGGTTTCATATGACATTTTTAGGGTTTATACGATTGATTTGGGTTGGGGAATGCATGTGGTATAAATATTGTTAGGTTTCGATCTTAGAGTGTATAAGGATGTTTGTTGATGTGTTTGAGATGAAATATAGCAAGTTTTGTAGTTGGATTTGGAAAAAATGGAGTTACGGAATCGTAGGGTTTTCAGGTCATTCACCTTGGTCGCTTAGGCGATTAATTTGACAAAAAATAAAGAGGGCACCCAGATAGGTTGCCCAGGTCATGTGCTAGGCGCACAGGTGAGCAAAAAATAAAGGGGGTGCCCAGCATGGTCGCTCAGGCGCCCATGCTAAGCGCCCACCGTAGATGAAATAAAAGGGGCGCCCAGCTAGGTCGCCCAGGCAACCCTGCCAAGCACCCAGCACAGGAATTTGCATGTTTGACATTTTTGAGGAGATTTTAACTATGGAATGAGTTCTAATCAATTATAACCCATGTATGAATGATTTTTAGGTGCTTAGAGACTTCTATTTAGTTTAACTTGGAATTTAATATAATCGGATTTGAGGTTACGTTTTTACTTAGATTGGTTTTGATTTGGTATTTTAAGGAAACGATGTTCTTTAAAAGTGAATTTACGATATTGTAAACCGTGTTGAGATTTGTGATTGGAGAAGTGAAGCTGAGGCTTCCTGTTACCTTGAAAAGGCTGTATACTTATGGCATCCCGAAAGGTAGTATGGCCTAGGGATTTATTTGGAAGTGAACAAGGTGGTTCACTTGGATTTGTTTGTATTTTGGGGCAAATGGTGCCTTATGAGTTTTGTTTTAGTAAAATGTTTTTAGTGGATATTTATGAGTTTATACGTATCTAGTGGGCTTGGAAATGGTTGTGGATCCATAGTCAACCTAGTTAGTGTATTAGTGATGGCTTGTCGAGTTAACACCCCGGGCCACATTCGCGTTCCACCGTGTGGGATCGGTGAGGCTTTTTTCTGGGATAGTGAGCTGCGGCAACCCATTCCACCATGTGGGATCGGAGAGGTCTTCGTGTATGTGAAACCGTAGATTTCAATACCATTAGCACACCCTAAACAGTGGAATTATTTTGTAGGTGAAGTTGGAGAAGCCCCGACTTGAAGCCAGCCAAGTGGCTAAGTCCAGGCTCATCAGTGATGTATAAAGGTAAGCCTTCTCTCATCCGAGAAATCCCTAAGTTATTGAGCAAATTATTTTAGAAATGGAGAATGACTAAGTGTTGGTTGTGTGCAAATAGGTGGAGTGGCAAAGCTGTAAATTTAGTGTCTTGTGAGAGGAGTTGCTTAAGAAAACAAAAAGAGAGACAAAGGCCCATTCGTATGGAACACACGACCCCTCTCTCTTTCTCTTCTTCATTTCCTTCTCTCCCACTCTCATCTCTCCTTCTCCTTGATCTCTCCCCTCCATCACAATCCATTTGAAGAGAGATCTTTACAAGAAAGGAAGGAGGAAAAGAAAACCCAAGTGCTGCCATTTTCGTTTGGGTTTTTCTTGGAGGATTTGTAAGGCAAGCTTGGAGGAACTGAAGCTTGGAGCACATCAAGTGCTATTCGTGGGTTGATAAGGAAGCTAGAAGGTTTGCTTAGCTGATTGCAAGAGGTAAGCACACCACCCTCACCCATATTTCAATTTTCGGCCATTTTCGTATATGTAATGTGGAACCTAGGGTTTGGACATGAAATGGTTTATTTGTGCAAATAGGAGGGTTTTCTTTTAGGGGTTTTGTAGGGAATAGATAACCACACATGATAGGAGCAATTTAGAGCCCAAAAACACCAAAAACAAGTGAGATTTGAGAAAACCTAGAAATCCCAAAAGTTTGGAATTCGTGAATTGTTGAGAAGCCCAGGCGCCTGAATCACCGCTCGAGTGCGGTATCTGGTGACCTTTTTAGGGAATGACTTAAAGCATGGCCGCTCAAGCGACCTACCTGAACCAAAGAAACTCGAGAGCTGTTTTGTACCCGCTAGTAGCAGGCTCGAGAGCCCTCTACAGTTTTTCCAATTTTTGAGTTTTTAGCCCAGATTGAACTACCAAATGTTTTTATTGAAACCCAACCCATGTATAAGTAGGAGTTAGGTGTCTAGGAAGTGTTCCAACTGAAAGTATCTCAAAATTTCAAATAACAAAGATTTTGGCTACGTTTTACCAAAGAAGGCCTTATAGAGAGTTTATGTCCCAGATTCCTATAGAAGTAGGATAACTTGATTCTACCACTTTGAGCACCTTCCAAATAAACCTTTGAAGTAGAAATCAATAACCAAAACCAACTGGTACGTGTATCCAAAGGTTTTGAGGCATAGGTTGCCCAAATGAGCCAGGAAATGTAGAAATTTCTGAAAAGCTATTCATTTGTCATGGATCCTTATTGTGAGCATACCACACATTATATGAAGGGCTTCGGCCTGGCATTTAGCATATAGTATGAAGGGCATTGGCTTTTATTGAATTTCATGATATTTATGGCCTTGGCCCATTACTTGATAGCATGAGATGAAAGGGCAGTGGCCCATTGATATTGATGTAATATATGGAGGGCAGTGGCCCAGATTCCATGAGGCATGCCAAAGGGCATTGGCCAATTGATAACCACTGTGAATGATGAATATTTGTGGGTAGTGTGTGCAGTTCACCTCAGCTGGGGGTGGTAGATTGTTGTTCACCCTGGCTGGGGTAGTGAACTAGCATCCTCCACTAAAGTTTGGGAATTTGAATTGTTATATGCATATTACACTGGTTGTGAAATTGACAAATGAATACATCAACATAATGAACCCTTAAGTTATGGATCCATAAACTTAAATTGGAATGTTTGTGTATAAATGCCATGACCAAGTTACTGTTGTTATTGTTCTCTATTGTTATATCATCCCGGCACCAGCAACATCGGTAGCCGATGCCCATTTGCTGCAGGGAATCGGCAATGGATGCCTGTACATCAAGGGTAATCAGCGTATGGATGCCCACGTCAAGGGTAATCGGCTTGGATGCCTAGCCACCATGTATAATCGGTGAAGCTAGATGAGGTCGTGTGCATCGTATATTAAACATCCTAGATAACCAAGTGATAAGAATTGAATGAGGATTGTTATTAACTGGATTACTTGTACACTTAAGCACAAGCATGCACCTATTGTATGGCACTGAACTGTGATGTATTACTTATGATTTCAAATACCCGCATGTCATGGTTTCATCGAATATTATCTACATAAACTGTATTTTCACCGTGCATGCATATGTTGCTTATTGAGACATTCATCTCACAGTTGTTTACCATCTTATTTTTCAGATCCGTCGACGTCTGGTGTGAAGGACCAGACTAGGGATGAGGAAAAGAAAAAGCTTTCGGGCATAGAGACGAAGATTACTATAGACCCACTTATGATTTCTTTTATACATGTATAGTTCTTCTTGGAGTTGTAAACCTTACACTAGAGAGAAGTGATTAGTCGCCCACATTTTGTAATCTCCAAATAGTTATATAAATTTTTTAGTAGTCCACCATCGCTGTAATGCCCCAGATCCAGGTCTATAGAGAAACATAAACCTGAACCCGATACGTTAGGATAAGGCCCAGACAAACTAATCTAGACTTCAACAATTCCATTTAATGTATCAGAGTCCGGAAATAAAAGACAATTCTTCAATAAGCATGGAATTAAACCACCAATAATAATTCAATATTAGCTTATTCATAAAGTCTGGAAAGGGTTCAACTAAATAAAATAAGTAACATCCACCCAAGTTGTGTAAATTAAATTTCCAAATAATCCCTTTAATAACATCAAAATCTTCAAATAAAATAACGAAAGACCATCCCTCAAACATAAAACTAAGTCAAATCCATATCCTCCTGAACCTACACAGGAATAAAATAATCTTCTTCCTGGTAATCACAGTAATCACCGGGAGTCTCTACCCCAGCAACGTCCTCACCAAGAATATCTGAAAACAAAATCGATAAAATAATAATGTGAGAAACAACATCTCAGTAAGTAGTCATGCAAATAGTTGACAACAATAAAATATGCAACGATTAATCAGGATAACCACAATAAATACAGATCAATAATAACAAGTAAATTTAACAACAATTATTTCACCTCATGAGACTCATGAAATAGTAAACCAGAGAAAGAAAGTAGCCATGTGCCAATATGCTACCTAACCGAATTACAAGTGGACCAGCCGCACTTGCTGACTGGCTATTCAACACCAACGGAAGAATCCAACCATGGGTTAGCATGTACAACCCAACCTATCTAGGAGTGGGTAACATAGCAACCGACCTATCCGGGAGTGATACCACCCTCAAGATGATGGAATGCCTATGACACAGAATTCAAACCCCTCTAATAGACATTTCACTTACTAGCTATTCTATGGATCCATATAACCACTAAGCCTACTCAACAGTGGAAGAACAAACCAAGGTGTGCGTGAGTCAGAAACGCGGCACGGGAATGTTTGGAGTCGCCATCGCCTGATGGGGTGCAGGCGGACACCTGGGTGCCTAACCTTGTCCATTAGGGCTTTTGGTCTGCGGCTTTGAGATTCTAAGTAGGGTCTCGGTTGTGGTCCGGGGAAGTCCGTAGACACCCCGGTTCACCCCGTCGGGTGATGGGTCCCTTAGGTTTGTCCTGGTTTGAGTCAGCTTACTTTGATCTCACCCGATTCCTAATCCGATATGCAGTTTGGTTAAGTCTGGCGGGACCACCTGAGTGGTGTGGGTCCCTTTAATTGTTTTTATCTTGATTAATTAGGTAATCTGAGTCTGGTTGGGTGGGCCCCGTTGGAAGGCCCACGGTGTCCTTGGTGGACTTTGGTCAAGCCCATGTACCCTTGTAGGCCTCAGTCTAAGCCTGAGAGGCCTTTAGGATTTTTGGTTCAATGAGTTGATTTTATTTTGGAGTTCAAGTTGGATTATTAAGTGATTTATATGCAAAGCGGGCCGGTTTGGTTTGTGGGCCCATTGGGTGGGCCGCACATGGTGGCCTGGTAATTTATTGGATTTATCTTACTTAAGTTTCCAAAAAATGGGTGGGACACTGGGGCTTGGGGCCCGTAGTCCTGATTAGGGCTTGAAAGCCCAGGTTATGTGAGGTTAGGGTTTTGAACCCTTACTCGGTTGGTTCGTGGGCTTTGGCGGGCCCGATAGGCCCTTGCCCTTAGTCTCGACCAAACCACGCATTTCATGCATCAATTTCACAAGTCCGGTTCGGGTGGGCTGCCTTAGGTTTGGCCCGCGCCGGTTTAATCTGTTAAGTTTGCTTATCTTGATTAAGTCGCATGCATACATGTTTATTGGGCTGGGTTGGCCCCGTTGGAAGGCCCACTGGAAATCAAGTTGGACCGAGGGTCCAAGTCCCAGGTTGGGTTTCCGGGTGACTCGGAAACCCTATTGGTTTATCCGGTTCGGTTCGGAAATGGCACTCACATCCAGCAATAATCACAGAAAAATATACAAGGTTGACACTTGTCAAGGAGAGACTGGCTCATTATGCTGAGTCTAAGGGGAGGTACCCGGGGCCCCTGTGGGTGAAGCGAAGCAAAGCCCACGGGGTGGGGTACCTCCTCGTACCAAGGAACGAGTTGGACGCGCGGCGAACAACGGGGTTGGGGTATGGTAAAGGGCATTTTTGGGATTTTTCAAAAAATATGGCAATTCGGCATTTTTAGGGGTATGCGCCGACCTCAAACACTAGGCGCAAGGTCGGCGAGGTGGGCGGACCGAAAAAACCAAAAAAAACCATCCATGGGCGAAGTGGGCGCACCCAAAAATGAAGTGGGCGCGAGCTGAGCGCACCCAAAAATAAGGTGGGTGCGAGCTGAGCGCACCCAAAAATGAAGTGGGGGTGAGCTAAGCGCATCCAAAATTAAGTGAGCGCGAGCTGAGTGCATCCAAAACTAAGTGAGCGCGAGCTGAGCGCTTCCAAAATTAAGAAGTGGGCGCGAGCTCGGCGGATGCCAAAAAAAAACGATCCGCTCACCCTTTTTTGGGTGCGTTGAGCTCGCAGAGCTCGGCGCATACCCCGATTCCCTGTTTTTTTTCTTCCAAACTCCATTTTTAACTGGTTTTTAGGGTCTGTAACACCTCTCCGGTGTTTCCCAGACTCCTAGAAGACACTTAATCATGTATTCTGAAAGAGTAGAGGACTACTCTTAAGGTCCACGATCTATAACGATTCAGAATTTAACAATTGCGGAAACAGTACACAAAGAATTATACGAGGAAACCTGGATCCAGATCCAGGAAAAACCTCGAGTCTATATGAGGCGACTAACCCTTCAAAATCCACTATTGAATGAGAAGACAATTACAAAGGAGAACATACTTAACCTTTACAATTTGACTCACTCAACAGCAATCCACAGTTCGAATCCACGAACTGCTACACAGCTTGAATCCACAAGCTGCAGAACACGATCAGTCCAGATCGCAAACAATCACTCTCCAGTGATCCACAGTTCGAATCCACGAACTGCAACACAGCTTGAATCCACAAGCTGCAGGACACGATCAATCCAGATCGCAGCAATCCTCTCAGAATCCACTGAGACGATCCAATGCAGTAGGAATCCACCTACGCATCAATCACGGTCGATCACCAGTCCAGGCGATCACACGATCGGATGAAGTTCTGAATTGAAGAAGAATCCTCTACCTTCAATTCCAGGTGATCTATCTCAGATCTCCCCCTCACTCAATCGCCGACTCTCTAAAGACTATTTGATCGAATCTCAAATCTCTCAAGATCCGAATTCAAAATGATCCAAAGAAAAAAGTCACAATTAAACATTACAACTCGTCTATTTAAAGAATAAAACACAAATCGCGTCGAGCGCTGGTAGCGTCGTGAAGCGATCGAAGTAGACGGCTGGTAGCGAACTCATGTCCCGCTCAGAGTGAGTTGAATCTGATAGACGCGCGCTGCTAGCGAGCTGCTAGCGGGAGAGTACGCGGCAGGTGCACGATCCTTGCTTTTGACACACGAAATTCCTTATGCGCTGCCAGCGGGGTGGCAGCGGCGTGGTAGCAGTGTGGTGGCACCAACTCTTCTTCTTTACTGAATTTACTGAATTTTCATTGTTTAATCTGCACATCTTGAAGCTTTATTAGAAACCTAGTTTGTCAATCATTTGCCATAACAGGAGTATGAGTTTTTCACACTTACAATCTCCCCCTTGGCAAATGCCTGACAACAACCTTACATCAGTTTTTAAAATCAACCTTAGTTAATGATGATATCCATTCAAGAAATTTAAAACTACACTGTTAACCAGAGACACAGTGATTTGGATTAATCCAGAGTTTCATTCATTTACAACCAGATATACAGATAACAAAATCATTTACATTGTTCAAGAAAGACAGACAGCAAGAAAGAAGGACAGACAGACATTAAGAAAGAAAGACAGACATTAAGAAAGAAAGACAGACATTATCTCCCCCTTACTTATCATTCCCTTATACACAAAAAATTCAGGAGACAACACCCAGAACAGACCATAACAAAACAACCATCATATCCACAACAAGAATAACATCACCAAACATCAAGCAAACAACAGAATTCGAAACATCAGCAGCAGCAAGCAGCAAACACCAAGCATCAGCACCCACCCAGCCAAACCATCAATCAGAACCATCATCCAAATTTCTTCCCCTTTCTGGATGGTGGTTTGGGTTCCCAAGACCGTGAGTAGTGCTTGTAGGCATCTTGAGATCTGGAGTGCAGCCAGCAGAGCTTGTGATCTATCTCCAGCTGAGTCTTTCGAATGCATTCCAGAAAATGACCCGCTTCATTTTGCATACGTTGCTGAGCAGCAACGTCCCTTTGAACTTCTCCACAAGTGAAATCAACATCCTTCAGCAATTGCCCCAGCTTCTCTTGGGTTTCGGATTTGAACATGCTCATCATGAGCATGTGAGACCTAACCTCTGAAAAGAAAGCCTCCTGAGAAGCTTGCATTGAATTCAGTTTCTCTATGATGGCCACAGCATCAGGGCTGGACAGAGAGGACTGAGAAGAGGAGGGATCAGAGGACATTACCCGAAAAGGACTTGCTCGTTTACTGCGGGTTAGAGTGGATGAAGCAATGGGAGGACGGGGATGCATAATCAATTCAGTTGGATCAGGGAGTACCCCCTGATGAACACACATGTACGAGATGAAAATTCCAAAAGGAAGAGCAGCAGTCTTGGATTTTAAATTCCGAGACTGAAGAATCTGATGAAAGATAATAGAAGGAATACAAATACTTTCTCTGTTCCAGATGGCATGAAGAAGTCTTGCCCTATGGTGAGAGATCTCGGAGTGATGATCAGAAGGAACAAGAGAAGCACAGACAAACAAGTTCAAGATCCGGAGAAGATCTTGAAGAGAGCCATGAGGCAAATAGTTGGGCTTGTTCTTAATGGAAGAAGGAGCACCCTCAACTATTAGAGACGGAATAATGGACTCCATAGGAGGATCAGAATGAGACTCAAGAAAGTTAAAGGAGGGAGAGTCAACAAGAGGTAGTTCAAGCAGAGAGGAAATAAGCTCTTTCGAGAAGTCGAAAGAAATTCCCCTGACATAGGCTTTTACAGAGCCTTGACTGGCAAGATGAAGATGATGAAGATTAGAGTAAAATTCACGGACCAGGTTCGGATAAGCAAAACCCCCAAGCAATGCAAATTTTTTCCAACCATTGTCTGAAAACAATGAGTAGAAAGGGGTTTCAGAAAAAGAGTCAAGCTGGATGGCCCTTTCCAGAAGAAGAGGCCTGTGCTTGAAGAAGGTATTGAAATCAGATAAACCATTCCCCACAAATGGTTCAGAAGAATGAGAAGGGGAAGGAGGTCTCACAGGAGGAGAAGGAATAACAGGAGAAGACCTCACATGAGGAGACTTCACAGGAGGAGACGATGTTGAAGGAGAATCAGTTCTCGACTTTCTCTTGAGAGGCATGGTAAAAGAAATGGAAGAGAAAGAGAAAACAGACAGCACCAAACAGCACAATGAGAAAGCCCTAATTGCTGAAAAAACTACTAAACCCTAGCTTCGAATAAAGAGAGAAAACTACAGAACTAGGAAGCAGAAAAATGGAGAAGCAGGACGAAGATGGTAAAAAAAAACTTTTACCTGAACAGTAGACAGGAAGGAAGAAGATGACAGCGACAGCAGCACTGGGACACGACGCGAGAAGCGAGGAAAAAGCGAAGAGGGTGAAAAGAACAGGGGTAAAAAAAATAGCTCACTTTCACCTATATATAGACAAACTCAAATACGCTGCCAGCGGGCAACTGGCGGCGTAGAAGGTGCACATGCACACATACCAAAAACTACAGATTCAACGCATAAACTTATAAAAGAGATTTGATCAATTTTTCATGACACCCTCCGACTTCCAAACACAAAGCTGAGATTGTATCTAAACCAAAAATCATCCAGATAATCAACCCATTCAATCTAAGAAGTACTTATCACAAAACTGATGTTGAAGTACCTATCAAAGTTAATTCAGATGTGATACATTTCATATCAAAGAGCAAAATTGCCTTTATGGTTTCTCATACTATAAATTTTCTTCAAGATATTAAGCACATATGCATACTAATGAGTCAATGCTTGTGAGAAATGAGCAACATTTTTGACTTTTACACTTCATACATATAGAAGACTATTTCAGTGTAAACAATCTTGAAAAGTATAGACATATCCCAACTTCATTTTGGTGGCTTTCGCACATCTGAGATAGGTAGCCTTTTCTGATCTCTTTTTCTTTTTAAAGAAGGCATTGACTCTTAAAAAACCTGAGTTTACAGTTCATTCCAAGAATATACCTTCTTTATCTTTTTCTTTTTGAGATTTACAGTGGCTTTCACTCTAATCTCTATGGCAGCCATTTCCAAAACTTTTCTTTTCACACAGGTGATAGCCTATAGATCCCAAGCTTTACCACACAATAAGCTTCAATAAGTACAGGTGTTTCAGACAAAGTTGCTGGTTAGAATTAAGACATTTCTGTCAATATGCATACACTCAATCTTCCTGAAAACAGATCTTAGTAATAAGAACACACAAATTCATTTTGAACAGATATGTGAGACATTTTACATCAAAATTAACTCACAACAGAATCTGATTTTCAGTTTTGAGAGCATACTCCTAGGGATTTCCTAAGAGTTTCAAATCTGTTTTGATCTAAAGGTTTGGTAAAAATGTCAGCCAACTGTTTTTCAGTAGATATGTATTCAATCACAACAGTTTTGTCTTCAATCAACTCTCTTATAAAGTGATGCCTGATATCTATATGTTTGGTCCTTGAGTGTTGAACAGGATTCTTAGAGATATTTATGGCACTTTGATTATCACAGAAGAGAATCATTTGATCTTGATCTATCCCATAATCTGATAACATTTGTTTCATCCAAATAAGTTGAGTACAACTGCTTCCTGCAGCAATATACTCAGCTTCAGCAGTACTCAGAGAAACACAGTTTTGTTTCTTGCTTAACCAGGCAATAAGATTATTTCCCATGTAAAAGCAACCACCAGAGGTGCTTTTTCTGTCATCCATACACCCAGCCCAATCAGCATCAGTGTATCCAGTTAGATGTGGGTTTGTCTCTTTGGAAAACCAGATTCCCAGATCAATAGTCCCATTAACATATTTTATAATCCTTTTAACAGCATTCATATGGGATTCTTTAGGATTAGCCTGATATCTAGCACATACTCCAACACTAAAGCTTATATCAGGTCTACTTGCTGTTAAGTACAGTAGACTCCCAATCATTCCCCTGTACAGGGTAGGGTCTACTACCTTTCCAGATTCATCTTTTCCAAGTCTTAAACTAGTACTCATAGGAGTCCTAGCATGTTTAGCATGAGTTAAGCTGAATCTCTTAACAAGATTTCTTGAATATTTTGCTTGAGAGAAAAAGATTCCTTGTTGAGATTGATAAATCTGAAGACCTAAGAAAAAATTCAGTTCACCCATCATACTCATTTCAAATTCACTCTTCATTAAATCAGCAAAGAAGTGAGCATGATTTTCAGAAGTGGACCCAAACACTATGTCATCAACATAGATTTGAGCAATCAAAATATGTTTGGACTCTCTTTGAATAAAGAGAGTTTTATCTACATTTCCTCTCATAAAACCAGATTCAAGTAAAAAGAAGGTAAGTCTCTCATACCAAGCTCTAGGAGCTTGTTTGAGTCCATACAAGGCTTTGTTCAGTTTATAGACATATTTAGGATGATTTGTGTCCTCAAATCCTTTAGGTTGCTCTACATAGACTTCTTCATTCAGATATCCATTCAAAAATGCACTCTTAACATCCATTTGAAACAGTTTAAATTTCAAGTAACATGCAATAGACAGCAGTAATCTGATTGATTCTAACCTAGCTACAGGAGCAAAGGTTTCATCAAAATCTATTCCTTCTACTTGAGTATACCCCTGAGCAACAAGCCTAGCCTTATTTCTGGTTACTATCCCATTCTCATCAGATTTGTTTTTAAAAATCCACTTGGTTCCTATCACATTCAGATTAGAGGGTCTTTCAACCAATTCCCAAACATTATTTCTAGTAAATTGATTCATTTCTTCATGCATAGCATTCAACCAAGAATCATCTAACAATGCATCTTTATAAGATTTTGGCTCAAATTGAGAGAGATAAGAAGAAAATCTTACCTCATTATGTACCTGATGTCTTGTTCTGACACCATCTGAAATATTTCCAACAATTTGCTCAGTTGGGTGGTCTTTGAGAGTTCTAGCCAGAGGAACCACTTCAATGCTTGAGGAAGCATCTATGATTTCATCCTCTTCATCTGCAGCCTGCATAAATTCACTGTCATTACTTTCATCATCTATTAGCACATTAATAGATTCCATTACAACTGATTTCTGCAAATTGAAAACTCTGTAAGCTCTACTAGAAGAAGAATATCCTAGAAAAATTCCTTCATCACTTCTAGAATCAAATTTTCCTAGATTTTCTCTGTCCCTTAAGATATAGCATTTACTTCCAAATACTCTGAAATATTTCAAATTTGGCTGTTTTCCTTTCCAAAGTTCATAGGAAGTTTGTTTCCATCCAGATCTGATATAAACTCTGTTACTAATGTAACAGGCAGTGTTTATAGCTTCAGCCCAGAATTTTGTTGAAATTTTCTTGGCTATCATCATGGTTCTAGCCATTTCTTGTAAAACTCTGTTCTTCCTCTCCACAACTCCATTTTGTTGTGGGGTCTTAGGAGCAGAAAATTCATGTTTGATTCCATGTTCTTCACAGAAATTGGAAAACATTTGATTCTCAAATTCTGTCCCATGGTCAGATCTGATTCTTACAATCTTTCCTATTTGCAAGTTCTTTTCAACTTGAATTTGGCAGCACAAATGTTTAAAACAATTGAAACATTCAGATTTTTCTCTTAGAAAGTCTACCCAAGTATATCTGCTGTAATCATCTACTGCAACAAATATATATTTCTTTCCTCCCAGACTTTCAGTCTTTGTAGGTCCCATTAAATCCATATGAATCAGTTCTAATGGTCTTGATGTTCCTACAGTGTTGGTTTTCTTGTGTGTGGCTTTGATTTGTTTTCCTTGGTTGCAAGGACCACACATCCCTTTCTTTTTATTTTTCCCAAACTTGGGAATTCCTCTAACCAACTCAGACTTAGAGATTTTTGACAAATCTCTATAGTTAATGTGGCCAAGTCTCCTATGCCACAAATCAATTTCATTGCCTATGGAGGATTTTAAAGCACACTCATTGTTTCCAACAATCCCATAGCAATTATCACTTGTTCTTTCACCTACAAGAACAGTTCTACCAGATTTATCCAATATTTTGCATTCTTTTCTGGTAAAATTAACAAATAATCTGGAATCACATAGTTGGCTAATGCTAATAAGATTTGCTTTCAAACCTGATACAAATAGAACATTTTTTAAGCATACTCCATTTGGACCTGTAACCGTTCCTTTACCTTTAACTTGGGAAGTGCTTCCATCACCAAATGTAACACTTCCACCAAAATATTCTTCAAAGGTACTGAACATAGCCTTACTACCACACATGTGTCTTGAACACCCACTGTCCAAGTACCACATGTTGACATCATGAGCTTTTAAAGCTACATGAACCACATTAGCAACCAATGAATCTTTTCTTACCCAAATCTGTTTCTCAGCAGTCTTCTGAACAGTACTTTCTTCAACTACTTGAGTTTTTGAAGGAAGCTTCTTAGATAGATTTGAGACTTCCTGATTTAATGTTTCAGTCAATTTTAACAGAGAGTCAAATCTGTTGTATAAGTCCAGAGACTGACTTTGATTTACCTTTCTCTTATTTTCAAAATATCCATCAGGGAAACCATACAGTTCATAACACTTTGGTCTTATATGGCCTTTTTTATTGCAGTGATGGCATACAGGTATAAACCTATTTCCAGAAAAATCAACATTTCTAGACTTGCCAACATTTCTAAACTGTACAGATTTAGATTTCTCAGAAGTTGAAGATTTACCTGTTGATCTTACTTCTCCAGCAGAGATTTTCTGTGAAGATTACTTGTTTTGATTACTTAATCTCATTCTTTTTCCAGCTGAATTTGAGCTTTCAGGAACTTCCTTTGAAGTTGATTCCTCAGTAATTTGAAGATTTCCTGCAGTAGAATTTGAAGCATTAGATTTACTTGAATTTGAAACTTTCTCAAATTCAATTACTTTACCTTGTAGTTCAGAAATCTGAGCTTCTTTTTCTTTTATTTTTTCAGTTTTTTCAGTTAGAGAAGTTACCAGAGAATTTTCTTTAGCATGTTTTTCAAGTAACTTCTGGTTTATTGAATCTATTTCTGCAAGAGCTTTCTTTCTCTCTGTTTCTGATTCCTTCAATTTTTTACTCAGTTTCTTGATTTTTTTCTGAGCTCTATTAAATTCCTTATAGAGCTGATTGTATGCTTCTTGTAGTTCTTCTTCATCATCTGATAAAGTCTCTTTGTTATCTCCTGCAATTCCAGAGATTGAACTACCAGAGGAGGATGAGTAAAAAGAATTGAAAGCAGTAAAATTAACAGACATATCCTCATCAGATTGTGAAGAATTATCAGTGTTACTGTCATCCCAAGTAACCTGATAATTAGTCTTTTTCTTTTTATCTTTTGAGGGACAATCAGAGGCAACATGTCCAAATCCTCTACATTTGTAACATTGGACCTCATCATTCTGAGAAGATTTCTTCTCCTTTCTTGGATCAGACATTTTCTTATCAGATCTCCTGTTAGATCTGTCAATGGATGATGAAGAAGTGGATTGTCTCTTTTTAAACATTTTCTTAAACTTTTTGGCTAAGAGGACAAGTTCATCCATATCAACATCAGAATTATCTGATTCTTCAGTATTAACAGATTTTACAGATTTAAGAGCTATTCCTTTATTTCTTTTTGGAATATTGAGATCTAGCTCATAAGTCTGTAAAGATCCTACCAGATCTTCTATTCTCATGTTATCTACATCTTTTGCCTCTTGTATTGCAGTTACTTTAGGTCTGAATCTTTCAGGCAAAGATCTTAAGATTTTTATAATAACTTTTGATGTAGTAATCTTTTCTCCAAGATTAAAACTAGAATTTACAATATCTGAGAGTTTAGCATAAAACTCATCAAAAGACTCATCATCTTTCATATACAAAGTTTCGAAAGATGTAGTAAGTCTCTGAAGTCTGGACAGCTTGACAGCTGAGGTTCCTTCATGAGTGACCTCTAGGATGTCCCAAGCTTCCTTAGCAACTTCACATGAAGAAATTCTCCTGAATTCCTCAACACTAACAGCACAAAATAAGGCATTCATTGCCTTGTTATTCCATCCACATTGATCAGTTTCAGTTTTAGTCCACTGATCATGAGGTTTGGGGATCACAACACCTACTTCTGTTGTGATCACAGGTGGATGATAACCATTACAAACAGAGAGCCAGACACGCTCATCGATTGATTTCAGGTAAGCTCTCATTCTTGCTTTCCAGTAAGAATAATTGTTACCTTCAAATAAAGGGGGTCTAGAGGCAGATCCTCCTTCTTTTCCAAAATCCATGCTATAGATCTAGATCACACTATGTATAGCAATTCAAAGTGAATAGGCTCTGATACCACTTGAAAGAGTAGAGGACTACTCTTAAGGTCCACGATCTATAACGATTCAGAATTTAACAATTGCGGAAACAGTATACAAAGAATTATACGAGGAAACCTGGATCCAGATCCAGGAAAAACCTCGAGTCTATATGAGGCGACTAACCCTTCAAAATCCACTATTGAATGAGAAGACAATTACAAAGGAGAACATACTTAACCTTTACAATTTGACTCACTCAACAGCAATCCACAGTTCGAATCCACGAACTGCTACACAGCTTGAATCCACAAGCTGCAGAACACGATCAGTCCAGATCGCAAACAATCACTCTCCAGTGATCCACAGTTCGAATCCACGAACTGCAACACAGCTTGAATCCACAAGCTGCAGGACACGATCAATCCAGATCGCAGCAATCCTCTCAGAATCCACTGAGACGATCCAATGCAGTAGGAATCCACCTACGCATCAATCACGGTCGATCACCAGTCCAGGCGATCACACGATCGGATGAAGTTCTGAATTGAAGAAGAATCCTCTACCTTCAATTCCAGGTGATCTATCTCAGATCTCCCCCTCACTCAATCGCCGACTCTCTAAAGACTATTTGATCGAATCTCAAATCTCTCAAGATCCGAATTCAAAATGATCCAAAGAAAAAAGTCACAATTAAACATTACAACTCGTCTATTTAAAGAATAAAACACAAATCGCGTCGAGCGCTGGTAGCGTCGTGAAGCGATCGAAGTAGACGGCTGGTAGCGAACTCATGTCCCGCTCAGAGTGAGTTGAATATGATAGACGCGCGCTGCTAGCGAGCTGCTAGCGGGAGAGTACGCGGCAGGTGCACGATCCTTGCTTTTGACACACGAAATTCCTTATGCGCTGCCAGCGGGGTGGCAGCGGCGTGGTAGCAGTGTGGTGGCACCAACTCTTCTTCTTTACTGAATTTACTGAATTTTCATTGTTTAATCTGCACATCTTGAAGCTTTATTAGAAACCTAGTTTGTCAATCATTTGCCATAACAGGAGTGTGAGTTTTTCACACTTACATATTCAAATTAATATAAACTAATTCATCACACAACTCCCAATCTCCTTATCAAGAAACAAGCTCGGCCATGAAAAAAAACATCACAGTCTAAGGTAATGGGGGAATGGGAGCATGCTTGTAGGCACACAGGCAGGGGGTTGGGGGAGCATGTTAGCAAAAGGAGAAAAAAAACACAATAACCAACAGAGATTACATGCATAAGAAAAAAACGAACTTTCACCCACACCTGGACCGGACCTCCGAGCATGCACATTGATCATCCGAAGAAGGGAAGGAGGAGGGGGGTTTACAGGGATACATGAGATGAGATAAATGAGGGGCCGGTTCTTCGTAGGAGTGCCAGGTACCTCATGAGCACTCGGTGGAGCAATGAAACCCTCATCTTCTTAACGGGGACGGGGTCGTGCATGAGGTCTCCCTTACCCTGGAGACCTCCATGTCACCCAAAGTGGAGGAGCAACAAAATGTGTAACAAGGAAAGGAAAAAACAACAGTATGACAACATGCTTATATAACTCTCATCTTGATATATGTGAAATAACAGTGGGTGGGGAACAATACCTGAGGTTCCTACGCTCTTGTGCAAGGCGGAGGCTTCTCCTTGGGGTGGCACGAGCACTGGAGCTCCCCTCTCTTGCACCTCCAACAGCAACCGGCCTCCGTTTGGTGGTGTGGGGATGAGGAAGAAGCAAGGATAGGGGAGTGTTGGATCAAGGTGGGGGGCTTGGGGAGGCAGAAGCCACTGAGACAAGTAGGGTTTGGGTGGGGAAGAAGCTTAGGCACAACACTTGGAGCCAACGAAAACTCTCCAACGAAAAACTCTCCAGCCAAAATTTTCGAACGCAAAAGCCTCCAACCTTAAACTTTTTTTTTCACCAAAAATCCTCGAACCCTTTGTGCGAAATCTCGCGCGGTTTATATAGACCAGGAAAAAAGGGGATCCGCTCACCTAAAATGGGGATCCACTCAGTCCTGCGCTGAGCGCATACCCGCCTGCCACGTTCGCGCGAGCGGCATAATTATGACAAAAAATTTAATGCGGCCGCTCGTCGGTCGGAAAATCTGAATTTTTTAGATTTAGTCCCTGGCCATTTTCAATTTAATTCGATATTCTCGGATTTTTACAGATTTAGTCCTTGGGATATTTCGTATATTTGGATATTTACGGATTTGATCCCCGAGATATTTTCCTGCGCAACTCGCCACGTGTGCAGCTTTTTGCCACGTGCGCAGATTGCTGGTTCTGCCGCTCGGAAACTTCGTCAGCTCATATTTTCTTCATCCAGGCTCCGATCTGGGCAAACTCAGTTGTGTTAGAATCGTATCGGAGCCCTCCATCCCATGACCTAGGGGTAGGCCTCTGGATCGGATTTTAGCAGAAAGTCAACTTTTGGCTCTGTTCAAGTTTGACTGCCCGCAGAACCTTCATCCGGACTCCGATTCCTGCAAACTCAGTTGCGTTGGAACCGTGTCGAGATTCTCTGTCCAATGACCTAGGGGTAGGCCTCTGGATCGGATTTTAGCAGGAAGTCAATTTTTGGCTCTGCTCAAGTTTGATCGTCTGCAGAACCTTCATCCGGACCCCGATTCCTGCAAACTCAGTTGCGTTGGAACCGCGTCGAGATTCTCTATCCAATGACCTAGGGGTAGGCCTCTGGATCGGATTTTAGCAGAAAGTCAAATTTTGGCTCTGCTCAAGTTTGACCGTCCGCAGAACCTTCATCCGGACCCCGATTCCTGCAAACTCAGTTGCGTTGGAACCGTGTCGAGATTCTCTATCCAATGACCTAGGGGTAGGTCTCTGGATCGGATTTTAGCAGAAAGTGAATTTTTGGCTCTGCTCAAGTTTGACCGTCCGCAGAACCTTCATCCGGACCCCGATTCCTGCAAACTCAGTTGCGTTGGAACCGCGTCAAGATTCTCTATCCAATGACCTAGGGGTAGGCCTTTGGATCGGATTTTAGCAGAAAGTCAACTTTTGGCTCTGCTCAAGTTTGACCGCCCGCAGAACCTTCATCCGGACCCCAATTCCTACAAACTCAGTTGCGTTGGAACCGTATCAAGATTCTCTATCCAATGGCATAAAGCGAGGTGGCCAATTTTCACTTGATCAAAAAGTCAACTTTTAACCCCTTAGGGTTTGACTTTCTGTCCAGGGTTTGCATTTTTGGTTTTTCTGGGAGCGCAAAAATGAGGTGCTTACACAAGGAATGGACATATTTCTCAATAACACCCACAAATATAGAACCTCATCTATATAACCAAATCTGCCCTGCGGAAACCAAAAAACCAAGCACCTGCCTTGTCACAACTATGACCCAAAAACCAAAACAGAATGTACCAAGTCATATGTCCAAACTCCAGGTTTCAACGGGCAAATATGTCCTAAATGTGTATCAACTCCATTGATGCACAAAATACCTTCATATCACCCAAATACAGGTGTATGTACTCACAAAATCGACTTTGGTTAAAAATAGAATCATTTGGAACAATGGTATTAAGTAAAAGTGCATCTTTTGTAAAATCCACCCAAAGTCTTTATAAAAATGAATTTTAAACATCCGCCGGTACAAACAATCTCCAAATACGCTAAACTTGATGGTACATAGGTTAAAAATGGATAAAAACAGTTCCGTAATGAAAAACTAAGTTGAAAGGCCAATTTCAAAAAATCTAACAGACAGGGCGCTAAATCAGCCAAGGGCGCTTGAACGGCCTCATACTTTGGTCGTTTCAGGGTTGGTCACTCGATAGATCGCTCGAGTGACTGTTCGGGTGACAGTTCATTCTAGAAAAATTGCTCTTGGGTTTTGACAAACACACAAAGGGCGCTCAAGCGACTGTTCAGGCGGCCCGATACGAAGAAAATTCCCGAAAAGTTAAAAAAATCAATAAAATTCCACAACTCAATATCCAATGCATCAAAACCATTATAAATCATTCTAAAACACTTTATAAACATGTTAGAACAATTTCCAACAAGTTAAACATCATAAATAACGAATACAACTCATCAAATCACAGAATAACCATGAATATCAAATAAACACGAATTTATTTTTGTGCAAGATTTAAAGGGACTACTTACCTGGTTTTGGAAGCTAAAACCTCTCCTAGAAGCACTGCAAAATCACTCCTAAGAATGCGAAACGAGCCCAACAAACCCCGATCACTTCTGGGTTAATAAAATCATATCTTTAGGAATCTAACAACTCGTCTATCTCTCAAAACAGAAATTTCCTCTTGGTTTGATCTTACCTGTGCTTTTTAGCACGAAAATACTCCTTCCTCCTTCTCTAAGACTACTCCAACAAGTTGTTTAGGGTTTGGTTTAGTCACAAGGAAGCAATGAGAAGAATAAGAGGAAGAATAAAGAACGTGTGGCTGTTTCCTTGGGTTTGGACGTGAGTTACTCATGCATAATTAGGTTTATTTATTATTTATTTCCTTTTTACCTATTTGTCCTCCTTCTTTAAGCCAAACTATTAAACCAACTAATCCTTAGACCAATTCAACCTTTGGATCAACCCACCCTCTTTGGTTTCGAGCAACTCCTCTAGTTCCTTATATATCTTACTTTTAATTAGTTCTTACTAATATAAACCATAGCACAAATACAAATGATTATATTAAAATTATATTTGGCCTAAAATCATGAACTCACCTTATATAGGTTCTCCAGTTTCCTCCGGTTCACCTTGGACTTCTCCGGGTTGTACCAAGATTTCATCTCCTGCATTTTATTTACCCAATTAGTCTATTTAATAATTAATTTTATTTATCACTAAAATCTGGTATCTTAAATTCTCCCCTCCTACAAATAAATTTCGTCCTCGAAATTCTTACCTCAAGACTCCTCAAATAAAGATGGGTACTTCTTTTTCATTTCAGATTCCAACTCCCATGTGGCTTCTTCCACTGTATGACTCTGCCACAGCACCTTAACAAGTGGAATCACCTTCGTACGAAGGATCTGCTTACGTCTGTCTAATATTTGCACCGGATGCTCCTCAAATGTCAAATCCTCACATATGACCAAGGCTCGTAGTCAATGATATGACTAGGGTCATGCACATATTGCCTTAGCATCAAGACATGGAACACATCGTGAACTGCTCCAAATGAAGATGAAAATGCTAAGCGGTACGCCACTGGTCCCACTGTACCAATAATCTCAAAAGGTCCAACAAATCTGGGGGAAAGCTTTCCTTTCTTGCTGAACCTTTTTATACCACGGAAAGGAGATACCTTAATGAATACTCTATCACCAACCTCAAATTTCAGATTTCGCCACCTAGTATCCTCATAAATCTTCTGGCGACTTTGAGCTGCCAATAATCTTTGTTTGATCAATTTCACCAAATCAAGACTGTCCTGAACATACTGAGGACCCAAATACTGCCTTTCACCAACTTCCTCCCAACAGACTGGTGATCTACATGCTCTACCATACAATGCCTCGTACAGTGCCATTTGAATGCTCGCCTGATAATTATTATTGTAGGAAAACTCTACCAATGGAAGGTGCTTATTCCAATTACCTTCCCAATCAAGGACACAACATCGCAACATATCCTCAAGTGTCTGAATGGTCCTCTTTGACTGCCCATCGGTCTGAGGATGGTAACTAGTGCTAAACTTCAACACTGTACCCATGGCCTTCTGGAAAGACACCCAGAACTGAAATGTGAATCTAGGATCATGATCAGAAACAATGGATAGTGGCACCCCATGCAATCTCACTATCTCCCGTACATACAGCTCTACTAGTGCATTAAGTGGTTGGTTCATCCTGATAGGCAAAAAGTGAGCTAATTTAGTCAAACAGTCCACTATCACCCATATAGCATCATGCCCCTTTGGAGAAAGGAAATCCACTGACAAAATCCATGGTGATGTGCTCCCATTTCCACTCTGAAATGGGTAGGGGCTGAAGCAACCCTGCTGGTCTCATGTGTTCTGCCTTGACCTGCTGACACACCAGGCACTTATCCACATATTCTGCTATATCCTTCTTCATTCCTGACCACCAATATACTACCCTCAAATTTCTATACATCTTCGTGCTGCCAGGATGCACTGCATACTTATCTGTGAGCCTCTGCCATAATCACTGCCTTAATATCCTCATTTGCTGGTACAGAAATTTGACCCTGGAATCTCACTAATCCATCCCTATTAGTAAAGTCTCTGACAGTCTCAGAACCCTCACTAAACAATCTCCTGGTAGTGGTCAACTCCGGATCTGTCAACTGACTCGCCCTGATCCTCTGAATCAAATCAAGCTCTACCTGAACTCTAGCCACTCGGATAACTCCCTCCTGAGGTAAACGGAACTCCCCCTGCCAATCACGAACTGTATCTACAAGGCTACACTGACTAGCCATAAGAGTAGCTAAAGTAGCAATGGAAGTCTTGTCAATAGCCCCTTTACGACTCAAGGCATCTGTGACTACATTCACCTTGCCTGGATGGTATTGTAGTGTTAATCCGAAATCTTTCAATAGATCCATCCATCTCCTCTGCCTCATGTTGAGATCCCTCTGGGAAAATATGTATCTCAAACTCAACCCCGTATATGTAATGCCTCTATATCTTCAATGCAAAGACTATGGCTGCCAAGTCCAAGTCATAGGTGGGGTAATTCTTCTCATGAGGTCTTAATAAACGGGAAGCATATGCTACGACTCAACCCTGATGCATTAGCACACAACCCAAACCAATCCTGGATGCATCACAATAGATAGAAAAAGGCGCATCCATGGATGGTACAATCAACACTAGGGTCGTGGTAAGTCTCTGCTTCAACTACTGAAAACTCTTCTCACACTTGTCATCCCACTTAAATGGAACTGCTTTCTTAGTTAAATTGGACAATGGTGATGCTATCTTAGAAAAACCCTCAATAAATCTGCGATAATATCCAGCCATGCCAAGGAAACTGTGGATCTCTGCCACTGTGGTAGGTCTAGGCCAATCTGCAACTGCCTGGACTTTGGTAGAGTCCACTGAAATACCTTCACCTGAGATGATATGACCAAGAAAAGAGATCTGCCTCTGCCAAAACTGGCACTTACTGAACTTGGCATATAGCCGATGGTCCCTCAAAGTATGGAGTACTATTCTTAGATGCCCAACATGCTTCTCCTGAGTCCTAGATGTAAAACCTAGGATTTTCCTTAAATAAAGTAAATTAAATAAGCCTAAATATTGAGAAGTTAAGATTTAATTTAGGTATTGGAGGAATAATATTATTATACAAAGAGATATTAGTAACTAAATAAATAAATAATAATTTTGAGTAATTAGGAATTTAAATAGTGGCTTCATTGAAATAGGAAAGAGCAGGGTTGATTTAGATAAATTGGGAGAGTGACTTAAATATGAATGTTGGAGAAAATAGGTATTAATCCAAGTTCATTATATGGTTAAGATTGAAGTGAGGAATAAATAGTAGAAATTTTGGGAAAAGATCCAAATGTTAAATATGGAATTTCAAGGAAAGGGTATTTTAGTCATTTTTCAATTAGCCAAATTAATATATTGAGTAAGTAAATAATTATTAGACTTGAAATATTTAACTAGACTTAATTTGGGTTAGGTTTGGATTTAAATAGCAAATTATGGCTTAAAAGTAGGAAAGATGGTATATTGGTGAATATGGTTGATAAGGAGCCTTAAATTTAAGGATAAGAGGAGTTTTTGGGTGTTTTAGTAATATTTTAAAATAAGAAATTAAATTAGCATGAAAATAAATTAAATTAAGACCTTCTTTTATATGAGATACTTAAAAGAGGAATTAGAATGAGGGTTAAGATAAGAAGGTTTCCAATTAGGATTGAGAATCCTATTTAAAAGGACTCCTAAACCTATTGGGACTTCTAATTAAGAGAGCTTATAAAAGGAAAGGCCTAGGGAAGGTTTAGGGTTTGGAAAGTAAGCCAAAATAAGAGGGAAAAGAGAAGAAATTCATCCTGGGGCTTGGGAGAAAAATAAAGGGAAGAAGAGAATGACAGAAAAGGAAGGAAAGAAAAGAAAAGGGAGGTGCTGCAGGGGTCTGACCAGCATACTTTGAATGACGATCCCCGGAGATCCAGTCGTTGGATCGTCATGAAATTTAGAGGTTATGATCTATACATGAGATAATGTAATCTGAACAGTAGAGATTGGATTTGGAGGAGTTTAAGGTGGCGCGAATTAACCCAGAAGTTGGTGGAAAATCAGATTTTGAAAGAAAAAGGAGTTGCAGAGATGGTCAACTAGCCAACTTCGAACGAAGAGATAAGAAGATCCAACCGTTGGAATAGGCTGAAATTTTGGGGTTTTGATCTACTCATGGAGGACGTCAAACTGAACGGTGGTGATCTGATTTGGAAAAGTCTAGAGGGGTATTATCAAGGTCATAAAATGGGCACAGAAGGAGTTTTCGACAAATCTGGGTTCATAAAAAAGGCAAGTAGCAAACCCTTGAAACTGAAGGAACTGCATGTTTTCTTGTGGTTTTTTATGTTTGATTGTATTGGTTTTTAAGTTGGATTTCATTGGAAAAGTTGGATGATTATAAAGTTTTGATTTGGTGATTTAAATCTCTTTAAGAATCAAGAAAAGTGTTGCTCATGGGTGGTTTAATTTAGAAAAAAATCTTAGATAAATTTTAATCACCAAGATTTGATTAGGATTGTCTTAGAAGTAATTTGGAATAAAATTTAGATGTTTAGAAACAATTTAAAACCATAGGAATTTGAGAAGTTTCAGAAATTATGAAAAAAAAATAGAAAAACTGAGTTTTGGGCAGAGCGCCCGAAAGGCCGCTAGAGCGCCCTATCTGTATACCTTAAATCAAAACATGAAAACAAGTCGCTTGATACACCGTTCGAGCACAACCACGGGTGACCTGCCTGTCTATCTAAGACAGAACCTGTAATTATAGCCGCTAGAACAGTCGCTCGAGCGTTTCTTCGAGCGACCCATGTCAGATATTCCATATTTGGGATTTGTGCCCAGATTTAATTTTAAATGATTTTTCTATAAATCCCAAAGTTGTAACACCTGTAACTAGGTTAATTTGAGATGTAGGAAGTAGAGAAATTAAATTTGAATTAAAGAATAGTGATTTGGGACAATTATTGTAAATATGAAACTTTTGGAGATATTTTAAGTAAAAAGAGGTCACAACCTATTTAGATCTTATTTTCGGTAACCTAACCTATTCTTAAACTTCAATATAGACCTAAGATACCTTCTGAAAGTACTAAATAATAGAGTTAATAAGTTTTGACACCTTGGGTTCTAAATGAGGGAAAGTTGGATGTTAATAGATAATACAAATAGAGAAGTTTTAATCAAGAGTTAGGAACATTGTTAATGTCTTGATTTATTTCCTTTTAAATAAAACTTGATTTTAGAAGTTCCTACACCTGTATTTGAACTATCTGAACATGCTTTGAGCTCCGAATGATTTATGTATATACTTGGATTATTTTGCCGTTGAAACCTGGAGTTTGGACATATGACTTGGTACATCTTCTTATGTTGGTTTTTGGGTCATAGTTGTGACAAGGCAGGTGCCTGGTTTATTGGTTCCACAGGGCGGATTTGGTTATTGTTATATAGTATATTTGGTGGGAGTTATTGAGAAGTATGTTCATTCCCTGGTTTGGTTTTCCACCATCGTGTGGGTTTCGCAATTACATTATTAATTGATATGTCATTAATTTATTATGAGTTTTTGGTTGTGAGTTGTGTCTAGCAGGCTTAGCTTTTACATGGATCCATTAGAGTAGTTAGTAAATGAAATTGTTTTTTGGAGTTTCTTATTTTGTGTCATAGGCATTCCATCATCTCAAGGATGGTACCGCTCCTTGATTGGTCAGTCGCTACATTACCCACTCCAGGATTGGTTGGGCCGTGCATGCTAACCCATTTGGAATAGCCAGACTACAGAGCGGCTGGTTATTGGTTTTTTTAGTTGTTGGTGGGTTCTTCCGTTGGTGTTGAATAGCTAGACTGCAGGGCGGCTGGTCCATTTGTAATTCAGAATATAGCATATTGGCACATGTCTGTAGGACTCTATTTACGATTCCATTAGTCCTATGATGTCATAGACGTGGTATGCTGTGTGCCATGATTTTTCTATATTATCGTTTTTCTTGTTGATGTTGTTATTGGTTTAATCGTACACCTCATGACTTATTTTATATAAACATGGACTGATTTCATAAATGCACCTTGCTACTTGTTGAGATTTATTCTCACTCCGGTTTCTCCCATTTTTTAGGTACTCTTTGTAAGGACATCAAGTTGTGGGCTAGTTGTAGCTAGGTAGTCTATATAGATGTAGGATTGCTCATGTAATTGAAATCCTTGTATATCATAATTGTTGATTAATAAAGAGAATTTGAATTCAAGTTTCTGCATTTACTCTGATTATAAAGTTAGAAAAAGTTTTAAATTATTCCATATTTTAGTTGCTTTTGTTACTTACCATAACACCTCGGGTTTTGGGAATTGGACCTGGAACCGAGGCGTTACACTAGTGTATACCAAAATATCATCGATGAAAACCAGCACAAAGTTATCCAGATACTGATGGAAAATTCGGTTCATAAGGTCCATGAATACTGCGAGGGCATTAGTCAACCCAAACGGCATGACTAGAAACTCATAGTACCCATACCGAGTCCAAAATGTTGTCTTCTCTATATCTTCCTCAGCCACTCTTAACTGATAATAACCTGATCTCAAATCAATCTTGGAAAACCAAGATGCACCTTTCAACTGATCAAACAAATTGTCAATCCTAGGCAAAGGGTACTTGTTCTTAACTGTGACTTGGTTAAGCTGCCTATAATCGATGCACATGCGCATACTACCATCCTTCTTCGGCACAAAAAGAACTGGTGCACCCCACGGTGACATGCTGGGTCTAATAAATCCCTTCTCCAGAAGCTCATCTATCTGCTTCTTTAACTCACTTTGCTCAGTTTTTGCCAACCTGTAAGTTGGCTTGGACATAGGAGCCGTACCAGGCTGAAGCTGGATTCTGAAATCAACGGCTCTAGCGGGTGGTAATCCTGGCAGATCATCAGGAAATACATCCGCGAACTCAGATACCACTGGCACATCAGAAAGATCAACTGTGTCACTCCTGGTCTCCTCTACTGCCACCGAAGCAGCTAATCCAATCCAACTATCCAATCCCTTACAGATAAAGCAATAAGTCAGCTACTCAGGCTTACTAACTTTAACTGTCCCCTTATGACAGTCGATGGTGACAAAGTGTCGGAACAACCAGTCTATACCCAATATCACATCAAATCCGTTGAACTTCAGCTCAATCAAATCCCCGGGTAACTTTACTCGACCCATCCTAATCATACAGTCTCTATAAATAATCTGGACCCTAGTGGTCTCTCACAAAGGTGTGTGCACAGATAAAGAAGAATCCAAAGCAACAAGCAACAATCCAATACAATGTGCACATGCAGGTGTGATAAATGATCTAGATGCTCCAGAATCAAAAAGACATACAGCAGATCTACCACAAATAAATAGTAAACCTTCGATAAGCTCTGGTGCTCCAAACTCCTCCTCATAAGCCTCAACTGCATTGACTTTGGCTGCCTGCCTTTGGTCTGGCTTGTGTGCAGCACCTCGGCCCTAGGGTCCTGTCCTGCCTGGTTGTCTCTGTCCTACAATTGCCTTGGGTGCCGGTAAAGTCTGCGTCTGAATCTGCACACCCGACAGCTGTGTTCCCATAGTAGAACGGCCCATTTGTAAGTTCTGATAAGTGGAAGGGTAAGAACAACCCGTGACATGATGCCCAAACTTCCCACATCTAAAGCACGCTCCATATGGCGCGACGCATGGTCCTAGGACATGTAACCTTTCACACTGCTGGCATCTAGGAGGTCCAGGTCTGTAAGTCTGTTCACCACGGGGTCTGTTGCTTTGACCCTCAGTCTTAGGCCAACTGCCTCTGCGGAAACCTGGGTCTACCCTGATCTAGTCTCTTCTCATCAATCAGGCGTTTTGCTCTCTCAGCTAGGCAAACTAACTCCGAATAACTGGGGCACTCAACCACTGATACTCGATCTTTAATCTCAGACCTCAGTCCACTCTCAAAGTGTTCCTGCCTATCTGTCTCACAAGTAACCATCTGCGGGGCAAATCGGGCCAGCTCGTCAAAACGGGCCTCATACTGTAATACCGTCTATCCTCCCTGAGTGATATACATGAACTCCCTCGCCTTCTGATGACGGAACTCAGCAGTGAAATAGCGATCAAAGAAAAGCTCCTTGAATCTCCCCCATGAAGTCTGCTCATCAGGCTCAGTCCTCCTCTTCATAGAACGCCACCAATGGACGGCCTCTCCCTTGAACATGAAAGTGGCCAGTCTAATCCGACTGTCCTCGAGGCACTCCATACCGTCAAGTATCCATTCCATCCTAAGCATCCATCACTCAGCCTCCATAGGGTCTGCCTGACTTCCAAAAGACGAGGGTCCCATCTTATGGAACCTCTCTAGCTCTTGTGCACCGTAGTCATAAATGTGATCTCTCCTTGGAGTCCTTTCATCCCCTCGGTTCCTCTCCGATCTACCAATCAAATCGGTAACAGCCCCAATAGCTCTCCAAATATCATCATATGGGGCGGGGGCAACAGCGGGTGGTGGAGGTGGAATAGGCTGCTCCACAGCTGGAGGGTCCACATACTGCTCTGCCTATGGGGCCACGAATGGCTCTGGCCCCCCGGCTGGCCTCATCCTAGGAACAGATGCAAGTCTACCTCTAGCTCTCGCTCTAATATTCATATCGATGAATCAGCTGCAAAAGACAAACATTTAATTAGGCAAAAAGGATCTTTCAACCTAGAAAATCAATTAAGGTACTATCTAGCATATCACACATCCCCAATTCCTTGCCTAAAGGTCGGCTATGTAGGGTTAGGATCCTATTTTGCTCTGATACCATCTCTGTAACGCCGCAGATCCAGGTCTATATAGAAACATAAACCCGAACTCGATTCGTTAGGATAAGGCCCAGACAAACTAATCCAGACTTAAAAAATTCCATTAAATATATCAGAGTGCGGAAATAAAAGACAATTCTTCAAGAAGCATGGAATTAAACCACCAATAATAATTCAATATTAGCTTATTCATAAAGTCTGGAAAGGGTTCAACTAAATAAAATAAGTAACATCCGCCCAAGTTGTGTAAATTAAATTTCCAAATAATCCCTTTAATAACATCAAAATCCTCAAATAAAATAACTAAAGACCATCCCTCAAACATAAAACTAAATCAAATCCATATCCTCCTGAACCTATACAGGAATGAAATAATCTTCTTCCTAGTAATCACAATAATCCCCTGGAGTCTCTACCCCAGCAACGTCCTCACCAAGAATATCTGAAAACAAAACTGATAAAATAATAATGTGAGAAACAACATCTCAGTAAGTAGTCATGCAAATCGTTGACAACAATAAAATATGCAACGATTAATCAGGATAACCACAATAAATACAGATCAATAATAACAAGTAAATTTAACAACAATTATTTCACCTCATGAGACTCATGAAATAGTAAACCAGAGAAAGAAAGTAGCAATGTTCCAATATGCTACCTAACCGAATTACAAGTGGATCAATCGCACCTGCAAATTGGCTATTCAACACTAACGGAAGAACCCAACCTTGGGTTAGCATGTACAGCCCAACCTATTCAAGAGTGGGTAACGTAGCAACCGACCTATCCAGGAGCGGTACCACCCTCGAGATGATGTAATGCCTATAACACAGAATTCAAACCCCTCTAATAGACATTTCACTTATTAGCTATTCTATGGATCCATATAACCACTAAGCCGACTCAACAGTGGAAAAACAAACCAAGAAATGGACATACTTCTCAATAACACCCATAAATACAGAACCTCATCTATATAACCAAATCCGCCCTGCGGAAACCAAGAAACCAGGCACCTGCCTTGTCACAACTGTGACCCAAAAACCAAAACAGAATGTACCAAATCATATGTCCAAACTCCAGGTTTCAACGGGCAAATATGTCCCAAATGTGTATCAACTCCATAGATGCACAAAATACCTTCATATCACCCAAATACAGGTGTATGAACTCACAAAATTGACTTTGGTTAAAAATAGAATCATTTGGAACAATAGTATTAAGTAAAAGTGCCTATTTTGTAAAATCTACCCAAAATCTTTATAAAAATGAATTTTAAACATCCGCTAGTACAAACAATCTCCAAATACCCTAAACTTGATGGTACATAGGTTAAAAATGGATAAAAACACTTCCATAGTGAAAAACTAAGTTGAAAGGCCAATTTCAAAAAATCTAACAGACAGGGCGCTAAAGCAGCCAAGGGCGCTCGAACGTCCTTATACTTTGGTCGATTCAGGGTTGGTCACTCAATAGATCACTCTAGTGACTGTTCAGGTGATGGTTCATTCTGGAAAAATTGCTCTCGGGTATTGAAAAACACACAAAGGGCACTCGAGCGACTGTTTAGGTGGCCAGATACGAAGAAAATTCCCAAAAAGTTATGAAAATCAATAAAAATTCCACAACTCAATATCCAATGCATCAAATCCATTATAAATCATTCTAAAACACTTTATAAACATGTTAGAACAATTTCCAACAAGTAAAACATCATAAATAACGAATATAAATCATCAAATCACCGAATAACCATGAATATCGAATAAACACGAATTTATTTTTGTGCAAGATTTAAAGGGACTACTTACCTGGTTTTGGAAACTAAAACCTCTCCTAGAAGCACTACAAAATCACTCCTAAGAATGCCAAATGAGCCCAGCAAACCCCGATCACTTCTAGGTTAAGAAAATCATATCTTTAGGAATCTAACAACTCATCTATCTCTCAAAACAGAACTTTTCTCTTGGTTTGATCTTACTTGTGTTTTTGAGCACGAAAATACTCCTTCCTCTTTCTCTAAGACTGCTCCAACAAGTTGTTTAGGGTTTGGTTTAGTCACAAGGAAGCGATGAGAAGAATAAGAGGAAGAATAGAGAACGTGCGGCTGTTTCCTTGGGTTTGGACATGAGTTACTCATGCATAATTAGGTTTGTTTATTATTTATTTCCTTTTTACCTATTTGCCTTTCTTATTTAAGCCAAACTATTAAACCAACTAATCCTTAGACCAATTCAACCTTTGGGTCAACCCACCCTCTTTGGGTTCTACTAACTCCTCTAGTTCCTCATATATCTTACTTTTAATTAGTTCTTACTAATATAAACCATAGCACAACTACAAATTATTATATTAAAATTATATTTGGCCTAAAATCATGAACTCGCCTTATATAGGTTCTCCAGTTTCCTCCGGTTCACCTTTGACTTCTCCAGGTTGAACCAAGATTTCATCTCCTGCATTTTATTTACCCAATTAGTCTATTTAATAATTAATTTTATTTATCACTAAAATCTGGGATTTTACAATCGCACTGTTTCTGGTACACTGTTATTACGCACATGTATGAACTGTTTAGCACTTCCACTCACAATAGAAATTTTTTTAAATATTCCACATTTCATTAGGTCGAAAGACCAACCCATCACGACCAGGAACATGGGGATGCTTTGGAGAGGCATACCTGGTTCTCGAGCGTGACAGTGTGTGCCAGTACACGTGTGTGTGTATGGCTTTATGGATGGTTGGTCACAGTTGACTGGGTTGTTTCTTGCCAGCCCATGCGTGGGTGCTCCACTCAGGGCGATGACCGTGATTAGGCTTCTACCCGTGAGTCGTGAGGTGGCATTCTAGTTGAGGGTGGTTATCTCAATTTACAGACACACTAATCCACTAGTCCTGCACAGACACTTTATATTGAAATTTGTATTGTTATATTGAATTGCTTCTTAGTATGATTTGGATAATGAATTGCTTATTCGTATGATTTGGATAAGGTTTGAACGTATGATATATTAGCATGATTCTTTATTATTTGACAGTTGCATAAACTGTTTCTTATCATGCATTGTGCTACTTACTGGGACGTTAGTCTCATGCGTGCTTTGTTTTTATTGGTTTTGTTTTTAGATCCCACTAGTGAGCCGCGTATCGGGGCAAATTTTAGGGTGATCTAGAGTATAGGCCTGAGGATTATTTCCACCCTATGTAGGGTTTCTATTTATGTCATTTTTACCACTTTTTGGGATAGATATGATGTATATTTTGGATTCATGGTTTTTGTACATGATTGATTATACCTTGAGAGAGAGAGAGAGAGAGAGAGAGAGAGAGATTGTGAGTTACTAGTCATCCTTTTGTAGATGATCTATATACTTTTGGTGTACTAGCATGGATCCAGGTGTTAGTATTTTTATTGGATACCTTATACTTGTACACAACATATCCTGTGCACTCTGATGAATTGTCTTTTATTGTCATGCATCTGCTTATTAAGTTGATGTGGGCCCATAAGTAGGTCTCGTGGATGGGTTGGTGCCATGATAGGGCAAACCCAGATTCGGGGCACTACAGCAGATGTCGCTCTCTTCAATTCAATAGTGGCAGAAGTGGTGGAAGATTTTGTCAGTTATCTAGTTCTTCTCAGCAGCAATTTGTGGTAAGTCTGGTCATGTTGCCTTGCAATGCCGGCATCATTTTGATCATTCATATCAATATGAAGCTCCAAGGTCTTTCTTTGCCAACTACATAGTACCTACCTCCTACTCAGACTCAGCATGGTATCCTGATTCAGCAGCCACACACCTCATTATAAATGATCTTAGCAACTTGAATATTTCCTCAAAGCAATATCATGGAGGTGAGAGTATTCGTGTTGGTAACTGTTCTGGTTTACCCATCCAAAACATCGGTGAATCATCTCTTCCATCTCATTCTACTTCCTTTCTTCTTCATAATCTTCTTCGTATTCCTTCAATAACTAAGAACTTAGTTTCTGTTCTTCAATTTTGTATAGATAATCACTGTTTCTTTGAGTTTCATGCCTCTCATTTCTCTATGAAGTATTCAACGACAGGGAAACTCCTCCTCACCGGTCCAACCCATAATGGCATGTATGTGTTTCCTCCTGCTTTGCCCTCATCATCGCCTTCTGCTCATCTTGGTGAAAGGACCACTTCTGCTCAGTGGCATTACAGGCTTGGGCATCCTTCTCTTCAACTTGTCTCTCATGTGTTGCATGCCCACCACTTGCTGCTCTCTCCAAATGATTGTCCATTTTTCTGCTCATCTTTTCCTCTTGCAAAGAGTCGACAACTCCCTTTCCCTAATAGTTCAACTAAGCCCAATGGGCCTTTACAATTAGTTTGTGCTGAAATCTGGGGCCCATCCCCTTATGTTTCTTGAACTAGATTTCAGTATTATATTTATTTGGTTCTTCCCTTTAAGGCTTAGGTCTAATGTTGTTCATGCCTTTAATATTTTTCTTACACTTGTAGATTGTCTGTTTAATTCAAAACTTATTGCCTTACAAACAGATGGTGGTGGTGAATTTCAACCCATCTCTACCATTTGCAGTCAACTTGGGATTACTCATCGTCTCTCTTGCCCCCATACTCACCAACAAAATGGCCTTATTGAACGAAAACGTAGACACACTGTTGAGACTAGCCTAGCTCTTCTTGCACATGCCTCTCTTCCTTTTAAATTTTGGACTGATGCCTTTGAAACTGCTGTTTTTTTTATTAATCGTCGACCCACCCCTGTTCTTTAACATCAATCACCCTATTCCATTGTTTATCATTAGCCTCCTAGTTATTCTTTCTTAAAAGTTTTGGGTTGTGAGTGCTGGCCCAATTTACGTCCATATAATAAACACAAATTGTTTCCGTTCTATTTCTTGGCTTTTTTTGGTTATAGTAATTCTCACAAATGTTACAAATGTTTCGATCTTCACAATAATAAACTCTATATTTCTCAAAATGTAATTTTCAATGAGTTTTGCTTCCCGTTTGCTACTGCCAAGCCCAGATCCTCTTCTTCTACGCCCACTCTAGCCATAGCTTCTCTTCCAATCTTTCCCACATCCATCCTTGGGCCCGATCCATACTCCTCTCGTGGCCCATTACCTTCTAACCCAACTCCATCTTCTTCTCTTTCACCTTCCAATATCTCTCTAACAATCCCATCCTCTCCTGGTCAATCATCTTCTGACGCCACTTCCTCTTCTTCTTCCTTGCCTTCACATACTTCTCCCATTGTCCATCTTCTACTTCTCGTCATTTGATTCCTCCTAGATCTCCCAACATCACCTATGCTCAAACCAATTCCTCTCGTCCCAAACTCTTCACTGATGGAACAATTCCTTATCCCTTTCCTCATTGTCTCGCCTCCACGATTCCTGTTCCTGATGAACCTTCAAGTTTTACTGCTGCGTCACATTTTCCAGAGTGGTGTGCTGCTTTGTCTCATGAGTACTCAACCTTGATCGATAACAACACTTGGTCTCTTGTTCCTGCACCTCCATCTTCTAATATTGTTGGCTGTAGGTGGGTTTTCATGACCAAATTCAAGGCTGATGGCTCTATTGATATGCGCAAGGCATGTCTAGTAGCGAAGGGTTTTCATCAAAAATCAAATGTTGATTATAATGAGACATTTAGTCTTGTTGTTAAACCATCTACCATTCGTCTTGTGCTTTCAATTGTTGTTTCACATCACTGGCTTCTTAAATAGATTGACATTAAAAACGCATTCCTTCATGGCCTCCTCAACGATACTGTATACATGCAACAGCCACGGGATTCATTGATTCTGCTCATCCTGATTATATGTGCAAGCTTCATAAAGTAATCTATGGCCTAAAACAAGCCCCAAGAACATGGTTCTCTCAGCTAAGTACCTGGCTAATCAGTTATGGCTTTAATGCATCAAAAACTGATCCCTCTCTTTTCATTCTCAGTCAAGGATCTATTTGTTTATATGTTTTGGTATATGTCAATGACATGGTTATCACATCGTTTGACCTTGCTGCAATTGATTCTCTCATTCATGATTTGGGTTTTGTTTTTCCAGTTTCTAATTTGGGCAAGTTAAACTTTTTCCTTGGCATTGAAGTTGATTATACTTAGGATGGTATTCTTTTGTCTCAGCGCAAATGTATAAAGGATCTTCTCAAGCGTTCCAAAATGCTACATGCTAATTCCATCTCTAGTCCTATGTCTGTCTCATTGAAGTTATCAAAGTTTGACTCTCCTTATTTTGATGATTAATCCTTATTTTGCAGTATTGTCAGAGGTCTTCAATATCTCTCTCTCACAAGGCCTGATATATCCTTTGCTGTTAATAAAACTTGTCAATTCATGCATTCTCCCAAATTGCCTCATTGGATTGTTGTGAAACGTATACTCAGGTACCTCAAATCTTCATTGATTCATGGTCTCTTTCTTGCTTACAAGTCTAGCTCTTCTCTACATGCCTATTACGATGCCAATTGGGCTGGCTGTCCGGATGATTGTCCATCCACTAGTGGCTTTTGTATTTTCTATGGTCATCACCTCATCTCATGGAGATCTAGAAAGCAACGAACTATTGCTAGATCGAGCATAGAGGTAGTGTAAAATCAAGGATTTTAGTAAAATAAATAATTAATAGATATAATAAAGGAAATAGGGGTGTAAATAAATTGAGAAAGAAAAGGGAAATTTAAAGATTAGAAAATTTAAAACAATAAAAATAAAATAAAAGTGGGAATGCTAATAAAAAGTAGAATTTGTGAATGGAAATGAATAATAATTTAAAATAATAAATAAATATAGATATTTTGGAAGAAAACAAATTTAGGAAGGAAAAAGGGTATTTTAGTAATTTTATTATGAAGAAATGAATAAATAAATTTACTTATTAATTAATAAATCTGAGAAATTAAAATTTAATGAGGTTAGCTTAATTTTGGATCTAAATAGTAATATTTAATGTTTAATAAAAAGGAAAAGAGCTTATGTCTAAATATAATAAAATAGGGTCCTTAATTTAGTAAGAAAGTAAGAAAATAGGGTGTTTAGGTATTATTTTAGAATAATAATTAAATAAATACGAAAATAAGTAAATTAGGAATCCTTTTAGTGATAGAATTAAAAGAAGTAAAAATAAAAACCAAATAGAAATAGTAGTGGTCATGCGGATTTGGTGGTAGATCATATTGAGGATCCTAGTTGGATTAGGATTCTAAGTTAGGAAGAAGCTTCAAACGTAAGGAGTATAAAATAGATTAGGAATGTGAAACCCCAGTTCCAATACCCTTAGCACACCCTAATTAGTGAACTTAATGTGTAGGTGAAGCTGGAGAAGCCCTGACTTGAAGCCAGCAAAGTGGCTAAATCCCAGCTCGTCAGTAGCCAATGAAGGTGAGAAAACTCTAGTTGTTGAATAAGATTTGGTCATTGTGTGGAAAAATGGCTAAGTGTTGGCATTGTGCAATATAAGAGGTGGAATGGCAAACTTCTGAATATTGTGTTCTGAGGGAGTTCTTTAAGTGAAAAAGAAAAGAACCCAAAAACCCCATTCGTATGAGCACACCCGACCCATCTCGTTCCCTCTTCACTTTCTTCTTCTCCAACCACACTCTCATCTCAATTCTTCATCACCATTTCCTCATTTTCTTCTTCTCACCACATCCCCATCCTCTATTAAAGTCCACTTGACCATTGCTAGCAAGAAAGAAGAACACAAAAGAAGAGCATTTTCGTTTGGAGTTTTCTTGGGAGATTTGTGGAGGAATCAACCAAGAAGCCTACAAGGTGCTGTTCGTGGGTTGCATTGGAAGCTAGGAAGCTTGCTTGAGTGATTTCAAGAGGTAAGCAACACCACCTTCACCCATATTTCAATTTTCAGCCATTTTTGTATATGTAATGTGGAACCTAGGGTTTGGACATGAAATGGTTTATTTGTGCAAATAGGAGGGTTTTCTTTCAGGGGTTTTGTAGGGAATAGATAACCACACATGCTAGGAGCAATTTAGAGCCCAAAAACACCAAAAACAAGTGAGATTTGAGAAAACCACCAAATCCCTAAAATTCGGATTTCGCGAACTGCTGAGAAGCCCAGTCACTTGAACCACCGCTCGAGCGCGGTATCAGGCAGCCTGTTTAGGAAATGACTTAAAGCATGGCCGCTCAAGCGATTGATCGAGTGACCTGCCTGAACCAGAGAAACCCGAGAGCTATTTTGTACCCGCTAGAAGCAAGCTCGAGCGCCCTATACAGTTTTTCCAATTTTTGAGTTTTTAGCCCAAATTGAACTACCAAATTTTTTTATTGAAATCCAACCCATGTATAAGTAGGAGTTAGGTGTCTAGGAAGTGTTCCAACTGGAAGTATCTCAAAATTCTAAATAACAAGGATTTTGGGTACAGTTACCAAAGAGGTCTTATAGAGAGTTTTGTGTCCCAGATTCTTATAGAAGTAGGATAATTTGATTCCGTTACTTTGCGCACCTTCCAAATGACCCTTGAAAGTATAAATCAAGAACCAAAACCAAGTTGCACGTGTTTCCAAAGATTTGAGGCATAGGTAGACCAAGTGAGCCATGAGTTGCAAAGAATATTGTTTAGATTGTATTTTGATATTTTTGAGAATCTTGTATGCATGCAATGTATATTTAGGGCATTGGCCCACCTGTTTAGCATGCCATGGATATTGACACATTGAATGAAAGGGCAGTGGCCCATTACTATTGATATATTGAATGGAAGGCAGTGGCCCAGAATCCATGAGAACTGAAAGAGGGCTTGGCCCAAGATTGACTCGAGTAAGGCCATGGGCTACCCTTAAGCACTTTCCATGCAAGTGTGCATGTTGTATTGTTATTAAACTTGATGAATGGACACACCAGCATAATGAACCCTTAAGATATGGATCCATAGACTTAAATAGGAATGTTTGTATATATGTGCCATGACCAAGTGTACTGTTACTATTATTGTGCTCTATTGTGATATCATCCCGACACCAGCAACATCGGTGGCTGATGCCCATTTGCTACGAGGAATCAGCAATGGATGCCTGTACGTCAAGGGGAATTAGCGTATGGATGCCTACGTCAAGGGGAATCAGCGTGGATGCCTAACCACCATGTGGAATCGGTGAAGCCAGATGAGGTCATGTGCAGTATATATTAAACATCTTAGTTAACAAATGATAATACTTGAATGAATGATTGTTATTAAATGGATTACTTGCACACCTACGCACATGCATGCACTTATTGTATTACACTAAGTTGCTGCTGTTTTCGCAATATTTCAACTAACCACATGCCATGGTTTCATCGAATGATATATGCTTAAACTGTGTTTTCAACCGAACATGCATGTGTTGCTTACTGAGACACCAGTCTCACAGTTGTTTACCATCTTATTTTTAAGATCCATCGACGTCGGGTGTTAAGGACCGGACTAGGGATAGAGGCAAGGAAAAGGCTATTGGGTATAGAGAGGAAGACTACTATAGGCCTTAGGATTTCTTTTATACATGTATAGTTTCTTTTTGAACTTGTAATCCTTACACTTGAGAGGAGTGATTAGTCACCCACATTTTGTAATTATCATTGAAGTCCTTGGGACTTATTACCCTTCAATTATATACAAACACACTTTTGATACGCATATGTATAAACTGTTTAGCACTTCCACTCACAATAGAAAAAGCTTTTAAATATTCCGCATTTTATTAGGTCGAAAGACCCAACCGTCACGGCCTGGGACAGGGGGATGCCTTGGAGAAGCATACCAGGTTCTGGGGCGTGACAAGGAAGAATAGAATAGGGTTTGGATTCATCATCATACGTTGGGAGAATGAAGAAGAAAAAGGAAGAAAAGGAACATCAACAATGGATGAAAAGAAGAGAAGCTCGAAGTGTAGAACCTTGGATTTTCCTAATATAAAACAAATAAATAAACTAGAGAGATTTGGAAGTGTTAATAAATTTAAAGAGGAAAAATAGGAATTATGTATAAGAATCTAAATTATACTATATGTGAGAGTTTGTAGAATTAATATTTAGGATTTAGATTTCAAATTAGGAAGAGAAATAATAAGGAGATTAGAATTTGAAGAATTGTGGAGAAATTCAATGATTAAGTGTGGAAATTAAACAAAAGGGTATTTTGGTCATTTCTAATTATTCAAATCCATGAAAAGAATAAGATAATTAATTATTAAGTTAAGAAACTTAATTAAACCAATTTTTGGTTTAGTTGGATTTAAATAATGAATTTAAGGTTTAAAAGAAGGAATTTGGGCCTAATTATAATTATGCTCAATTAGAAGCCTTGATTTTAGTAATATGGGAGGAAATTAAGTGTTTTGATAATATTTAAAAATAGGGATGAGAAATAGCACGAAAATTAGTAAATTAAGATTTTCTAATTCTAAGGGGAATAGGAAATAAGATTACAAGGGAGAATTAAGGAAATAGGTACAGGTGTGAAGGTTCGAAAGTCTCCTAGACCTATAAGAATTTCTAATTAGGAGAGTCTATAAAAGGAAGGCTTTAGAGAAAGTTTGGGGTTTCCATTAAGTCAATCATGAGGAGAACATAAGAGGGAAAATTTGTGCATAAGGCTAGAGAAAAATAGAAAGAGAAATAGAGAGAAGAAAAGGTGTTTTATGAAGAAGAGTTGCAGAAATCTGACCAGCAATGTTCGAATTAAGTTTTAGAGATATCCAACCGTTGGATTGGCCTCAAATTTGGAGGTTATGTTCGTGACTTGTAGGGCTTCAATTTGAACGGTGGAGATTTTATTTGGAGAAGTATAAAGTGGTGTGAATAATCTCATAAAATCGGTGGACATTTTGGGTTTCTTGGAAGAATAATTTCACATGTTAAGGCAAGTAGCAAATTGTAAAACCCTAGTTTCAGTGATTATTGTTTATGAGAATTAATAAGTCTATATTGGCGAAATTTTCAGATGTCCGAGAAGCAGGAGTAATTTGGGGATTTCGATAACTTAAGTGCGGAGAGAAGTAAATTAAGGTTAGTAGTGTTGTTAATAATAAGTGGAATTATCATATTATTTAAATTCAGTTGTTTAAAAGGATACTAATGTAGGTGATTAAGTGGAGAAACAAGTCAGTGGATTGAATGGCTAGGGGAGCTGTTCATGTAGGGTGTGGCATGGGTGAGCACCAGCAAATCGAGAATTAAGTTAGTTGAGCGCAAAAAGGGGGGGGGGGGGCGAGTAAAAATACTCGGCTCATTTCAATGCGTAGGTTTCGCACACATTGAGCTCTTGAAGAAGTTGCGGTCGGAGTACAACCAGAGCCACTGGGGAAGGGCAAAAGTTTTGCGTTGCTGTCTGAACGGAATTTGAAGTGGAGGAAGATTTGACTGAAGGCCAAGTGAAGCTGCTGGATTGAGCGACTTCAAAGGTTTCGGCTAGCTTCCTTGCCCATCATCGAGTGTTCAGGTTAGTACTAGTTGATCTCCCATTGTGAGAAATCATAGGAGGATCAACTTGTGAATCAGATGTAATCAGATTTGGTATTCCCTGTAGAAATCATTGTCCAATCAGAGGAGAAATTGGGGGCGGAATCGAGATCTGAACCATTCGGTTGCTGGAGTTGAAGTTTCAGGGATTGGAGCGTATCTCAGGTGAGTAGCATCACTTTTACTTCGTGTGTTGAAGCTGAATACCTGAGATTAACCGAAGTTATTTGTTGTGTGATTTATTAGCGACTAAACTGAGTTTTGGAATGAATTTGCGATTCAGAGCATGTATGTCGTTGGAATTAATTTCAAATTGGGTTAAAATGGTTATTAGAGGTGTGAGGAGTATAGATTAGGGGTTGTAGCAAGTTAGTTTTAGGTCAGACATGGAGGAATTGAATTATACAAAATTTTTTGACGAGTGTTCTTTGTTTTAGAATATCATGTGAAGTTCCATGAGCTACTGTTGTGGTCCAGAGTGACCAGTGATAAGTTTGGTTTGTTTATTTAATGGTGATACCAGAGTTGGGTGCATTTTGTTACTAGAGGTGAGTTTATGCATTGAGTATTCTGTTTTGGTTTATCTTGTCCTGGATCCTAGACTAAGCTTAGTAATGTAATGGTATTGCTTTATTGTGTAATTGCATGGCCTTGTGTGTTGCCACGACCGGTGTAGAGCAGCCAGAAACCCTGAGTAGGCCTAGTTGTCAATGCCGAAACCTAGGGAGTAGGCCAGCATTGGATAACAAAACCCTGAGTAGGCCGTCATTTCATAGTTCCAAAACTCTGAGTAGGCCGAACTGTGTACATGGAGGTGTGGATGTCTCCTTGGCATGTTGATTGACCAATCTAAGCGATAGGCATGACATTGACCATTCAGTGATTTATTGTTATTGCTATTGGTCTCTTGTTTAAAACTGATATTGGAATCATGCTAATTTTGGATTCTCGATTGTATTTCTCCGGATTACTTGTGCTCGTTATTTATCGTGGCATATCTTAGAAATGATATAACTATTTTGCATGCATGTGCTACTCACTGAGATATTCGCATCTCATTCGTTTTGTTTTTGTTTTGTTTTCAGATACTTGTGGTGAGGCGACTGCCGGGGTAGATCCTACTAACACTTATAGGGAGGAGGACTATTTCTACATCCCATAGACCAGTAGGTTTATTATTGATTGAAATATTGACTTGATTGATTTCGAGAAATGTAATAAAGGAGATCCTGATTGTGGTTTGATGGCATTTTAATCAAATACTTTTCCATGCTTCCTAGTAGATAGTTGATTTGTGCACTCTGATTTGTAAAACTTGTGTGATTAATCAAGCAATCACATGAGTTGTGGGCCCATACCTAACACTCCGTGAGACGTGTTATATCTTTATTGAACAACACGGATCCGGGGCATTATAGAGATGGTATCAGAGCCGTGCTGGAATTAGGAATTCCTAAGTAGTATGACTTTAGGAAAACCTTGGGGGTTCTGTGTGCACGCTAGTTAGCACCAAAGGATTAGGAAGAGAGTTCCTATCTAACATGGTGTTGTGTTTTTGCAGATTGACATGGCGGGTAGAGGCAGACGAGTGAGGACTTTAGATCCTCCAAAAGGAGGAGATACCACAGGAGCATCCACCTGAGCAGCCACGTGGGATTCCACCTCCAGTGAAGGATATTTGGGCTGTTATTGGCTTACTCACACACCTCCTTGCGATGGAAAGGGAGGAGAGGATGAGTTAGACTAGGAATGGTAATGGCCACCGGAATGGTCATGGAGCTGCAGTGGATCAGTGGATCTAGCTATTCTATAGATCCATATAAACTGCGAAGCCCACTCAACAGTGAGAAAACAAACCATGGAATGGACATACTTCTCAATAACACCCACAAATACAAAACCATATCTGTATAACCAAATCTGCCCTGCGGAAATAATAAATCAAGTACCAGCCTTATCACAACAGTGACCCAAAAACCAAAACAGAATGCACCAAGTCATATGTCCAAAACTCCAGGCTTCAACGGGCGAATGTCCTGGATGTGTATCGACTCCATCGATACACAAAATACCTTCATATCACCCAAATACAGGTGTATGAACTCACAAAACCAACTTTGGTTAAAAGTAAAATCCTTTGGAACAACGGAATCAAGTAAAAGTGCCTCTTTAGAAACATCTACCCAAAATCTTTATAAAATTGAATTTTAAACATCCGCCAGTGAAAACAATCCCCAAATACTCTAAATTTGATGCTACATAGGTTAAAGTTGGATAAAAACACTTCCGTAGTGAAATATTAGGTTAAAAGGCAACTTTTCAAAAATCTGACAGACAGGGCGCTCGAACGGCCTTACACAATAGGTCATTTCAAGGTTGGTCACTCAATAGATCACTTGAGCAACTGTTCAGGTGACAGTTAAATCTAGGAGAATTGCTCTCGGGTTTTGAATAATCACATAGGGCGCTCGAGCGACAGCTCAGGTGGCCCGATACATTAAAAATCCACAAGTTTACGAAATTCAATAAAAATTCCACAACTCAATATCCAATGCATCAAATCCATTCTAAATCATTCTAAAACACTTTATAAACATGCTAGAACAATTTTCAACAAATAAAACATCATAAATAACAAATACAACTCATCAATCACCGATTAACCATGCATATCGAATAAACGCGAATTTATGTTTGTGCAAGATTTAAAGAGACTAATTACCTGATTTTGGGAACTAAAACCTTCTCTAAGAGCAACGAAATATCACCACAAATATGCTTCAACAATCTCACAAGCCTTGATCTCGTCTGGGTCAAGAAAAAAATCATGTTTTTAGAAATCTAACAACACATCCATCTCTAAAAAACATAACTTTTTCTTGGTTTGCTTTTACCTGAGTTTTTATGCACGAAAATTATCCTTCTTCCTTCTCTTAGACGGCTCCAACAGGGTGTTCAAGGTTAGGTTTTGATCACAAGAAGCAAAGAGAAGAAACAATGGAATATAAGGAACGTGCGGCTACAATTTTTGTGTTTTAAGCTTAACGTGAATAACCCATGCATATAGCTAGGTTATTTTTTTTGTTTTTAAGTATTTTACCAATAGACCCCCTTCACTAAGCCAACCCAAATAAACCATGAAGCCTCAACCCAATTAAACCTTTGTGTCAACCCACTCTCTTTGGGTTCGACCAACTCCTTTAATTCCTTATTTATTTTATTTTTTTATTTTGCTCTTACTGATATAATCTGAATAATAATAATAGCTAAATTTCTCCCTATTTTAAACTAAAGAATAATCTCACCTTAAATTAGCTTTCCAAGTTCTCTTCCGGTTCACCTTGAACTCCTTTGGGTTGAACCAAAATTTCAGCTCCTGCATATTATTAACCCGATTAGTCTATTTAATAATTAGTTTTATTTGTCACTAAAATCTTGGATTTTACATTCTCTCCTCCTACAAATAAATTTCGTCCTCGAAATTTTACTTCTAAATTCCTCAAATAAAGACGGGTACTTCTTCATTTCAAATTCCAACTCCCAAGTGTCTTCTTCCACCGCATGACTTTGCCATAGCACTTTAACAAGTCGAATCACCTTCATACGAAGGATCTGCTCATGTCTGTCTAATATCTGCACCGGATGTTCCTCATAAGTCCAATCCTTACGTATGACCAATGGCTCATGGTTAATGATATGACTAGGGTCATGCACATGTCGCCTTAGCATCGAGACATGGAACACATCGTGAACTGCTCCAAATGATGATGGTAATGCTAAGCGGTACGCCACTGGTCCCACTCTACCAATAATCTCAAAAGGTCCTACATATCTGGGGGAAAGCTTTCCTTTCTTATTGAACCTTCTTATACCACGGAAAGGAGATATCTTAATAAATACCTTATCACCAACCTCAAATTTCATATCTCGTCACCTAGTATCCGTATAACTCTTTTGGCAACTTTGAGCTGCGAATAATCTCTGCTTGATCAATTTCACTAAATCAACATTGTCCTGCACATACTGAGGACCCAAATACTGCCTTTCACTAACTTCCTCCCAACAGACGGGTGATCTACATGCTCTACCATACAATGCATCATATGGTGCCATTTGAATGCTTGCCTGATAACTGTTATTGTAGGCGAACTCCACCAAAGGTAGGTGCTTACTCCAATTACCTCCCCAATCAAGGACACAACATCGTAACATATCCTCAAGTGTTTGAATGGTCCTCTCTGACTGTCCATCGGTCTGTGGATGGTAACTAAAGCTAAACTTCAACTTTGTACCCACAGCTTTCTGGAAAGACTCCCATAATTGAGATGTCAATCTAGGATCACGATATGAAACAATAGATACTGGCACCCCATGCAATCTCACTATCTCCCTCACATACAGCTCTACCAGTGCATTAAGCGGTTGATTCATCCTGATAGGTAAAAAGTGAGCTGATTTAGTCAAACAGTCCACAATCACCCATATAGCATCATGCCCCTTTGGAGAAAGAGGTAATCCACTCACAAAATCCATGGTGATATGCTCCCATTTCCATTCTGGAATAGGAAGGGGCTGAAGCAACCCTACTGGTCTCATGTGCTTTGCCTTGACCTGCTAACACACTAAGCATTTAGCCACATATTCTGCTATATTCTTCTTCATTCCTGACCACCAATACACTACCCTCAAATTTCTATACATCTTCGTGCTTTCAGGATGCACTACATACTTTGATCTGTGAGCCTCTACCATAATCACTGCCTTAATATCCTCATCAGTTGGTATACAAATGCGACCCTGGTATCTCAATAATCCATCCCTGTTAGTAAAGTCTCTGATGGTCTCAGAACCCTCACTTAACAATTTCCTGGTAGTGGTCAACTCCGGATCTGTCAACTGACTCACCCTGATCCTCTGAATCAAATCAGGTTCTACCTGAACTTTGGCTACTCAGATAACTCCATCTTGAGGTAAACAAAACTCCCCCTTCCAATCACAAATAACATCTACAAGGCTACACTGACTAGCTATAAAAGTAGCTAAAGTAGCAATGGAAGTTTCATCAGTAGCGTCTTTACGGCTCAAGGCATCTGCGACTACATTCGCCTTACCTGGATGGTACTACAATGTAAATTTGAAATCCTTCAATAAATCCATTCATCTTCTTTGCCTCATGTTGAGATCCCTCTGGGAAAATATGTATCTCAAACTTTTGTGATCTAAGAAAATCTCAAACTCAACCCCGTATAAGTAATGCCTCCATATCTTCAATGCGAAGACTATGGCTGCCAATTCCAAGTCTTGGGTGGGGTAATTCTTCTAATGAGGTTTTAATAAACAGGAAGCATATACTACAACTCGACCCTGCTGCATCAGCACACAACCCAAACAAATCTTGGATGCATCACAATAGACAGCGAAAGGCTCATCCATGGATGGTACAATCAATACTGGGGTCGTGGTAAGTCTCTGCTTCAACTGCTAAAAACTCTGCTCACACTTGTCATCCCACTTAAATGGAACTACTTTCTTTGTTAAATTGGACAATGGTGATGCTATCTTAGAAAAACCCTCAATGAATCGACGGTAATATCCAGCCATGCCAAGGAAACTGCGGATCTCTGTTACTGTGGTAGGTCTAGGCCAATCTGCAACTGCCTGGACTTTGGCGGGTCCATGGAAATACCCTCACCTAAGATAACGTGCCCAAGGAAAGAGATCTGCCTTAGCCAAAACTAGCATTTACTAAACTTGGCATATAACCGATGGTCTCTCAACGTATAGAGTACTATTCTCAAATGTCCAACATGGTTCTTTTGAGTCTTGGAGTATACCAAAATATCATCGATGAAAACCAACACAAAGTTATCCAAATTCTGGTGGAAAATTCGGTTCATAAGGTCCATGAATACTGCCGGGGCATTAGTAAACCCAAACGGCATGACTAAAAACTCATAGTGTCCATACCGAGTCCGGAATTCTGTCTTCTCTATATCTTCTTCAGCCACTCTTAACTGATGATAGCCTGATCTCAAATCAATCTTGGAAAACCAGGATGCGCCTCTCAATTGATCAAAAAAGTCATCGATCCTAGGCAAAGGGTACTTGTTCTTAACCGTAACTTGGTTAAATTGCCTATAATCAATGCACATGCGCATACTACCATCCTTCTTTGGCACAAAAAGAACTAGTGCACCCCATAGTGACACGCTGGGTCTGATAAATCCCTTCTCCAGAAGCTCATTTAGCTAATTCTTTAACTCATCTTGCTCAAGTTTTGCTAGCCTGTAAAGTGGCTTAAACACAGGAGCCGTACCAAGCTGAAGCTGGATCCTGAAATCAACGGCTCTAGCGGGTGGTAGTCCTGGCAGATCATCAGGAAAGACATCTGCTAACTCAAATACCACTAGCACATCAGAAATATCCAACCGAAGCAACTAACCCAATCCGACTATCCAATCCTTCACAGATAAAGCAATAAGTCAGCTACTCAGGCTTACTAACTATAATTGTCCCCTTATGACAGTCAATATTGACATAGTGTCTAAATAACCAGTTTATCCCCAATATCACATCATATCTGCTGAACTCGAGCTCAATCAAATCCCCAAGTAACTCTACTCGACCCATCCTGATCATACAGTCTCTATATACAATTTGGACCCTAGTGGTCTCTCCCAAACGTGTGTGCACAGATAAAGAAGAATCCAAAGCAATAGGCAACAATCCAATATGATGTGCACATGCAGGTGTGATAAAGGATCTAGATGCTTTGGAATCAAATAAACATACAGCAGATCTACCACAAATAAATAGTATACCTCCAACAAGCTCAGGTGTGTAAAACCCTGAATTTTAAGCAAATAAATAAATAATAACTAAATATGAATATTTGGTATGTCAATAAATTTGTCAAAATAAATTAAAGAATAAACTTAGAAATAGAGTGAGTAGAAGTAAATTATCAAGGGAAGGGTATTTTGGCCAATTCATATTAATTATTGGTAAATAATTAAATACATTAATTAAGTTATTATTAGACTTGAGAAATAATGATAGATTTAAGTTGGGTTTGGATTGCCTATTAATAATGATATTTATATCTTGATAAGTGGAATAAGGGCATAATGATAAATATAGTAGATTTGGAGCCTTAAGTTGAGGAGACGAGAATTCTATTGAAGGATTTTAATTATAATTATAGAAGATCACAATGATAGGGGAAATCAGGAGAGTGGCGCAAAGTCTGAGCATTGGATCGTGATAGATCGAGGTGAGAATTCAATAGTTATGAAACTGTGTTCTAATTGGATGGTTTTTCTAATGGGTGATGCAAGTACGTTGCGTGGGATCATGGGATATAAAAGAATAGGGTTTATACCCTAGAAAATATGTTTTAGTATTTGTGATGGTATTCGTCTGTTTGCGGTATTCGACGGCCGAAAGAGAAAAACGAACGAGAGAGAAAGGGAGGCCGAGAGGAGAAGAGGAAGAAGGAGGGAGAGGAAAGCTTAACCTCGGGTCTCGTGGCATTCCAGGAGCGTGTCGTGTATGTGAAGAGGAGAAGAAGTTGCTGGAAAAAGGAGGAAGAGGTGATCTCGCGTGAACAGAGGTAGGTAGCACCCATTTTGCCGTTCGTTTTGTGTTCTTGGTTATTCGATTCGTGTTTGTATGTTTTATAGATGTGTTTGTATGTATTTAGTATGATATCAAACTTATATGTATGTTAGAATCACTTTGAATTGGAAAAATCGGATTTTGGAACACTGTTTAGATGTTTTTGGGAGACTGCCGAGCTCACTGTGCTCAGTGATCCTCCGCGTTCCTAGGCACTCGTTGAAAATTAATCGGATTTGGAATCGGCTATGACCCAATGCCAGAGGATTATGCAAGAGTTTTTGGGAGGCAATCTGAACTTAAAAGGGCTAAGATGGAAGGAAGGGAGCTAGAGTGGCCTATTTGCATACATGGAGACTTGTACAAGATCTTCACCAATGAGGTACTGAGGGCAACCAACTCTCTGGAGAATATAGTCGCCCAAGGATGGGACGATGAGTTCCCACATTCACCAGGGAGAGATGAGGACAATCTGGAAGGGCTAGCACAAATGTTCTGGGAAGAACCACCCGCTCTAGACTCAATGGAGATGGTCATGGAAACAGAAATACCGTCCCCTGACTGGTCATTTGAAGGCCTACTGGAAATATTCGAAATGAATGAACAAGTTGTTGAACTGCTGCCACCTATTGTTGTACCATTGCTCACCGATTTCGTGATCACCAATGAGGAAATCCCACCATTTGCTCCTGCCAAAGAATCCAAAACTGAAGAAAATCCGGATGTCTACATCTGTGTGATTAGGAATGAATCCCAAAGCAGTGAGGAAGTCCAGGGGCCATGGTGCCCGATCAAATGTGGATGGCTCAATGAGTCTCCATCGCCTCCTCGCCGAGAAGGAATGGGAAATTTTGGTGGATTGGCAAAAATGTTCCACGACATGCCACATGTCTTAGACCCATCCACTGGATCATCAGAAGTCCCTCCCCAGATGTCTACTGGATGGCCTCCCAACTGTATGTCTTCAACAAACTCACCTCCACAGCCCCTGTTGTCGTACCTCTGCTAGAGCTTGGTTTGCCGCAACAAGTCTTAGTTGCTGTTCCCCCACCTGTCATCTACATATCTGACTCGGAAGAAAGCTAGGGGGAGCCTGTCTATGCAGCTGATGAGATCATCTACCTATCAAGCGATGAAAGTGACCCAGAGGAGTTCATTGGTATGGTCGAAGTAGGCGATGCTGAACTGAAGATGAATGCAGCTGAAGGACGACGATGAATCATTGGAGACCCCACCTAAAATTCAACTTGCCTTGGAAAGGCACGAAAAGGGTCTCTAAGCTAATATTGAGGAAACCGAACCTGTTAACATAGGTGAACCAGCACAACCTAAAATTCTTCAAATTGGTAAAAAGCTGTCTCAAACATTGAAAAAGCGGATGATTGAATTTTTAAAGTCTTACTTTGATGTGTTTGCATGGTCGTATGAGGATATGCCCAGATTAGACACGGACCTAGTTGTGCATCGGTTACCAACAAAGCCTGAGGCCACTCCCGTGAAGCAAAAGCTCAAACGCATGAAGCCGGAATGGGCCCTAAAGATCAAGGAAGAGGTCACCAAACAGTTAGATGCTGGATTCTTGCAAGTGGTTGATTACCCGGATTGGTTAGCCAACATTGTGCTAGTTCCAAAGAAAGATGGAAAGGTCAGGATGTGCGTCAACTATCGGGATTTGAATAGGGCAAGTCCGAAGGATGATTTTCCTTTGCCACATATTGATGTTTTGGTTGACAACACTGCGACGCATTCGATGTTCTCATTCATGGACGGATTCTCTGGTTACAACCAGATAATGATGGCACCTAAAGATATGAAGAAAGCATCCTTTATCAAGCACTGGGGCACTTATTGCTACAGTGTGATGCCGTTCGGATTAAAGAATGTGGGCGCAATATATCAGCGTGTAATGACTCTGTTGTTCCATGACATGATGTACCAGGAGGTGGAGGTGTATATGGATGATATGATTGCGAAGTCAAAAAAGGAAGAAGATCATTTGGTGAACCTTGTAAAGCTGTTTGACAGACTCAAGAAGTTTAAGCTCAAACTCAATCCGAATAAGTGCGTATTTGGAGTTACCTCAGGAGAACTACTTGGTTTTATTGTTGGCAAGCGCAGAATTGAAGTTGACCCCGCCAAAGCCAAGGCGATTCTGGAAATGCCTCCTTCGTCAACAAAAAAGGAAGTTAGAGGTTTCCTAGGCAGATTGCAATACATCAGTCGGTTCATTGCACAGCTGACTCCCGTGTGTGAACCAATATTTAAACTGCTAAAGAAGGACAACCCCATGGTCTAGAACAAAGATTGCCAGAGAGCATTTGATAAGATCAAAGCATACCTGATGAATCTGCCAGTGCTAGGGCGACCGTTGATCATGTATTTGACTGTTTCTGAAATTGCTATAGGATGTGTGTTAGGACAACACGATGAAACTAGAAGGAAAGGAACAAGCGATCTACTATCTAAGTAAGAAGTTCACCGATTATGAGACAAGGTACTCAATGCTTGAAAAAACATGTTGTGCCCTAGCTTGGACAGAATAGAAGCTCAGGCATTACCTGCTCAGCCACACAGTCCTACTTATCTCAAGTTTAGATCCATTGAAGTACATCTTTGAGAAGCCAATTTCAACTGGAAGGGTAGCAAGATGGCAAGTCCTTCTATCTGAGTATGACATTGTTTACACGACAAGGAAGGCTATAAAGGGGCAAGCAGTAGTAGATCACCTCACCGCACATCCTCTGCCAGATTATCAACCACTTCTAAGACACTTCCTAGATGAAGATGTGATGTGTGCAGAGCTGATTGAAGAGATGGATGAAACCAAGTGGAGAATGTTCTTTGATGGGGCAGTCAATGTCAGTGGAAAAAGGAATTGGAGCCATACTAGTCTCCCTAGAAGATGTCCATTACCTGATAGTGGCTAAACTCTTGTTCAATTGCACTAATAACATGGCAAAATATGAAGCATGTGTAGTAGGCTTGCGAGCAGCGATTGAGATGTATATACAAGAGTTGGAAGTATTTGGAGATTCAAGCCTCATTATCTATCAAGTAATTGGAGATTGGAAGACAAGAGACTCGAAACTAGTTCCTTACCAAGAATTTATCAAAGAGTTGGAAGAGCAAATTGGGAGCGTGACATTCAACTATATGCTATGAATCAACAATCAGTTCGTCGATGCCTTGGCAATGCTCGCTTCCATGATAAGCATAACGGACAAGTCCCTAGTGCAGCCTCTAGAGATAGAAGTACGACGCTTGCCAATGTATTGTTTCAGATTGAAAAAAGCAGGCCTGAAGCTGAACCATGGTATGCAGACATTGAGAGGTACCTGAAAGACAGGACTTGCCAGACGGTGCCACAGCTGCAGAGAGACGAACAATACAGAGGCTTGCAGGGCAGTACTTTCTCGATGGAGGTAGAGTCTACAAGAAGTCATTCAATGACTCATTGTTACTATGTGTTAAGGAGGATGAAACTCAGAACTTGATCAATGAGGTACAGGGAGGTTTGTGCAGTGCACACATGAATGGCCACATGCTTGCAAGAAAAATCCTGAGGATGGGGTACTACTGGATGACGATGGAAACAGATTGCTACAACTATGTCCGAAAGTGTCATTTGTGTCAGATTTATACAGATAACATCTATGCGCCGCCAAACACATTGCATTCCATGACCTCACCGTGGCCATTTGCTATATGGGGAATTGACATGATAGGCCAGATTCATCCGAATGCTTCTAATGGACATCGATTCATCTTGGTCGCGATTGACTACTTCACAAAATGGGTAGAAACCATGTTCTTTAGAGAGGTAAAGAAGTCACATCTCTTGAGGTTCATCAAGAACAACATCGTGTGCCGCTATAGTGTGCTCGAAGCTATTATCACAGACAATGCAATGAACTTGAATAACAAAGACATGGATAGGATGTGTGAAGACCTAAAGATCAAACATCTTAACTCCACAGCATATCGGCCCAAGATGAATGGAGCAGTAGAGACCACCAACAAGAATATGAAGAAAATACTTAAGAAAATGGCAATTACTTACAGAGATTGGCACGAGAAGTTGCCCTACGCACTGCACCCATATAGGACGTCGATCAGAACCTCGACTGGGGCAACTCCTTTCTCTTTGGTATATGGAATGGAAGCAGTTCTTCCTGTGGAAATACAAATCCTTCACTTCGGATCCTAAAGGAAGCCGAGATTGATGACATCGAATGGGAGCAATCCAGATTTGACCAGCTTCAGTTGCTAGATGAGAAGAGAATCAAGGCATTGTGTCATGGTCAGCTCTATCAACAGAGAGTGGCACGGGCCTACAATAAGAAAGTAAAGCCACGACACTTCAAGGTTGGAGACCTTGTGTTGAAAAGGATCTTTCCCCATCAAGAAGACAACAGAGGAAAGTTCAAGCCAAACTACGAAGGGCCATTCGTAGTTCACAAGGTTCTGTCCAGAGGAGCACTAATCCTACAAGAGATGGACGGAGCCATTTTCCCTAAGCCGATAAATGCAGACGCTGTCAAATTATACTATGCTTAGGATCATTCTGATTGGGAAATGAAGAGAGGCCATTTTGACTTTCCCTTAGACTGTAAATCCCTTCAAGCACATTGAAGTCTTTAACCCTAGTTAGACACCTTTGAGCCTTAATAAATTCTTTCAACCCAATACATGTGTTCTATACAACATACTGGGCATTCCTGAAGAATAAAACACCCCCCCCCCCCAAATAAGAAAGGGGAAAATTTTGGAGAATGAGTACCCAACAAAAACAAAAAAAAAAAAATTAGGATGTAAGCCCCAAAATCAATAAGAGGTAGAAACACTGTAAAAATTAAAAAAAAAAAAAGAAGAAGAAAAACAAATGAACTCAACAAATCAAGCCTTTTGAGCCACTTGTCCTTTTTTTATAACCCAAAACCCAGCCTACATTTCATCCTATCTTTAAGACCTCTCAGATCCCAAGAAGGATGATCTTGGTAAAAATCCAGTTTTCATTTAGTCCGTTTTTGAAAGCATCACCGGCCTGTGATGACAATGTTACTGACAACACCAAGCACATTTAGTCCCATCTGATCCTGGGACAAATCCTCTCAGAATTGCAAACACTTGCACACACTAACACATCTGCTTTTCTTCTGTTTATCTCGGCTTAACCGTTTTTGAAATAATTTCAATTTGTGCTGCTAACCTGAGTATACAAGGTTCATGACCTAGATAAAAGGCCCCCTATCTCTGTAGTGGGCAATGATCAGGAAAAGAAATCAAAAAGATTTTTTGATGATACTCCCCAACGGGTCACAACTGAAAGTTTCTCTCTTATTTAGGAACAATCAAGCAAGAGAAGGAGAAAGTGGGAAAGAAGACTCCTTTCAACAAATCCTCAGTGGGGTCTCTTCCAAAAATGACGTGCCTCTCACTCCAGAAGAACTCATGGCTCGACCCAAATTAATCGATGAAAAGAAGGCAAGAACCTTCCCAAGGAAAGAGGGACATCTCCCGTCAAATCCCCAGTGGAGCTCCATCACCTAGGGAATGAAGCCTAAGGCGAGAAGGACATAAAGCGGCACCAGTGCAACGGCCAACAAGAGAAAAGATGGCATCATATTTTCACTTGGATGAAGAAGATCGATAAAAAGGCTCTTCCAAAAATTCCCCAACAAAGTCATCTTTGAACTGAGAGAAGTCTCGCCCGAAACTGGAGAGGAATCATCCCGAGAAAGAAGACCTGAAGAAAAAAGAGAACAAAAGAAGATTTCAATGCATGAAGAAATAGAAAAAGAAATTGCGGACGAAATCCGCCCTCATGTTGTAATTTTTGATTTACCACTTCTGTAAATAGAGTTGTTTAGGTGTGCGAGCTCCTTTGAAGTGCCGAACAACAGCAAGAGCACCTCCTTCCTTCCTCCCAAGATCCAGGAGCCTCCCAAAAATCCAAAGAGAATAAGGCTCCATTTGGTACGCTTTTGAAAGCAAGAAAGCAAAAAAGTACTTTTTTACTTTTCAGAAGATCTTTTGCTTAAACAAAGCTGTTTGATAAACTTTTGCTTTGTTGCTAAAAAGCAAAAAAACATGTTTGGTAATGACAGTAGCATATAAATTGCTTTTATACTATCATATAAAACTACCGTAAACAGTTGATGCATTTATTTAAAAATATACTTGATGTATATTGTAACGAGTTGAGCAACAATCGGGTCGGTTCAAGTTGAATTTTTTTATTGGTGGGTTGGGAAAACCCAAAAGCAAACCCAACTCGCCAATAATCGGGTTCAACCCACCAACCCGATTAAAAGTTTTTATTTTTTAATTATAAAAAATACACCAATAGAAAATAACGTGAAATAGTGATACAATTTAGGGTTAAACGGGTCATTATCGAGTTAAATGGGCCATTATTGAGTTAAACGGGTCATTTTCGGGGCAAACAAATCATTATTGGGTTAAGCAAGTCATTATTGGGTTAAACGAGTCATTATCAGGTAAAACGGGCCATTATTGTGTTAAACGGGCCATTATTGTGTTAAACGGGTCATTATCGGGTTAAGCGGGTCATTATCGGGTTAAACGGGTCATTATCGAGCTAGATTTGAGTTCACCTGAATACGAAAGGGTTACTAAATCTCCAATTCGAAGCCGACCCAACTATTACACGGGTCAACTTGAATTGTTTATTCGAGTTGGATTGGACATGATGGGTCAATTTTTCTCGGTCCAGTTTTGTGTCGGGGGTTTTAGAAGCAAGAAAGCAAATTTATGGTTAAAGTGAGAAGCAACATTTCTATGCTTCTTTTGAAAAGCAATGAAATTGCTTTTTTGCTTCTTATAAGTTGCTTCATGTGTGCATAAACAAACAGCACTTTTGCTTTCGAAAGCAAGTTTTTGCTTTCAAAAGCAAAAAAGCACTTTTGAAAAGCGTTACCAAATGGTACCTAAGTCTAAAAAGGTAAAATAAATCAAAGGTCAAAAACACCTAAAAAGCTTTAATGGAAAACAAGAAGAAAAGAACATTGTTGAGCATCTTTGCATCAACGCCGAAACAGGTCGGCGAGTCTAAGTCCAACCCCATCTTTTTAACTTAAACTAAAGGATAGGGAATCTTTCCGAACACCAAATGGTAAGGAAACTCCCCAGAATTTGGAAATGAAGCCAAAGCAACGCAAAGCTTGCAACAGCGCTTCCCTTTCTTTGAAAACATTAAAAGGACTTGGCTCGTCAATAATGTCGACAGAAATGCAAAATGCAAAAATGAGATTCTTTTAATCTTTGCCTTTCATCAGCCAGGTGATTCTGACAAAGAGGGGCAGCTGTAAGCACCTCATTTTTGCACCCCTCTAAAAAGCCTAAAAGCAAAACCTTAAAAAATAGGTCTAAACCTTAAGGAGCAAAAGATGACTTTCTGCCTAAGCCCAAATTGATTGCTATACCCTATCTCAATGGGTAGAGGGTCCCGACACGGTTCCAACGCAATTAAGTTTGCAGGAATCGGAGCCCGGATGAAAAGGATATGAGCAAAACAGTCCCAAGGGCAAATCGGTCAAAACTTAAAACGTCTTAATTAATTTAATCAAGACAAATAAAAAATAATAAAATCGGAAGAGCCTAATTCGACCGAGTGGGTGGCTGAGTCACCTCAGCCGTCAACTCAACCAAAAAAGGGGGAGAAAAAGGATTCGCGACCGCATATAGAGTGCGGTCGATTTTTCGGCCACTGTTCGCGCGAGCCAATTAGCACAAGCGGTGGACGAAAAGTAACCGCACTTACAGTGCAGTTCGCTTTTGCGTCAGTCTGCGCTTGACCAATTTGTTCCCCTTTTTAATGCTAAAAAGACGCAGTCGAACCGCACATGTTCTGCGGTTTCGACCAAACCGCACATACTATGCAGTTTCGACCAAACCGCACTGCATGTGCTGTTTTGTCCCTGTATTCTATAAAAAGAAAATTTGAACATGGGACAGAGCATGGCTGGTTTTTACTGTTTCTTCTCCTACTCTTCTGCATCTTCAAGCTCTAAACCATCTCCTTCATCCCTTCCAAGTCCCAAAACACCCCCAAAACCACCTATTAATCCTCTCTAAACCTTACCATCTCCCTTCTCTTCCTCATCCCAACCAAGAGGAGAATCCAGAAAGGGAGGAGACAACTCCAGCTGCTGTCCAATCTCCAGGAGGTTCCCCACCACATCAAAGAAGTTTCCCTACACTTGGGTGAGCTTTCTTATATCTTCTATTCAATATATATGAAACTTGGATTATGATGAGCACTTTTTTAGCACTGTGTGCATGATCCTTCTACTGTTCCTCCACTATTTCCATCTCCCGTACTTTGTATGTAAAAGTTCTCATGGTAAGGGGAGTGTATGGATGAATCTAAAGGAGGGAGAGAGTTCATTATCATCAAGTTTTTAAGGTCTTTAAGTACGCTGTTTTACTAATGATGCTCTCATTCAAAAAGGGAGCCTGTTCCCTTTTTTCCTTGCTTGATCATCCACTGTACCCCTATGTAAACCCCCCTCATCCCTTCTGTTATGATAAATGGAGTTGCTGTTGGGGATAACAACATGGCTCTCCATTTCCTTTATCTCATGTTAGTTCACTTTAGGTATGCTCAAGCAATAAACCATGCTATAGTCTACTTGGTTTAATGTTTTGCACTCTTTGTATGCCTGATGTGTTGAAGAATGAGCATGTTGTAGGTTAGATTACTGCTCTCATTTTGATATCACATGCTTCCTTTCCTTCTTTGTTATATATGATCACTGTTTTGAGTGTATAATATGTCTCCCTACTCCCTTTAATATTTGTTGTCCCTAGCATGCTCCACCACCCCAGTTTAGCTACTGTTATGTCTTTATTATAGGTTGCTATTTTGAGTTCTTAACAGGTTTCTTTCCCCCAAACAGCCACTGTTTTGGCATGCTCCATCACCCCCACATATCCCCAAGATCAATACATCAATGTTATGCACAGGGGAGGGCATTCCCTTCACTTTTATCCATTGTTTCCAGCCTATTAGACATGACCCTTCACTTCACAATAGCTGCTGTTACATTCACCTACAGCATGTTTTTTTTTTCTTTATTGATGCTTGCATGGTGCCTCCTTGCTTGATCATTTAGTAAGCATGCTAAATCCCCTTAGGATCCCCCCACTTGTCCGCTGTTTTCAAATGATTTGAATTGTTGTTGGCATGTGCACTTGTTGCCGTTCGTTCATTCTATGTGTTTGATCATGTATTGAATGAATGCATTGTATGGTTTGGCCGAGCTAGACTAGGACCCAGGCCTTCCAGGCCACTTTCCTCTCTTCTTATGAAGAGGGGGGAGAGGTTATCTTCAACTTCAAACAGGGACCCCCTGGAATCCCTATTCCAAGGTTCTAATGGTTGTTCAAAATCAAGGACTCTTCCCACTTCGGGAACCTAAAAATGGCATTGCTGGCCGTAAATGACATATAGAAACCCCTGTGGGTCTGCTCAGAGACCCATAGCAGCTCGTAAAAGTCCCTGGAGGAGGGACTCCCTAACCCTCCTCTACGGTTGGGCCCAGTAAACCCCCATTTCCAATAAGTCTAAAAAATCTGAACTCACTAATTATCTTGTACATTTAATTAACCCCCAAACCAAATAACCGAATCCAATAAATGGGGTTATCCAACATAACTCCAAATGGGAATTGGGCTTAGCCTAAGCCCTACTTGGCAATCCATGGGCCTTCCAACAGGGTCCACATCAGACCAACATCACCTGGATAAAAAGATAAAATCAACTAAAATAAAAGGGACCCACACCTTTGAAGGTCCCATTTAGACTAAATAAGTGAGCATGCTGGTTTAGGACATAAGGGTGAGTTAAACCAAAATTGACTCAAACCAGGGAAACCCGAGGGACCCGTCAATCGATGGGGCGGACCAGGGTGTCTACGGACTTCCCCAGACTGTAACCGAGATCTTAACCGAAATCTCAAGCTGTAGACCAAAATAGACATCCTTAGGGCATCCAGGTGTTTGCTTGCACCCCATCAGGCAGTGGCGACTCATAAACCCCCTTTTCCCTCGCATTTCTTTGCGCGCGCCCTCACGCGGATGCGACGTGCGCACATCGGCTACCTAGGTTAGGATCCTATTCTCTGATACCATCTTTGTAACACTCCAGATACAGGTTTATTTAAAAAAATAATCCCAAATCTGGTTCGTTAGGGAAAATGCCCGAAACAACTAATCCAAATTTAAACAATTTCATTTATTATATCAGAGTGCGGAAATAAAAGACATCTTTCAAGAAGCGCGGAATTAAACCACCAAAATAATCCATTAATATTTCATCTATAAAATCTGGAAAGGGTTCAACTAAATAAAATAAGTAACATCCACCAATGGTGTGTAATTAAGATACTAATAATCCTTCAAATAACATCAAAATCTTCAAATAAAATACTAAAATCAATCCCTCAAAATAAATCTAATGATCTTTCCATGTCCTCCTGGACCTACACAGGAATGAAATAGTCTTCTTCCTAGTAATCACAGTACTCCCTCGGAGTCTCTACCCCAGAAAAGTCCTCTCCAGGAATATCTGAAAACAAAATCGATAAATAATAAAGTGAGAAACAACATTTCAATAAACAGTCATGCAAATAGTTGACCACAATAAAATATGCTTCGCTTAATCAGGATGTAAAACCCGACTTTTAGTAAGAGTTTAATTAACAGATTAACTGGTAGACTTAATTAAATACTTGTGAGTGAAGATTTCGGGCAATCGAATAACAAAGGGGAATTTGAATTTTTATTTAAATTTAAGTGGGTGAATACTAAATTGTAATTAATAGTGATTAAAAATTTAAAACCAAATAAATAATATTATCCTTAACTTTAGGAGAGGGTAAATATGGGATTTCGAAATTGTAAGTCAAGACGAGCAATAAATAAATTAGGTTAAGGGTGGAGTTTTGCGAAGCATATAAATAGACTGCTAGGTTAAAAATTTCAGATTTTGGGGAAAGAAACCAGAGGCCGAACTCAGAGGTATTTAGATCTAGTCGCTGTCTTGGATCTAGGGCATCGGCCGATAAGCCTTGCTCTTCAGAGGAGATTATCAGAAGGGTTGGAAGCTAGAAGAAAATCCTCAATACAGGTGAGTAGCATCGCTTTTAATCTGTGATTTTGAGTTTTGATTCTTGATTAGCCGAACTGCATGGTTTGGAAGGATGTTATTTTTGAAAGGAGGATTTTTGATGAGTTTTAGAGTCGTGATATGAAGTAGGTTAGATTAATTTCGAGTCATGTTTAAATGTCTTTTGGGAATGGCAAAAACACAGGGAAAGTGTTACAGAGACTAGAAATCAAGACAGTCAAGGAGTTTTCGATTTAACAGAGAGTCGTGTTTCGTAAGGGGGTACCGCTGAGCGGCCGCCAACTCCTTTCCTCTCAACTGCAGCTTGGCGCAAGCGATCTGTTGGATCCGCCAACCTGGTGCCAACTGCGCCGAGGTCAGAGCACCTACCAAATGCTACAGTGAGGTGCGGCTGATCATGTTGAGCCTATTTTTGATACTTTAGGGATTAAATCTCTTTGCCAAACCCTAGATTAGGATGTTAGAGGTATTTTAAGGTGCTCAAAACCTTCGTAGATATAATTACATGAATTGTGGGTTCTACAAGTCAAGTTTGGGGAAACTGTGGGTTGTAACTTACCGTTTCAATTGCCCTAAGTTAATGACTTAGTTTTAATTATGTCTTACATTCATTTTCCAATTTATGAACTCGTTTTATCTGGGTTTGCGTGATTTCAAGTGCTGAGCTATATGTGTCAAATTATCTTTGTGCAAGTAGAAAAAGGGGTTTATTTTACCGGTGGACTTGTGTTTTGGGATTAGAATAATTATTGAGTTTACATGAATTTCTGTTCTGGTCTGGAGGAAACTGTGATGAGGTTATGTGGCATTATACCTGATGATGGAAATGTTTGGTTAAATGTGATGTCAGTGTTGAGTTTATGCGATGGTTTTTCTGTTTTGGTTTAGCTTGTCCTGGATCCATGTCTAAGCTTAGTAATGTGATGGTATTGTTTGTTGGTGTAATTGTATGGCCTTGTGTGTTGCCACAATCGATGTAGAGCAGCCAGATACCCTAAGTAGGCCTGGTTGTCAATGCCGATACCCGGAGTAGGCCGGCATTGGATGACGAAACCCTGAGTAGGCCGTCAGTTCAAAGTGTCCGAAACCCTGAGTAGGCCGGAACTGTGTACATGGAGGTGTGGATGTCTCCTTGGCATGTGAATTAACCAATTTAAGCAATATGCATGACATTGACCTTTCGTTGATTTATCGGTACCGTGGTTGATCTTTGATGGGAACTATTATTGGAATTTTGGATTTCCATTTCGTAATTATCTCTATTGATGTATTGGTGTTGGTTATTTATCGAGGCATGTTTATAACTATTAATAACTATTTTTGCATGCATATGGTACTCGCTGAGATATTCGTATCTCATTCCGTTTGTTTTGTTTTGTTTTCAGATACTCTTGGAGAGCTCGATACTTGCGGGTAGTTACTTGGTCATGTGAGTTATTTCAGTTTGGGATTATTTTAGTGCACTCTGTTATATAGATATTTGTTATATTCATGATTTTCCTTCACTCTGACATTGCGATCCTGTGTTACATGCTAACCTCTGGAGACGTGTTACGGTTTAACTACGTAACTCGGATTCGAGGCGTTACAGATTGTATCAGGGACCTATCAAAGATATGAAAGGAGACATGACATAGGAATAGGAACCTTAGGATGGCCTTGGGGTTTGTGTCGTTAGATAGCACTCTTGAAATAGGAAAGATAGGCTGCGCTTGTTCTCTTCAAATCTGGCCGAAATAAATTTCCTTAAGGGTAAGTTACCTGATTAATTACGTTATGTTAAATCTGATATGATATGATTGTATATGCTATAGCAAATGAACTTTCCCTGTAGGAACAATGAGAAGAAAATAAAATAGACAGTTAGTGAACAAAAGGATCTGTAATATATATATAGATGAAGCCCAAGTACAAGGCTTGGAGTACGGCTATAGTAGAAATAAAAATAAAAAGATAGTAACCCGCTATAACAAAGGGAAAACACAAAGAGTCAAAGAAATAAAAAGTCAGCCAAACGGTCCTGCATCGGCCCCTCCATCACCAGTGCTCTCTCCTACATCTGCGTCACCATCTCTAGCTCCAGCCACACTAGCTCCAGCACCGTCCCCTCCAGCCCCATCATCACCTCCTATAGGTCCCCTGTCGCCAGTATCATCATCCGCAGCAGCCTCAAAACTGGACACGTCGTCGTCCATGAAACACTGTAGGAATCGGCGGTGGGTGGCATGCATGAACTGTACATGGCCCCGCAGGATGCCTATCGATACCTCCATCGCCTGCTGGCGATGTAGAATCGTCTTCTGAGTCTGCTGTATAGCCTCCTGAGTCTGAAGTATCGTCGTCTGAGCATCTGATAGCTCGCCTATATGCCGAATGGTGTGGGCCATGTGGAAGGCCAGCATCCTCACTAGCTCCCGAGTTGACCTCGACTCATCTGTCAAAGTAGATAGGAGAGTGGAAAGACTATAAAAAGGGTGGATGGAGAAGGGTCAGAAAGGGAAAAATGAGGTATCTCGGAAGAAGTGGGAACAGAAGTAGAAGGAATGTCAGTGGAAGGAGGGAAAGAAGAAGGAGACGGAATATTAGACGAAGGGGGATCATCAACAGGAGCAAGAATGGAAGTCGAAAGAGCAGGTGGGCAAGGCTCGGCAGCAGTATCAAAAATCCTCCTGGCACGAGTGAGACTCGTGGTGGCTCTGCTAATGGGCTGACTCTGGGGCAAGGGGGTGAATCTAGGATACTGAGCTGGGGAAGCAGTTATGAGCCTAGCTACCAAACAACCATAGGGTAAAGCAACAGACCTCCTACGATCCTTGTGAACCCCAAGCATAATCGAGGAAATCACTGAAGGAAGGTCGATGGAATCACCTCTCCGAATGGCGTAGAGGAATAGAGAGCGAGAACTAGTGAGGGAAGAAAAATGAGAGACCGGCCAGAGATCGGTAAAAATGATCCTCATCAAAATATAGGTGTCAACAGAGAATTCCGAGGTAGGAAGAGTACCCACTCCAGTATACTCTGTTGCCTGGCCAGTAAGAAAGGTGGCAACAGTAGAATAGTCTGGTATAGTCTCACTAGAGTAAGGGTAGACTGGGTGCTCTACCCTAAGGACATGGAGACTGGCTGCTATGAAGTCAGGAGAAATCAAAAAGCGGGTGCCTTGGATATAAACATGGAAGGAAGTCTAGTCAGAAGAGATGTCGTGGATGTTACTGTAAAACTCCCGAACTAACTCCTCACAGGTAGGGGTAAAGCCATGGAAAGCAGGTAACCACCCGCGGACTCTAAAAGTATCCTCAATAGAAGGGGAAAAGTCCTCAAACCGAACCTCCCTCTCCACTAGGACCGCCCAGTGCTGCAAGTATCTCTCATAAGTCTCCCTCTCCTTGTCTAAAAGAAACCTACCATCTCTAGGCTCAACCCTAGCCCTCTTGGAGGGATTCTTTGATGAGGTTCTAGTCATCTAAGAGTCGAAACAAAGAAAATTTGGGAATAAATAAACAAAAAAAAAAGAAATCAGGGTTAGTAAAAGAATAATATTTAGTTACCACAAATAAAGAGCAACCAGAGAGCAAGTTTCAATAAAAACATACAATGATGGGTTAAAACAGCGCGACAATAAAAATTTAAAACGAAGATCATTGTAGGGATTTGAAAGAGAAAGCAAGTTGGAAAAGAAAGGGGGTGCACCAAGGTCAGCTGAGTGCCGCCCAGTCCGAAGGAACTCAGCGCATAGTGGGCCGCGACCAGAAAATCTGGGAAATTGTTGGTGCAGGCGAGCAGGAGAGCAAAATAACTAAATAAAAATTTGATTCTAATAGGTGAATAACAAATCACTAGAACCACTGTTCCAAGATTGAGTTAAATCAAAATTTTGCAGAAGAAAAACCTAGCCGCAGGGTGTGTGCGCTAGCTGCCGCAAGCAGAGAAATTGGGGGGTTTCTTGTCGAGTGAGGGAAATGTAGGAATCATCAACAAATTTAATTCAAAATCCAACCTAGAAGTATCTAGGAATTAAAGAGAAAAAAAAAACAAATAGAAAAGAAAATTTTAGACCAAGCGCCAATTACTGTTTAGGGCCACGCCAGCCATTTGGGTTAGCGAATAGAGAGTTTGGGGTTTTGGTATGAAATACAAACCACAATCAAATCTTTGCGTTAAATAGGATCAAATCCACCATTTGTGATGCTTCAAAGCAGTAGGAAGTAAAGTTTCATAAAATCCCCAAATCGTGAGAATAAATCAAAACTTAATGAAAATGCCCTAGTCGGAAGTCATTTTGGAAGTTTGGAAAAACAATCTAAGATCAAGCATGTTGGGTACGTACCTGTAAGTAGCGATCAGAAGAGGAGTCGATCGATTGGGGGTTGAAGAGCGCTAGGGCCGAGAGAATGGAGCTTGGCGGCAGTGAACAATTCGGGCGAGGTTTCGCGTGAGCGCCGATTTGAGGGTTTTATAAAAAGTTTTCTTTTCGCAAAGCTAGTGGACTGTTTGGGTTAGCGCAAGGTTGGGTTTTAAAACCCAATCTACTTGGCGGAGGGTTGTGAGTCAGGTTTTATAATAATTCAGTAAAGTTTAATTAGCAGGAAGTGTTAATTATAATTTAGCAACAGTTAGATTAATTTAATTTTACTAACTTAGCAATATAATGGATATATAGATGGGAATATTAACTCAATAAGTTGAACGCATCTAGATTAATTGAAACCTTAGAATATTGGAAAAAGTAGGAAACTAAATGTTTATCTGAAGTAATAATTACAGTTTGTACAAGGACTTGTTTCGGAAATTTTGGAGATTGCAGGTCAATACTTGATAATATTAAGGGTTGCTAGTGCATGAGAAAATTTGTGGGGAAATTTATATGATAGTATAATAATAATTGAGGATGAATGCATAATTAAATTACTATTGCTGGATATCGTCTGCTGTTTGATAAGCCAGTTGCATTGTGTAAGTGTGAAAACTCACACTCCTGTTATGGCAAATGATTGACAAATTATGTTTCTAATGAACCTTCAAGATGTGCAGATTAAACAATGAAAATTCAGTAAATTCAGTAAAGAAGAAGAAGTTGGTGCCACCACACTGCTACCACGCCGCTGCCACCCCGCTGGCAGCGCATAAGGGAATTCGTGTGTCGAAAGCGAGGATCGTGCACCTGCCGCGTACTCTCCCGCTAGCAGTGCGCGTTTAACTGATTCAACTCACTCTGAGTGGGACATGAGTTCGCTACCAGCCGTCTACTTCGATCGCTTCACGACGCTACCAGCGCTCGACGCGATCTGTGTTTTATTCTTTAAATAGACGAGTTGTAATTTTCAATTGGGACTTTTTTCTTTGGATCATTTGCTTTTCGAATCTTGAGGTTTTTGAGATTCGATCAAATCTTCTTTAGAGAGTCGACGATTGAGTGAGGGGGAGATCTGAGATAGATCGCCTGGAATTGAAGACAGTGGATTCTTCTTCAATTCAGAACTTCATCTGATCGTGTGATCGCCTGGACTGGTGATCTGCCTTGATTGATACGTAGGTGGATTCCTACCGCATTGGATCGTCTCAGTGGATTCTGAGAGGATTGTTGCGATCTGAATTGATCGTGTCCTGCAGCTTGTGGATTCAAGCTGTGTTGCAGTTCGTGGATTCGAACTGTGGATCACTGGTAAGTGATTGTTTGCGATCTGGACTGATCGTGTTCTGCAGCTTGTGGATTCAAGCTGTGTTGCAGTTCGTGGATTCGAACTGTGGATTGCTGTTGAGTGAATCAAATTGTAAAGGTTAAGTATGTACTCCTTTGTAATTGTCTTTTCATTCAATAGTGGATTTTGAAGGGTTAGTCGCCTCATATAGACTCGAGGTTTTTCCTGGATCTGGATCCAGGTTTCCTCGTATAATTCTTTGTGTACTGTTTCTGCATTGTTCAATTCTGAATTGTTATAGATCGTGGACCTTAAGAGTAGTTCTCTACTCTTTCAAGTGGTATCAGAGCCTATTCACTTTGAATTGCTATACATAGTGTGATCTAGATCTATAGCATGGATTTTGGAAAAGAAGGAGGATCTGCCTCTAGACCTCCTTTATTGGAAGGTAACAATTATTCTTACTGGAAAGCTAGAATGAGAGCTTACCTGAAATCAATCGATGAGCGTGTCTGGCTCTCGGTTTGTAATGGTTATCATCCACCTGTGATCACAACAGAAGTAAGTGTTGTGATCCCCAAACCTCATGATCAGTGGACTAAAACTGAATTTGATCAATGTGGATGGAATAACAAGGCAATGAATGCCTTATTTTGTGCTATTAGTGTTGAGGAATTCAGGAGAATTTCCTCATGTGAAGTCGCTAAGGAAGCTTGGGACATCCTAGAGGTCACTCATGAAGGAACCTCAGCTGTCAAGTTGTCCAGACTTCAGAGACTTACTACATCTTTCGAAACTCTGTATATGAAAGATGATGAGTCTTTTGATGAGTTTTATGCTAAACTCTCAGATATTGTTAATTCTAGTTTTAATCTTGGAGAAAAGATTTCTACATCAAAGGTTATTAGAAAAATCTTAAGATCTTTGCCTGAAAGATTCAGACCTAAAGTAACTGCAATACAAGAGGCAAAAGATGTAGATAACATGAGAATAGAAGATCTGGTAGGATCTTTACAGACTTATGAGCTAGATCTGAATATTCCAAAAAGAAATAAAGGAATAGCTCTTAAATCTGTAAAATCTGTTAATACTGAAGAATCAGATAATTCTGATGTTGATATGGATGAACTTGTCCTCTTAGCCAAAAAGTTTAAGAAAATGTTTAAAAAGAGACAATCCACTTCTTCATCATCCATCGACAGATCTAATAGGAGATCTGATAAGAAAATGTCTGATCTGAGAAAGGAGAAGAAATCTTCTCAGAATGATGAGGTTCAATGTTACAAATGTAGAGGATTTGGACATGTTGCCTCTGATTGTCCCTCAAAAGATAAAAAGAAAAAGACTAATTATCAGGTTACTTGGGATGACAGTAACACTGATAATTCTTCACAATCTGATGAGGATATGTCTGTTAATTTTACTGCTTTCAATTCTTTTTACTCATCCTCCTCTGGTAGTTCAATCTCTGGAATTGCAGGAGATAACAAAGAGACTTTATCAGATGATGAAGAAGAACTACAAGAAGCATACAATCAGCTCTATAAGGAATTCAATAGAGCTCAGAAAAAAATCAAGAAACTGAGTAAAAAATTGAAGGAATCAGAAACAGAGAAAAAGAAAGTTCTTGCAGAAATAGATTCAATAAACCAGAAGTTACTTGAAAAACATGCTAAAGAAAATTCTCTGGTAATTTCTCTAACTGAAAAAACTGAAAAAATAAAAGAAAAGGAAGCTCAGATTTCTGAACTACAAGGTAAAGTGATTGAACTTGAGAAAGTTTCAAATTCAAGTAAATCTAATGCTTCAAATTCTTCTGCAGGAAATCTTCAAATTGATGAGGAATCAACTTCAAAGGAAGTTCCTGAAAGCTCAAATTCTGCTGGAAAAAGAATGAGTGTAAGTAATCAAACCAAGGAATCTTCACAGAAAATCTCTGCTGGAGAAGTAAGATCAACAGGTAAATCTTCAACTTCTGAGAAATCTAAATCTGTACAGTTTAGAAATGCTGGCAAGTCTAGAAATGTTGATTTTTCTGAAAATAGGTTTATACCTGTATGCCATCACTGCAATAAAAAAGGTCATATAAGACCAAAGTGTTATGAACTGTATGGTTTCCCTGATGGATATTTTGAAAATAAGAGAAAGGTAAATCAAAGTCAGTCCCTGGACTTATACAACAGATTTGACTCTCTGTTAAAATTGACTGAAACATTAAATCAGGAAGTCTCAAATTTATCTAAGAAGCTTCCTTCAAAAACTCAAGTAGTTGAAGAAGGAACTGTTCAGAAGACTTCTGAGAAACAGATTTGGGTAAGAAAAGATTCATTAGTTGCTAATGTGGTTCATGTAGCTTTAAAAGCTCATGATGTCAACATGTGGTACTTGGACAGTGGGTGTTCAAGACACATGTGTGGTCATAAGGCTATGTTCAGTACCTTTGAAGAATATTTTGGTGGAAGTGTTACATTTGGTGATGGAAGCACTTCCCAAGTTAAAGGTAAAGGAACTGTTACAGGTCCAAATGGAGTCTGCTTAAAAAATGTTCTATTTGTATCTGGTTTGAAAGCAAATCTTATCAGTATTAGCCAATTATGTGATTCCAGATTATTTGTTAATTTTACCAGAAAAGAATGCAAAATATTGGATAAATCTGGTAGAACTGTTCTTGTAGGTGAAAGAACAAGTGATAATTGCTATGGGATTATTGGAAACAATGAGTGTTCTTTAAAATCCTCCATAGGCAATGAAATTGATTTGTGGCATAGGAGACTTGGCCACATTAACTATAGAGATTTGTCAAAAATCTCTAAGTCTGAGTTGGTTAGAGGAATTCCCAAGTTTGGGAAAAATAAAAAGAAAGGAATGTGTGGTCCTTGCAACCAAGGAAAACAAATCAAAGCCACACACAAGAAAACCAACACTGTAGGAACATCAAGACCATTAGAACTGATTCATATGGATTTAATGGGACCTACAAAGACTGAAAGTCTGGGAGGAAAGAAATATATATTTGTTGCAGTAGATGACTACAGCAGATATACCTGGGTAGACTTTCTAAGAGAAAAATCTGAATGTTTCAACTGTTTTAAACATCTGTGCTGCCAAATTCAAGTTGAAAAGAACTTGCAAATAGGAAAGATTGTAAGAATCAGATCTGACCATGGGACAGAATTTGAGAATCAAATGTTTTCCAATTTCTGTGAAGAACATGGAATCAAACATGAATTTTCTGCTCCTAAGACCCCACAACAAAATGGAGTTGTGGAGAGGAAGAACAGAGTTTTACAAGAAATGGCTAGAACCATGATGATAGCCAAGAAAATTTCAACAAAATTCTGGGCTGAAGCTATAAACACTGCCTGTTACATTAGTAACAGAGTTTATATCAGATCTGGATGGAAACAAACCTCCTATGAACTTTGGAAAGGAAAACAGCCAAATTTGAAATATTTCAGAGTATTTGGAAGTAAATGCTATATCTTAAGGGATAGAGAAAATCTAGGAAAATTTGATTCTAGAAGTGATCAAGGAATTTTTCTAGGATATTCTTCTTCTAGTAGAGCTTACAGAGTTTTTAATTTGAAAAAAATCTGTTGTAATGGAATCTATAAATGTGCTAATTGATGATGAAAGTATTGACAGTGAAGTTTTGCAGGTTGTAGATGAAGAGGATGAAATCAGAGATGCTTCCTCAAGCACTGAAGTGGTTCCTCTGACAAAAACTCTCAAAGATCATCCTACTGAGCAAATTGTTAGAAATATTTCAGATGGTGTCAGAACAAGACATCAGGTACATAATGAGGTAAGATTTTCTTCTTATCTCTCTCAATTTGAGCCAAAATCTTATAAAGAAGCATTGGTAGATGATTCTTGGTTGAATGCTATGCATGAAGAACTGAATCAATTTACTAGAAATAATGTTTGGGAATTGGTTGAAAGACCCTCTGATCTGAATGTGATAGGAACCAAGTGGATTTTTAAAAACAAATCTGATGAGAATGGGATAGTAACCAGAAATAAGGCTAGGCTTGTTGCTCAGGGGTATACTCAAGTAGAAGGAATAGATTTTGATGAAACCTTTGCTCCTGTAGCTAGGTTAGAATCAATCAGATTACTGTTGTCTATTGCATGTTACTTGAAATTTAAACTGTTTCAAATGGATGTTAAGAGTGCTTTTTTGAATGGATATCTGAATGAAGAGGTCTATGTAGAGCAACCTAAAGGATTTGAGGACACAAATCATCCTAAATATGTCTATAAACTGAACAAAGCCTTGTATGGACTCAAACAAGCTCCTAGAGCTTGGTATGAGAGACTTACCTTCTTTTTACTTGAATCTGGTTTTATGAGAGGAAATGTAGATAAAACTCTCTTTATTCAAAGAGAGTCCAAACATATTTTGATTGCTCAAATCTATGTTGATGACATAGTGTTTGGGTCCACTTCTGAAAATCATGCTCACTCATTTGCTGATTTAATGAAAAGTGAATTTGAAATGAGTATGATGGGTGAACTGAACTTTTTCTTAGGTCTTTAGATTTATCAATCTCAACAAGGAATTTTTTTCTCTCAAGCAAAATATTCAAGAAATCTTGTTAAGAGATTCAGCTTAACTCATGCTAAACATGCTAGGACTCCTATGAGTACTAGTTTAAAACTTGGAAAAGATGAATCTGGAAAGGTTGTAGACCCTACCCTGTACAGGGGAATGATTGGGAGTTTACTGTACTTAACAGCAAGTAGACCTGATATAAGCTTTAGTGTTGGAGTTTGTGCTAGATATCAGGTTAATCCTAAAGAATCCCATCTGAATGCTGTAAAAAGGATTATAAAATATGTTAATGGGACTATTGACCTGGGAATCTGGTTTTCCAAAGAGACAAACCCACATCTAACTGGATACACTGATGCTGATTGGGCTGGGTGTATGGATGACAGAAAAAGCACCTCTGGTGGTTGCTTTTACATGGGAAATAATCTCATTGCCTGGTTAAGCAAGAAACAAAACTGTGTTTCTCTGAGTACTGCTGAAGCTGAGTATATTGCTGCAGGAAGCAGTTGTACTCAACTTATCTGGATGAAACAAATGTTATCAGATTATGGGTTAGATCAAGATCAAATGATTCTCTTCTGTGATAATCAAAGTGCCATAAATATCTCTAAGAATCCTGTTCAACACTCAAGGACCAAACATATAGATATCAGGCATCACTTTATAAGAGAGTTGATTGAAGACAAAACTGTTGTGATTGAATACATATCTACTGAAAAACAGTTGGCTGACATTTTTACCAAACCTTTAGATCAAAACAGATTTGAAACTCTTAGGAAATCCCTAGGAGTATGCTCTCAAAACTGAAAATCAGGTTCTGTTTTGAGTTAATTTTGATGTAAAATGTCTCACATATCTGTTCAAAATGAATTTGTGTGTTCTTATTACTAAGATCTGTTTTCAGGAAGATTGAGTGTATGCATATTGACAGAAATGTCTTATTTTAAACAGCAACTTTGTCTGAAACACCTGTACGTATTGAAGCTTATTGTGTGGTAAAGCTTGGGATCTATAGGCTATCACCTTTGTGAAAAGAAAAGTTTTGGAAATGGCTGCCATAGAGATTAGAGTGAAAGCCACTGTAAATCTCAAAAAGAAAAAGATAAAGAAGGTATATTCTTGGAATGAACTGTAAACTCAGGTTTTTTAAGGGTCAATGCCTTCTTTAAAAAGAAAAAGAGATCAGAAAAGGCTACCTATCTCTGATGTGCGAAAGCCACCAAAATGAAGTTGGGATATGTCTATACTTTTCAAGATTGTTTACACTGAAATAGCCTTCTATATGTATGAAGTGTAAAAGTCAAAAATGTTGCTCATTTCTCTCAAGCATTGACTCATTAGTATGCATATGTGCTTAATATCTTGAAGAAAATTTATAGTATGAGAAACCATAAAGGAAATTTTGCTCTTTGATATGAAATGTACCACATCTGAATTAACTTTGATAGGTACTTCAAGATCAGTTTTGTGATAAGTACTTCTTAGATTGAATGGGTTGATTATCTGGATGATTTTTGGTTTAGCTAAAATCTCAGCTTTGTGTTTGGAAGTAGGAGGATGTCATGAAAAATTGATCAAATCTCTTTTATAATTTTATGCGTTGAATCTGTAGTTTGTGTTGTTTGTGCCTGTGCACCTTCTACGCCGCCAGTTGCCCGCTGGCAGCGTATTTTAGTTTGTCTATATATAGGTGAAAGTGCGCTATTCTTTTTACCCCTGTTCTTTTTCACCCTCTTCGCTTTTCCCTCGCCTCTCGCGTCGTGTCCCGGTGCTGCTGTCGCTGTCACCTTCTTCCTTCCTGTCTACTGTTCAGGTAAAAATTTTTTTTACTATCTTCGTCCTGCTTCTCCATTTTTCTGCTTCCTAGTTCTGTAGTTTTCTCTCTTTATTCGAAGCTAGGGTTTAGTAGTTTTCAGCCATTAGGGCTTTCTCGTTTTGTTGGTTGGTGCTGTCTGTTTTCTCTTTCTCTTCCATTTCTTTTACCATGCCTCTCAAGAGAAAGTCGAGAACTGATTCTCCTTCAACATCGTCTCCTCCTGTGAGGTCTCCTCCTGTGAAGTCTCCTCATGTGAGGTCTTCTCCTGTTATTCCTTCTCCTCCAGTGAGACCTCCTTCCCCTTCTCATTCTTCTGAACCGTTTGTGGGGAATGGTTTATTTGATTTCAATACCTTCTTCAAGCACAGGCCTCTTCTTCTGGAAAGGGCCATCAAGCTTGACTCTTTTTCTGAATCCCCTTTCTACTCATTGTTTTCGGACAATGGTTGGAAAAAATTTGCATTACTTGGGGGTTTTGCTTATCCGAACCTGGTCCGTGAATTTTACTCTAATCTTCATCATCTCCATCTTGCCAGTCAAGGCTCTGTAAAAGCCTATGTCAGGGGAATTTCTTTCGACTTCTCGAAAGAGCTTATTTCCTCTCTTCTTGAACTGCCTCTTGTTGACTCTCCTTCTTTTAACTTTCTTGAGTCACACACTGATCCTCCTATGGAGTCCATCATTCCCTCTCTAATCGTTCAGGGTGCTCCCTCTTCTATTAAGAACAAGCCCAACTATTTGCCTCATGGCTCTCTTCAAGATCTTCTCCGGATCTTGAACTTGTTTGTCTGTGCTTCTCTTGTTCCTTCTGATCATCACTCAGAGATCTCTCACCATCGGGCAAGACTTCTTCATGCCATCTGGAACAGAGAAAGTATTTGTATTCCTTCCATTATCTTCCATCAGATTCTTCAGTCTCGGAATTTAAAATCCAAGACTGCTGCTCTTCCTTTTGGAATTTTCATCTCGTACATGTGTGTTCATCAGGGGGTTCTTCCTGATCCTACTGAATTGATTATCCATCCCCGTCCTCCCATTGCTTCCTCCACTCTGACCTGAAGTAAACGAGCAAGTCCATTTCGGGTGATGTCCTCTGATCCCTCCTCTTCTCAGTCCTCTCTGTCCAGCCCTGATGCTGTGGCCATCATAGAGAAACTGAATTCAATGCAAGCTTCTCAGGAGGCTTTCTATTCAGAGGTTAGGTCTCATATGCTCATGATGAGCATGTTCAAATCCGAGACTCAAGAGAAGCTGGGGCAATTGATAAAGGATGTCGATTTTACTTGTGGAGAAGTACAAAGGGACGTGGCTGCTCAGCAACGTATGCAAAATGAAGCGGATCATTTTCTGGAATGTATTCGGAAGACTCAACTGGAAATGGATCACAAGCTCAGTTGGCTGCACTCCAGATCTCAAGATGCCTACAAGCACTACTCAAGGTCTTGGGAACCCAAACCACCATCCAGAAAGGGGGAGAAATTTGGATGATGCTACTGGAGTCTCTGGTTCTGTTGATGGTTTGGCTGGGTTGGTGCTGATGCTTGCTGTTTGCTGCTTGCTGCTGCTGATGTTTCGAATCTTGTTGTTTGCTTGCTGTTTGGTGCTGTTATTCTTGCTGTGGATATGATGGTTGTTTTTGTTATGGTCTGTTCTGGGTGTTGTCTCCTGAATATTTTTTTTGTGTATAAGGGGAGTGATAAGTAAGGGGGAGATAATGTCTATCCTTCTTTCTTAATGTCTGTCTTTCTTTCTTTCTTGCTGTCTGTCTTTCTTGAACAGTGTAAATGATTTTGTTATCTGTATATCTGTTTGTAAATGAATGAAATTCTGGATTAGTCCAAATCATTATGTCTCTAGTTAACAGTGTGGTTTTAAATTTCTTGAATGGAAATCATCATTAACTAAGGTTGATATTAAAATCTGGTGTAAGGTTGTTGTCAGGCATTTGCCAAGGGGGAGATTGTAAGTGTGAAAACTCACACTCCTGTTATGGCAAATGATTGACAAATTATGTTTCTAATGAACCTTCAAGATGTGCAGATTAAACAATGAAAATTCAGTAAATTCAGTAAAGAAGAAGAAGTTGGTGCCACCACACTGCTACCACGCCGCTGCCACTCCGCTGGCAGCGCATAAGGGAATTCGTGTGTCGAAAGCGAGGATCGTGCGCCTGCCGCGTACTCTCCCGCTAGCAGCGCGCTAGCAGCGCGCGTTTAACTGATTCAACTCACTCTGAGTGGGACATGAGTTCGCTACCAGCCGTCTACTTCGATCGCTTCACGACGCTACCAGCGCTCGACGCGATCTGTGTTTTATTCTTTAAATAGACGAGTTGTAATTTTCAATTGGGACTTTTTTCTTTGGATCATTTGCTTTTCGAATCTTGAGGTTTTTGAGATTCGATCAAATCTTCTTTAGAGAGTCGACGATTGAGTGAGGGGGAGATCTGAGATAGATCGCCTGGAATTGAAGACAGTGGATTCTTCTTCAATTCAGAACTTCATCTGATTGTGTGATCGCCTGGACTGGTGATCTGCCTTGATTGATGTGTAGGTGGATTCCTACCGCATTGGATCGTCTCAGTGGATTCTGAGAGGATTGTTGCGATCTGAATTGATCGTGTCCTGCAGCTTGTGGATTCAAGCTGTGTTGCAGTTCGTGGATTCGAACTGTGGATCACTGGTAAGTGATTGTTTGCGATCTGGACTGATCGTGTTCTGCAGCTTGTGGATTCAAGCTGTGTTGCAGTTCGTGGATTCGAACTGTGGATTGCTGTTGAGTGAATCAAATTGTAAAGGTTAAGTATGTACTCCTTTGTAATTGTCTTTTCATTCAATAGTGGATTTTGAAGGGTTAGTCGCCTCATATAGATTCGAGGTTTTTCCTGGATCTGGATCCAGGTTTCCTCGTATAATTCTTTGTGTACTGTTTCCGCATTGTTCAATTCTGAATTGTTATAGATCGTGGACCTTAAGAGTAGTTCTCTACTCTTTCACATTGAGACATGCCAAAGTGTAGGGAAGCAGGGTACCATGTGGAACTACACCGGAGTATGAAACTCTATGCAATATGGGGTATGTATTAGTACAAGTAGGCGTGTAGATATGTATTGTGAATTTGATATTTTGAGGTTAGTTAAACTAGAAGAAATCGTGAAAATTCCTTCTCAAGATTGCATATAAGTGGACGCGTTGATATGTACAGATTGAGGATAGGGATTTTATATAGAGTTCTTCTACAGTATTTTTGAAGTTAAATCATAATTTGAGGAATGGAAATGAAAGAAAGAAAGTGAAGTTTTAAATTGTAGAACGAGGATAAATGAATAAAATTTTGAGGACGAAATTTTTGTAGGGGGAGAATGTAAAATCCCAGTTTTAGTAAGAGTTTAATTAACAGATTAACTGGTAAACTTAATTAAATACTTGTGAGTGAAGATTTCGGGCTATCGAATAACAAAGGGGAATTTGAATTTTTATTTAAATTTAAGTGGGTGAATACTAAATTGTAATTAATAGTGATTAAAAATTTAAAACCAAATAAATAATATTATCCTTAACTTTAGGAGAGGGTAAATATGGGATTTCGAAATTGTAAGTCAAGACGAGAAATAAATAAATTAGGTTAAGGGTGGAGTTTTGCGAAGCATATAAATAGACTGCTAGGTTAAAAATTTCAGATTTTGGGGAAAGAAACCAGAGGGCGAACTCAGAGGTATTTAGATCTGGTCGCTGTCTTGGATCTAGGGCATCGGCCGATAAGCCTTGCTCTTCGGAGGAGATTATCAGAAGGGTTGGAAGCTAGAAGAAAATCCTCAATACAGGTGAGTAGCATCGCTTTTAATCTGTGATTTTGGGCTTTGATTCCTGATTAGCCGAACTGCATGGTTTGGAAGGATGTTATTTTCAAAAGGAGGATTTTTGATGAGTTTTAGAGTCGTGATATGAAGTAGGTTAGATTAATTTCGAGTCATGTTTAAATGTCATTTGGGAATGGCAGAAACACAGGGAAAGTGTTACAGAGACTAGAAATCAAGACAGTCATGGAGTTTTGGATTTAACAGAGAGTTGTGTTTTGTAAGGGGGTATCCGCTGAGCTGCCGCCATCTCCTTTGCTCTCAGTAGCAGCTTGGCGCAAGCGATCTGTTGGATCCGCCGACCTAGCGCCAACTGTGCCGAGGTTAGCGCACCCACCAAATGCTACAGTGAGGTGCAGCTGATCATGTTGAGCCTATTTTTGATACTTTAGGGATTAAATCTCTTTGCCAAACCCTAGATTAGGATGTTATAGGTATTTTAAGGTACTCAAAACCTTCGTAGATATAATTACATGAATTGTGGGTTCTACAAGTCAAGTTTGGGGAAACTGTGGGTGGTAACTTACCGTTTCAATTGCCCTGAGTTAATGACTTAGTTTTAATTATGTCTTACTTTCGTTTTCCAGTTTATGAACTTGTTTAATCTGGGTTTGCGTGATTTCAAGTTTTGTGCAAGTAGAAAAAGGGGTTTATTTTACCGGTGGACTTGTGTTTTGGGATTAGAATAAGGACTGAGTTTACATGAATTTCTGTTCTAGTCTGGAGGGACCTGTGATGAGGTTATGTGGCATTATACCTGATGATGGAAATGTTTGGTTAAATGTGATGTCAGTGTTGAGTTTATGCGATGGTTTTTCTGTTTTGGTTTAGCTTGTCCTGGATCCATGTCTAAGCTTAGTAATGTGATGGTATTGTTTGTTGGTGTAATTGTATGGCCTTGTGTGTTGCCACAACCGATGTAGAGCAGCCAGATACCCTGAGTAGGCCTGGTTGTCAATGCCGATACCCGGAGTAGACCGGCATTGGATGACGAAACCCTGAGTAAGCCATCATTTTAAAGTGTCCAAAACCCTGAGTAGGCCAGAACTGTGTACATGGAGGTGTGGATGTCTCCTTGGCATGTGAATTAACCAATTTAAGCAATATGCATGACATTGACCTTTTGTTGACTTATCGGTACCGTGGTTGATCTTTGATGGGAACTATTATTGGAATTTTGGATTTCCATTTTGTAATTATCTCTATTGATGTATTGGTGTTGGTTATTTATCGAGGCATGTTTATAACTGTTAATAACTATTTTTGCATGCATACGCTACTCGCTGAGATATTCGTATCTCATTCGGTTTGTTTTGTTTTGTTTTCAGATACTCTTGGAGAGCTCAATACTTGCGAGTAGTTACTTGGTCATGTGAGTTATTTCAGTTTGGGATTATTTTATCGCACTTTGTTATATAGATATTTTTTATATTCATGTTTTGCCTTCACTCTGACATTGCAGTCCTGTGTTACATGCTCACCTCTGGAGACGTGTTACGGTTTAACTACGTAACTCTGATTCGAGGTGTTACACAGGATAATCACAATAAGATACAAAACAACAATGAAATACAGTTGTCCACCTCATGGGATTCATGAAATAGAATACCAGAGAAAGAGAGTAGACATGTGCCAATATACTACCTAACAGAATTACGATGGACCAGCCGCCCTACAGTTTGGCTATTTAACACCAACGGAAGAACCTAACCATGAGTTAGCATGTACGGCCCAACCTATCCAGAAGTGGTAACGTAGCGACCGACCAATCCAGATGCCGTACCATCCTCGAGATGATGGAATGCCTCAGACACAGAATTCAAACCCCTCAAATAAACATTTCACTTACTAGCTATTCTATGGATCCATATAAACTGCTAAGCCCACTCAACAGTGAGAAAACAAACCAGGGAATGGACATACTTCTCAATAACACCCACATATACATAACCTTATCTGTATAACCAAATCCACCCTGCGGAAATAATAAATCAGGCACCAGCCTTGTCACAGTAGTGACCCAAAAACCAAAATAGAATGCACAAGGTCATATGTCCAAAACTCCAGGTTTCAACGGGCGAATATATCCCGGATGTGTATCGACTCCATCGATGCACAAAATACCTTCATATCACCCAAATACAGGTGTATGAACTCACAAAACCAACTTTGGTTAAAAGTAAAATCCTTTGGAACAACGGAATCAAGTAAAAGTGTCTCTTTAGAAACATCTTCCGAAAATCTTTATAAAATTGAATTTTAAACATCCGTCAGTGCAAACAATCCTCAAATACCCTAAATTTGATGGTACATAGGTTAAAGTTGGATAAAACACTTCCGTAGTGAAAATTAGGTTAAAAGGTAACTTTTCAAAAATCTGATAGACAGAGCGCTCAAACGGCCTTACACAATAGGTCGTTTCAAGGTTGGTCGCTCGATAGATCGCTCGAGCAACTGTTCAGGCAACAGTTCAATATGGGAAAATTGCTCTCGAGTTTTGAATAATCACATAGGGCACTCGAGTGACTGCTCAGGCGGCACGATACGTTAAAAATCCGTAAATTTACGAAATTAAATAAAAATTCCACAACTCAATATACAATGCATCAAATCCATTCTAAATCATTCTAAAACACTTTATAAACATGTTAGAACAATTTCCAACAAATAAAACATCATAAATAACGAATACAACTCATCAATCACCGATTAACCATGCATATCGACTAAACACGAATTTATTTTTGTGCAAGATTTAAAAGGACTACTTACCTGGTTTTGGGAACTAAAACCTTCTCTAAAAGCAACGAAATATCACCACAAATATGCTTCAACAATCTCACAAGCCTTGATCTCGTCTGGGTTAAGAAAAAAATCATGTTTTTAGAAATCTAACAACACATCTATCTCTCAAAAATAGAACTTTCTCTTGGTTTGCTCTTACTTGAGTTTTTGTGCACAAAACTTATCCTTCTTCTTTCTCTAAGACGGCTCCAACAGGTTGTTTAGGGTTAGGTTTTGATCACAAGAAGCAAAGAGAAGAAACAATGGAATACAAGGAACGTGCGGCTGCTATTTTTGTGTTTTAAGCTTAACGTGAATATCCCATGCATATAGCTAGGTTATTTTAATTGTTTTTAAGTATTTTACCAATATACCCCCTTCACTAAGCCAACCCAAATAAACCATGAAGCCTCAACCCAATTAAACCTTTGGGTCAACCCACTCTCTTTGGGTTCAACCAACTCCTTTAATTCCTTATTTATTTTATTTTTTTATTTAGCTCTTACTGATATAATCTGAATAATAATAATAGCTAAATTTCTCCCTATTTTAAACTAAAGAATAATTTCACCTTAAATTAGCTTTCCAAGTTCTCTCCCGATTCACCTTGAACTCCTCCGGGTTGAACCAAAATTTCAGCTCCTACATATTATTAACCCGATTAGTCTATTTAATAATTAGTTTTATTTGTCACTGAAATCTGGGATTTTACATAGTACGGTTCCTGTGTCTAAGCCACCTTACAGGTTGGCAAAACCTGAGCAAGATGAATTAAAGAAGCAGAAAGATGAGCTTCTGGAAAAGGGATTTATTAGACCAAGCATGTCACCATTGGGTGGTTCTTTTTGTGCTGAATAAAGATGGTAGTATGCACATGTGCATCGATTACAGGCAGCTTAACCAAGTTACAGTTAAGAACAAGTACCCTTTGCCTAGGATCGATGACTTGTTTGATCAATTGAAAGGCGCATCTTGGTTTTCCAAGATTGATTTAAGATCAGGCTACCATCAGTTAAAAGTGGTTGAGGAAGATATAGAGAAGACAGCATTTCGGACTAGATATGGGCACTATGAGTTTCTTGTTATTCCATTTGGTTTGACTAATGCCCCAGCAGTTTTCATGGATATCATGAACCGAGTCTTTCATCAGTATCTGGATAACTTTGTGCTGGTTTTCATTGACGATATTTTGGTATACTCCAAGACTCAGGAGGAGCATGTTGGACATCTAAGAATAGTACTCCATATTTTGAGGGACCATCGGTTATATGCCAAGTTTAGTAAATGCCAGTTTTGGCTGAGGCAAATCTCTTTCCTTGGTCACATAATCTCAAGTGAGGGTATTTCAGTAGACCCAGCCAAGGTTCAGGTAGTTGCAGATTGTCCTAGACCTACCACAGTGATAGAGATCTGTAGTTTTATTAGCATGGCCAGATATTACCGTCGATTTATTGAGGATTTTTCCAAGATAGCAGCTCCGTTGTCCAATTTGATTGAAAAGGCAGTTCCATTTAAGTGGGATGACAAGTGTAAGCAAAGTTTCCAGCAGTTGAAGTAGAGACTTACCACGATCCCAGTGTTGATTGTACCATCCATGGATGAGTCTTTTGTTGTATATTGTGATGCATCTAGGATTGGATTGGGTTGTGTGTTGATGCAGCAGGGTAGAGTTGTAGCATATGCTTCCTACTTGCTAAGATCTCATAAGAAGAATTACCCCACACACGACTTGGAGTTGGCAGCCATAGTCTTCGCCTTGAAGATATGGAGGCATTACTTATACAGGGTTGAGTTCGAGATCTTCTCAGATCACAAAAGTCTGAGATACATATTTTCCCAGAGGGATCTCAACATGAGGCAAAGGAGATGGATGAATATATTTAAGGATTTCATATTTACACTGCAGTACCATCCCGGCAAAGCGAATGTAGTCGCAGATTCCTTGAGTCGTAAGGGCGCCATTGACGAGACATCCATTGCCACATTAGCCACTTTCATGGCTAGTCAGTGTAGCCTTGTAGACGCAGTTCACGATTGGCAGGGGGTTCCCTTTATCTCAGGATGGAGTTATCCAAGTGGCTAGAGTTCAGGTAGAGCCTGATTTGATTCAGAGGATCAGGGTGAGTCGGTTGACAGATCCTGAGTTGACTGCTACCAGGAGATTGTTAAGTAAGGGATAAGACTGTTAGAGATTTTACTGATAGAGATGGATTATTGAGATTTCAAGGTCGGATTTTTGTACCGGTAGATAATGAAATTAAGGCAGCAATTATGGCAAAGGCTTACAGATCAAAGTATGCAGTGCATCCTAGTAGCACAAAGATGTATAGAAATTTGAAGGTAGTATATTGGTGGTCAGGAATGAAGAAGGATATAGCAGAATATGTTGCTAAGTGTTTAGTGTGCCAGCAGGTCAAGGCAAAGCACATGAGACCAGCAGGATTACTTCAGCCACTTCCTATTCTAGAGTGTAAGTGGGAGCACATCACCATGGACTTTGTGAGTGGATTCCCCCTTTCTCCAAGGGTGCTATATGGGTGATTGTAGACCGTTTGACTAAGTCAGCTCACTTTTTGCCTATCAGAATGAATCATTCGCTTAATGCATTGGTAAAGCTGTATGTGAAGGAGATCGTGAGATTACATGGAGTTCCAGTATCTATTGTCTCCGATTGTGATCCTCGTTTCACATCTCAGTTCTGGGAATCTTTCTAGAAGGCCATGGGTACAAATTTGAAAATTAGCACAAGTTACCATCCTCAGACCGATGGGCAGTCAGAGAGGACCATTCAGACACTTGATGATATGTTGCGGTATTGTGTCCTTGATTAGGGAGGTAATTGGAGTAATCACCTACCTTTGGTGGAGTTTGCCTACAATAATAGTTATCAGGCGAGTATTCAGATGGCACTGTATGAGGCATTGTATAGTAGAGCTTATAGATCACCAGTCTATTGGGAGGAAGTTGGTGAAAGGCAGTATTTGGGTCATCAGTATGTGCAGGATAGTGTTGACTTGGTAAAACTGATTAAGCAGCGATTGTTGGCAGCACAAAGTCGCCAGAAGAGTTATGTAGATACTAGGTGGCGAGATTTGAGTTTTGAGGTTGGTGATAAGATATTCCTTAAGGTATCTCCTTTCCGTGGTATTAGAAGGTTCAATAAGAAAGGAAAGCTTTCCTCGAGGTTTGTAGGACCTTTTGAGATTATTGGTATAGTGGGACTAGTAGCATATCGCTTGGCATTGCCATCTTCATTTGGAGTAGTTCATGATGTGTTCCATGTTTCGATGCTAAGGCGTTATGTGCATGACCCTAGTCATATCATTGACCACGAGCCTTTAGTCATATGAGAGGATTTGACTTTTGAGGAGCATCCGGTGCAGATACTAGACAGAAGTGAGTAGATCCTCCGTACGAAGGTAATTCCACTTGTTAAGGTGTTGTGGCAGAGTCATATAGTGGAAGGAGCCACATGGGAGCTATAATCTGAGATGAAGAACAAATATCCATCTTTATTTGAGGAATCACAAGGTAAATTTCGAGGACAAAATTTTTTATTAGGAGGGGAGAATGTAAAATCCCAGATTTTATTAATAAAATAATAAATAAACTGATCAAGTTATTAATACAGCAGGAGATGAAGAATTGATTCAACCCGAAGAAGTCCAAGGTGAACCGGAGGAAATTGGGGAACCTATCTAAGGTCAGTTCTTGATTTAAGGTTAAGAAAAATTTTAAATTTAGGTTAAGTAGATATTTTATTTGCTAATATTTAGGATTGTTATAGTGATTGATCTAATTAAATAAAAATCAAGAGGAGACGGTCGAACCCAGAGAGAGAGTGGAGGTTGACCCGGATCTGGTTTGATTTGAGACTTGAATGCTTTGAGGGTTATTGGTTTAATGAAGGGGGTATTTTAGTAAAAGGAAAATAAAGATTAAAATAATCTAACTATTGCATGCGACTATCCACGTTTAGAACATGTGAACAGCCGCACGTTCACTTCTTCTTCCTCTATTATTCAACTTCTCTTCCTTGTGATTAAACCTAACCCTAAACAACCTTTGGAGTAGCTTTTTCAGAAGGAGGAGAGGGTTTTTGTCTGAAATCTAAGGTAAGAAATAAGATAGAAGAAAGTTACTGTCTTTGAGAGTTTAAGCATGATCATAAGTTCTTAAAGTTAGTTGTTTTGATCCAAATAAGATAAAAGGGATTTGGTTTTGTTTGGACATTCATTGGAGTGATTTTGCATTGCTTTTAGAGAAGAGTTAAATCCCAAAACGAGGTAAGTAGTCCCTTCAAAACTTGCACAAACAGATTTTTGTGTTTATTCGATGTTCATGTTTAATCGCGTGTTTGATGATTCGTTTGTGAACTATATTTGTTTTAATTGCTCAAAATTGTTCTAACATATTTATAAAGTATTCTTGAATGATTTAGTGTGGATTTGATGCTGTAGAATTCAAGTTTTCAATTTTAGAATGATTTACGCAACTTTTTTAAAAATTCATAAATTTCTGTTTATGACAGGCCACTCAAACCGCCGCTTGAGTGCCCGTATGGGTCTCGAGAGCAGTTCGTGGGCACTTGATAGTCGCTCGAGTGGTATCGAGGGTGCCCCGCCTGTGCTTTTTAATTTTTCAAAAACCTAACAGTGATCAAAACCTAGAAGGCGAATGCTCGAAGCGTCACTCGAGTGACTAACCCTGAATCAACCCAGTTTTTATGTCACTTGTTCGAGTGTCACTTGTTCGAGCGCCCAAAGCCGCTCGAGCAACCATCTGTCAAATTTTTGGATTTCTCCAATCAGCCTAGTTTTTCACCATGAAATTGTTTTTATTCAATTTAAACGTATGTACCACTAATTTTAGAGTATTTAGAGATTGTTTGCATTGGCGGATGTTAAAAATTAATTTTTATAAAGATTTTGGGTAGATTTTCCCAAAGAGGCTTTTTAAGTTAGAACCATTGTTTCAAACAATTCTCTTTTAAACCAAACTTTATTTTAAGAGTTCCTACACCTGTATTTGGGTTATTTGAGTGTATTTTGTGCATCGATGGATTCGATACACATTCGTGACATAGTTGCTCGTTGAAACCTGGAGTTTGGACATATGACTTGGTGCCACTTGTGTGGATTTTTGGGTCACAGTTGTGACAAGGCAGATGCCTGGTTGTTTATTCCGTAGATGCGGATTTGTTATTATTGAGATGGTTGTATTTCCGCGTGTGCGGGTGTTATTGGGAAATATGTCCAATCCCTGATTTGATTTTTTCCACCGTTGAGTGGGCTTTAGCAATTGCATGGATCCATAGAATAGCTAGAAAGTAAAAAGTCTTCTAGAGTGGTTTGAATTCTGTGTCATAGGCATTCCATTATCTCGAGGATGGTACCGCTCCTGGATAGGTCGGTTGCTACATTACACACTCCTGGATAGGTTGGGCCATACATGCTAACTCATTCCGGTCGTCGGTTGGGTTCTTCCGTTGGTGTCGAATAGCCAGTCTGAATAGTTGCGTCTGGACCACCTGTAATTTGGTTAGGTAGCATATTGGCACATGACTATTTTCTTTCTCTGGTTTTCTTTTTCGTGAGTCCCATGAGGTTGAATCTTTTGTGACTATTGCTATTTTCATTTAATTATCGTTGTTATGTATTATTGAGTTTAGTCTGAATTATCGTTGCTGATTATATTGTTACAAACTATTTGCATGACTACTTACTGAGATGTTGTTTCTCACATTATTGTTTTATCGATTTTTTTTAGATCTTCCCGGTGATTACATTGCTGGGATAGACACTTCGGGGGATTACTCTAATTACCAGGAGGAAGATTACTTTATTTCTGTGTAGGATTAGGGATCTTTATTAATAAATTTGACTTGGTATTAGGAGGGATTATTCAATTATTTTAGTTAGATGACTTTGGTGGATGATGATTATTTTATTTTAGTTGACCAAAAACCAGACTTTGATTGAAGGTTTAATATTGGATGACTTATTTTTATTATTCCGCGCTTCTTGGAGAATTTATTTTTGTAAAACCCTGGATTTTCCTAAAATAAAGTAAATTAAATAAGCCTAAATATTGAGAAGTTAAGATTTAATTTAGGTATTGGAGGAATAATATTATGATCCAAAGAGATATTAGTAACTAAATAAATGAACAATAATTTTGAGTAATTAGGAATTTAAATAGTGGTTTCATTTAAATAGAAAAGAGAAGGGTTGGTTTAGATAAATTGGGAGAGTAAATTAAATATAAATGATTAGAGAAGATAGGTATGAATCCAAGTGCATTATATGATTAAGATCGATGTAAGGAATAAAGAGGAGAATTTTTGGAAAAAGATCCAAAGGTTAAATATGGAATTACAAGGAAAGTGTATTTTAGTCATTTTCCAATTAGCCAAATTAATATATTGAGTAAGTAAATAATTATTAGACTTGAAATATTTAACTAGACTTAATTTGGGTTAGGTTTGAATTTAAATAGCAAATTATGGCTTAAAAGTAGGAAAAAGGGTATATTGGAGATTATGGTTGATAAGGAGCCTTAAATTTAGGGATAAGAGGAGTTTTGGGGTGTTTTAGTAATATTTTAAAATAAGAAATTAAATTAGCACGAAAATAAATTAAATTAAGACCTTCTTTTATATGAGATACTTAAAGGAGGAATTAGAAGGAGGGTTAAGATAGGAAGGTTTCCAATTAGGATTAGGAATCCTATTTAGAAGGTCTTCTAAACCTATTGGGACTTCTAATTAAGAGAGCTTATAAAAGGGAAGGCCTAGGGAAGGTTTAGGGTTTGGAAAGTAAGCCAAAATAAGAGGGAAAAGAGAAGAAATTCGTGCTTGGGCTTGGAGAGAAATAAGGGGAAGAAGAGAATGAGAGAAATGAGAGGAAAGAAAAGAAAAGGGAGGTGCTGCAAAGGTCTGACCAGCAGACTTTGAACAGCGATGCCCGGAGATCCAACCGTTGGAATGAGCTGTAATTTGGTGGTTATGATCTTCACTCGAGGTACTTTAATCTGAGCGGTGGAGATTAGATTTGGAGGAGTCTAAGGTGGTGTGAACTAATCCAGAAGTTGGTGGAAATCAGATTTAGAAAGAAAAAGGAGTTGCAGAGATGGCCGACTAGCCAACTTCAAACGACGAGATAGGAAGATCCAACTGTTGGTTTCGCCTGAAATTTTAGGGTTTTGATCTATTCATGGAGGACTTCAAACTGAACGGTGGAGATGTAACGCCCCGGATCCGTGTTGTTCAATAAAGATATAACACGTCTCACGGAGTGTTAGGTAAGGATCTTTAATCATTTATGATCGCTGGATAATCATCTAACTAAAACATATCAGAGTGCACAAACATACTTTATCTAAGAATTAAATATTCAAAACTTAACTAGGATTCAAATGGTACAACCTCAATAGACTTTATTACACCTCAATCATTCAATTTATTCAAGGTTCAAATCAAAATAACCTACAAGTCTAAGGAAGGTAATAGTAGTTTTCCTCCCTATAAGTCTCAGTCGGATCTACCCCAATAGTCGCCTCACCTCGAGTATCTGAAAAACAAACAAAACGACAGAATGAGATATGAATATCTCAGCGAGTAGCATATGCATGTAGAAATAGTTAACCGCAGTTCAAATTATGCATCGATTAACATCCCGTACGATTAAGCAATTAATACAATTTCCAAGTTTTAAAACCAAAACCAATTGATCATTTCTAATCACATTTCAATTCAACACGGCAACACATCGATTGGTCAATGACATGACTATTGTTAAGTTGATAAATTAAACATGCCAAGTAGACACTCCACACCTCTATGTACACAGTTCCGGCCTACTCAGGGTTTCGGAAACTCTGAAATGACGACCTACTCAGGGTTTCGTCATCCAATGCCAGCCTACTTCCCGGGTTTCGACATTGACAACCAGGCCTACTCAGGGTTTCTGGCTGCTCTACACTGGTCATGGCAACACACAAGGCCATGCAATTTCAACAATCAACAATAACATTACATTACTAAGCTTAAGCATGGATCCAGGACAAGCTAAACCAAAACAGTAAATCATCGTATAATCTCAATTCCGACATCAAAATAAAACAATACATGCCACATCATGTATAACTCAACATAGTTCACCACATGTCCCTCTGGACCAGAATGGTACCTCAAGTACTTTCAGTATTTCCCCAAATTCATAACACATGCCCATTGGAAATAAAACTTAGTTACTCACACCAAGAAAATCTTTACAACACATTCAAAATTTGCCAACAAGTAAAACCAGGATTTAATAAATTCTCAACCAAGTACAGTGTTTAAAACAAAGAGGAAACTAAAATAGGAACTCCTAGTGTTAGGTACCCAATACATCACCTACAAATAGCCTAAAATTTGCCTTGGAAGCTTCTAAGAATTTCCAGAATTTCCACTTAATTTTCTCATAGTAATTAAATAGGTAATATTGATTCTAAAGTCCTAAACAAGTGATTGGTTAAGTGCTTGAACCCTCAGATCATCAAAACCCAGCTTGGTTTAGTCAAAAATGCTCTTTGGCAAGATATTGGACCATGCGCTGACCTCCTGCGCCAGGCGTGAGGTCGGTGGATAGGTCATTGGTCAAAAATATATCATGCGCCTACTTAATATCGAGTGAGCGCGAGGTGAGCGTGAGGTGAGCGTGAGGTTCACGCGAAATGCACGCATATAGTTTGAGTTCGCGCGAGCTGAGCGCGAACTAGGCTCAAGCTCGGCGGATGGGAAAAATAGACCTTGCGCCCACTACCTGAAGTCGGTGCCAGTCAGCGCCAACTGGGCGGATAGTAAACTGCGTTTTCGACTTTCTGTTATTTCTAGATCTACAACTCTGGCCGAACTTTTTCGGTCTGTAACAATTTCTTTAGTCTCCTAATATCCCCAGAACACATTCAAACTAGTTTTGAAATTATTCCAACACATTTTTATTTATCATCATTCAGTTCTAAATAAACTCATGCTCGGACGAACTTCTTCTAGAAATCACTCAAAAATCACTCATGCATCAGAATAAACTCACGAATAAACACAAAACCCCAGTTTTAAAACGATGCTACTCACCTCTAGCACGCTTATATCCCAACAACAATACTACTTGAACCCCGGCCGATCACCAATTGTCGAGCCGTCCGTCTGTTCGCTATCGCCGCCCAGATGATCCTCTGATCGCAAGAGGAAAACCCTCTGAATCCTTGATCACGAACACAACAAACCCAGTCGGATCTCTCACTGTTCCCTTCTCTTCCCAACGAAACCCTAGATCGCCAACTGATAGCCGCAATCGCCAATCTTCTTCGGTTACGAGAGCGAGAGTAATACGAGTATTTCCAAAAAACTAAAACCTAATTTAAATTAAGCATTTATACCTTCCATATGTAGATTGCCGCTCGACACCCTTTGAAATTCCCTGATTCCGTGTGTGCTCGCCCACCGAAAACCCTACATATACCCATAGCTAATTAAGTTAATATGTACCCGTAATTTTTTTAAATAAATAAATAAATAATTCTTAACAAAAATCGGGGTTTTACAGGAGATCTGAATTGGAGATGTCTAAAGGGGTGCTATCGAGATCATAAAACGGGCACAGAAGGAGTTTTCGACAAATCTAGGTTCATCAAAAAGGCAAGTAGCAAACCCTTGAAACTGGAGGAACTGCATGTTTTATTGTGATTTTGATGTTTGATTGTATTGGTTTTTAAGTTGGATTTCATTGGAAAAGTTGGATGATTATAAAATTTTGATTTGATGATTTAAATCTCTCTTTAAGAATCAAGAAAAGTGTTGCTCATGGGTGGTTTAATTTAGAAAGAAATCTTAGATAAATTATAATCACCAAGATTTGATTAGGATTGTCTTAGAAGTATTTTAGAATGAAATTTAGATGTTTAGAAACAATTTAAAACCATAGGAATTTCAGAAGTTTCGGAAATTATGAAAAACGCAGAAAAACTGAGTTTTAGGCAGAGCGCCAAAAAGGCCGCTCGAGCGCCTTATCTGTATACCTTAAACCAGAACATGAAAACAAGTCTCTTGATACACCATTCGAGCGCAACCATGGGCGACCTGCCTGTGTATCTAAAATAGAACCTGAAATTATAGCCGCTAGAACAGTCGTTCGAGCGCCTCTTCGAGCAACCCATGTCAAAAAATCCAAATTTTGGGATTTGTGCCCAGATTTAATTTTTAATGATTTTTCTGTAAATCCTAGAGTTGTAACACCTGTAACTAGGTTAATTTGAGATGCAAGAAGTGGCAGAATTAAATTTGAATTAAAGAATAGTAATTTGGGACGATGATTGTGAATATGAAACTTTTTGAGATATTTTAAGTAGAAAGAGATCACAACCTATTTAGTTCTGATTTTGGGTAACCTAACCTATTCTTAAACTTCAATATAGACCTAAGTTACCTTCTGGAAATACTAAATCATAGAGTTAATAAGTTTTGACACCTTAGGTTCTTTAAAGGGTAACTTTGGGTATTCTCTAGCAAATATCTAGAATAAAAACGAACTAGGGGATGACTCTTTGTAAATCATAAAATATTGACTTGGCAAATTATCTAACACTTTCACATGGGCAAATTAAGGGTGATCATATTATTAAATTAATGTTTAGAAAATTAATGAGTGATTTGGGCATGTTTAACTATAATATTGTGTTTTCAAGGCTTGGATTGTGTCTTCTGGATGTGATCCATTTCTTACATTTGATGTTATATCTCTGGACATTTGCATATGGTTTCATTAATGAATTGGCAGAATTATTGAAGACCTCCATGTACCTCGGGAATGCCCCATGTATCTTCCGAAGATATGATTTTGGTTAATTTTCCTCTCTTATGTATCTTGAGATGAGTTGTTTATTTATCTTTATATTATGGTTGAGTGATACTGCTTCCTGTAGTTGAGTTGATACTAGCCTTTACGGCAGATATGTAGTATGCTCTGTTGTAGAGATGTGGTATCCTCTACGTAAAGATGTGGTTTCCTTTACGGTAAAGGTGTATGCCTCCTACAATAGAAGTGTGTCCTCCCACTTTATATTATAGTATTGATTGATATGTTATTAAGTTATTTAGAGTTTGATTGTGAGTTGTGTCTAGCAAGCTTAGTTCTTACATGGATCCATTAGAGTAGCTAGTAAATGAAATTGTTTTCTGGAGTTTCTTATTCTGTGTCATAGGCAATCCATCATCTCGAGGATGGTACCGCTCTTGGATTGGTCGGTCGCTACGTTACCCACTCTTGGATTGGTTGGGCCATGCATGCTAACCCATTTGGAATAGCCAGTCTGTAGGGCGGCTAGTTATTGGTTATTGGTTGTTGGTGGCTTCTTCCGTCGGTGTTAAATAGCCAGATTGCAGGGCAGCTGGTCCATTTGTAATTTAGAAGGTAGCATATTGGCACATGTCTGTAGAGCTCTGTTTACGATTCCATTAGTCATGTGATGTCACAGACGTGGTATGTTGTTTGCTGTGATTTCTCTATATTATCGTTTTTCTTGTTAATGTTGTTGTTGGTTTAACCATACACCTCATGACTTATTTTATATAAACATGGACTGATTTTATACATGCACCTTGCTACTTGTTGAGATTTATTCTCACTCCAGTTTCTTCCATTTTTCAGGTATTCTTGGAGAGGACTATAGCATTGGGCTAGTATGTAAAAGGGGTAGTCAGTTTATGAAAGAGTAGGAGACTACTCTACAGGTCCTCGATCTACAACAATTATGATCTTAACAATACGGAAACATACACACAGAATTTATACGAGGAAACCTGAATCCAGATCCAGGAAAAACCTCGAGTCTATATGAGGCGACTAACCCTTAGAATCTCCACTATTAAATGAAAAGCAATTACAAAGGAAAACACACTTAACCTTTACAATTGAACTCACTTAACAGCAATCCACAGCTCGAATCCACGAACTGTAACACAACTTGAATCCACAAGCTGCAATTCACGATCAATCCAGATCCACAGCTCGAATCCACGAACTGTAACACAACTTGAATCCACAAGCTACAATTCACGATCAATCCAGATCCACAGCTCGAATCCACGAACTGTAACACAACTTGAATCCACAAGCTGCAATTCACGATCAATCCAGATCGTAACAATCACCTCAGAGCTCACTGAGATGATCCAATGCAATAGGAATCCACCTATGCATCCATCAAGCTCGATCACCAATCCAGGAGATCATACGATCATGTGAAGTTCCGAAATGAAGAAGAATCCTCAAACTTCAATTCCAGGAGATCTCTCTCAGATCTCCCCCTCACTCGATCATCGACTCTCTAAAGATGAATTGATTGAATCTCGAACACCTCAAGATCCAAATCGAATTGATCAAAAGAAAAAAGTCATTTCTAAAATATACAGCTCGTCTATTTAAAGAAGAAAAACTCAGATCGCATCGAGCGCTGGTGGCGTCGCCTTGCAAGCGGGAGGGAACGCGGCATGTGCACAACTGATTTTTAGATTCTTCAATCTTGCTCTACGCTACCAGCGGCGTGTCGGCGTCGCCTTATGACGCAGGTGTGCGTTCTTTCCTTTCAAAGCGCTATTTCACTTATGCGCTGCCAGCGGAGTGGTTGCGGCATTGTTCCTTGCAAGTACCTTTACGAAATGTTCTTTATTTAGAAAACCTTACATTTCCTTGAGCTACCAGCGAAGTGGTAGCTGTGTGGCAGCATTACCTTCCTCTTTACTAAATTCACAGAACTTACATTTTGATTCTACACATCTTGAAGATTATTAGAAGATATAATTTGTCAAACATTTGCCATATAAGGAGTGTGAGTTTTCACACTTACAATCTCCCCCTTGGCAAATGCCTGACAACAAACTTAAAACAGTGCTTAATATCAAATTCAGATAATATTGATTTCCATTTAAACATTCAAAACACAATGATAAGGGAGAACTCAGAATTTCATTCATTTCCAAAAAAAAATATACATTGTTCAGAAGATATATATACATTCAACCAAAAATTCTCCCCCTTAAACTAACTTCCAGAAAACACAAAAACAACAAAACAAACAACACTTGTGATCATCAACCAGCAGCCTCATCAACCAGAAAACTCCCCCTTTCTAGGAGGTGGTTTTGGTTCCCAAGTTCTTGAATAATGCCTGTACGCATCTTGGGACCGGGAGTGCAGCCAACACAACTTGTGATCCATCTCCAACTGGGTTCTTCGAATGCTACTCAGAAAATGATCAGCTTCATTTTGCATGCGTTGCTGCACAGCAACATCCCTTTGCACCTCTCCACATGCAAAATCTACATCCTTTGCAAGCTTATCCAGCTTCTCTTGGGTCTCGGATTTGAACATGCTCATCATGAGCATGTGAGCCCTTACTTCAGAATTGAAAGCCTCCTGGGAGGCTTGCATGGAATTCAACTTGTCCATGATTGCCATAGCATCAGAACTGGACAAGGAGGATTGAGAAGAAGAAGGCTCCGAGAAGCCAACCGAAAGGGATTCGCTCTTTTGCTTCTGGTAAGGGTGGAGTCATCAATGGGAGGTTTGGGGTGAAAGGATCAATTCAACAGGATTAGTTAGGATCCCTTGGTGAATGCACAAGTAAGTGATGAAAATCCCAAAGGGAAGAGCAGAAGTCTTGGATTTCAAATTCCGAGACTGAATGATCTGATTGAAGATGATGGAAGGGAGGCAGACGCTGTCTCTGTTCCATAGAGCATGAAGGAGTCTTGCTCGAGAGTGAGAAATCTCAGAATGATGATCTGAGGGAACAAGAGAAGCACAAATGAACAGATTCAAGATCCTGAGAAGATCTTGGAGAGAGCCATGAGGAAGATAGTTTGGCTTATTTTTTATGGAGGTGGGAGCACCCTGAACAATAAGAGAAGAAATTATTGACTCCATGGGAGGATCAAAGTGAGAGGCTAGAAAGTCAAAGGAAGGAGATTCAACAATGGGCAGTTCCAGAAGAGAGGAGATAAGTTCTTTCGAGAAGTCGAAAGAGATGCCCCGGACATAGGCTTTGACGAAGCCTTGATTTGCAAGATGAAGATGGTGGAGGTTCGAATAGAACTCTCGAACCAGGTCTTGATAAGCAAAACCATTGATCAGAGCAAATTTCTTCCATCCATTGTCCGAAAACAAGGAGAAGAGCGGAGTGTCAGAGAAGGAGTCAAGCTTAATGGCCCTTTCCAAGAGGAGTGACTTGTGCTTGAAGAAATCATTATAATCAGACAAACCATTTCCAATGAATGGTTCAGATGAAGGTGATGGGGATGGGGGTCTCACCGGTGGAGAAGAGACAACCGGAGAGGTTCTCACTGGTGGAGAAGATGTAGCAGAAGTGGTTCTCACCGGAGGAGAAGAGGTGGAAGGAGAATCAGTCCTAGGCTTTTTCTTGGGAGGCATGATGAAGATACAGGAGTAAAAAAAAATAGAAGAGAGAGAACAAACAAACAGAAACAAGCAATGCACGACAAAGCCCTAATGGCAGAACAATCTAGCAAACCCTAACTTAAAAGAACGAGAGAAGAACACTGCACCTGGAAGAAGAAAATGAAGAAGCAAGACGAAGACAGTAAAAATTTTTTTTACCTGAACAGTTGACAAGGTAAAGGAAGGGAAGAACGAAGGCAATGAAGCACCATGACGCGAGGAGCGAGGTGAATCGCAGACATAGACAAAAAAACAGAGGTAAAAAGTGAAACAAATTTCCCCTTTTTATAGGCAAATAGAGTGTGCTGCCAGCGTGCATCCAGCGACGCTTAACATGGCAGGTGCCAAAGCACGAAAGAAAGGAGAGTGCTACCAGCACGCTTCTAGCGACGTAGAAGGTGTACATGCACAATCAAGAAAAAATACAATCACAAGGCAAAAATTTATAAAAAGAGTTTGAACTATTCTTCATGAAAAATTCATATATCTAAACACAAAGCTAAGATTTTAACTGAACTAAAAATCATCCAGATAATCAACTTTTATTCAATCCAAGAAGTAATCATCACAAAACTGATTTTGAAGAACCTATCAAGGTTAATTCAGATGTGATACATTTCATATCTATGGCAAAAATTTCCTTCATGGTTTCTCATACTATAAATTTTCTTCAAGATATTGAGCACATATGCATATTAATGAATTAATGCTTGTGTAGAGTGTGAAATACATTTTTGACTTTTACACTTTATACATATGGAAGGCTATTTTAGTGTAATCATACTTGGAAAGTATAGACATACCCCAAACTTCATTTTGGTGGCTTTCGCACATCAGAGATAGGTAGCCTTTTCTGATCTCTTTTTCTTTTCTTTTTGTAGAAGGCATTGACCCTTAAGAAACCCGAGTTTACAGTTCATTCCAAGAATATACCTTCTTTTTCTTTTTCTTTTTGAGAATTACAGTGGCTTTCACTCTGATCTCTATGACAGCCATTTCCAAAACTTTTCTTTTCATAAAGGTGATAGCCTATAGATCCCAAGCTTCAACACACAATAAACTTCAATATACAAAGGTGTTTAAGACAAAATTGATAGTTGATTACAAGACATTTCTATCAATATGCATAGACTCAAGCTTCCTGAATTAAGATTTTAGTATCAAGAACACATAAGTTCATTTTGAACAGACATGTAAATCATTTTACATCTAAATTAACTCAAAACAGAACCTGATTTTCAGTTTTGAGAGCATACTCCTAGGGATTTCCTAAGAGTTTCAAATCTGTTCTGATCTAAAGGTTTAGTGAAAATATCAGCCAACCGTTTTTCAGTAGATATATATTCAATCATAACAGTTTTGTCTTCAATTAACTCTCTTATAAAGTGATGCCTGATGTCTATATGTTTAGTCCTTGAGTGTTGAACAGGATTTTTGGAAATATTTATGGCACTTTGATTGTCATAGAAGAGAATCATTTGATCCTGATCTAAACCATAATCAGATAGCATTTGTTTCATCCAAATTAGTTGAGTACAACTGCTACCTGCAGCAATGTACTCTGCTTCAGCTGTACTCAGTGAAACTGAGTTTTGCTTTTTGCTTAACCAAGAAATGAGGTTATTACCCATATAAAAGCAACCACCAGAGGTGCTTTTTCTATCATCCATACACCCAGCCCAATCAGCATCAGTATATCCAGTAAGATATGGGTTTGTTTCTTTGGAGAACCAAATTCCCAGATCAACAGTTCCATTTACATACTTTATAATCCTTTTCACAGCATTTAGATGAGATTCTTTAGGATTAGCCTGATATCTTGCACAAACTCCAACACTAAAACTTATATCAGGTCTAGTTACTGTTAAGTACAAAAGACTTCCAATCATCCCTCTGTACAAGGTAGGATCTATATCCTTCCCAGATTCATCTTTTCCAAGCTTTAAGCTAGTACTCATAGGAGTCCTAGCATGTTTTGCATGAATTAAACTGAATCTCTTGACTAGATTTCTTGCATATTTTGCTTGAGAGAAAAAAATCCCTTGTTGAGATTAATAAATCTGAAGTCCTAAGAAAACATTCAGTTCACCCATCATACTCATCTCAAATTCACTCTTCATTAAGTCTCCAAAGGAATGAGCATGAGTTTCAGAAGTAGATCCAAACACTATATCATCAACATAGATTTGAACAATCAAAATATGCTTGGACTCTTTGAATAAAGAGAGTTTTATCCACATTTCCTCTCATAAATCCAGATTCAAGTAAGAAGGAGGTGAGTCTCTCATACCAAGCTCTAGGAGCTTGTTTGAGTCCATACAAGGCCTTGTTCAGTTTATAAACATGTTTAGGATAATTTGAGTCCTCAAATCCTTTAGGTTGCTCTACATAAACCTCTTCATTCAGATATCCATTCAAGAATGCACTCTTAACATCCATTTGAAACAATTTAAACTTCAAATAGCATGCAATAGACAAAAGCAATCTGATTGACTCTAACCTAGCTACAGGAGCAAAGGTTTCATCAAAATCTATTCCTTCTACTTGGGTGTATCCCTGAGCAACAAGCCTAGCTTTATTTCTGGTTACAACCCCATTCTCATCAGATTTGTTCTTAAAAATCCATTTGGTACCTATCACATTTAGATTAGAGGGTCTTTCAACAAATTCCCATACATTATTTCTAGTAAATTGGTTTAGTTCTTCATGCATAGCATTTAACCAAGAGTCATCCAACAAGGCATCTTTATAAGATTTTGGCTCAAATTGAGATAAATAAGAAGAAAAGCTTACCTCATTATGTAATTGATGTCTTGTTCTTACCCCATCTGAAATATTTCCAATAACTTGCTCAGTTGGGTGGTCTTTGAGAGTTTTTGTCAGAGGAACAACTTCATTGCTTGAGGAAGCATCTCTGATTTCATCCTCTTCATCTACAACCTGCAAAAATTCACAGTCAATTCCTTCATCATCTATTAACACATTAATAGACTCCATTACAACAGATTTTTGCAAGTTAAAAACTTTGTATGCTCTACTTGAAGAGGAATATCCTAAAAAAATTCCTTCATCACTTCTAGAATCAAATTTTCCTAGATTTTCTCTGTCCCTTAGGATATAACATTTACTTCCAAAAACTCTAAAATATATCAAGTTTGGCTGTTTTCCTTTCCAAATTTCATAAGGAGTTTGTTTCCACCCAGATCTGACATATACTCTGTTACTTATATAACAGACAGTATTTATTGCTTCAGCCCAGAATTTTGTTGACACTTTCTTGGCTATCATCATGGTTCTAGCCATTTCTTGCAAAACTCTATTCTTCCTTTCCACAACTCCATTTTGTTGTGGGGTCTTAGGAGCAGAAAATTCATGTTTAATTCCTTGTTCTTCACAAAACTTGGAAAACATCTGATTTTCAAATTCTGTCCCATGATCAGATCTTATTCTAACAATCCTCCCTATTTGCAAGTTCTTTTCAACTTGAATTTGACAGCACAATTTTTTAAAGCAATCAAAAAATTCATATTTTTCTCTTAGAAAATTTACCTAGGTGTATCTACTGTAGTCATCTACAGCAACAAAGATATACCTCTTTCCTCCAAGACTTTCAGTCTTTGTAGGTCCCATCAAGTCCATATGAATCAGTTCTAATGGTCTAGAGGTTCCTACAATGTTGGTTTTCTTGTGTGTGGCTTTGATTTGCTTTCCTTGATTGCAAGGACCACACATTCCTTTCTTTTTATTGTTCCCAAACTTGGGAATTCCTCTAACCAATTCAGACTTAGAGATTTTTGACAAATCTCTATAGTTAATGTGACCAAGTCTTCTATGCCACAAATCAATTTCATTGCATATAGAGGATTTTAAAGAGCTTTCATTGTTTCCAATGATTCCATAACAATTGTCACTTGTTCTTACACCTATAAGAACTGTTCTACCAGAATTATCCAAAATTTTACATTCTTTTCTGGTAATGTTGACAAACAATCTTGAATCACATAACTGGCGAATACTAATTAAGTTTGCCTTCAAACCAGATACAAATAACACATTCTTTAGACAAACTCCATTAGGACCAGTTACTGTTCCTTTACCTTTGACTTGAGAAGTGCTTCCATCACCAAATGTTACACTTCCACCAAAATATTCTTCAAATGTACTAAACATAGACTTATGTCCACACATATGTCTTGAACAACCACTATCCAAGTACCACATGTTGACATCATGAACTTTCAAAGCTATATGAACCACATTTGCAACTAAGAAGTCTTTTCTAACCCAAATCTGTTTTTCTTGTGTTTTCTGAGAAGTACCTTCATCAACAACTTGAGATTTTGAAGGAAGTTTCTTTGACAGATTTGTAACTTCCTTATTTAATGATTCAGTCAATTTTAACAAGGAATCAAATCTGTTATGTAAATCCAAGGACTGACTTTGATTTACTTTCCTCTTACTTTCAAAATATCCCTTGGGAAAACCATGCAAAACATGACAATTTGGTCTTATATGACCTCTTTTATTACAATGATGGCACACAGGTATGAACCTATATTCAGAAGAATCAAAATTTCCAGATTTGACAGTATTTCTAAACTGTACAGATTTAGATTTTTCAGATTTTGAAGATTTACCTGTTGAGCTTACTTCTCCAGCAGAAATTTTCTGTGAAAATTCCTTATTTTGATTACTTACATCAAGCTTTTCAATCATTCTCTTTTCAGCAGAATTTGAGCTTTCAGTAACTTCCTTTGAAGTTGATTCCTTTTCTGATCCATTTTGTGTCTTTTACTTTAAGCTTGCTTGTATTATTATTATTTATTTTTTTTAGAATTTGATGGCCAAGGGTTGGGTTAGGATGTAGACCGAATGGAGAAAGGAGGAAGGAATAGTGGAGGAGGAGCTGCTGTTGGTGAGGAGGTGCTTTCAGCGCTGTTCAGTGCCTCAAGGGAGCTCACACACCTGCTCTACTCTATTTACAAAAGTGTGAAATCAAAAATTACAAAAGGGGCCATCTTGCCCGATGATATCTTCATTTATGCTCATTATTCTTCATGTCCTGTCATTCCTTCTTCTGCAGCGCTTTCTGGTTGGCTCTCCCTTTTGTAGAGGCTTCCTAGCTTGGAGTGACTATTGCTGGGGATTGGGAAGGAATCTTTTCCTTTTTCCCTCTTCTTTCGGGTCAAGCCTTGTTTCTGACAAGCGTGGGAGTTCCTTGGGGAAGGATGCTCCGCTGGGGATAAGTGGGGATTCCTCACGCTGTCATTATTTCTTTGTAAAGCCTTTTTCCTTCCACTTGGGCGCGAGTTCTTCATGCTTGTCTGCGCTTTTGTTGAGCGCGAGAGACTCCACCAGGGATTGGTGCGAGCTTGTTTGTCTTCTTTCCGCTCTTCTTCGCAAAGCCGGCCTCTTCAGACTGGGCGAGGCTTGAGAAGTCTACATCACCAGGTATCACTCTCTTATTGCTTGACAGGGCTTTACTGGGGATGTAAGGGTGTCGTCCCTTGTTTGCTGAAGGCCTTCCACTGGGGATTTTGGAGGGTATTATTCTCCGTTTACTGAAGGAATTCCACTGGGGATTTTGGAGAAGACGTTTGTTATCCCACTTTCGCTGTACCTGTGAAGGTGGGAAAAGATAGCATGTTAGCCATGGAATAGCTGGGGAGTGCAAAACTCTTTTCTTATTCTCTTCTGGCTTTGAGCCTTTTGCCCATTGCAGCTGGAGACGGCCACTGCCAAGGTTAAGGGATTATCAACTCCGGTTAGTAGCCCAATGTAGAGCTCAAAACAGATAAGTAGAACAATTATAGAGAAAACAGGTGTGTCAGTGTGTGCCTGTGTTTGCAATATCAAAGAAATTTTCCAAGGTCAGACGGGACTTGGAGCGCTTGGTATTTTCCGTAGCATTGTCATCACAGGCCACTGTGAAGTCTTTAACTCAGGCGCAACCTGCCGGTCTGAATCACTCAGATCTGTGTATCCTCCTCATTTTACTATCTGCCACTGTCACTACTCTCTTTTGTATCTTGCTCTGCTCAATCCAGATGTGACCAGTTTTCTCTCTCTCTTTCTCTTTTTTTTTGGGTGACTAACCACACAACGCCCTTTTTTCGGGTTTTCACTGTGTTTACCCTTTCTAGGAGACCCTGAATTCTATCATTGCTGACGAATGCTGACTTAACTGTTTGCCCTGATCATTCCTTTCGGGATCCGAGAGGTCTTAGAGATAGGACGAAACGTAGGCTGGGTCTTGTTTATGAAAGAAAGGATAGATGGCTCAAAACAGCTTAATTATTTGGCTTTGCAAAGTGTGCTACTTTTATTGTTGGTGGGACTTACGTCCTGGCTTATTTGTATCTCTATATTTTTGGCGGGGCAAACATTTCCCCATTTTCTTTGTTTCTTTTTTCTTTCTTTTTCTATTGCATTTTCTTTTCTTTTTGCGGTTTTTCTGGGCAAGAATGCTCAGTTTCTTTTTGCTTTGCCAGGAAGGCCCTGTTTGGTGTGTAAAACACTTGCAATGGGTTGAAAGAATTTTAAGGCTCAAAATTGTCTAACTAGGGGAGAATTTAAGGTATTTGGAAGGATTTACAGTCTAAAGGAGAGCCAAAGATGGCCTCTCTTCATTTCCCAATTAGAATGATCTTAGGCGTAGTACAGTTTGACAGAGTCCGCATTTATCGGCTCAGGAAAAATCGCTCCGTCCATTTCTTGTAGGATGAGTGCTCCTCTGGACAGAACCTTGTGGACTACGAATGGCCCTTCGTAGTTCGGCTTGAATTTCCCTCTGTTGTCCTCTTGATGAGGAAAGATTCTCTTCAGTACCAGGTCTCCCACCTTGAATTGTAGTGGCTTCACTTTCTTGTTGTAGGCTCGCGCCACTCTCTATTGATAGAGTTGGCCATGGTACAAAGCCTTAATTCTTTTCTTATCTAATAATTGCAACTGGTCAAGTCTGGACTCTTCCCATTCGACATCACTGATCTCAGCTTCCTTCAGAATCCTGGCCGACGGAATCTGTACTTCCACGGGGAGGACTGTGTTAGCACCTGATTTTTGCACCCCAAAAAATGAAGAAAATGAAAATTTCAATTAAAAAGTCAAACCTTGAGGGGGCCAAAAAATTTACTTTTGATTCAAGTGAATTTGGCCATCAAACTTCATCTCATTGAAAAGAGCATTTCGACACGGTTCTAACGCAACTGAGTTTGCTGGAATCGGAGTCCAGATGAGAAAATTATGAGTTGGTCAAACTCTTGGGGAGCGAAAAGTTGACTTTTTACTTGACCCCAATTCAGCTGCCAAACTTGATCCCAAAGGATAGGTGGTTCCGAGCCGGTTCCAACGACACTAAGTTTGCTGAAATCGGACACCGGATGAAGAAGTTATGAGCAGTTGAAGTTTTAGAAAAAACTGCCCATGTGGCAAAAAGGCAGCAAAAATGGACGAAACCAATAAAATAAATAATATAAAGGTGTTTAATAATATTTTAATAAAGAGAATCTCGCTTTTTAATAAAATAATCAGAAAAATCGAATAAAAACCTTGCAAAAAACCAAATTGAATAAAGGTTTGAAATCCAAACATTTTAAAAACGTGTTGGACGGTATTTCAATTACGGGCAGGGCATGCCCGTATTTGAAATACGGGCAAGCTTCTGGAAGAAGACACGCGTCGCTGTACGGCGGGACACGCGTCCCGTACGGCCGATTTTGCGAGATTTGGAAATGTGCGTTTTTCGCCCGTATTTGAATTACGGGCAAGGCACGCCCGTACTTGAAGTACGGGCAAGGCATGCCCGTACTTCAAATACGGGCACGAAAATTTTGCCTATAAATAGAGAGGCCACCCCCCTCATTTGAACAAGCCATGTCTTAAGGCCTCCTTCCTCTCCCTCTCCTGCTAGCCACGTCCAAGCTCTGCCCAATTGCCGCCACCCCTAAACCCAAACCTTTTTTGTTCCCAAAACACCCCTGTCTCACCAAAACCATGTCTAAACTCTTCTTTTTCATCCTTTGAACATCAAGAACCCACCAAACCTCTGCCAAAACCATTCTAAGAAATCCCGGAGGACGCGGAAGCGCTGCCCAATTTACTCGGAGGAACCATAACCAGCAAATAATCCTACTGTAAGTATGTTAAGCTTTATAATATAACATTATCAATTTCAATATCTCTTCCGGGTTCTTTTCTATATTTTCTTCTTGCTACCACTAATCCAATTGATGTTTTTGAAAGTCATGAGAGGCTAATTTCAGGGAGATGATCATCATAAAGAAAAAGGGGAAAGAAAGTGTCTAAAGGACACTTTAATCAACTAATTTAATGATCTTCTTTGTTCTATGTAAGATTGGGACATGATTTCCTTGAGTTTACTCAATCCCCTGTAAATTACCCCTTTCCCATTCCTAAGATTGATGGTGAATAACCGAGAGAAGATCTTGCTTGCTCAAAGAACAAAAAGAAGTAAAAGATGGTCATTTGGACCAAAAGAAGAAGATGCAGCATATTGAAGGAGCTGGAACCATCTTAGATGTTGTAGAAAGCTCCAAAGAGGCCACGGAACTGATCCCAAGCAAAGTCGGCAGCAAAAATGCAAAATTAGCTACGCCCGTAAACTCAAAGCGGTCCGGACAGGCCCGTGTTTGTTTCACGGGCGAGCCAAACCGGATTTCATTCAAGGGCAAGGGTAGCCCGTATAACAAACACGGGCCAGTGTAAATATAACTTAAAAAATATAATTTTAGGCCCAGTTGGACCCACTCCGACTCGAATCGGCTTGACCCGACCCTATAAGGCTATTTGGGCTATTTATAGTCCATTAGTAGACCATGGGCCTAGATGGGCCCACCAAGGCACCTTGGGCTCACTTGAGTGGCCCACCTTTGACCTGCCCATACTGGGCCCGTTTTAACAAACGAGCTCCAGGCCACTTGATCTTTGACTCATGGGCCCATTCCAAGCCCATTAAGCCCAAATAAGTTGTAAATAAATAAAATAACCAAATGGGTTACCCAATAACCCAACTGGGCCCCAGGCCCAATCATGGCAACCCACGGGTCTTCCAACAGGATCCGAGTCCGACCCATTTCACTTAGATAAATAAAAAAGATAAAATCAAAATAAAAAGGGGCCCAAACCATCAGAGGGTCCCGCCAGACCAAATAAAGCAGCATGCTGGTCTAGGAAGGGTGAACTTGACTCAAAAACCAGGGAGACCTGAGGGACCCGTCAAACCGACGGGGCGGGCGGGGGTGTCTTAGGGCTTCCCCGGACGTAACCGAGGACTTAGCTAGAACTCTGAAAAGCCGCAGACCAGACTTAGACCCGGATAGGGCAAACACCGTGTCTGCCTGCACCTCTCAGGCAGTGGCGACTCCGAAAGTCCCGAGGCACGCACGAACCAACGTGCGCCCCGTGTGCGATCTAGGTCAGATTTAGGTGCGCACAGACTACTTCCATTCCGTATACCAAGAAGAAAGGAGTTGCCCCGGTTGATGTTGTAATCGACGTCCGGTAGGCGTGTAGTGCATAGGGCAGCTTCTCATGCCAGTCTCTGTAAGTGACTACCATTTTCTCGAGTATCTTCTTCAGATTGTTGTTAGCAGCCTCTACTGCTCCATTCATCTTGGGCCAGTATGCCATGGAGTTTAGATGTCTGATATTCAAATCTTCACACATCCTTTCCATGTCCTTATTATTCAGATTCTTTGCATTGTCAGTGATGATCGCTTCTGGAACTCCGTAGCGACAAACTATATTGTTTCTGATAAACTTGAGCACATGAGATTTCTTTACATCCACGAAGGACATGGCCTCTACCCACTGGGTAAAATAGTCAATTGCCACTAAGATGAACCGATGCCCGTTCGAAGCCGTTGGATGAACCTGGCCTATCATGTCGATTCCCCAGATGGCAAATGACCAAGGTGATGTCATGGAGTACAGCGCATTCGGCGGTGCATGGATGTTATCTGCATAAATCTGGCACAACTGGCATTTTCTGACATGAGCGTAGTAGTCTGCTTCCATGGTCATCCAATAATAGCCCATCCTTAGAATCTTCCTTGCTAGCATATGCCCATTCATATGTGCGCCGCACAACCCTCCATGGACTTCCTCAATCAACTTCTGCGCCTCGGCTTCTCTGACACATAGCAGTAGGGAATCGTTGTATGACTTCTTGTACAATCTGGCCCCACTATAGAAGTATTGCCCTGCCAGCCTTTGGATAGTTCACTTCTCTGCAGCTGAGTCACCTTCTGGCAGAATTCTATTCCTTATGTACCTTTCGATGTCCGCGTACCAAGGCTCTTCTTCGGGTGTGCTTTTCTCTATACTGAAGCAGTAAACGGGGGTAGCGCCGAATTTCTATCTCCAATGGTTGCACCCAAGCATCATCCGTGATGGTGGCCATTGATGCCAGCGTAGCCAATGCATCTGCAAACCGGTTCTCGTCTCGTGGCATGTAGTAAAATGTTACGCTTTCAAATTCCTCTTCTAATTCCTTGACCAGCTCTTGGTATGACACTAACTTCACATCTATGGTCTTCCAGTCTCCCATCACTTTCAACTCTTGTATACGCATCTCAATTGCCGCTCGTAGGCCTAACACACACGCTTCATATTCGGCCATGTTGCTAGTGCAATCAAACAGAAGTTTCGCTGCTATCGGGTGATGAACACCGTCTGGAGAGATTAGCACTGCTCCGATCCCTTTTCCATTTAGATTCACTGCCCCGTCAAAGAACATTTGCCACTTGGTTTCTTCTACCTCTTCTGTGGACTCGGTGCACATCACATCTTCGTCCGGGAAGTGAGTCAGAAGTGGTTGGTAGTCAGGTAGTGGATGCTTTGCCAAGTGATCTGCCACGGCTTGTCCTTTTATCGCTTTTCTAGTCATGTAGATGATGTCGTATTCGGACAAAAGGACTTGCCATCTGGCCACCCTACCAGTGGAAATCGGTTTCTCAAAGATGTACTTCAACGGATCCAGATTGGAGATCAGCAAGACTGTGTGACTGAGCAAATAATGCCAGAGCTTCTGAGCTGCCCAGACCAAGGCGCAACATGTCTTTTCAAGCACTGTGTATCTTACTTCAATGCTGGTAAATTTTTTGCTCAAGTAGTAGATTGCTAGTTCTTTTCTTCATTTTTCATCGTGTTGCCCTAACACACACCCTACAGCCGTCTCGGAGACTGTCAGATACATAATCAAGGGCCGCCCCGGGACGGGCGGGACCAATGTCGGTGGACTCATCAGATGGGCCTTGATCTTATCAAACGCTACTTGACAGTCGTCATTCCAAACCATAGGGTTGTCCTTTTTTAGCAGCTTGAATATAGGCTCACACACAGGAGTCATCTGCGCAATGAACCTACTGATATACTGCAATCTGCCCAGGAACCCTCTCACTTCCCTTTCTGTAGATGGAGGAGGCATATCCAAAATTGCCTTTGCCTTGGCGGGGTCGACCTCAATGCCTCGCTTGCCCACTATGAAGCCGAGCAGTTTCCCTGAAGTAACTCCAAACACGCACTTGTTTGGGTTGAGCCGGAGCTTGTGCTCTCTGAGTCTGTTGAACATCTTTCCAAGGTTTACCAAGTGATCTTCTTCTTCCTTAGACTTCGCTATCATGTCATCCACATACACTTCCATCTCCTTGTGTATCATGTCATGGAACAACAGAGTCATTGCACGCTGATATGTAGTGCCCGCATTCTTCAGTCCGAACGGCATCACACGGTAGCAGTAAGTGCCCCAGTGCGTGATAAAGGAAGTTTTTTCCATATCCTCAGGTGCCATCCTTATCTGGTTGTAACCAGAGAAGCCGTCCATGAAAGAGAACATCGAATGCGTTGCAGTATTGTCAACCAGTACATCAATGTGCGGCAATGGGAAGTCATCCTTCGGACTTGCTCTATTCAGGTCTCTGTAGTCAACACACATCCTGACTTTCCCGTCTTTCTTGGGAACTGGCACAATGTTGGCTAGCCAGTCCGGATAGTGAGTTACTTGCAAGAATCCAGCATCCAACTGCTTGGTGACCTCTTCTTTGATCTTCAGGGCCCATTCCGGCTTCGTGCGCCTGAGCTTCTGTTTCACAGGTACGGCCTCAGACTTTGTTGGTAACCGATGCACAACCAAATCCGTGTCTAACCCGGGCATATCCTCGTATGACCATGCAAACACGTCAGAATAAGATTTAAGAAAATCAATCATCTGCTTTCTCGATAATGGTGACAGCTTTTTACCAATTTGGAGGATCCTTGGTTGTGCTATTTCACCTATGTCAATTGACTCTGTTTCCTCAATGTTAGCGTGGAGACCCTTTTCATGACTTTCCAATGCAAGTTGGATTTCAAGCGGAGTCTCCCATGATTCATCGTCGTCCTCATGCTTGAAAGGCTCACAGGGGATGATGTCTGAATCTTCTTGCTGCGATGGGCAAGTGCCCCAATCTGATTTGTCGAGTTCTTGCTCATTTTCAGGATTGGACACTGGCTCATGCATTTCATTTATTATTGCCATCTGCACTGGCCTTTCAATTTCTTTTTGTTCTTTTTGTTCAATTATGGCAATCCTATTACCTATCCCGTGCCCCAGATCTTCCAGGTGTGCGTCGGGATTGACACTAAGATTGCGATGTTCAAGTTGCTTACTTTTGTTATTTTCATTTTCAAACAGATGCAAGTAGTAGGAAGCATTCAGATATCCATTAAAAATTTCAGCAGTAGCTACAACAGAAATTTCAAAGGTGATAGAAACCCCCTTTGGGATAGCAGCTTTGCTGGTAGCAAAAGGTGTGGCGCTCCAGTTCTTCAGCGATGCCTCGGCTTCCTTGTTGATAGCAATCGTCTTCTGTGGCTCTCCCGCTAGCACCATGTTGGCGCTCTCGTCAGAAGAGATGTAGATAGGATCCTGTGCTGCGCCTCCTACCGGCTTGTTTTGGCTTCTCTCTTATCGGTGGCCAGACTCTGACGATACCCTTACCCATGATCCACTGAGGGCGATTGCCATTGGTATCTCATCCTCGAGTGGCGCATATGCGATGGTGACTTCGTTGGCCGGGTCAACTCTGGGGGGTGCAAATGCTATGGGTATCCCGGTTGGTATCCCAGACACAGTGGAAGAGTAAGCTGGTGGCGCCCATTTGCCGTAGGCTGCATGGTACACTTCTTCCGGTACTGGCCCTAGCACTTGGGGCATGCTACGGAACATGCGGTTCAAACCATCACGAGTTCTGGGGTGTGGGATATATAGAGGTGGAGGAGGCGACCTTGGCCTGTGGGTTGGCACTCCTGAGCTGTCTCGCCCTTCTATCATTCAGACATACATGATAGGGCCTTCTTCCTTGGATTCCTCAATGGGAGCAGGTGGCGGCACTTCTATGGTAGTCGCAGAGTTGACTGGGATCCCGTCGGGGATGAACTGTTCATCTGGTGGGGCGAAGGCCATGGTGACCTCGTCAACCGAGTCCAAGGCGACCAGTGCTGGCAGGCCATCTGGTGACCCCTCGGGAGCCAATGGGTCTACTTCCACTATATCTCCAATCATTTCCATAGGTGGTGGCTCTTCCCAGAGCATCTGAGCCAGTTCTTGCAGGTAGTCTTCTTCCATGACAGGGGTATCCAGAAACTCATCTCCCCACCCTTGGGGGACTATGTTCTCGATAGCTTGCGCCGCTTCATGCTCCATGTTAGTGAAGCGGTGGTATAAGTTCTCGTGCACGCACATGGGCCAGTGGGGGTCTCTTCCGTCAATTATGGCTCTCTTCCTCTCAGCACGGTTCCCAAGGAGTCGGGAGTAGTCTTCCGGCTGCGATCTGAACCCCAATCCAAACCCAGTGGTCTGCTCATAAGGTTCGATGGCTGCCTTAATTCCTTGCTTATACCTGCCCAGTCCATCACCGGCTCTGAGGCCCCAATCTGCGCGGTCAGCAGCGCTCAACATACTCTTTCTTTTCCTCCTCGAGAGTCGTTGCCCCCTTTCAGATTCGGGGATATGATTCACTTGCACCATCTCCACAGCTTGGAAATTGAGTGTGGTGGGCAACTCATAATCCACATAGGGTACTCTGACCCTTTCGAATTCTCGGTGATCCTCCGTATGTACTATTATGAGTTCGTTGCTTGATATGAACCGGACCATCCTGTGCAGCGTGGAAGACACTGCTCCTGCTTGATGCAGCCAGGGCCTCCCGATTAACAGGTTGAATGAGGTGTTGATATCCATGAGTTCAAACTCCATGGTAAAGGGTCTATCTGCAATCATGATCACCAAAGTGACCTCTCCCAATGAGTCTCTTCGGGCGTTGTCAAAGCCTCTGACATTATGAACGCTTGGCCTGATCATCGAAGGATTTAGCTGCAAGCTATGGAATGTCCTCATTGGACATATATTCAGCGCCGATCCATTGTCAATCATGGCCCGCTTTACAATGAGATCTACACATTTCACAGTTATATAGAGTGGCTCAGTATGGTCGCAACCCTCAGGTGGTAGATCTACTGCAGAAAAGGAGGCGGCCTGGGGTGCCATGATCACTGACACCATTGCCCCTAGCTGCTCGGGATCAATGCTTGCTGGTACGTGTGCGTCCCCCAGGACCCTCATTAACACTGCCCTGTGCTTTTCCGAATCAATCAGAAGTCGCATTATGGAGATTTGGGCAGGCACCTTGTTTAGCTGCTGGAGGATGTCGTACTCTAGAGTGAAAACACTGTGGTGCAACTCTATGATCTCCTCTTCGGTGGCCCTTCCCTTTCTCTTGAGGATCTGTGGTAATTCAGTAACCACATCCTTCCCTTTTTCTTTCCTCTTTGCTTTTGCCTCTGCTCCCTCCTCTGGTGCGGGTAGGGGATCGGTGTTTACGTATCGACCGGATCGGGTGATACGGTCGATTTCTGCTTTAGTGGTGGTGGTGTTGGCTTGATGATAGGAAGATTGGGTGGGGTAAGGTGGGGGTACGGCCTTGTACGAAGGTGGTTCCAGGTTGAGCTTGGAGAGGTTCAGGGTAGGTGGCTCAAATGAAAGGGAGAAGGGGTCTTGTGGAGGCGAGTCCATGATGTCGTGGATGTTGAGGGTTAAAGGGCTAGGGTGAGAGATGGGGGTAGGGTAAAAGAATCCCTGGTCTTCAGATGGGTGGAAGTGCACCAGAGGGAAACCCATATGGGAGTCACCGCCATCTCCTTCGACGATGTTCACTGTCCTGCTTTCTTCTGCTGATGTGTCTTCTGAGTCCGTATTAGCGGACTCGTCCGAGCTCTCATACGGATCAGGCAGGTTTGCGCGTTCAGGAGTGGATGGTGGTTCCTCCTCTTCTGGGGTGTGAGGGGGGCCAAACCACTCAGATGTGCCGTGGGAGAGGGATTCTGAACTCGGTTCAGCTGATAGGGGATCGGTGAGGGACTGAAGGTCCGGTTCTGATGTTGCAGACATATACTCAGGCGGCCATCCAGTAGACATCTACGGAGGTATCCTTGAACTGCCCACTGATGCGTCTGTGTCCTGTGGCTCATCTCGGAACCAGGGTCCTTCAGAACTACCCACTCCTTCTCTGCGTGGAGGGGATGGGGAGTCGCTGATCCATCCGCACTGTACTGGGTTCCATGGCCCCGTGACTTCCTCGCTGCTCTGCGGTTCGTCCTCGATCATACGTATGTAGCCGTTTGCACTTTCCTTAACTGTAATTGCCGTTGAGTGGGTTTCCGCTCGAAGCTGTACCTTCACTATTTGCCCTGGTCAGCCAATAAGTACAGAAGGATCGAGCTGCCCGGTGCCCTGATCACTGCTCACTTGATTTGCCGTCCTACTAGTGGAGGCCTTTGAGTGATCTGGGAGAGGATTGGTAGTCACGCCGGCTGCTGGAGTCTGGGCAAGTGGTGTCGGGGGATCGACAGTGATGCGTTTACTGTCAATCAGGTCCTGGATATCGTGCCTCAGATCCCAGCACCGATTGGTGTGGTGCCCTGGAGCGCCAGAGTGGTACTCGCACCGCTCTGCTGCGTTATAGCTTCTAGCGTTGACCAGGCGGGGATTCGGGGGTTTGACTTGCACGTACCCCTTCTTCAACAAAGTTGGCAGTAACTCTGCTGGTGCATAGGATAGGGAGTGAAAACCCGCTTCAACCTAGCTTCGAATTCTTCTTTTGTTTTTCTTACCCCTTGGTATGTTGTCTGCCCGGTTCCTTGGGGTGCCACTGCCTCTGGTCTTTGGGAGAAGTGGTTGGGTTGTGCGGGGTATACATAGTTCACCGCCTGCTGCTCTGACCTCCTAGGCTCTGGCCCTTGGTTTCTGCTAGCTTGCCCGGACACTGGCCTCCTTGGTGCAGCACTCTGCCCACTGCCATCTATCTTTCCGGCCCTCACTGCGTCTTCAATCCAATCCGCAGTCAAAATTAGGTCGTTGAAATTTGATGTACTTTGCCCCAGTAGCAAAGTGAAGAACGGCTATCCTAATGACGCGATAAACAGAGATGTCATCTCCTGTTCTAATAGTGGCGGCTGTACCAGTGTCGCCAACTCCTTCCAGCGTTTGGCATATTCTCTCACCGACTCTTGGCTCTTCTTGGTCAACCTCTGTAGTTCTGCCCTAGTCTGTACAATCTGACTATCTAGGCGGTACTGCTGGATGAAGACTGCTGCTAGGTCATTCCAGGTCTTTGTCTTAGCCTTGTCCAGACTCAAGAACCAAGAGTAAGCGGCCCTTGTTAATGACTTCTGGAAGAATTGCACCATGATTCGCTTTTCCTTGGCATACTGGCACATGTCGCCTGCGTACGACCTTAAATGGTTCAATGGGAACCTGGTGCCGTCAAATTGGTGCAACTCAGGGCATTTGAACTTAGCCGGGAGTTGGATGTCTGAAAAGAAACAGAGGCTTTCTAGGGTAGCCTCACTTTGCACCGTGCTAGGTTGGAGCTGTTTGAGCTGCTCCTTCAAGGCGGCCATTTCTGTTCTGTTCTCCTCCCTCACTGCTATCAGTTTCTCCTCAAACTGCACCTCCTGGGTTCTGTACCAGTCCTCATCACCTTGCCCCAGATGGATAGGTAGAAGCTGATCTTGTTGTGCAACGTGGAACGGTGCTGCCGGTGGTGGCGGTGCCAGGGGAGGGGGGTTTGCCGGACGTGGCGGTGGCGCCCCTTCCGCTTGTGGCGGGAATTGTGGCTGCGGCTGCTGGGCCACTGGTACCACTGGCGGGGCCTGCCTCAATTCTCTCAGCTCTATCATCAGCTCCTGAATGATGGAACTCATACTGTCCATCCTTTGCTGCATCTCATTGACCACTTGGGTATGACTGGACTCTGCCGGATGCTGCCCTGGCGGTGTCTGTTCTCCTTGCTGTTCCATATCGAGCATTCTCCTCGATCTTAACAGTTACGGACTTTTGAAAGCAATTTTTGGTACCTGATGGAACAATTAGCAGGCCTTAGTGCATTTTTACACAAATTGTTTACACAACTTTATCTGATTGAATTTATTCATTTATTTATTATTATTTTTTGTTTTCTGATATGATTTGACTAACTGATCTATTTTAGCTACCCGTAGGTAACAAGGGAAGAGAACCTTTAATGAATTTGAAGACTGATCTATTTTAGCTACCCGTAGGTAACAAGGGAAGAGAACCTTAGTGAATTTGGAAGACTGATTTTTTGATTGGATTTGGACTAACTGATCTATTTTAGCTACCCTAGGGCAACAAGGGAAGAGAACCTGGTTTTGAATCAACTGATCTATTTTGGCTACCCGCAGGTAACCGAGAGAGAGAACCCTAATGAATCTTGAAGACTGATCTATTTTGGCTGTCTTGAGATGACCGGGGAAGAGAACCCTAGTAACCGAATCTATTTTAGCTACCCGTAGGTAACTGGGAGAGAGAACCCTGTTTTTTCTGAAAGCTGATCTATTTTAGTCACTCGAAAGTGACTGGGAAAGAGAACCCTAATGACCGAATCTATTTTAGCTACTTGCCGGTAATTGGGAGAGAGAACCTTGATGAATTTGGAAGACTGATCTATTTTGGCTGCCCTAAGACGACCGGGGAAGAGAACCCTAGAGACCGAATCTATTTTAGCCACCCGTAGGTAACTGGGAGAGAGAACCCTAATGAATTTGGAAAACTGATCTGCTTTGGCTGTCCTAAGACAACCGAGGAAGAGAACCCTAGTGACCGAATCTATTTTAGCCACCTGTAGGTAACTGGGACAGAGAACCATGTTTTTTTTTCTGAAAGCTAATCTATTTTAGTCGCTTGGAAGCGACTGGGAAAGAGAACCCTATTTTTTTTGAAAGCTGATCTATTTTAGTCGCTCTGAAGCAACTGGGAAAGAGAACCCTTTTTTTTTTTGAAAGATGATCTATTTTAGTCGCTCGGAAGCCACTGGGAAAGAGAACCCTATTTTTTTTTGAAAGATGATCTATTTTAGTCACTCGGAAGCGACTGGGAAAGAGAACCCTATTTTTTTTTAAAGATGATCTATTTTAGTCGCTCGGAAGCGACTGGGAAAGAGAACCCGATTCAACTGGTCTATTTTAGTTGCTCTTGAGCATCTGGGGAAGAGAACCCTAAATCACTTATCTATTTTAGCCATTTGGCAAGGGAAGAGAACCTTCAATTTATGGGGGTTTTGTTTGAGCTCAGAATCACAGGGTTGGACCAATCCAGGGTCTCCGCAGGGGGTAAGCTAAAAAGCATCACCCAGGCGTACCTCAACCAATCTCCAGTTTATTCACTGGCGGCGTCGGCGCCTAACTTCGGCTAGTAGTTCCCCGGCGTGCCTTAGCTAGTCGTTGGTTCAATCACCATTGACTTCGGCGCCTCACAAAGGGGAAGGCTATGCCAGGACGCTCCTCCACCAATATCCGACTCATCCGTCGGAAGCTTCGGTGCCCCAAAACTTAGGCTAGTAGTTCCCGGGCGTGCCTTAGCTAGTCGTTGGTTCAATCACCATTGACTTCGGCGTCTCACAAAGGGGAAAGCTATGCCAGGACGCTCCTCCACCAATATCCGACTCATCCGTCGGCGGCTTCGGTGCCCTAAGATTTCGGCTAGTAGTTCCCGGGCGTGCCTTATCTAGTCGTTGGTTTAATCACCATTGACTTCGGCGCCTCACAAAGGGGAAGGCTATGCCAGGACGTTCCTCCACCAATATCCGACTCATCTGTCGGCGGTTTCGGTGCCCCAAGACTTCGGCTAGTAATTCCCTGGCGTGCCTTAGCTAGTCGTTGGTTTAATCACCATTGACTTCGGTGCCTCACAAAGGGGAAGGCTATGCCAGGACGTTCCTCCACCAATATCCGACTCATCCGTCGGTGGTTTCAGTGCCCTACAGGCTTGACCGAATGATCTTGGAAAGATACAGACGGGTGTGATCTGAGCTCAAGCTCTTGGGTGTTTTTTTTTTTAACACTTGCTGGGTTTTGCGATCTCAATGAGAGAGATGCAATCAAAGGAAATTAGGTGGTCGCAGCGACCAGGGGTATTGCAATTATCTGAGAAGAGGTGGTCTATCAGAGACCGAGTTGCCCTATTAAAGGGAATTAGTTCTTTTATTTTGAATTCTTGTTAAGTTTGAACATTATGGCAGAGTGAAAGTAATTTCATGCTTCAATCAAAAAGTGCCGCCGTGGCACAAAGTACATCATCATGCTTATCAAAATATAACAAAGCCAAAGTCTAGCTAGGTTGGTCATCATCATAGTGGGAGGACACGTCTTGCCTCCTCAAGGCTCGCAGAAGCTTGTTCCGCAGACGTCGGTCCTCCTCAGCGCGCTTGCGCACTAATTCCATTTCATGTTGCAAGGCCGTATTGGCCTGCCTATTCTCCCGTTTCGAATTCACATAAGCTGAATGGATACAGGAGTGGGTCTCCTGCAATTCGGCCACCCTGTCCCTATATGTGTTAGGGGACAGAACTGGAATGTCACTTGAAGCGACAGGCTGAAGAGGTGGGGGGCCGTCGTGGCCAAATTCCCGAGCTATCCACTGCTTGTAGTCTCGAAAGTGTGATTCGGTGAAGACGTCTTCCCGATATATGCACACCTTCTTCCACTCCGTCTGTAGTTGTGTCCTTAGTCCTTTAGTGAGTGGACCAATCAAACTGCTCATGTCGTCCTTGACTGGGATTCCCTGCGATTTCCCAAACTGTCTCAGAACCCGAATCGGATAGTACGGCACAGCATGGGTGAGTCCTATCAGGGAAAGGCCCTCTCTTTTCTTGAAAGCTATGATGGGGGTGTAGGGGATGTTGTATGTACCCCACCATCTAATGTCTGTTTCTCCCTTCAGGAGGAGAAAGTGGTTAAACCAATCCTCACGAGCAGGTAGGTCTGGTTTGATCTCTCTTTGAGCCAACCAATAGATGTTGTCGCCGGCTACCTTGTAATATGCACTGACAGGTGATGACACCATCAGGTGGTCTTGCAGCCAAATGTGGAGAAGGGGAGCGCACCCTTGAATCCTTCGGGTTCCATTTTTGGACAAAGTCAGGGAATGGAACAGTTGAGCTAGGATTAGTGGCATGATTCGGTATCCTACCCTGAGTTGATCCACAATTTCCATGAGGGCCAAATTAATGGTGTCTCCTCCAGTTGGAAAGAAGATTTGCGACAGAACCACAAGGGTGAAGGTGTCAAACCAAGCCCGGGGTCTTTCCTGCTTTTTGTTTCTTATTTTCTCAGCTAGGAATGTTTTGGAGACCCGAGTAAATGATTTGTCACCTCCTAAGATCTGGAATTCTCCCCTTGAGAGGCCAAAGAAAACACAAGCTTCATTCTTGTAGCTTTCTTTGAGACTTGGCCTAGCGGGTTCTCCTAAGTCACGAAATCGGAGGAACAGGTCAAGTTCCTCAATTTTGGGAGTCAACTCGTTGATCCCGAATCGAAACACTGAAATCTGGGGATCCCAGAAAAGCAGGGCTGCTTGGATCATATCCCAGTTGATCGGCACGTTTAACAGGGACAAAGTTTGTCCCATATGGTATTTTTGCTCCCATTCAATCTGCTCACTCCCTTGGAGCTGCCTTGTCCAAGAACGGATCTAGGGGGTATCCCAGGCGCACTTCTCTATCCTAGGGAAACGGGTTCTCTCAGATGAGGATGAAGATGCCATGCCAACTATTCGATCGAAATTCCAAATCAGTTTAAGGTTCCACACCAAACTCTTAATCAGTCCTAAGACATGCATAATCTTAAACAAAAGAACCAACCACTAGTAGTTCTAACATGCTTCACGAGATAAGCAAAAAATAGTGCGGAATTTAACTCAGGCACACATGGTGTGTGGTCCTAAGGGTAGGCGCCAGTGAAGGTGCGACTCCTAGACATACTTGTGTAGAGGAGCACATTCAAGTCCTAATTAGTCTTCTATCTTTCATCTGTTCTTTCGTCTGCTTTCGGTGTCGGAACACAGCAAAAATTACAACATGCCATAGAGGGCGAACGTTTACAAAAATATTTACAAAGCTGTAAAGAATTCATCCTTAAGGCTGTTGGGAGCCAAAAGGGAGGATACAAATTGCTTTCCAAGCGGGTAGGCTAAAAATTCCTAGATCTAAGGCTTAGTGCCCATGTTCTGATCTGGCATGCTTTCATCTGTTTGTCTGATCTGGCCGGCTTTCATCTGCTCTAAAAGACCAATTTGGACTTAAAGTGCTCCTAGCGGACTCTAATGGGTTAAGACCCATAGCATACAGGACTCCATGCATAGATCTGGGGTGGTTCCCCTGATCAAAATTGGGTGAGCTTCCTAAATTAGGGCTGAGGTCGCCCATAATCTAGGGTTTACTCAATTTGATGCAAAAAGCGGGGGTTGCTGCCCCTAATGGACTCTGGATTTTATTCTAATTTTACTCCTCTTATATTCATCATTCACAACATTCTCACCCTCGCATGCTCAATGCACAGTTTACTCAGAAACGTTAGGTGGGGAAGGATACCCAGCTCGAGACATAAGCCTACAAGGGTCTGGACCAGTACCGGATCCTCGCGTGCCACGGCAAGAAACCAGTGGTGCTAATGGACTCCAGAAAATTGGGGGGATGGGTTTACCCTGCTTTCTCCGGCAAGCCACGGGAGCGTAGGTGCTAATACCATCCCAAAGATCAATTCATAGGAATAATAAGGGTAGGCTGCTAGAGAGGTCTAGGTTTTGGTAAAGAAGTTGCAATATCCGATTCACTCATTCATTCGGGGTCGGATCATCCACACAGTCTCCCTCGTGCGTGTCACCCCACGCAGTTTATCACACAAGAACGGAAAAATAAAAAATCCATCCACGGTGTGGTGGTGTGCCCGTGTGTGTAGTTGGGCTGCGTGCTGTGTCTACACGGGTGAGTTTTGTCTGGATTTTGTTGATGAAGGGATTGTTACCGTCTTGTATACTAAGGTGCAGAACTGGCACGCAATACGAGGTTCCGAGAGAGTCCCCAAGTAAGTGGGGGGTCACAAGGGACCGCTTAAATCCCACTTGCCTTAGGCAATTATCGCGTCCCTTTGACAGGACTCCCCAGAACGCGTATTCCGTATCTTACTAAACGAGGTAGTAAGAAACCATAAATATCGACTAAATCCCTCTTAAGCTGACTCAATCTAATCAGGGTCCTACTGGGTTGAGAAATCCCCAGCAGAGTCGCCAGGCTGTGCGCGCGTCGGAAACGCGGCATGGGGAGATTCGGAGTCGCCACCGCCTGATGGGGTGCAGGCGGACACCTGGGTGCCTAATCTTGCCTATTAGTCTGGTCTGCGGCTTGAGATTCTAACTTGGTTCTCGGTTGCGGTCTGGGGAAGTCTGTAGACACCCCAGTCAGCCCCGTCGGATGACGGGTCCCGTGGGTTCCTTGGTTTGAGTCAGCTTGCTTTGGTTCTCACCCGATTCCTAATCCGATATGCAGCTTGGTTAAGTCCGGCGGGACCACCTGAGTGGTGTGGGTCCCTTTAATTGATTTTATCTTGCTTAATTTAAGTTGTCTGAGTCTGACTGGGTGGGCCCCGTTGGAAGGCCCACGGTGTCCCTGGTGGGCTTGGTTAAGCCCACGTGCCTCTGGTGGGCCTCTGTCTAAGCCTAGGAGGCCCTTTGGGCTTTGGTGTAATGAATTGATTTTACTTAATTTATTCAAGTTGGAGACTTTAGTGATTTTCATGCAAGGGGTTGGTCTGCATTGGTTGGCGGGCCCCGGGGTGGGCCCCCATGATGGACGCCAAAAAATGTTTTCAATTCATTTTATTTAAATCTGCCAAGATGACTTGGGCACTGGGCTTGGGGCCCGTAATCCAACTTTAGGCTTGAAAGCCCGATTCTTTTGAAGTCAAGGGTTTGCACCCCAACTTGGTTGATTAGTGGGCTTTGGCGGGCCCGATAGGCCTTAACCCTGGGTCTCGGCCAAACCACGCAGTTTAAACATCATTCCACAAGATGGGTTCGGTTGGGCCTCATTGGGTTTGGCCCACCCGGTTCAATTAGTTCACTTTTTTTTTTACTTACTTATTTGCATGCTTTTCGACTTATCAGGCGTGGTGGGCCCCGTTGGAAGGCCTACAGGTATTCCGAGTTGGACCGGAGGTCCAGGTCCCTGATTGGGTTTCCGGGTGACCCGAAAACCCTGTCGGTTCATTCGGTTTTGTTGAAAATAGTGTGAAAATTCGGCCAGGATCAAGAAAAAACAAAAAAAGGCGTTTTTGTGTGTATCCGGCCTTAGTTGCCGGGTACACACAGGCCATAGGTGATCCGGCCTGAGTTGCCGGATCACCTTGAAATGGCCTTTTTTCGGGGTTTGGCCAATGGGGATGGTTTCCAGGGGTTCTTAGGGGGTTTCTGAAGTTCTGTGGGCCCTCGGTAGGACCCACATTGGTTCAGGTTTGAGGGGAGCCTTCACTTCAATTCCTTTTCTTGGATTTCTCAGCAAAGGCAAGGAGGCATTGGGGCTAGTCTTGGGCTGCATTCTTGTGGGTGCCAAGGGACTTGGTGGAGCATACGCATAGGAATAATAAAAGAACACAGTGAGGAATGGGGGGGGGGGGGGGGGGGGCAGGGAACATGCTCATGTGCACATAAGAAAACAGTAGAGAATAAAGGGATTGGGGGGCATGCTTTGACATTTGAGAAAATAGAAAATCAGCAAGGGCGAAGGGAGCATACACATCGGCAGCATGCTTGGTTTTAATGAAAAAGCGAAGTAGTTGTGCTTGGGGATTTACTGGGCTTAGCATGCGTGGGGGCAACATGCTAGAGATGGAGGTGTTGCTGCTGCTCCCAGTAGCAGCTTAGGTGTGTCATGGCAAGGGGGCCAGGGGTGACGGGATCAGGGTAGGGATTGGTTTGACGGCATGTTAATATCAAATAAAAACCCAACAAATAACACATCAACAATAGAGGTATTTCCCATTAAAGTAGGCATGCATGCGTTCATGGCATTTTTCTACCGAAGGAGTTAGAAAACATGAATGAGCCATGAGATGAATCTGAGCAACTCTATAGACGGAACCACACTTGCGTGATCCTAAAAGCACAAAGCATGCACACACCAAAAGAGTTGCCTAACATGCATGAAAAGATATGAGAATGAAGCAAGAACAAAAAAGGAACCAGCATGCACTGTATGAGATCCTTCAACCATTGGAACTCACACAACTCATCCTCGCAGCCCTAGGAAGGCCTAAAGAAGGGTAGAGAAGGGGGTTTACATGGGGATACATTAGTGCATACGCTAGTGGGGAACATGCTCCCTCCTTTAACGGAATAAACCACTACCGAGAACGTGAAAAAAATGCATGCTGGACCTGCACTTGGAGGCACTTTAAAAGACTTGTAACAGCCTCACCTATACTCCCCTAGAACCACACGACCACCTCAGCTCTCCCTTGGAGATTTCCTCATGACAAGATGAGGAACAACACATGGAGATCCCATAAAAGCAACGTAAAACATGGTAGAGACTACATGGACAAAAGAAATCATGCATTTGAGCTTATTTTCATATATGTCATGTTGGATTTAATGGAGAACATTACCTGGGGGTGTGGACGTCCTGGAGCCAGGTAGGGAGCTCCCTTGCAGTAAAGCCAAGTGCTGGAAGCTCTCCTTCGACCACCACAACAGCAAGCCTTCCTTTGGTTTCAATAGAGAAGATGAAGGAGAAGAGGAAGAAGGCAGAGGGTTCAATGGTCTTGGGATGAAGTGGGAAGGTTATGGAGGCAAAAGGAGTTGAAGAGGGAGGGATTTCGGTGAGAAAAAGTGGGGGGAGGAAGCTGGAAACAAACCAAAAAAAGCCAACCCCGAAACTGAGCTACTGCAAACTTAATGTATCCGGCAACTCAGGCCGGATACACTAAGCCCTCTTCATAGCTGGCATCTATGGCCGGTTACACAGGTGTACTTTTGTATCCGGCATTCAATGCCGGATACAAAACATAATCATCCGAAAATTAAATGCGGCCGCGAATTTGTCGGGCGATCGGCATGAATCTCGCTGAAATATCTCTTTGTATCCGGCATTTGATGTGGGTTATACACAAATCTATGTGTATCCGATAAATTTGACCGGATACAAATAAAAAAATTACGGATTTGCCCCTCAACTTGACTGATTCGACCGATTCGACCGATTTGACACTTTTGAGCAATTACGGATTGGTCCCTGTGAATTTTGGTTTAGTCCCTGAGATTTTTAGATATTTGAGAGTTAGTCCCTAAGATATTTTGCTGCGTTGGCTGCCACGTGTGCATTTCCTACGCCACGTGTGCAGTTTCCGGTTTTGCTGCTTGAAAACTTCGACAACTCATATCTCCTTCATCCGGACTCCGATTCGAGCAAACTCAGTTGCGTTGGACTCGTATCGGAGCCCCCTATCCAATGATATAGAGCTAATCACCTAGCTCGGGGTTCAAGAAAAAGTCAAATTTAGGCTCCCCTTTAAGTTTGACCGCCCGCAGAACCCTCATCCGGACTCCGATTCCTGCAAACTTAGTTACGTTGAAACCGTGTCGGGATTCTCTATCCAATGGTATAAAGCAAGGTGGCCAAATTTCACTTGATCAAAAGGTAAAATTTTGACCCCTCAGGGTTTGACTTTTTAGCCGGGTTTTGCATTTCCGGCTCTTCCGGGAGCGCAAAAATGAGGTGCTTACACACCTTATTTTTGCACCCCTGGAAGTGCTAAAAATGAAAGCCCTAGCGGAAAAGTCAAGCCTTGAGGGGATGAAATATGACTTTTTGATCAAGTGATAATTGGCCACCTTGTTTTATCTCAATGGATAGAGAATCCCGACACGGTTCCAACGCAACTGAGTTTGCTGGAATCGGAGTCCGGATGAAGGCTCTGCAGGCAAGTAAAACTTGAGGGGGAGCCGAAAGTTGACTTTTTGCCGAACCCCTGGCTAGGTGTTTAGCCCTATGTCATTGGATAGAGGACTCTGATATGATCCTAACGCAATTGAGTTCGCCCAAATCGGAGTCCGGATGAAGGAGATATGAGCTGTCGAAGTTTCTGAGCAACAAAACCAGAAACTGCACACGTGGCAAAAGAACTGCACACGTGGCAGCAAACACAACAAAATATCTCAAGGGGCAATCTTTAAATATCCAAAACTTGCCAAATATCTCAGGGACTAAACCAAAATTCGCAGAGGGCAATCTGCAGATATCCAAAAGTGTCAAATAGGTCGAATCAATCAAATCGGTCAAGTCGAGGGGCAAATCCGTAATTTTTTTGATTTGTATCCGATCAAATATGTCGGATACACATGCTTTTATTCATATCTGACATATAATGCCGGATACAAGAGATTTGCCCGCGATATTCGCGCGGATTCGCTGACAGATACGGGCAGAAAATGAAATTTTGGAAATGATTGTATTTGTATCTGATATAATATGCTAGATACAAAAGAAGTGCAGTGTATCCGACATAATATGCCGGATACAAAGGAAGTGTAGTATATCCGACATTAAATGCCGGATACAAAAATGTTTCTATAAAAAGGCAACAGCAGCCCCATTTCGGGGGTTGGCTTCTTTTTGGCTGCTTCCACCTCTTCCTCCCCCTTCGTTCTTGCTCCGAAAACCTCCTATTCAACCCCTCCTTGCCTTCCAAGCCCCTAAAACACCACCTAGAAACCGTCTAACCCCACCCTAGTCTCTTCTCTCTCACTTGAACCTTGGAGAAGAACAAGATCTGGTGCTTTTGGTGTTAAAAGAAGGAGCTCCAGCCCCTTGCCTTGCTTCAAGGAGTCTCTACACCACACAAGGGTCATTTGACCCCAAGGTAAAGCTTCCATTGGTATTTTGTACATCATAAGTTGGAATGGGCATGTTCTAGGCATGTTGGAGTGTACTCCATTTTTGGCATATTGTTCTTTTCTTTTCCTTGCATGTTGATGTTTCTCTACTCTATTGTTCTTCTCCATTTTGCATAAAGAAAATCCCATGGTAAGGGGAAGATATGTGGTCGGCTTCATGGGAGGAGGAGGGTCACCTTACACATGATCTTAGTTGTCTTAGATCATTATCTCGCTACTGGTTTATTTCATTCAATGGGGGAGTTTGTTCCCTTCCTTTTTGTTCCCATGTGCCCCTTGTATAAGCCCCTCCGTCCTTTCTTTTGTTTGTTTATTTTACATTCATGACATCGGGTATTTCTGGCATGTTTCTGAGCTTGATTGCAGCATGTTACAAGTTCCATGAAGCATATGTATGCATGCATAAGGAACCTCACACCATGCCCTCCATTTCCCCATTCTCCTTAGTTACTATTTTGCTTGTATATCGTATGCAATGCATAGGCACATGCACATACTCACCATGATTTAAGGCAGGCATCCCAGGTTTAATTGCTTGATTTCGTTTGGCCTAGTTTGTTCGTTGTTGTGTGGAGTTAGAAGAACCAAGGAAGGGGCACCCAAGACCCCATCCGGCTATTAAGCCCTCTCCCTTTCTTTTTTTACTCGATCCCAAAGCCTAAAAAGAGACCAAAGGAAGGTTTACCTCCTTCTCTGTGCCACTGTGGGCCCCCATAAGGGCCCACACGACTACTAGAACATCCCAAGAAGTCCAGAAACCCAAGCCCCTTGGAAAAATCCGAAACAACCATCTCTGTTTACTGATCCAGCAACTCAGGTCGAATCAGCCTGTGTTTGTTTGTAGCCGACATCTAATGTTGGCTACACTGGTTCCTGTGTGTAGCCGGCATCTCAGGCCGACTACATTGCTGAAATCTCATTTTCCCATTTTGCTTGGTTTTGTGCAATTTTCTTACTCTTCCAATCGAAACGGATGAACCAGTAGGGTTTTCGGGTCAACCGGAGACCCAAGATGGGCCATGGACCAACCCGGTCCAATTTTATACACAGTGGGCCTTCCAACGGGGCCCACCAAGCCCAAAAAACTCATATCGTCTTAAATAAGCAAATTAAATCAATCCAGTGGGCCAGACCATGTGAGGCCCACCAAAGCCCAAATTGAAGCATGCTTGCTAATCTAGGTCTGGCTTGGCCGTGACTCGGGCTTGGGCCTATCGGGCCCATCTCCCTTCAAGGGAAGCCCACAAAACCAAATGATAGGGTCCAAAACCCTAATCCACTATTGCCTTGGGCTTTCAAGCCCAAATCTAGGTAATGGGCCCCAAGCCCATTCCTAGCCCACTTTGGCACAAATAAATCAAGATATATTAAAATCACCTGGTCACCATTGTGTGGCCCACCCAATGGGCCCACAAGTCAATCCAGACTCCCTTTTGCATGGAATTAAATTTAATCTCCAACTGGGAATTTAAATAAAATCAATTCACTTGAACCAAAGCCCAAAGGGCCTCTCAGGTTAGTTCGAGGCCCACCAAGGGAGATGTGGGCTGGTCTTAGCCCATCAAGGAACCCGTGGGCCTTCCAACGGGGCACACCCAATCAGACTCACTTCGTTCAATAATAAGAAGATAAAATCAAGTAAAAGGACCCACACCACTTTGGCGGTCCTGCCAGACTTAACCGAATTGAATGCTGGAATAGGAATCGGGTGAGTGAGAGACCAAAGTTGACTCAAACCAGGGAAACCTATGGGACCCACTATTTGACGGGGCGGACCGGGGTGTCTACGGACTTCCCCGGACCGTAAATGAGACCTTGCTTAGAATCTCAAAGCCATAGACCAAGCCTAATAGAAAAATCTAGGCACCCAGGTGTCCGCCTGCACCCCACTAGGCGGTGGCGACTCCAATTTCCCATTTTTACCCAGTGCGACCTCGAAATCAGGTGCGCACAGTATTCTGGGATGAGATGTTTATGGTTGATTGAGAACTTATTGCATTGTTGAGCACATCATACTTTTGAGACAAGTTATTATGAAATGTTTTTTTGTTGTGAGTTGTGTCTAGCAAGCAATGCTTATTATGGATCCATAGTATAGCTAGGAAGTGCAATGTAATTATCTTGGTAAGTTAAACCCATCTCCCACTTATGCTCCCATTGTGTATCTTGACGAGGCCTTCCTGTATCTGGTTGTGATGCAGCAATCCTTACCGTCGTGTATCCCAACGTGGTTATTAGCCATGTATCTCGACATCAAATTATATTGGATTACCCACCATGTATCTTGGTTTGGTATATCCCCCATTGTGTATCTCAACGTGGTTTTCTTGGGTTACCACCGTGTGCCTTAATGAAGCATTGGCAAACATGTGTTTTATATTAGCCGTGCTTGTAGTCCACATATGACTCGCACATGTAAGCTATATTGTAGCTGTGCTTGTAGTTCACTTGTGTCTCGCACATGTGCTAGTATTAGCCGTGTATTGTCTAGTGTATATCTTTGATTGGACCGGTATTCCCATTTGTTGGATAGTTGATTGAATTGTACACGTCAGCCGGCCATGTATCTCGGTTGGGTGATCCGCATTGATCGGAGGTGGGGGGAATGGTGACCGTGTATCTCGGCTCCATATCATGTAAGCTTGTGAGGTGACGAACTTGGGTACAAAAAGTAGCTTGTCAAAGTAGTTTCAGTTCATGAGTCCTGTGATGTCACACATGCGTGGTTTGGTTGATGAATGACTTGGTTTTTATTATCATGACTTGGTTTTATCGTTATACCTCATGACTTTATTTTTATAAATAAATTGGACTGTTTTATTTCATGCATCTTGCTACTTGTTGAGATTTATATCTCACTTTGGTTTTCTCTATTTTTCAGGTACTCTTGGTGAGGTCGACAAGCATTGGGTTAGTATGTAACAAGGGTAGCCAATAGATGTGAACCCGTTATGAGTTCAAAAGTACTTATAAATGTTAACTTATTTGTAATTGAATTTTATTTTATGTTTCCACATAATAACTCTGATAAAGACATGAATAAAAGTTTTAAATTATTCTAGATTTTAGTTGCTTTGGCCCATTTACACTAGCACTTTGGGGTTGGATAATTGATCCAGAACCGAGGTGTTACACGAATCCTACCAAGACATGCTTGCAGTATTTGATTGCTTTTATTGAACTGATTTCATGTGTTATCCGATTGAGATAAGTCCCCGGAATTTTCTTAAAATAAAATAAATAAATAAATAGATAATTAATAAATAAACGAGAGAGATTTAGAAGAGAAGATAAATTAGAAAGGAAAAATAGGAACCAAATATAGGAATCTAATTTATATTGTAAAAGAGAATTTTAAGAACCAATATTTAGGTTTTAAATTCCAAACTAGGGAGAGAAATAATAAGAATAATAGAATTTGAGGAATTGTGAAAAAATAATTTAATGATTAAGTAAGGAAATTAAAGAAAAGGGTATTTTGGTAGTTTCTAATTAGTAAAATTCATGAAAAGAATAAAATAATTAATTATTAAGTCAAGAAACTTAATTAGACCAAATTTTAGTTTAGTTGGATTTTAAATTATGAATCTAAGGTTTAAAAGAAGGAATAAGGTCTTAATTTTAATTGTGTATAATTAAGGTCCTTAATTTAAGTAATATAGAAGGAAACTAAGTGTTTAGTTAATATTTAAAAATAGGGATGAAAATTAGCACGAAATTAATTAGAATTCTTTAAGAGTAAAGTTTAAGGAAAATAATTAGGAAGAGGGGAAAAGGAGGAAAAGGGTTTTAAATTAGAAGTGCGAACAAACCTATTAGGGTTACTTATTAGGTGAGCCTATAAAAGGGAAGGTTTAGGGTTTCAAATAAGCCAATAATGAGGAGAAGAAAAGAGGGAAATTTCGTGCCTAGATCTGGATAAAAAGAGGAAGATGAATAGAGAGAAGAAAAAGGGGTTTCATGAAGGAGGAGTGCTGCAGATGGTCGACCAGCCATGTTCGAACGGAGATCTAGCGAAATCCAGCCGTTGGATTGACCTCAAACTTGGTGGTTATGATCGTCACTCGTAGAAATTCAATCTGGACAGTGGAGATTGGATTTGGAGAAGTCTAAAGTAGTGCGATCAAACTCAGAAATTGGTGGACGATCAGGTTTCTTGGAAGAATGAGTTCATATGTTGAGGCAAGTAGCAAACCCTTTGAAAACTGGAGAAATTGCATGATTTTCGTATGGTTTAGATGTTGTATCATGGTTTGTTTTGATTCAGATTTTGTTTTGAAAAGTTGTGAGATTTGTAAGTTGGTTTTGCTTTCATACCCTTTCAAAGAAATCAAGAAAAGTGATGATTATATGGGATTTATTTAAGTAGGAAATCTTAAATCAACTTATAATTACGGAGAATAGGTTAGGATTGTTTTAAAAGTAATTTAGAATGAAAATAAGATGATTAGAAGCAATTTAAAACTATTAAAATTATTTAATACTTTGAAATTCAGAAAACCCAGAAATATAATGAAAATTGGCCAAGCGCACAAGTGGTTGCTCGAGCGCAAATTCAGGTGCTTGGTTGACCACTCAAGCGCCATCGCGAGCGGCTAAGTAGAAATTTACTCGGTAACGGAAGCCCAACAGACCGCTCGAGCGCCCAACCGAGCAACCTCTGTTAGAATTTTCAGATTTTGGGATTTTGTGCTCAAATCTATTTTTAATGATTTTTATTGGAATTCTAAAGTTCTAACACCTGTAATTAGGATAATTTGAGATGTAGGAAGTGAAGGAATTAAATTTAGATAAAAAAATATTAATTTGGGACGATGAATGTAAAGATGGACTATAAAGAAGTATTATGAAGTAATAGGCAAACTTAACCTATTTAGAATTGGTCTTGGTTAATATACCCTATTCCTAAACTTCACTACAGAGTTAAGTCATCCTCTGGATGCACTAAATTACGAAGTTAATAAGTTTTGACACCCTAGGTTCCTTAAAGAGGAGATTTAGGAAATTATTAAATAAATATTAGTAATAACAACCAACTAGGGGATAAATTTTATTAAACCTTAATATACTGATTGGTAAGCTATCTAACACTTAAAAATAAGTAATTTAAGAGTGTTCACATTAATAAATAACCATTTAGACAATAAATCAAGGAATTTGGCATAACTTGGTAAGATAACATGGTTTAAAGGTTTCGAATCGTGTTTTCAACTTATCTCCATTTAAATTGATTTTTGGTTATTTATATCTTTTTGGGATTTTAGCCGAGATTTTGTGGTGATTGTGGTTACTTGAATTGACACGTAAGTGTCTCCTCGTATGGGGGTTTATTATTGACATGTATATGTCTCCACGTATGTGGGTTTGTTTTATCACATATGTGATGTGGTGTATGCATGGATTATTGACTTTGCGTATGCGGTTATTTCATGGCATATGCCTCTTGTTCTCGCGTATGCGGCTATCTCTTGTTGCATGCCTTTTCATTCAGTATTTATTGATACGTTATTAAGTTATTAAATGTTTTTGATTGTGAGTTATGTCTAGCAGGCTTAGCTCTTACATGGATCCATTGAGTAGCTAGTAAATAAAATTGTTCTCTGGAGTTCTTATTATGTGTCATAGGCATTCCATCATCTCGAGGATGATACCGCTCCGGTATCGGTTGGTTGCTACGTTATCCACTCCGGTATCGATTGGACCGTACATGCTAACTCACTCCGGTATCGGTTGAGTTCTTCCGTTGGGTGTCGAATAACTTGTTCGGTATCGGCTGGTCCACCTGTAAATTGGTTAGGTAGCATATTGGCACATGTTTGTAGCCACTCCGTTTACAAATCCTATTAGTCCTGTGATGTCACCGGTGTGGTTTGCTGATTGTTATGGTTTGGGTATTATTATTATTATTATCATTGATCTTGTTTACTCGCATACCTCATTACTTGTTTTATAAAATTATGGACTGTTTTATAGCATGCATATTGCTACTTGTTGAGATTTATATCTCACTCTAGTTTTCCCCATTTTTTTCAGGTATTCTTGGAAAGGTCGACAAGCATTGGGATATTATGTAAAGGGTAGCCAAATAGATGAGAAACAGTAATTAGTTCAAATGGTGCTTGTAAATGTTAAAAATTAATTGTAATTGAATATTATTTCATGTTTCTGCATTATGACTCTGATAATGCAATTAATGAAAGATTTAAATTATTCAGGATTTTAGTTGCTTTGGCCCACATACACTAACACCTCGGGTTTGGACAATTAATCCAGAACCGGAGCATTACATTTTGACTTGAGATTTATACTTTATATTTGAGAATATTATCATGATGTTTTAAAATTGCATAAACTGCTTCTAGTCATGCTTGTTTGTTTCTTGCTGGGACTTTCGTCTCACACGTGTTTTGTTTTATCGGATTTGTTTTCAGATCCTCTTGGTGAGCTACGCATTGGGGGAGATATTGAGGAAGATCCAAATTACAGGCCCAAGGACTACTACCACCCATAGTAGGATTCTCCTTGTGTCAATTGTATTTAGTTTTTGGGAGCCGTAAATGGGTTATGTAACCATTCTTTTGGACTTATACATTTGGAAACTTACTTTTGGACTATGACCCTTGTATATGAATGTGCATATGAGAGTGAGAGATTGTGCACTCTTAGTTGTCTTTTGTACCCACAGATATCATATTGTTTGAGGTTATCATACGGGTGTCCTTTTGTTAGATGGAAATTTTATTCTATGCTTCTTTTATTCTATGCTTCTTTTGGACTTTTGGACTATGCTTCTTTTATCATATTGCTTATGCACTCTGATGATTACATTGTAATTGCCCAGGTTGATTGTATTAATTAGGTTCTTTTGGGCCTATAAGTAGGGCTCAGGGATGGATTGGTGCCATGATAGGGCAGGCCCGGTTCCGGGCGCTACAAGAGTTCCAGGTCATAAAACAAGATAAATATGAAAGGATGCCCAATTCCTTAATCAAAGGTTTAGAATGTGAGTTATCTATGTAGGCATCCTCAAATCATCCTTCTTTATTTGTTGGACCAGTTATTAACTCACTTTTATAAGTATTACTCCAATTCCATACTTTGGTCAAAACTTATCTTATTAATCTATTCAATAATGTCCAAATTTCCTCAATAATACCCTAAGGCTTCAAAACTTATTAACTCTATTATTAATTCCTCCTAGAGGTTAATTTAGGTTTATAATGATATGTTGGACAAGGTTTAATTCCTAATTCCAAGTACAATTAGGTTAAGTTCACACATTCCACCTAACTAAACTATTTTGGTTCTAAATTACATTCATTGTTCCAAAAAATTATCCTTTTATCTAAAATTAATTCCACCACTTCCTGCAACTCACATTTTCCTAATTACATGTGTTACAATTATAAAATTCCTAGAAAAATCATTAAATTTTGATTTGGGCACAAAAACCTAAGTTTCACAAAATCTGACAATGGATGCTCGAATGGACGCTTGAGCATCCTACCGGGCGGCCGTTTCTGGGTTAATTTCCATTGGACGCTCACTTCATCATTTGGCCGATCTATTGGGTGTTCGTTTATAGCCTAAAATCAACTCTCAGATTTTCGGTTTAATAAAAAGCATAGGTGGGATGCCTAATTCAACGCTCAAGCAACGCATTGGGCGTCCTAAGCCAAATACACTAAGCATTGGGTGCTCGATACAACGTTTGAGCGTTGTATTAGGCGTTAGTTCAATTCGTAGATTTCTGGGTTTTTCTGAGTTTTACGAATTTTGGATATTTTTATGGTTTTTCTTTGATTCCAACCATTAGGTTTGTGCGCGCGTCGGTAACGCCGCACGGGAAAGTTCGGAGTCGCCACCGCCTGATGGGGTGCAGGCGGACACCTGGGTGCCTAAGTTTGTCTATTGAGACTTTGGTCTACGGCTTGAGATTCTAGATAGGGTCTCGGTTGTGGTTTGGGGAAGTCCGTAGACACCCCAGACCACCCCGTCGGATGACGGGTCCCGTGGGTTCCCTGGTTTGAGTCAGCTTGCTTTGGTTCTCACCTGATTCCTAATCCGATATGCAACTTGGTTAAGTCTGGCGGGACCACCTGAATGGTGTGGGTCCCTTTAATTGGTTTTATCTTGTTTTACTTTAGGTGATTGAGTCTGACTGGGTGGGCCCCGTTGGAAGGCCCATGATGTCCTTGGTGGGCTTGGTTAAGCCCACGTGCCTCTGGTGGGCCTCCGTCTAAGCCTGGGAGGCCCTTTGGGGAAGGATACCCAGCCCGAGACATAAGCCTACAAGGGTCTGGACCAGCGCTGGATCCTCGCGTGCCACGGCAAGAAACCAGTGGTGCTAATGGACTCCAGCAAACTGGGGGGATGGGTTTACCCTGCTTTCCCCGGCAAGCCACGGGAGCGTAGGTGCTAATACCATCCCAAAGATCAGTCTATAGTAAGAAGAAGGCAGGCTGCTAGAGAGGTCTAAGTTTTGGAAAAGAAGAAGCAGTATCCGACTCTCTCATCTATCAAAGGTCGGATCATTCACGCATCCTCCCTCGTGCGTGTCACCCCACGCAGTTTTATCACACCAATGCGGAAATTTAAATCTACGCAATCATCGATCCACAGTGTGGTGTTGTGCCCATGTGTGCAGTTGGGCTGCGTGCTGTGCCTATACGGGTGAGTTTTGTCTTGATTTAGGTGATAAAGGAATCCCTGCTGCCTCGTATAGTAAGGCGCAGAATTGGCACGTTTTACGATGTCCTGGGAGAATCCCCAGGTAAGTGGAGGGTCACAGGGGACCACTTAAATTCCACTTGCCTTAGGCAATTATCGCGTCCTTGTGACAGGACTCCCCAGAACACGTATCTACGTGAATTCTGTACCTTGCTAAGCGGGGTAGCAAAAGTTCCTAAAATATTGCCTAAGTCCCTCTTGAGCTGACTCGGTCCTAAGTAGGGTCCTACTGGGCTGAGAGGTCCCCAGTGGAGTCGCCAGGCTGTGCGCGCGTGGGAAACGCGGCACGGGGTAAATTCGGAGTCGCCACCGCCTGATGGGATGCAGGCGGACACCTGGGTGTCTAATCTTGTCTATTAAGGCTCTTGGGTCTGCGGTTTTGAGATTCTAAGGTTGGTTCTCGGTTATGGGCTGGGGAAGTCCGTAGACACCCCAATCCACCCCGTCGGATGACGGGTCCCGTGGGTTCCCTATCTTGAGTCAGCTGTCTTACTCTGATTCTCACCCGATTCCTAATCCAGCATGTAACTTGGTTAAGTCTTGGCGGGGCCACCTGAGTGGTGTGGGTCCCTTTAGTTGATTTTATCTTGATTAATTTAGACAACCTGAGTCTATTCGGGTGGGCCCCTTTGGAAGGCCCACGGTGTCCTTGGTGGGCCTGGGTAGGCCCGTGTGCCTTTGGTGGGCCTCCGCCTAGCCTAGGAGGCCCTGTGGGCTTTGGTTAGTGAATTGATTTTACTTAGATTTGAATTATTAGGTTTCTTTCATGCAAAAGTGGGCCGGATGGGTCTGTGGGCCCCTTAGGTGGGCCCACATGGTGACCAAGGGTATTTTAGATTTATCTTATTTATATTTGAGCCACAGTCTTTTGGGACATTGGGCTTGGGGCCCGTAGTCCGGTTTTGGGCCTTGGAAGCCCAAATTCAATGAAGTTAGGGCCTGAGCCCTTCCTTGGCTTAGTTGGCGGGCTTTGGCGGGCCCAGCAGGGCCTAGCCCATGGTCTCGGCCAAACCAGACAGTTTATGCATTCATGTATATGACAAGACTTGGGTGGGCCACATTGGGTTTGGCCCATCCGATTAGATTGGTTCTTTTTACTTAGATTTATTTAATTAGCATGCTTTGGAGTTCATTGGGCTTGGTGGGCCCCGTTGGAAGGCCCACTATTGTACCAAGTTGGACCGATCGGTCCGAGTTCCAAGTTGGGTTTCCGGGTGGACCGGAAACCCTGCTGGTTCAATGGTTTTGACACAAATCATCCACAATTCGGCAAGGGGTAAAAAATATGCAAAATTCATGCTGCTGTGTATATCCGGCAACTCAGGCCGGATACACAGGGTCTACAGGTGATCCGGCCAAAGTGGCCGGATACACAGAGGCCCTAGGTTATCCGGCCTTAGTTGCCGGACATACCTAGGCCTCAGGTGATTCGGCCTGAGTTGCCGGATCACCCTGAAATGGCCATTTTGGGTATTCTGCCACTTGGGATGACTTCCTGGGGTTCCCAGGAACATCTTAAGAGTCTTGTGGGCTCCTGGATGAGCCCACGTATGTTCAGGTTTGGGAGAAGCCACACTTGGCTTCTCCTTTTGGATCTCTTCTAGCAAAAACCAATGGGGGTTTGGGGGTGATGGAGCATGCTTGCACACAAAAAAACAGCAATAAGATATTGGAATGAGTCATGCATTAGACAAGTAAAATCTTGAAGAAAGGAGAGAGGAGGGGGCTTATCATGGGGATACATTTGATTACACACCAAGGAGGAACATGCTCCTCCCGAAAATACCTTAAGCTAAATCTCCAAACAGGAAATACAGCATATTAGAATGCATATGAGACAGGACTTCTGCCTCTTAAACGACCCCTACGTGGGTGTCATGCTATAGGCGGCTTAGTGCCATGGAAGGAACACCAAATATATGCATGGATCATGCTAAAACAAGGCCATGAAGAACAAGAAAACAAATGGAAGCATACATTTTCAGAAAAATCTAGATTTAATATATGCTGAATACAATGTGTTAAGGAACAATACCTGAGGGTTCTTGGCCTCTTGAGAAAAGTATGGGTACCTCCTTGGGGCTAGACAGCAGCTGGAACTCCTTTTTTCCTCAGCTACAGCTGTGCTTCCTTCTTGCTTCCACCAGAAAAAGGAAAGGGAGAAGAAGGCCAAGGCTTGGATGGCTTTGATCTATACTTGGAGGTGAAAGAGGGTTGAGAGAGGTGAAAGAGGAGGGATTCGGGGTGGGTAGGTGAGAGAAGAGAGCTGGGAAACAAAAAAACCAAAAGCCAACCCCGGATATGAGCTGCTGTTGGCTTTTTATAAACACATTAATGTATCCGGAAACTCAGGCCGGATACACTAAGGCCCCTTCGTATCCAGACTTCAAGTCCGAATACACTAGCCTCCCTTTGTATCCGGTAACTCAAGCCGAATACATGACTTAATGATTTCAAAATTTAATGCCGCCGCGAATCCGTCGGCCAAGTGGCGCGAATATCGCGCGCGAATCTGATTGTATCCGGCCTTCAAGTCCGGTCATGAAGGGAAGCAGTGTATCCGGTATATGTGACCAGATACAAATTGAAAAATTACGGATTTGCCCTTCGACTTGACCGATTCGACCGATTCGACCGATTTGACCCTTTTTGATATCTACGGATCGCCCGTACGAAATTTTTATATTTAAGATTTAGTCCCTGAGATATTTTGCTGCGTTGGCTGCCACGTGTGCAGTTCCTGCGCCACGTGTGCAGTTTCCGGCTTTTGCTACTCGGAAACTTCGACATATCATATCTCCTTCACCCGAACTCCGATTCGAGCAAACTCAATTGTGTTAAACTCGTATCGGGGCCCTCTATTTAATGACATGGGGCTAAGCACTTGGCACGGATTCCGAGAAAAAGTCAACTTTTGGCCTTCCCTTATGTTTGACTGCCCTTAGAACCTTTATTCGGACTCCGATTCTTGCAAACCCAGTTGCGCTGGAACCGTGTCGGGATTCTATATCCATTGGGCTAAAGCAAGGCATTTGGCACGGAATTCGAGGAAAAGTCAACTCTCGGCTTTCCCTCAAGTTTGACTGCCCTTAGAACCTTCATCCGGACTCCGATTCCTGCAAACCCAGTTGCACTGGAACCGTGTCGGGATTCTCTATCCAATGGGATAGATCAAGGTGGCCAAATTTTATCTGATTAAAAGGTCAACTTTTCACCCCTCGGGGTTTGACTTCCTGTCCAGGGTTTTGCATTTCTGGCCTTTTGGGAGCGCAAAAATGAGGTGCTTATAGCATGCTTTTATGGGATTGTAGATAATGGACAGTGGGGTGGGGGAGCAGCAACTTGAGGAGGCTAACACTATGATGTACCACCCCCCATTTTCTCATGGGACTAAGTGTAGGGTCTCCCTTACCTAGAGACCTTCGTGTGGGGAAATGGGGAGCTAATGCATGCCACATTGGCACTTGAACAAAAATTACAGCAAAGGAGAAGAACCAAGCTCATGAACATGCTTAGAAAACCTCCATTTTAACACATATGCAATAAAATACTGTAAGAAACCTTACCTTTAAACCTTAAGCTCTCCTTATGGTGTGTAGAAGCACTTTTGGCAGCAAGACAAGGCCAGAAGCTCCCTCTTCATGCACCAACAGCAGCAAGCCTTCTTTTTGTTTCAATAGAGAAGATGAAGAAGAAGAAGAAGGCAAAGGTTGGGTAGTCTTGGGATGAAGTGGGAAGGTTATGGAGGCAAAAAGGGGTTGAAGAGGGAGGGGTTTGGGTGAGAAAAGTGGGGGAAGGAAGCTGGAAACCAACCAAAGAAGCCAACCCCCGGCCAGAGGTGGTTGCTGTGCTTTTATAGACAAACTTAATGTATCCGGCATTAAATGTCAGATACACTACATGTCCTTTGTATCCGGCATTTAATGTCGGATACACTGAACCTCCTTTGTATCCGACATAAAATGTCAGATACAAACAAAATTATTTCAAAAATTTAATGCTGCCGTGGATCTGTCGGGGAATCGACGCAAATCTCGTCGAGCAAATCTTCTTGTATCCGATGAATTGTGTCGGATATACACAAGGGTATGTGTATCCGACATATTTGGTCGGATACAAATCGAAAAATTACGGATTTGCCCTTCGACTTGACCGATTCGACCGATTTGACACTTTTGGATATCTACGGATTGCCCCCTACGAATTTTGGTTTAGTCCCTGAGATATTTGATGATTTTTGGATATTTGAGATTTAGTCCCCGAGATATTTTGCTGCATTCATCGCCACGAGTGCAATTTCCTGGGTTTTGCTGCTCGGAAACTTCAACAACTCATATCTCCTTCATCCGGACTCCGATTTGAGCAAACTCAGTTGCGTTGGACTCGTATCGAAGTCCTCTATCCAATGATATAGAGCTAAGCATCTAGCTCGGGGTCCAAAAGAAAGTCAACTTTCAGCTCACCCTCAAGTTTGACCAACCTGCAGAACCTTTATCCGAACTCCGATTCCAGCAAACTCAGTTGCGTTGGAACCGTGTCGAGATTCTCTATCCATTGAGATAATGCAAGGTGGCCAATTTCACTTGATCAAAAAGTCAATTTTCCACCCCTTAGGGTTTAACTTTCTATTTAGGGTTTGCGTTTCCGGATCTTCTGGGAGCGCAAAAATGAGGTGCTTACAGCTGCCCCTCTTTGCCGGAGTCACCTTGCGGATGAATGGCAAAGAGAAAAAGAATCTCGTTTTTGCACCTGGCATTTCTGTCGGCATTGTCAACGAGCTTAGTCCTTTGAAGTTTTTGTTTTGAAAGGGAAGCAGTCAATGATGTGGCATCACCTCCTGGCTTCAAAGTTTCCTTACCCTTTGATTTTCAGGTTTTTGTAGGGCAACTCATCAGCATTTAATTTAAGTTTGAAAGAGATTAGATTGGACTTGAGCCCGCCAACCTGTTTCGGCGTTGATGCCAGACACTTGACAATATTCTTTTCTTCTTGTTTGTTCCATTAAAGCTTTTAGGTGTCTTCAGATTTCTGATCCATTTTGTGTCTTTTACTTGAGGCTTGCTTGCATTTTTTTTAAGGGATTTGATGGCCAAGGGTTGGTCCAGGATGTGGGATGTCTGGAGAAAGGAGGAAATAGCGGAGGGGGAGCTGCTGTTGGTGAGGAGGTGCTTCCAGCGCTGTCCAGTGCCTCAAAGGAGCTCACACACCTGCTCTACTCTATTTACAAAAGTGTAAAATCAAAAATTACAAAAGGGGCCATCTTGCCCGATGATATCTTCATTTATCCTCATTCTTCTTCATGTCTCGTCACTCCTTCTTTTGCAACACTTTCTGGTTGGCTCTCCCTTTTGTAGAGGCTTCCTAGCTTGGAGTGCCTATTGCTGGGGATTGGGCATGAATCTTTTCCTTGTTGCCTCTTTTTTTCGGGTCGAGCCTTGTTTCTGACAAGCATGGGAGTTCCCTGGGGAAGGATGCTCCGCTGGTCTGCGCTTTTGTTGAGCGCAAGAGACTCCACCATGGATCGATGCAAACTTGTTTGTCTTCTTTCCGCTCTTCTTCGCAAAGCCGGCCTCTTCAGACTGGGTGAGGCTTGAGAAGTCTACATCATCAGGTATCACTTTCTTATTGCTTGAGGGGACTCTACTAGGGATGTACGGGTGTTGTCCCTTGTTTGCTGAAGGCCTTCCACTGGGGATTTTGGAGGGTATTATTCTCCGTTTACTGAAGGAACTTCATTGGGGATTTTGGAAAAGACGTCTGTCATCCCACTTTCGCCGTACCTATGCAGGCAGGAAAAGACAACAAGTTAGTCGTGGAATAGCTGGGGAATGCAAAACACTTCTCTTATTCTCTTCTTGCTCTGAGCCTTTTGCCCATTGCGGCTAGAAGCGGCCTCTGCCAAGGTTAAGAGACTATCAACTCAGGTTAGTAGCCCAATGTGGTGCTTCAAACAGTTAAGCAGAACAATTATAGAGAAGACAGGTATGTTAGTGTGTGCCCGTGTTTGCAATATCAAAGAAATATCCTAGGTCAGATGGGACTTGGAGTGCCTGGTATTTTCAGTAGCATTGTCATCACAGGCCACTGTGAAATTGTTGACTTGGGCACAACCTGCCGGTCTGGACCCCTCAGATCTGTGCATTTTTCTCAGTTTACTGTCTGCCACTGTCACTGTTCTTTTTGTACCTTGTTCTGCTCAATCCAGATGCGAGCAGTTCTCCTCTTCTTCTTTTTTTTTTTTGGTGACTGACCACACAACGCCCTTTTTTCGGGTTTTCGCCATGTCCAGCCTTTCTGGGAGGTTCTTAATTCCGTCATCGCTGATGAACGCAGACTCACTGTTTTGCCCTGATCATTCTTTTTGGGATCCAAGAGGTCTTAGAGATAGGACAAAACGTAGGCTTGGTCTTGGTCATGAAAGAAAGGATAAGTGGCTCAAAAAGGCTTATTTATTTGGGTTTGCAAAGTGTGCTACTTTTATTATTGTTGGGACTTACATCCTGGCTTATCTGCATCACTGTACTTTTGGTGGGGTAAGCATTTCCCCATTTTCTTTGTTCTTCTTTTTCTTTCTTTTTTCTATTGTATTTTCTTTTCTTTTTTAGGTTTTTTCTGGGCAAGGATGCCCTGTTTCTTTTTTTGCTTTGCCAGGAATGCCCTTTTTTTATGTGTAGAACACTTGCAATGGGTTGAAAGAATTTTCAGGCTCAAAATTGTCTAACTATGGGAGAATTTAAGGTATTTGGAAGGATTTTCAGTCTAATGGAGAGTCAAGGATGGCCTCTCTTCATTTCCCTAATCAGAATGAGCTTAGGCGTAGTACAGTTTCACCGCATCTGCATTTATTGGCTCAGGAAAAATTGCCCCGTCCATTTCTCGTAGGATGAGTGCTCCTCTGGACAGAACCTTGTGGATTACGAAGGGCCCTTCGTAGTTTGGCTTGAATTTCCCTCTGTTGTCCTCTTGATGAGGAAAAATTCTCTTCAGTACCAGGTCTCCCACCTTGAACTGTCGTGGCTTCACTTTCTTGTTGTAAGCTCGCGCCACTCTCTATTGATAGAGTTGGGCATGACATAAGGCCTTGATCCTTTTTTCATCCAATAATTGCAACTGGTCAAATCTAGACTCTTCCCATTCGACGTTACTGATCTCAGCTTCCTTTAGAATCCTAAGTGACGGGATTTGCACTTCCACGGGGAGAACTGCTTCCATTCCGTATACCAAGGAGAAAGGAGTTGCCCCGGTCGATGTTCTGATTGATGTCTGTTAGGCGTGCAGTGCATAAGGCAGCTTCTCATGCCAGTCTCTGTAGGTGACTACCATTTTCTCGAGTATCTTCTTCAGATTCTTGTTGGAGGCCTCTACTGCTCCATTCATCTTGGGCCGGTATGCCGTGGAGTTTAGATGTCAGATCTTCAGATCTTCACACATCTTTTCCATGTCTTTGTTGTTCAGATTCTTTGCATTGTCCGTGATGATTGCTTCTGGAACTCCGTAGTGACAGACTATATTGTTTCTGATAAACTTGAGCACATGAGATTTCTTCACATCCACGAAGGACATGGCTTCTACCCACTTGGTTAAATAGTCAATTGCCACTAAGATGAACTGATACCCGTTTGAAGCCGTTGGATGAACCTAGCCTATCATGTCGATTCCCCAGATCGCAAACGGCCAAGGTGATGCCATGGAATACAGTGTGTTTGGTGGTGAATGGATGTTGTCGGCATAAATTTGGCACAACTGGCATTTCCTGACATGGGCGTAGCAGTCCGCTTCCATAGTCATCCAATAATAACCCATTCTTAAAATTTTCCTTGCTAGCATATGCCCATTCATGTGTGCGCCGCACAACCCTCCATGGACTTCCTCAATCAACTTCTGCGCCTCGGCTTCTCTGACACATAGCAGTAGGGAGTCGTTGTACGATTTCTTGTACAGTTTGCCCCCATTGTAGAAGTATTGCCCTGCCAACCTCTGGATAGTTCGCTTCTCTGCAGCCGAGGCACCTTCTGGCAGAATCCTGTTTCTTATGTATCTCTCTATATCTGTGTACCAAGACTCTTCCTCAGGTGTGCTTTTCTCAATACTAAAGCAGTAAAAAGGTTAGCGTCAAATTTCTATCTCCAATGGTTGCACCCGAGTATCATCCGTGATGGTGGCCATTGATGCCAGTGTAGCTAGTGCATCTGAAAATCGGTTCCCGTCTTGTGGCATGTAGTCAAATGTTACGCTTTCAAATTCCTCTTCTAATTCCTTGACCAGCTCTTGGTATGGCACTAACTTCACATCTCTGGTCTTCCAGTATCCCATCACTTGGTAGATGATAAGACTTGAATTACCGAATACTTTTAGCTCTTGTATATGCATCTCGATTGCTGCTCGCAAGCCTAACACACATGCTTCATATTCGGCCATGTTGCTAGTGCAATCGAACAGGAGTTTCGCTGCTATCGGGTGATGAACACCATCTAGGGAGATTAACACTGCTCCGATCCCCTTTCCATTTACATTGACCGCCCCGTCAAAGAACATTTGCCACTTGGTTTCTTTTGTATCATCTGCAGACTCTGTATACATCACATCTTCGTCCGGGAAGTGAGTCAAAAGTGGTTGGTAGTCGGGTAGTGGATGCTCTGCCAAGTGATCCGCCACAGCTTGCCCTTTTATCGCCTTTCTAGTTGTGTAGACAATGTCGTACTCGGACAAAAGGACTTGCCACCTGGCGACCCTGCTAGTGGAGATCGGCTTCTCAAAGATATACTTAAGGGGATCGAGATTTGAGATCAACAAGACTGTGTGACTGAGGAAATAATGCCGAAGTTCTGAGCTGCCCAGACCAGGGTACAACACGTCTTTTCAAGCACTGTGTATCTGACTTCGATGTTGGTAAATTTCTTGCTTAGGTAATAGATTGCTTGTTCTTTCCGCCCTTTCTCATCGTGTTGCCCTAACACACATCCTACAGCCATCTCAGAGACTGTCAGGTACATAATCAAGGGTCGTCCCGGGACAGGTGGGACCAATGTCAGCAGACTCATCAGATAGGCCTTGATCTTATCGAACGCTACTTGACAGTCGTCATTCCAAACCACAAGGTTATCCTTCTTTAGCAGCTTGAATATAGGCTCGCACACAGGAATCATCTGTGCGATGAATCAACTGATATACTGCAACCTGCCCAAGAATCCTCTTACTTCCTTTTCAGTCGATGGAGGAGGCATCTCCAGAATTGCCTTTGCTTTCATGGGGTCGACCTCAATGCCCCGTTTTCCCACTATGAATCCAAACAAATTTCCTGTAGTGACTCCGAATACACATTTGTTTGGGTTGAGCCGAAGTTTGTGCTCTCTGAGTCTGTCAAACATTTTTCCAAGGTTCACCAAGTGATCTTCTTCTTTCTTGGATTTTGCTATCATGTCATCCACATATACTTCCATCTCCTTGTGTATCATGTCGTGGAACAACAGAGTCATTGCACGCTGATATGTAGCACCCGCATTTTTCAGTCCGAACGGCATCACGCGGTGACAGTAAGTGCCCCAATGCGTGATAAAGGATGTTTTCTCCATATCCTCAGGTGCCATCCTTATCTGGTTATAACCAGAGAAGCCATCCATGAAAGAGAACATTGAATGCGTTGTTGTATTGTCCACCAGTACATCAATGTGCGGCAATGGGAAGTCATCGTTCGGACTTGCTCTATTCAGATCTCTATAGTCAACACACATCCTGACTTTCCCGTCTTTCTTGGGAACTGGCACAATGTTGGCTAACCACTCCGGATAGTGAATTACTTGCAGGAATCCGACATCCAACTGCTTGGTGACTTCTTCTTTGATCTTTAGGGCCCATTCCGGCTTCGTGTGCCTAAGCTTTTGTTTCACAGGTACGGCCTCAGACTTCGTTGGTAACATATGCACAACCAAGTCCATGTCTAACCCAGGCATATCCTCGTATGACATTGCAAACACGTCAGAATAAGATTTAAGAAAATCAAACATCTGTTTCCTCAATAATGGTGACAGCCTTTTACCAACTTGGAGGATCCTTGGTTGTGCTATTTCACCTATGTCAATTGGCTCTGTTTCCTCAATGTTAGCCTGGGGACCCTTTTCATGCCTTTCCAATGCAAGTTGGAATTCAAGCGGGGTCTCCCATGATTCATCGTCGTCCTCATGGTCGAAAGGCTCACAAGGGACGATGTCTAAATCTTCTTGCTGTGATGGGCAAGTGCCCCAATTTGATTTGTCGAGTTCTTGCTCGTTTTCAGGATTGGACACTGGCTCATGCATTTCATTTATTATTGCCATCTGCACTGGCTTTTCAATTTCTTTTTGTTCTTTTTGTTTAATTATAGCAATCTCATTACCTATCCCGTGCCCCAAATCTTCCAAGTGTGCGTCGGGATCGACACTGAGATTGCGATGCTCAAGTTGCTTATTTTTGTTATTTTCATTTTCAAACAGATGCAAGTAGTAGGAAGAATTCAGATGTTCATTAAAAATTTCAGCAGTAGCTACAACAGAAATTTCAGAGGTGACAGAAACCCCCTTTGGGATAGCAGCTTTGCTGATAGCAAAAGGCGTGGTGCTCCAGTTCTTCAGTGATGCCTCGGCTTCCTTGTTGATAGCAATCGTCTTCTCTGGCTCTCCCGCTAGCACCATGTTGGCGCTTTCGTCAGAAGAAATGTAGATAGGATCATGTGCTGCGCCTCCTACCGGCTTGTTCTGGCCTCTCTCTGATCTGGGGCCAAACTCTGACGATACCCTTACCCATGATCCACTGAGGGGGATTGCCATCGGTATCTCGTCCTCGGGTGGCGCGTATGCGATGGTGACTCCGTTGGCCGGGTCAACTCTGGGGGGTGCAAACAGTATGGGTATTCCAGTTGGTATCCCAAGCACCGTAGAAGAGTAGGCTGGTGGTGCCCATTTGCCATAAGCTGCATGGAACACTTCTTCTGGTACTGGCCCTGGGACCTGAGGCATGCTGCGGAACATTCGGTTCAGACCGTCACGAGTCCCTGGGTGCTGGATATAGGGAGGTGGAGGAGGCGACCTTGGCCTGCGGGTTGGCGCTCTTGAGCTATCTTGCCCTTCCATCATGCAGACATACATGATTGGACCTTCTTATTTGGATTCCTCAATGTGAGCGGGTGGTGGCCCTTCCATCACAATCGCAAAGTTGACCGGGATCCCATCAAGGATGAATTGTTCATCTGGTGGGGCGAAGGCCATGGTGACTTCGTCAACCGAGTCCAATGCGACCAGTGCTGGTAGGCCATCTGGCGACCCCTCAGGAGCCAATGGGCCTACTTCCACTATATCTCCAATCATTTCCATAGATGGTGGCTCTTCCCAGAGCATTTGAGCTAGGCCTTGCAGGTAGTCTTCTTCTGCGGCAGGGGTGTCCAAAAACTTATCTCCCCATCCTTGGGGGACTATATTCTCAATGGCTTGGGCTGCCCTATGCTCCATGTTGGTGAAGCAGTGGTACAAGTTCTCGTGCATGCATATGGGCCAGTGGGGGTCTCTTCCTTCAATTCTGGCTCTTTTCCTCTCGGCACGGTTCCCAAGGAGTTAGGAGTAGTCTTCCAGCTGTGGCCTGAATCCTAGTCCAAACCCAGTGGTTTGCTCATAAGGTTGGATGGCTGCCTTAATTCCTTGCTTATACCTGCCCAGTCCATCACCGGCTTTGAGACCCCAGTCTGCGCAATCAGCAGCGCTAAACATGTACTTTCTTCTCCTCTTCGAGAGTCGTTGCCCCCTTTCAAGTTCAGGGATATGATTCACCTGCACCATCTCCACTGCCTGGAAATTGAGTGTGGTGGGCAACTCATAATCCACATAGGGTACTCCGACCCTTTCAAACTCTCGGTGATCCTCCGCATGTACCATGATCAACTCATTACCCGATATGAATCGGACCATCCTGTGCAGGGTGGAAGATACTGCTCCTGCCTGATGCAGCCAAGGCCTCTTGATCAGCAGATTGAATGAGGCGTTGATATCCATGAGTTCAAACTCCATGGTAAAGGGCCTGTCCGCAATCATGACCACCAAGGTAACCTCCCCCAGCAATTCTCTCCTGGCATTGTTGAACCCTCGGACATTGTGCCCACTTGGCTTAATCATGGTAGGGCTCACCTGTAAGCTATGGAATGTCCTCATTGGACATATATTCAGTGCCGACCCATTGTCAATCATGGCACGTTTTACGATGAGGTCGACGCACTTTACTGTGATGTAGAGTGGCTCAGTGTGGTCACAACCCTCAGGTGGCAGATCTGCTGTAGAAAAGGAGATGGCCTGGGGTGCCATGATCACTGACACCACTGCCCCTAGCTACTCAGGATCGATGCTTTCTGGCACATGTGCATCCCCCAAGACCTTCATTAGCACTGCCCGGTGCTTCTCTGAATCAATCAAGAGTCGCATTATGGAAATTTGGGCGGGTACCTTGTTCAACTACTGGAGGAGGTCGTACTCTGGTGTGAAGACATTGTGGTGTAAATCTATAATTTCCTCTTCGGTGGCCGTCCCCTTTCTCTTGAGTGTCTGTGGCAATTCAGTAACCACATCCTTCCCTTTTTCTTTCCTCTTTGCTTCTGCCTCCACTCCCTCCTCCAGTGCGACTAGGGGATTGGTGTTTACGTATCGACCGGATCAGGTGATACGGTCGATTTCTGCCTCGATAGTGGTGGTGGAGGTAGCTTGATGGTGGAAAGATTTGGTGGGGTAAAGTGGGGGTACGGCCTTGTACGAGGGTGGTTCCAGGTTAAGTGTGCGCACCGGATTTCGGTCGCACGACGAAGCGCACGCAAAACGATGCGTGCCTCGGGATTTTTTGGAGTCGCCACTGCCTGATGGGGTGCAGGCAGACACCTGGGTGCCTAAGTTCTTCTTCTAAGGCTTTTGGTCTGCGGCTTGAGATTCTAAGTAGGGTCTCGGTTGCGGTCTGGGGAAGTCCGTAGACACCCCAGTCCACCCCGTCATGTGACGGGTCCCATAAGTTTCCCTGGTTTGAGTCAACTTTGGTCTCTCACTCACCCGATTCCTATTCCAGCATGCAATTTTGATTAAGTCTGGCGGGACCGCCAAAGTGGTGTGGGTCCCTTTACTTGATTTTATCTTTTTAATTAAGATGATCTGGGCCTGGTGGGGTGGGCCCCGTTGGAAGGCCCCCGGTATCCCTTGGTGGGCCAAGTGTGGCCCGCATGTTCCTTGGTGGGCCAAGTGTGGCCCTTTGGACTTTGGCTCACTTTGAATTGATTTTACTTTGAAGTTCCGTTTGGTTATTTAAGTGATTTCTATGCACAAGTGGGCCGGGACTGTTTGTGGGCCCTTGAGTGGGCCCCACAATTGCTTGCCAAATGATTTGAGATTTATCTTGCTTAAGTTTCCAAAGTGGGCCAGGATTTGGGCTTGGGGCCCTTTACCTAGGCTTGGGCTTGAAAGCCCAAGACTTCTTGAGTTAGGGTTTTGAAACCCTAACCTTAGTTGGTTAATGGGCTTGGTGGGCCCGATAGGCCCTGCCCTTGGTCTCGGCCAAACCACGACCTAATTTAAGCATGCATGCCCCGCATAGGGCTTGGGTGGGCCTCAAGTGGTCCGGAACTGAAGAAAACCATACGAACATTCGAAGAAGGGGAAGAGAAGGGGGTCTACATGGGGTACAAGAGGTGGAGGGAAAACTCATGAGGGAACATGCTCCCCCTTCGAATCAATCAAACCAGACAAAAAAAACATGCTGGGATGGAAAACATGCTCAACTTCTACATGTTAGAATAATAACAGAGAGAGAATCACCTTGGTTTCAAACCTTTGCAGAGCAGGCCGGAGGGTTCCCTGGAGCTCACGAGCTGCTGCCGGAGCTTCCTTCTTCTCACACCAAGACCACGACCTCCTTCGGATTCGTCGAGGAAGGAGAGGAATGGAGAGGCCAAGTGTCTGGTTTCTTTGGGAAAGATGGTAGCCCAGACCACCTTCGAATGCCGAGGAACAACTGAGCCTCAAATGACCAAACCCCGAAAATCCCAAACCAAGAATCCGAACCCCAAAACAGCCAACGAAAATTTTTCGAACCCCTGGAAATGAAACCTTGCGCGGCTTTTATAGAAGAGGACAGAGGGTATCTGCCGAGTTTGGCGCCCACCTCAAGGTGAGCGCATACCCCCTGCCACGTTCGCGCGAGCGACCGAATGATTAAAAAACCATTAATGCGGCCGCTCATTTGGTCGGAAAATCCGAATTTTCGGATTTAGTCCCTGGTTATTTTCAATTTAATCCGATATCCTTGGATTTTTACAGATTTAGTCCCTGGGATATTTTGAATGTTTGGATATTTATGGATTTGATCCCTGAGATATTTTCCTGCGCAACTCGCCACGTGTGCAGCTCTCTGCCACGTGCGCAGTTTGTCGGTTTTGCTGCTCGGGAATTTTGTCGGCTCATATTTTCTTCATCCGGGCTCCGATCTAGGCAAACTTAGTTGCGTTGGAATTGTATCGAAGCCCTCTATCCCATGACCTAGGGGTAGGCCTCTGGATCGGATTTTGGCAGAAAGTCAACTTTTGGCTCCGCTCAAGTTTGACCGCCCGCAGAGCCTTCATCCGGACTCCGATTCTTGCGAACTCAGTTGCGCTGGAATCGTGTCGAGATTCTCTATCCAATGATATAAAGCAAGGCCTCTGGATTGGAATTTAGCAGAAAATCAACTTTTGGCTTCGCCCAAGTTTGACCGCCCGCAGAACCTTCATCCGGACTCCGATTCCTGCAAACTCAGTTGCGTTGGAATCGTGTTGAGATTCTCTATCCAATGATATAAAGCAAGGCCTCTGGATTGGAATTTAGCAGAAAGTCAACTTTTGGCTTCGCCCAAGTTTGACCGCCCGCAGAACCTTCATCCGGACTCCGATTCCTGCAAACTCAGTTGCATTGGAATCGTGTCGACATTCTCTATCCAATGATATAAAGCAAGGTGGCCAAATATCACTTAATCAAAAAGTCAACTTTTTGTCCCCTCGGGGTTTGACTTTGTGCCAGGGTTTTCATTTTCAGCAATTCCAGGGGTGCAAAAATAAGGTGCTTACATTAAGCTTGGAGAGATTCAAGATAGGTGGTTTGAATGAAAGGGAGAAGGGGTCTTGTGGAGGTGAGCCCATGATGTCGTGGATGTTGAGGGTTAGAGGGCTAGGATGAGCAATGGGGGTAGGGTAGAAGAATTCTTGGTCTTCAGATGGGTGGAAGTGCACCAGAGGGAGGCTTGTAGGGGAGTCACTGCCATCTCCTTCGATAACGTTCACTGTCTCACTTTCCTTTGCTGATGTGTCTTCCTAGTCTGTATCAGCGGACTCGTTTGAGCTCTCATACTGATCAGGCAGGTTTGCGAGTTCAGGAGTGGATGGTGGTTCCTCCTCTTCTGCAGCGTGAGGGGGGCCGAACCACTCATGCATATTGTATGGGAGGGGGACGGGATTAGACTCAAGTGATGACGAGTCGGCAGAGTATGCCAGATAGGGGTGCGGTTCTGATGTTGCGGACATGCCCTCTGGCGGCCATCCGGTGGACAACTGGGGAGGCACCCTTGAACTACCCACTGACGCGTCCGAGATATGGAGTCTATCCCAGACCTGGAGTCCACTGGAACTGCCCACTCCTTCTCTACGTGGAGGGGACGGGGAGTCGCTAATCCATCCGCATTGTACTGGGTTCCATGGCCCAGTGACCTCTTCATTGCTTTGTGGTTCATCCTCGATCTTACAGATGTAGGCATCTGTATTCACCTTGACTGCAATTGCTGTCGATTGGGTTCCTGTTCGAAGCTGCACCTTCACTGTCTGCCCTGGTCGGCTAATAAGCACTGAAGGATCGAGCTGCCCGGTGCCCTGATCACTGCTCACTTGATTCGCCGCCCTACTGGTGGAGGCCTTTGAGTGATTTGGGAGAGGATTGGTAGTCACGCTGGCCGTCTGCTGGAGTCTGAGCGGGTGGTGCCAAGGGGTCGACCGTGATGCGTTTACTGTCAATCAAGTCCTGGATGTCATGCCTTAGATCCCAGCACCAATTGGTGTGGTGTCCTAGAGCACCAGAGTGGTATTCGCACCGCTCTGCTACATTATAGCTTCTAGTGTTGACCAAACGAGGGTTCGGGGGTTTGACTTGCACGTACCCCTTCTTCAGCAAAGTAGGCAGCAACTCTGTTGGTGCATACGGGAGTGGAGTGAAAACCCGTTTCATCCTGGCCTCCATCTCCTCTCTTGTCCTTCTTACCCCTTGATAAGCGGTCTGTCCGGTCCCTTGAGGTGCCACTGCCTCTAGCCCTTGAGAGAAATGGTGGGGTTGTGCGGGGTATACATAGTTCACCGCTTGCTGTTCTGACCTCCTGGGCTCTTGCCCTTGGTTTCTGCTAGTTTGCCCTGTTACCGGCCTCCTTGGTGCAGCACTCTACCCACTGCCATCTATCTTTCCGGCCCTCACTGCGTCTTCAATCCGATCCGCGGTCAAGATCAGATCATTGAAGTTCGACGTACTCTGCCCCAGCAGCAGAGTGAAGAAAGGTTGGCCCAATGATGCAATAAACAGGAATGTCATTTCCTGTTCTAACAACGGTGGCTGTACCAATGCTGCCAACTCTTTCCAGCGCTTGGCGTACTCCCTTACTGATTCTTGGCTCTTCTTAGCCAGCCTCTGCAACTCTGCCCTTGTCTGTACTATCTGACTGTTTAGGCGGTACTGTTGGATAAAGACCGCTGCCAGGTCATTCCATGTTTTCCTCTTAGCCTTGTCCAGACTCAAGAACCAAGAATAAGCTGCCCCGGTTAGTGACTTCTGGAAGAACTGCACCATGATCCGTTCTTCCTTGGCGTATTGGCACATGTCGCCAAAATAGGAACTTAGATGGTTCAAGGGGCACCCGGTGCCGTCGAACTGGTGTAACTCAGGGCATTTGAACTTAGTCGGGAGTTGGATGTCTGAAAAGAAGCAGAGGCTTTCCAGGGTAGCCTCACTCTGCACTGTGCTAGGTTGGAGTTGTTTGAGCTGCTCCTTCAGGGCGGCCATTTCTGTTCTGTTCTCCTCCCTTACTACTGTCAGTTTCTCCTCAAACTGTACCTCCTAGGCTCTGTACCAGTCCTCATCGCCCTGTCCCAGATGGATAGGTAGAAACTGATCTTGTTGGGCAACATGAAATGGTGCTGGTGGTGGTGGTGGTGGTGGTGCTAGGGGAGGGGGATTTATCGGACGCGGTGGTGGCGCTGCTTCCGCTTGTGGCGGGAACTGTAGTTGAGGTTGTTGGGCGACTGGTACCACCGGCGAGACCTGCCTCAATTCTCTCAGTTCTGTCATCAGTTCCTGGATAATGGAACTCATGCTATCCATTTTCTGCTGCATCTCGTTAACCACTTGCGCATGACTGGACTCTGCAGGATGCTGCCCTGGCGGCGCTTGCTCTCCTTGCTGATCCATTTCGAGCCGTCTCCTCGATCTTAGCAAGTACGGACTTCTGAAAGCAATTTTGGTACCTGGTGGACAATTGACGGGCATTAGTGCAATTTTACACAAATTGGTTATGAAATTTATTTGATAGAATCTGTTCCTTTGATTTATGCTGATTTTTTTGATTGGATTTAGACTAACTGATCTATTTTAGCTACCCTAAGGCAACAAGGGAAGAAAACCTGATTTTGAATCAACTGATCTATTTTGGCTACCCGCAAGTAACCAGGAAAGAGAACCCTAATGAATTTTTGAAGACTGATCTATTTTGGCTGTCCTAAGACGACCGGGAAAGAGAACCCTAATGACCGAATCTATTTTAGCTACCCGTAGGTAACTGGGAAAGTAAACCCTATTTTTTTGAAAGCTAATTTTTTTGAAAGCTGATCCATTTTAGCCGCTTAGGCGCGACTGGGAAAGAGAACCCAGTTCTACTGAAAGCTGATCTATTTTAGCCATTTGGGAGTGGCTGGGAAAGAGAACCCGGTTTGACTGGTCTATTTTAGCCACCTGGGCAGGGGAAGAGAACCTTGGGTTAAGCTAATCTATTTTAGCTGTCTAGGCAAGGGAAGAGAACCTTCAACTTAGGGGAATTTTTTTGAGCTCAGTATCACAGGGTTTGACTACGCATGGTCACAAAGGGGGCTGAAAAATAGCACTCAGGGTTGCCTTGACCAAATCCTGACTTATCCGTTGGCGGTCTCGGTGATACAAAGATTCGGCTAGTAGTACCCGGACGCTCTGCAGCCAATATCCGATTCAATCATCGGCGGCTTTGGTGTCACTAAAGGGGTAGGCTATGCCAGGACGCTCCTCCACCAATATCCGACTCATCCGTCGGTGGCTTCGATGCCCTAAGAATTCGGCTAGTAGTACCCGGACGCTCTGCAACCAATATCCGATTCATTCACCGGCGGCCTTGGTGTCACTAAAAGGGGTAGGCTATGCCAGGATGCTCCTCCACCAATATCCGACTCATCTGTCGGCGGCTTCGGTGCCCTAAGATTTCGGCTAGTAGTACCCGGACGCTATGCAACCAATATCTGATTCATTCACCGGCGGCTTTGGTGTCACTAAAAGGGGTAGGCTATGCCAGGACGCTCCTCCACCAATATCCGACTCATCCATCGGTGGCTTCAGTGCCCTACAGGTTAGACCGAATGATCTTGAAAAGATGTAGATGGGTGTGATCTGAGCTCAAAGTCTTGGGTGTTTTTAACACTTGCGGGGTTTCACGATCTCAATGAGAGAGATGCCATCAAAGGAAATTAGGTGGTCGCAGTGACCAGGGGATTGAAATTATCTGAGAAGAGGTGGTCTGTCGGAGACCGAGTTGCCCTATTAGAGGGAATTAATTCTTTTATTTCAAATTCTTGTCTTGTTTGAACAATATAGCAGAGTGAAAATAAATTCATGCTTTAATCAAAAAGTGCCTCCATGGCACAAAGTACATTATCATGCTTATCAAAACACAACAAAGCCAAAGTCTAGCTAGGTTGGTCATCATCATAGTGGGAGGACACGTCTTGCCTCCTCAAGGCTCGCAGAAGCTTGTTTCGCAGACGTTGGTCCTCCTCAGCGCGCTTGCGCACTAATTCCATTTCATGTTGCAAGGCCGCATTGGCCTGCCTACTCTCCCGTTCCAAATCCACATAAGCTGAATGGATACGGGAGTGGGTCTCCTGCAGTTCGGCCACCCTGTCCCTATATGTGTTAAGGGGCGGAACTGGAATGCCGCCTGATGCGACAGGCTGAAGGGGTGGGGGGCCGTCGTGGCCGAACTCTCGAGCTATCCAATGCTCGTAGTCTTGAAAGTGTGATTCAATGAAGACGTCTTCTCGATATACGCACACCGTCTTCCACTCCATCTGTAGTTGTGTCCTTAGTCCCTTGGTGAGTGGACCAACCAAACTACTCTTGTCGTCCTTGACCGGGATTCCCTGTGGTTTCCCAAACTGTCTCAGAACCTGAATCGGATAGTATGGCACGGCATGGGTGAGTCTCATCAGGGAAAGGCCCTCTCTTTTCTTGAAAGCTATGATGGGGTTGTAGGGGATGTTGTATGTACCCCACCATCGAATATCTGTTTCTCCCTTCAGGTGGAGAAGATGGTTAAACCAATCCTCACGAGCGGGAAGGTCTGGTTTGATCTCTCTTTGAGCCAACCAATGGATGTTGTCGCCGGCTACCTTGTAATATGCACTGACAGGTGATGACACCATCAGGTGGTCTTGCAGCCAAATGTGGAGAAGGGGAGCGCACCCTTGAAACCTCCAGGTTCCATTTTTTGACAAAGTCAGGGAATGGAACAGTTGAGCTAGGATTAGTGGCATGATTCGGTACCCTGCCCTGAGTTGATCCATAATTTCCATGAGAGCCAAATTAATGGTGTCTCCCCCAGTTGGAAAGAAGATTTGCGACAATACCACAAGGGTGAAGGTGTCAAACCAAACCCGGGGTCTTTCCTGCTTTTTGTTTCTTATTTTCTCAACAAGGAATATTTTGAAGACCCTAGTGAATGCTTTGTCACCTCCTAAGGTATGGAATTCTCCCCTTGAGAGGCCAAAGAAAACACAAGCTTCATTCTTGTAGCTCTCTTTGAGACTTGGCCTAGCGGGTTCTCCTAAGTCGTGAAATCGGAGGAACAGGTCAAGTTCCTCAATTGTGGGAGTCAACTCATTGATCCCGAATCGAAACACTGAAAGCTGGGGATCCCAGAAAAGCAATGTTGCTTGGATCATATCCCAGTTGATCGGCACATTTAACAGGGACAAAGTCTGTCCCATATGGTATTTGTGCTCCCATTCAATCTGCTCACTCCCTTGGAGCTGCCTTGTCCAAGAACGGATCCAGGGGGTATCCCAGGCACACTTCTCTATCCTAGGGAAACGGGTCCTCTCAGCTGAGGATGAGGATGCCATGCCAACTATCCAATCAAAATTCCAAACCAGTTTAAGGGTTCCATACCAAGCTCTTAATCAATCCTAAGACATGCATAATTTCAAGCAAAGGGACTAACCACTAGCAGTTCTAACATGCTTCACGAAATAAAGCAAAAAGCAAAACAGTGCGGAATTTAACTCAGGCATGCATGGTGTGTGGTCCTAAGGGTTGGCGCCAATGAAGGCGCGACTCCTAGACATACATGTGTAGAGGAGCACATTAAAGTCCTGATCAGTCTTTTGTCTTTCATCTGTTCTTTCATCTGCTTTCGGTGTCAGACCACAGTAAAATTTACAACTTGCCATCGAGGGCGAATTTTTACAAAAACTGTAAAGAATTCATCCTTAAGGCTGTAGGGAGCCAAAAAGGGGGATACAAATTACTTTCAAAGTGGGTAGGCTAAAAATCCCTAGATCTAGGGTTTAGTGCCCTTATTCTGATCTGGCTTGCTTTCATCTGTCTGTCTGATCTGGCCGGCTTTCGTCTGCTCTAAAAGACCAATCTGGACTTAAAGTGCTCCCAGCGGACTCATGGGTTAAGACCCATAGCATACAGGACTCCATGCATGGATCTGGGTGGTTCCCCTGATCAAAATTAGGTGAGCTTCCTAAATTAGGGCTGAGGTCGCCCGTGATCTAGGGTTTACTCAATTTGATGCAAAAAGCGGGGGTTGCTGCCCCTAATGGACTCTAGATTTTATTCCGATTTTACTCCTCTTATGTTCACCATTCACAACATTCTCACCCTCGCATGCTCAATGCATAGTTTACTCAGAAACGTTAGGTGGGGAAAGATACCCAGCCCGAGACATAAGCCTACAAGGGTCTGGACCAGTACTGGATCCTCGCGTGCCACGGCAAGAAACCAGTGGTGCTAATGGACTCCAGAAAACTTGGGGGATGGGTTTACCCTGCTTTCCCCGGCAAGCCACGGGAGCGTAGGTGCTAATACCATCCCAAAGATCAATTCATAGGAATAAGAAGGGTAGGCTACTAGAGAGGTCTAGGTTTTGGTAAAGAAGTTGCAATATCCGATTCACTCATTCATTCGGGGTCGGATCATCCACACAGCCTCCCTCGTGCGTGTCACCCCATGCAGTTCATCACACAAGAACGGAAAATAAAAAATCCATCCACGGTGTGGTGGTGTGCCTGTGTGTGCAGTTGGGCTGCGTGCTGTGTCTACACGGGTGAGTTTTGTCTAGATTTTGTTGATAAAGGGATTATTACCGTCTCGTATAGTAAGGTGCAGAATTGGCACACAATACGAGGCTCTGGGAGAGTCCCCAAGTAAGTGGGGGTCACAAGGGACCGCTTAAATCCCACTTGCCTTAGGCAATTATCGCGTCCCTTTGACAGGACTCCCCAGAACGAGTATTTACGCATATTCTGTATCTTACTAAACAAGGTAGTAAGAACCCTAAGTATCAACTAAATCCCTTTTATGCTAACTCATCTAACCAGGGTCCTACTAGGTTGAGAAATCCCCAATGGAGTCGCCAGGCTGTGCGCGCGTCGGTAACACCGCATGGGAAAGTTCGGAGTCGCCACCGCCTGATGGGGTGCAGGCGGATACCTGGGTGCCTAAATTTGTCTATTGAGACTTTGGTCTGTGGCTTGAGATTCTAGATAGGCTCTCGGTTGTGGTTTGGGGAAGTCCGTAGACACCCCAGACCACCCTGTCGGATGACGGGTCCCGTGGGTTCCCTGGTTTGAGTCAGCTTGCTTTGGTTCTCACCTGATTCCTAATCCGATATGCAACTTGGTTAAGTCTGGCGGGACCACCTGAATGGTGTGGGTCCCTTTAATTGATTTTATCTTGTTTTACTTTAGGTGATCTGAGTCTGACTGGGTGGGCCCCGTTGGAAGGTCCATGATGTCCTTGGTGGGCTTGGTTAAGCCCACGTGCCTCTGGTGGGCCTCCGTCTAAGCCTAGGAGGCCCTTTGGGCTTGGGTGTAATGAATTGTTTTTACTTAATTTATTCAAGTTGGAGACTTAGTGATTTTCATGCAATGGGTCTGACTTGGTTTGCGGGCCCCTGGGTGGGCCCCCATGATGGATGCTAAAGTGTTTTCAATTTATCTTTATTTAAATTTGCCAAGGTGTTTTGGACATTGGGCTTGGGGCCCATAGTCCAGTTCCGGGCTTCAAAGCCTGAGTTCCATGAAGTTAGGGTTTAAACCCACACTTGGTTTGGTTAGTGGGCTTTGGCGGGCCCGATAAGCCCTAGCCCTGGGTCTCGGCCAAGCCACGCAAATTAAACATCATTTCACAAAACAAGGTCCGGGTGGGCCGCATTGGGTTGGGCCCGTTGGAAGGCCCACTAAGGTTCCGAGTTGGACCGGTGGTCCACGTCCCGAGTTGGGTTTCCGGGTGACCCGGAAACCCTGTTGGTTCATTTGGTTTTGCTGAAAATGACATGAAAATTCGGCAAGGAACACAAAATCATAAGAATTGCATTTCTGTCGTGTATCCAGCCTTAGTTGCCGGATACACACAGGTCCTAGGTGATCCGGCCTGAGTTGCCGGATCACCTTAAAAAGGCCTTTTTCGAGGTTTGGCCATTTGGGATGACTTCCTGGGCTTCCTAGGGGTCTTCTACCAGTCATGTGGGCCACATTGGTTCAGATATGGGGGGAAGCCTCCTTTAGCTTCCTTGTGGGGATTTTCCTGCAAAGGCAAAGGGAAAAGGGGGGCAAGGAGATGCTGCCCCCCTCTCTTCTTTTTGGTCGTACAACAGCAGCAAGGTAGGGGTCTTAGCACCCCTACCTGGGTGTTTCGCCTTCATCCGTCAATGGCGAGCCGAAACCCAGCAACCAAGCACCCTTTTACTTTGCTATTCTAACACAAACTCCAAGATATGAGACCATGGGACAGCAAATAACAATAAAAAATACAGCAACCAACATGAACCGATTTAAACATGCTAAGCAGGTGAGGGATACATGGGGATTAATAACACTCATACATGGCATTTTGGGGACTGGTTTAAGAGTGCAATCATATGGGAATCTTCTGGGACAACAACCATTTGGGGGAGATTAGCATGCTTTTATGGGATTGTAGATAATGGACAGTGGGGTGGGGGAGCATGCATGACAATGGCTGGGAAGGTGGGGTGTTGGCATAAAAAAGTACAGCAAGTGCTTTTCATCCCCAAGACTACCAAAAAACTCATGAGAGGGCTCATGCTCAAATGTCTACATGGAGGCGCCTTAGGATTGGGGGACAAGCAAATGGCCATGCCTTGGGCCCCAGCAAATGCCACGCATGAGACTTATAAGAGGCTTTTCAGCACCCCGAAATACACGCACATACATGAGAACAGTAGCTAGTATACATCCAAAATTTGATCAATCATGCATATAAAACACCCAAGCAAGGAAACATGCTTCGCACATTCATAAAGAGAACCTAAGAATACCTTTCCACGTAACAAGATGACACTTTCCAGCAAGAGCAACGAAAGAGAAAGAAAAACAAACCAGTAAGATCAAGCATGCAATAGAACATGGAAGAGAAACATGGAGATGACTCAATCTTTATTTCCTACCACTTCTGATGGAATCTGAACTTGGGCTTCATACCCATGGCAATAGACACTTAGAGAAGGGATGGAGAATGGGGTTTACATGGCGTACAATGGATATCAAGTGTGGGGAGACATGCCTCCTCTTAGAATAACTCGAATCTGCCCCAGAACAGTAATTTGAGGAGGCTAACACTATGATGTACCACCCCCCCATTTTCTCATGGGACTAAGCGTAGGGTCTCCCTTACCTGGAGACCTTCGTGTGGGGAAATGGGGAGCCAATGCATGCCACATGGGCACTTGAACAAAAATTACAGCAAAGGAGAAGAACCAAGCTCATGAACATGCTTAGAAAACCTCCATTTTAACACATATGCAATAAAATACTGTAAGAAACCTTACCTTTAAACCTTAAGCTCTCCTTATGGTGTGTAGAAGCACTTTTGGCAGCAAGAAAAGGCCAGAAGCTCCCTTTTCCTGCACCAACAGCAGCAAGCCATCTTTTTGTTTCAATAGAGAAGATGAAGAAGAAGAAGAAGGCAAAGGTTGGGTAGTCTTGGGATGAAGTGGGAAGGTTATGGAGGCAAAAAGGGGTTGAAGAGGGAGGGGTTTGGGTGAGAAAAGTGGGGGAAGGAAGTTGGAAACCAACCAAAGAAGCCAACCCCCGGCTAGAGGTGGCTGCTGTGCTTTTATAGACAAACTTAATGTATCTGGCATTAAATGTCGGATACACTACATGTCCTGTAACGCCCCGGATCCGTGTTGTTCAATAAAGATATAACACGTCTCACGGAGGTTAGGCAAGGATCGTTAATCAATTTATGATTGCTGGATAATCATATAGCTATAACCTGACAGAGTGCACATTTCCATTTATGCAAAATTGTGACATTTAAACCGAACTAGAATCGTATGGTTCAACCCCAATTAAACTTTAATACATCTCAATTTATTCAAAGTTCTCAAGTTCAGAACAGATAACCTACAAGTCTAAGGAAGGTAATAGTAATCCTCCTCCCTATAAGCCCCAGCAGGATCTACCCCAGAAATCGCCTCACCACGAGTATCTGAAAAACAAACAAGACAAACAACGGAGTGAGATACGAATATCTCAGCGAGTAGCACATGCATGCAGAAATAGTTGATCGCAATTTAAACTATGCATCGACAAAACGCTGAATACGGTTAAACAATCAACATCAATTCTCAAATCGAAATTCAAGACTAGTTCAAATCAAACAAATCACATCTCAGTTAAGTACGGTAACACATCGATTGGTCAATGTCAGGACTATCGTTTAGTTGATAAATTAAACATGCCAAGTAGACACTCCACACCTCCATGTACACAGTTCCGGCCTACTCAGGGTTTCGGAACTCTAAAATGACGGCCTACTCAGGGTTTCGTCATCCAATGCAGGCCTACTCCCCGGGTTTCTGCATTGACAACCAGGCCTACTCAGGGTTTCTGGCTGCTCTACACTGGTCGTGGCAACACACAAGGCCATGCAATTCCAACAACCAACAATAACATCACATTACTAAGCTTAAACATCTGGATCCAGGACAAGCTAGACCAAAACAGTAAAACATCGTATAATCTCAATACCAATATCAAAGAAAAACCATTCATTTCATATCATGTAAAACTCATCACAATTCATCACCTGTCCCTCTGGACCAAGCAGTACCTCAAGTGCATTCAGTATTTTCTCATTTCCGTAACACAAGTCATACGAAAATAAAACTCAATTCATTCATACCAAGGAAATCTTTACAATACATTTAAAGTTTCCAAACCAATGAAACCAGAATAGAATAACTCCTCAATCAAAACAGTGTATAAAACAGAGGAAATGTAACTAGTAACTCTTAGTAGTTTGGTATCCGGCATAACATTCATGAACAACCTAAACTCAACTTGAAAGCTTTTAAGAAGTTCACTAAATTTTCCTCTAATAGTTTCCTAGGCAAAATAGATTCCCAGGGTTCCCAAACAAGTGAATAGTGAAGTGGTTTAATCCTCAAGTAACCCAAATACCCTTAGTTAAATCAAATCTCCAATTCAGTAAGCAAAATAGGGTCTGCCGCTCACCTCCTGAGGTGGGCGCGAGGTGAGTGCCGGTCGGCGGTGAAGAATTGGGGTAAAATCGACCTACCGCTCACTCGACGCTAGGTGAGCGTGAGCTGAGCGCGAGATGGGCGTGAGGTGGGCGCGAGATTCGCGCGAGATGAGCGCAAGGTTTTCTGCTGAGCGCGAGCTGAGCGGCAGCCGGGCGTGAGGTGGGCGGTGGGTCGTGTTTAACGGGGCGCCTACCTCTTAGGTGAGCGCCGGTGAGCACGAGGTGGGCGGATACCCCCTGTGATTTTTGTTTCTCTGTTATTCCAAGATCTACAAGACTGGCCGGTTGGTTTAGGTCTGTAATTGCTCCAATACACTCCTAATACTCCCAGGAGACTTCCCAACCATATTTGGATTTAATCTAAATACATTTAAACTCAAGGTAAATTTCGGTCTCCGACTCTGTTTCATGCCATTCGAGAAAACTAAGAGAAAACTCAAGAGATCATTTAAACTACAACCATGCATCAGAATAATCTCGAGAAAACATAAAACACAAAACCCCAGTTGTAAATCAGTGCTACTCACCTGAAATCGCTTATTCCAGAATACCAAAACCTCAGCCGATCACCACTTCGGCCACGCACGCGAACCCAGAAACTACCCAACCAATTCGTCTCGAATAGGGAGAAAGAACCCATTAAACTTCAACTCCGAAGCCCTTCTCTTACCCCTCGCGATACTTGTTCTTCACAAGCACAGAACCCTAGTCGCCACTCCAGCCGATTCTCCCGAGCTCCAAGTATCAGACTAACGAATAATGTTTCCGTAAGTATGATAAGCGTATTCTCATAAACCCCAAAACCCTACTTACCATTTTTAGTATATTTACCTTGATACATACGCCGCTCGATCCTTCTCCCATTTCCTTGATCCCATGCACGCCGGCCCACTGAAAACATCCTACATGTTCCGACCACTTAAGTTAACAAGTGCCCAAGCTATATCTATATATATATTTTAATACTAATCATAATATAATTTTTCAGAAAAATGGCTATATAACGCCTGTACCTACGAGTATGGGCTAAGTCCTCAAACCACAAAATAACCTGATAAACACAGTTTATACATCAAAATAAATAACTAAATAATAAATAAATAACTCACAAAAATCAGGGTCTTACATCCTCCCCTCCTACAAGAAATTTTGTCCTCGAAATTTACCTCAAGGAGGAACAAACAATTCCGGATACTTCTTCTTCATCTCTTCCTCACCTTCCCAAGTGCATTCTTCCACAGTATGATTCTGCCATAGCACTTTCACTAAGGGAACAACCTTGGTGCGAAGAATCTGCTCACGACGATCTAGAATCTGAACTGGCCTCTCTTCGTATGTCAGATCTTCTCGGATCACTAAAGGTTCAGGATTTATCACATGACTAGGATCCGCTATGTACTGCCGCAACATGGATATATGGAATACATCATGGACTCCTGCCAAATGGTTTGGCAAAGCTAGTTTATAAGCTACCGGGTTAATCACCTTCACAATCTCAAACGGCCCAATAAAGCGTGGAGACAACTTCCCTTTCTTCCCGAATCTCAGGATTCCTTTGGAAGGTGATATCTTCAAGAACACTTGGTCTCCCACTTCAAATTTCAGCTCACGTCGTCGGGTATCTGAATAACTTTTCTGACGACTCTGCGTAGTCAACAACCGCTGTCTAATCAATTTCACCTTTTCCATACTATCTTGTATAATCTCAGGCCCAAAGTACTGTTTCTCTCCTACCTCCACCCAACACACAGGAGATCTACAAATTCTGCCATAAAGTGCCTCGTAGGGTGCCATCTGTATACTAGCCTGATAGCTATTGTTGTAAGCAAATTCAGCTAAGTGTAAATACTTACTCCAATTCCCACCCCAATCTAGGACACAACATCTCAACATGTCCTCCAGAGTCTGGATAGTTCTCTCTGACTGGCCGTCGGTCTGTGGGTGGAAACTAGTACTAAAACTCAACTTAGTTCCCATGGCCTCCTGGAAACACTGCCAAAAATGCGAGGTAAACCGAGAATCCCTATCCGATACAATGGACACTGGAACCCCATGCAACCGGACTACCTCTCGAGTATACAGCTCAACCAATGATGCCAAAGTCTGCGTGGTCTGGTAAGGCAAAAAGTGAGCTGATTTGGTTAGTCTATCCACAATCACCCATACGCCGTTGTGATTCTTAGCTGTAGGCGGTAGCCCATTCACAAAATCCATCGATATATGTTCCCATTTCCACTCAGGAACCGGCAAAGGTCGCATCAAACCTGGAGGTCTCCTATGCTCTGCCTTCACTTGTTGACAAGTAAGGCACCTTGCTACATACTCCGCAATGTCCTTCTTCATTCCTGACCACCAATACACTGTCCTTAGATTCTTGTACATCTTGGTACTCCCAGGGTGAATTGCATATTTGGACCTGTGACTCTCGTCTAGGATCAATCCCCTGACTTCGGCATTATTTGGAACACAAGTCCGCCCGCGAAATCTCACCAATCCATCCTGAACATCAAAATCTTTCGTGGCCTCATCATCCTTCTCTACTAACCCTTTGATGCATAACAAATCAGAATCTGCCAACTGACCCTCCCGTATACGCTGAATCAACTCTGGCTCTGCTTGGACTCGTGCCATGATCAATCCATGCCCATGAGTGCTGAACTCCCCAGGCCAACCTACAACTGTATCAACAAGAGTGCACTGACTAGCCATGAAAGTAGCTAGTGTGGCCACCTCATCTTTGGAAACAACCCTACGACTCAGTGCATCTGCGACCACATTAGCCTTGCCCGGGTGATAATGTAATGTGAAATCATAATCCTTTAGAAGATCCATCCATTTCCTTTGCCTCATATTCAGCTCTCTCTGGGAAAATATATATCTTAAGCTCTTGTGATCTGAGAATATCTCGAATTTGGCTCCCATCAAATAGTGCCTCCACAACTTAAGTGCAAACACGATCGCTGCCAACTCCAGATCGTGCGTAGGATAGTTCTTCTCGTGAGTGCGTAGCAACCTTGAAGCATAGGCTACCACACGCCTTTGCTGCATCAAGACACAGCCCAACCCTACTCGAGAAGCATCACAATAGATCGAAAATCCCTCACTCACTGATGGCACAATCAAGACTGGAGCTGAAGACAATTTACCCTTCAATTCTTGGAAGCTAGACTCACACTTGTCGTCCCACTCATATTTCACAGCCTTCTTAGTGAGATTTGATAAAGGTGCCACCACTCGGGAAAAGTTCTTGATGAACCTTCTATAATAACCCGCCATTCCCAAGAAACTCCGTACTTCAGTCACCGACGAAGGTCTAGGCCAATCTGCCACAGCCTGAACCTTAGCTGGGTCCACTGCTATCCCATCTCCTGAAATCACATGCCCTAAGAAACTTACTTCTCTTAACCAAAATTGGCACTTGCTGAACTTGGCATACAATCTGTGCTCTCTCAATGTCTGCAATACGGTTCGGAGGTGCCGTACATGATCCTCTCTACTTCGAGAATACACTAGAATATCGTCAATGAACACAACCACAAAGCTATCTAAGTGGGTGTGAAATATCCGATTCATCAGGTTCATGAAAACAGCTGGGGCATTAGTCAGCCCAAAAGGCATAACCAGAAACTCGTAGTGCCCATATCGAGTACGGAAAGCTGTCTTCTCTATATCCTCTGGGGCTACTCTCAACTGGTGGTATCCAGATCTCAGGTCGATCTTAGAAAACCAAGACGCTCCCCTCAACTGGTCGAACAAGTCATCAATCCGAGGCAATGGATACTTATTCTTGATGGTGACTTGATTCAACTGACGGTAATCTATACACATCCTCATCGTCCCGTCCTTCTTCTGGACAAACAGGACCGGTGCACCCCATGGTGACACACTGGGTCTAATAAAACCCTTTGCTTCCAATTCATCCAACTGTTTCTTCATCTCATGATTTTCAGGTTGTGACATTCTGTATGGTGGTTTGGATACAGGTGCAGTACAAGGTAAGAGTCGTATACTGAACTCAACCTCTCTAGGTTGCGGTAATCCCGGTAGATCGTCTGGGAATATGTCATCAAATTCTGCTACTACAGGCACACTAGAAAGACTAAGTGCCGTAGCCTCTGCCTCCTCAACCTCAATGGATGCTACCAAACTGATCCGTGTTCTCAACCCTTCACATCAGAAACAGTGCACTGGCTGGTCTGGCTGACACACCATAATGGTACCCCTATAGCAATCTATGCTCACATGATGCCGAAAATGCCAATCGATGCCTAAGATCACATCAAATTCCCCGAATTCCAGTTCTACCAAGTCCCCTGGCAACTCCAAAGAACCCAATCTGATCATGCAATCCCTAAATACGGTCTGTACTCTAGTGGTTTCCCCCAATGGTGTGTGTACAAATAACTCGGACTCGAGTGTGGAAGGAACCAAACCAATACGGCATGCACATAAAGGAGTAATGAAAGACCTAGAAGCACCCGAATCGAATAAGCATACGGCTGATCTACCATGAATGAAAACAATACCTCCAACCAACTGTGGTGCCTCTGGCTCCTCCTCATGAGCCTCCTCAACATGCCCTCCCTCAGGTTCATCCTCCTGAGTTGCTACCGCATATACTCTAGTCTGCTGGGGGCGTGGGGGTGGTGCCTGCTGCCTCTGGGGTGCCTGCTGCCTCTGCGGTGCCCGTTGCCTCTGATATCCCCCACTGTTCTGACCCGGAAATCTCGGCGGTGCTGGAAGTGCTGGCACGGGTCTAGAATACTGAAACCTCGAAGCCTCGGCCGGTCAGGTGTCCATAGGTGCAGTAAGGGCTGGCTTGAGTAACTGGTAAGTGTTCGGGTGGGGACAGTTAGCAACCCGATGCCCATGCTGGCCACATCTAAAACACGCGCCTGGAGGTGACACGCACGGACATGGATATGAAATCGGCCGCAACTGAAGCAACCCCTTGAGCCTCTCCTATCTCTCTGTCCATAGTCGATCCTTGGTCTCTTGTCCCTGTCCGGGACCCTCCTTGTCTCTGTGCCGCTAGGCTGTGCTCTAACCCTGCTCTGCTCAACCCCTGAATCTCTAATCTCTCTCTCAACCCGCAGAGCTCTCCCCACTAGGTCAGAGTATCTGGTGCACATCAGCACCGAGACCATGCGCCTGATGTCTGCCCTCAGTCCTCTCTCGAAATGCTGGGTGCGCCTCTGCTCATCATGCACTATATGGTGAGCAAATCGAGAAAGAACCGCGAACCTAGCCTCGTACTGTGCTACGGTCAAGGATCCCTGAGAGATATCCATGAACTCTCTCTCCTTCTGCAACCTCACCTTTGCAGAGAAATACTGCTCATAAAAGACCTGCCTAAACTGGTCCCAAGTCATCTGGATCCCATCTACCGCCTGCCTCCGTAATGACTGCCACCAATGCTGTGCCTCGCCCTCTAGGGTGAAGGTAGCCAGTCTCACCCTCCGGTCCTCTGGACAGTCCATAGTGTCAAACATGCGCTCCACTCTAGCTACCCAGCTCTCTGCCTCCATCGGATCTGGAACTCCATAAAACGGCGGGGCAGTCAGCTTCCTGAACTGATCAATGTCCCTTAAGGACAACTCCTCTCTCACCCGCTGCTGATCCACCGCAGCTCCATGACCATTTCGCTGGCCATTTCCGTTCCCAGTTTGACTCATCCTCTCCTCCCTCTCCATCGCAAGGAGGTGGGCAAGCGAGCCAACCACAGCCCAAATGTCCTCCACTGGTGGTGGGGCTCCCCGTGGTGGTGCAGGTGGCTGCTCCTGTGGTATATCCCTCTCTGGACAATCCACAGCTCTCGCACGTCTGCCTCTACCGGCCATGTATACCTGTAAGCACAAAATATCATATTAGTTAGGAACTCTCTTCTAATTCTCATGGTTCTATCTAACGTACGCACAATATTTCCCCAGGGTTTTCTATGGTCATACTACCTAAACCTCAAATTTCCAGCTTGAGTCTCTGATACCATCTCTGTAATGCCCCGGATCCGTGTTGTTCAATAAAGATATAACACGTCTCACGGAGGTTAGGCAAGGATCGTTAATCAATTTATGATCGCTGGATAATCATATAGCTATAACCTGACAGAGTGCACATTTCCATTTATGCAAAATTGTGACATTTAAACCGAACTAGAATCGTATGGTTCAACCCCAATTAAACTTTAATACATCTCAATTTATTCAAAGTTCTCAAGTTCAGAACAGATAACCTACAAGTCTAAGGAAGGTAATAGTAATCCTCCTCCCTATAAGCCCCAGCAGGATCTACCCCAGAAATCGCCTCACCACGAGTATCTGAAAAACAAACAAGACAAACAACGGAGTGAGATACGAATATCTCAGCGAGTAGCACATGCATGCAGAAATAGTTGATCGCAATTTAAACTATGCATCGACAAAACGCTGAATACGGTTAAACAATCAACATCAATTCTCAAATCGAAATTCAAGACTAGTTCAAATCAAACAAATCACATCTCAGTTAAGTACGGTAACACATCGATTGGTCAATGTCAGGACTATCGTTTAGTTGATAAATTAAACATGTCAAGTAGACACTCCACACCTCCATGTACACAGTTCCGGCCTACTCAGGGTTTCGGAACTCTGAAATGACGGCCTACTCAGGGTTTCGTCATCCAATGCAGGCCTACTCCCCGGGTTTCTGCATTGACACCCAGGCCTACTCAGGGTTTCTGGCTGCTCTACACCGGTCGTGACAACACACAAGGCCATCCAATTCCAACAACCAACAATAACATCACATTACTAAGCTTAAACATCTGGATCCAGGACAAGCTAGACCAAAATAGTAAAACATCGTATAATCTCAATACCAATATCAAAGAAAAACCATTCATTTCATATCATGTAAAACTCATCACAATTCATCACCTGTCCCTCTGGACCAAGCAGTACCTCAAGTGCATTCAGTATTTTCTCATTTCCGTAACACAAGTCATACGAAAATAAAACTCAATTCATTCATACCAAGGAAATCTTTACAATACATTTAAAGTTTCCAAACCAATGAAACCAGAATAGAATAACTCCTCAATCAAAACAGTGTATAAAACAGAGGAAATGTAACTAGTAACTCTTAGTAGTTTGGTATCCGGCATAACATTCATGAACAACCTAAACTCAACTTGAAAGCTTTTAAGAAGTTCATTAAATTTTCCTCTAATAGTTTCCTAGGCAAAATAGATTCCCAGGGTTCCCAAACAAGTGAATAGTGAAGTGGTTTAATCCTCAAGTAACCCAAATACCCTTAGTTAAATCAAATCTCCAATTCAGTAAGCAAAATAGGGTCTGCCGCTCACCTCCTGAGGTGGGCGCGAGGTGAGCGCCGGTCGGCGGTGAAGAATTGGGGTAAAATCGACCTACCGCTCACTCGACGCTAGGTGAGCGTGAGCTGAGCGCGAGATGGGCGTGAGGTGGGCGCGAGATTCGCGCGAGATGAGCGCAAGGTTTTCTGCTGAGCGCGAGCTGAGCGGCAGCCGGGCGTGAGGTGGGCGGTGGGTCGTGTTTAACGGGGCGCCTACCTCTTAGGTGAGCGCCGGTGAGCACGAGGTGGGCGGATACCCCCTGTGATTTTTGTTTCTCTGTTATTCCAAGATCTACAAGACTGGCCGGTTGGTTTAGGTCTGTAATTGCTCCAATACACTCCTAATACTCCCAGGAGACTTCCCAACCATATTTGGATTTAATCTAAATACATTTAAACTCAAGGTAAATTTCGGTCTCCGACTCTGTTTCATGCCATTCTAGAAAACTAAGAGAAAACTCAAGAGATCATTTAAACTACAACCATGCATCAGAATAATCTCGAGAAAACATAAAACACAAAACCCCAGTTGTAAATCAGTGCTACTCACCTGAAATCGCTTATTCCAGAATACCAAAACCTCAGCCGATCACCACTTCGGCCACGCACGCGAACCCAGAAACTACCCAACCAATTCGTCTCGAACAGGGAGAAAGAACCCATTAAACTTCAACTCCGAAGCCCTTCTCTTACCCCTCGCGATACTTGTTCTTCACAAGCACAGAACCCTAGTCGCCACTCCAGCCGATTCTCCCGAGCTCCAAGTATCAGACTAACGAATAATGTTTCCGTAAGTATGATAAGCATATTCTCATAAACCCCAAAAACCTACTTACCATTTTTAGTATATTTACGTTGATACATACGCCACTCGATCCTTCTCCCATTTCCTTGATCCCATGCACGCCGGCCCACTGAAAACATCCTACATGTTCCGGCCACTTAAGTTAACAAGTGCCCAAGCTATATCTATATATATATTTTAATACTAATCATAATATAATTTTTCAGAAAAATGGCTATATAACGCCTGTACCTACGAGTATGGGCTAAGCCCTCAAACCACAAAATAACCTGATAAACACAGTTTATACATCAAAATAAATAACTAAATAATAAATAAATAACTCACAAAAATCAGGGTCTTACATGTCCTTTGTATCCGGCATTTAATGTCAGATACACTGAACCTCCTTTGTCGGGGAATCGGCGCGAATCTCGTCAAGCAAATCTTCTTGTATCCGATGGATAGTGTCGGATATACACAAGGGTATGTGTATCTGACATATTTGGTCGAATACAAATCGAAAAATTACGGATTTGCCCTTCGACTTGACCGATTCGACCGATTTAACACTTTTGGATATCTACGGATTGCCCCCTACGAATTTTGGTTTAGTCCCTGAGATATTTGATGATTTTTGGATATTTGAGATTTAGTCCCCGAGATATTTTGCTGCATTCATCGCCACGTGCGCAGTTTCTTCGCCACGTGTGCAGTTTCCTGGGTTTTGCTGCTCGGAAACTTAGACAGCTCATATCTCCTTCATCCGGACTCCGATTTGAGCAAATTCAGTTGCGTTGGACTCGTATCGAAGCCCTATATCCAATGATATAGAGCTAAGCATCTAGCTCGGGGTCCAAAAGAAAGTCAACTTTCGGCTCACCCTCAAGTTTGACCAGCCTGCAGAACCTTTATCCGGACTCCGATTCCAGCAAACTCAGTTGCGTTGGAACCGTGTCGAGATTCTCTATCCATTGAGATAAGGCAAGGTGGCCAATTTCACTTGATCAAAAAGTCAATTTTCCACCCCTTAGGGTTTAACTTTCTATTTAGGGTTTGCGTTTCTGGCTCTTATGGGAGCGCAAAAATGATGTGCTTACAAGGTTTTCACTCTAAATCATCTCTAAAACATTCCTAATCCTCTCCTACTAATTTAGTATAGATGTAAGGATGTCTACAAAGATTTAATCCATTCAACCATCACTTTTATGAAAACTCCTTTTAACATAGGAAATCAATCCGGAAAAACCTCAAACACACTATGTTATGATCATGTCTCAATACAAATCACCTAGATTACTCAATCACATAATGCAAACATGCAATTCCTTTGGTTTTCAAATGTTTCCTATTTGCCTTAATATGAAAATCCTCATACACAAGGTTCTTCGTGTAATGACTCGGTTCTGGATCAATTGTCCAACCCCGAAGAGTTATTGTATGTAGGCCAAAGCAACTAAAATCCAGAATAATTTAAAACTTTTATTCATGTCTTTATCAGAGTTATTATGTGGAAAATAAAATAAAATTCAATAACAATCAACCTTAACTTTTACAAGTAACTTTTGGACTCATAACTGGTTCACATCTATTGGCTACCTTTTACATAATACCCCAATGCTTGTCGACCTCACCAAGAATACCTGAAAAATAGGGAAACCCAGAGTAAGATATATGTAAAACCCCGAATTTTCCTTAAATAATAAAATAAATTAATAAATAATATTCTTGAGAGTTATAATTGATGGGAATATTTTATTATTGTAGGGGATGATCTAATTAGTGGAGATCCAAAGTTAGAAGCAGATCTGACCGTCCGATCATGAGATATCGAGGTACGTGTTCTGATTGGGCAGTGTGTATAGGAAAGATTGCATGTGCGCTACATGGGATCAATGAGTATAAATACCAATTAAATAACCTAAACACATACACGTTTGTATTTCGTTCGTATGCTTCAGCCGCAAGCGACAAACCAAGTTTGAATGACCGAGCGACTGAGGAGGAAGAAGGAGGAGGAAAGGTCTGGGTTTTGGTGTGCTTCATCGTCCAGGGGTTATCTCACGTTTGTGAGTGTAGTTTGTTGGAGAAGAAGGAGAAGCACGCACGTTCAAGAGGTAGGTGACACTGTTTTACGTTCATTTTTGGTATTTACGTTCGTTTAATCGCAAAGGCATGTTTTTATATTATCTATTAATGTATTTAGTTTACTATCAATGTTATATGTATGATAGAATGAGATTGAACGAGAAAAATCACGATTTAGAACTGTTTCTGTTCGTTTTTGGATGACCACTGACCTCGACAATACTTGGCGATCCTCGGCGCTAGTTATAAAACTTAGACCACCGAAGACCGCTGGAAGACGTACCGTCGGCATCCTATTTTACACTACCGCCGACCACAGACCGCTAGGGCGATCCTGAGCGATCCTAGGCGCTCTGTTCAGATTTTGCAGATTTTCGTAATTTCAAACTCTGATTTAATTCCAAACTATTTTTAGACAATTTTAATGATTAATTAAGATGTTTTAAGACCAAAATAAATTATCTAATACCATGTTTTACAGAAAAATAAATTAGGAAGATATTTAGGACATTAGTTGCCAAACTTTGAAAGTAATTGAGAAATCTAGTTTTTGGAAAACCTAACTATTATTTGATTATCAAAACAACTCTAAATGACACTATAAACCAGAAAAATTTATAAAGAGAATTCAAAACTCAGATGACCGAATATTGAAGTAATTGACAGATTTAACCTTTATATGCCGCTAGGCACCAACCCTTATAGAAATATTATATTTTAGGGAATTTTGGAGTCTAGTGGGCATAGCTGGTTATGGATCCATAGTTGTTGCTAGATAGCTGAGGGATATGTAATTTGGGTTGAGTTTCTCCCTTATGCGACGCGCTTCCTTTGCAAGTTAGTTTGTCTGGGAAGGTCCTATGTCTGGAGGGACACCTCGGTAAGCCGCTGGTAATTCCCTGTACATGTGGGTAAGTGACCATCTCCATGTATTGATTCTGGTGCTGCATGCTGGTGGTACATGCCAACTCTGATGGATACGTGTGCAATAAGTTAGTGACTACGGCTCTTGTCTAAGCTGCGCTGCATGGGACTTGAATATCATTAGTAGCATTGCTTCTAAGCCGCACGGTGGTATAGCGATTGGTTTAGAATCGTCTCAAAAGGTTTATCTATCTTTGTGAGTCCTAAAATGACACTGAAATCACAAACACTTGTTATTATTATTGTATACATGCTGAAAGCATGTGATTGAGATATTGATCGGATGTGACTGTGTAGTGCATCCTAGCAAAGTATGAATTATGTTATTGATTTTGATATTGGATTCTTATAATAGAACTTGTTGAAATTCATCTCTAGAACTGTTTATCATACTGTTTTGTATTCATGAATAATACGAATGATTATACGAGCCTGATTAGTTGATATTGCTTAATCGTGCATTAACTGTTACTTTACTTATATTAACTGTTTAATCATGCATGTGTTACCTACTGGGATATTCGTATCTCACCCTACTTTTATTTCATTTTTCAGCTGATACGCGAGAGGGGGATCATAGTGATTTCTAGGGAGAGGTAGCTGAGTATTCACCAGAGGATTACTTTTATCCGGATCTTGTTTGAGGTGGAGGATTGTTTAGACTTAGTTATATTTGATAGATTATTATTCATTTGGATTTGATGTACTAGAGAAATGAGAAAGATAGTAACCATTTTATTTTACCAGACTTTGATATTAATGATTGATGATTAACTCTAATGTTTATTTGAGGATTTTAGACTACACTTCCGCACATACTTGTTTCCGCACTCTGATAGTATAATAAAGTGAATGGATTTTTAATTCTTTAGTCTGTTATATTCTTGATGTATATTTGATATGGGCCAGTAACACCTCGTATTTGGTTGTTGAACTGAATTCGGGTTGTTACAGTAGCGAACCGAGTTCAGGTCGGGTGCCAGTTTGCACTGACCCAGGTTCGGGGCGTTACAATATAAATCTCAATAGGTAGCAAGGTGCATGAAATAAAACAGTCTAATTTCCTTACAAAAATAAAGTCATGAGGTATAACGATAAAACCAATTCACGATAATAATATTCAAAGCAATCATCAAACCAAACTACGCATATATGAGATCACAGGACTCATGAAATGAAACCACTTAATAAGCTACTCCTGTGCCCAAGTTCGCTACCATACGAGCTTACATGATATGGAGCCGAGATATACGGTCATCCATCCTCCGTCAACCATCAATGCGGATCACCTCCGAGATACATGATGGGCTGGCACGTACAATTCAATCAACTGCAACTATCCAATCAGGGAATACCAATCCGATCATATATATATGGACACTGGACAGTACACAGCGGATACCAGTACATGTAAAGCTATGAGTGAACTACAAGCACGCCCAAAATACAGCTCTTAGGTTGTAACGCCCCGGTTCCGGGTCCAATTCCCAAAACCCGGGGTGTTATGGTAAGCAACAAAAGCAACTAAAATATGGAATAATTTAAACCTTTTTCTAACTTTATAATCAAAGTAAATGCGGAAACTTGAATTCAAATTCTCTTTATTAATCAACAATTATGATATACAAGGATTTCAATTATATGAGCAATCCTACATCTATATAGACTACCCAGCTACAACTAGCCCACAACTTGACGTCCTCACCAAGAGTACCTGAAAAATGGGAGAAACCGGAGTGAGAATAAATCTCAACAAGTAGCAAGGTGCATGCATGAAATCTGTCCATGTTTATATAAAATAAGTCATGAGGTGTACGATTAAACCAATAACAACATCAACAAGAATAATTCCAAAGTTTAAATCCAATCCCATTATTATTATCAAATCATATTTCAATAACAATACCGATAAAACATCGAATGGTCAATGTCATGTAGTTGCTTAGATTGGTTAATCAACATGCCAGAGCGACATCCATACCTCCATGTACACAGTTCCGGCCTACTCAAGGTTTCAAACACTCTGAAGTGACGGCCTACTCAGGGTTTCGTCATCCAATGCCGGCATACTCCGGGTATCGGCATTGACAACCAGGCCTACTCAGGGTTTTTGGCTACTCTACACCGGTCGTGGCAACACTCCATGGCCATGCCATTACACCAATAAAGCATATACATCACATTACTAAGCTTAGACTCTGGATCCAGGACAAGCTAAACCAAAACAGAAAAACCATCGCATAAACTCAACACTGACATTACCTTAAACCAAACCTTTCCATCATCATGTATAACACAATACAGCTCAACACAGGTCACTCCAGACCAGAACAGAACTCATGGAACACCAAGAGATGTTTAGAACCCAAACAAACAAAACCCACAGTAATTCCTTTCTTTTACTCACCCAAAACAATTTTTACACATTCCGTTCAGTACTTTGAAAACCATATAAAGCTCAGAACAAACAAACCATAGACTAGAAAAACAACTAATAAACATAGATATAATAAAATTACTAATTCATGATGTCAAATAGAAATTTACTCCCTACACTCATGTGAACCCCACTTTCTGAGACTCAACAATCCTACCCAACTTTGATTCAAGGACCTCTAAATGTTTTTAAGCAAATAAAACAATTCTATTATCCTAATCTAGTGTTTGGCAAAGAGGTTGAAGCCTCAAAGTATAAAAATTTGGCTTGGATTGGTCAAACACTCGTTTCTGGAAAAATTATTGGGTGCGCTGACCTCTGGCGCTAAGCGCGAGGTCGACACCAACTCAGCATATACTTAAATTTCAACTCGCGCTTACTTAAAATACTAGGCGCTAGATCAGCGCGAAGTAGGCGAAACCAAGACAACGTCTCGCGCTGACTCAAACCACTCGGCTCTAGGTAGGCGCCAACTCAGCGAAACCAAACAACGATTTTCGACTCTCTGTTAATCTCGAAACTCCATGACTGACCAATTTTAAAACCTCTGTAACAATTTTCCTAGGCTTCTACTATCCCCAAAACACGTTTAAACATGATTCAAATTTAATCTAAACAACTTTATATCACGACTCTAAAACTCACCCAAAATCCATGTTCAAACTATATTTTTCCAAAACCATGCTTCACGACTATACTTAGAGATCAAAACCAAAACACTGATCAAAACAATGCTAAACAAAACTTGGTGATTAAAATTTAACTAAGGTTTCTTTCTAAATCAAACAACCCATGAACAACACTTTTCTTGATTCTTAAAGAGAGATTCAAATCACCAAATCAAAACTTTATAATCATCTAACTTTTCCAATGAAATCCAACTTAAAAACCAATACGATCAATCTTCAAAAACACAAGAAACCATGCAGTTCCTCCAGTTTCAAGTGTTTGCTACTTGCCTTTTTGATGAACCCAGATTTTTCAAAACTTCTTCTGTGCCCGTTTTTGGAGCTCGACCGCACCCCTCTAAAGTTCTCAAATTTAGATCTCCACCGTTCAGTTTGAAGTCCTCCATGAGTAGAACAAAACCCTAAACTTTCAGCGTATTCCAACGATTGGATCTTTCTATCTCGTCGTTCGAAGTTGGCTTGTCGGCCATCTCTGCAACTCCTTTTTCTTTCAAATTTTGATTTTTTCCACCAACTTCTAGGTTAATTCGCACAACCTTAAACTCATCCAAATCCAATCTTCACCAATCAGATTAAAGTATCTCATGTATAGAGCATAGCCTCCAAATTTTATGACGATCCAACGACTAGATCTCCGGGGATCGTCGTTCAAAGTCTGCTGGTCGGACCTCTGCAGCACCTCCCTTTTTCTTTTCTTCCCTCTCTTTTCTCTCCTCTCTTCGTTCCTTTATTTTTCTCTCAAGCCCAAGCACGAATTTTCTGTTAATAAAAGAATAGAAAAAGCTTTTATTGTGTCGCTTAAGTTATATAGGAATTCCTGAACCCAAGAATTAAGAATAAAAAGTCCTTCATTACCCAGAATAGAATAACCGCTTAGAATAGTGAAACAGATTATATTTGTCGAGAGGTGCAAAATCGTATGGATATGACTCTCATTGTGCATCTTGACTAATTGGATCGTTTCTTTGTGGATTCTCCTTTGTATATGTGTCTCCGGGTATTCCTTTATCATTTCGTCCAAGAAGAATAGTTCTTCTAATTCTATGAATTTTTCTAAAATGTTCTTTTCTTGAATATCATTCAAAAAGGTTTCGGATTGCCTAGTATTCCTCTCTTTCCTCCATATTTTTGACTTGCTAAAAACCCTAAACCTTTCCTAGACCTCCCCTTTTATAAGCTTTCTTAATTAGAAGTCCCACTAGGTTTAAAAGACTTCTAAATAGAATTCCCACTCTTAATTGGAAACCTTCCTATCTTAACCCTCCTTTTAATTCCTCTTTTAAATATCTCATACAAAAGAAGGATTTATTTTAATTTATTTTCGTGCTAATTTAATTTCTTATTTTAAAATATTACTAAAACACCCCAAAGCTCCTCTTATCCTCAAATTTAAGGCTCCTTATCAACCATAATCACAAATATAGCCTTTTTTCTACTTTTAAGCCATAATTTGCTATTTAAATTCAAACCTAACCCAAATTGAGTCTAGTTAAATATTTCAAGTCTAATAATTATTTAATTACTCAATATATTAATTTGGCTAATTAGAAAATGACTAAAATACCATTTCCTTGTAATTCCATACTTAACCTTTGGATATTTTTCCAAAAATTCTCCTCTTTATTCCTCACATCCATCTTAACTATAAAATGCACTTGGATTAATACCTATCTTCTCCAACATTCATATTTAAGTCACTCTCCCAATTTATCTAAATCGACCTTGCTCTTTCCTATTTAAATGAAGCTACTATTTAAATCCCTAGTTACTCAAAATTATTGTTTATTTATTTAGTTACTAATATCTCTTTGGATCATAATATTATTCCTCCAATACCTAAATTAAATCTTAACTTTTAAAAAATTAGGCTTATTTAATTTACTTTATTTTAGGAAAATCCAGGGTTTTACATAGGTGCGAGTCACAAGTAAACTATAAGCATGACCAATAAAGAGCACCTGTAAGCTAATGTCTCATTAAGGTGCACAGTGGTAACCCAAATAAAAGCAATGCCAAGATACACGGCTAAAGACCAGGTCGAGATACACGACAGGTCGGGATTGCTGCAGCACGACCAAATACAGGAAGGCCTCGTCGAGATAAACGATGGGAGCATAAGTGGGAGACAGGTTTAACTTACAAAGATAATTCCCTTTCACTTCCTAGCTAACTATGGATCAACACTAAGCACTGTCCGCTAGACACAACGCACAACCAAAATATATTTAATAATAACTTGTCTCAAAAGTAAGATATTCTTAACAATAGAATAAGTTTCCAATCAACCATAAACATCTCATCCCAAGATACATGAGAGAAGATTTTTACCACTCCGAGATACACGGAGGAAAAGCAATGATTCTGCCCATTTATCAATGAAACCATATGCAAATATTCAGAAATATAATATCGAAAGTAAGAAATTGCCCAAAACTAAAATTAAATAGAAAACACCATTCCAAACCTTAAAACCATGTTATCTTACGAAAATATGCCCAATTCCTTGATTAATTGCCTAAACAGTTATTTATTAAAGTGAACACTCTTAATTTACTCATATTAAAGTGTTAGATAGCTTGCCAAATCAGTATCTTAAGATTCACTAAAATTCATCCCCTGGTTGGTTGTTATTCTAAACATTTACTCAATAATGTCCAAATTCTCCGTTTAAAGAACCTAATGTGTCAAAACTTATTAACTTTTATATTTAGTACATCCAAAGGTTATTTTAGATCTGTATTGAAGTTTAGGAATATGGTATATTAACCAAAACCAATTCTAAATAGGTTAAGTCCACTTATTACTTCATAATACCTCTTTTTAGTCCATCTTTACATTTATCGTTCCAAATTAATATTCTTTTGTCCAAATTGAATTCCGCTACTTCCTACATCTCAAACTAACCTAATTACAGGTATTACTGTAACGCCCCGGATCTGAGTCACATAGAAAACCCATAACTCGTCTCCAGAGGTTATTATGTAAAGCAGGACCGCACTATCAGAGTGAAGGAACAACATGAATATAATAATAACTATAAAATAGAGTGCGCTAAAATAATCCCAAATTAATAAACTCACATGCCAAGTAACTACCCGCAAGTATTGCTCTCTGAGAGTATCTGAAAACAAAACAAAAACAAAGGAATGAGATACAAATATCTCAGCGAGCAGCACATACATGCACAAATACAATTTCCTAGTTGTAAAATATGGATCGAATAATTTCGCGAGTAACGATGACAATAACTCGATTAATCCGACTAAACTCATAGTAATTCATTAGACCCAATGATATAGCTAATGAAAACCAATATGTAATTAAATTTGAAAACGGTTGTCAACAAATCCAACTAATCCCAAAAAAAACCAATATCATTATAACCATGTCTCGAGAAAACCAAATTTCTACAACAATCCAATAATATGTCTCATGCTAAATAAAACAAAACCCAACATTTGGTCAATGTCATGTAGTTGTTTAGATTGATTAATCAACATGCCAGAGCGACATCCACACCTCCATGTACACAGTTCCGGCCTACTCAAGGTTTCGGATACTCTGAAATGACGGCCTACTCAAAGTTTCGTCATCCAATGCCGGCCTACTTAGGGTTTCGGCATTGACAACTAGGCCTACTCAGGGTTTCTGGCTGCTCTACACCGGTCTTGGCAACACTCCATGGCTATGCCATTACCCCAATTAAACATATACATCACATTACTAAGCTTAAACTCTGGATCCAAGACTAGCTAAACCAAAACAGAAAACCATCGCATAAAACTCAGTATTTGCAAAACAATAAACCCACACCGATTACCATCATGTGTATCACAATACACTCATCACAAGTCATTCCAACCAGAATAGCAACTCATGTAATTTCAGTAGGTATCCCAACCCCTAAAACAACAAACCTCATTAGCAGTAAAATCCTTTTACTCACACAAGAAATTTTACAATACTATTCAGCCCTTTGATATCAAACAAATCCAGATTAAACAGATTCATAATCAGATAACAAGTATAATACATAAAGAAAACTAACTCATTATCTTATAGTGTCATGAACAACCAATAATCTACCCAGATTCCTTCAATTCCCACTTCGGAAACTTATAGAAATACCCAAAATTCGATTTAAGGCTCTCCCAATTGTTTTGAACAGATATAATATTTCTAATATCCTAATCTAGTCTTTGGGTAAGAGGTTGAAGTCTCAAAGTATCAAAAATTGGCTTGGGTTGGTCAAAACCAACTTTCTGCAGTTTTTATTGGGTGCGCTGACCTCTGGCACTTGGCGCGAGGTCGGCGTGGACTCGGCGTACACTAACTCAGCATCTCACGCTAACTCAAATTACTTGGCGCGAGACAAGCACGAACTCGGCGAGAACAACAAAACATATCTCACGCTGACTAATCCTCTTGGCGCTAGGTAAGCACCAAGTCGGCAGACACTACCTCCGACTCGCGACTCTCTGTTAATCTCAGAACTCCATGACTAACCATATTTTTGGCCTCTGTAACTACTTATCTATGCTTCTACCATCCCCAAAACACATTTAGACATGATTCGGATTTAATCTAAACAACTTTAAAATCACGACTCTAAACCCATCAAATAACTCACGCTCGAAAGTATCTTATTCAGAAACCATGCTTTCGACAAATCTTAGAGATCAAAACCAATTATAAATCAAAACGATGCTACTCACCGAATAGAGGATTTTCTTCTAGCTTCCAACCCTTTTGATAGACTCCTCCGAAGATCAAAGCTTATCGGCCGACGCCCTTAGGTACCAGGCAGAGGCCAATCTAAATACATGGCCTCTGGTTTCTTTTTCCCTCAACCCGAAATTCTAACCTAATAATCTATTTATAGGTCTTGAAAACCCTCGTCCCTTAACCTAATAGATTTATTACTCGCCTTAACTTAACCATCGAAATCTCATATTTACCCCTCCCTAAAGTTGAGGTTAACATAAAAGATTTATTTGTTAAATTTCTCATCACTACAAATTTTAAATTTCGTGCTCACTTACTTAATAAAATTCTACTTATCTCTTTGCCACCTAATGACCTAAATCTCCACACAATTTATTTTAATTAAATCTACTAATTAATCCTTTAATTAAATTCCTACTGAAAACTGGGGTTTTACAGTTACAACCTTAAACTTCCAAGAACAATCATTAAAAATAGATTTGGGCACAAAATCCCAAAATCTGAAAAATCTGATAGAGGTCACTCAACACTTCGCTCGAGCGGCCTGTCAAGCGCCCTTTTCTGGGTGAAATTTTACTTAGTCGCTCGGAATCGAGCTCAAGCGTCCTCCCGGGGTTGAACTTCCAGGTTCTGTTATTCTGTTTATAAAATACACAGGCGAGGCACCTACGATTGCGCTCAAGCAGCCACTTGGGCACTCGACCAAATTTCACTATATTTTCTGGGTTTTCTGATTTCCAAAATATACAATAATTTTTATAGTTTTAAATTGTTTGTAATCATCCTATTTTCATTCTAAATTACTTCTAAGACAATCCTAATCTATTCTCAGTAATTATAAGTTGAGGTAAGATTTCCTACTTAATTAAATCTCTTCTAATCATCACTTTTCTTGATTTCTTTAAAAGTGTATGAAAGCAAAACCATCTTATAAAACTCTCAACTTTTCAAAACAAGATCCAAATCAAAACAACCCATGATAAAACATCTAAACCATACGAAAATCATGCAATTTCTCCAGTTTTCAAAGTGTTTGTGTAGTGCCTCGAATCCGTGTTGTTCAATAAAGATATAACACGTCTCACGGAGTGTTAGGTATGGGCCCACGACTCATGTGATCGCTGGATTAATCACACAAGTTTTACAAATCAGAGTGCACAAATCAACTATCTACTAGGAAGCATGGGAAAGTATTTGATTAAAATGCCATCAAACCACAATCAGGATCTCCTTTATTACATTTCCCGAAATCAATCAAGTCAATATTTCAATCAAGAATAAACCTACTAGTCTATGGGATGAAGAAGTAATCCTCCTCCCTATAAGTGTCAGTAGGATCTACCCCAGCAATCGCCTTACCACGAGTATCTGAAAATAAAACAAAAGCAAAACGAGTGAGATACGAATATCTCAGCGAGTAGCATATACATGCAAAATAGTTATATCAGTTCTAAGTATGAGACATGGAAAAATCACCTAGATGATTCCCTTCATCATCACACGGGCTCAGCAAAATGGGAGAGTCGCTACCATTCAATTTTAGGTGTGAATGGGAACCAAAAATCATCAAAACAAGCAAAAAGGCAAATCTAGAGTAAAGATTACTCTACTTGAAAATAAAATCCAGAGATGGGTAAGGGGATTAGATTATGAATTGGGGAAGGTGTTAGGCACCCCCATTCACCCATGCAAGGTGGTTGCCAAGTGTTGTTCATGCTCAAAATAACGAAGGCTTGCTAAATTAATCAAAAAGCTTGAAAAGAACTAAACACATGTATGATAGCTCCATATGAGAAATCCAATGAATTCCAGATCCTCTTTTATGTAAGTATCACTTCTGGGACATCACTATTGAATAGAAATCAAGGCAAAACTTGAACACAACCAAGTTAAGACAAATCCGAAAAATTCGGTAAAAGATGGAGCCATTTGACCATAACTTATTCAAATCAAGTTCAAATTGAATCAAACCAAATCCATTTGAAAGATTATGCTAAAAAGAAGACTCGTGCAAATTTTCAATTAAATCTGGTTAAAACCCTAAGGCCCCGACTGGTTCAATGAATTGGAATTGGAATTAAGAATTATAATTCCAATTCTAATTCAACAAGAATTGGAATTGGTTAGAATTGAAATTATTGTGATTGGATGGCAAGAGAATTGAAATTTGGAATTACAATTCCATGAAGAATTGATTTAAAATCCAATTCCACTAATTGGATGAACTTATGAAGAATTGATTTGTATCATTCCCATGTTAATAATAACACAGATGACTGATTATCATGACATATGAATTCCAATAATCCATTCTCTGCAACCAAAACCAAAACAACACTACTGGATTTTAATAATATTTTTGTCTTAATGAGGTCCTCCATGTAAGATAAGACGATTATGATCAACTCGATAGGTCAAAGTAAGTGGAAACAAAAGAGAGAGAAATATAGAAGAAGGAGAGAGAGGAAACAAAAGAGATAGAGAGACGAGAAAGAGAGAGAGGAGAGAAGAAGGGAGAAGATACGTACTAGTCCCTGCAACACCAGTGAGGAAGAGGAGAATGACATTTGGTAGCTTCGCAACATTAGCGAGGAAGAGGAGAATGAGATTTGGTAGCTTCTTTATCGGTAGAGCTGGCAAAAGGTCGGGTTGGGTCGGGTCATAATCGGGTTAATTGGGTCGGGTTCAGGTTAAAGCAACTTAAGGCGGGTTGGAAAACCCCCCAAACCCAACCCGATTATTCGTCGGGTTGCTGGGTCATAATCGGGTTGACCCGATTACTGGCTGGTTGGGGAAACCCCAACCCAATTAATAAACGAGTCAACCCAAACCCGTTTAACTCGTGTCGGGTCGGGTCACATTTTGCTAGCTCTATTTGTCGGGCATATATCCTGCTTCCAATTCTCTACCTCGTATCCCCAATTCTTCTCAATTTAGTCGGGAATTAGGTAACTTCAAAAATAGCCTATAAGCTAATTCTATGGAATTGGGCATTAATTCCAATTCCAAATTCCAAATATTTAACCAATCAAAAGAATTTGAATTGGGAACCCAATTCCAATTCTTACCCCAATTCCAACGCCTGATTCTGTGAACCAATCAGGCCCTAAGAGTTATACTCCTTTGAAATCTGCTGTTGGAAATCAGTAAAAGTAACAAGTGGGCAACTTTGGAAATTCATTTCGGAAAATTGGCTCCATGTAAATCCGTGAATTTTTGCATGAATGAATTCTGTAGGGCCATATTTCAAAAGAAACTAGCCCCATACCAAACTTCATCCTGATGTGCCTTGGGTGACCTCCCAAACAGGCCCCAAGGATCACAGATTAGCCCAAAAATGTGCTGTTGAGCAGTTCTGAGTAAATCAGTCACCCACAACTCAAATGAAATCAACAAATTGTAAAACTAATTGGATTTGAAAGTAGACTCCCGAATGAAAACACAGAAATAAAAATCACTCAAATCGAACTTAAAACGAACACATGGCGCTCAGTCAAAGTGACAGGTTCAGCAATCTGGCCTGAACTGACCTATCAACTTCGACTAAATGGTGTCAAAAATCCACTTCATAAAAATTGATAAAATTTTACAAAAATGAACTAGACAGTCTCACCTTTCACATGTCTTCGGAATCACTCCAAAATTCATCCGGATGATGAAGTTATTAGTGTCTGAAGTTAGGGTACAGATGCTGTCCAGTTTTGCCATTTTTAAGTAAAATCAATCCAAAACGGTGATTGAGTATGTGGAGTCCGTGCAATCTAAATCAAAATCATTTGAAAAAGTATTGAAAAACCTCTAGGAGGAAATAGGGCACGAATTTGGCTCACCATTCTCTTCGGTCGAAGAGAATATGCTAAAACCCTAAAATGGAGCAAAAATGCCCAAATCCGAGAGGTTAGACCTAGAGGTCTTCAATACTCAAGATAAACTTGTTTGAAATCACTAAGAAATATTCCATAAATGCTTAGGGCTATTTATTTCAAATCTATCACAATGAAAGGAATAGATCCTAAATACAAGCCGATTCTGACAAAACGAGTGCAATATGTGCATGTGTACAAATTAACTCTTCAATCATATACATAAAAACATATAGCATTCATATCAATCAAATGGGGTTCTAAAAAAACCTAAGGTTCCATTCCATTCTCGTTTCCCTTAGTTCTCTCTCCCCGTTTTACGGTTTCGAGATAGTCTTGGGGTACTTTGAGTATGAAACGGTTTTCATAGAATCAAAAAGTTAATCAAGAGGGTTCTATAACTAAGGATCAATTCCCAGTCTCATTTCCCATAGATCCCTCTTCACGTTTTACTGCTAGAGGGAGTCTCAAGGTACTTTGAGTAGGGAAAGGGGTTGCATACACAATCAATAAGCCATTATTCTACAAAAAGGTAGAAGAAAGATCTAACCCTAGAATGTAAAACAGAAAATAAAAGAAGTTCCAGGCTTACCTGGGTTTCTAGGAGCAATGCGGCAGCGGTTCCCTTCTTCACTCAGAGCTCTCCGATCTCCAGCTTCTAGCTCTCAAAAATTCTTGGCCATTTGCTTGAGGAGAGGCCTCCTATTTATAGGCAAAGGCTAGGGTTTGGGGGAACCCTAATGCTAGACACAAAATGATGTCTAGAATCCCCCACACTTAACCCTAGGGTTATTTCCGAGATTTCTACTCTTTAAACAAAGGATATGATGGTAAAAAAGTGAAAACTTTCGGAAAACCCTAATTTTGAGCAAAAACCTTGTATCCGATAACTCAGGTCGGATACAAGTGAACATTTTTGTATCCGACACATTTCGTCGGATACAATTATGTCTGCTTGTATCCGACGACTTCTGTCGGATATAAACACCCTTGTTTGTATCCAATGACTTGTGTCGGATACAAGGGAAAATGTTCCAATCTGAAATTTTGCATTGGCTACAAGAAAACAAACTATTTTTTAATGTTTTGGCCAATTATTCATTATTTTTTCAGCGCAATTTTGGGGTGTCTACAACTGCCCCTCTTTACGGGAATTGCAAAGCAATGATCTGCAAAGATTAGACAAGCCCAAATTGCACTTCCTTGACCATGATTTGCTTGGTTCAATTTAATTTTGCAAAATAATTTTGGGTGAAGATTTGCCAAAAAGCCCTAACTTAAAGGGGGCATTTCTCCAAGTTATCTTAAATTCCACTGAGCTCTCGTGGCTATGAAGTGGATTTTAAGCCCAAAATAGGATTTTTGAAAATTTGATTTTTCATCAAACCATGTTTAAAATTGAATGAATATTTTCCTTTTGACCAATACATTTCTCCAAGTTGTCTTAAATTCCACTGAGCTCTCGTGGCTATGAAGTGGATTTTAAGCCCAAAATAGGTTTTTTTGAAAGTAGCAGATTTTGCAGCAAACAATGTTTAAAATTTTGACTGAATATTTTCTTTTTGACCAACACATATTTTTTCCTTTTTTCCTTCTTTTTTTTTCTTTCTTTTTTTTTCTTTTCCTTTTCTTTTTTTTCCTCTTTTTTCTCCTTTTCTTTTCTTTTCCTCTTTTTTCTGTTTTTCTTTTCTTTTTCTCTTTTTTCTCTTTTTTTTTCTGTTTTTCTTTTGTATCCGACGCATGAGGTTGGATATCAAAACCTTTATTTGTATCCGACATGATTCGTCGGATACATGAGGTTTTGTTTAGTCGCGCGCAACCGCAACTCTTCATTTCTTTTCCTTCTTCTCCGAATGCTCAGACCCGATACACATCTCCTCTTCTCCGACTGTGACGGCCATCCCCTTCTTCTTCGGAAATTTCTCTGAGCTCCGGCGACTCCTATTAACACTGGTGACCGCCCTTAACTCCAGTAACACCCTGTTGATTGCTCATTCGTGGCAGTGGCAGAGCCCTCGCTTGGTTTCTGATTTTCCTGATTTCTAGTGATTGCTTCTCGTCGTTGGAGTGCCAACCTCCAGTGATTGAATTCCAGCGACCTGCTCTTCGCCAATCTGACTTCATCCTTGCAATTAGACGCCCATATTCCCACTGCTCTTGTCAATTGAATCCAGTCAGTAAGCATATTTTTTGCTTTGTTAAATTCCTGAACGTTTAATTGACTGACTACTGAGAATATTGGATTTCCTATCAGTACCGAATTGCTCATCTCAACTGTTTTTGATCATTGATGACAGTGGAATTTTCAGATGCCATGCTATATTTTTTCTTCTGCAATTTGCTTTGACTTGCCAATTTATTCTGCTAATTCCTGAGCTGCAATTCCTTGAAACTGATTGTCTACATAACAGTAGCTTGTTTCTTTGGTGATATCCTTGAATTGATAGTATCCGAGAACTTCAGATTGCCTGTTAATTGCATGATTTTTCCTTTGCTTCTGAATTGCCGGTGATGAAAATTTCGAATGCTCATTTTCAAATGGCATGATTTTCAGATTTTGCCGATGCTTTTGATGAATTGTTGATGGTGGATTGCTCATTTTCAATTTTATCACCATACCATGTTGTGAATATTTTCTCAATTCGTCTTGACTTCCCAACATGTCTTGCCAATTCTTGATTTGAATTTCTACAGTTCTGTCTGCAATTCCTGTTTTGATCCTTTGGCCCTTGATTTTTCCATTTTGCTTTTGTATGAATATATCCTAAAATCACAACACACTAGGAAAGATTAAACATTGTAGGGATCTTTTAGGATTAGGATAAGATGTTTTAGAATCAGAATTTCACAAAATAGAAATATTAATCACTTCCCAAAAAACTTTGAACTGAAACAGAGAACAAAAGTAATATAAAATTCCTTCAAGACACAATTCATGATAACTTTGAAAAAAATCATATAAGATTTCTGATGAATTTGAACTGAAACCTAGACCAAAAGCAAGGTAAAATTCCTGATAAATTTGAACTGAAATTCATAAAACACTTCCCTATGGCTTGTAGATGGCTAGGAGTCGTTCCCGCGTCCGAGAGGAGGTTGATCCAGCTGATCAGCCTTCTTCTTCTCGAGCCAGGATTGAGTCCGATCAGAGCGCTACCCTGTCTGATCGGCTGGATGATTCCAGAAAGAGCTCTGGAGAGGGCTCTGCCGAGGTAGGCCTCCCAATTTTCCTTTCTCTTCCTCTTCTTTCTCTTTAAACAAACTGTTACAATATCTCTTTTGAATTTTAGCCCGTTGTTGCTCCTGCTAAAGGTCGGGGTAGAGGCCGAGAGAGAGGCGGAGGTAGAGTTGCAGAGAGGGGCCGAGGCTGAGCCAGAGAGAGGGGCCAAGGCCAGGCCGGAGCTTCAGGTTAGGAGGGTATTGCTTCAGCTTTCCGTCTAGGGATCTTGGAGGGGTTGAGAGCGTTCGTTCATGATACGAAGCTCCTTAGTGGCTTGGATCGCCACCCCTCTGTGCATCCGTGCTGATGTTCCACTCCCCTATCCTCCCTCCCATCTACGCGGTAGTTGGGGGAAGTTCAGTGAGTTGGCTCAGACGCTTTCTCTGGCACTCAAGCGCGAGTTCAGTAGGTGCTACCTTGATTATTTTCTCCGCATCCCCTCATTCCGAGCTGACCGTCCCCTTATCCTTGCTATGATGGAGCGATACTTCCCGGAGACGCAGTCCTTTCATCTGCCGAACGTTGAGCTTGGGATCCGTCCTTCTGATTTTGTTGTGATCACCAGCATTCCTCTGGTGGGGCGGACTATAGCGTTGGATCATCCTTCAGCTGCGGACACCGGCCTTCTCTTGGGATATGAGGACTTGCTTGACGACGCTTGGGACGGGAGGAGCGGCCGTATATCTATCAACTGGCTATGGTAGAGCCTTACCCAGCACTTCGATGGGAGACATGCGACCATTGCCGGGGAGGATGCGGCTTTTGCTCCTATCTTCCGGCATGTGTTCTTGTTGATGCTCGGGAGCTATTTTTTCCAGGAAGACACGACCAGTGTTAGTTCTCTCTTTTTGGATGCTCTGAGAGATCTTCGCCAGACCAGGCAGTTTGCATGGGGTCAGCTTATATATGGGACCATCCTGGCCGGATTATGCCGAGTGGTTCGAGGTTTGGCCGCTCCGAGGGGTGATGGAGTTAGCTGCCGGTTCTTCTGGCAGATCCTGCAGGTACTGTATACATTTGCTTTGTCTTATCCACTGAAACTTTATCTTCTTTATTCTTGACCACTTTCTCTTTTGCCAGGTATTTATGTATACCTATATGACTTTCTTCCGCCCATCCCCCGTGGCTGGTGCTACGGAATTCCTCGTTGCCATACGGTGGTCTGCCTTGGTCAGAGATACAGACAGGAGTCAGCCCCGTACTGCTCGGGTTCACTTGGATCGGGCCCGTCGACCGGATGTAAAATTCTTCACCCTTTTTTCTTTTGTCTCTTTTTCTGTACCTTATTTGTTTCTGACATCATTCTTCTTCTTTGCAGCTCCTGTTGGCAAGCTTCGACGATTTGGATATTGTAAAACCCCAAATTTTTAATAATATTAAAAATTGGATTTTAAGGTTTATTAATTTAATTAACTGATGGAAATTTTAGAAAAAGAGATTGAGCGGTCAAACCGGAGTTCTCGAGTGAATCCAGGTGGAAAATCCTACTTATATAAAATAATAATAATAATAAGCATTATTTAAATTGTATCAGATATAAGTAAGGAGTTTTGTATTTAGTTGGGTGGCAAATCATTTGATCTAAGGTTAAAAGAGTGAAGTGTAGGATTTTCGGTAAAGCGGCGCTTCATTGGATCATGAAGATGGGGAAGTTAAAATATCCAATTCAAGGTATGATCTAATAAACTTTAATATGTATATATATAAGCATGATGTGAAATTATCATAAATCATTATTTTTGTACTTTACTTGGAATGGTGTTCTTAAGATGTGATTTAAATTGTTTTATGACTTGTATTTGGATTATAGGGAGATAAAAGAAATTAAATCTAAGCAAAGCTATGTAGAATTATTAATAGGTGTAGGTTACTATCTTAATGATCAATTATATAAATATGAGGCATGCAAATAATGTTAAAATAATATAAATTATATTAAGGACAAATTATACTTAAATAAGGAATACAATGGCTCATGCAAGTAGCATATATATAAATCAAGAATAATTTCTTTATTAATTAGAAAGATTAGGGTTGTATGGGAATAAGTTACAAAATATTTTGAGAAGTAAAAGTTTCATGAAATCATAGAAGCACTTAAAGTAAGTAGGAAGGTTAAGGGATTAAGTGCTTAAGAGTTAGTTTAACTTAGAAAGGGGTTTAGGGAGTCCAAGAGAGATTTTGCTTAGCTTGGCAAGCAAGGAAGAGCCAAGGGAGAGGGGAGGACGTCCAGAACCCTAGGCCAGGGAGGAAAGGAAAGAAAGAAAGAAAAGAAGAAAGGACAAGGGAGAAGGAGGAGAGGACGATACAGGCGGGTTTATGATTGGTTCAGGTGAGTTGGGGAAAACTTTTAGTTGACTCTGATTTTGTGATTGCCATTTCATGTTTTCCTTACTCTGATATAGCGATCCTGTGTATAAAAGTAACCCTTGGAGAACGAGTTACGGTTTTTACTACGTAACCTGGTTCCGGGGCGTTACAGATATCGGGGTCGCTCGTGAGATGATAGTACATGACGCTTTTGACCGAGACCTCTGACGCCAGCCCTACCAGTGCTTCCTTGGGAGGCTTGGTAGGGTGATGTATCTAGGAGAGTGCCTGTACTATCAGCACACAGGCGTACCTCGTATTCCAGTTCCTCCTCTTCCTGTGGGTCCCGACACCCTCCTACCCAGGTTTGATATTGATCAGTTTGATCAGTATCAGGATGCGAAGGGGCTTACAGTAGCTGGGGACTATGACGAGTGGATCAGGAGGGTATCCATTGGGTGCTTGATGGATGGACCCACTTGCGCTGGCATGACAGAGATCGGTGGGATCTACATCCGAGTCCATGATGACACTGTAAGTTACCTTCTCCTATCTCATTTCCTTCAGTTCTGTATTTGTGACTCTAATCCCCTTCTTGTTGGCAGGTAGATGAGTTGAATGCTCTGCGGGACCAGTTTCAGAGTCAGCGGGCTGCAGTTGATGATATGATCGCTGAGCATGATGCGACTATGGCCCAGAGAGATGCTCGGATCAGAGAGCTAGAGGCTCTGGTTGCAGAGAGGGATAGCCAGATCTCCGAGAAGGACAGCCGGATTTCATATTTGGAGGCTGCGCTCGGGGCACGACAGGTATATAGTTCTCCATTTCTTTCATTTCTATGTTTTCCTGCTGTTCTGATATTAACTGTTTGACTTTTGCAGGATCCGGTCCTAGATCACAGTGTTGCCTTCGAGCCAGATCTTCCTATTCCTGGTCCATCTCCGGTTCGGGCTGCTGATCCTAAGGACGCCCGGCCACTGTTCCTGATCCGGTTGCTTCTCCCGTTCTTGCTGCTCCTGCAGATCCTGTTGACACCTCATCTCCCGTGATGGCTCCTGCAGATCCTGTTGGCTCCTCATCTCCAGTGATGGTTCCTGCTCCTGCTCTTGATGTCCCTGGTAAGTTTTCTTCAGTTTCATCTCTTAGGTTCATTTTTGTACTTCAATTTCTGACTTCATTTCCATTAATCCAGCTGTTTCTGTTCCTGATCCTCCTCCTACTGCTGCCGAGACTTTTGGAGCTGCGGGAGTGGAGACTGCTGTGGTTGAGGACCCAGTCGAGCCCGAGGCGGCTATCCTGCCAACCGAGCCTATTCCTGCTGAGCCTAAGGCTTCCTCATCAGATTCTGTTCCTGGCCCGCCTCCTGACAACTCGGCCTACTGCCTTGAGTATCAGATTCAGTCCTTTTTGGGCCAGAGACCACGCTATCTTGCCGAGCGCCTTCTGACACATGTCTTTAGTCGCCGACCATCTCGAGGTAGAGGCCGCAGAGGAGCTCGTGGTAGAGGACGTGGGGATGATCCTGCACAGGACTAGTAGATTAGGATTTTTATGTATTTGTATCATCCTTGTACAAATGAGACTTGCATATATATGAAAAAGACTTTTTATTTATTTTCTTTTGTTCTACTCTCTTGTTCTTCTTTTTTCTTCTCATTTTTGTGCAATTATAACTTGTATATAGGTAAAAATTTTGGACTTTTCTTCCTTCTCTCTTTTTTTTTGCTTTTTTTTCCTTGTATCCGACATATCAGATAAGATACATTGACATTTTTTTGTATCCAACATAATACGTCAGATACAAGCAATTTCTCTTGTATCCGACATTTTGTGTTGGATATGAACAAAAGTTTTTGTATCCGATCTGATATATCGGATACATTAAAACATGCTATAAAAGCAATTGGCCTCGGGATTTGAGTCATTTTTACGATCTTTTGAGTTTAGAAAACCCCATTTTCGCCTCTTTCCTCCTCCCATTGATTCTTAGCAAGCTCCAATCATCCATAATGGCTTCCGGATCATCTTCTACCCCATTATTGTCTGTCAAAACAGCCTCCCCTGCAAAACAACCTTTTAGAGCCAAACCCCCTAATCTCACTAGGTACAACCCTGTAGATTCATTCTACACTCGGTGGGTTAACTCTATGACCCTTGATGAAGAGATTAGATGGGATTCTATTCATCTAGGTCACACCTTGCTTATCCCCTCCATCCCATTTAAGTGGGAAATTATTGAGGCTATAATTGGTCACTGGGTACCTGATTTGAACCTATTTCGATTTGGGGACAAAGAGATGACCACAACCATTAAAGAGGTTGAAACTATCCTTGGCTTGAGGTTTGCAGAGAAAGTAGTGAACCCACCCCTTAAGCCTAGCTAGAAGAAAGAGGCTTCCACCTTTCTAGGCATAGGGAAGAAGGATTTAGGGGATTCTGACACCCTTTTGACTTTATCCAAGTCTTTTTTGACTAAGAAGCTCTTGAGGGGGGAAAACAAGGAAGCTGGGTTCAATGCCCTAACCCTGATAGTGGTTAACTAACTGCTTTTTCCGCGGGATGACGATGAAGTCGACTTGGCCCTTATCTCAGTCATCTGCCAGGTTAGGGAGCAGGAGAGATTGACCCCTATGATTTTGGCAGGGATGTACCAGGCCTTGACCGACTGCTATCACAGGAAGAAGAAGCACTTCCTGTCATGTGCCCCTATCATGCAGGTAAAATTCCTTCTCTTTTTTTTTTTTTTATAATACATTGACATATCCTGTAAAACCCCAAATTTTCACTTAATAAATAAATAAATAAAAGAAAATATGAGTTAAGTGAAGATTTAGAGGTAAGTAATTCAAATAGGTCATAAATTGTAAATAAAGAAAGAATTTTAATAAAATTAACCTAAAAGAGTAAAAAGGGTATTTTGGTAATTTTCAAAAAAAAGGGTAATTAATAATTAGATCATTAAATAATAACTAGAATTAGAAAATAGAAGGAAATAATTTATTTTGACAATCTAGAAATTAAAAGAAATTAATAAAAAGCCTAAAAGTGGGAAAAAGGGTAATTAGGAGATTTCACGTCTTAATTTGGGGAAAATAAGGTTTTAGGTGATAATAATGTTTAACTAAATGTTTTGCACGAAAATAGGTTATAAATAGGAGTTTAGATAATAAGAAACTTAATTAAGATTGTTTAAGTAGAAAAATAGAAGGTGGAGAAAAAGTAGGAATTAAATTAGAAGGATTAGACTTTAACTAGACCATGGTTGGGTTAGCCCAAATTAAATTAGCCAATTAGGGTTGGTTTAGGATTTCTAAAGCTTAGTATAAATAGGAAACTAAGGTTAGACAAGAGGGAATTTTCGTGGGTTTCATATGGAGAGAAAGGAGGGAGAGAAAGGAAGGAGGTTTCTAATGGAGGTGTCTGACCAGCCACCATCAAAATATGATCTGGGAAAATCCATACGGTGGATCGCCTTCACATTTGGAGGTTTTGTTCATCACTGATGAAAATACATTGTGTACGGTAGAGATTTGAATTGGAAGAGTCTAGCTTGGTGCGTTTGGGAGCAAAAGTCAGGTCCAGAATTAAAAGTTTCAATGGAAGAAGGATTTAGAGTATAAGGCAAGTAGTAACCCTTGGAAAACGTGAGGAATTGCATGATTTCGTTTTCTGTGATTTAACATTGATTGAACGGATTAGTCGGAACAGTATTTACATGGAATCAAATTGTTTATATTTTATTGATTGGTATTCTTGAAGGATTTGTTGAAATAAAGAAGAAAACTTGGTTTAATCATGAAAATAATTATAGGATGGTATTTAATTAAGAAGAATTAATCTAAAGGGCTTTAGGAATGTTTTAGAATGTTATTAGATTAATTTAGACCAAAGAAACATATGGCAAAAGCAAAAAAATCCGAACTTTAGAAATCTGGAAATTTCTGTTTAATTTTGCACAAGCGCCTAGGATCGCCCAGCCCTGTAGAGGTAGGCGCTCTGTTCAGATTTTGCAGATTTTGGGAATTTTGTAATAGGAATAATTATCCAATAAATTTTCTGATTAGTTAAGCATGTTAGCATCTTTATAAGGACCTAATTAGGCTATAAAAAATTAATTAAATTATAAAATTAATTTGCAAAGATTAGGCAATAAATTGAAGGTTATAATGAAAGGATTGTTTATAAAAGAGTCAAAGGGTATGGATATTGCTAGAAATAATACTACTGAAATTTATAGCTTATAAACATCTTTTAAACTTCATTCTAGGTCTGTAGAACATGCTGGAAAAATAAAATACAGAAAATTCAAATAGAAACTAGCTTAGGTGCTAAGGTAGGAAATTGGATTCTAATAAAAGGGATTAATAAAGAAAACTCTAAGTAAGATTGGATTTACTTTATTTTGAGCTTTAAATAGGAATATTGGCTACTGGAATTGCATAAACTCAGATTTTATCGGATTTATGATACTTGAGTTTTATTTTGAATATAATTGGAAGAATTGCATATGTTATTCTGAAAATGCCGATAATTAGATTTGTTATGATTGAATCATGATTTTCACATGGAATGGAATACTTGGGTATGGATTGGTATGTGGTATGATGTTGTTCTCTTTAATTTTACGGTTGGGTGATACGGCTTCTGTGGTAGAGTTTGATACCAACTTTTATGGCAGAGATGAGTAATCCTCTGTGTAGAGATGTGTAATCCTTTACGGGTAAAGTGTGTATTCCTCCTACATTAGCGTGTCCTCCCGTATGTGGTTTTATCGTGGTTTGTGTCAATGGGCTTAGCTGTATATGGATCCATAGTTTTGGATGGTTAACTGAGTGGTATTTAGTTTGGGTTGAGTTACTCCTATATGCGAGCGCGCTTCCCTTCGCAAGTTAGTTTGCTCTGAGAAGGTCCTATGCCTGGAGGGACACCCCGGTGAGCCGCTGGTGATTCCCTATACATGTGGATAAGCGACCACACTCCATGTACTGATTCTGGTGCTGCATGCTGGTGGTACGTCCAACTCTGCGGGGTTCGTGTGCAATAAGTCCGTGACTACGGCTCTTGCCTAAGCTGCGCTGCATGGGGCTTGAGTATCATTAAGTAGCATTGCCCGTAAGCCGCACGGTGGAATAGCAGTTAGTTGAGTGTCATCTCAAATACTTATCATCTTTGTAAGACCTGCAATGGCACGTGTTTTATTGCTTTTATCGGTTTTACCCCGTTAACATCAAGTTACTGGTATTTATACATGATCGTCTGTTTTATCGCTTTATTTGGAATTGCCATGGATAACTTGGATTTCTCATCTTATCGTTGATTAATCGAATACCTCATGACTATTTGAATACATTGGACTGTTTCTTATTGCATGCACCTGCTACTTGCTGAGATGTAAATCTCACTCCGTTTTCCCCTATATTTTTCAGGTTGCTTGGAGAGATCGCGAAGATGGGGTTTTAACTTGATGGGTAGAATTATAATTGGTATTAATGCCACATGTTGGTTAAATAAACTTTATTGTAAACTGAATTGATATTATTGAATAAAGAATTGTTTTTATTGGTCACCATAACTCTGATATAATTCATTAAAGTTTTAAAATTATTGTGAATCTTGGTACGTATCTTTCCCCAGCTTTGTGGTAACATCTCGAGTTTGGTTGTTGAATCGGACTTGGGTTGTTACAGTAGCGAACCGGGTTCGGGTTGGTGCCGGTTTGCACTGACCCGGGTTCGGGGCGTTACATATCCCTTCCCCTCTGTAGCTTTGGTTACTTGACCACTTGAGTCAAATTGAAGAGATTAATCAAAATTTCTTTCCAAGCTTGAAAGTTCCAGTCTTGATGAGCAACCGGGGGTGTCTTGACATCCCAAGAGGCAAACAGGGTTGGTTCTCTTTCTTGAATACACTCCAGGATGATCATGTGAGGTGGCCTGGTACTTATCAACCCAATGCAGAGACCGTGATCAGTTTCAGAGACAGAAACTTTTTGGTTCTAGCGGGCTTGAGATATGTTGTGCTCTACCTCCCCTTGCGAGTTCTTCGGCAGTTCAGAGCGACCTAGGGGATTATAATCCCAAGCGGGCATGAGAACTACATTGGGCCACTTTCACCCACCACCATGAAGCTGAACGCTTGGTTGATGAGGGAATGGTCCTATGTTCGTTTCATGCGGAGCCCAGTCTTCTCAGAGTCCCATGTGAAGAACTACCTCTTTTGGATCAAGGAGCAGATTCAAAGTCAGGCCCCAGTACCCGAGGATCCTCCTGCAGTTTTGGCTCCCACTTATGAAGACATTTTGGAGTCCAAAAGAGCATCTCACCGGTGACTTCAGCAGATATGGGTACGAGAAGCCCAAGAGCTTAGGATACAAGGCCTTGATCTGGAGAGGCAACTTGAAGAGCAGCCTTACTATGGAAAAACAACTTGAGGAGCAAAGGCAGGCTCGCTGCTTTGAAGTCCGAGTACTGCGGCAGAAGCACCAGGATGCTTTAGCCAACCTTAGAGGCCTGAGGATCAGGCAGGCACTTTCAAATGAGGTTATCTCTTTTTTTAGCGATCCGGATGCAGAGGGGGCTTCTGGGGTTATTGCAGCTCAGGCAGCTCGGATTCGGGAGCTTGAGGAGCGGCTAGGGGATAGAGACTAGCATTTCTTTTTTCTGCACTTTTAGTTTTTTCATACCTTTGTATCAAAGCAAACTACAATAGTGGAAAGACAAGGGATTTTATTTAAAAATAAGTTTTTATACTATTGGCCTCAGAATTCTCAGATGCTTGTAAAAACAAAGGTTTTATCAAAAGTATTTGATTTCTCATCACTGGCCAGAATATATTTTTTTTTTTGCTTTTTTGTATTTTATTATTTTTTGAATGTTGGTCCAAAACACTTAATCGCACACAATTAAAAGAATTGAAATCAAGTTGAAAAATGAAAGGGGTAATCCAAGTAATAAGGAGAGATCAGATCTGTCTATCTTAGGACCTTTAGAGTCATCCCCAAATGGCTTTTCTTCCACATTTGACCCCGTTATTCCCAATCTGCTCAGTCTCAATACTCGTGCTACTTGGACATCCATGATCAACTCAACTTCTGATTTTTTTCTTTTTTTTCTTTTTTTTTTTCCTTTTTCTTTTTTTTCCTTGCCAATATTGCCCCTAACGCCAGTTACGGTTTTCACTAGGGCCGGCTTTTGCATTCCGTCATCACCAATCTTACTCTGAAATTTGAATGAACACACTAAGATCACCGAGGGCTTAAAAATAGGACGAAACAAAGGCTAGGCTCGGTTTATGAAAGAAAAGGTATTAAAGGCTCAAAAATTTTCAAATGTGAAAATAGGTTGACCAGACTTACAGTCATGATGAATTTGACCCCTTTTCCAAAATTGCATTCTTTTCATCCCCTTTTCACACTTTGGCTTTCATTTGCCACTTTTCTTTGCTCTTTCTCTCTTTTTTCTTTTTCCTTTATTTTTGCCCCAATTGGCCTTGCCCCAATTTTTTTTACCCCAGTACAAGACTGTAAGTCTAGTTTAAGTTTATCGAAGAAACGAACCGATTCAACTTGGCTAGACTAGGGATTAAAATTTTGAAGGAAATAAAGAAAGATGGCCTCGGATCACCTCCTAGTAGTATTCATTCAAGGAAAATACCTTTTCACAGCATCAAAGTTACTTGGCTCAGGAAAATCCTTCCCATCCATTTCTGTTAAGATGAGTGCACCCCCTGTCAGGACCTTCTTGACAACATAAGGCCCTTCCCAATTCAACTTGAACTTACCACAAGGATCTTCCAAAAATGGTAGAATTTTCTTTAGAACCAAATTCCCTTCCTAGAAAGTTCTGGGCTTCACCTTCTTATTGTAAGCCCTAGCCATTCTTTTTTGGTGCAATTGGCCATGACAAAGCGCCTTCAAACGCTTTTCTTCTATCAGATTGAGTTGATCATGTCTTGACTGTATCCATTCAGCTTCCATGAGCACTCTAAGTGATGGGATTTCTACTTCCACTGGCAAAACTGCTTCCATCCCATAGACTAGAGAATACGGGGTTGCCCCAGTTGAAGTCCGGATAGAGGTTCTGTAGGCATGTAGAGCAAGTGGTAGCATTTCATGCCAATCTCTGTAACTTATTACCATCTTTTGAATGATTTTCTTTATATTCTTATTTGCTGCTTCTATTGCTCCATTCATCTTTGGCCTGTACGGAGCGGACTTGTGATGGGTAATTTGAAATTGCTCACACATCTTCTTCATGTCCTTGTTCTTAATATTTGAAGCATTGTCTGATACTATGGCACTTGGCAGTCCATAGCGACAAATGATATTGTGCTTCAAAAATTTAATGACATGGTTACTTGTGATATTCGCATATGAAGCCACTTCAACCCACTTATTGAAATAGTCGATCACTACCAGGATAAATTTGTGCCCGTTTGATGCCTTAGCGGAAATCATGCCAATGACATCTATGCCCTACATAGAGAAGGGCCATGGTGAGGTCATGTTATGCAACTCACTTGGGGGTGCATGCTTGTTATCTGCATATATCTGACATTGATGACAGCTCTTGACATGTATACAGCAATCATGCTCCATTGTCGACCAGTAGTATCCCAACCTTAGAATTTTCTTTGCAAGCATGTGTCCGTTCATATGGGGTCCACAGACTCCTCCATGTACAGTTTCAATCAACCTTTCCGACTCATCCTTATCAACACACCTGAGCACACTCATCCTTATCAACACACCTGAGCAGAATGTCATTATGTGATCTCTTGTACAAATGTCCACCACTTAGTAAGAATTGACCGACTAATCTCTGTATTGTCCTTTTTCTCAATAGAAGTATCATTTTTTGGCAAACTCCGATCGTTCAGGAAATTTTTGACGTCTTGAAACCATGGTGCTTCCTCTTCTGGTGCTCCCTCTAAAACAAAATAATAAGCCGGTTCATCTCTCACCTCAATTTCCAGTGGTTTAATATCTACCCGTTCTGGCATGCTGACCATCGAAGCCAATGTTGCTAGAGCATCCGCAAACTGATTCTTGGCCCTTGGCATATAGTTGAAGGAAACTCGAGTAAATTTTGTGCTTATTTCTTCCAAATACTAGTGATAGGGGATCAGTTTGTGATCCTTGGTTTTCCATTCACCAGTTTTTTGGAAGATGATAAGACTCGAATCTCCGTATACGTCAAGTTCCTCCACTTCATGGTCTATGGTGGCTTGAAACCCAATTATGCATGCTTCATACTCTGCAATATTATTGGTGCACTGGAATCTCAACTTCACTGCGATCGGGATGTGTGAACCATCTGGTTTGACCAAGACTGCCCCTATTCCATTTCCATTCATGTTGGCGGCCCCATCGAAGAACATCTGCCAAGAGCTTTCCTCCTCTTCTTCAATAAACAGAATTGCTTCATCAGGAAAGTTGGTCTTCAAAGGTTGGTATTCTGGCAAGGGATATGCAGCTAGGTGATCAGCAATGGCTTAACCCTTAATCGCCTTCTGAGTGATGTACATGAGGTCAAACTCGAATAGTAACAACTGCCACTTTGCCGTTCTGCCAGTTAGTGCCAGTTTCTCAAAAAAATACTTCAGAGGGTTCATTCGGGATATCAATAATGTGGAGTGACTAAGGAAATAATGCCTAAGTCTTTGAGTAGCCCACACTAGAGCGCAACAGGTCTTTTCCAACGGTGAGTACTTGGCTTCATATTCTGTGAATTTTTTACTCAGATAGTAAATTGCCCTTTCCTTTCTACCAGTCTCATCATGCTGTGTAAAACCCCGAATTTCCCTTAAATAATAAATTAAATTAGTAAATAATATTACCCAGAGTTATAAATTGATAGAACCATTTTATTATTGTAGGGGGTGATCAACTTAGCGGAGACCCAGAAGTAGACGCAGATCTGACCGTCCGATCATGAGATATCAAGGTATGTATTCTGATTGGGCATGTGTATGGAATTTGGTATAGGTGAGACACATGGGATAAGTGAGTATAAGTATTAGTTTAATAACCTAATTCATATACGTGTATTGTCGCTCGTATTGAAGAGCCGCAAGCGACGAGTTGTTCAAGCGACCAAGGGAAGAAGAAGGAGAAGAAGAAGGAAGGGCTGGGCATGCGTTCATCGTCCAGAGGATTCTTCAGTGCAAGAGTTCGTCATTGTGCATAATAGAGAAGGAGGAATCAGCGTAGAGAGGTAGGTGACACCGTTTGGGTTTAAAATTCGGATTTATCTCTGTTTAATCGCAAAAGCATGTTTCTATGATATGTAAAGTTGTATTTAGTTAGCTAAGCATGTTATAAATACATTAGAATGAGTTTAGACGTGAAAAATCGTGATTTAGAACTGCTTCTGTTCGATTTGGTGAGACCGCCGACCTCGACTGTGCGAGGCGCTCATCGGCGATCTTAGGCGCTGGTTAAATACTCGAGGACGCCGTGGACCGCGGGACGACGGACCGTGGGCACTCGAATTTGCACTACCGCCGACTGATGACCGCCCGGAGCGATCCTGAGCGATCCTAGGCGCTCTCAGCAGAATTTCCAATTTTTCATAATTTCGAACCTAATTCAATTCTAAACTATTTTTAGACAATTTTAATGATTAATTAAGGTGTTTTAAGACCAAAATAAACTACCTAAATCCCTGTTTTACAGAAAAACAAATTAGGGAGATATTTAGGACATTAGTTGCCCAGTTTTGAAGGTAAATGAGAAATGTGATTTTGGAAAAGCCTAACTACCATTTGACTATCTAAACACTTTTAAATGGCATTATAAATCATAAGACATTATAAAGAGAGTTCATAATCTGAATGACTAAATAATGAAGTGAATGTACAGATATAACCATTATATGCCGCTAGGCACCAACCCTTATAGAATTATGATACTTTAGGGAATTTTGGAGTCTAGTGGGCATAGCTGGTTATGGATCCATAGTCGTAGCTAGATAGCTGAGGGATATGTCATTTGGGTTGAGTTACTCCTATATGCGACGCGCTTCCTTTGCAAGTTAGTTTGTCTGGGAAGGTCCTATGTCTGGAGGGACACCCCGGTGAGCCGCTGGTGATTCCCTGTACATGTGGATAAGCAACCACCTCCATGTATTGATTCTGGTGCTGCATGCTGGTGGTACATACCAACTTTGATGGGTACGTGTGCAATAAGTCGGTGACTACGGCTCTTGTCTAAGCTGCGCTGCATGGGGCTTGAGTATCATTAGTAGCATCGCTCCTAAGTCGCACGGTGGTATAGCAATTGGTTGAGAATCATCTCAAAAGGTTTATCTAACTTTGTGAGTCCTACAATGACACTGAAAACATAACACTTGATATGATTACTATTGTGCACGTGCGGGATGCATGTGATTGGGATATTGATTGGATGTGACTACTTAGTACATCCTGGCAATGCATGGATTATGCTATTGATTGTCTATTGAGATCTTATATTAAAACTTGTTGAAAATCATTTCTAGAACTGTTTATCAAACTGTTTTGTGTTCATGAATAGTATAAATGATTATGCGAGCCTGATTTATCAATGTTGCTTTATCGTGCATGAACTGTTACTTTCCGTATATTAACTGTTTAATCATGCATGTGTTACCTACTGAGATATTCGTATCTCACCCTACTTCTATTCCATTTTTTTCAGCTGATACGCGAGAGGGGGATCTTTTAGACTTCCAGGGAGAAATAGCCGAGTATTCGCCGGAGGATTATTATTATCCAGATCAGTTCTGAGGTGGATTGATGTTATAGACTTAGCATTTTAATTGGTTTATTATCATTAATTGGATTTGATGTATGAGAGAGGCAAGGAGAGAGTTAGTAACCAGTTCATTCTACCAGACTTGATAATATTGATTGATGGTCAAGCTTCATGCTTGTTTGATGATTTTAATCTACACTTCCGCACATATTTGTTTCCGCAACTCTGATAGTTATATATATATGGATTGGATTTACTTTCTTTGGTCTGGTATGTTAGTGATGTTGTAATTGATATGGGCCAGTAACACCTCGGATTTGGTTGTTGAACTAAATTCGGGTTGTTACAGTAGCGAACCGGGTTCGGGTCGGGTGCCGGTTTGGACTGACCCGGGTTCGGGGCGTTATATGCTGTCCCAAGACACATCCCATCGATGCTTCCAACACTGACAAGTACAGAATCAATGGTCTTCCTGGAGTTGGTGGCACTAGCACAGGTGGGTTCAGTAAATACTCCTTAATTGTATCAAAGGCCTGTTGGCAATCCTCATTCCAAACCGTCATGTTATCCTTTCTTAGAAGCTTGAAAATTGGTTCACAGATAGCAGTGAGTTGTGCTATGAACCGGCTTATGTACTGAATCCTTCCAAGAAAACCACGAACCTCCTTCTCCGTTCTAGGTGATGGCATTTCAATTATGGCCTTGGCTTTAACTGGGTCGATCTCAATTCCTCTTCTGCTCACTATAAATCCCAGCAACTTTCCTGATGTGGCCCCAAAGACGCATTTAGCTGGGTTAAGCTGTAGACTGTACTTTCTGAGTCGATCGAACACTCTCTTCAGATTGATCAAGTGGTCTTCTTCTTTGCATGATTTGGCAATCATATCGTCCACATAGACCTCCATCTCCTTGTGGATCATGTCATGGAATAGTGCTGTCATGGCCCGCTGGTATGTTGCCCCAGCATTCTTAAGCCCAAACGGCATGACCGTGTAATGAAAAGTACCCCAAGGTGTGATGAATGTTGTTTTCTCTTGATCTTCCTTAGCCATCTTGATCTGATTGTACCCAGAGAAGCTGTCCATAAATGAGAACAAGCTATATACAGCAGTGTTGTCCAACAAGATGTCGATGTGTGGAAGCTGAAAATCATCCTTTGGGCTTGCCTTATTCAGATTTCTGTTTTCCACGCACATTCTGACTTTCCCGTCCTTCTTTGGTACTGGCACTATGTTTGCGAGCCACTCGGGGTACGTGGAAATTGCCAAAAATCATGCTTGAAATTGTTTGACCACTTCGTCCTTGACCTTCTGTAGACACCCCAAATTGCACTATAAAATGAGAAAATAATAGAAAACATATAATTAGAGCTTAAAACAGGTCAAAAATGCATAAAAACTGACAAAACAGGCTTTACCCGTATTTCATTCACGGGCCGGTTGCGCCTGAAAATTATCTATAGTCAGGCGTGCCCGTAGTGAAAATACGGTCACCGTTGGACCGTAGTACATTTACGGTCACTAAAGACACGTGCGAGTTTTGTCCTTCTCTCAATTTCCGAGCTTTATCTTTAGTCCAATATATCTTTAAATGAGCGAATTAAGTATTTTATTCACTGAAGCCACATTGGTTGGCTATGGATGGGCATTATCTCCAATTTTCACTCTATCCTGAGGATCAGGATATATCCTTCTGGACCAGCCTTGCCCCTGTGCTTGTCTATAAATAGAGGCTCTCTCCTCTAGCTAAGGGCCACGAAATTTTGAGTCCAAGGAATTCTAAGAAGCTCCAAGAGAAGAGAAAGAACTCCTGCTGCCTGCCTGCTCAATCCAGGTAAGTCCCCTATCCCTTTTTATTTTCTGTCTTCAATTCTAGAAGTAATAGGATCATCTCTATTGCTGTAGAATAAGGCCATATCTATTTTGTATTCCTAAACTTGTCTCTAAGTACCTCAAGAGTCTCTCTAGCCGTAAAACGTGAAGAGAGAACTAGGGGAAAGGGGAATAGGTGGATCCCTAGAATAGAACCCCATATCTGTTTTTTGTCTTTTTCATAGAATAAGGCCTGTGATTGTGTAACCAAACCTATCTACAAGTACCTCAAGAGTCTCTCTAGCCGTAAAACGTGAAGAGAGAACAAGGGGAAAAGAGAACAGGTGGATCCGTAGGGTAGACCCCCATGTGCTATAATCTGTGAGATGTGGATATTTTGAATATCTTGATCATGTTTTAATGCTTTTTATGATATATCTGAATGAATTACATGAATCTATGATGTTCATAGCATGAGATCCCCATTTTTTCTAAAAATTGGATTTTTGCCACTTTTGCACCTACAGCACTGTTTTTGCGATTTTTGCAATTTTAGGCTAGGATCTTGGATCTATCATAATCAATATGGTAGATCTGAATCCAGAAGCCTGAAAATAAATTCTAGGGTTTCATGAGATGATTTTTGAATCGTTTTTCATTATTGAGAGAAAACCCTACGGTCTCAGTTCTCCCCTTTTGGTGTTTTTTCTTCAACGTGGGTATTTTTGGTTTTGATTTTCCGATTTAACGTGAAATTTGGGCTTTATCTATGTCCTGGACTATTCAAGTTCAATTTTGAAATATTTTATAAAAATCATATTTTTCTAGATTTCTAGAATTTTGACTTGAAGCCAGATTTTTGTATTTTTCACTTTAAAGTGATTTTATTTGATTTTATCTCAATTTTGTTTTAATCATGAAACCCTAGGAATGGTATGATCATATTTGAAAGTTCTGGATCAATCAGACTATTCATATGAAAAAACCATACAATTTTTGTCTTTTTTGTGATTTTTCCTGATTTTTATAGCAAGCTTTTCTTCTTTGAAAAACATGAACAATACCTGGCAACCACCTTGTGTGGATGAATAGGGGTGTCTAACACCTTCCCCTGTTCATAACCTAATCCCCTTACCCATCTCTGGTTGTTTTTTTAGGAGGGTTATTTTTACCCTAAAATTGCCTTTTTGAGCTTATTTAATATTTTGGTGTCCATTCACACCTAAATTGAATGGTGGCGACTCTTTATTTAATTTAATCCCGTGTGATGATTGAGGAAATCATTAAATTGATTTTTCCATGTCTCACAACTGGCGACTCTGCTGGGGAGTTGTGGATTTGAGCCTTTTGGTGTTTAGTTCATGTTTTTGATATTTTTTGATTTGCTTGCTATTTTGTGTTCTTAAGCATGTTGAGTATGTTTTAAATCTGAATTATTACTCAAGAATTCATGGGGGTAGAAACATGCTTAATTTTTATTTATAGGATCATTTCTACAAACATGCGTAGGGGAGGTCCGTTTTGCTGAACCATGCTTATTTCTTGCTATATTTTTATGATAGCATGTTTTAATTTTCAGCATGATCTCCATGATGATTTTGGGTGTATAACATGATCATATGTTTGCATGATAGATGATTTTTTTTATGAGCATGTTTTAGGTGCTATAGGATTGCTTTATTTACTTGTTTATTTTAAATATGCTTTCCTATTATGCCTTGGTTTGTTTATGCATGGCTGCGAAAAGAGTGGCAAGGGTTTGGGACGTTGTGAATGTAACCTATTTTTACAATGCACTGTGCACCTTTTACTTTTACACAGCCTACCCTTAACCTATAGGAAGTTGAACCCGAATGTGTGTAGCTTGGCGCAACGAGGTCGATACTTCGGAAAGCGAAAGTGAAAACATTCACCTTAGAACTTTGAGCTAATGATGTGATGATAACGTGGATCTGGGATTCTGGTCATCACTAGGCTTGAGTGCTAAGTTGCCATTAAGCCAAAACCCAAAACCCCTACGCTTGAAGGTGGAGTTACACGTTTTTGGCTAAAGTATACAATTACGTGGGGATATGGGTTTGTATGATTGTGGGAAGGCCGTATGCATGGCTTACAAACCAGGGCATAATGCGGATGCCATATTGAAGGTAAACAAGGTAACAAGGTAATCCTATTGTTTTGCATTATTTTCATGTCATAGGGATGTCATGGTGCCCATTGGTTCGGGATAAAATTGGTCCCAAAATATGCATATTTTCTAAAATTAGTGCAGCCCATAGGAAGAGTTTCTAACTCTGTTTAGAATCAATCCTACCCAATGTTCATACAAGAGGCAACACAAGGGTACCAAATTCTAGAATATGGAGTCAATTCAGAGGGTACATGTGCCCTCCTAAGCATGTGTTTTAGCAAAAAGGCCAAGGTCCACTTTGGGACAGTTTAGAAGCCTTGCACTGGGTGAACCGTATGTTTGGATGAGCAATTAAAGTGATCAAACCATGTAAAAACTGGAAAAATATAACAGAGTTCCGTAAAACCGCATTTAGTACACGGGTTGGGCTTGCCCGTATTGGTTATACGGGCTAGACTCGCCCGTGTTTTCCATACGGTCACGGCTTGCTCGTAATTTGAATACGGGCAGGGCTAGACCGTACTGTGTATACGGTTTTCTCGGAATATTCAACTTTAATCAGTTTTTCCCACTAAAATCTTCCTTTAACCTTTAAATAATGATAAAGGGAAACAAGTTTGAATAAAATGCTTCAAAAAAAAACAAAATAATTGAAAAAAAAATGTGAGAGAAAGGTTCCTTGGGCTTCTGAAAGCCTTTGAATTTCAGACTTTTTCAAAACTCTTGGGCTTCTGAAAGCCTTTGAATTTCAGACTTTTTCAAAACTCCTGGGCCTCTGAAAGCCTTTGAATTTCAGATTTTTCAAAAAATCCTCGGGCCACTGAAAGCCTTTGAATTTCAGAATTTTTTTTTTCTTTCTCAAAAAAATCTTCGGGCCTCTGAAAGCCTTTGAATTTCAGATTTTTCAAAAAATCCTGGGGCTTCTGAAAGCCTTTGAATTTCATATCTTTTGGGCCTCTGAAAGCCTTTGAATTTCAGACCTTTTTCTTTTAGGCCTCTAAAAGCCTTTGAATTTCAGATCCTTGGGCTTCTGAAAGCCTTTGAATTTCAGACCTTTTTCTTTTGGGCCTCTGAAAGCCTTTGAATTTCAGACCTTTTTCTTTTGGGCCTCTGAAAGCCTTTGAATTTCAGATGTTCGGGCCTCTGAAAGCCTTTGAATTTCAGATCTTTTGGGCTTCTGAAAGCCTTTGAATTTCAGACCTTTTTCTTTTGGGCCTCTGAAAGCCTTTGAATTTCATATCTTTGGGCCTCTGAAAGCCTTTGAATTTCAGATCTTTTGGGCTTCTGAAAGCCTTTGAATTTCAGACATTTTTCTTTTGGGCCTCTGAAAGCCTTTGAATTTCAGATCTTTGGGCCTCTGAAAGCCTTTGAATTTCAGACTTTTTTTTTCTCGAAATATCCCTGGGCCTCTGAAAGCCTTTGAATTTCAGACCTTTTCTCAAAATATCCCTGGGCCTTTGAAAGCCTTTGAATTTCAGACCTTTTCCAAAATTATCCCTGGGCCTCTGAAAGCCTTTGAATTTCAGACCTTTTTCAAAAACCCCCCGGGCCTCTGAAAGCCTTTGAATTTCAGATCTTTCTCTCTTTTGTGGGACCTGTTGGAAGCCCTAGAATATTCCAACAATTCAATTCAAAAAAAAAACAAAAAAAAGAAAAAGAAAAAAGAAGCAAATAAAGAAAAAATCCAAACTCGTGTTCACCCAGCTTGCACATAGGCATTCCTAAGCATGTGAATGAGATTAATTGGGCACTGATATTTTTTCCTTTATTTTGTATCTAGGTACTAATACACTTGCAATCATAGCTCCTGTAACCAGATCAAGAGCTCGCGCCATGAATCCCATTGAAGATGAAGTTGATGCTCCTCATCCAGATGTTGTTCTACTCCAAGAACAAGTGGCAGGATTAGTTCGAATGCTAGAGAACATACTGTCAGTACAGGCCCAAAAAATGCAGGCCCAGAACCAAGCATCCACTTCCAACCCTGTACCTCCACCCCAAATCAATATTCCACCCCCAGTGCAACCAATTCCTGAACCCATCCATGAAACCACTTATGAACCTATGGTGACCAAAGATGAAACAGTTGAATCAGAAAAGGCTAAGGAAAAGGAAAAAATGAGGGAAGAAATGGAAAAGAAGTTCATGCAAAAACTAGAAATGATCCAGGATGAACTAAGGGAAGTCAAAGGGGTAAACAACTTTGGAGGCACCAATTTTGAAGACCTGTGCCTATACCCCAATGTTAACCTGCCGGCTAAGTTTAAGTGCCCAGACTTGGACAAGTATGATGGCACTGGTTGCCCCATGAGCCACCTAAAGTTATACTGCGGTGCCCTATGCCAATTTGGGCAGGATGAAGGTGTTCTAATCCAACTCTTCCAAAGGAGCCTGACTGGAACCGCATTGAGGTGGTTTGCTACTCTGGACCATGGAAAGATCAAAAGATGGAAGGACCTAGCCGATGCCTTCCTGGCTCAATACCGGTTCAATTCAGAGATCGTGCCAGACAGGTACGACGTCATGAGAATGAGCAAAGGAAGGGATGAGACTGTAAGGCAATATGCCAAGAGGTGGAGGGAGACGGCCTCCCAGGTCAGGCCACCCATGCTAGAACAGGAAATGATTTCTACTTTCATCAGCACTTTGGGTCAACCATTCTACAGCCACCTGGTGGGTCAGACCACCACTAATTTTGCTGCCTTGGTTCAAGTGGCTGACCGAATAGAAGACGGGATCAGGTCAGGTAAGATAATTGACCACTCTGCCATGGTTAGTCAGCAAGACCCTAATCTGAAGAAAGGAAGCGGGATAAAAAAGAATGGGAACAAGAAGGAGGGTGAGGTAAACATGGTACAGCCACCATCTGGCCCTAACAAGCCCATACAAATCAACATGCCAGCTCATTTTCCTACTCCACCTGCTCCATCTACCCCGGCCCCCATGAGGATTAATGTTCCAGCAACACCTTCAGACCAAAAAAGGGCTTTTACTAAGGAGGAAAAGGATGCCTATTTTGCAGCAAGGAGAAATAGGGTTTTCACCCCTATTCCCATGACTCCTTCTCAGTTGCTGCCCACTTTATTGAAAGCAGGGTATGTCACTTTAAGAGAACCTAATCCGAATGCATCCAAGGGGAGAAATTTTGACCCTTCCACCACTTGTGATTACCATATGGGTGCACCTGGGCACCCTATTGACAAGTGCTGGCCTTTGAAACATGCCATTCAGGATTTACTAGACCAGAATACCCTGTCTTTCAATACAGGGGCTCCCAATCCTCCAAGAACCGATATTGGACAAAACCCACTGCCCCAGCATCACGGGGCAGGCCCATCTAATGTCATAGGAGTCATCTCTTCTGACAAAATAACCTTTGACCCATCTCAATTAATTGCTCCCATAGGGACAACGGTCAAATTATATTTTGACAGGAGAAATGAAGACAAAGAAGTAAATGTGATTTCAAAGGGGAATGATAGTGCTGCAAAGAACATTAGCTCATCTTTGGACCGGGTTTCATCCCTCATGGCCCAGATGAACATCGCCAAGCCACCTTTGGTCATTCATTACAATCCATCCACTTTTACTCCACCCATTCAGTCAAAACTGCCATTGGTCATAAGCTGTGACCCCCTTAGTGCATCAGTCACTTCTACAACCCCTCAATCAAAACAAGTTCCACCTTTGGTTGTTAATGTTGCTCCATCAAAGCAACTTCCACCTTTGGTTATTAATGTTCCATTTACCCAGACTTCCACATCCAAGTCCAAACTTCCTCCATTAGTGGTAAATGTCCCCAAGCCTTCCTACTCTAAATCGGCTGTACCATGGAACTACAGTGAAGCTTTTACCACTACATGCCCTGCAGCTGAAAGCAAGGAAGAAATAAACCTCATGATGAGGTCAGGAAAATGTGTAGGGGTGGAAGAAAAACAAAAAGAGACAGAGAAAGAAAAGAAAGAAGAAGAAAAAAATAAAGGAAAGGCCAAGGTAGGGGAAGAGGCCCCTCAGGTAACTAACAGTGAGGCTGCTGACCTCATGAAGATAATAAAAAAGAGTGAGTTCAATGTTGTCGAGCAATTGAACAAGGTCCCCGCCCAGATCTCAATACTGGGCCTATTGTTAAATTCAGAAAAACATAGGGACTCCTTGTTAAGGATACTCCAGGGGGCCCATGTGCCTAAAATTATTGAACCAGACCAACTAGGCCGGATGGTTGGTCAAATTTTATCCCACAATGTGATAAATTTTTCTGAGACTGAAATCAGTCCAGCCGGGTACCATCATGTTGACCCATTGCACATAGCTGTACTCAGTAAGGGTTGCATGATAGCCCGGGTCTTGATTGATAATGGGTCGGCTCTCAATGTCTGCCCGTTAGTAACCTTTGTTAAGCTCAATTTGGAGCGAAACAAAATAAAACAAAATGGAAGAATCATAAGAGCATTTGACAACTCTAAAACACACTCCCTAGGGGAGGTTGAACTGCCGGTCACAATTGGACCGTATATTTTTAACATCACATTTGAGGTGATGGATATACCTGCAGCTTTCAACCTACTCCTAGGAAGGCCGTGGATTCATACAGCTAGGGCCATACCATCTACCCTCCACCAAAGAGTCAAATATATTAGAAGGCAAAAGGTGATTACCGTCCTAGCCGAAAATTTGGTTCCCCCCATGTGGTCCCCTGATGTACCCTGTATTAACATGGAAATGACTGCTGATAAGATGACATTTCACTCTTTCCAATTTGAAACTGTTAATTTCATACCTGGGGGGTATCAGGAAAAAGAAGGAAAATTGACCTGTGCTGAGAAAATGGTCAAGAATGTGCTAGAAAAGTACCAATTTCAGCCTGGAAAAGGTCTAGGGGTTAACCTACAAGGAAGGATAGAACCGGTACAGGTTAAGAAGATGGTTCACAGAGCAGGGTTGGGGTCCAAGCCAAGGAAATGGAGAAGACAGGGGCAGATAGAAACCATGAAATTCCCTCATATCAGGGAAACGTTTCCAAAGCTTTCTCACATGATTCAATTGTCTCCTCCTGAGGGTCAGTCCAAACCTCCATACTACAATATCAACCCATTCCAGAAACCCAAATCCTCAACCGTACAACCATATGTTCCACCTCCACCTCCACAAGCATCGGGTGGGCCTGGGCCACAGGCAGAACAGGAGCAGGACTTTTCAGAGGACATTGGAGCATTTTTTGCCATGACAGAAGGCAAACAAGAAGAAGTAGCAGAGGAGCTACCCTTTATTGATTGGGCTGCAGTAGAAGTTCCATCTGGGACCAGCCCTATAGGAGAAGCAGGCGACGCAACTCACCCAGTACTGGTGATCTCTGATGCAGACCCTGAGCTTGAGGAGCAGGCTTGTATCCCTGCCCCAGATTCTTTTATTCTGAATAATTGGGAGGAAACGCCCCTTACTTTTGAAGCCGCGTTTGTTTGGCAAACAGACATGGCTTCCAAAAAAAACTCCATTAGTGGAATGCCCTTCCCCTGAAGGTTTTAATGAGCCTTCGTCTTCAGGGAAAGATTTTGTAGAAGGCTCTCAAAAAACACAAAAATATTTTTCAATGTTTTCTAGAAAAGATAAAATTTTCAAAAAGGTCCAAACCATTTATGAACCATATAAGCAAACGGAATTGGATCAGGATGAGTATGACTTCGACCTTGAGCTCGACTTTGATCTAATGGGGGTTGAGGAAGAGACCGAGGACGAAGAAGACGACGTTCCAAAAGAAATCACATATCAATTAGAGCGTCATGAAAAGGGGGTCCAACCCAACATTGAAGAAACCATATCAATAAACCTAGGGACCGAAGATGACCCAAAAATAGTGAAGATTGGGGTATGTCTATCTGAGGTACAGCAGGAAGAAATGATACGGTTCTTAGCCGACTATGAAGATGTATTTGCATGGTCGTATCGGGATATGCCAGGGCTAGACACAGACATGGTTGTGCATAGGCTACCTATTCTACCAGATGCTAAGCCAGTTAAACAGAAACTGAGAAGGTTAAAACCTGAATGGACGTTGAAGGTCAAAGATGAAGTAGTTAAACAATTCCATGCCGGATTCTTAGCGGTCTCCACGTACCCTGAATGGCTTGCAAATATAGTGCCAGTACCAAAGAAGGATGGAAAGGTCAGAATGTGCGTAGATTACAGAGACTTGAATAAGGCAAGTCCAAAGGATGATTTCCCACTTCCACATATTGACATCTTGGTGGACAACACCGCTGTACATAGTCTATTCTCATTCATGGACGGGTTTTCTGGATACAATCAAATTAAGATGGCTAAGGAAGATCAAGAGAAAACAGCCTTCATCACACCTTGGGGTACCTTCCACTACACTGTCATGCCATTTGGACTTAAGAACGCTGGGACAACCTACCAGCGGGCCATGACAGCCTTATTCCATGATATGATCCATAAGGAGATGGAGGTTTATGTGGATGATATGATAGCCAAATCATGTGAAGAAGAAGACCACTTGATCAATTTGAAGAAGGTGTTTGACCGGCTTAGGAAATATAGTCTAAGGCTTAACCCTGCGAAATGTGTCTTTGGGGCTACATCAGGAAAATTGTTGGGCTTTATAGTAAGCAGGAAGGGAATTGAGATTGACCCAGCCAAAGCTAAAGCAATCATTGAAATGCCATCACCTAGAACAGAGAAGGAAGTTCGTGGTTTTCTTGGAAGGATTCAGTACATAAGCCGGTTCATAGCACAGCTCACCGCTATCTGTGAACCAATTTTCAAGCTTCTAAGAAAGAATAACCCGACAGTCTGGAATGACGATTGCCAAGAAGCCTTTGACACAATAAAGGAATACTTATTGAACCCACCTATGCTAGTACCACCAACTCCAGGAAGACCATTGATTTTATACTTGTCTATTTTAGAGACGTCAATGGGGTGTGTCTTAGGACAGCATGATGATACAGGCAGAAAGGAGAGGGCGATTTACTACCTGAGTAAGAAATTTACAGAATATGAAGCAAAATATTCCCCTCTAGAAAAGACTTGTTGTGCTTTAGTATGTGCAACTCAAAGACTGAGGCATTATTTCCTTAGTCATTCCACCTTATTGATATCCCGAATGGACCCCTTGAAGTATCTATTTGAGAAACCAGCTTTAACTGGCAGAACAGCAAAGTGGCAGTTGTTACTCTTCGAATTTGACCTCACCTATATCACACAGAAGGCCATTAAGGGTCAAGCCATTGCAGATCACCTAGCTGCACACCCTTTACCAGAATACCAACCCTTAAAGACCAACTTCCCTGATGAGGCAATCCTGTTTGCTGAAGAGGAAGAAGGTGAAAGCTCATGGCAAATATTTTTTGATGGGGCCGCCAATATGAATGGAAATGGAATAGGGGCTGTGTTGATCAAGCCAGATGGGGCACATATCCCGATCGCAGTGAAGTTAAGGTTCCAATGCACGAACAATATAGAAGAGTATGAAGCATGCATAATTGGGTTGCAAGCTGCCTTAGACCATGAAGTAGAGGAACTTGACGTATATGGAGATTCGAGTCTTATCATCTTCCAAACAACTGATGAATGGAAAACCAAGGATCACAAATTGATCCCCTATCACCAGTATTTGGAAGAAATAAGCACCAAGTTTACTCGAATTTCTTTCAATTATATGCCAAGGGCCAAAAATCAGTTTGCGGATGCTCTAGCAACATTGGCTTCAATGGTCAGTATGCCAGAAGGTGTTGATATTAGACCACTGGAAATTGAAGTCAGATATGAACCAGCTTATTGCCTTGTTTTAGAAGAAACCCCAGAAGAAGAAGTACCATGGTTTCAAGATATTAAGAACTTCCTAAATGATCGAAGTTTGCCAAAAAAGTCACCTCTACAGAGAAAAGAACAATACAGAGGTTGGCAGGACAGTTCTTACTAAGTGGCGGTCAGTTTTACAAAAGATCACACAATGATATACTACTCAGATGTGTTGCAAAGACTGAGTCAAAAAGGATAGTTGAAACGATACATGGAGGAGTGTGTGGACCCCATATGAATGGGCATATGCTTGCCAAGAAGATTCTGCGATTGGGATATTACTGGTCGACTATGGAGCATGATTGCTATATACACGTTAAAAGGTGTCATTTATGCCAAGTGTACGCGGATAACAAGAATGCACCCCCAAGTGAATTACACAGTATGACATCTCCGTGGCCTTTTTCTATGTGGGGTATAGATGTCATTGGAATGATTTCTCCAAAGGCATCAAATGGACACAGGTTTATACTTGTAGCAATTGATTACTTCACCAAGTGGGTAGAGGCAGCTTCATATGCAAACATTACAAGTAGCCACGTTTTGAAATTCTTGAAGCACAATATCATTTGTCGCTACAGTTTGCCAAGTGCCATAGTAACAGACAATACTTCAAACCTTAAGAACAAAGACATGAGGAAGATGTGTGAACAATTTCAGATCACTCATCATAAGTCAGCTCCTTATAGACCAAAGATGAATGGGGCAGTAGAAGCAGCAAATAAGAATATAAAGAAGATCATTCAGAAGATGGTAGTGAGTTTTAAAGATTGGCATGAAATGCTACCACTTCCTCTGCATGCTTACAGAACCTCAATTCGAACTTCTACAAGGGCAACCCCGTACTCCTTAGTATATGGAATGGAAGCAGTTTTACCAGTGGAAGTGGAAATACCTTCATTAAGAGTGCTAATGGAAGCAGAATTAGAAGAAGCTGAATGGATACAATCAAGACATGATCAACTCAATCTAATAGAGGAAAAGCGATTAAAAGCGCTTTGTCATGGCCAATTGTATCAGAAGAGAATGGCCAGGGCTTACAATAAGAAGGTAAAGCCCAGAACTTTCCAAGAAGGAAATTTAGTATTGAAGAAAATTTTACCCTTTTTGGAAGATCCTCGTGGAAAGTTTAAACCAAATTGGGAAGGACCTTATGTGGTCAAGAAGATCCTATCAGGGGGTGCTCTCATCTTAACAGAAATGGATGGGCAGGATTTTCCTGAGCCAATTAACTCTGATACAGTAAAGAGATATTTTCCATGAATGAATATTACTAGGAAATGATCTGAGGCCATTTTTCCTTATATCCCAAAACTTGCATCCCTAGTCAAGCCAATTTGAGCCTGTTCGTCTTTTTTGTTAAACCTAAACTGGACTTACAGTCTTATACTGGGGCAAAGCTTATAAGGGCAAAGCCAATAGGGGCAAAAAGAAAAAAAAATGAGAAAAAAAGAGAGAAAAGAAAAAATGAAGGCAAATGAAAACCAAATACAAAGGAAGGGGAATGGGATCGAATTCACCATGACTGTAAGTCCAGTTGACCCATTTTTCACACTTAGAAAATTTTGAGCCTTTAATACCTTTCTTTCATAAACCGAGCTTAGCCTTTGTTTCGTCCTATTATTAAGACCTCGGTGATTTTAGTATATTCATTCAACTTTCAGAGTAAGATTGGTGATGACGGAATGCAGAGGCCAACCCTAGTGAAAACCGTAATTGGCACTAGGGACAACAAGGGCAAAAAGAAAAAAAAGAAGAGAATAGAAAAAAAAAAATCAAAGGTTGAGTTGATCATGTGGTCTAAATTTAATCAGCATGAGCACTGGAAACTGAGCAGATTAGCAGGGTCCATCATGAAGGTAAAACCATTAGGGGATGATTCTAAAGGTCATGGGGTAGACAGATTTGGTCTCTCCCTATTGCTTGGACTACCCTTTTCATTATTCAACATGATTTTAATTCCTTTAATTATATGTGATTAAGTGTTTTGGATCAGCTTCCAAAAAAAAAAAAACTATACTTTGGCCAGTGATGAGAAATCAAATACTTTTTCATAAAACTTCTGTTAAGCATCTGAGAATTCTGAGGCCAATAATATAAAACCTATTTTTGAATTAAATCTATTATCTTTCCACTAATGGAGTTTGCTTTTGTATAAAAGTATGAAAAAAAAAGAGATAAAAGAATCTAATCCCTACTCCCTAACTGCTCCTCAAGCTCCCTAATCCTAGCTGCCTGAGTTGCAATGATTCCAGAAGCACCCTCTGCATCAGGATCACTCAAAAAGGAGATGACGTCATCTGAAAAAGAAAGCTTGATCTTCAACGCCCTAAGGTCGGCCAAGGAATCCTGATACTTCTTCCGCATCACTCGGACTTCAAAGCGACGAGCCTGCCTTTGTTCTTCAAGTTTCTTCTCCATGGTAATGCAGCCAGACTTCTGCTCTTCAAGCTTTCTCTCCAGAACAAGGACTTTTATCCTAAGTTCTTGAGCCTCCCGTACCCATATTTGTTGAAGCCGCTTATGGGTTGCCCTTTCTGACTCCAGAATGTCCTCATAAGTAGGAGGAAGAACCACAGGAGGATCTTCTGGTACTGGGGCATGACTCTGCACCTGCTCTTTGATCCAGAATTGATAATCCTTCACATGGGACTCTGAAAAGACAGGACCCCGCAGAAAACGGACGTAGGACCACTCTTTCATTAATTGAGCAGTTAGCCCCATGGAGGCTGGTGTAAGTGGCCCTAAAAGCTTCTCATATCCAGTAGGGATCATAATCCCCTGGATCGCTCTAAACTGCCGAAGAACCCTCAAAGGAAGATAGAGAACAGCAGATTTCAAGCCTGCTAGGACCAGAAAGTTTTTATCTCTAAAGCTGATCACTGTCTCTGGAGTGGGCTGATAAGTGCCAGGCCATCTCACTTGATCATCCTGGAGAGTACCCAAGAAAGTGAACCGGCCTTGCTTGCGACCTTGGATGTTAGGACATCCCCTATTGCTCATCAAAACAAGAACTTTCAATCTTGGAAAGAAGCGGCGAGTTATTTCTTCAACCTAGCTAAGATGGTCAAGCAACCAAAGCTGCAGAAAAGGGGTATTTCAATTTATTTCCAAAAAAAGAAAAAAAAGATAAAAAAAGAAGAAAAAGAAAAAAAAGAGAAAGAAAAAGAAAAAAAAAGAGAAAGAAAAAGGAAAAAGGAAAAAAGAAGAAAAAAAAAAGAGAAGAAGAAGGAGAAAAGAAGAAAAAAAAAAAGAAAAAAAAAGAAGAAGAAGAAAAGAAAAAAAATATATGTATATTTTTTACCTGTAGGATAGGGGCGCAGGCAAGGAAGCGCTTCTTCTTCCTGAAATAACAGTCAGTAAAGGCCTGGTATATCTCTGCTAAGATCATAGGGGCCAACCTCTCGCGTTCCCTAACCTGGCAGATAACTGAGATGAGAGCCAAGTCAACCTGGTCATCACCCCGTGGAAAAAGCAACTGATTGACCGCTACCAAAGTTAAAGCATTAAACCTGGCATCCTTGTCTTCACTCCTCAGAAGTTTTTCAGTCAAAAAGGTCTTGGACAAGGTCAATAGTGCATTAGAATTTCCTAGGTCCTTCTTCCCTATACCCAAGAAAGTAGAAGCCTCTTTTTTATAACTAAGCTTTAGGGGTGGGTTCACAACTTTTTCAGAAAATCTTAGGCCAAGGATGGTTTCAATTTCTTCTATGGTAGGAGTCATCTCTTTATCATCAAACCGGAAAAGGTTCAGTTCAGGTACCCAGTGTCCAATCAAAGCTTCAATAATTTCTCATTTAAAGGGAATTTTAGGGAGGTGTAGGATATGCCCTAAGTGGATGGAACCCCAGCGAATCTCCTCTTCAAGGGACATGGAGTTAACCCATCTATCATAGAAGGAGTCCACAACATTATACCTGGTGAGATTTGGAGGTTTTGATCTAACAGGTTGTTTTGCAGGAGGAGATTCAACGGCAGGAGAAAGCGGCATAGGGGAAGCCATGGAAGCGCCAAAGAAGCCAAGGAAAGCGAGAAAAGACGTGCTCAGGGAGTTTTCCAACTAGTAAAAGTGTCACAATGACATTCCCTATGAGTTTATATAGAAAAAATCGTAAGGCGGAAAAATCCGTAAATAGAATACGGGCATATCGCGCCCGTATAACAACTACGGTCAGGCTATGACCGTGAAAACTTTACGGGCACAGTGCGCCCGTGTTCATATTACGGGCACAGGTTGCTCATAGTCTAAGTACGGTTACTTCCGAAAAATGCAAAAAATTGGGCAGTTTTAATTTCTTTGTTTTCCTAAGCTTCACCTGTTCCTGTTTTAACATTAATCATGTAATAAAAACTGAAAAGAAAGAAGAAGAGTACACAAATGAACACAAATCAAACTTCTTTTATATATATATGAATGAGTACATCAGTTTGTCAAAATACAAATATACATAAGAGAATCCTAATCTACTGTCTACGCAGGTCCACCCCTATGGCCACGGCCTCGTCCTCTGCCTCGACCACGGCCTGAAGATCGCCTGCGCTCAAAGACATGCCGCACAACATTGCGGGCTATGCTACACGTCATCCTGCTCAAAACAGACTGAATATCATGCCACATATATAAAGGCACAAGGCCAGCAGTGGGATGATCAGGAGGGACGTACCCTGAAGTATCTACATCAGAATCAGTACGGGAAGAATCCGCTGACGTATCAACAGCAGCATGCATCTCCTCGGCATCCTCCATAGCAGGACTAGCAGGAGCAGAGGTCCCAGGTACATCAGCATCAGGACCGGGCTCTACAGGATCAGCTGTAGCCTCCTCCATCACCACGGCCTCCACGGTAGGCTCTACCACAGCGGCGTCCATAGCCGAATCCGTATCTACATCAGCAGATGCATCAGGAGCAGTCTCAGCTACTGGGGCAGACTCTGGCACATCCTCAGCAGTAGGTACAATATCAGCCTCGACCTCAGGCTCTGCTGCAGGAACCTCTACTGGACTAGGAGACGTCACGAACTCCACCCGTGCCACAGAAAATACCTCATCCCGAAAATGCATGGGCACGGGTGAAGCAGGTGAAGAAGGGCCGGCTGTGTCCTCCTGAAACTAAGAGAAGGAATTTCAGTCAGAACAAGACAAACAAATGCAAGAGCAGGAATAGAAATAAAAGAAGAAATTAACCTGAGTATAAGATGGACCCGCCTGGTCCTATGCATCAGATGGACCGTCCTAGCCCTGTGCTCTGGCTAGCTGTCCCCGGAGGTCCGAAATGGTGATATAGAGGGCATCCCGCTCGGCGATCGCAACATCTCGCTGGCACTCTAGATCAGCATATTGAGACCGGATCTCTCCCAACTGGACCTCCTGAAATAGAAAAGAAAGAAGTCAGAAAAATGCTAAGGTCAGATGAAATGAAAAGGTAAAAAGGAAGAAGGCATACCGTAGTGTCATAGGCCCTAATCACTACCCCTCCAATCTCAGTGACTCAGCCACGGACAGGCATAGGTGGCATGAGGCACCCAACAGAAGCTCGCCTGAACCAAGCATCATAGTCACCCTCCTCTAATAAAGTCTCTGCCTCAGTCCAATCTAGGAACTGGGCAGGATCAACAGGCATAGGAGGGTAGGAAGGAGTAGTATCTGGTGGGATGGCAGGACTCCGTGGCTCTCCCACATGCTGAAAGAAGAAGTGCTCGCCGCAGTACCAAATGCTGCCCAGCTGACCAATAAAGAACTGGTATCTCTGTCGTCTCTGGTCAGGGACAAATGCATCATCTCTAGCTGCCTGCAGGGCCAGCACCTCATGAATGTCCTCCATCCTGGGGACAAATAGCTAAAAAACAGAACAGGACATCAGATATGTGATTCAGGAAGAAAAGAAAAGAAGAAAGTAGAGAAATTAAAGAAGATTACCTCAGACCGGTACAACCTGTCCAAGTGGGCCCGGGCGGACCTGGGACGACTCTTTTCAGAGTCGTGCTCTACATGACACCATCTACGTGCCATGGGATATGTCTCCTCAGACATCGTAGAGGTAGGACGGAAATAGGGTATATAAACCCTAGCAAAAAACTGCAAAAAGAAGAAAAGAGTTAGAGGAATAGAAAAGGAGAGATAAGAAAAAGAGAAAGATAAAGAAAGAGAAGAGAAATAGACATTTCACCTGCAGAAAAGGCCAGAAAAATCTGCACCCAACTCCAGCCCCTCTGGAAGTAGAGAGGCCGCTCACTGATCGGCGAAGGCCGGCCAAAATAGTACCAAAAATGAGCGGGCCCCATGCATACCTCCTCGCCCGCTGAAGATCTCCCAGTAAGCTCAGGAAATGAGGACTGACTGAGGTTGTGTCCTCTGGGAAGAAGCAGGATCCCATCATATACAGAAAAAGAAACCGGAAGGCAAATGGGAAAACATGATCACCGGCAGCAAGCTGGCCAAACTGCCTCCTCCTGAAAGTCTCTCTCAACCATGTCAGAGACAATCTCGCTCTCCCCCGATCCCATGCCTCAGGAGGCAGCACGATATATCCAAGATAAGCTGCAACCTCATCAGCCTCTGGCATCGCCATCTCAGGAATAACATCACCGATCATCCTAATCCCGGTGATGAGCGTGAAATCAGAAGGCCGGATCCCAATCTCAATATCTGGGAAGTGGAAACTCAAAGTCTCCGGGAAGAATCTCTCGAGCAGTGTAGCAATGAGGGCCCGATCCAGGCGTACGTCCGGAATAGTAATAAACATGCCAAATCCATATAAGTCTAACTCCCGACAGTAGGCTGAACTGCAGGCTCCCAAGAATCTAGTGAAGCTAGCCCAGCTCCCTCTATAGTGGGACATAGCAAACTCCAAAGGGATATCCGCCCTAATACACGCTGAGGGATGAGTCCTCAAGCCATGCAAAAGATCGGTATCCCTAATCTGGGCAGCCACCTCCTCAGGGATCTCAACCCTGGTCCTGGCATCATCTCTGCCACGGCCCCCTCTGCGGCCTCCTCTATGGCCCTCATCATGGCCTCCATCTCTGCCACGGCTCCTATCTCTGCTAGAAGCCTCAACAGCCGGCTAAAAGAAAATAATTAAAGGGAGGAAAGAATCAGGAAGATGTATTTTGGGAAAGGATATGAAATTTCAAAAAGATTAGAGTATACCTCTGGGGTCGCCTCACGCGAATCCCCAGAAGGGAGATCTGGGATATCAGAATCTGAATCCCTCTCGGCCCTCGAAGACGAGGCCACATCAGCAGGATCACGCCTAACCCTCGAAGAGGAAGGCTCATCCGCAGGATCCCTGGAAGCTGATCGAAGGCGGGCCATCTACGGTTCAAATCAGGGAGTTGGTTAATTATTCTTGTTAAAATTTTTAATGGCCTAATCTTTATTTTAACCAAGTTTAATTGATAAACAAATAGAGAATGAAAGAAAGGGCTTCAGAAGCTTCCAACCAAATCATGAATCCCTTGAAGGAGTTTATTTTAAGAAATTTTATTGTCTTATTTGGACTATTTTTGTTTTAACCAGGAAATTATAGGAAGTGCAAACTTTTACTTAAGATTTCCCGATGTATTCCTAAAATGCGGAAACTTTAGTGCATTGATGTTTAACTATTAATTTTGTGTTATTGCAGGTGTCCAATAAAGGAACAGTAAGCATACCAAGTGTTTACTCCAGAATAAGAAAATTTGCAGAAAGATAGTCATGTGTCAAACATAAATTGGGGAAAATGTGATTCCAAATATCACTTTTAAGTAAAGAATTTCAGAGGGATATCAGTACCCCGATTTCAGACAGAAGGTTTGTCTCAATCGATTACAGAATAAATGGGGAATCATGATCTTGTTGTTCATACAGAGGATATTATCAAACGAAATTAGCATGATAAAGGCCAAAAAGCAAAGAATCAAAAGTTAATCATTCATAGAAGCTACATGGGGCTTTGGCAGAAGTAAGCCATAGAGCTGTCACAAAGCAGCTAGTCATAAGTCATATGCTTGGTACAAAGCTTGCCAATGGTCAGATATAGAGATTCAGAGTTAACATTTTGTTGGTCAAAACAGAAAATAGCATGGGACAGCTTCCTACTTCAAGGGAATGAACAAGTCTCGACCACACAAGTAGACAGAATCAATTTTGGTCGAACATGAGAACCAACACAAGCAGAAAAATCATGGAGTGTCCAAAGTAAGAAACAGTTGGTCATATTCGGATGCTCAGAAAAAATTGCAAGAGATAGTCATGGTTACAATCTGACAAGGAATGTAATGATTCTTTGGGACATACCTAGTTATGTCGAAATGAGAAATTAGCAAAGAAAAAATTGAATCTTCGAACTCACCCGCACTGGATATTCAATGGATGCTCGAAATAGCAATGAGGACTCTTGATCGTAGCTCGAAATCAAAGAGGAACAGTCACTAGAAATAGGAAGGTTCGTCTGAAATGGGAGGTCACTGGAGATAGCAAAATGATGCCAGAGAAGAATAATAGTCGCCGGAAAATAAGAAGCTCGTCGGTGAGCTTGGGTACTACTGTTGGAGAAGAAGAAAGGACCGGAGAAGGAAGCATGGTCGCAGAGAATTAGGGCTTGAATGCGAGCAGAAGAGAAAAAGTTCGCAGTCGCGGTCTTAAGAAGAGAGTAAAATCCGTAAACTCAGTACGGGCATCAGACGACCGTGAAAGTAATACGGTCCCGTCCGCCCGTGAACAACCTACGGGCAGCATTGGTCCGTGATAGAAATACGGGCGAAGCCAAAAATTGCACATTTTATTATTTTCTCCACACTTTTCAAAAGATTAATGTCCATATTAGTTGTAAGTTGCAAGGATTGCCACCATACCCACTTTTGTTTAAAAATTTTGTCTCAAATCTCACTTCATAGCCCACAAGTGCTCAGTGAGAGGAGAGAGGAGGATTTGGCCCTTAAGCTGAGGGATTTCTTAGCAAATCTTTCACAATCAATTCTTTTTTTCAAAAATCATCCATTTAATCCTTGCAAAGTGCAATTGATTAGACAAAGATCTTAGAAAGTGCAATTGGTGGGTCTTTTTGCTCTCTGCTTGTAATTGGTTCCAATTAACAGCAAAGAGGGGGCAGCTATAGACACCCCAAATTGCACTATAAAATGAGAAAATAATAGAAAACATATAATTAGAGCTTAAAACAGGTCAAAAATGCATAAAAACTGACAAAACAGGCTTTACCCGTATTTCATTCACGGGCCGGTCGCGCCCGAAAATTATCTATGGTCAGGCGCGCCCGTAGTGAAAATACGGTCACCGTTGGACCGTAGTACATTTACGGTCACTAAAGACACGTGCGCGTTTTGTCCTTCTCTCGATTTCCGAGCTTTATCTTTAGTCCAATATATCTTTAAATGAGCGAATTAAGTATTTTATTCGCTGAAGCCACCTTGGTTGGCTATGGATGGGCATTATCTCCAATTTTCACTCTATCCTGAGGATCAGGATATATCCTTCTAGACCAGCCTTGCCCCTGTGCTTGTCTATAAATAGAGGCTCTCTCCTCTAACTAAGGGCCACGAAATTTTGAGTCCAAGGAATTCTAAGAAGCTCCAAGAGAAGAGAAAGAACTCCTGCTGCCTGCCTGCTCAATCCAGGTAAGTCCCCTATCCCTTTTTATTTTCTGTCTTCAATTCTAGAAGTAATAGGATCATCTCTATTGCTGTAGAATAAGGCCATATCTATTTTGTATTCCTAAACTTGTCTCTAAGTACCTCAAGAGTCTCTCTAGCCGTAAAACGTGAAGAGAGAACTAGGGGAAAGGGGAACAGGTGGATCCCTAGAATAGAACCCCATATCTGTTTTTTGTCTTTTTCATAGAATAAGGCCTGTGATTGTGTAACCAAACCTATCTACAAGTACCTCAAGAGTCTCTCTAGCCGTAAAACGTGAAGAGAGAACAAGGGGAAAAGAGAACAGGTGGATCCGTAGGGTAGACCCCATGTGCTCTAATCTGTGAGATGTGGATATTTTGAATATCTTGATCATGTTTTAATGCTTTTTATGATATATCTGAATGAATTACATGAATCTATGATGTTCATAGCATGAGATCCCCATTTTTTCTAAAAATTGGATTTTTGCCACTTTTGCACCTACAGCATTGTTTTTGCGATTTTTGCAATTTTAGGCTAGGATCTTGGATCTATCATGATCAATATGGTAGATCTGAATCCAGAAGCCTGAAAATAAATTCTAGGGTTTCATGAGATGATTTTCGAATCGTTTTTCATTATTGAGAGAAAACCCTACTGTCTCAGTTCTCCCCTTTTGGTGTTTTTTCTTCAACGTGGGTATTTTTGGTTTTGATTTTCCGATTTAACGTGAAATTTGGGCTTTATCTATGTCCTGGACTATTCAAGTTCAATTTTGAAATATTTTATAAAAATCATATTTTTCTAGATTTCTAGAATTTTGACTTGAAGCCAGATTTTTGGATTTTTCACTTTAAAGTGATTTTATTTGATTTTATCTCAATTTGTTTTAATCATGAAACCCTAGGAATGGTATGATCATATTTGAAAGTTCTGGATCAATCAGACTATTCATATGAAAAAACCATACAATTTTTGTCTTTTTTGTGATTTTTCCTGATTTTTATAGCAAGCTTTTCTTCTTTGAAAAACATGAACAATACCTGGCAACCACCTTGTGTGGATGAATAGGGGTGCCTAACACCTTCCCTGTTCATAACCTAATCCCCTTACCCATCTCTGGTTGTTTTTTTTATAAGGGTTATTTTTACCCTAAAATTGCCTTTTTGAGCTTATTTAATATTTTGGTGTCCATTCACACCTAAATTGAATGGTGGTGACTATTTATTTAATTTAATCCCGTGTGATGATTGAGGAAATCATTAAATTGATTTTTCCATGTATCACACCTTCAGGGTCCATTCAGGTTTCAATTTTCTTAGCTTCTGCTTAATTGACTTAACCCCTGGCAAAATTGGTAACTTGTGCACCACCATGTCAGTGTCCAACCCCGGCATATCCCGATATGACCAAGCGAACACATCCTTGTAGTCTGCCAAAAACCGTGACATTTCATTTTGTTGCACCTCAGATAGGCATGCCCCAATCTTCACTATTTTTGGGTCATCTTCAGTCCCAAGATTTATTGTGATGGTCTCCTCAATATTAGGTTGGACCCCATTTTCATGACATTCCAATTGATATTCAATTTCTTTTGGAACGTCTTCTTCTTCGACCTCGGTCTCTTCTTCGATCCCCATGAGATCAAATTCGAGCTCAAGGTCGAAGTCATATTCAACTTGATCTAACTCTGTTTGCTTGTATGGTTCATAAATAGTTTGGACTTTTTTGAAAAAATTAAATTTCCTAGAAAAAATAGAAAAATCTTTTTTTGGTTTTTTGTGAGCCTTCTAAACATACTTCCCCTGAAGACGAAGGCTCATTAGGACCTTCAGGGAAATGGCATTCCACTAATGGAGTTTTTTTTTAGAAGCTGCGTCAGTTTGCCAAACAAACGCTGCTTCAAAGGTAAGAGGAGTTTCCTACCAATCGTTCAAAATACATTTTCCAGGAGCGGGGGAAATGGGGAAAACCTGCTCCTCAAACTCTAAATCTGATGCCATCATCACCGAATGAGTTGTACTGCCCTTTTCTGCCACAGGGCCCAATCCAGATATAACCTCATTTGGAATCTGTACTGCTGCCCAATCAATGAAAGGCAGCTGCTTATCATCCTCTGTCTTATCGCCCTCAGTCATGGCGAAGAAAGCCCCGATATCTTCGAAGAAGTCCGTCTGCTGCTCTAATTGTGGCCCCGGCCCGCCCACTATTTCAAGTATAGGAGATGGGTTGTAAGGTTGCAGGGTTGGAACAGAAGGCTTTTGGTAGGTATTGACATTTCAGTATGGAGGTTTGGCTTGATCCATGGGAGGAGGCAATTGGATTGTATATGAGGGTTTAGGAAAATTTTCCTTTAAGTGAGGGAATTTTCCTTTACTTCTTTTCTCTCCTTCTTCCTGTTTCATCCTTCTCCATCCTCTAGGTTTAAATCCCAACCCTACTTTAGGGACCAGCTTCTTTGCCCTAATTGGCTCCAACATCCCTTACAAATTTATTCTCAGGCCTTTCACTGGGTGAAAGTGATATTTTTCCATCACTTTCCTTACCATCTTCTCAGCAATAGTCCCTTTTTCTTCTTTTTTCTTACACCCCCAGGTATGAAATTGACTGTTTCTAATTGAAACGAGTGGAACGCAATCTTGTCGACAGTTAAATCCACATTGATCAAGGGTAAATCAGGTGACACAATGGGAGGTACCAAATTCTCAGCTAGGACAGTTATCACCCTTTGTCCTCTTATGTACTTCACCCTTTGGTGAAGTGTGGATGGTATTGCCCTAGTCGAGTGTATGAACGGCCTCCCTAGGAGCAGATTGAAGGCTGCGAGGATATCCATCACTTCAAATGTGATGTTGAAGATATTCGGTCCAATTGTGACCGGTAGTTCAATATCCCCTAGGGAGTGTGTCTTAGAGCTATCAAAAGCCCTCACAATCCTCCCATTCTGCTTGATCATTGATTGATCCAGACCAAGTTTGGCAAAAGTGATTAATGGGCAGACATTTAAAGCTAACCCATTGTCAATTAGAACCCGTGCCACCATACTGCCCTTACAAAGCACTGTGATGTGCAAAGGGTCAACATGGTAGCACCCACCTGGGCTTATCTCACTTTTGGAGAAACTTATCACATTGTGTGACAAGATTTGACCAACCATTTTGCCTAGTTGGTCCGGATCAATAGTCTGAGACACATGTGCACTCTGAAGCACCCTTAACAATGCGTCCCTGTGCTTTTCCGAATTCAGCAAAAGTCCCAGTATTGAAATCTGGGCCGGGACCTTATTTAGCTAATCGACAAGATTGAATTCGCTTTTTTATTTTATTTTAATGAGGTCTGCTGCCTCATTTTTTGCACCCTGGGGGGTGTCTTCTCCTACTTTGGTTTTTCCCTTCATTTTTCTTTTTTCTTCTGTTTCTTTTTTCTGCTTCTCCACCTCTGTTTCTTTTTCTTTTTCTTCTCCTTCTACACATCTCCCTGACCTCGTCATGAGGTTCACCTCTTCCTGGTTCTGGTTCTGGATCACTCCCCCATTGTAATTCCATGGTACAGCTGACTCAAAATAGGCAAGTTTGGGGACATGGATCACAAGCTGTTGTTGTTTGGACCGGGATGTAGGAGTCGGTCTTTTAACACTGCAGATAGGTGGAACATTTACCACCAAAGGTAGAAACTGCTTGGAAGTTGTTGGAAAGGAAGAAGTGATGGAAGCAGTGGTGGGGTCACATTGGATGACCAAGGGAGTTTTTGATGGCTAGGATGGAGAAAGAGTGGGGGAATTGCAATTAAAGACCAAAGGAGGCCTTGTAATGTTTATCTGGGCCATGAGGGAGGAGACCCGGTTCAAGGAGGAGCTAATATCGTCAGCAGCATGATCATTTTTCTGGGAGATGACATTAATTTCATCCTCCCCTTTCTCTTGGAGGAAACGGACCTTGACCGAGGTCCCCATGGGAGCTATCAATTGAGATGGGTCAAAGGCCCTTCTCATGGAGGATATGGCAGTGATGGAGTTGGACGGGCCCGCCCCATTGTGATAAGGCAGAGGGTTTTGCCCAATATCATTTCCTAACGGGGCAGGTGTAGCAGTATTAAAGACCAGGGCTTTCTGATCCAACAGATCCTGAACCGCATGCTTTAGAACCCAACAATTGTCTGTGGAGTGCCCGGGTGCACCCATGTGGAAGTCACAAGTGACTGCTGGATCAAAATTCCTCTCCTTCAAGGCATTTGGGTTGGGCTCTTTCAAGGCATTTGGGTTGGGCTCTTTCAAGGTCACATACTCCCCTTTCGGCAGGGTTGGTAACAATTGGGAAAGAGACACTGGAAGGGGGGTAAAAACTCTGCTTCTCCTTGCTGCCATCCAGGCATCCTTCTCTTCCTTAGTGAAAGCCCTCCTCTGATTTGCAGGCACAGAGGGGGAGAAATTGACATTGAGTGGGGTCTAGTATGACTGTTGGGCCTTCTGGGGTGCAGAAACATTAATGTTGAGTGGCCTCTTAGGAGGAGGAGCTTGCACCAAATTCACTTCTCCTTCTTTTCTCGCTCCATTCTTCTTCAACCCAGTTCCCTTCTTCTGTGCCAGGGAAGTGGAGGAATCCGATTGTCCGGCCAAAGTAGAGTAGTCAATGAGTTTTCCCGACCTGACCCCTTCCTCGATTCAGTAAGCCACCTGTACCAAGGCTGCAAAATTGGTGGTAATCTGACCCACCAGATGATTATAGAAGGGCTGCCCTACTGTGCTTACGAACGTTGAGATCATCTCAGGCTCTAACATAGGCGGCCTAACCTGGGAGGCAGCCTCTCTCCACCTCTTGGCATATTACCGTACAGATTCCTCCTTTCCCTTGCTCATTCTCATCATGTCGTACCGGTATGGCACGATCTCCGAGTTGAACTTGTACTGGTCCAGAAAAGCGTCAGCCAAGTCCTTCCACCTTTTGATCTTTCCATGGTCCACCGTGGCAAACCACCTCAGAGCCGATCTTGTCAAACTCCTTTGGAAGAGTTGGATTAGTATGCCGGCATCCCAGCCAAACTGGCACAAAGCCCCGCAGTATAGTTTCAAGTGGCTCATTGGGCAGCCCGTGCCATCATATTTATCGAAGTCTGGGCACTTGAACTTTGCCGGTAGGCATGCATCCGGTTATATGCACAGGTCGTCGAAGGTGGTGCCTTCATAACTGTTTCCTCCCTTCACCTCCTTGAGTTCTTCTTGGATCCTCTCTATCTTGTATAGAAGTTTCCTTTCCATCTCCTCCTTGGCTTTTTCCTTTTCCATCTCTTTCTCATACTCCACAATATTTTCCCTGATCAGGATAGGTTCAGGGACAGGTTCAGAAATGGGCTCGGGTATGGGTTGAGCTGGGGGTGGAACGTAGGTTTGAGGTGGTGGTGCTTGATGGGAAGTTGAGGCTTGGTTTTGGGCCTGAGCCGCCAGTAGGTCTCCTAGCATCTTGGCCAGTCCAGCCACTTGCTCTTGCAGTTGAGCAAAGTCCTAAGCGGGGACAGTAACTTGAGCTTGGTTCTCTTCAGTATTCATTGCTCAAGCTTTGGATCTGGTCACGGGAGAAATGATTGCAAGTATATCTACCTGGGGAAGAAAAAACAAAGAAACATGTCAGCTCCCATTTAATCCGAATCACACTCCTATAAATGTAGATAAGTGAGTTAGGTGAACACAAGTCCGAATTTATTTGTTTTTTTTTATATATATATTTTTCTATTTTTTTTTGTTTTTTTTTGTGTTGGAATATTTTAGGGCTTCCAAATGTCCCACAAATTTTTGATTTGATTGGTACTAGTGACCAACCAAAGGTTTTTTGGAATATTCTAGGGCTTCCAAGTGTCCCACAAATTTTTGATTTGATTGGAGAAAAAGACAACCAAAGGTTTTTTTTGGGGATTCCAAGTGTCCCACAAATTTTTGATTTGATTGGAGAAAAGGACCAACCAAAGGTTTTTTTGGAATATTTTAGGGCTTCCAAGTGTCCCACAAATTTTCGATTTGATTGGAGAAAAGGACCAACCAAAGGTTTTTTTTGGAATATTTTAGGGCTTCCAAGTGTCCCACAAATTTTTGATTTGATTGGAGAAAAGGACCAACCAAAGGTTTTTTGGAATATTCTAGGGCTTCCAAGTGTCCCACAAAGTTTTTTTTTTTTTTGGAATATTATAGGGCTTCCAAGTGTCCCACAAATTTTTGATTTGATTGGAGAAAAGGACCAATCAAAGGTTTTTTGGAATATTCTAGGGCTTCCAAGTGTCCCACAAAGTTTTGATTTGATTGGAGAGAAGGACCAACCATTGGAGAAAAGGACCAACCAAAGGTTTTTTTGGAATATTCTAGGGCTTCCAAGTGTCCCACAAAGTTTTGATTTGATTGGAGAAAAGGACCAACCAAAGGTTTTTTTGGAATATTCTAGGGCTTCCAAGTGTCCCACAAATTTTTGATTTGATTGGTACTAGTGACCAACCAAAGCTTTTTGGAATATTCTAGGGCTTTCAAGTGTCCCACAAATTTTTGATTTGATTGGTACTAGTGACCAACCAAAGGTTTTTTGGAATATTCTAGGGCTTCCAAGTGTCCCACAAATTTTTGATTTAATTGGTACTAGTGACCAACCAAAGGTTTTTTTTATTTTTTTATTTTATTTTATTTTATTTTTTGATTTGCTGAATTTCCTCAGTTTTCAAGTTCAATAGTTTGATTGAAACATGTTTGAGGTGAATTGGTATCAGGAAATGTGATACCTTGGTTTCCCTTAATGTATCTTGAGGGTAAAATGGTAGATTTGTGTTTCAAAATTATGTTAAATCCTTAGTGAGATTTTTTTTTTTTGGTTTTTGAACACTTGAATTATCTTTTCATATTCTCTTTGGGTGCCCACAGATTATTTACAGTGTTTTAGGTATTTTATTCTCAAAAAATGGGGATGAAAAATCCATTTGCAAGTTTTCGGGCTGTATCCGACATGACATGTCAGCTAAGGCTATGCCTTATTGTATCCGATACAAATGATCGGATACATGCATATATCCTTTTTACCGATGACATATGGTGGATAAGAATAAAGTGTGGCTTAACCGACCTGAGTTGTCGGTTAATGCCGAAATGACCCTTGTTGACTCATTTTTTCACTAGATTATGTTATTTTCATTCCCACTTAATGTTCACCTTGACTTTTTTTTTTTTTTTTTTTAGCAAAAACCCACTAAGGCATGAATAACCTTAGTGGCACTCCAGCGGTGGGAGGAGGGTTGAGGCAGACCCTGACCTGTAGATTAGAAATTCCAATGAAAAATACAAATTCTGGGGGGGACATAAAACCTTACCCCTGACAAAAAACAATAGACAAAACAAAACCTGGGGGGGGGGGGGGGGGGGGGGGGGGGGACATAAAGCCTTACCCCTGACAAAAAACAATATACAAAACAACACCTGGGGGGGACATAAAACCTTACCCCTGATCAAATTCAAAAGACTAAAGCTAATATCTAATAGAAACTAATCCAGTCCTATCATGGAACAAGCAAGTTCTAACATTCTGAGACAAGCTAGAAATAGAATCATAAAATCTGTTCGTGAAATGAATACATCCCTCATTTGCCAAACCATCTGCCACTGTATTGGCTTCCCTGTAAACATGGTACATATCCCGATTGAAAGCTATCAATCTATCTTTTATTTCTCTCCACCAAAGCAAAAATTTCCAAGGAGTGGATACCAATCCCGCAAAAGTGTCCACAATGAGTTTTGAATCCGATTCAATATGAAGCTCTTGAATTCCATACCTGTCAGCCAGACGAAGACCATCTCTAAGAGCCAAGAGTTCTACCAAGGTATTAGTATTATGACCATAGTAAGCCGAAAAGGCAGCAACAAAATGCCCGGAAGAATTTCTAATAATTCCACCTCCTCCACTAATTCCAGGATTTCCTTTAGAAGCTCCATCAACATTCAAAATATAAGGATAAACTCTTTGTCTTTTCCATCGAATGAATTTGGGAATAAGGAACTTAAATGGAGGATGAAAAGCATTTATTCGATCTAATATTGCAGCTCTTTGATTTCCACAAGCTATTGTCGGTTTGGTAAAGTATGAGACCTCTTGAATCCACTTTTGAATCTTTGATATGATATGAGTTCCAGACATGGGGACATCTTCAAATCTTCTTTTACACCTAGCAGCCCAGATTTCCCAACATATAAATAAAGGCATGACTTTAAAGAGAATACCCAATTGATCATTCACATTTGGATGAGAAAACCAAAAAGAAATTCTGGTGTTAAGATCATGAAGAGGATGGTAGTGGCACTGAAATAGACCAGAAAAGTGATCCCAAACTGTCTTAGCTATATCCCCAAACGAAAAAAGATGATTAACGGACTCATTTCTTTTGTGAAGACAACAATTGCATTGGGAGCACATACTAACCCCACTTCCTTGAATTCTATCATCAGTTGACACAGCACCCTTTAGAAGCTTCCAAATAAAAACACTAATCTTTGATGGAATGAAACTATGCCACAAACACTTACCCCAAATAAATGTTGTACCTCTTGTTCTAATTAAATTCCGAGCTGAACATGTGGAGAAAGATCCTGAAGAAGAAGGCATCCAAAGAGCTCTGTCTTTCAAAGTGGATGGTCTATACTGAATATCAGCAATTTCTGAGACGATATTTTGAGGAAGGAACTGAGCAAGAATTTGAGTTTTCCAAGATCCATTTCCATCAATGAAATCAGCCACTTTTAAATCAACATATGCAGATGGATCTTGAATAACATAATCTGAAATTTTCCCGAGATGAGACCATTGATCAAAAAGAAAACTAACTTTTCCTTCCTCCAAGAAACAGGCAGTATTATCAATAACTATATTCTTCACTTTGAGAATGGATTTCCAGATCTTAGAACTTCCACATTTATCTTTAATATTCTGAAAATCTCTAGAAGGAAAATATTTAGCACTCATGCATTGAGACCATAAGCTTTCCCCATGAAAAACCTTCCAAGCCATTTTCATTTGAAGACTCTGCATAACATCAACAACCGATTTTATTTCCAGGCCTCCCTCAACTCTAGGCTTTGTAATTTTATCCCACCTCAACCAGTGCTTCTTTAGGCCATGTTCAGAACTTTCCCCCCAAAAGAAATTGGAGAAGATAGTTTCGATTCTACGTAATACAGCTTTTGGAACAGGAATGGCAGACAGGGAATGTATAGGAATGCTTGCAAGAACACTTTGAATAAGGATGACTTTACCTCCATGAGAAAGAATCTTTGATTTCCATCCACTGATTTTTCTTTGAATTTTCTCTAACAAATCAGCAAACATATTCAAATTAGCTCTACCATGAAATAGAGGCACTCCAAGGTATTTAATTGGGAAATTAGCTTTTTTGAATCCAGAGATAGCTAACAGCATGTCTAATCTGGAATTAGAGATTTTGGAGGAAGCCAATAAACAACTTTTCTCAACATTAATAAGCTGACCAGAAGCATCTTCATAGGATCTTAGAAACTTCAGCAGATTAACCAATGAAGCCCTTCTTCCATTAGTAAAAATAAGAACATCATCCGCAAATAACAGATGAGAAACATTAATAGAAGTTCTACCAATATGATAGTGCCCCAAGGAACCCTCTTGAAGCATCAAATTCAAACCCCTACTCATAACCTCTTCAGCAATGATAAATAACAAAGGAGATAAGGGATCCCCTTGGCGAAGCCCCCTTGAGGACTTGAAAAACCCACAAGCTTTACCATTTAAGAGAACACTAAACCAGCAGTTTTCCAAACACCTTTTGATAAGATTACACCAAGTATCAGAAAACCCAAACCTCTTGCAAACCTCAATGATGAAATCCCATTCCATTCTGTCGAATGCTTTAGCCATGTCTAACTTAAGCATAATATTGCTCCCCAAGCACGTCCTGTTAATATCTTGGCATAATTCATGAGCCAGAGAGATATTTTCAGATATATTTCTACCTTTAACAAAAGCACTTTGCTCTCTACTTATAATAAGAGGAAGAATAAAATAAATCCTTGAAGCTAAGATCTTTGCAATAATTTTGTAAGAAAAATTACAGAGGCTTATTGGGCGAAATTCAGAAAAGGCTCTAGGTTTATCCACCTTGGGAATTAAAGCAATGAGAGAAGCAGTAAAAGATTTTGGAAGAGGACTACCATTGAAGAAATCAAGCACAGCTGCATAAATATCAGAAGCAATAACCTCCCAACAGTACTGAAAAAACCAACCTGTGAAACCATCAGGACCAGGGGCACTATCAGGATCAAGATCAAAAACTGCCTTTTTGACTTCATCAAAAGAAGGAACCGAAGAAAGAAGATCATTTTGGCTGCTCTCCAAAAGAGAGGGAATCACATGCAAACTTTCATTGAAATGATGAGGAACAGAAGAGAAACAAGAAGAGAAGTAAGAAATGGCCTCATCCTGAATAGTACCCGAATCAGATATCCAGTCACTACCTTGCAATAATTTCTTTTGCTTACGAATTTGCAAAGAAGCATGAAAAAATTTAGTGTTTTTATCACCATCTTGAAGCCATTTCACCTGAGATTGCTGTCTGAATAAAGTCTCCTGTTGAGAGATGCTAAGAATGAGATCTCGTTTGCATTGATGAATCTGATCAGAAATGGACTGACTCCACTGATGAGAAATAATATTTTCAAGTTCCACCACTTTAGAAGATAATTGCTCAATCCTTCTGTGAACATCCCCAAAAACTTCCCAATTCCACTTACGAAGAACAAATCTTAAATTCTTCAATTTCCTGGAGAGTACAATTAGAGGAGAACCATCCATATGATTATTCCATGAATTTCTCACCACATCCAAGAACAAATGGTGGGAAGTCCACATTTTCTGGAATTTAAAAGAAGATAGACCAGCTCTATTTGAATCTTGAATGAAAGAAAGACACAGAGGAGAGTGATCCGAACAAACCCTTGGAAGATGGGAAATTCTTAAAGAAGAAGCAATGCTTAAACCCAAGTGATTGATGAAAAATCTGTCCAGTCTAGCCCAAATCCTCCTCTGACCAACTTGCTCATTGCACCAAGTGAACTTTTCTCCCATAAAACCCAGATCCTTCAAACCAACCCTGTGGGTAAAGTCTTGAAAATCTTGCATTGATCTGCTGTCAGGACATCTGCCCCCAATTTTCTCATCAATCGAAAGAATGGAATTAAAGTCCTCTCCAATTAACCATGGCATTGTAACTGAACTAGAAAAAGTCAGCAGATCATCCCACAAAATTCTTCGCTCTTGAACAGCACATTTAGCATAGACAAAGGTGATTAGAAAAGGGCTAAACTCAGCATTATTAGAAGATACAACTGCTGTGACAAATTGAGTATTAAGAGATATGAAATCCAAGCTAATGAAATCAAACCAAAAAATCCAGATTTTACTGTCCATCTCTGAATTAAGCTGAAAGTTCCTCATTTTGATCTTCTTAGATAAATTTCTACACTTCGCAATACCTGTCATAGGTTCTAAAACAGCAAGAAGCTGGATTTTCTTAGTAATAACATGATGCTTCAGCATGTCTATAGAATCAGAATTAGCGGCCCCCCTTATATTCCAGACCATTGTATTGATCATGATAAATATGAAGAAGAGTGCTTTGAAGGGCCCTTATGCTTGGACCTAGTATTAATATTAGAAGCCACCTTAGTATTTTTTCTCTTAATTTTCGGACTTGTGTTTCCAGATTCCATAAGCAATTGTTTCCCACTAATCAATGGGATATCCGGATTAGCCAAAGTGATTTGAAGCTTTTGTGAGAGAAATTCTTGATCTCGAAGTAAGGAATTCTTAGCACTGCTCAATGAAGAATAATCCTCAGGAAAGGCTGACCGACCACTTCCCAAATTCAGAACCTGCACAATGGAAGTTGACCCAATTTCTTTCATGTTTCCTTTTTGATAAAATCCTTCTAAATCAGTGTTTTCCATTGTAGGTTGAATATCACTAGAATTAGAAACAGATTGAACTCGCCTTCTATTTTGAACAAGGCTATCTCCAGACGAAATAGCAAGAGAAGATTGCTGGACTGGATTCTTCTCCAGAAAAATTCCCTCAGACATATTATGTCCCTTTTCTTTCGTCAGTTGGGATGCCAAAATATGACCAGAAGATGTTATTTTATGTAAACTTTTTTGCTGATTTCCAGCAGCACCAAAAGCATTATTTTCCTTCAAAACTTCCATATCAGTATTCTCATTCAAATCGTCAATGTCATCTTTCGAACCTTGCTGTAAATTTTCAAACTCCTTCAAGATGTGTTGTTCCAACATATTACCAGAATTCGTTATTTTATGTGGATCTTCATTCCGATTCTCAAGAATAATCTGATCATTCGAACCTTCATCAGGTTTATCAGAAATAAGTTCAAATGAATTCTCAAGAGAAGGATACTTCTCAAATTGCCCAATACGAACATAACTTTGCTTAACTCCTTCTGAATTTTTCTTTTTTTGTAACAGCCGGCAAGATAAAACTTCATGGCCTCTGTGGCAACAACCCGTGCAAAACAAAGGGACTTTGTCATATAAAATCTTTTGCCATCTACCATAATCAGATCCCAGTCGGATCCAAACCTTGTCTGGTCTTGGTTTTAACAAATCCATCAACACACAGACCCTAGCAAGACTAGGTCTTGTAAAATTCCTTGTAGGCGCATCTGTGCATAAGGGCTTGCCTACCACTCCTGCAATAGAGAATAGAAAGGATTCTGGGAATAAATTTAAAGGAAGGTTAGGAAGAGATATCCATACCGGAGCCAGAGACGATTCCTTAGAAGGATCAAAACGAAAGCTCCATTGAAAAAGACGAAAATAAAATCCCTTGATGACAAGAGACTCCCTGGTCCAGACTTTAATGAAATCCTTTTCTTCTTTGAATCTCAGCAGAAGATGACGCCCATCCAATACTCCTACGTGAAAGCTTCCTTGAACTCCCCAGGATCTGAAGATGGCATCTCGAACAATGTCCACCGAAGGCCTTCCAGATGTAAACTTTGCAATCAAAGCATAGGTAAAGGCACTTAGAGATTTGTTGATCTCTACATCCGAGAACTCCACAGCAGGGCAACCATGAAAAGAGGTAACTGGTTTTCTGGGTATATGCACGTCTTCAACAATAAGAGAAGTTGGCAAAGAAGCAACAACAGATGCAAAAGATCTAGGACGATCAGGGGGAATAGAAGAGGATCCTCCATGTATTAAATCTGCCATTAATGGAAGAAAACAAGAAACTTCAAAATCGCCCCTAAGCAAACTTCAAAATCGCCCCTATCAACTCCTGTTCACCTTGACTTGGCCTCTAAATTTAGTCACAAATTGGGCTTTGACACCATACTTGCAAAAATGCACAAGTTCATGAGGGTACTTGTACCCTCCAAAGTTATACACCCATTCATGAATTTTGGTACTCTTGGGTGCCTCCTACATGGACTTTGGGTAGGATGACTTCTAAGTAGAGTTAGAGACTCTTCCTATGGGTTACACCAACCTTGGGCTACAAACACTTTTGGAAAAAATTTCATCCCAACCATATGGACACCGTGGCTTTTAATTTTCATGACATTAAAGAAACATGGTTTTACCTTGCCACTTTGTGTTACCTTCAATATGGTATTCATATTATACCTTGGCCTGTGAAACATGCAAACAGCCTTCCCACAATTACACCCAATTCCCCAAACGTAATTGTTTACTTTAGCTGAAAACGTGTTTCTCCACCTTCAAGCGTATGGTTTTTGGGTTTTGGCTTAATTGGCAACTTAGAACTCAAGTCTAGTGATGCCCGGAATCGAATCACAGATCCCATTGTCATCACATCATTGACTCAAATTCTAAGGTAAATTTTTTGACTTTCGCTTTCCGAAGTATCGACCTCGTTGCACCAAGCTACACACATTCGGGTTCAACTTCCTATAGGTAATGGGTAGGCTGTGCAAATAGTTTAAAGTGCTCAAGTGCATTTGAAATTCAAGGTGCATTCATAACGTCCCAGCCCTTTGCTACTCTTTTTCGTAGCCATGCATACAATTTCAAGCCAAGGCAAGGTATAATACAAATATCTCATTGGAAATATGCACCAAGGAACAAGGCAAACAACCTAACCTAAGCATGCTCATACAACCATACAAAAACTTCAAACAAGCATATGTACATGTTATCCTATTATACAAAGAAATCACCCATCATGCTTGAACATGCTAAAATATCCGGAACATCAATTAAATATCCAGATTTGATATTCATCACATTCTTGATTAAACCATGGCCTTAAAATTCTAAAATGAACATGTTATCATGCACAATTTGTATCAAAACATGTACACCTTAAAAATCTGCATTGGACCATGCCATCCTAATCTGAATTCACCTTTAAAAATCCGGTTTGCACATGTTGTCAAATCTGGGCATTAAAAATCGGGTTCAAAATAGCATGCCTTGATAGTGTAAAAATCCTAAGCATGGTACTAAACATTCCCAAATGTATACACATTTTCATACCATGTTCTCAAGATGCTTCATCATATGAACTAGATTTATCATGCAAAGTTGGTACCCAAAACATGTACACATTGGAAATCTGAATTGAACATGTCATCCTAATTCTGAATTCATCCTTACAAATTTGGGTTGCACATGTTATCAAATCTGGGCATTAAAAATCTGGTTCAAAATAGCATGCCTTGATAGTGTAAAAATCCTAAGCATGGTACTAAACATTCCCAAATGCATACACATTTTCATACCATGTTCTCAAGATGCTTCATCATATGAATTAGATTTAAAACACTTCCAAAATGTCTTATACGAATAATCAAAACAGCAAGCATTAAGAGTAAAAGTAAAACATGAACAAACACCAGACATGGCTTAAATCCACAAGTCCCCAGCAGAGTCGCCAGTTGTGAGACATTGAAAAATCACCTAGATGATTCCCTTCATCATCACACGGGCTCAACAAAATGGGAGAGTCGCCACCATTCAATTTTAGGTGTGAATGGGAACCAAAAATCATCAAAACAAGCAAAAAGGCAAATCTAGAGTAAAGATTACTCTACTTGAAAATAAAATCCAGAGATGGGTAAGGGGATTAGATTATGAATTGGGGAAGGTGTTAGGCACCCCCATTCACCCACGCAAGGTGGTTGCCAAGTGTTGTTCATGCTCAAAATAACGAAGGCTTGCTAAATTAATCAAAAAGCTTGAAAAGAACTAAACACATGTATGATAGCTCCATATGAGAAATCCAATGAATTCCAGATCCTCTTTTATGTAAGTATCACTTCTGGGACATCACTATTGAATAGAAATCAAGGCAAAACTTGAACACAACCAAGTTAAGACAAATCCGAAAAATTCGGTAAAAGATGGAGCCATTTGACCATAACTTATTCAAATCAAGTTCAAATTGAATTAAACCAAATCCATTTGAAAGATTTGATAAAAAGAAGACTCATCCAAATTTTCAATTAAATCCAGTTAAAACCTAAGAGTTATTCTCCTTTGAAATCTGCTGTTGGAAATCAGTAAAAGTAACAAGTGGGCAACTTTGGAAATTCATTTAGGAAAATTGGCTCCATGTAAATCCGTGAATTTTTGCACGAATGAAGTCTGTAGGGCCATATTTCAAAAGAAACTAGCCCCATACCAAACTTCATCCGGATGTGCCTTGGGTGACCTCCCAAACAAGCCCTGAGGATCACTGATTAGCCCAGAAATGTGCTGTTGAGCAGTTCTGAGTAAATCAGTCACCAACGACACAAATGAAATCAAAAAATTGTGAAACTAATTGGATTTGAAATTAGACTCGTGAAGGAAAACACAAAAACAAAAATCACTCAAATCAGACTTAAAACGAACACATGGCGCTCAGTCAAAGTGACAGGTTCAGCAATCTGGCTTTAACTGACCTATCAACTTCGACTGAATGGTGTCAAAAATCCACTCCATAAAAATTGATGAAATTTTACAAACATGAACTAGACAGTCTCACCTTTCACATTTCTTTGGAATTACTCCAAAATTCATCCGGATGATGAAGTTATGAGTGTCCGAAGTTAGGGTACAAATGCTGTCCAGTTTTGCCATTTTAAAGTAAAATCAATCCAAAACGGTGATTGAGTGTGTGGAGTCCGTGCAATCTAAATCAAAATCATTTGAAAAAGTATTGAAAAACCTCTAAGAGGAAATAGGGCACGAATTTGGCTCACCATTCTCTTCGATTGAACAGAATATGCCAAAACCCTAAAATGGAGCAAAAATGCCCAAATCTAAGAGGTTAGACCTAGAGGTCTTCAATACTCGAGATAAACTTGTTTGAAATCACTAAGAAATATCCCAGAAATGCTTGGGACTATTTATTTCAGACCTATCACAATGAATGCAATAGATCACAAATACAAGCCGATTCAAACAAAACGAGTGCAATATGTGCATGTGTACAAATTAACTCTTCAATCACATACATAACAACATATAGCATTCATATCAATCAAATGGGGCTCTAAAAACCTAGGGTTCCGTTCCATTCTCGTTTCCCTTAGTTTTCTCTCACCATTTTACGATTTCGAGATAGTCTTGGGGTACTTTGAGTATGAAACGGTTTTCATAGAATCAAAAGGCCAATCAAAAGGGTTCTATAACTTAGGATCAATTCCCAGTCTCGTTTCCCCTAGATCCCTCTTCACGTTTTACGGCTAGATGGAGTCTCGAGGTACTTTGAGTAGGGAAAGAGGTTGCACACACAATCAATAGGCCATTATTCTACAGAAAGGTAAAAGAAAGATCTAACCCTAGAATGTAAAACAGAAAATAAAAGAAGTTCCAGGCTTACCTGGGTTTCTGGGAGCAATGCGGCAACGGTTCCCTTCTTCACTCGGAGCTCTCCGATCTCCAGCTTCTAGCTCTAAAAAATTCTTGGTCATTTGCTTAAGGAGAGGCCTCCTATTTATAGGCAAAGTCTAGGGTTTGGGGAAACCCTAATGCTAGACACAAAATGATGTCTAGAATCCCCCACACTTAACCCTAGGGTTATTTCCGAGATTTCCACTCCTTAAACAAAGGATATGATGGTAAAAAGTGAAAAGTTTCGGAAAACCCTAATTTTGAGCAAAAACCTTGTATCCGACAACTCAGGTCGGATACAAGTGAACATTTTTGTATCCGACACATTTCGTAGGATACAATTATGTTTGCTTGTATCCGACGACTTCTATTGGATATAAACACCCTTGTTTGTATCCAATGACTTGTGTCAAATACAAGGGAAAATGTTCCAATCCGAAATTTTGCATTGGCTACAAGAAAACAAACTATTTTTTAATGTTTTGGCCAATTATTCATTATTTTCTCAGCGCAATTTTGGGGTGTCTACACTAAGATATGCCATGATAAATAACAAGCACAAGTAATCCGGAGAAATACAATCGAGAATCCAAAATCAGCATGATTCCAATATCAGTTTTAAACAAGAGACCAACAGAAATAACAATAAATCACCGAATGGTCAATGTCATGCCTATCACTTAGATTGGTCAATCAACATGCCAAAGCGACATCCACACCTCTATGTACACTGTTCCGGCCTACTCAGGGTTTCGGAACTCTGAAATGACGGCATACTCAGGGTTTTGTCATCCAATGCCGGCCTACTCCCCGCGTTTCGGCATTGACAACCAGGCCTACTCAGGGTTTCTAGCTGCTCTACACCGGTTGTGGCAACACACAAAGCTATGTAATTACACCAATAAAGCAATACCATTACATTACTAAGCTTAGTCTAGGATCCGGGACAAGCTAAACCAAAACAGAATACTCAATGCATAAACTCACCTCTAGTAACAAAATGCACCCAACTTTGGTATCACCATTAAATAAACAAACCAAACTTATCACAGGTCACTCTAGACCACAACAGTAGCTCATGGAACTTCACATGATATTCTAAAACAAAGAACACTAGTCAAAAGATTTTGTATAATCATTTACTCAATGCAAAGTCATTGTTTATAAATTCTGCCCAACACATTACAATCCGATAAAACTCCTGTTAAACAGTATCACAAACTGGAAATTAACAGTAAAACATGAACTAAACAAAGCCAAGCACACTTGGTACTAAACCAGCAACTAAACTACCAACAAGCCTTTAAAATCTAACTTTAAGTCCTCCCAACAATTAACGGAATAAGCTCAGTAGGTTTTGGCCACTTAATAATATTTCCAGAATCTTAATTCAGCTCCCAGGTAGGTGTTTGGACCTTTTGATTTGAGAAAATAAGCTAAAAATAGTCAGCCGCACATCACTTGGGAATTTGGGGGGTGCGCTGACTTCAAGCCAGTAGCGCCAGGTCGGCGCCAAGTCGGCGCATCCTACTTTTGTATAGCCGCCGAGTGCCACTGGGCTTTGACAGTGGGCGGCACTCAGCGCATACCCCCAATTTTTCTCCGACAGTGATTTAAATCTATGTTAATTCAATTCCTCCATGTCTAACCTAGAACTAACTTGCTACAACCCCTAATCTATACTCCTCACACCTCTAATAACCATTTTAACACAATTTGAAATTAATTCCAACGACATACATGCTCCGAATCGCAAATTCATTCCAAAACTCAGTTCAGTCGCTAATAAATCACACAACAAATAACTTCGGTTAATCTCAGGTATTCGGCTTCAACACATGGAGTAAAAGTGATGCTACTCACCTAAGATACGCTCCAATCCCTAAAACTTCAACTCCAGCAACCGAATGGTTCAGATCTCAATTCCGCCCCCAATTTATCCTCTAATCGGACAATGATTTCTACAGGGAATACCAAGTCCGATTACATCTTATTCACAAGTCGATCCTCCTATGATTTCGCACAATGAGAGATCAACTAGTACTAACCTGAACACTCGATGATCGGCAGGGAAGCTAGCCGAAACCTTTGAAGTCACTCAATCCAGCAGCTTCACTTGGCCTTCGATCAGATCTTCCTCCACTTCAAATTCCGTTCGGACAACAATGCAAAACTTCTGCCCTTCCCCAGTGGCTCTAGTTGTACTCCAGCCGCAACTTCTTCAAGAGCTCAATGTGTGCGAAACCTACGTACTGAAATGAGCCGAGTATTTATACTCGCCCCCCCCCCTTTTTGCGCTCAACTAACTTAATTCCCGATTCGCTGGTGCTCACCCATGCCACACCCTACACGAACAGCTCCCCTAGCCATTCGATCCACTAACTTGTTTCTCCACTTAATCACCCACATTAGTATCCTTTTAAACAACTGAATTTAAATAATATGATAATTCCACTTATTATTAACAAAACACTACTAACCTTAATTTACTTCTCTCCGCGCTTAAGTTATTGAAATCCCCAAATTACTCCTGCTTCTCGGACATCTGAAAATTTCACCAATTTAGACTTATTAATTCTCATAAACAATCATCACTAAAAGTATGGTTTTACAGGGCGGTTGCCGCAACACTTCTATGCTCGAAGAGGGCCTCATAGATACCCCCACAATGGAAAGCTATATGGACAAGGACATTAAAGCTAACAAGCCAACATTAACACACTGATTAGACTCACTGTGGATCCACACTAAGAATGATGTCCAATTAGATGACTTACAACTGAAAAACAAACCATTCAAATCAATGAATAAAACAAGTACTTCAGTGCACAAACCAAGGCCAAGTGGAATTCCCCATCTACTGCCCAATCACAACAAATGCCAAGTGGAATTCCCCATCCACTACCAAATCAACCAAGGCCAGGTGGAGTTCCCCATCCACCGCCAAAAAAACCATAGGCCAAGAGCCTTGCCAAATCACATAAGAATTTTCAACCTCACTTTCACAAATCCAAATCAAGCAAAACGAATGCTATAAAATCCTCAAAATACATATTTGATGAGTGGGATAATCTTAGAATTCCCAATAAAGTCACCATACCAAAAATAAATGGATTTCGAGACAAAAGCTTTCAACCTTGAAAAATATTCCAAGTCTGGTTAAAAACGTTGACTTTTTGGGTATATGATTTTTCCAGACAAATTTACTTGCAGTTTTGGGCTAAAATTTTGATCGTAGTCTAATAAAGGCTAGACAAATTTTCTAAAATTTTATAAGCTTCTGAATCACCCATTTGGGTATCATACTCAAAAAGTGGTTTTTGATGAAAATTGACGAAACTGGAATTTTAGGCATGAACTGGAAAGTTGACTTTTTATTGGTAAGGAATTAGGTCTTAGGAGTATTTTTAGTGGTTCCAAACCAGGGGGAGGGGTGGTAAACCTTATTTGCATGTAAATACTTAAGTAAATGGAAACATAAAGTACACATGACATTTAATTTTTCATGTAATAAGGGTGATGTGTAGGAGCTTTAGTTTTGTTTTGGTGAAGGATTGGAAAAATCAAGGCTCACGATTAGTCATCTAAGGGCAATTAGTTTCACGATTAGGTCCATGATTAGTCACCGACCTAATCCCTAGAGAGAGAATACGAATTTGGGCAATACATTTCAGTTTGAAGGGTTTGCTACTTACTTGTTTAATGGAGAAGCTTACTTCTCTTCAATCTTTCTTCTTCTTCTCCTTCTTCTTCTTCAAGCTTTCAAGCAAGCTCACACACTTCTCCTTGTTCCATACATTCAATACAAGAGAAGAGGATTCAAAAACACTTAGAATTTTAGTTAGGGCATCCTTTTATATGCCCTACTTTTGATCTTTCAAATTTGCTCCTCAACGAATCCTTTATTCCACTAAATCCTTAGGGTGTATCTAAGGCATACTAGGGGGTACATAGTGTTGAGTGGGGGGTACCTTAGTGTTATTTGGGGGGGTACCTTGGTGTTTCAAGGGGTTGACCTTAGCTATTCAAGGGGTTATACTTTAGGTATGCTTAGGGGGTGTACTGTAAAACCTCAGAATTTTAGGAAATTAAATAATTAAATAAAATAAATTGAGGTGTTGTTAATTTATGCAAAGAATGGGAACCAAGGTCAACCCAAAGAACTTGGAGAGTTAATTTAATGTGAGTTTAAAATTTAATTTCAAGTTATAATTTAAATACCATTAGTATTATTGCTGTTTATCTAATTAAATATTGGAAAAAAAAGAGAGAAAGAAGAGAGAAGATTTAGGTGGTCGAATCCCACTAGAGAAGGATGGGGTCTGCCGAGACCCAATTTTCTATTGAGAATTGGTATCTTTGTTTGAAGGGTTTGAAGGGTATGAAAGTAAAAAGGAAGGATATTGGATTTAGTATGCTAACTTGGACAAAAGGGTAAATAAAAGAAAAATAAAACTGTTGTGCAACTGTTGCTATTCACGAACAAAGAAAAGAAACCAGCTGCCACTTCTCTTCTTCTCCTATACGTGTGTTTCAACCCTAATCTTCCAGCACCCTTGTTCGGGTTGAAGGTAAGAAACGTTTGATTCATGGTTTCGTTTAGTTTGAAGATTTCTAAGTTCTAAACGTGAACTCGTACGTTTAAGGGAGATTGCTGAGTTCGTTTGGATCTACTTGGGGGTGATTTCCAGTGCTGTTAGGGAAAGATTAAATCTCAGAAAATATGTAAGTTGTAAAACCCCGACCCGGATTATATCTTAATTATTAAGCTTAATTATCTAAAGTGGGATTATTAGACTAATTAAGTACTTGTGTTATGAAGATGGGGTAAATGTGGATTATACTTAAGAATTTAGGAAAATCAAATTAAACTTTATTAAAGATATTAAGGTAAACTTAGTTAGTGCCATGTCTTAATTACAATTAGCCAAGGTATCCTCCAATTAGATCTAGTGAATTGGAAATCAAATTCTGAAAAATTAGAGTGAAGTGTACCTAAAGTATCACATACAAATACCCAAGGTACTTCTTAAGTGTATCTAAAGTATCTCCTAAGGATACCTAAAGTTACCACCCAAGTATACCTAGAGTACTCCCAAGTATTACCCAAGGTACCACCAAAGTGTTACTTAAAGTAACCCTCAATTATACCTAAGGTACCCCACTTGTATACCTAAGGTACCCCCTGTGTTTGCCTAAGGTACCCCTCTGATTTACCTAAGGTACCCCCTCTGTTTGCCTAAGGTACCCCTCTGATTTACCTAAGGTACCCCTTGTGTTTGCCTAAGGTACCCCCTGATTTACCTAAGGTACCCCCTTGCATATACCTAAAGTACCCCACTTGAATACCTAAGGTACCCCCTTGCATTGCCTAAGGTACCTTGCTTGTATTGCCTAAGGTACCCCACATGTATACCTAAAGTACCCCTCTTATATTACTAAGGTACACCCCTTACGTTACCTAGGGTAGACCCCTTGTATTACCTAAAGGTACCCCCCCTCCCCCCTCATATAAGTAAGGTACCCCCTCTTGTATTGATTAAGGTACACCCCCAAGTTAACCTAAAGTATACCTCCTTGAGTAACTAAGGCAAACCCCCTTGAAACACCTAGATACCCTTCAAACAACACTAAGGTACCCCCAACTTAACACCAAGGTACTTCCTCAAATAACACTAAGGTACCCCCTGGAATAACTTAGGTACATCCTCGGGTTTTAGATGAATAAAGGCTTTGTTTAGGGGCAGATTTGAAAGACCAAAACTTAGGCATATAAAAGGATGCCCTAATCTCTATTCTAAGTGTTTTGAGAACACTTCCTCTTCTCTTGGACGTATTAAACAAGAGAGAAAGTTGTGGGAGCTTGCTTGAAAGCTTCAAGAGGAAGGAGAAGAAGGAGAGGAGAGCTTGAAGAGAAGTTTGCTTCTCCATTAACATGTAAGTAGCAAACCCTTCAACTAAAATGAATTTATTGGATTTTCGTATTTCTCCCTCTAGGGTTTGATTAAACTTGAAAATCTTTTGCATGTTGGGTTTTGCCTCTAAAATTCGTAGGGTTTGGTTTATCTAACTATCTTGTTTAGTTTTCTATTGATTTGCCATGGATTTTGTATTTCTCTCCTCTAGGGTTTGAAAAATCTGGAAAATCACTTGTATGCGGGGTTTTGCTTTCAAAATTCGTAGGGTTTGGGTTTGATAACAATATTGTGTATTTTTCTATTGATTGCCATGGATTTGCAACCTCTATTGGTTATATTTCATATTAGGGTTTGAGTTGGTATCTTGAATGATATTTTATATGTTGGATTTACGTTCATGAGGATTTGGGATGGATTCCTATGTTGGGAGGTGTTCTTGAGCATGTTGGGATGTTTTAGAATCATCCCATTTGGTATTGGAAAGGTTAGATGTGGTTTGTATGAGTTTGGTGTTGGAAAATAGCCAAAAGTTCGTAAGAGCCCGACCTGGCGATTAACCCTGGAATTAGGCGATTAATCCTGAGCCAAAAACACCCAAAATAGTCACTGTAAAGCTAATCGCGAATCAGGATTAATCGTTGAGGCTGTAACACCCCGGATCCAGGTCTATTTAAACTCATAAACCCAAATCTGGTTCGTTAGGGAAAATGGCCCAAAACACTATTCCAGACTTAAACAACTTCATTTATTATATCAAAGTGCGAAAATAAAATCATCATTCAGAAGCGCGGAATTAAACTACCAAAATAATCCTTTTATTTTTCATATATGAAGTCTGGAAAGGGTTCAACTAAATAACATAAATAACATCCACCAAGGTGTGGATTAAAGATACCAATCATCCTTTAAAAACATCAACTCCTAAATCAAAATACTGAAATTAATCCCTAAGAATGTAAATCTAAATGGCTCTCCATATCCTACACAGGAATGAAATAGTCTTCTTCCTGGTAATCACAGTATTCACCCGGTGTCTCTACCCCGGCAACGTCCTCTCCAGGAGTATCTGAAAACAAAACCGATAAAACAATAATGTGAGAAACACTATCTCAGTAAGCAGTCATGCAAATAGTTGACCATAATAAAATATGCAACGCTTAATCCGAATAACCACAATAAGAATCAAGACAACGTTGAAATACAATTTTGTCCACCTCATGGGACTCATGAAATAGTATACCAGATAAAGAGAGTAGACATGTGCTAGTATACTACCTAACCGAATTACGATGAACCAGCCGCCCTGCAGTCTGGCTATTCAACACCAACAGAAGAACCCAACCATGAGTTAGCATGTACGGTCCAACCAATCCAGGAGTGGGCAACGTAGCGACCAACCAATCCAGGAGCGGTACCATCCTCGAGATGATGGAATGCCTCAGACACAGAATTCAAACCCCTCTAATACACATTTCACTTGCTAGATATTATATGGATCCACATAACTGCTAAACCCACTCAACAGTGAGAAAACCAACCAGGGTAATGGACATACTTCTCAATGACACCCACCAAATACAGAACCATATCTATAACCAAATCCGCCCATGCGGGATACAATAAATCAGGCACCTGCCTTGTCACACCATGTGACCCAAAAACAAAACAGAATGTATCAAGTCATATGTCCAAAACTCCAGGTTTCAACGGGTCAATATGTCCCGAATGTGTATCGACTCCATCGATGCACACAATACCTTCATATCACCCAAACACAGGTGTATGAACACACAAAACCAACCTTGGTTAAAAATAAAACCTTTTGGAACAATAGAATCATGTAAAAGTTCTTCTTTAGAAACATCTACCCAAAATCTTTATAAAATTTAATTTTAAACATCCACCAATGCAAACACTTCCCAAATACCCCAATCTTGATGGTACATAGGCTAAAATTGAATATAACCACTTCCTTAGTGAAAACTAGGTTAAAAAGTCAAGTTTCCCAAAATCTGACAGACTGGTCGCTCGATCGGCCTTACAAAATAGGTAATTTCAGGGTAGGTCGCTCGAGCGACTATTCTAGTGGTAGTTCAATCTAGGTAAAATTGCTCTCGGGTTTTCAACTATATACATAGATCGCTCGAGCGACTGCTCAGGCAGTCCGATACGTGAAAAATCCGTAACTTTGCGAAATATCACCCCAAAGTTTTGTCAAACGATCCCAACAAGTCCGATCACGTCTGGGTTAAAAATCACACTTTTAAGACTCTCAAACATATGAAAATCTCCAAAACAGAACTTATCTCTATAGGGCTTTTACCTGAGTTCTTTGTGCTCGAAAATCCTCTCTTTTCTTTCTCTAAGACGGCTCCAACAATGGTTTAGGGTTTAGGTTTGATCACAAGGCAACTAGGAGAAGAAAAATAGGAAATAAGAGAAACTCACAGTTGGTTTCTATTTTGGTGTTTGTGCTCAACGTGAATCACTATCTCCATGCACCACTAGATTTAGTTTAATATTTAATGTCTTTTACTTTACTGCCCCTTCTCCTTTAAGCCAATTTAAATCAACCCATTAAACCAATTCAACCCTTGGGTCAACCCACTATCCTTGGGTTCAACCAAATCCCTTTGTATTCTCCTTGATTATAATACAATTAATTCCTACTAATATTATAATAGCACAATAATTAATATATTAAACTATATTTAGGTCAATAATTAGGTGCTCGTCTTATATAGGCTCTCCTATCATATCCGGTTCATCTTGAACTCCTTTGGGTTGAACCAAGATCTCATCTCCTGCATATTATTAACCAATTAGTTTAGTTACTAAAATCTGGGATTTTACAGAGGCTAATCGCAAGCCTGGGTGCACGAACGTTGACCTGGGCGCGCACACGTTGGCCCTGTTTTAGACCTGGACACGCGAACCTTGGCTTTAACTCCCTAACGTCCACCTTGTTCTAACCTTAACGCCCGAACATCCATGGGGGACTAGAGTGAACGCCCGAACGTTAGGCCTAGGTTTTTGAGAGTTCTTCACCCCTTCTCTTCACCAACTCTTTCCCAAATAACCCAAGCCTCTTGCACAGCACCCTTATTACATAAAAGACATTTAAGTAAATGTCTTGTGTATTTATTGCTCTATTTACTTAAGTCTTTACATGTAAATAAGGTTTTACCCCCCATTTGGAACCAATAAAAATACTTCCAAGTCCCAATTCCCAACCAATAAAAATTCAACTTTCCAGTTCATGTCTAAATTTCCAGTTTTCCCGATTTTTATAAAAGGCCACTTTTGGAGTTTGATACCCAATTGAGTGATTCAGAAGCCCATAAAATTCTAGAAGAGATGTTTACCCTTAATTGGACTATAACCAGAAATTGAGCCCGAAACTCCTTGTAGATTTGTCTAGGAAAATTGTATACCCAAAAGTCAATGTTTTTAACCAGACTTAGAATATTTTTTAGGTTCGAAACTTTTTGTCTCGGAATTCGTTGATTTTTGGTATGGTGACTTTATTGGGGATCCTAAGACTATTCCACTTCTCAAATATGTAATTTGTTAACTTTATGGTGTATGTATTCTACTGTGAATTGTTTTTGGATGTGAAGTGCTTATTGGTTATTTCTTACGCATTGTAAATATTGATTTGATTTTGGTAAAGATATGATAAGCTCTTGTTATCTGATTTGAAGTGACGGTGTAGATCTCACTTGGCTTTGGTTTAAGCACTAGTTCTACTCATTGATTTGATTGGTTTGTTTTGAACAGTGAGTCTAGTCTATGTGTTAGTGTTGGCTTGGTTTGTGCATTGAGTAATCTCTTGGTTTGCGGAATGAGGCCTTAGTTCTAGTAACTGATGCGAAAGGTTTGTTTTAGATTATGAGTTCTACCAAGATATACTTGTAGTAAATGATTGGGTCTATCTGGCTAATTTCATGTGTGATACTATTTTGATTGCTTTAACTTGAGAATATAAATTGCATAAATTGTTCTATTCATGATGTTATATGAATTGCCTATGTAAAACCCTGAATTTTCCTAAAAATAAAATAAATAATTAAAAGATAAATTATGAAGGAAATACTAAGAAATATAATGGTAGGAGAATTAAAGAGAGATATAAAGGTTAAAATAGGAATTTAAAGAGGAAAGGTAATTTGGTCATTTCAATTTGTTAAATTAATGAAAGAAAATAAGTTAATTAGTTATTAAGTCAACAAATTCAACTAGACAAAATCTTAGCTTAGTTGGATGTAAAATAATGAAATTAAGGCTTAAAGGGTGGAAAAAGGGCTTGATGGTAATTATACTATTTAGAGTCCAAGATATAGGTAATTTGAGTGAATAATAAACGTCTAAGTTCAATTTAAAATTAGGAATAAGATTAATCATGAAAATTAATTAGGAGATCCTTTAAAAGAGAGTTAAAGGAGTTAAATTAAGGAGAAGGGTAGAAGAGGGAATACACTTAGTATATTAGAGTAAGCTAAACCTAATTAGAATTGGTCTATTAGAGAGGCTATAAAAGAGAGGTCTAAAGAGTGTTTTAGGTTTTGAAAATAAGTTAAAAGGAGAGGGAAATTAGTGCATAAGTGATAGGAGCCAAAAAAATAGAAGGAGAGAAGAGAGAAAAGAAATGAGGAATTAGAAAGAAGAGAAGTTGCAAAGATGGCCGACTAGCCAACTTCGAATGGCGAGGTAGGAATATCCAACCGTTGGAATGGGCTGTAATTTTAGGATTTTGTTCTACTCATGGAAGACTTCAAACTGAACGGTGGAGATCTTAATTGGAGAAGTGTAAAAGGGTGCGGTCAAGCTCCAAAAACGGGCACAGATGAAGTTTCTAAAAAAATCTGGGTTCATCAAAAGGCAAGTAGCAAACCCTTGAAATTGGAGGAACTGCATGTTTTCTCTTGATTTTGATGTTTGATCGTATTGTTTTTTAAGTTGGATTTCATGAGAAAAGCTTATTTGTTTATAAAGAATTGTTTGGTGATTTAACTTTCTTTTAGAAATCAAGAAAAGGTTGATCATGGTGAGTCTAAACTTAAAAAGAAACTCAAGATAAGGAGAAAGATGATGGGATTAGTTTAGGGTTGTCTCAGAATTAGTTTAGGATGGAAATCAAATGTTTAGAATCAAAACAAGTAAATAGTATGTATAGAAAGTTCTAAAATTTCTGTAAATTGAAGAAAAATAATGTTATAGCTAGAGCGCTCGATACACCGCTTGAGCGTTACTTCAGGCGATAGGCCTTTGAAAAATAACAGAACCTAAAAACCTAACCGCTAGAGCAGTCGCCCAAGCAACCCTTCGAGCGACCAACTGTCAAAAATTTCTAAACTTGGGATTTGTGCCCAGATTCAATTTCTAATGTTATTTCTTGGAATTTTAATGTTGTAACACCTGTAAATAGGGTAATTTGAGATGTAGGAAGTAACAGAATTAAATTCGGATAAAAGGGTAATTATTTGGAACAATGGATGTAATAAGAATCAAAGAAGACTAGTTAAGATATACCTATACACTCAGACCATTTCCATTAGGAATCTAGGTATGAAACCTAGTCTAACAAGTCATAATAGACCTAAATTAATTTCTGGAAAGAATCAATAACATAACCCAAAGGTTTTAGAGATTTAGGGTATTAGTTGGTAAATAAGGATTTAAAAGTAGGGATTTTAGGATGAACCAAAGTGTAGGATTTGAAGTAAACTTTGTAAGAAATAAGGAATAACTTGAATACTGAATTAGAAAGATAAACTAAGTATCTTCACACTAACACGACTCAAATCTGAACCTTTTATTTAGAATTTGTGTATACTCTCGTACTTTTCTTATTAAATGATTTGGAACTTTGTTTAAGAACTATTTAATGGTTATTTTGAACATCTTTTGGTTGGACACCGTGGTTTTGGAAATTATTGTTGGACACAGTACTTGGAGCATGGTTGTGATTATTGGTACGAGGTTTATCATTGAATATTGTATCTTTGAGTTATTCAAGGTTTTGATTGTGAGTTGTGTCTAGTAGGCAATGATTAGTATGGATCCATAGCTTAGCGAGGAAATGAAAGGGAATTGGCTGGTAAGTTGTTCTTGTTCGGAACTCCCTAGTATGCGGTCCGTCGTACTTGTAGGTGCGGGCGACGTAGGCAACAATCCTCGACCGCTACAGGTGCGGCCTGGTCTTAGCCGAGGTTGCTATCGGTAAATAGTTTTTATTTTGTTATTCAGGTTACCATCCGCATGTTTCAATGAGACATCGACTTTCATGAGCTTTATATTGGTCATGTTGGTAGGTTAATTGTGACTCGCACGTCGGAGCTATGATTTGGTTGTGCTTGAAGATCACTCATGACTTGCACATGTACTAGTATTATACATGTTGTCGTGGGTCCATTAATCTTTAATCGGATTGGTATGGCCTTCGCGGAAGCGGTACCCTTTATGGGATTTTATTTGGATTGAGGATTGTACTCGCCAACCCATTTGTGGGTGGTCCACGTTGACGGTTGACGGAGGAGATGGTAGTGACTAAAGGTGCGAGCTCCATCTATCATGTAAGTCGTGATGTGGCAAACTATGGGAGCAGGAATATCTTATTAAATGGTTTCAGTTCATGAGTCCTATTATGTCACACATGTTTGTTGTGGATTGATATTTGTTATTGTTATACCATCGTCTTATTGTGGTTTGGTTTTATCGTTCACCTCATGACTATTACTGTAAAATTGTGGACTGTTTTACATCATGCACATTGCTACTTGTTGAGATTTATTCTCACTCCGGTTTCTCCCCATTTTTCAGGTACTCTTGGCGAGGACGTCAAAATTTGGGCTAATCGTAGATGGGTAGTTTATATAGTTGTAGGTTGTTCATGGAATTGAAATCCGTGTATATCATTGTTGTTGATTAATAAAGAGAATTTGAATTCAAGTTTCCACATTTACTCTGATTATAAAGTTAGAAAAAGTTTTAAATTATCCAAATTCTTTAGTTGCTTTGTTTATTTACCATAATACCTCGGGTTTGGGAATGGACCCGAAACCGGGGCGTTATAGCCTAAACTGCTTCTATACATGATGTTATATGAATTGCATAAACTGCTTCCATGCATGCACGTTTGCTACTTACTGGAACTTTAAGTCTCACGCGTTTTGTTTTATCAGATTTGTTTTTAGATCCGCTTGGTGAGCCACGTACTGGGGCAAATATTGAGGGCGAGCTTGAGCGCCAGCTCGAGGGCTTCTACTACCCATAGTAGGGTTCCCCTTGTGTTATTGTATTTAGTTTTTAGAAACTATAAAAGGGATCTAATTATTCTTTTTGGGATTTGTAGACTTTGATCTAACTTTAGATTATCATCTTTGTATATTAATGCTCATGTGAAAGATAGTGATGGAGAGATCTTAGTTGACTTTTTGTATTCACAGATGTTATCTTTTGAGGTTATTACACAGGTGTCCTTTTATTATATGGAAATTTTAATTCCATGCTTCTTTCTGCTTATGCACTCTGATGATTACACTCTAACTGCCCACATTAATTGATTTTATCAGGTTCTTTTGGGCCCATAAGTAGGTGTCGGGTACAGGTTGGTGCTGCAATTGTAAGACCCCGAATTTTCCTTAAACAATATAATAAATTAATAAATAATATTCTTGAGGATTTTAGTTGATAGAAATATTGTATTAATGTAGGTGATATTATAATTAGTGGAGATCCAAAGTTGGGCGCAGATCCGACCGTCTGATCGAGAGATATCAAGGTAAGGGTGATGTTTTAAATAAGCAGTGTTTTGATTGGGCAATGTGTAGAGTTTGATACACATGTGTTGCATGGAATCGTAGGTATATAAATACATTAAAATAACCTAAAGGAATACATTTGGAATACTTGCTCATATTCAACAGCCGCAAGAGAGAAACTGAGCGATCGCTTGACAACTAGAAGGAGAAGCAGAAGAAGAAAAGGGAGAGAGAGGACGTTGAGTTGGTCTTCTGAACACTGCTGGGTGATAGTGTTCGTCCTTGTTTAGAAGAGAAGGGAAGAAAATGACTGCAGGAGGTAGGTGATGTAACGCCCCAGATCCGAGTCACAAGGAAAACCCGTAACTCATCTCAAGAGGTTATTATGAATAGCAGGATCGAACTACTAGAGTAAAGAAAACATGAATTCAAAATTTTACTACGAAATAGAGTGCGCTGCAATAACCCCAAATTAATAACTCACATGGCCCAATAAACAACCCGCAGGTATCGGCTCTCCATACATATCTGAAAAACAAAACAGAAACAAAAGAATGAGATACGAATATCTCAGCGAGCAGCATATGCATGCACAAATACAATTTACCAGTTGTAAAATATGAGTCGAATAATCACACGAGTAAGCAGGCAATAACTTGATGGAACCGACGAAACCCCTAGTAATTTATTTGACACAAAGATATAGATAATGAAAATCCGTAAGTAGTTTAAATCGGAATACATTTGTCAACCAAATTCCAATTGGTTTCAAGAAACACTATCATTATGTCCACAACCCGAGAACAACCCAAATGCTACCACAATCCAATAATATATATCTAAAACTAGATAAACAAAAATCCCACAATGGTCAATGTCATGTAATTATTTGATTGATTAATTAACATGCCAGAGCGACCTCCACACCTCCATGTACACAGTTCCGGCCTACTCAGGGTTTCGGATACTCTGAAATGACGGCCTACTCAGGGTTTCGTCATCCAATGCCGGCCTACTCAGGGTTTTGAAATTGACAACCAGGCCTACTCAGGGTTTCTGGCTGCTCTACACCGGTCGTGGCAACACTCTATGGCCATGCCATTACCCCAATAAAACAAAGGCATCACATTACTAAGCTTAGACTCTGGATCCAGGACAAGCTAAACCAAAACAATAAATAATCGTATAATCTCAATTCCGACATCAAAATAAAACAATACACGCCACATCATGTATAACTCAACACAGTTCACCACATGTCCCTCTGGACCAGAACGGTACCTCAAGTACTTTCAGTATTTCCCCAAATTCATAACACATGCCCATTGGAAATAAAACTCAGTTACTCACACCAAGAAAATCTTTACAACACATTCAGAATTTGCCAACAAGTAAAACCAGGATTTAATAAATTCTCAACCAAGTACAGTGTTTAAAACAAAGAGGAAACTAAAATAGGAACTCCTAGTGTTAGGTACCCAATACATCACCTACAAATAGCCTAAAATTTGCCTTGGAAGCTTCTAAGAATTTCTAGAATTTCCACTTAATTTTCTCATAGTAATTGAATAGGTAATATTGATTCTAAAGTCCTAAACAAGTGATTGGTTAAGTGCTTGAATCCTCAGATCATCAAAACCCAGCTTGGTTTAGTCAAAAATGCTCTTCGGCAAGATATTGGACCATGCCCTGACCTCCTGCGCTAGGCGCGAGGTCGGCGGATAGGTCGTTGGTCAAAAATATATCATGCACCTACTTAATATCGAGTGAGCGCGAGGTGAGCGTGAGGTTCATGCGAAATGTGCGTATATAGTTTGAGTTCGCAAGTTCGCGCGAGCTGAGCGCGAACTAGGCGCAAGCTCGGCAGATGGGAAAAATAGACCTTGCGCCCACTACCTGAAGTCGGCGCCAGTCAGCGCCAACTGGGCGGATAGTAAACTACGTTTTCAACTCTCTATTATTTCTAGATCTACAACTCTGGCCGAACTTTTTCGGTCTGTAACAATTTCTTTAGTCTCCTAATATCCCCAGAACACATTCAAACTAGTTTTGAAATTATTCCAACACATTTTTATTTATCATCATTCAGTTCTAAATAAACTCATGCTCGGACGAACTTCTTCCAAAAATCACTCAGAAATCACTCATGCATCCGAATAAACTCACGAATAAACACAAAACCCCAGTTTTAAAATGATGCTACTCACCAGTATTGAGGATCTTCTTCTAGCTTCCAGCCCTTTTGATGGAGTCCTCTCGAGATCCAAGCTTTTCGGCCGATGCCCTAATTACAGGCAGCAACTTTTCCCCAACCTCCGAATCTCCGAAAATTTTTTATATTAGCTATCTATTTATAGAAGTCGCAAGGTTTAACCTAATTTACCCTCGGTATTAAATTTACCTTCGGGATTCCATATCTACCCCTCATTCAAGTTAAGGTTACCCGGATTATTTATTTGCTAATTCCCTATTTACTAAAATATTCTTAAGTTCGCAATTAATTACGTAATAATATTCTACTTATTTTCTTTGCCAATTAATGACCACAATCTCCAGTAAAAATAAATTTTTTTTTCTACTCAAAACTGGGGTTTTACAGGTGACACCGTTTTTCTGTTCGTTTTGGTATTCATGATTGATTAATCTCCATTTCATGTTTTTATATGATATACTCATGTATTTAGTTAGATAACAATATTATATGTATGTTAGAATAATCTTGGACGTGAAAAATCAAGTTTTTAAACTGTTTCTGATCATTTTTGAGTGACCGCCGACCTTACTGTACTAGGCGATCCTCAGCGCTCTTAAGCGCTAGTACAAAATTCGAAACCGTCTGAGACCGCTAGACAACTTATCGTCGGCGACCTAAATTGAACTACCGCCGGAGCGATCCTAGGTGATCCTAGGCGCTCTGTACAGAAATTGCAGAATTTCGTGTTTTTAAATCCTGATTCAATTCCAAACTATTTTTAGTCAATTTTAATCATTAATTAAGATGTTTTAAGACCAAAATAATTTATCAAATTTCCTGTTTTATAGAAAAATAAATTAGGGAGATATTTAGGACATTAGTTGCCAAGCTTTGTATGAAACTGTGAAATTTAGTCTTTGGAAAATTTGACCTATTATTTGATTACCAAAACATCTCTAATTTACACTATAAACCAGATAATTACATAAAGAGATTTCAGATCATAAGTTCAACTCAGTTAACCCGAATATTGAACAAAATGTCAGATTTACTCTTATATGCCGCTAGGCACCAACCCTTATAGAATTATTAGACTTTAGGAATTTTTGGAGTCTAGTGGGTATAGCTGGTTATGGATCCATAGTTGTGGCTAGATAGTAAAGGGATATTTCATTTGGGTTGAGTTTCTCCCTTGTGCGAGCGCGCTTCCTTTGCAAGTTGGTTTGTTTGGGAAGGTCCTATGTCTGGAGGGACACCCCGATGAGCCACTGGTGATTCCCTGTACATGTGGATAAGCGACCATCTCCATTTATTAATTCTGGTGCTACATGCTGGTGGTACATGCCAACTCTGATGAGTACGTGTGCAATAAGTCAGTGACTACGGCTCTTGTCTAAGCTGCGCTGCATGGGGCTTGAGTATCATTAGTAGCACTGCTCCTAAGCCACACGATGGTATAGAGTTTGGTCGGGAGTCAACTCAAAAGGTTTATCTATCTTTGTGAGTCCTACAATGACACTAAAATCACAAAAACATGTTGTTACTGTTGCATACATGCTGGAGGCATGTAATTGGTATATTGGTTGGATGTGACTGTTTAGTGCATCCTAGTAATGTATGGATTATGCTATTGATTTATGATATTAGATTCCTATCATAGAACTTGCTGAAATTTATATTTAGAACTATTTTATATACTGTTTTGTATTCCATGATCGATACGAATGGTTATACGAGCCTGCTTAGTCGAGATTGCTTAATCGTGCATGAACTGTTATTTTTATGTATATGAACTGTTTAAACATGTATGTGTTACCTACTGGGATATTCGTATCTCACCCTACCTTTATCTCATTTTTCAGTTGATACGCGAGAGGGGGATCATAGTAGTGATTTCCAGGGAGAGCTAGCTGATTATTCGCTGGAGGAGTACTACTATCCGGATTTTGTCTGAGGTTGTGGATTTAGTTATTTTGATCAGATTATTATTCATTTTGGTTTGATGTATTAGAGAGATGAGAGATTAGTGACCCTTTTATTTTACCAGACTTTAATATTGATTTTGATGGTTAATTATATCTTAGTTTCTTGAGGATATTAGACTATACTTCCGCACATACATGTTCCGCACTCTGATAGTTAATTAATGAATTGATCATTTATTTTTTAGTCTGGTATATTCTTGATGTTTATTTGACATGGGCCAGTAACATCTCGGATTTGGTTGATGAACTGAATTCGGGTTGTTACAATAGCGAACCGGGTTTGGGTCGGATGTTGGTTTTGCATTGACCCGGGTTCGGGGCGTTACAGCAATAGGACAGACCCGGATCTGGGGCACTACATAAGTAGTCCCTTCAAACGAGCATAAACTTAAATTTCGTTGATTAGTTGTTGAATGTGCTTATACGTGTATTTACAGATTTGTTTGTGAATGATTTGAAGTGTAAATGAGTAGTTTAAATGTCTGAGATGATTAGAACTATTTTAGGATGTTTGGATGATAGTTTCCCATGATTAGAATTGATTTTCGAAGTGATTAGTGTAGGATTCAGCCTTCACAGAATTCTATCCAAGCATGATGTTCATGGACAAATCTTGATTCATTTGAACTATATAAGTGTGTTTAATTGTTCGAAACTATCCTAGCAAGTTTGCCCAATGATTTCAAGTTATTCCGAATTGATTTGCTATCTTGAACAAAGAGTTTTCGATTTTATATGGATTTATACAACATTTCGGAAATTTCAGAAATTGGATTTTTCAACGGCCGCTCGAATTGCCGCTCGAGCGCCCCAGTAGACCTCGAGAAGCAATTCGTGGGTCGACCCACCTATGTTTTCTTGAAAATTTGAAACCCAAAAGTAATCAAAACCCAGAAAGCGAACGTCTGAAGCACCGCTTAAGAGACTTCTTGAGCGACCAACCCTGAATTTACCTATTTTCAACACCACCTGTTCGAGAGCCCGATGCCACTCGAGCACCCTTGACAGATTTTCTCAAAACTCTCCGATTTGCCTAGTTTTCCACTACAAGAATGTTTTTATTCAATTTCAACCCATGTACCATTAAAATTAGAGTGTCTAGAGATAGTTTGCACTAGTGGATAATTAAATTAAATTTTTATAAAGATTTTGGATACGTTTTACTAAAGTGGTTTTTAACTGAGTATCATTGTTCCAAACAATTCCCTTTTAAACAAAACTTGATTTTAAGAGTTCCTACACCTGTATTTGAACTATCTGAACATGTTTTGAGATTCGAATGATTTAATATGCACTCGGATTATTTTGCCCATTGAAATCATGATTTTGAGATATGTATTTGGCTCCACGTATGTGGGATTTTGATTCACTATTGTGACTAGGTCATTGCCTAATTTATTTATTCCGCTATTGCGGATGGGATTTGGCTATTGCCATACTGTTTATTCCACCATTGCAATTATGTTTCTAGCACTATTGTGTCTCTGCTATTGCGGCTATCTCAGCATGTTATTTCATGATGTGTGTTATACCCTCAGTCTGTGTACTCGGTGGGATACTACCTCAAGATTATTTGTATGATTGTATCATTTTATATTTCACCGTGTTTGAATCTATTGTGGTTAGACTGATTTAATGTTGTATATCTTATAACTTGTAAAACCCCAAATTTTCACATAATAAATAAATAAATAATAAATAAAAGGAAAAATGAGTTTAAGTCCTAGTTAAAATAAAAAGTGAAGATCTAGAGGATAAGTAATTCAAATAAGTAGTAAGTTGTAAATAAAGAAAGAATTTTAAGGAAATTAGCCTAAAAGGGTAAAAAGAGTATTTTGGTAATTTTTAGAAAAGGGTAATTAATAAATAGATCATTAAATGATAATTAGGGTTAGAAAATAGAAGAAAATAATTTATTTAGACAAGTTAGAAATTAAAAGAAAGTAATAAAAGCCTAAATGAGGAAAAAGGTAATTAGGAGATTACAAGTCTTAATTTGGAGAAAAAGTAACATAATAAGGTTTTAGATGATATTTAGAGTTTAATTAATTATTATGCACGAAATTAGGCTATAAGGAGTGTTTAGATAATATGAGATTTGATTAGTAATGTTTAAGTAGAAAAATAGAAGGTGGTGAAAAAGTATGAATTAATTAGAAGGAGTTAAACTTTAATTAGACCTTGGTTGGGTTAGCCCAATTAAAGAAGCCTATTAGGGTTGGTTTAGGACTTCTAAAGCCAAGTATAAATAGGAGAGTAAAGTGAGACAAGAGAGAATTACCGTGGGTTTTATAATGAGAGAAAAGAGGGAGAGAAAGGAAGAAGGTTGCTGGAGATGTCCGACCAGTCTCCATCAAATCGCAATCGGGGAAAATCTGTACGGTGGATCGCCTTCAAATTTGGAGGTTTTGTTTAGGACTAATGGATCTACAATGTGAATGGTGGAGATTTGAATTGGAGAACTCTAGATTGGTGCGTTTGGGAGCAGAAGTTGGGTCCAGAATTAGAAACTTCAATGGAAGATGGATTTTTAGCGTATAAGGCAAGTAGTAACCCTTGAAAACTGGAGGAACTGCATGATTTCATTTTCTGTGATTTAATATGGTTTGAATGGATTAGTCGAAACTGGATTTACATGGAATCAAATGTTTTATATTATAGGATTTTGTATTCTTGAAGGATTTGTTAAAGTAATGAAGAAAACTTGGTTTAATCATGCAAAAAATCGTAGGATGGTATTTAATTGAAACAAATTAATCTAGGAGGCTTTAGATATGATTTAGAATGTTAGTAGATTAATTTAGAGCAATTAAACTCAAAGCAAAAGCATAAAAATCCAAACTTGGAAAATCTAGAAATTTATTGTTGAAATTTGCACCAGCACCTAGAACCGCCCAGAACCGCCTAGCCTGCAGAGGTAGGCACTCTCCTCAGAAAATTCAGAATTTTGGGATTTTGTTATACGATTAAATACCTAGTAATTTTTCTAGTAAGATAATCATTCTATCAATTTTATAAGGACCTAATTGATGTATAGAAATTTATTAAATTATATTTTGTAAATAACCAAGTAATTGAAAGTCCTAAGGATAGGTTAGAGTATGAAAAGGGCTAAATTGAAGATAACCACAACCGGAATAATACTAGCTGGTATTTATGGATTAAAATCACCTTCTAAACTATATTTTAGGGTTGTAGAATATGCTAGAAATTATAAATACAGAAAATTGAAATAGATACTATCTTAGGTATTAATATGGGAACTTGGATTATAATAATGGAATTAATAAGGAAAACTCTAAGCAAGACTTGAATTACTTTGGTTTGTGATTTAAATATGAATACTGATTTTCTGGAAATTACATTAATTCTGATTTCTATGAGATTTATGTTCAGGAGTTTTATTTTGAATATAATTTGGACTGTGGATTGAAAGCCATGATGGCAATAAGAGATTTGTACCATCTGTGGATGAGATATGTGACCACCTACGGGTGAGATGAGACCTCTTGTTGGGGGAGATGTAATCCTGATTGGATTACATCCCACAGAGGAGATATGTGACCTCATGCGGGAGAGATGAGACCTCCTGTTGGGGGAGATGTAATCCTGATTGGAATGCATCCCACATGGGAGATATGTGACCACCTGCGGGTGAGATGAGACTTCCTTTTGGGGGAGATGCAATCCTGTTTGGATTGCATCCCACAGGGGAGATATGTGACCTCCTGCGGGAGAAATGTGACCTCTTGTAGGGGAAATGTAATCATGATGTGATTGCATCCTACAAGGGAGATATGTGATTACCACCTGCGGGTGAGATGTGTAACTCATGCAAGAGAGACCTCTTGTGGGGGAGATGTAATCACGATGTGATTGCATCCCACAAGGGAGATGTGTGTGTTACCACTTGCGGGTGAGATGTGTTAGCTCCTGCGGAAGGAACCTTCAATAATCTTTGGTTTTATTGCTAATCTTCGGTTTTATTTATCGATAACATCTTTTTACTGGTATTTACATATGATTCCATATCCTATTGCTTTATTTGGAATTGGCTATGTTGATTTGAATTCATCGCCTTATCGTTGATTAATCGTATACCTCATGACTATTTGCCTAAATGAGACTGTTTACTTGCATGCACCTAATACTTACTGAGATGTAAATCTCACTACGTTTTTCCTTATTTTTCAGGTTTGCTTGGAGAGATCGCGAAGATGAGGTTTTAATTTGATGGGTAGAATTGTAATTGATATTAATGTCACATGTTGATTAAACAAATGTTATTGTAAACTGAATTGATTAAATTGAATAAAGAATTGTTTTATTTCCCACCAGAACTCTGATGTAATTAATTAGTTTTAAAAATTATTGTGAATCTTAGTGTGTATCTGACCCCAGCTTCATGGTAACACCTCGGGTTTGGTTGTTGAACCGAACTTGAGTTGTTACAGTAGCGAACCGGATTCGAGTTGGGTGCCGGTTTGCACTGGCCCAGGTTCGGGGCATTACATAACTGTTTAAATTTATTTGCATGACTACTTACTGAGATGTTGTTTCTCACATATTCGTTTTATCGGTTTTGTTTTCAGATATTCCTGGTGAGGACGCTGCAGGGGTAGACACTCCAGGGGATTTTGTTGACTACCAGGAAGAGGATTATTTTATTCCTGTGTAGGTTTAGGAATCATTATTATTTAATTGACTTGGTATTTTGAGGGATTGTATTAGTTTATTTTTATTTAGATGACCTTGGTGGATGTTGATTCATTTTTATTTTAGTTGACCCATCCAGACTCAATTTGATGGATTAGTATTGGATGTTTTATTTTTATATTCTGCGCTTCTTGGAAGAATATATCTTTTATTTCCGCACTCTGATTATAGTTATAGAAATTCTTTAAGTCTGGATTAGTTATTCTGGGCCTTTATCCTAACGTTCAAGGTTTTAGTTTATGTTTTTAAAAAACCTGGATCTGGGGCGTTACATGTACCTTAGTTAACACAAAGTGTAGCATCCTGCCTATGTAGGCGGGTGAATGGGTAGTCTCACTGGGCGAGCTACCAGGCGAGGATGTGCATATGGTTGAGATCCCACAACGCTCGGGGATGCTATAATTAGTCTTAAGACCCCCAAATTAGCAAGAGGCCTTTTAAGGAACAACACTGGACTAAATCCCCTGGGGACCCCAAAGTTAAGCGTGCTCGGGTGAGAGCACTCTTAGGATGGGTGACCCCCTGGGAAGTTTTCTCGTGATGTCCCTTAAGAACAAATCCGTGAGGGCCCTTTTGGCCCAGAGCGGACAATATCTTGCTGGTTATGGGTCTGGGGTGTTACAAATGGTATCGGAGCCTGCCCCGACCGAAAACTATGTGGGTCCCACCCAACGCGGGGACGCGTTGTCCCATGGAGGGGAGTATGTAGCATCCTGCTTGTGTGGGCAGGTGAATGGGTAGTCTCACTGGGCGAGCTACCAGGCGAGGATGTGCATATGGTTGGGATCCCACAACGCTCGGGGATGCTATAAGTAGTCTTAAGACCCCCAAATTAGCAAGAGGCCTTTTAAGGAACAACGCGGGACTAAATCCCCTGGGGACCCCAAAGTTAAGCGTGCTCGGGTGAGAGCACTCTTAGGATGGGTAACCCCCTGGGAAGTTTTCTCGTGATGTCCCTTAAGAACAAATCCGTGAGGGCCCTTTGGGCCCAGAGCGGACAATATCTTGCTGGTTATTGGTCTGGGGTGTTACACAAAGGGGGTACCTTAGTTGTAAAAGGGGTGTACCTTAGTTATAAAAAAGGGTTACCTTAATTAAAAAAGAGGGCTTCTGTAGTTATACAAACGGGGTACCTTAATTATATAAAGGGGGTACTTTAGTTATACAAAGGGGGTACCTTAGTTATAAAAGGGACCACTTTGAGTATGCAAGGGGTGTACCTTAGGTAGAACAATGGGAAACATTAGGTAAAACAAGGGGTACCTTAGGTATTCAAGAGATGTGCCTTAGGTAATACAAGGGGTGTACCTTAGGTAAAACAAGGGGGTACCTTAGTTATTCAAGGGATGTACCTTAGGTAATACAAAGGGTGTATCTTCGATAAAACAAGGGGGTACTTTATTTATAATTGGGGGGTATTTTAGGTAATACTTGGGTGGTACCTTGGGTAATACATGGGTGTACATTTGGTAATACATGGGTGTATCTTAGGTATACTTGGGTGGTACATTGGGTAATACATGGGTGTACTTTAGGTAATACATGGGTGTACCTTAGATATACTTGGGTGGTACTTTAAGTAATACATGGGTGTACCTTACGCATATAATGGGGGTACCTGATGTAATACTTGGGGTGTACCTTAGGTATAAAGGTGGGTACCTTAGGTATACATGGAGGGTACCTTAGGTAATACAAGGGGGTACTTCAGTGTTATTTGTGAGGATACCTTGGGTATACTTAGGAGGTTCTTTAGGTATACTTGGGAAGTACTTTAGGTACTCTTAGGAGGTACTTTAGGTATACTTGAAAGGTACCTTAGGTATAATTGGGTGGTACTTTAGGTACACTTGGAAGGTACTTTAGATATTCTTAGGAGATACTTTAGGTACCCTTGAGAGGTACCTTAGGTATACTGGGTGGTATACTTGGGAGGGTGTACGTTTGGTTTACTTGGGGGTGTGACTTAGGTATACTTGGCCCAAATTGGCATTAATGAGGGTTCAAGAATGATCTAGAAGTTTTGCAATTCAAATCTAGGTATAAAACAATAAATCTTGAAATATTTTATTGGACACGGGTTTGGCGTTAAATCTTTATCAAATGGCTTCTGCAGAATTTAGCACAACGCGCAATTAATGCATAATTCAAGGTCCGCACGTCAAGGCTAATTTTCACATTTAACTTCAATTTTCAAAATTTGATTTCCAATTCACTAGAACGAATTGGAGATACCTTAGCTAATTGAAATTTTAAACATAATCTTAATTAAGCTTACCTTAATAACCTTCAATAAAGTTCAATTTTCTTCTCCAAATTCTTAAGCATAATCCACATCCACCTCACTTTCATAACACAAGTACTTAATTAGTTTAATAATCTCACTTTCAATAATTAAACTTGATAATTAAGATATAATCAGGCTCGGGGTTTTACAACTCTGTTTAAGATGTAAAATCCTAGATTTTTATTAATTAAATAAATGAGATAAAACAAATATATTAATTATTATTATTATTAATATTGTAGGGAATGAGGAATTGGTTCAATCCGGAGAGTTTCAGTGTGACTCGAAGAACTTGGAAAATTAAATATAAGGTGAGTTTATAATTTGACATTAATTTAGAATTTATTATTATTATTAATGTTAATATTTGGTCACTAGAAATATTTAAGAATTAGTAAAAAAAATATTTGTAAAGTTGGTCGAATCCTTCTCTAAGGAGAGAAAGAGTGGTCGATTAAAAGTTGTTTGAAAGTGGGATTGCAAGTGTGAAAACTCACACTCCTGTTATGGCAAATGATTGACAAATTATGTTTCTAATGAAGCTTCAAGATGTGCAGATTAAACAATGAAAATTCAGTGAATTTAGTAAAGAAGAAGAAGTTGGTGCCACCACACTGCTACCACGTCGCTGCCACCCCGCTGGCAGCGCATAAGGGAATTCGTGTGTCAAAAGAAAGGTTCGTGCACCTGCTGCGTACTCTCCCGCTAGCAGCTTGCTAGCAGCGCGCTTTTAACTGATTCAACTTACTCTGAGCGGGACTTGAGTTCGCTACCAGCCGTCTACATCGATCGCTTCACGACGCTACCAGCGCTCGACGCGATCTGTGTTTTATTCTTTAAATAGACGAGTTGTAATTTTTAATAGTGACTTTTTCTTTGGATCATTTGTTTTTTCGAATCTTGAGGTGTTTGAGATTCGATCAAATCTTCTTTAGAGAGTCGGCGATCGAGTGAGGGGGAGATCTGAGATAGATCGCCTGGAATTGAAGACAGTGGATTCTTCTTCAATTCGGAACTTCATCTGATCGTGTGATCGCCTGGACTGGTGATCGGCCTTGATTGATGCGTAGGTGGATTCCTACTGCATTGGATCGTCTCAGTGGATTCTGAGAGGATTGCTGCGATCTGGATTGATCGTGTCCTGCAGCTTGTGGATTCAAGCTGTGTTGCAGTTCGTGGATTCGAACTGTGGATCACTGGAAAGTGATTGTTTGCGATCTGGACTGATCGTGTTCTGCAGCTTGTGGATTCAAGCTGTGTAGCAGTTCGTGGATTCGAACTGTGGATTGCTGTTGAGTGAGTCAAATTGTAAAGGTTAAGTATGTACTCCTTTGTAATTGTCTTTTCATTCAATAGTGGATTTTGAAGGGTTAGTCGCCTCATATAGACTCGAGGTTTTTCCTGGATCTGGATCCAGGTTTCCTCGTATAATTCTTTGTGTACTGTTTCCGCATTGTTCAATTCTGAATTGTTATAGATCGTGGACCTTAAGAGTAGTCCTCTACTCTTTCAAGTGGTATCAAAGCCTATTCACTTTGAATTGCTATACATAGTGTGATCTAGATCTATAGCATGGATTTTGGAAAAGAAGGAGGATCTGCCTCTAGACCTCCTTTATTTGAAGGTAACAATTATTCTTACTGGAAAGCAAGAATGAGAGCTTACCTAAAATCAATCGATGAGCGTATCTGGCTCTCGGTTTGTAATGGTTATCATCCACCTGTGATCACAACAGAAGTAGGTGTTGTGATCCCCAAACCTCATGATCAGTGGACTAAAACTGAATCTGATCAATGTGGATGGAATAACAAGGCAATGAATGCCTTATTTTGTGCTGTTAGTGTTGAGGAATTCAGAAGAATTTCCTCATGTGAAGTTGCTAAGGAAGCTTGGGACACTCTTGAGGTCACTCATGAAGGAACCTCAGCTGTCAAGCTTTCCAGACTTCAGAGACTTACTACATCTTTCGAAACTCTATATATGAAAGATGATGAGTCTTTTGATGAGTTTTATGCTAAACTCTCTGATATTGTTAATTCTAGTTTTAATCTTGGAGAAAAAATCTCTACATCAAAGGTTATTAGAAAAATATTAAGATCTTTGCCTGAAAGATTCAGACCTAAAGTTACTGCAATACAAGAGGCAAAAGATGTAGATAACATGAGAATTGAAGATCTGGTAGGATCTTTACAGACTTATGAGCTAGATCTGAATATTCCAAAAAGAAATAAAGGAATAGCTCTAAAAACTGTAAAATCTGTAAATACTGAAGAATCAGATAATTCTGATGTTGATATGGATGAACTTGTTCTCTTAGCCAAAAAGTTTAAGAAAATGTTTAAAAAGAGACAATCCAATTCTTCATCATCCATGGATAGATCAAATAAGAGATCTGATAAGAAAATGTCTGATCCAAGAAAGGAGAAGAAATTTTCTCAGAATGATGAAGTCCAATGTTACAAATGTAGAGGATTTGGACATGTTGCATCTGATTGTCCCTCAAAGGATAAAAAGAAAAAGAATAATTATCAGGTTACTTGGGATGACAGTAACTCTGATAATTCTTCACAATCTGATGAGGATATCTCTGCAAATTTTACTGCTTTCAATTCTTTTTACTCATCCTCTTCTGGTAGTTCAATCTCTGGAATTGCAGGAGATAATAAAGAGACTTTATCAGATGATGAAGAAGAACTACAAGAAGCCTACAATCAGCTCTATAAGGAATTCAATAGAGCTCAGAAGAAAGTCAAGAAACTGAGTAAAAAATTGAAGGAATCAGAAACAGAGAAAAATAAAGCTCTTGCAGAAATAGATTCAATAAACCAGAAGTTACTTGAAAGACATGCCAAAGAAGATTTTATGGTAACTTCTTTAACTGAAAAAACTGAAAAACTAAAAGAAAAGGAAGCTCAGATCTCTGTACTTCAAGGTAAAGTAAGTGAACTTGAGAAAGTTTCAAATTTAAGTAATTCTGATGTCTCAAATGTTTCTGAAGGAAATCCTCAAATTAATGAGGAATCAATTTCAAAGGAAGTTCCTGAAAGCTCAAATTCTGCTGAAAAAAGAATGAGTGTAAGTAATCAAAACATGGAATCTTCACAGAAAATTCCTGCTGGAGAAGTAAGATCAACAGGTAAATCTTCAACTCTTGAGAAATCTAAATCTGTTCAGTTTAGAAAAACTGACAAGTCTAGAAATACTGATTTGTCTGAACATAGGTTCATACCTGTATGCCATCACTGCAATAAAAAGGGTCATATAAGACCAAAGTGTTATGCACTGTATGGTTTCCCTGATGGATATTTTGATAATAAGAGAAAGGTAAACCAAAGTCAGTCCCTAGACTTATACAACAGATTTGACTCTCTGTTAAAAATGACTGAAACATTAAATCAAGAAGTCTCAAATCTGTCAAAGAAGCTTTCCTCAAAAACTCAAGTAGTTGATGAAAATACTGTTCAGAAGACTCCTGAAAAACAGATTTGGGTAAGAAAAGATTCTTTAGTTGCTAATGTGGTTCATGTAGCTTTAAAAGCTCATGATGTCAACATGTGGTACTTGGACAGTGGTTGTTCAAGACACATGTGTGGTCATAAGGATATGTTCAGTACCTTTGAAGAATATTTTGGTGGAAGTGTTACATTTGGTGATGGAAGCACTTCCCAAGTTAAAGGTAAAGGAACTGTTACAGGTCCAAATGGAGTTTGCTTAAAGAATGTTCTATTTGTATCTGGTTTGAAGGCAAATCTTATCAGTATTAGCCAATTATGTGATTCCAGATTGTTTGTTAATTTTACCAGAAAAGAATGCAAAATATTGGATAAATCTGGTAGAACTGTTCTTGTAGGTGAAAGAACAAGTGATAATTGCTATGGGATTATTGGAAACAATGAGTGCTCTTTAAAATCCTCCATAGGCAATGAAATTGATTTGTGGCATAGAAGACTTGGCCACATTAACTATAGAGATTTGCAAAAAATCTCTAAGTCTGAGCTGGTTAGAGGAATTCCCAAGTTTGGGAAAACTAAAAAGAAAGGAATGTGTGGTCCTTGCAACCAAGGAAAGCAAATCAAAGCCACACACAAGAAAACTAACATTGTAGGAACATCAAGACCATTAGAACTGATTCATATGGATTTAATGGGACCTACAAAGACTGAAAGTCTGGGAGGAAAGAGATATATATTTGTTGCTGTAGATGACTACAGCAGATATACCTGGGTAGACTTTCTAAGAGAAAAATCTGAATGTTTCAACTGTTTTAAACATCTGTGCTGTCAAATTCAAGTTGAAAAGAACTTGCAAATAGGAAAGATTGTAAGAATCAGATCTGACCATGGGACAGAATTTGAGAATCAAATGTTTTCCAATTTCTGTGAAGAACATGGAATCAAACATGAATTTTCTGCTCCTAAGACCCCACAACAAAATGGAGTTGTGGAGAGGAAGAACAGAGTTTTACAAGAAATGGCTAGAACCATGATGATAGCCAAGAAAATTTCAACAAAATTCAGGGCTGAAACTATAAACACTGCCTGTTACATTAGTAACAGAGTTTATATCAGATCTGGATGGAAACAAACTCCCTATGAACTTTGGAAAGGAAAACAGCCAAAGATGAAATATTTCAGAGTATTTGGAAGTAAATGCTATATCTTAAGGGACAGAGAAAATCTAGGAAAATTTGATTCTAGAAGTGATGAAGGAATTTTTCTAGGATATTCTTCTTCTAGTAGAGCTTATAGAGTTTTTAATTTGAAAAAATCTGTTGTAATGGAATCTATAAATGTGCTAATTGATGATGAAAGTATTGACAGTGAATTTTTGCAGGTTGTAGATGAAGAGGATGAAATCAGAGATGCTTCCTCAAGCATTGAAGTGGTTCCTCTGACAAAAACTCTCAAAGATCATCCTACTGAGCAAATTGTTGGAAATATTTCAGATGGTGTCAGAACAAGACATCAGGTACATAATGAGGTAAGATTTTCTTCTTATCTCTCTCAATTTGAGCCAAAATCTTATAAAGATGCATTGTTAGATGATTCTTGGTTGAATGCAATGCATGAAGAACTAAATCAATTTACTAGAAATAATGTTTGGGAATTGGTTGAAAGACCCTCTGATGTGAATGTGATAGGAACCAAGTGGATTTTTAAAAACAAATCTGATGAGAATGGGATAGTAACCAGAAATAAGGCTAAGCTTGTTGCTCAGGGGTATACTCAAGTAGAAGGAATAGATTTTGATGAAACCTTTGCTCCTGTAGCTAGGTTAGAATCAATCAGATTACTGTTGTCTATTGCATGTTACTTGAAGTTTAAACTGTTTCAAATGGATGTTAAGAGTGCATTTTTGAATGAATATCTGAATGAAGAGGTCTATGTAGAGCAACCTAAAGGATTTGAGGACACAAATCATCCTAAATATGTCTATAAACTGAACAAAGCCTTGTATGGACTCAAACAAGCTCCTAGAGCTTGGTATGAGAGACTTACCTTCTTTTTACTTGAATCTGGTTTTATGAGAGGAAATGTAGATAAAACTCTCTTTATTCAAAGAGAGTCCAAACATATTTTGATTGCTCAAATCTATGTTGATGACATAGTGTTTGGGTCCACTTCTGAAAATCATGCTCACTCATTTGCTGATTTAATGAAAAGTGAATTTGAAATGAGTATGATGGGTGAACTGAACTTTTTCTTAGGTCTTCAGATTTATCAATCTCAACAAGGAATTTTTTTCTCTCAAGCAAAATATTCAAGAAATCTTGTTAAGAGATTCAGCTTAACTCATGCTAAACATGCTAGGACTCCTATGAGTACTAGTTTAAAACTTGGAAAAGATGAATCTGGAAAGGTTGTAGACCCTACCCTGTACAGAGGAATGATTGGGAGTCTACTGTACTTAACAGCAAGTAGACCTGATATAAGCTTTAGTGTTGGAGTTTGTGCTAGATATCAGGCTAATCCTAAAGAATCCCATCTGAATGCTGTAAAAAGGATTATAAAATATGTTAATGGGACTATTGATCTGGGAATCTGGTTTGCCAAAGAGACAAACCCACATCTAACTGGATACACTGATGCTGATTGGGCTGGGTGTATGGATGACAGAAAAAGCACCTCTGGTGGTTGCTTTTACATGGGAAATAATCTCATTGCCTGGTTAAGCAAGAAACAAAACTGTGTTTCTCTGAGTACTGCTGAAGCTGAGTATATTGCTGCAGGAAGCAGTTGTACTCAACTTATCTGGATGAAACAAATGTTATCAGATTATGGGTTAGATCAAGATCAAATGATTCTCTTCTGTGATAATCAAAGTGCCATAAATATCTCTAAGAATCCTGTTCAACACTCAAGGACCAAACATATAGATATCAGGCATCACTTTATAAGAGAGTTGATTGAAGACAAAACTGTTGTGATTGAATATATATCTACTGAAAAACAGTTGGCTGACATTTTTACCAAACCTTTAGATCAAAACAGATTTGAAACTCTTAGGAAATCCCTAGGAGTATGCTCTCAAAACTGAAAATCAGGTTCTGTTTTGAGTTAATTTTGATGTAAAATGTCTCACATATCTGTTCAAAATGAATTTGTGTGTTCTTATTACTAAGATCTGTTTTCAGGAAGATTGAGTGTATGCATATTGATAGAAATGTCTTATTTCTAACCAGCAACTTTGTCTGAAACATCTGTACGTATTGAAGCTTATTGTGTGGTAAAGCTTGGGATCTATAGGCTATCACCTTTGTGAAAAGAAAAGTTTTGGAAATGGCTGCCATAGAGATTAGAGTGAAAGCCACTGTAAATCTCAAAAAGAAAAAGATAAAGAAGGTATATTCTTGGAATGAACTGTAAACTCAGGTTTTTTAAGGGTCAATGCCTTCTTTAAAAAGAAAAAGAGATCAGAAAAGGCTACCTATCTCTGATGTGCGAAAGCCACCAAAATGAAGTTGGGATATGTCTATACTTTTCAAGATTGTTTACACTGAAATAGCCTTCTATATGTATGAAGTGTAAAAGTCAAAAATGTTGCTCATTTCTCACAAGCATTGACTCATTAGTATGCATATGTGCTTAATATCTTGAAGAAAATTTATAGTATGAGAAACCATAAATGAAATTTTGCTCTTTGATATGAAATGTACCACATCTGAATTAAATTTGATAGGTACTTCAAGATCAGTTTTGTGATAAGTACTTCTTAGATTGAATAAGTTGATTATCTGGATGATTTTTGGTTAAGCTAAAATCTCAGCTTTGTGTTTGGAAGTAGGAGGATGTCATGAAAAATTGATCAAACCTCTTTTATAAATTTATGCATTGAATCTGTAGTTTTCTTTGTGTGTGCATGTGCACCTTCTACGCCGCCAGTTGCTCGCTGGCAGCGTATTTTGTTTGCCTATATATAGGTGAAAGTGCGCTATTTTTTTACCCCTGTTCTTTTTCACCCTCTTCGCTTTTCCCTCTCCTCTCGCGTCGTGTCCCGGTGCTGCTGTCGCTGTCACCTTCTTCCTTCCTGCCTACTGTTCAGGTAAAAAAAATTTTTACTATCTTCGTCCTGCTTCTCCATTTTCTGCTTCCTAGTTCTGTAGTTTTCTCTCATTATTCGAAGCTAGGGTTTAGTAGTTTTTTCAGCCATTAGGGCTTTCTCGTTTTGTTGGTTGGTGCTATCTGTTCTCTCTTTCTCTTTCTTTTTTTTTTACCATGCCTCTCAAGAGAAAGTCGAGAACTGATTCTCCTTCAACATCGTCTCCTCCTGTGAGGTCTCCTCCTGTGAAGTCTCCTCATGTGAGATCTTCTCCTGTTATTCCTTCTCCTCCAGTGAGACCTCCTTCCCCTTCTCATTCTTCTGAACCGTTTGTGGAGAATGGTTTATCTGATTTCAATGCTTTCTTCAAGCACAGGCCTCTTCTTCTGGAAAGGGCCATCAAGCTTGAGTCTTTTTCTGAATCCCCTTTCTACTCATTGTTTTCGGACAATGGTTGGAAAAAATTTGCGTTACTTGGTGGTTTTGCTTATCCGGACCTGGTGCGTGAATTTTACTCTAATCTTCATCATCTCCATCTTGCCAATCAAGGCTCTGTAAAAGCCTATGTCAGGGGAATTTCTTTCGACTTCTCAAAAGAGCTTATTTCCTCTCTTCTTGAACTGCCTCTTGTTGACTCTCCTTCTTTTAACTTTCTTGAGTCACACACTGATCCTCCTATGGAGTCCATCATTCCATCTCTAATCGTTCAGGGTGCTCCCACTTCTATTAAGAATAAGCCCAACTATTTGCCTCATGGCTCTCTTCAAGATCTTCTCCGGATCTTAAACTTGTTTGTCTGTGCTTCTCTTGTTCCTTCTGATCATCACTCAGAGATCTCTCACCATCGGGCAAGACTTCTTCATGCCATCTGGAACAGAGAAAGTATCTGTATTCCTTCCATTATCTCCATCAGATTCTTCAGTCTCGGAATTTAAAATCCAAGACTGCTGCTCTTCCTTTTGGAATTTTCATCTCGTACATGTGTGTTCATCAGGGGGTACTCCCTGATCCTACTGAATTGATTATTCATCCCCGTCCTCCTATTGCTTCCTCCACTCTGACCCGAAGTAAACGAGCAAGTCCGTTTCGGGTGATGTCTTCTGATCCCTCCTCTTCTCAGTCCTCTCTGTCCAGCCCTGATGCTGTGGCTATCATAGAGAAACTGAATTCAATGCAAGCTTCTCAGGAGGCTTTCTATTCAGAGGTTAGGTCTCACATGCTCATGATGAGCATGTTCAAATCAGAGACTCAAGAGAAGCTGGGGCAATTGATAAAGGATGTCGATTTTACATGTGGAGAAGTACAAAGGGACGTTGCTGCTCAGCAACGTATGCAAAATGAAGCGGATCATTTTCTGGAATGCATTCGGAAGACTCAGCTGGAAATGGATCACAAGCTCAGTTGGCTGCACTCCAGATCCCAAGATGCATACAAGCACTACTCAAGGTCTTGGGAACCCAAACCACCATCCAGAAAGGGGGAGAAATTTGGATGATGCTACTGGAGTTTCTGTTTCTGTTGATGGTTTGGCTGGGTTGGTGCTGAGTGCTGATGCTTGCTGTTTGCTGATGTTTGCTGTTTGCTGCTGCCTGTTATTCTTTTTGCTGTGGATATGATGTTTGTTTTTATTATGTTCTGTTCTGGGTGTTTTCTCCTGAATATGGGTGTATAAGGGGAGTGATAAGTAAGGGGGAGAAAATGTCTGTCTTTCTTTCTTGAACAGTGTATATGATTTTGTTATCTGTATATCTTTTTGTAAATAAATGAAATTCTGGATTCGTCCAAATCATTGTGTTTCTCGTTAACAGTGTGGTTTTAAAATTCTTGAATGGAAATCATCATTAACTAAGGTTGATATTAAACTCTGGTGTAAGGTTGTTGTCAGGCATTTGCCAAGGGGGAGATTGTAAGTGTGAAAACTCACACTCCTGTTATGGCAAATGATTGACAAATTATGTTTCTAATGAAGCTTCAAGATGTGCAGATTAAACAATGAAAATTCAGTGAATTTAGTAAAGAAGAAGAAGTTGGTGCCACCACACTGCTACCACGCCGCTGCCACCCCGCTGGCAGCGCATAAGGGAATTCGTGTGTCAAAAGAAAGGTTCGTGCACCTGCCGCGTACTCTCCCGCTAGCAGTGCGCTTTTAACTGATTCAACTTACTCTGAGCGGGACTTGAGTTCGCTACCAGCCGTCTACATCGATCGCTTCACGACGCTACCAGCGCTCGACGCGATCTGTGTTTTATTCTTTAAATAGACGAGTTGTAATTTTTAATAGTGACTTTTTCTTTGGATCATTTGTTTTTTCGAATCTTGAGGTGTTTGAGATTCGATCAAATCTTCTTTAGAGAGTCGGCGATTGAGTGAGGGGGAGATCTGAGATAGATCGCCTGGAATTGAAGACAGTGGATTCTTCTTCAATTCGGAACTTCATCTGATCGTGTGATCGCCTGGACTGGTGATCGGCCTTGATTGATGCGTAGGTGGATTCCTACTGCATTGGATCGTCTCAGTGGATTCTGAGAGGATTTCTGCGATCTGGATTGATCGTGTCCTGCAGCTTGTGGATTCAAGCTGTGTTGCAGTTCGTGGATTCGAACTGTGGATCACTGGTAAGTGATTGTTTGCGATCTGGACTGATCGTGTTCTGCAGCTTGTGGATTCAAGCTGTGTTGCAGTTCGTGGATTCGAACTGTGGATTGCTGTTGAGTGAATCAAATTGTAAAGGTTAAGTATGTACTCCTTTGTAATTGTCTTTTCATTCAATAGTGGATTTTGAAGGGTTAGTCGCCTCATATAGACTCGAGGTTTTTCCTGGATCTGGATCCAGGTTTCCTCGTATAATTCTTTGTGTACTGTTTCCGCATTGTTCAATTCTGAATTGTTATAGATCGTGGACCTTAAGAGTAGTCCTCTACTCTTTCAGGGATACTTGAAATTAGAAAAGGAGTATATAAGGAATAATAAAATAGGGTAAATCCTATTTTGCTATTCACGTACAAGAGAAAAAATAAAATAAAATAAACAAACAAAACCACAGAAGCCGCATAGTTCTTCTATACGTGAGTTTTCTAGAACTTGAGAACTTTGCTTTGGCTTTGATCTGATCAGAAGAAGAAGAAGGGAAGAATTTTCATGTAAATCTAAGGTGAGAAAACAGACTTAGAACCATATACAGATCTTATATGACTAGATGGTTTCTTTTAGAAGTTTCTAAGTTTATGTTTTGTATGAACTAGAGAACTTGTTTTGTTCATTTGGATCTGTTAGAGAGTGATTTCTAGAGTCATTTGGAGAAATTTAATCTGAGAAGAGAGGTAAGTAGCCCCTTACAACTTGCATAAAAACATAGTTTTGATTTTATTGAAGAACATGGTTAAATGATTGATTTTGATTCAAGAATATCATGATTTGTTGTTTTGATGATTTAAGATTGATTAAGCATACTTAGAAGATGCTATGCTATGTGTTAGAATTGATTTAAAGTGACAAAAGCACGATTTATAGCTTTAATGGTGAAATTCAGAAAATCTGGAAAACTGTGAAAAGTTGCAAATTTGTACTAACGCCTAACACGACACCCAAACGTTGTGTTAAGTGCCCGAGTAATAGCGTATTTGGCCTATGACGCTTAATGTGTTTGTCACGACCCAGAACCAAGTCTGCCCCTCCAAGGCGCAAACCCGTCCCAGACTGTCACAAGTGGGTCATTGTACTTGATAAAATGCGGAGGATTTAAAACCTTTTCCTACAAGTGCAAGTGATAAGACAATTTATACTGTGCATATCAAAAGTGTATTTATATAAAGTTGAAATGTAATAAGTCCCAAGGACTTCAAAATATTTACAAAATGTGGGTGACTAATCACTCCTCTCAAGTGTAAGGTTTACATGTCCAAAAATATACAGCTATCGTATACGACAAAAATAAATCCTAAGTAGGTCTATACAAGTCTTCCTCTCTATACCCAAGAACTTTCCCCCTACTTTTATCCCTAGCCCGGTCCTTCACACCAGACGTCGATGGATCTGAAAAATAAGATAATAAACAACTGTGAGACGAATGTCTCAGTAAACAACACATGCATGCACGGTGAAATCACAGTTTAGGCATGTTATTATTCGATAAACCATGACATGCGGTTAGTTGAAAATAGTAAATAAAGTATCACAGTTCAGTGCCATCTCGAAGGTGCATGCTTGTGCTTAAGTGTACAGTATAATCATTTAACAACAACCATTCATATATTCTTATCACTTGTTATCTAGTTTGTTTAGTATATCATGCACATGACCTCAACTAGCTTCACCAATTCCACAAGGTGGCTAGGCATCTACGCCTATTACCCATGACATAGGCATCTAATACGTAGATTGTCACGACCCGGAACCAAGTTTGCCCTCTAAGGCACAACCCGTCCCAGACCATGGCAAGTGGGCCATTATACTTAACAAAACACGGAGGATTTTAAAAACTTTTTCATAACGAGTGCAGGTGCAACAGTTCATACATGTGCATAACAAAAAGTGTTCAAATATATATATTTGATATGAAACAAAACATAAGAGTTTAATTACAAAACATCTGGATAACTAGTCACTCCTCTCAATGTATAGGGTTACAGTTCAAAACTATACAAGTACAACAAAAGAAAATCCTAAGGCCTATAATAGTCTTCTTCTCTATACCCGATGGCCTTTTCCTTTCCTTTATCCCCAGCCCGGTCCTTTACACCGGACGTCGATGGATCTAAAAAATAAAATAGAAAGCAACTATGAGACGAATGTCTCAGTAAGCAACACATGCATGATTTGATAAAACACAATTCATGCAAATATATCTCGATGAAACCATGACATGCGGGTAGTTTTTAATACAACAAAATCCATGGCATCTCATGTGTCATACAATAGTGCATGCATGTGCTTCAGTGTACAGTTCATCAATTTATATCAATTACAATCAACAAACATTATAATGGATGTAACTGATCTCATATAACCAATCTCAAGCTTGCGTGGAAGATACGAGTTCTCTATCTCCAAGCCAGGGTGAACACAAGTCCACTACCCCCAATCGAGATGAACCGATCCATCTACCCACCAAGTCTTACTGCTGTAGAAGAGTTTGTTCACTACCCCCAAATTGAGGTGAACACTAGTTCACTACCCCCAATTGAGGTGAACAGCACACTGTGCGCACCTAAACCTAGCCTAGATCGCACACCAGGCACACTTTCAGTGCGTGCCTCGGGATATTCGGAGTCGCCACTTCCTGAGAGTGCAGGCAGACACGGTTTTGCCCTAACTGGGTCTAAGTCTGGTCTGCGGCTTTTCAGAGTTCTAGCTAAGTCCTCGGTTACGTCCAGGGAAGCCCTAAGACACCCTGGCCCGCCCCGTCGGTCTGACGGGTCCCTTGGGTCTTCCTGGTTTTTGAGTCAGTTTCACCCTTCCTAGACCAGCATGCTGTTTATTGGGTCTGGCGGGGCCCTCCGAAGGTGTGGGTCCCTTTTATTTTGATTTTATCTTTTTATTTAGTAGAGTGGGTCGGACCTGGGTCCCGTTGGAAGACCCGTGGGTTGCCAAGGTTGGGCCTTGGGCCCAGTTGGGTTATTGGGTAACCCATTTGGTTATTTATTAAATTAAACCATTTACACATGCAATGGGCTTAGTGGGCTTGGATTTGGCCCATTAGCCAAGGGTCAAGGGGCCTGGGCCTGTTTATTGAAAACAGGCCCGGTATAGGCCAGTCAAAATGTGGGCCACTCAAGTGGGCCCGAGGTGAGTCTTGGTGGGCCCTTCTAGGCCCACGGTCCAAAAGTGGGCTAAAAATAGCCCAAACAACTTCTTGGGTCGATTTAAACTGGTTTAGGTCGGAATAGATCCAACCGGGCAGGAAAATTACATTTTTTATGTTACTTTTACATCTGTCCGTATTTTCTGTACGGGCTTGCCATGCCCGTGAATAACATCCGGTTCGTCTCGCCCGTGAAGAAAACACGGTCCTGACCAGACCGCTCTGAGTTTACGGGCGCAGCTTATTCTGCACTTTTGCTGCCGATCCTGCTTGGGATCTGTTCCGTGGCTTTCTCAGGTATTCTGGTAACTTCAGTTGGTTTTCTCAGCTCCTCCAGATGCTATATTTCCTTCATTTGGCCTAAAAAGCCATTTTTCTTCTTCCTTTTGTTCTTCTTGAAGCAACAAGACCTCCTCTTGATTTGTTTACCTCCAATTTTAAGAATGGAATATGGGATATTTACAGAGAATTGAGTAACCTCAAGGAAGTCATATCATAGAACAAGGAGGATCATTAAATTAGTTTGATCAAAGTGTCCTTTGGACACTTTCTTTCTTTCTTTCATTTATATATGATCAACTCCTTTCTAAACTTAGCTTGCCATGACTTAAAAGAAAACAGCAAAAGGTTAGTGGAAAATGTATAATGTACAATAACTTGAAGAGAAATGAAAACTTATCATATTGTATTTAAATGGGTGAAAAATACTTACAACGCAGTTTATGACTAGTTTTAATGGTTCCTCTGAATTGGAGCAAATTCGGCAGCGCTTCCGCATCCTCCGGGATTTTCTAGGTTGAGTTTAAAAGAGCCTTGATGGGAGGTTGGGTTTAAGAAGAGGCTTTTGGCGGTTTAGGAATGGTTTTAGGATAATAAGGGCATTTTGGGTATTAAATGAGTTTGGGTTTAAGGGTGGCAGCAATTTGGCAGGGTTTGGCCGTGGTAACAACAAGGGAGAGAGGGGGTTAAGGCCTGGAGGCTCAGCTTGTTGAAATGAGGGGGGTGGCCTCTCTATTTATAGGCAAAAAGGGGCGTGCCCGTATTTGAAGTACGGGCGTGCCTTGCCCGTACTTCAAGTACGGGCGTGCCCTGCCCGTAATTCAAATACGGGCGAAAAACGCACATTTGCAAATCTCGCGGAATCGTCCGTACGGGACGCGTGTCCCGCTGTACAGCGACACGTGTCTTCTTCCAGAAGCTTGCCCGTATTTGAAATACGGGCATGCCCTGCCCGTAATTAAAATACGGTCCAGCACGTTTTTAAAATGTCTGGATTTCAAACCTTTATTCAATTCTGTTTTTTACAAGATTTTCATTCAATTTCTTTGATTATTTTATTGAAAAGCGAGATTCTCTTTATTAAAATATTAATAAATACTTTTATGTTATTTATTTTATTGGTTTATTCCATTTTTTGCTGCCTTTTTGCCACATGGGCAGTTTTTCTGAAACTTCAACTGCTCATAACTTCTTCGTCCGGTGTCCAATTTTAGCAAATTTAGTGTCATTGGAACCGGCTCGGAATCACCTATCCATTGGCATCAAGTTTGGCAGCTGAATTGGGGTCGATCCCCAAAAGTTTGACCAACTCATATCTTTCTCATCTGAACTCCAATTCCAGCAAATTCAGTTGCGTTGGAATCGTGTCGAAATGCTCTTTTCAATGAAATGATGTTTGATGGCCAAATTTACTTGAATCAAAAAAGTCAATTTTTTGACCCCCTCAAGGTTTGACTTTTCATTTTTCATTATTTCGGGGGTGCAAAAATCAGGTGCTAACACACACATTACCAATCAATATTCTCTGTCATGATGAAGCCAGTTCACTACCCCCAAATTGAGGTAAACACTCATTCACTACCCCCAATTGAGGTGAACGGCATATATAGCTTACCAATATTCACTGTTGTGATGGAGCCAGTTCACTACCCCCAAATTGAGGTGAACAATAGTTCACTACCCCCAATTGAGGTGAACTACTCATGTAGAATGTAAAACCCCGAATTTTCCTTAAATAATAAAATAAATTAATAAATAATATCTTTGGGAATTCTAATTGATGGAAATATTTTATTAATGTAGGGGATGATATAATTAGTGGAGATCCAGAGTTGGACGCAGATCCGACCGTCCGATCATGAGATATCGAGGTATGATTCATATTTTAAGTTGATGTGTTCTGATTGGGCAGTGCGTATAGGAAAGTGTGTAAGTGAGCTACGAGGGATCAAGGAGTATATATAATAGTTTAAAAACCTAAACTCATACGATTGGTATTCTCATTCGTAGACTACAGCCGCAAGCGACAAACCTTGAGTGAGCGACCGAGAATGATTGGGAGAAGAAGAAGGAGGAAGAGAGGACTTGGTCTTGTGTTCTTCATCGTCCAGAGCGTTGCTTGGTGTTGGAGTATCATTGTTTAGCGAAGAGGAGAAGAAACAATCGTGGAAAAGAGGTAGGTGACACTGTTTTTGTTCGTTTTTGGATTTACGTTCCTTTAATCTCCAAAGCATGTTTTTACATGATATATTGATGTATTTAGTTTGATAACAATGTTATATGTATGATAGAATGATAGTGGACGTGAAAAATCACATTTTGAAACTGTTTCTGTTCGTTTTTTAGGGACCGCCGACCTCGACTGTGCTCAGCGATCCTCGGCGCTAGTTAAAAATTTTAGACCGCCAAAGTTCGCTTGAAGACTTATTGTCGACGAGCTGTTTTGCACTACCGCCAACCTTTGACCGCCAGGGCGATCCTAGGTGCTCTGTGCAAAATTTGCAGATTTTCGTAATTTCGAACCTGATTCAATTCCAAACTATTTTTAAACAATTTTAATGAATAATTAAGATGTTTTAAGACTAAAATAAATTATCTAATTCCCTGTTTTACAGAAAAATAAATTAGGAAGATATTTATGACATTAGTTGCCAAACTTTGAACGTAGTTAAGAAATCTAGTTTTTGGAAAACTTGACTATTATTTAATTACCAGAACATCTTTTAAACTACACTATAATTCAGAGAATTACAGAAAGAGAATTCAGATCATAAATTCAGAACTCAATTAATCCGAATATTGCAGTAATTGACAAATTTAACCTTTATATGCTGCTAGGCACCAATCCTTATAGAAATATTATATTTTAGGGAATTTTGGAGTCTAGTGGACATAGCTGGTTATGGATCCATAGTTGTAACTAGATAGATGAGGGATATGTCATTTGGGTTGAGTTTCTCCCTTGTGCGACGCGCTTCTTTTGCAAGTTAGTTTGTCTGGGAAGGTCCTATGTCTAGAGGGACACCCTGGTGAGCCGCTGGTGATTCCCTGTACATGTGGATAAGCGACCATCTCCATGTATTGATTCTAGTGCTGCATGCTGGTGGTACATGCCAACTCTGATGGGTACGTGTGCAATAAGTCAGTGACTACGGCTCTTGTCTAAGCTGCGCTGCATGGGACTTGAGTATCATTAGTAGCATTGCTCCTAAGACACACGGTGGTATAGCGATTGGTCGAGAGTCATCTCAAAAGGTTTATCTATCTTTGTGAGTCCTACAATGACACTGAAATCACAAACACTTGTTATTATTATTGTATACATGCTGGAGGCATGTGATTGAGATATTGATCGGATATGACTGTTTAGTGCATCCTAACAAAGTATGAATTATTTTATTGATTCTGATATTGGATTCTTATAATAGAACTTGCTGAAATTCATCTTTAGAATTGTTTATCATACTGTTTTGTATTCATGAATGATACGGATGATTATACGAGCCTGCTTAGTCGAGATTGCTTAATCGTGCATGAACTGTTATTTTACTTATATTAACTATTTAATCATGCATTTGTTACCTACTGGGATATTCGTATCTCACCCTACTTTTATTTCATTTTTCAGCTGATACACGAGAGGGGGATCATAGTGATTTCCAGGGAGAGGTAGCTGAGTATTCACCGGAGGATTACTTTTATCCGAATATTGTCTAAGGTGGATGATTGATATAGACTTAGTTGCTTTGATTAGACTATTATTCATTTGGTTTGATGTATTAGATAGATGAGAGATATAGTGACCTTTTATTTTACCAAACTTGATATTAATGTTGATGATGAACTATATTGGTTCTTGAGGATTTTAGACTACACTTCCGCACATACTTGTTCCGCACTCTGATAGTATAATAAATTGAATGGATTATTTAATTCTCTTGTCTGGTATATTCTTGATGTTTATTTGATATGGTCCAGTAACACCTCGGATTTGATTGTTGAACTAAATTCGGGTTGTTATAGTAGCGAACCGGGTTCGGGTTGGGTGCCGGTTTGCACTGACCCAGGAATTAACTGAGTTCTAAATTTATGATCTGAATTCTCTTTCTGTAATTCTCTGAATTATAGTGTAGTTTAAAAGATGTTTCGGTAATTAAATAATAGTCAAGTTTTCCAAAAACTAGATTTCTCAATTACGTTCAAAGTTTGGCAACCAATGTCCTAAATATCTTCCTAATTTATTTTTCTTTAAAACAGGGAATTAGATAATTTATTTTGGTCTTAAAACATCTTAATTAATCATTAAAATTGTCTAAAAATAGTTTGGAATTGAATTAGGTTCGAAATTACGAAAATTTGCAAATTCTGCACAGAGCGCCTAGGATCGCCCTGGCGATCAAAGGTTGGTGGTAGTGCAAAACAGGTCGCCGACGATAAGTCTTCAAGCGATCTTCAGCGGTCTAAAATTTTTAACTAGCGTCGATGAGCGCCGAGGATCGCCGAGCACAGTCGAGGTCGACGGTCCCCCAAAAACGAACAGAAACAGTTTCAAAACATGATTTTTCTTGTCCACTATCATTCTATCATACATATAACATTGTTATCAAACTAAATACATCAATATATCATGTAAAAACATGCTTTGGAGATTAAACGAACTAAAACAGTGTCACCTACCTCTTTTCCACGGTTGTTTCTTCTCCTCTTCTCTAAACAATGATACTCCAACACCAAGCAACGCTCTGGACGATGAAAAACACAAGACCAAGTCCTCTCTTTCTCCTTCTTCTTCTCCCAATCATTCTTGGTTGCTCACTCAAGGTTTGTCGCTTGCGGCTGTAGTCTACGAACGAGAATACCAATCGTATGAGTTTAGGTTATTAAACTATTATATATACTCCTTGATCCCACATAGCTCACTTACACACTTTCCTATACACACTGTCCAATCAGAACACATCAACTTAAAATATGAAGCATACCTTGATATCTCATGATCGGACGGTCGGATCTGCGTCCAACTCTGGATCTCCACTAATTATATCATCCCCTACATTAATAAAATATTTCCATCAATTAGAATTTCCAAAGATATTATTTATTAACTTATTTTATTATTTAAGGAAAATTTGGGGTTTTACATCCTCCCCTCCTAAAAGAAAATTTTCGTCCTCGAAATTTACCTTGTGATTCTGGAAATAAGTTAGGATACTTTCTCTGCATTTCAGATTCTAATTCCCAAGTAGCTTCCTCAACTGTGTGGTTCTGCCAAAGTACTTTCACAAGTGGAATCACTTTAGTACGAAGAACTTGCTCCTTCCTGTCCAAAATCTCAACTGGATGTTCCTCATAAGTCAAGTCCCCTCGCACTATCAGTGGTTCATGCTAAATGATATGAGTAGGGTCATGCACGTACTTCCTCAACATAGAAACATGGAATACATCATGAACTCCTTCCAGCTGTGTAGGCAAATCCAATTTGTATGCCACTGGTCCCACTGTACTCTTAATCTCAAATGGACCTATATATCGTGGAGCCAACTTGCCTTTCTTTCCAAATCTCTTAATCCCACGAGATGGTGATATCTTCAGAAATACAAAATCACCAACCTCAAAATGCAAATCTCTCCTTCTGGTATCTGCATAACTCTTCTGACGACTCTGGGCTGTAAGCATATTCTGCCCAATCTGATTTACCTTCTCAATGCTATCCTGTACAATCTGCGGCCCAATAAGTTGTCTTTCTCCAACTCTCACCCAACACACTGGGGATATACACGGTCTACCATAAAGTGCTTCAAAAGGTGCCATCTGAATACTTGCCTGATAGCTATTATTATAGGCAAACTCCACCAATGGTAGATGCGGATTCCAACTGCATCCCCAATCCATAACACAACATCTCAGCATATCTTCTAATGTCTGAATGGTACACTCAGATTGTCCATCTGTCTGAGGATGATAGCTGGTGCTGAAATTAAGCTTAGTGCCTAAGCCTACCTGAAATGCAAGTCAAAAGCGCGACGTGAATCGTGCATCTCTGTCAGACACTATGGAAACTGGAACTCCATGAAGTCTCACTATCTCCTTGACATATAACTCAGCTAAAGACTTCAACTGCTGTGTTGTGCAAATAGGTAAGAAATGTGCTAACTTAGTCAATCTATCCACAACAACCCAAATAGCATCTTCCTTCTTGACTGTCAATGGTAACCCAGATACAAAATCCATGATCACATGTTCCCACTTCCATTCTGGAATAGGAAGTGACTGAAGTAAACCAGGTGGCTTCCGATGTTCAGCCTTCACTTGTTGGCATGTCAAACATTTACCCACATGCTCTGCAATCTCTCTCTTCATTCCTGACCACCAATAGATTTCTTTCAAATTCTTGTACATCTTTGTACTTCCTGGGTGAACTACATACCTCAATCTATGACCCTCTGTCAATATCTTCTCCTTAATCTCCTCATCAGCTGGAACACAAATAGGGCCTCTATATCCCAATAGCCCATCTCTATCTGAAAAATCTACAGCTGCCTCAGATCCTCTACTCATCATCTCCCTAGTCTGAATCAACTGTGGGTCAATCAACTGTCTCTCCCGAATCAACTGAACCAAATCTGGCTCAATCTAAACACGAGCAACTCTGATCACTTCATCCTGTGGCATGCTAAACTCTCCCTGCCAATCTCTGACTAAATCAACCAATCTACACTGGCTCATCATAAAAGCTGCTAAAGTGGCTACCTAATCCTCAACTGCACTTTTTCTGCTCAAAGCATCAGCCACTATGTTAGCTTTACCAGGGTGGTATTGCAACGTAAACTTGAAATCCTTAAGCAGATCCATCCACCGATGCTGCCCCATATTCAAGTCTCTCTGTGAAAACAGATATCTCAAGCTCTTATGGTCAAAAAATATCTCAAACTCTACCCCATAAAGATAATGCCTCCATAGCTTCAGGGCGAAGACTATGGCTGCTAACTCTAGATCGTGAATAGGGTAGTTCTTCTCATGCAACCAGGATGCACCTCCTAACTGGTCAAACAGGTCATCAATCCTAGGCAACGGATACTTGTTCTTCACTGTCACTTGATTCAGTTGCCTATAATCAATACACATCCTCATACTACCATCTTTCTTCTGCACAAACAGAACTAGTGCGCCCCATGGCGACACACTTGGCCTGATGAATCCCTTCTCCTGAAGCTCATCTAGCTTCTTCAGTTCTTCTTATTCTAGTTTCGCAAGCCGATATGGTGGCTTGGAAACTGGAGCCGTACCAGGCATCAACTGGATCCTGAACTCTACTCCTCTAGCAGGTGGTAATCCAAGTAACTCCTCTAGAAACACATCCACAAACTCCTGAACTACAGGTACATCAGAGATGACAAGGGTGTCACTCCTAAGCTCCTCTGCTATCACAGATGCTACCAGACCAATCCGCCACTTCAACCCCTTACATTTGAAACAATGAGTGGTTTGATCTGGCCCTCTAACTATCACCGTCCCCGCATAGCAATCCAAAGTCACATGGTGTTTACATAACCAATCCATCCCCAATATCACATCAAAACCTCCAATGTCCAAGGCAATCAAATCGCCAGATAACTCCAGTCTACCCAATCTAATCATACAGTCTCTATACATATATTTGACTCTAGAAGACTCTCCTAAAGGTGTGTGTACAGACAATGCATTATCCAATTCAGTGGGTGACAAACCAATCCGTCGTGCACAAGAAGGTGATATAAATGAATGGGAAGCACCAGAATCAAACAGAACACATGCTGATCTACCACAAATGAAAATAATACCTCCGATCAGCTCAGGTGCCTCATGGTCAGCCTCGATATCCTCCACACACTCAAGCTCATGCTCCTCATGTGCCTCCACTGCATACACTCTCGCTGGCTGCGGCTGTTGAGCAGGTACTGCCTGCCTCTGGCCTCCTCTCTGAACTGGTCCCCTGCCCTAGGGCTTCTGCCCAACTGGTGCTCTCTGAGCTGTCTGCTAAAACTGTGGCCTTTGTGGGAAAGCAGGCGCGGTCTCTGGCTGTGGTAATGCTGGTCGTGGCACTGCTAACGACTGATAACTAGGAGAGAATCGACAATCAGTGATCCTATGACCCGCCTTTCCACATCTGTAACAAGTGCCCGGTGCTGCAACACACGAACCAGGTACATGATACCTGCCACAACTGGCACATCCCCTGTGAGATGGCCTATACTGACCTCCTAAAGGCTCTGCCCTAGTCCAGTCTCTGGGCCTCTTGTTTCCACTAAGGAAACCTCTCTGGTCTGCCGGCCTCATAGGTGGTCTAACCCTGCTCTGGCTCACTCTGGCCTCTATGTCACTCTTAGCCCTGGTGGCTCTATGTACCATGTCCTTCAGTTCTATGCATAAGAGTACTGTCAGCATACTATTAATTTCAGGCTTCAGACCCCGCTCAAAGTGTGAAGTCAACCTCCTCTCATCCTATGTCATGTGGGGTGCAAATCAAGATAAGGCTGCAAATCTAGCCTCGTACTGGGCCACTGTCTGGCTCCCCTGGGTAATCTCCATAAATTCCCGCTCCTTCTTGAGCCGGACCTCCTCAGAAAAGTACTGGTCATAGAAGACCTCTCTGAATCTATCCCACGTCATATACGTAGCATGTGGGTCTTGCCTCTTCCTGGCTGTCCACCAGTGAACTGCCTCACCCTCAAATAATAATGCTGCCAATCGCACTCTCCTGTCCATCGGGCATCCCATGGCCTCAAAAATCCACTCCACTCGCATCAGCCATCTCTTAGCCTCCATTGGATCTGGACGTCCACTGAAGATAGGTGGATCTAACTTCCTAAACTACTCTAGATCCTTCACCGTCTTTATGGCTCTCTAATGTATGGGCGCATCCCCGTGACCATTGCCACCGTTTCCACCATTGCCATGCTGGCTCAGTCTCTCCTCCCTTTCCTTGGCAAGAAGCTCTGCCAAACTACTCACAACTGCCCACACATCACCCCTGGAGGTGGTGGAGGTAATGGAACATCCTGCTGCTCCTCCTCATTATCAGCTCTCTCAATAGGATCAGCTCTAGCACGTCTCGCTCTACCAGCCATCTGCAAAATACAAATTCACTTGTTAGAATCTAATAATTCTAGGGGTTCTATCTAGCGTACTCACAATCCCATCCCCCTAAAGCTGGCTATCTAAGGTTAGGACAATTTGCTCTGATACCATCTCTGTAACGCCCTGAACCCGGGTCAGTGCAAACCGGCACCCAACCCAAACCCGGTTCGCTACAATAACACCTCAGATTTGGTTGTTGAACTGAATTCGGGTTGTTACAATAGCGAACCGGGTTTGGGTCGGGTGCCGCTTTGCACTGGCCCGGGTTCGGGGCGTTACATAGAATGCCAACACATGGGCCAATGCCCTAATTAAATCCGGAGAACTTCTAGGCTACTGCCTCTTATACAATTTAGGTCAAAGGTGTAGAGCCGAAGCCCTCTGTTCAATAATCAATGTTAGTAGGGCCACTGCCCTTCTCTTCTCATGGTGCAAGTAAAGGACCAAAGCCCTGGGTGGTGAAATTGTAACACGGGCCAATGCCCTTCATCTCGTGGGTCAAATATTAGGCCGAAGCCAATAATTCCAAGTGTGGTGTACTCAACTTGGTATTCAAGGGTAAGGTGTGGTGTACTCAACTTGGTATTCAAGGGTAAAGTTTGGTCTCTAGAGTTTTCTACTCTTCTTGGCTCATTTTGGGCAACCTATGCCTCAACTCTTTTGGTACTTGTATATCTCGGCTTTGGTTCTTGATTTCTACTTCTAATGGTTAATTGTAAAGTGTTTGAGGTGGTAGGATCAAGTTATCCTATCTCTATAGTATTCTGGGACAGAAACTCTCGATAAGACCCTCTTTGGGAAAACGTACCCAAAATCTTTGACATTTGGAGTTTTGAGTTACTTCCAGTTAGAACACCTTCTAAACACCTAACTCTCACTTATCCATAAGTTGGATTTGGACAAAAACAAAGGGTGGTTCAATCTGGGCTAAAAGTGTAAATTTTGGAAATTCTAGTACGGGCGCTCGATAGGTCGCTCGAACCGACTTCGAGCGGCCAACAATTTAGCTCTCGGGTTCTCTGTTAAAACAGGGCGCTAGAACAGTCGCTCGAGCAATGCTCGAGCGGCCATGACCTAAAACTCTATCTAAGGCTACTCAATACTACCGCTTGATGACCGCTCGAGCGACTACTCGAGTGGCTGGGTTTTTCTCAGCAGCTCGCGAAATCCGATTTTTGGGGATTTAGGGTTTTTCTCAAATCTGATTTGTTCTAAGTGTTTTTGGACTCGAAATCACTCCTAGCATATGTAGAAACTTGCTACCAACAAAACCCCTCAAAGAAAACTCTCCTATTGGCCCTAGGACTCGTTTTCACATCTCAACCCTAACATTCACATTCCACATACGAAAATGGCCAAAATCGTGAAATAAGGGTTAAGGTGGTGTTGCTTACCTCTTGCAAACACTTAAGCAAGTTTCTTAGCTCCTAAATCAACTCACGAACAGCTCCTTGGTTGATTCCACAAATCTTCAAGCTCCAACCCAAACGAAAATGGTTTCTCTTGGGGTTTCTTTCTTTCTTTTTCTTGCTAACAACTTCTCCAATGATTTGGAAAGAGATGGAGGACGAAAATAGGGGAAGAATGAAGAAAAGAAAATGAGTGTGGGAGAAGAGAGAAGAGGGAAAGGGTTTAAACAAGGGTTTTGGTCGAATGGGAGGGTGTTGGTCATGAATAGGCTTTTACCCCTTTGGTTTTAGCTCACTTAAGTGACTTCCACAGACACTAATTATTACAAGTTTGCCACTTCTCCTTCCTTCACAGGCTGCTGACAGCCTGGAGCTTAGCCACTTTAGCTGGCTTTAGGCTTAAGCTACTCCAGCTTCACCTACACACCAAGCTCACTGGTTAGGGTATGCTAGGGATATTGGAACAGGTTTCACACAGATTATGTAACGCCCCGGTTCCGAGTCCATTCTCAAACCCGAGGTGTTATAGTCAATAAGCAAAGAAACTAAAGAATCTGGATAATTTAAAACTTTTTTTTCTAAATTTATAATCAGAGTAAATGCGGAAACATAAATTCAAATTCTCTTTATTAATCAAAGAATATGATATACAAGGATTTCAACTTCTATGAGCATCCTACATCTATATAGACTATCCATCTACAATTAGCACTACATTTGACGTCCTCACCAAGAGTACTTGAAAAATGGGGAGAAACCGCAGTTATAATAAATCTCAACAAGTAGAAATGTGCACGATGTAAAACAGTCCACAATTTTACAATAATAGTCATGAGGTGAACGATAAAACCAAACCACGATAAGACGGTGGTATAACAATAACAAATATCAATCCACAACAAACATGTGTGACATAATAGGACTCATGAACTGAAACCACTTAATGAGATATTCTTGCCCCCATAGTTCACCACATCACGACTTACATGATAGATGGAGCCCGCACCTGCAGTCACTACCATCTCCTCCGTCAACCATCAACCTGGACCACCCATGAATGGGTTGGCGAGTACAATCCTCAATCCAAATAAAATCCCATAAAGGGTACCGCTTCCACGAAGGCCATACCAATCCGATTAAAGATTAATGGACCCACGACAACACGTCTAATCCAATACATGTGCAAGTCACGAGTGATCTTCAAGCACGGCCAAATCATAGCTCCAATGTGCGAGTCACAAGTAACCTACCAACAGAACCAATATAAAGCTCGTGAAAGTCGATGTCTCATTGAAGCATGCGGATGGTAACCTGAATAACAAAATAAAAACCGTTTAACGAAAACAACCTCGGCTAAGACCAGGCCGCACCTGCAACGGTCGAGGATTACTGCCTACGTCGCCTGCACCTGCTAGTACGACGGACCGCATACTAGGGAGTTCCGAACAAGAATAACTTACCAGCCAATTCTCTTTCACTTCCTAGCTAAGCTATGGATTCATACTAAGCATTGCCCACTAGACACAACTCACAATCAAAACCTTGAATAACTCAAAGATACAATATTCAATGATAAACCTCGTACCAATAATCACAACCATGTCCCAAGTACTGTGTCCAGCAATAATTTCCAAATCCACGGTATCCAACCAAAAGATGTTCAAAATAACCATTAAATAGTTCTTAAACAAAGTTTCAAATCATTTAATAAGAAAAGTTCGAGAGTATACATAAATTCTAAATAAAAGGTTCAGATTTGAGTCGTGTCAATGTGGGCATATTTAGTTTATCTTTCTAATTCAGTATTCAGGTTATTCTTTATTTCCTACAACTTTTACTCCAATCCTACACTTTGATTCATCCTAAAATCCTTAGTTTTTAAATCCTTATTTACCAACTAATACCCTTAATCTCTAAAAGCCTTTGGGTTATGCTATTGATTCTTTCTAGAAGTTAATTTAGGTCTATTATGACTTGTTAGACTAGGTTTCATACCTAGAATCCTAATGAAAGTGGTCTGAGTGCATAGGCTTACCTTAACTAGTTTCCTTTGATTCTTTTTACATTCATTGTCCCAAATAATTACCCTTTTATCCAAATTTAATTCCGTCACTTCCTACATCTCAAATTACCCTATTTACACGTGTTACAACATTAAAATTCCAAGAAAAGTCATTAAAAATTGAATCTAGGCACGAATCCTAAGTTTAGAAATTTCTGACAGTTGGTCACTTGAAGGGTCACTCGAGCAACTGCTCTAGTGGTTATGTAATGCCCTGGATCAGGATTACGTTAAATAATCGTAATTCGTACCCGAAGGTTAACGATAATCCACAAGATCTAATCAGAGTATAAGAAACATGAAAATTTAACTAATAATAAAATCCAAATCACATGATATCAAAGGTTCACTAATCCCAATCACCATCCAATAGTTAACTAAAATAATCCATGAAGTACAACTCACAATGAGATAAAAGTATCTAAAACACTAAAATAAAATTCTACTCCACGTAGAAATCCCCCTCACAATATTCCGGATAATCCACCGGAATATCAGACCCCACTGTATCATCCTCTCCGAGATCTGAAAACAAAACAAAGTAGTGAGATATGACTATCTCAGCAAGTAGCAATGCATGCAAAAAGTATAGTTATAACATTTCTAAAACATGCACAGGTTATAAACAGTAAGTGTACGTTTAACCTCTGTTAATCCGTCTAATCTCAGAAAACATCGTTATTCAAATTTGGAAAAACTTATATATATATATATATATATATATATATATGTTGGGACTCATGAAGTTTGTCTATTTTGTGTGGCTAAGCACTAGTGTTCCAAACAATCCAGTCGAAATACTGCAACAGCTCAAATAACCAATTCATCGCCCTCATGGCAGAAATACTCAAGTGACCTCACCCTCATGGTGGAAAGGGAGTTGCTGCAGCATTTCCCTCATGGAAGGCCTCTCCATCATGGAGGAAATGCATAAAGGAAACCTAGACTTAATCCAAACAAAACATACAAAATTCACTACAACTCGATTGTGGATCCACACTAAGTCTCACCCTTATTACTTAAAACAAATTTCTCAAATTATTTACTAATTCATCATAAAGTCATGCTCAATGAAAATAAGATCATGTATATTGGTTTGAACCAAATTCAATTGCAAAGAGTCACTGCAGCCATTCCACAGTAAAATTTACAGCAACTTGCATTTACATACAAGTACTCACAATTTGATCATTATAACAACAAATGTTACTACAAAAAGTCCATAATCAAATACAATTCAAATCCTAATAGGAATCCAAAAATTTATCAAGGTGAGATTAAATCAGTTCAACAGTTTTTTTTTCAAATGACCATCCCTCTAATGTTCAAGAATTTAGATACTCTAATACTTTACCAAAATTGACTCTCATACCAATGGTTTATAAATCTTACGAACATAATCTCCATAGATATCTAACAGCTCTTGAGTCCCCAATTACCTTGACTAACTCAAGTAAAGAAGTAAAATATACTTGGCACAAGATAAACCCAAAGAGACCACATGCTGCAGAAAATTTAAAACATGACTCAAAACTTATATCTCCCAATGATTCTCTTAACCAAATATATCAGATGTGCAACATATATTTTTCTCACTCTACAAAACTTATAACTTGCTGCAATTACAAAAACTCTAGGACTGAATTAAAGTCCTCCTACTAAAACACTTCTACCATGATAAGAAATATCATAATAACACCATTTTATCATTTCGGATTTACTCTAATTAGACTAAAACTACATCATGGTTTAGTCATCCATCTCAGGTACAGAAAAACAGCAATTCATCTATCTCTTTAAATGACCACAACTCAAACAAAAATATGATTTTAGTATGTGCCCTTAGCATTCACTACCCTTACACAAAGGTGTTCTAATTTGCTGATTTATTCTCTAATTCAATTCCTAATTACTTCACCAGAAATATTCTCATGCTTATTGGCATGCTAAACAAACTTTGATCAATCCTTTTAAACATGTTTTAGGTACTAAGAATATTCCCAAGATCAAAAATGGAAACAGCTACACTCTGTTTATCAATTTGTATTTGGCGTTAACCTTCATCATCTGGTGCTAACCTGGTGAGGTTGGTACCAGCTCTTTGCACTTAGCGGTGGGCAAATTCCAGGTCTGGTGCTAACCTCTTTGAGGTTGGTGCCAGGTTCTTTCCAACTCACTAAAGTTTCAGATTTGCTACACAGCCTAATCTATCATTCTGGATCAACAACACACCTCAAGAAGAACTCTAATACAACACCCCAAATACTTAACCACTCAGTAAACCTCTTTCAGACTTAAGTAACCAGATCATCCTCCATAAAAATATCAGGTATTCAGCATGTAAACAAAACTTGCAACTTACTTCTAACATGGTTCTACAGTTTATAGAATCTGGAAATATACCGAAACATACGATAATAAAAAGAACTACTTGCAGAAAATTTCCAGATTTCCTGGACTGATCTAATATCACCATTCCAAAAGTCTTCTAACACCATTCTTATTCGTTTCAAAAGCCCTCCATAATCAATTGGTTTCTAAACAAACAAGAGTGGAATCTTCTCATAGATTAAACACTCAAGAACTCAAAACTTGGAATGAAATTTCAGTCAATAGCATGCAGACTACAAAGGAATAAAACTTAGCTAAAACTCAGTTAAATAGAGGTGCTACTTGCCTCTTGTTTTCTGGAGTTCAACTTCTGCAAAACCAGTAGTGAAAATCCAATGCTCTCCACGACCAGAAGTCCTTCACGAACTAATTTAAATCTGAGTTTTTGAACAACTTCCACACTCTAACAGAACCAAGGTTTCTTCTTTCTTTCCAAGCAATTCTCTCCACTCACCTCTGATGATCTGAAACACCCAATGCCTCTCAAATCTAAACTCTGCCGATTATGTCTTCTCCCAACAGTGAACCGTCGGATGGTTTCTAGCACTCGAAGTAATTTGTTCTTACGTTAAGCAAAAACTCTTTAACTCCCTCATGATCCGCCGGTGCTCCACCACAAAATTCCTACACCAACAGCCTATCATCTTCTAGTACTTTGATTTATCTAACTTTAATGAAATATCAGTACCAACTAATAGCTAACCAAATTATTAAATAATACTTATTGAATATTGAAATTGTATCCTAACTTTACTTACCTTAGTTTAGATAAATCCAACTTTTAAGAAATTTTCCAAATTGCCCTTGTGCATTGCACACCTGAAAATCCACCACATAAAGGAATAATTTTTATTAATTATTTCTCAAAATAAATACCAAAAATTTCGGGGTTTTACAATTTAAGTTTTCAGGTTCTGTTATTTTTCGAAGGCCTATCGCCTAAGGTAATGCTCGAGCGGTGTATCGAGCGCTCTAGCTATAACTCTGTTTTTCTTCAATTTACAGAAATTTTCGAACTTTCTATACATACTATTAACTTGATTTGATTCTAAACATTTGATTTCCATCCTAAACTAGTTCTGAAACAACCCTAAACTAATCCTATAACATTTCTCCTTATCTTGAGTTTCTTTTTAAGTTCAAACTCACCATGATCAACCTTTTCTTGATTTCCAAAAGAAAGTTAAATCACCAAACAATTCTTTATAAACAAATAAGCTTTTTCCCATGAAATCCAATTTCAAAACAATACGATCAAACATCAAAATCACGAGAAAACATGCAGTTCCTCCAGTTTAGATCTCCACCGTTCAGTTTGAAGTCTTCCATGAGTAGAACAAAACCTAAAATTTCAGCCCATTCCAACGGTTGAATATTCCTAGCTCGCTGTTTGAAGTTGGCTGGTCGGCCATCTCTGCAACTTCTCTTCTTTCTAATTCCTCCTTTCTTTTCTCTTTTCTCTCCTTCTATTTTTGGCTCCTATCACTTATGCACGAATTTCCCTCTCCTTCTAACTTATTTTCAAAACCTAAAACACTCTTTAAACCTCTCTTTTATAGCCTCTCTAATAGACCAATTCTAATTAGGTTTAGCTTACTCTAATATACTAAGCGTATTCCCTCTTCTTCCCTTCTCCTTAATTTAACTCCCTTAACTCTCTTTTAAGGAATCTCCTAATTAATTTTCGTGCTTGATCCTATTCCTAATTTTAAATTATAATTGGACTTTTATTATTCACTCAAAATACCTAAATTTTGGACCCTAAATAATATAATTACCATTAGGCCCTTTTTCCACCCTTTAAGCCTTAATTTCATTATTTTACATCCAACTAAGCTAAGATTTTGTCTAGTTGCATTTTTGACTTAATAACTAATTATTTTATTTTCTTTCATGAATTTAACAAATTGAAATGACCAAATTACCTTTCCTCTTTAAATTCCTATTTTAACCTTTATATCTCTCTTTAATTCTCCTACTATTATATTTCTTAGTATTTCCTTCATAATTTATTCCTTAATTATTTATTTTATTTTTAGGAAATTCCAGGGTTTTACAGATTACCCATGACATATAGGTATCCATTGTTGATTACTCATAGCCAATGGACATCGGCCACCGATGTTGCTGGTGCCGGAATGATATCACAGTAGAGCACAATAACAGTAACAACAATACTTGGCCATGGCATATATATACAAGCAATCATGTTTAAGTTTATGGATCCATAACTTAATGGTTCATTATGTAAATATTCTTTTCATCAATACCACATGTGAAACCCCATTCCAATATCCCTAGCACACCCTAATTAGTGAGTTTGATGTTTAGGTAAAGCTGGAGCAGCTCAAACCTAAAGCTAGTTAAAGTGGCAGAGCCCCGGCTAGGCATTGCCTATGGAGGTGAGCAACCTCTAATTGTTGAATAAAGTTTGATCCTAAGTGGGAAAAGTAACTAAGTATCGATGTATGTGCAATAAGAGGAGAGTGGCAAACTCGTAAATTGCTGTGTCTTGTGGAAAGCCACTTAAGTGAGCAAAACCAAAGGGAAAAAGCCCATTCACGACAAAACCCCATTCGACCAAACCCTTTTCCTCTCTTCTGTCTCCCATACTCTCATTTCTTCATCTCCTTCTCTTCATCATCCTTCCCCATTTTCGTCCCCCATCCTTTTCCAACCCATTGGAGGAGTCTATTTGCAAGAAAAGCAAGAGAGGAAACCAAAGGAACCATTTTTGTTTGGGAAGAAAGCTTGGAGATTCGTGGAGAAAGTCAAACCAAGGAGCTCAAGTGCTGTTCGTGGGTTGATTTAGGAGCTAGGAAACTTGCTCAAGAGTTTGCAAGAGGTAAGCAACACCACCCTTCCCCTTGTTTTCAACTTTCGGCCAAAAACGCATGTTTAGATGAATGTTAGGGTTGAAATGTGAAAACGAGTTCTAGGGCCAATAGGAGAGTTTTATTTTAGGTGTTTTGTTGGTAGTAGATTTCTACACATGCTAGGAGTGATTTCAAGCCCAAAAACACCCAGAACAAGTTAGAATTGAGAAAGATTGAAATCCCCAAAAGTTCGGATTTCGCGAACTGTCAAAAACCCAGGTCGCCCGAGCAGTCGCTCGAGCATGGCATCAGGCGGTGGTTTTAGGTAGTTTAGATAGTGATTTAAGGCATGGCCGCTCGAGCGACTATTCTAGTGATATGTTTAACAAAAGAACCCAAGAGCTATTTCTTGGCCGCTCGAAGCAGGCTTGAGCGACCCATTGAGCACCCTTACCAGAAATTCCAATTTTTGAGGTTTCAACCCAGATTGAACTACCATTTGATTTTGTTTAAATTCAACCTATGTATAAGTGAGAGTTAAGTGTCTAGGAGGTGTTCCAACTGGAAATAACTCAAAATTCCAAATAACAAGGAATTTGGGTACGTTTTGCCCAAGAAGGTCTTTGATAGAGTTTCTGTCCCAGATTACTATAGAAATAGGATAACTTGATTCCACCACCTCAAACACTTTCTAAATAACCCTTAGAAGTAGAAATAAAAAACCAAGACCGAGTTGTAAGAGTATTAAAAGAGTTGAGGCATAAGTTGCCCAAACTGAGTCATGAAAGGTAGAGAATTCCTAAAAACCAAACCTTTACCATTGATTACCAATGTGAGTACACCACACCTGGAATTATAGGCTTTGGCCTAGTATTTGACCCATGAGAGAAGGGCATAGGCCCGTATTACATTTGCACCACCTCAAGGGCTTTGGCCCGTTGCTTGTACCATGAGATAAAAGGGCAATGGCCCCAATGACATTGAGTGTTACTGAATAGAGGGCTTCGGCCCCACCTTTGACCTGAACTGTATATGAGGCAGTAGCCTAGAAGTTCATGAGAGATATTTAGGGCATTGGCCCATAGGTTTAGCATTCTAAATATGTGCAGTTCACCTCAATTAGGGGTAGTGAACTAATGTTCACCTCAATTTGGGGGTAGTGAACTAGCTCCTTCCCTAGAGTGAATATTGGTAAGTAACATGTGCAGGTCACCTCAATTAGGGGTAGTGAACTATTGTTCACCTCAATTTGGGGGTAGTGAACTAGCTTCTTCACAAAGGTTGACATCAGTTGGTAGTATGTGCAGTTCGCCTCAGTTGGGGGTAGTGATGTAAAACCCCAAATTTTCACTTAATAAATAAATAAAGGAAATACGAGTTTAAGTCCTAGCTAAAATAAAAAGTGAAGATTTAGAGGGCAGGTAATTTAAATAAGTAGTAAGTTGAAAATAAAGAAAGAACCTTAAGGAAAAGTAGCCTAAAAGGGTATTTTGGTAATTTTCAGAAAAAGGGTAATTAATAAATAAAGCATTAAATAATAACTAGGATTAGAAAATAGAAGAAAATAATTTATTTAGACAAGTTAGGAATTAATAAAAGCCCAAATGAGGAAAAAGGGTAATTAGGAGATTTCAAGTCTTAATTTGGAGAAAAAGTAACATAATAAGGTTTTAGGTGATATTAAGGTTTAATTAATTATTATGCACGAAAATAGGTTGTAAGTAGGAGTTTAGATGATAAGAGATTTAATTAATAATGTTTTAGTAGAAAAATAGAAGGTGGAGAAAAAGTATGAATTAATTAGAATGAGTTAGACTTTAATTAGACCTTGGTTGGGTTAGCCCAAATTAAAGGAGCCTATTAAGGTTGGTTTAGGACTTCTAAAGCCAAATATAAATAGGAGATTAAGGTGAGACAAGAGAAAATTTCGTGGGTTTTATAATGAGAGAAAAGAGGGAGAGAAAGAAAGAAGGCTGTTAATGGAGTTGTCCGACCAGTCACCATCAAATCAAAATCGGGGAAAATCCGTATGGTGGATCAACCTCAAATTTGGAGGTTTTGATCTTCACTGATAGAACTACAATGTGAACGGTGGAGAATTGAATTGGAGAACTCTAGCTTGGTGCATTTGGAAGCAAACGTTAAGTCCAGAATTAGAAACTCCAAAGGAAGATGGATTTTAGCGTATAAGGCAAGTAATAACCCTTGAAAACTGGAGAAACTGCATGATTTCGTTTTCTGTGATTTAATATGGTTTGAATGGATTAGTCGGAACAGTATTTACATGGAATCAAAGTGTTTATATTTTAGTGATTGGTATTCTTGAAGGTTTTGTTAAAATAATGAAGGAAACTTGGTTTGATCATGCAAATAATTGTAGGATAGTATTTAATTGATGAGAATTAGTCTAGAGGGCTTTAGATATGTTTTAGAATGCTAGTAGATTAATTTAGACCAAGGAAACATATAGTAAAAGCCTAAAAATCCGAACTTTGTAAATCTGGAAATTTCTGTTAAAATTTGCACAAGCGCCTAGGATCGCCCAGGACCGCCTAGCCCTGTAGAGGTAGGCGCTCTATACATAATTTGTAGATTTTGGTGATTTTGTAATACAAATAAATATCCAATAATTTTTCTAATAAGTGAAGCATACTAGCATCTTTATAAAGATCTAATTAAAGTATAAAAATTTTAAAAATTATATTTTGAAAATAACCAAGTAATTGGAGGTCCTAAGGGTAGGATAGAATATGAAAAGTACTAATTTGAAGGTAACAACAATGGGAATGATACCAGCTTGTATTTATGGATTAAAAGCATCTTCTAAACTTGATTTTAGATCTGTAGAGTATGCTGGAAATTGTAAATACAGAAAATTGGAATAAATACTACCTTGGGTAACAATATGAGAACTTGGATTACAATAAAGGGATTAATAGGGAAAACTCTAAGCAAGACTTGAATTACTTCTAGTTTGTACTTTAAATATGAATATTGGTTTCTGGAATTGCATAAACTCTGATTTTTATCGAAATTATGATACATGAGTTTTATTTTGAATATAATTGGGAAATTGCCTATGTTATTCCGAAAAGGCTTTATTTGGATTTTTAAGGATTGAATCATAGTTTTCTCTTGGAATTGAATATTTTGTTATGGATTGGTATGTGGTATTATGTTATTCACTTTTCTTTTACGGTTGAGTGGTACGGCTTCTGTAGTTGAGTTGATACTAGCTTTTACGACAGAGATGGGTAATCCCCTGTGTAGAGATGTGTAATCCTTTACGGGTAAAAGTGTGTATGCCTCCTACAATAGCGTGTCCTCCCGTATGTGGTTTTATCGTGGTTTGTGTTAGTGGGCTTAGCTGTATATGGATCCATAGTTTTGGCTGGTTAGCTAAGTGTTATTTAGTTGGGTTGAGTTACTCCTATGTGCGAGCGCGTTTCCCTTGCAAGTTAGTTTGCTCTGGGAAGGTCCTATGTCTGGAGGGACACCCCGGTGAGCCGCTGGTGATTCCCTGTACATGTGGATAAACGACCATCTCCATGTATTGATTCTGGTGCTGCATACTGGTGGTACATGCCAACTCTGTTGAGTTCGTGTGCAATAAGTCGATGACTACAGCTCTTGTCTAAGCTGCGCTGCATGGGGCTTGAGTATCATTAAGTAGCACTGCCCCTAAGTTGTACGGTGGTATAGCATTTAGTCGAGTGTCATCTCAAATACTTATCATCTTTGTGAGTCTTGCAATGGCACTTGTTTTATCGCCATCATCGGTTTTACCTCAATAACATCTAATTGCTGGTATTTATACATGATTATCTGTTTTATCGCTTTATTCGGATTTGCCATGGATAACTTAAATTTCTCGCCTTATCGTTGATTAATCGCATACCTCGTGACTATTTGCTTACATTGGAATGTTTCTAATTGCATGCACCTGCTACTTGCTGAGATATAAATCTCACTCCATTTTCTCCTATTTTTCAGGTTGCTTGGAGATATCGCGAAGATGGGGTTTATTTGATGAGTAGAATTGTAATTGATAATTTTGTTCACATTTTGATTAGACCACCCTATTGTAAACTGAATTGATATTATTGAATAAAGAATTGTATTACTTCCCACCAGAACTCTTATGTAATTAATTAGTTTAAAAATATATTGTGAATCTTAGTTTGTATCTGACCCCAGCTTTGTGGTAACACCTAGAGTTTGGTTGTTGAACCGGACTTGGGTTGTTACAATAGTGAACCGGGTTCGGGTTGGGTGCCGGTTTGCACTGACCCGGGTTCGTGGCATTACAAGTGAACTAGTTTTTACCTCAATGTGGGGGTAGTGAACTGGCTCCTTCTCCAAAAGTGATATTGGCAATTAACATGTGCGGTTCACTTCAATTGGGGGTAGTGAACTAGCTCCTTCACTAGAGTGAATATTGGTAAGTAACGTGTGCAGTTCACTTCAATTGGGGGTAGTGAACCATTATTCACCTCAATTTGAGGGTAGTGAACTAGCTTCTTCACAAAGGTTGACATCGGTTGGTAGTATGTGCAGTTCGCCTCAGTTGGAGGTAGTGAACTAGTGTTCACCTCAATTTGGGGGTATTGAACTGGCTCCTTCTCAAAGTGATTATGGGTAAGTAATATGTATGGTTCACCTCAATTGGGGGCAGTGAACTAGTGTTCACCTCAATTTGGGGGTAGTGAACTAGCCTCTTCATAAAAGTGAGTATTAGTAGGTAATGTGTGCTGTTCACCTCAATTTTGGGGTAGTGAACTAGCTCATTCACAACTGTAAGTATGGAATGTTAGAATGAGAGGTTCATTGCAGTTGGGGGTAATAAACCTTTGTTCACCCTGGCCTGGAGATAGAGGACTCGTATCCTCCATGTATGCTTGAGATCCGTTACAATTATCATAATGTTTATTGATTGTAATTGATATAAGTTGATGAACTGTACACTGAAACACATGCATGCACTATTGTATGACACATGAGATGTCGTGGATTTTGTAGTATTAAAAACTACCCGCATGTCATGGTTTATTGAAAGATATATGCATAAACTGTGTTTTCACCGAATCATGCATGTGTTGCTTACTGAGACATTCGTCTCACAGTTGCTTTCTATCTTATTTTTCAGATCCATCGACATCCGGTGTGAAGGACCAGGCTGGGATAGAGGCAAGGAAAAGGCCATCGGATATAGAGAGGAAGACTACTGCAAGCCTTAGGATTTTCTTTGGTTATACTTGTATTTGTATAGTTTTGAACTATAACCCTATACATTGAAAGGAGTGACTAGTCACCCAAATCATTCTGTAATTAAACTCTTGTGTCTTATTTCATTTCAAATACATATATATGATCACACTTTTGATATGCTCATGTATAAACTGTTTGCACTTGCACTCGTATAGAAAAGTTTTTAAATCCCTCGTATTTTGATAAGGGTAATGGCCCACTTGCCACGGTCTGGGACGGGTTGTGCCTTGGAGGGGCGGACTTGGTTCCAGGTCGTGATACCATAACAAGTGTATCATGTGTATAACATCTCAAGGGTAGCCCATGGCCTTACCCGAATCAATCTTGGGCCAAGCCCTTTTTCAGTTCTAATGGATTTTGGACCACTGCCCTCCCTCCATTCAATATATCAATAATATTGGGCCACCGCCCATTCATCTCATACTAACAAGCAATGGGCCAATGCCCTTGATGTCATGCAAATTTAATACGGACTAATGCCCTTCATACTATATGTCAAACACCGGGCCGAAGCCCTTCATATCATGTGTGGTGTACTCCCAATGAAGCTCAATTGTAGAAGTCTAACTTTTCTGAAAATTCTACATTTCATGGCTCACTTAGGCTATCTATACCTCAAATCTTTGGAATCACGTACAACTTGGTTTTGGTTCTTGTTTTCTACTTCCAAGGGTTGTTTAGAAGGTGTTTGGAGTGACGGAATCAAGTTTTCCTACTTCTATAGGAATCTGGGACAAAAACTCTCTAGAAAACCTTCTTTGGCAAAATGTATCCAAAATCTTTGTTATTTGGAATTTTGAGATACTTCCAGTTGGAACACTTCCTAGACACCTAACTCTCACTTATACATATGTTGGATTTGAATAAAAACAATTGGTAGTCTAATCTGGGCTAAAAACTCAAAATTGGAAAATATATACAGGGCGCTCGATAAGTCGCTCGAGCCTGCTTCAAGCGGCTGGAAAATAGCTCTCAGGTTCTCTGTTTTAGGCAGGTCACTCGAACAGTCACTCAAGCAGCCATGCCTTAGGTCTTTACCTAAAAAGGGCACCCGATACCGCGCTCGAGCGTCTGTTCAGGCGACTAGGTTTTTTTACAGTTCGCGAAATCCGAACTTTTGGGATTTAGGGTTTTTCTCAAATCTCACTTGTTTTTTGTGTTTTTGGGCTCTAAATTGCTCCTTTAGCATGTGGGGAAATCTATTTCCTATAAAACCCCTAAAAGAAACCACACCTATTTGTACAAATAAACCATGTCATATGTCAAACCCTAACTTTCTCAAATACATACAAAACTGGCCGAGATTTTGAAATAGAGGTGAGGGTGGTGTTGCTTACCTCTTGCAATCACTCAAGCAAGTCTTCTTGCTTCCTTTGCAACCCACGAACAGCACCTCTTGTACCTCTTGGTTGGTTTCACCACAAATCTCCAAGCTTCTTCACCAAACGAAAATGCCCTTTTTGGGTTCTTCTTTCTCTTTTTGCAAGCAACACTCCAAATGGGATGGGAATGTGATGGAGAGAAGGAAATGGGGAGAAGATGAGGAAGAAATGAGAGTGGGAGAGAAGATAGTGAAGAGAGAAAGAGGGTTAGGAATGGTCTTGGTCGAATGGGGCTTCCCTTTGGTTTTTCTTCACTTAAATGACTTCCCACAAGACACAAAGTATTACTACTTTGCCACTCCACCTATTGCACACAACAAGCACTTAGACATAGCTATTTTCTTTCCATCACTAAAATAATTTGTTCAGAACTTAGGAATCTCTCAAATGAAGGAAGGCTCACCTTCATACATCACTGATAAGCCGGGGCTTAGCCACTTTGACTAGCTTCAAGCTTGGGCTTCTCCAGCTTCACCTACACAACATACTCACTGATTAGGGTGTGCTAGGGGTGTTGGAACTGGGGTTTCACAATGTCACTCGAACGACCTACCGAGCGCCCCACCTAAGTTTTTTCTTAAAAATCAGAACCCAAGAGTTGAAATTTTGAGTTGAACGAGCACCTAATACGTCACCCACATGCCCTAGTGAGCGTTCTAGTTTGAAACCCAGGTCATTCAATGCCCGATAGGACGCCCAAACTTTGTATTGAGCGGTTTAAAGGAAATCCAGCTTTAACTGAGCACCCAAGACAACACTTGAGCGTTATAGCAATCGTCTGTGTCAAATTTTTGTATTTCAAGATTTTGACCTAGTTTTTTATTCTAAATCTATTTTTGAGTAATTCCAACTCTTGTACCAATTAGAATAGGGTATTTTGAGAGTGTCTACAATAGAAAAAAATTTAATTGAATTTTTATCATGATTTTGGGCACATTCTACTAAATGACTCTTATTTGAGGTTTATCATTCCAAACTCTTTCTTTTTTATGAAAATTAATTTCAAAGATTCCTACACATGTATTTGGACTATTTAAATATTTTTTGAGCATTGAATGATTTAATTTAACCTAGATCATATTTGACCATTGAGACGATGATTTTGACATGTATATGTCTCCTTGTATAGGGTCTTTGATTGACAAGTATTTGTCTCCATGAATGTGGGTTTGTTATCACATATATGATTTGGCGTATGTTTGGATTATTGATTTCGCGTATGCAAATTGTTGTGACGTATGTCTCCTACCTAGTTTTGGTTTACCACTGTCAAGTGGGCTTAGCTCTTGAATGGATCCATAGAGTAGCTAGTAAGTAAAATTGTTTTTAGAGTTCGGATTCCGTGTCATAAGCATTCCATCATCTCGAGGATGGTACCACTCCTCGATTGGTTGGTTGCTACGTTATCCACTCCTGAATTGGTTGGACCGTACATGCTAACTTACTCTGGTATCGGTTGAGTACTTTCGTAGGGTATTGAATAGCTTGATTGGTATCGAGGCCCACCTATAAATTCGTTAGGTAGCATATTGGCATAATCTGTCGTTTCCTCTATTCTCTATTTCATAAGTCCTACGAGATTTATCATGAATGCTTGTTTTATGATTTAATTGCTGGATTAATCTGATTATTCATTTGCATATTTAGAACTATATAAATACTTCTTTATCAGATTTGTTTTTAGATCATCTTGGTGAGGACGTTGCAAAACCTGATTCACAAGGAAATTACTTTGATTACAGAAAGGAGGACTATTTTACTGTGTAGGATTAGGATTGATATTAATTGATGTTTCATTTGAATAGGGAGTTTATAGTAGTTGCTTATGGGTTGTTTTTAGAGTATTGTAGTTGAACCCATACCAGACATTTATTTCATGGTTATTATTGATTAGTGGTTATGATTGGATACTTTGACTTGTTTAATCCACGCTTTTATTTAGGATTCATATTTTATTTCCCCACTCTAATTATGAATAAATTTTAACTTTGATCATTGTCTGATTTAGTTATGCTTTTGGGCCACTATTATTTTACCACTTCGGGTGTAACGCCCCGGATCCAGTAGTTTTTTCTTTTTTTTTCAACGGATCAAGGCATTACTGAATGCAAAAGCATAAATGGATAAAGACAAATCAGAGTACGCCAGAATTTAAACAACTCCTTCATTACTACAAAATAAAAGTGCTAATGATCCTCAAAATGAACTTCTTAATTTAATACATCAAATCTGAAATTTTAAGAAGGCAACTACCTATTCTAGACACTTCGCAACCCTACCATAAAAGAATAACTTCTAAACAAATATCCTAATAGAATATAAAAGAAAACTAATAATCCATAAGGTGCTCATCAAAGTCCTTTGTTGTACCCTCTGTATTATCTACCCAGACTGGCACGTCCTCTCCAAGAGTGTCTGAAAAAAAAAATAGTGAAAACAAGGGTGAAATACAAAATCTCAGCAAGTAGCAACATGCATGCTATAAAACAGTCCATATAATTTTATAAACCATTTTCATGAGGTAGAACGATTAAACCAAAAGTTCATAACTAGAAAATACAATATAAAATACAAAATCCAACATAATATTCACACAACAAACCACACAATTGTGACATCACAGGACTCGTGAAATATGACCACTTTGAGAGGTTAGATCCAGTCCCAATCGCCCCCTCATGTTCTTATGTGTGATGAACCGGCGTACTCTGGAATTCAGTCACCATGAAACTAGCCTACTATGGGTTTCAGACTTCACTTTACACAACGGATCACTTAAACCTGATACAGGTATTAAGTTGGCGAGTACAATCCAATCAAAGAACAACGCTGCAACATATTCAACAAAAGGCCTCGCCATCTTAGTGGAAACAAATCGCTGCAGCTTATTCCCTCTTGGAATAGCCTCTCCCTCTTGGAGGAAACGGATAAATGGAACTAAACTTAATCCAAACAAAGATAGACAAACCTCACTATCTAGATAAACTATGGATCCATAATGAGCTAAGCCTGCTAGACACAAGTCAACCAAAAACAGTTATATAATTGGAAAACATAGATCAGTAATTTCCATAAATCATTCCTTCATGAATATAAACTAACTAACACTACCGTCTTGGCAGAAATACTCCCTCATGGAAATAATAAATATCCTTACTTTCATTAAAAAGCTAACCATATTTCATAAGTCCACAAGTCAACTCCAAGATACATGGAGGAAAAACTATGTCTCAAACCCAAGCTACATGAATGAGAATAACCACTCCAAGGTACACGAAGGAAAATAATAATAATTCTATCATGACAACTTTGGAAATATCTTTAGGTAGGTTAAATGCAAGTGTAGGAACCAATAAAATCGAAACAAGTAGAAAAGAAAACGATTTGGAATGATAAACTCAAATAAAAGTCATTTTAGTAGAACGTACCCAAATTCTTTATAAAAATCCAAATAAATCATCGGCAAGTGCAAACACTCTCAAAATACCCTAATCTTATTGGTACATGAGTTGGAATTTAATAAAAATAATTTTATAATAAAAAACTAGGTCGAAAGGCAAAATTCCAAAATCTATCAGAGAGCGCTCGAGCGCTGTCGGGCGCGATTGCAAGCGCTCGAGCACTGTCGGGCTCGAGGATGACACTCGAGCAGTATTATTCCTAACGTCTGGCTTAAATAAAAAGTCTAACTTTTGGGTTCTGAATTTTCTAAAAAAAACATAGGCGGGGCCTTTTATGGCACTCAAGCGTGATTGTGGGCGTCCGTTGATTTTCTAAAAATTCTGGGTTTTACGAATTTTCTATTTCTTTTTCTGAAACTTATTTTCATCATTCAAGATCACTTCTAATATATCTAAAATCATTCTCTATATGAAATAAACCATTCTTAAATAATTCTTAACAAATCAAATCATCCAAAATCATGATTTTCATCCAAAGATCAAAGTAGACAAATTTCCATCGAGAAGAAGAACATATAATTTTTTTCATGCTTTAAACCTCAACCAAAACCTTCCAAATCAACATAAACATGTTTCTAAATCATCGCAAATCTGAAGAACACAATATTTTTTGTCTAAACAATAAACCATGGAAGTTTTCCAAGGTAAAGGGTTACTACTTGCGTTCAGATCGCAAAATCCTTCTTTTCCAATGAATCTCAAAGTATAGCCGATTTTCTAAAATTGTCACACAACTCGAGGGATCTCCACCGTTCAGATTGTAAAACCACCAGCCTAGAATAAAACCTCCAAATTTGTGACCAATCCAACGGTTGGATCCCTCTAGATCGTCATTCAATAGTTGCTGGTCGGAATTTTCTACAACTCCTCTTTTTCTCTAAAGTCTCTTATTCTCTTTCTATTTTTCGCTCTCTATTTTTCTAGCCTTATGCACGAATTTTCTCTCCTGTCCTCCACACGATTGAATTAATGGAAACCCAAAACTTCCCTAATGCCTTCCTTTTATAAGCTCACCCAAATACAAGTTCTAATTGGATTAAGAAACTTTCCAAAATAATATTCCTAATTTTATTGGGAAAACTTTCCTATCTTATCTTTCCTTCTAATTATTTTCTCTTAAGAATCCCATACAAAAGAAACTCCCAATTTAATTAATTTTCGTGCTAATTATTTCCCCTATTTTATAAAATTACTAAGACTCCTCTTATCCTCAAATTTAAGACCCCTAATTAAGTATTATTACAATTAAGTCCTTTACTCATCTTTTAAACTATAAATTAAGCTACTTAAATCCAAATTTAATCCAACTTAAATATAATTACTTATTTCAATTGTAATAATTATTTATTTTATTAATTTAATAATTGGCCATTTGAAAAAGACTAAAATAACCTTTTTCATTATTATATTATATTTTTTACCATTAGATATATTTCTAAATTTCCAGATTTAATCTCCTCATTATTGCTCTTCATAATATGAATGTAAATTATAATTTCAATCTACCAAATACTTAGATTAAATACATATCTCTTGATATTTTAAAATTATTTATTTTATTTATTTTATTTATTTTATTTATTTTATTTCTTCTAATATTTAGATTTACAATTATATTATCATTTCCTAAAATTCGAGATTCTACATCGGGTTTGGATATGAGATCCGAATCCAGGGAGTTACATGAGACCTGATTTTGGTTCTGTTATATTTTATTAAGATTTCAACTGAGTTTTTGGTGATAATTATGGTTACATGATTCGACACAAAGGTATCTCCTCGTATGGGGGTTTATTCTTGACATGCATATGTCTCCACATATGTGGGTATTGTTCTATCACGTATATGATTTGGCGTATGCTTGGATTATTGACTTCGCGTATGCGGTTATTTCATGGCGTATGCTTCTTGTTCTCGCGTGTGTGGCTATCTCATGATGTATGCCTTCTATTCAGTATTGATTGAATTTATAAATAAGTTATTAAATATTTTTTATTGTGAGTTTTATCTACTAGGCTTAACTCTTAATGGATCCATAGAGTAGCTAGTAAATGAAATTGTTTTCTGAAGTTCTTATTATGTGTTATAGGCATTCCATCATCATGAAGATGTACCGTTCTGGTATGAATTGGTTGCTACGTTATCCACTCCAGTATCGATTGGACCGTACATGCCAACTCACTTTGGTATCGGTTGAGTACTTCCGTATTGCATCAAATAACCTGACCAATATCAGCTGGCCCGCTTGTAAATCAGTTATGTGGCATATCGACACATATCTGTAGTTAATCTGTTTACAATTTCATTAGTCCTGTGATGTCACAAGCGTGGTTTGTTGATTGTTAAGATTGATTTATTATTGATTTGATTTAATCGAATACCTCATTATTTTATTTATAAAATCATAGACTGTTTTATTGCATGCACATTGCTACTTGTTGAGATTTATGTCTCACTCCAGTTTTTCCTATTTTCAGGTACTCTTGGTGAGATCGGCAAGCTTAGGTTATTATAGCGAAAGGGTAGAATGATAGTTATTCCCCAATTATGAAACTAAAATGTAAAATCGTAATATGACAAAAGAATGAAGGATGCCAGTTATTTTTAATCTTTACCCTTAATTGCGACTCTGATAATTAATGGAAAATTTTTTTGCCATTTATTTTAATTTTGCTTTGGCCCACAATTATTAACACTTCAGCTTTGGATATGAAATCCAGATCCGGGGCATTATAGGCAGAATATAAGGCCTTAGCCACCACTACTGCTAAATTGATTTGGCTACAAACACTTCTACGTGAAATTGATCAACCTCTCCACACCTCCCCAATTCTCTAGTGTGATGATAATTTAGGTGCCACATATCTCTCTGCCAATCTAGTTTATCACAGCTGCACCAAACATATGGACATTGACTATCACTTTTTTCGTGATCAAGTCCCTGCCAACTCTCTTCGTATCTCTTTTTCCAGTGCCAAGGACCAACTTGTTGATACATTCACTAAGCCCTTAGTTTCTAATCACCTCGCTCATCTTTGTCCGAGTCTCATTGTGCTTGACACCCCACTGGACTCGCGGGGACGTATTGAACTAAAGAAAGAAATATCTCAGTCAGAGAGTAAACGTGCCACACCAACTAATAAAGAAGAGCTTCTAGAAAGGGAATAACAATCAGTTATACATCCTATGATGTAACAAACTGATTCTCTTTTCTGTTATAACGTGTATTATATAAACACTAGTTATTGTAATACAAAGTGTGAGAGAAAGAGGAAATGTTTACAGATAAATTTCTTCAGCTTCAACAAAGAGGTCCAAATCCAGAGTCTCAAGAAACCTGTGGATGAGCTAGAAAAGTTAAGCCAAAGAAGCATGCCACGGCTAACTTGTGAGGCTGGCGCAAACCAAGGAAAAGTGATCGGCCTTTTATGTAACGACCCGGATCTGAGTTACATAGTGAAACAATAACTCATCTCCGAAGAGTTAGTTAATCCACAGGATCTATTTATCAAAGTAAAGGAAAACATGAATAAATCAATAAACTACATAATCAAAGTCATCTATATTCCCAAACTCAATACAAAAATATCATATCTCAAGTTTAAACTCACATGATTCAAGCATCTACCCTCCGGTATCGTCCCCTCCAAGATCTGAAAACAAAACAAAACCGAATGAGATACGAATATCCCAGAAAGTAACACATGCATACTCAAATACATTTTATTCAGTTCTAAAACATGAATCATTTATAAAACATATAACAGTGACGATATCACGGATAATCCGAATAATATAACAATAATATAGCAATCAATATCAGGAAAACCCATATAATCCATCAAGTAAATCCAATTTGTAGTATCGGATCATAAATCAATAAGTCACAATAGGACTCATGAAATAAGATTGCCTTTAACTAGGGTAACATCAAAGTCCACTATGCCACCTTCCAGCTTATGTGCGAAGCCGAGTACACGATCATCGTCATTGTGGGAGAATCCAACCAGTACAATAAAGGGTTGGCATGTACCATCCAATTATAGTCCGAGTACACGATAAAATGAGGGAAAGCCGCAACCCACCAATACAGAGAAGGCCTCATCGAGTACACGATAGAAATGCATGCATGAACAAAGAATTAAAACTAGCAAAGTACAATCCTTTCCACTATCTAGCTCTTAAATGGATCTATATTGAGCTATGCCCACTAGACTCTAAAAATACAAAACCAATTACGATGTCCAACAAGCACAACTCATCCCAATCTCAATCATCTCATCCTAAGTACACGGGGCATCTCTGAGTACACAGAGGTATCAACATCCCAAGTACATGAGGCATCCCCGAGTACACGAGGCATCCCCGAGTACACGGAGGCATAGCATCTACCCAAGTACATAGGCATCTCAATCCATCTTTCCAAGTACATGGAGGAAAACCAATCCAAATCCAAATCTTAATCTTTTGCAATCATTTTAAAACCCGAATACATAGAAGTATCTCATAAAACCAAAATCAATGCAAGTTTTTCTAACAAGATTGTACTAATCCAAAACAACCCAAAATAGTGCTCAAAAATACCATTTTCCAAATCTGACCAGAAATGTAAGCTCAGAGGTTTATTCATCTAAAACATGACTAAGTACAATGTTTACACAAGTGAAAATCCTTAAAATCTTTTCAAACCACCGTGAAACCACAAAACACATTTTAACCTCAAAATATGCTAATTCCGAGGAATAAGTGGCCAAAATTTTTTTAAAGTCTCAATTATACAATTTGCTTTGAAAACACCTTAGAAAGGATCTCAAGAAAGTGTTACAAGTGGTGGAATCAAAATAAACTCAATCTATTGTTATTTGAAACCGAAAGTCTCTCAAATAGCTATTTTAGTAGAATGAGCCCAAATTTTTAAATAAATTGAATTTTAAAATAATTCTAGTGGAAACACCTCTTAAACTCCTCAATCTTATTTGTACATTCATTGGAATTTTTGTTAGAAGCAATTTTGTAATAGAAGTTAGCCAAAATACCAAAATTGGGGATTTCTGGCCCTGAGCACTCGAGCGCTTTGGTTGAGCGCTCGACCATTCTTCTTTAAAAATAGTACTTATAATATAATAGCTCTTTATTTAATTTTATTAGACAACCCAGGGTCGCTCAAGCGCTCCTGGAACAAAGCTTTTGTTAATAGCGGCGCTAGACCCAAGCGCTTGAGCGCCTAGGTCGAGTGGTCCCTAGAGTTCGTCAGATCATGAGTTTCGTCAATCTATAACTTTAAATTCACTACCTCTGTTCTAATTTTAATTTCAATACACATTCGATTTATTTTGTATAACACCATTAGAACATGAATTCATGATTCTAGCTTTAGTTAAATAAATTTACATTTGAATCAAGAATTTTCTCCCAAATACCTGCACGGAACATGAATTTCCTTCAAACAATGGTCGATTCATATTTTAAAACGAAATTTAAAGCATTGAATCATTTTAGAAAGGAACTACTTACCTCTTAGAACTTAATTCGAGCTCCTACTTCACAAATTCCTCAAATCTGAGCTCTTTATGTTCTTCCTCAATTAACGACTGAAAATACAGAATTCCTCTTGAGATTAATCAGATCTCTTCAAGTCTAATCTGAATTCACCTATTCTACAGCATTAAATTAGTGATCAGAGAATTATAGATCAAATCTTACCTGAATTCCAATTGATTTGGTTGAATCACTCAAGTCCACACTTAATCTTCAGCCGAAATGAGCTGACATCCTCTCTACTCCAATCGGCCAACCTTTACTTGATCGAATCTCATCCAAACCCTCTTCTCCTTTCCAAATTCTCCTCAGCCCCTCCAGAATTCTCCAGAGACTTCTGGTTCTGATCCAATAAAATAGGTTCAATTAACAAGGAGTTCCTATTTATACCTAAAATTAGCTGCCCATTTCTATTCCCCTTCTTGATCAGCTGGTTGCTCCTCCACAATTTTTAACCTACAACCTCATAATCATAAACCCATAATAATGAAATGCCACACTACCAACAATATCTACTCAACCAACTAATTAAATTATTTAACTTACCTTTAGATCTTATATCCACCTTTTGATTTCCATCAAACTTTTCAATTTAGACTCTTTCTCACTTTCCTACGTCAACTAATACCTGACTAATAGGCTTTACTAATAAAATCTAATTAAAATTCGGAATTTTACATTTTAAGGCCGGGGGCCAATATAGAAATCATTTTGGGCGTTCTCACCCAACTCCTATATTTTTCAAGACTAACTCAATCTGTATGACCAGTCAATGAGGAGCCAAAATCCCAAGCCCCTGAAATAGATAAAAAAAACCTCGCAGAAATAGTTAAAGTAAAAAGAAGCAAGCTAGACCCCGGTGGTATGGTAGGAATAGAATTACAGGCTACCATCTTTGCACGGTAGATCCTAGGAAACTATGAGATAGGGTCCAAAATGGCCCGGCACACCTGTGCATGCTCAACTACAGGCCTACGGGACCATCCTGGACCAGGTTGGATTAGGATTGGATTGTGGGCTTGAACCATATTATTGGGCCCCACATTAGGTTAAAGCCCTAAACCTCGAGACCCTAGACTGCCTCTACCAATGCAAAAACTAATCAGTCCAACCCATTTAAGGGAACCAACCTTCTGGTGGGGCAATCAGAGTGCCTAAGGACTTCTCTAAATTGCAATTGGGTCACTTAAGTTGAAACTTTAGAAATAGACGAGTTGAATAGATAATTTCTTACACCTTAAGAATAAATAGATAATGGCATTGATTATGAAAATAAAGATAGTTAAAGTGTAAAAGCACCAAATAAATGGCAAAACAAACTGCGAGGCGAGACTTCTCGGGTAGCTGAGGTGCAGCTCGCCCATTGAGAATGGGGTGCACACAATAATGATAATGATTCTACTGTAACTACACGAGACCAAAACAATTCAGACATTCTCCTCTTCAAATACAAACTAACCCAAAACAACAAAATGATCATTACAACTTAAGACTTATGAGTTTATTTCAATTGCTTCTTCCGAAATTTAACTACAACTCTTTCCATGGGCTAAATTCAAGTTTCAAGCATCCAAAATAAAGTACATATGTAGGTAGAGTTTCCTTATCTGGTACGCAGTTCCTCTCTCTCTCTCTCTAGCCTTAGTTGAATCTGTTACTATTATTCGTGGCGGCTATTGCATACTGCATGTCCTTACCCTTAACTATAGCATATAAGTACGGATTTAAATTCGAATGGAAAAGAGCAGTGGGGTGGTTATCGTTTCGGATTGTTTTAATTGAGGACAATAGTTGGAAAAAAAAATGGAGGCCAAAATTTAGGAGGAATATTCCCCTTCTTCCCTTTACTAATAGTATAGATAAAGCGAACATTGTTTTCTGGCTGACATTTGATGCCAAAAACGCCCTCCACTTTTTATCAATTAACTTCTATTCATTTGTTGTTGTCACGTGTATCAATGACTAACTGCCTAACATTTTAATACCCAAAATGCCCTCAATTCTCTTTCAAATTTGCAACCATTTGTTGTTGTCATTTGTATCAATAACTAATTGCCTACATTTTAATACCCAAAAATCAAAATGCCCTCAATTCTCTTTCAAATTTGCTATGCTCGTAGCATGTGCATTCCCTTAGTAGCAAATAAAGCCTCTATGATTCGGTGTTGCATTCTCACGCCAAAGCCATACACCCAAACCAATCCTATTTCCAACTGTTTCATACCAACCTAAATCTTATAAATACACATACAAAACAAATTACTACCACATATATAAACACCAATTTACTCGTAATGACCAATTCAATTTTTTTCAAACCACATACCATCCATTATATGCCATAAACAAACACTTATCATCTACTTTTAGGTCACTTAACTTGTACAATATAAGAAAAAGCAAGCATAATACATGAGGTGCTTCTACTTTCCCATTCATGTACCCTAGTTTATCCCTGCCTCCTTGGGATATAATAACAGCCTGAAACCAAGACAAATAATTAAGCCCATCTAATGGAACTGTTGTGAGTCTAACAATTGCCTTAGCATCTTTATCATTAGCTATTTTTATCCCTTCTATAATTTTTAAACTGAGAAATCCGATTACCTTGGGGGAAACGAACTCACCTGATCGTGTAATCCCACTTTACCATGGCAACGAGGAAAAAGTTAAATATCATACGTACCCAGATGTTTAATGATTAACTCCTAGGAGGGTCCTTTGAGAAACTAAATGGGCTAATCAAAGAATCTTTAGACGAGAATGAAGTTGTCGAAGGCAATATAAGAGCTATGACTAGGGCTAGCAATGGGTCGGATATATATCCGAATTTGATCCGAATCCGATCCGAAATTGGTGAATCCGATCCAAAATCTAAGATCCGTGGTTCGAATACGGATCTGAAATCTAAGATCCGAAAAAATTCGGATTCAAATACGGATATACATATATCCGATCCGAATAAAATCCGACCGAAATCATATATATCCTATACATAAACCCAGAGCAGACATTAGTTAGATTGTAAACCATTTATAAACTACGATTGAACCATCATAACTAAAACCAAAAACCTTTTAGAGAATGATTTATCCTAAATCTAAACTTTCTCTTCTCTTTGTCGCTGCCACCCTCCGGTGACTGGTACCTGCAAACCCATTTAAATAACCAATTCCAAAACCCCCTATTTTGCTCTGAAATTCCATTGTCCAGAACAGGCCAGTCGTTTTAAGTTCTGGGGTACTATTTTTTTTGCCAGTCGCTTAATATCCACTGTTGCGTGATCCTTCAAATTTGAAATTCAAACCCATTTCTCATTTAAATCCCTCTCTGAGTAGGGTTGGTAATGAGCGGGATATATATTCGAATTCGATCCGAAACCGAAATTGACGAATTCGAATATAGGATTTAGATCCGTGGTTCGAATACGGATCTGAAATCTAAGATCCGAAAAAATTCAGATTCAAATACGAATATACATATATCCAATCCGTATTCGACCGATTGCCACCCCTAGCTATGACAATGCAGAACCAAAATCAAGGAGTAACTTATGGAGGGACAACAATTAATACACATTAGAATCTATCTCCCATTAAATACAATGATTAACTCAGAGAAAGAGGGGTGGCAGACGTTTCCATAATTTCATATACACTTCACCGAAAATTTTTTCCAAATAACAAGAAAAGAAAAGGAAAAGAACAGAGAAAAAAAGCACAAGTGGAAATTCCATCCAAATTAATGTGCGCACGTGCATGGTTACAACTACGACAACTGGATTACACACCCAATCCCATCAATAAGCGAGAAGTTGCTCAAGATTTCTAAGGATGAAGGCTCACAGCTGAAGCAGGCATTTCTTTTTCATTTTTTCTTTTTCCCTTTTTTTTCTTGGCAAAAAAATCTGCAAAAAATGAATGAAGGAATGGAAAACAGATGTGAAGCCTGCAGATTTTGAGCCCTTTTCACATCTCGTATCACTTCTTCGTCCTTGTGAAAATCCATGGCCACATGGAATGTACTCCACGGTTGATGGGAACAGTAACAATAGCTTGCATGCTTGTATCCTTTGGGCTTTAATCTGAGTTGGAATCGTAAAAATCGCTTGGGCATGGAGTCATGACTTCAGATTCCAGTATCTGGACCACCCTGTGCATGGTTGGCCGGTCATCCGGACTGGATGACACACACTGGATGGCAACTGAGAGCAAAGCATCAAGGCTTTCTATCTGCACCCCCTCACATTGAGGATCAACAATTTCCCTTTGTCTATTCTCTACAACCAGGAAATTCAACTGCAAGGATACAAAAGATTGGTCAGACAAAAGGTTTTAACCATTTAACATGCACTTCCTTAAATGTCGAACCCATTATTTGAATCTCAGAACATACAACCCTCAATTGCAGATTCATGCTGTTAAGAATTAAAATGCGATTGTGATGATAACTATAATGACAATAAAACTGATGATGAAGGTAAGGCAACCATACAGGGACTTCAGGAACTGGAATTCAATGGGTTTCCTCTTAAGAGATACAATCTAATATTCTTTTGGAAGTCAAATGGCATACATGTCTGCACCATAAATTCATCATACAATTTGCAGCTCATGGAGCTGCTTTGGATCTCATTTATGGCACATATAAGCATGAATTCATTCTCCCATATCTAAAGAGGTAGCAAGGCATTAAAGGATACACTCAAAGTCCTTTAAAGCATAACTAAATCTTATCATAGCATAAAAAGACAAGATCACTTCAGAAATTACAAATAAACCCGAAAATAATATATAAATAAATCATTGAACAATACATGGGTGATCTGTGTGCAATTCATTATGGACCAGCAATCCAATCAAATAATTTTTTCTAGGGGTGTTGGTTTACTTTAAAACCAAAATCTGTGGAAACCAAACCAAAAAAGATCGGCTTGGTTCAGTTTTTTTTTTTTTTTTTCCCAATTTGATTTGGTTAGAGTTTGAAAAATGTGAAACAGAATTATTCCAGTTAGGTTTTTGGTTCAGGCTTTCATTAAACCGGACCAATTAGAACATTTTAGTGTAAGCCGAAAACTGAATTGAAACCACACTTAATTTCTTTAATCCCAAATCAAAAAGGGAGATGCTCCCTTTACTTGGTCATGTGATCCTTTTTGGACCATTCGAATCCGGTTCAATATTTTTCATATATTTTAATATTTATAGAGAGAGAGAGAGAGAGAGGGAGGGAGAGAGCCATCATCATCATCAACGTAAGCCAATTCCCACTTTGCAACATTAATCTGTCTCTCCATTCCATTCTATAAAAAATCGTATCTTTAGTTAATCTATATATATATATATATATATATATGTAGATAGCGAGAGAGAGAGAGAGAGAGAGTCATCATCATCATCATCATCAACGTAAGCCAATTCCCACTTTGCAACATTAATCTGTCTCTCCATTCCATTCTATAAAAAATCGTATCTTTAGTTAATTTATGTTTACGTAAGTCTTGTTTTAGTAAATCCATCCATGTCTTTTTAGGCTTTCGTCTTGATCTCTTGGGCCCCCTTCAATATGCCTCCTCTCACACCTTCTTACAAGTGCATCTCCAGATCTCTACTTTATATGTCCAAACCACCTTAGCTTACCCTCCACAATTTAATTCTTAATGCATGTTATGTCTAACTACGTTTGAATCATTTCCTTGTGTTTTCTATTTTAGCCACATGTCTATCTTAGTATCCTCATAAATATGTTGTTTCTTTATCGCCCAACATTTAGTACCATACAACATAGCTGGTCTAATTTCTATTAACAAACCCTACACCTATTTTCTACATCTCCTCTTCCTATTATTCTTCTTCTCTTTCTTCCTCCTTCAAACCCTATTATTATACTTCAACTTGGTATTAGATCGTCGTCTATATTCACAACAGAAGATCTCACCACGGCTGACTGTTGTTAGTCTGTACGAGGACGGCATCCTGATGGTAGCATGATGCCATCATGTTCTACCTCCTGTAATACCTTTGATGTTCTCTGATTTGATATCTGCACAATCAGATCTGACTCTATGCTCTCTGGTTCGATGTTCAGCAATCACAAACTTTATGGCAAAGGATTTGCCTCCTGCTTGATGACAATTTGTTGCTGTGTTTTGAGTTCTTTGAGCCTTTTTTCGTTTGGTGATTTCTTTGTTTGGATAATCTCTCATTCAATTCTTCAGATCTGGCAGTTCCTTTGGCTTTGTTTTGTATTGGAAGCTTCTGATTTGATTTGTGAAGAAAGTTTTTTGGTTGTTGTGCCAATTCTTCTCCCTCTTCGTCCAAGACCATTGATGCAAAGTGTAAAATCCCAAATTGTTGATTAATAAATTTAGAATTTGTTTTAGCAATATTAATTATTATTATTGGTGGAAAATTCAGGAAAGAGAAATCTGAGGATATTTATGTAAATTCCAAAAGTTTAATGGAGGAACCACTTAAATAAGGTAAGAGTAATTGGTTAAAAATAATAATGATATATGATGCATGTTATTTTGAAATAAACTGATTGGTCATGTGTAGATAGGTTGGTGGAGTGGAGTGGCATTGTATGGGATCATTTGGTGTTTGAATGTGTATTTGGCGGCAGGAGCATGGGTATAAAAAGGACCAGAAATTAGTTAGAGAGTTGGTTGGTTGGTTGGTTAACTAAGAAGGTTCTGGAGATTTTGAGAGAAGGAGATTGAGCTAGGCTTTGAAGAGAAGAAAAGAAGAGGAGGATTCCGATCTAGAGAATCAGAGAATTCAGAGTTTGTGGCCGATTGAAATTGAAGAAGGAAGGAAGAAGTCGGCTGAAGTCTGAGAAAGCAGCCGATTGGTGTGGCATCGGAGGAGTTGTCCAAATCAGAGGAATTCAGGTGAGAATTGATTTCTGTATAACAAAATTTCGTATGGATTTATTGATCTTATAGGTCTAAGATCAGATCTATGAGAGATCTGATTGCATAGCATTATTTTCTGAAAAGCAGTGAAGTGAGTGAGGAGTTTCGATTTCATCGAATCTGAGAAGTTGCTGGTGTTTGAGTTGGCAATTGAGCTCTAACAAGTATGTAGCACCCTTCTATCCAAATTTATTGCATAGATTTTGTTTTAAGAAGAGGATTGATCATAATTGGTAGAATGACTCTGTTTTCGTCGATCAAACAAACATAATTCTGATTTGATTTTGAGATCTGCTTAAATTAAGGTTAAAAGCTTAGATTTGTATTCTTAAGAGGTTGTAAGGTTTATACGAAGTGTTAATAAAAATTATAATTAGAACAGAGAAGGTGGAATTGGTGTTACAGAATCAAAACAATGTCCAATCTGAATTTTCCCGGGATCGCTCAACCCTTCGCTCAAGCGATTGGGTCAAGCGCCCATTCATAACAATTTCTATAAGGGGCGCCCAACACCATTGCTTGAGCAATGTGTCAAGCGCCCTTTGTAAAACCAATTTATGAAACTTAATTGTGACTAATTTGTGAGGATTTCGACTATGGAATGATTTTTAATCAAATTCAACTTATGTTAAAATAAGATTTGGATGTTTAGAAGGTGTCTATATTGGAATGGTCTTGAAATTCAAAATAATGAAAAGTTTGGGCACGTTTTACTAAAATTGGTTTGAGTTGGTATTTTAAGGAGATGGTGTTCTTCCTTTTGATTTTAATTGAATTGGATGATTCCTACATTTGTATTAGTTGCTTATGAAGGTGTTTTAATATCTGGAATTGCATAATGATGATTTTCCATTGATTTCGGCAGATTTAACCTAACTTGATGTTTTTGGACAGATTTGAGTTAATTATTCTATTTCACGAATGAGTTGATATAAATATTGCTTTGTTATTGTTATTAGCCTTGAAGGATGTGTACTTGAGATCCTCCATGATGGAATAGTTTGGTGATGATTGACCCATGATTTTAGTTTAAACACATTTGATTACATGCTGAATTGGTTACAAGCTATTTTGGTCTAGCTTGTCTTGAATAAATTACTTAAGCTTAGTAATGTAATGAGTTGACTTTATTGATGTAATTGCATGGCCATGAGTATTGCCACGACCGGTATAAAACAACCCAAAACCCTAAGTAGGCCGATGTTGTCAATGCCGAAACCCAGAGTAAGCCGGCATTGGATGACGAAACCCTGAGTACGCCGTCATTTCAGAATCCGAAATCATGAGTAGGCCGGATTGTGTACATGGAGGTGTGGATGTCGCTCCGGCATGTTAAATTACCCAATTAAAGTGAACTATATAATATTGGCTTATGGTGATACTTGATTTATGATACTTTTTATTTCTTACTTGGTTATCAATGTTATTAAGATTGTCTTGGTTTAATTGGATTCTTCGTGAATTGGCATTGACTTTACTGCAATTATTTATCGTGGCATGATTTTAGAAATGTGGTAAAATGTTTTAGCATGCATGTGCTACTTGCTAGGATATTTTTATCTCATTCCGTTTTATTTTGTTTTCAGACATTCTTGGAGAAGAGACGACTGCAAGGGTAGAGCCAGAGGATACTTGTAGGGAGGAGGATTATTACCTTCCTTAGATATTGTAGGTTACATTGTTGATCATTGATAGCACTATTGATACTTGAATTTTGATTGGGATTGAATTGGTATCAGTTTTGATTAGAGATATACATTTACATGGATTAGTTTAATTCCCACACTTAATAGAAATTTTAAATTTCCGCACTCTGATATATGTGACTCATGTTATTATTATAAATTGGTATGAGCAATTTGGGCCCATATATAACACTCCGTGAGACGTGTTATATCTTTAATAAACAACACGGATCCAAGGTGTTACACAAAGTCTTCTATCCTTCGTGATGATGAGTTACCTCGCTCTATTAACTCCAAGAAACTGGATGGTATCAACTATCTTGCTTAGGCCCATGTTGTAAAGATTTTTCTTCGAGGAAACGTAAATTAATGTATATCATACATTTACACCCTTCTGTGACAGATCCGATTTATGACGATTGGATAAACGAAGACTCCATTATTATGGGCTAGCTTTGACATAGTTTGGAACCTCGCATTGCCACCATTGTTGCCTTTTGTGTAAGAAGAGTTGGGACTCTTGCTGACTCTTTTCCTAATCAAAGTAGCGTCTCTCAGGTTTTTGAATTGTATGAGAATATTTTTCTACTAAACAATTTGGTCGGAAAGGTTCGCCAATGCCAACCAGGAGTGGCACTGAAACCACCTAGTTTCGGTGTCTGGCTAAAACTTTTGACCAGCATAGGCAAAATTTCACTTTGTGCCAGTAAAAATTCAGCAACTTGCGAAAATCGTTAGATTTCGCATGGCACACACAGCGCACCGTGTGAAAACCTTTGAAAAAGGGTAAGATCAAAAGAAATGGTGGGGGGCAACAGGGAGGGGATGCACCATCGTCCTCCTAATAGCTTAGAAGGGAAGAAAAAAAAAGACAGAAAGAAAAGATATAGACAAACAGAGGGTGGGGGAGAGAGAAAGAAAGAGAGGGGGAGCGGCGTACTTGGTTTGCCGCTTCTTCTTTGGGGCTCCTAACTAGCGACTGATGTGGAGAACAAGGGGCTTATGCCCTTCTTTTTTATAAGGAGAGCTTATGCCCTTTGTTTTCTAAAAAGGACTTAAGCCCATATATATGTAAAAATAATGTTTGAATTTATTAAAATTATATACATATATATTTGTAAAACATTATTATTATGAAAAATTATATATAAATAATAAATATATTTATAAACTTTTTCATTGAAAAATTGTAAAGAATTACTACTATGATATACATGCATACATATGCATACACACACACACACATATATAAAATACAGACACACACAGATATTATATATATATATATATATGTATATATATGTATATTTATTTATTTAATTATTTATCTTTATCTTTATTGTTATTATCAATAATAATATATCATTATCATTATTTCAATAACAAACTTTTTATTTTTTATAATATTCCTATATGTTTTTATAATTTGTTTGGATGTTTTAATTTTTTTAATTTTTCAGCAAAACAGTGTGAAAAATGTGGTAACTTGAGCAGAATGCCGATAAAATTTTGGCGAAATGGAATGCAGGGACCCTAACAGAAAGGCACTCGAAAAGGCATGGCGAACCTTGCCGATCAGTTTTTGGCTGATTACTATAGTACTTTGAAGAATTTATGGGATCAACTTCTGCAACATCGTCTTTTTACCACTGATTTGGAACAATAGAAATGTCACTGGGAGGACTTTATGATTGCATCTTTGCTATCTGGTTTAAATTCTGACCTTCGGGGTTTAAAGGATCAAATTCTTGCTAGTAAGACCCTAGGCTAGTGAGACCCTACCCACTACTGCTAATGCTTATTCCAAACTGTTATGGTTCTCTCTTGGATAAGGTACTGCTGGGGATGACCATTGTACTCCATCGTGGTTTTTTGAGAGGTGGATTTCTTGGTGGTCATGATGGTCGTACTTTTTGTTGTGATAGTCATGGCGGTGGCCATACATCCAATCGATCTAATAGTTCTCTTGGCCAGAGTGAACGGAATTGTACTCATTGTGGTGGTACAAATAATACTTCACCTTGGTGTTGGGTGAAGTATGGTAAACCAGACCACGTTCACCATGTTGCTGATGGGTCTTCTGGCCCTTCTTCTGATACTCCTGTCAACTAATTTACTGATCTTATTCAGAGCCTGCGTACCGCCCTTCCTTCATCCTCTCATGCTCCCATTAGCACACCAAATCACTCTTTGAGTTCCGCACCTTCTTCTTCCATGGCTACTTCGGTTGATTCAAGTAATATTGCATGTACAATTGCTTCATCGCCTTCCTCGGCCATTGATTCTAGTTCTAGCTCACGTACGTCTGGTAATCCTTCTTTTCAGATTTATGCTCTATTAATCATCATATTGTCTTGGCTGATGGTTCTTCCCAACCCGTTGCTTGTTAAGGGATTGTTCATCCCACTTCATCTTCCTCTTTACCTTTTAGGCTCTATGTTCCTCAGTTTCCTTTTAATTTGCTTTCTGTAAGTTAATTGACTAAAAACTTACATTGTTCTATAACCTTTACCCCCTCTTCTTGTGTCTTTCAGGACCTCAAGACGAAGAAGATGATTGGTTTGGGCATGAACGGGACAGCTCGTAATTTTTGGATATTGATCGTTCTTATTCTCTTGGCTTACCTGCTTTGACTTTGAGTGCTACTATCTCTCCTCTTCAATGGCATTTTCGTCTGGGTCACCCGTCATTGGCCAAGCTTAAGTGAGCAGTTCCTCATCTGAGTCATTTGTCAAGTCTAGAGTATGAAGCTTCTCAGTTTAGCAAACATCACCATAGTTCTTTTCCTAGTCATGGTGTTAAGCTTTAGTCTAAGTCCTTTATTTTGTTCATATTGATATTTGTGGTCCTTCCCGAACTCTTAATGTGAATGGATATCTTTAAATAATTATTTTTGTTGATAATTATTCTCATATGACTTGGTTGTTCTTGATGAAACAACAACCTGAATTGCCTTCTATTATTTCTAAATTTTATAATAAAAATGTTACTCAATTTAGCAAGTGTATTAAAATTTTAAGATTTGATAATACCTTCAAGTATACTCAATCTGCTGTTGAATCTTTTTGCGAGGATCGTCGTATCATCCACCAAACGAGTTGTATTTGTACTTCTCAATAGAATGGTCTGGTTGAATGTAAACTTCGCCTTCTTTTGGATATTGCATATACCTTGTTGTTCACCATGCAGGTTCCAAAGCATTTTTGGGGCAATGCTGTTCTTACCACCCGGAATCTTGCTAACCAAATGCCTTATATTATTCTGGCTCAACAGTCTCTTTTTCTCTTCTTTACCTAGGATTGTCTCCTTTCCAATTCTTCCCTGCACATTTGGTTGTGTTGCCTTTGTTCATATTCTTGATCCAAGTCTTTATAAACTTTCTCCTCAATCTCACAAGTGTTTTTGTTTGTCATTCTTGGACTCAAAATGGCTATCATTGTTATCATCCGTCATCACGGCGCTACTTTGTCAGTGCAAATGTCATGAGTCCACTCCTTTTTTTTCTGCACTTGGTCAAAAATTATCCTTTGATCTTATCTGTTGTCACTAGGGGGAGCCCACTTTTCCTTCTTGATCTCCTATTCTTCCTTTAACTAAGTAGTCTTCCTCTCGATCTTCTTCTGTTATTGATTCTCCACTGCAAGTTTATCAACGCTCTCAATATCGTACAGTTGTTCCCTATGCTCCGGCTCCTTAATCTTCTTCAACTGAGGCTCCTGATTCCCTTTCCACTCCAGCATCTGATGATTTACCCGTCGCTTTACGTCGAGGTAAACATACTTTTACCCAACATCCTCTTGCTCACTTTGTTTCTTATCATCGTACCTCTCCTTCTTTCTATTCCTTTACTTGTGCTTTATCTTCTGTATCAATTCCCACCTCTTATCAACAAGCTTAATCCTTGGCTGATTGGAAGCATGCAATAGATGAGGAAATACAAGCTCTACATAGTAATCAAACATGGGAGCTGAATCCTCTCCCTCATGGCAAGAACACAGTTGGTTGTCGTTGGGTGTACACAGTTAAATATCTTCCTGATGGCTCTGTTAAGCATCTTAAGGCTCGCTTGGTTGCCAAAGGCTATACTCAAGTAAATGGTGTTGACTATCTTGAGAGCTTTTCGCCTGTGGCTTGTCTTAATTCTATTTGTATTCTTCTTGCTATGGCTATTGCTCGTTCATGGCCTTTACATCAGCTTGATATCAAGAATGCCTTTCTTCATGGTGATCTTCAAGAAGAGGTTTATGAATCAACCACCTGGTTATATTACCTCTGGTAGCGAACATATTCTTTGTCGTCTTCATAAGGCATTATATGGTCTCAAGCATCCACTTCGTGCTTGTTTTGATCATTTATGGTTTTTATTACTTACGGCTTCCAAGGGTCCACCTTCAATCATTTTGTGTTTGTTAGGCATTCCAATGCTGGTACTAACATCTTGATTATTTATGTGGATGATATCATTGTGTCTGGTAATGACGATTCTGGTATTGCTGATTTGAAGCGGCATTTAAGTCAACGGTTTCATACTAAAGATTTGGGTGCTCTTCGTTATGTTCTTAGCATTGAATATGCTCAGTCCTCCACTGGCATCTCTCTCTCTCAATGCAAGTATTTTCTTGATCTTTTGACTGAGACTAGTATGTTGGGTGCTCGCCCAACCAATAATCCTATGGATTCTAATTCTAAGCTTGATGCTGATAATGGTAATCTATATCCTAATGTTAGTTGTTATCGTTATTTAATTGGCAAATTAATCTATCTGACAGTTACTCGGCCTAACATTATTACGCCGTTGGGTTGTTAGTAAGTTTATGCATGCCCCTTGCCTTCCTCATTTTGAAGCTGTTTATCACATTTTGCCTTTTGCACTACTTGAAGAATGCTCCTTGTGACGACCCAACCCAACGAGGAATTGTCCACTTTGGGCCTAATAAGCCCCTACGGTTTTGTCCCCAAAAGATGCCTCGCAATTTAGAGTGTTCTTCTTGACTCGTATATCCTACCGAGATTTCATCCGTTTCCAATGTAGGATTGGGATGTCACAATCTCCCCTCTTTCAGGGCTACACGTCCCGGTACAATGGTCATTTAGAAGCCTGCCAGCCCCTCATGGGCCCACTTTGGTCGATCCAACCACCTCCCACAGGCAACTTCAGGACCCGCACCAACTACGGATTATTAGATCTAGAACCATCTCTGATACCATTTGTAACGACCCAACCCAGTAAAGTATTGTCCGCTTTGGGCCTAAGCCCGCACAATTTTGTCCCCAAAAGGTGCCTCGCTAGTTAGAGTGTTCTTCTTGACTCATATATTCTACCAGAATTTCATCCATTTCCAATGTGGGATCAGGATGTCACACTCTTGGTCGTGGTTTATTGTACCAATCTTTTACTCTTTATCCATTAACAAATTTAGTGATGCTGATTAGGCCGGCAATCGCTCTTATCGCCGATCCACTTTTGGTTAGTATACGTTCATTTGTCCTAATCATGCCACCTAGCAGAGTAGAAAGCAACCAGTTGTCTCTCGGTTTAGTGCTGAAGCTGAGTATCGTGCTATGGCTCATACTGCTTCCAAAATGCTTTGGATTCACTCTCTCCTTCACGATTTTTTTATTGCAACTACTGCTCCAATCTCTATGTACCACGACAATCAAGCCGCTATCTTTATCGCCAACAATCATGTTTTTCATGATTGGAATAAGCATATTGAGGTTGCTTGTCATTCCATTCAAGATCTCTTGTTACGCAAACAGCTTGCTACTCCTTATGTTTGTTCTAAAGAGCAATTGGGTGATATTCTAACGAAGTCTCTCTCTTGTTCTCCTTTCAGACATTGCGTTCCAATCTGGGCATGTTTGATTTGTATGCTCCAGCTTGAAGGAGTGTTAGAAAATAGCGCCTGATTATGTTATGGGTGTGTGGTTATGTTATGCATCATTGTAATCTGCATTATTAGTGATTAATATAAATAGATATTTGGGGTGAGGAGTCTATTAACAACCCCTAAACCTATTTTCTATATCCCTTCTTCCTATTCTTCTTCTTCTCTTCTCTTTCTTCCTCCTTTAAACCCTATTATTTCACTTCAACTATTTCAAAACCCTTTAATTCTAAGATATCTCTCTACAATTCTAACTTAACATTTACTAATTTATATATAGTACATTATGAAAATAAAATCAAACCAGTCACAAATTTGGTTTTTAGTTAAACTGAAATTAATCAGTTCCATTTTCAGTTTAAATATTTTATTTATATTTTGGTTTTTTTCAGTTTTTGGTTTGGTTAGTCATAATTTGTTTTGGTTTCGGTTTGACCCAAAAACCGAACCGAACTGACCAAATTATAGCCCTAATTTTTTCCTATATTATATTATGGTTGCAGCATATGTAAATTATTATGGTTGCAGCTTATGTAGATGTTGAGATAAATGTGTTAAGAGGACTAAAAAAGATAAGAAATAAGCATAGTCGAGAGTGGTTGAATGTCACCCAAGAGCATGAAAAGCGAAGACCTAGGAAGGAAGCTATAAGAAGGTATGAGAGGGTATTCTCTAAAAGATTTTAAGAGGGTAAGGTACTAAGGTGAAGACCAAAAAGAATAAGGATGGAGTCTGTTACAATTAATATGAAGATCATTGACTAAATGAATATATAGTCTTTAATAAATCAGGATGGAGGAACAGTATTCATGTTGCTGAACCCAGCTAGTAGGTATAAGGCATTTATTGCTTTGATTGATTGTTTAGGATTGCAGCTTGTAGCTACCAACCTGGATATATAGCTATGGATTGTAACCATCCAAGATTTAAGGCTATTATATTGGCTAACAGTGTATGGACTAGTATCGGTTTAAATTTTTTTCTGCTTTTAGAACAACGGGACCATTTGGATCTTCTTCAATATATCCCAACGTCTATAGAAGGAGGGAAGGAGGGAAAGGGTGATGGCTTTCCCAGTAAAACGGGATTCATTTTATCAGCACTTATTCCTTTTGCCTTTTATTTGTATCAAAGGGAAGAACTACTGGGACTTTCAACAGTACAGACTGAAGCATTCGCAGATTTGAATGGCAATAAATCAATTTTTAATGGAGCACTCAAATTACATAAAGGACTTGAGGCAGTTTTCAAAAGATCTTTTCCTTCGTTTTTGTTTTCGCTTTTATTTTTATTTTTTTTATTTTTTATTTTTTGGCTGGTCATGTCATTATTCCAAAGTTTATTTATCCATTTGAAACTAATAGTCACTAATCTCAAGTTCTTAATGTTGTATATGGTACAAGCATGACATTTTGTGTTCCATTCTTCGAATACTCTCGCAGGTATCAATATTCATACATAAAGTCTTTACAATGAACTAATAGACTTTGTTGGTTATTTGATTATAAAATATAACCTCCAGTTTTAAGTTCTATATCTGAAGTTTGCACTTAAACCACCAAGATCTTTAAAGAGAGATTTCAATCCATATATAGTCTAGACATTCAAATCTATGGAATTTTAAATTATCCAAGAAAATTTGACATCACCTTTAAAATAATCCAAATGAATGTGAATTCAAATGGTTAAGATCACATAACAGGTCAATTTTTTTTCATACTGAAGACCAAGTTGATCCACTAAAGAAAGAAAAGCAGTTTAATTAAACTGGAAATGAGCCACGAAGACGTAAAATAGTATTCAACAATTTGAATCATAGTCACAGAGTTCATCTCTAAAGCCATGATCTTAAAAGATAAAAGAAAGAAATATACCCAACCAACAATGTTAAGACCTTTCTCGATAAATGATGCATCAGTAGGTCTCTTGCCACTCAAGACTTCAAGCACAAGAACACCAAAGCTATATACATCAGTCTTTTCTGTTGCTCTACCACTTTGCATGTATTCTGCAGGACATAAGAAACACAGCATAGAAGATTTTTCAATTCTTTGCTGAAAATAATTAGATAGTCAGTGCCTCCAATCATGCCACCTTCCTATTCAGCTACTTGTACCACAAAAGAGGTGTTTATGCACAAAAACAAAAAATAACAGGAGTACAGAAATTAATACAGTTTAATCATTCAGATAAATCCATCAATAAGCTTTATTCTTTATATATATATATATATATATATAAGAGAGAGAGAGAGATGCTTTGAATTGAATTGTAACATGTGCACATTCATCTTATAAGTTAATTCTCCAAGCCAGGAAGTCACCAAGGATGCAATAATGTTCTCAAATCCCTACCTCTTTACATTTAAAGATGAGTTTGTGGGAGTTTGGACATAAATGTGAAGGTCCTGACCTAGGTATCAATAATAAAATCTAGCTTATTCATTGTGTTTAAAATAGCATACCTGGAGCAAGATAACCAAAAGTTCCAGCAACAATAGTTGTTATGTGAGATTCTTCATCCTCTAACAATTTTGCAAGTCCAAAATCCGACACCCGGGCCTCCAAATTTCCATCTAGCAATATGTTGCTTGACTTAATGTCACGATGTATAATCCGAGGGGAACAATCATGGTGTAAGTAAGCCAGTCCTTTTGCAGCTCCGAGGATAATATTCAGACGTGCATCCCAGTCTAGCTGCTCTGATCTTTCTGTCCAATGCAGCAGAATCCCCATTATGTTGCATAGTTGATGCAATTCAAATTGACTAATTTTCTTTGAAGAACTCATTCCAATTCAATAACAAAAATTATATCTTAACCGTTGACAATGTAATTTGAACAGAAGTCTATGTAAAATCCACCAACTAGCTCATCTCTGAGAAGTTTGTTAAGTGTCAACAGAGAAAGCACCATGCAAGTGTATTTCGAGGCACTATATTGGCCCATCAACTAGCTCATCTCTGAGAAGTTTGTTAAGTGTCATGAAAATCATAATCATAAATATGTTGCATAAAACATCTTCATCATGATTTTTACAACAGTCATATAAGGCTATAAGATACGGGTAGTACTAAGAAGTAACAACAGACACTATATGGTGGAGCAAATGGTTATTGTGCCTGATTCAAAGGAGCTGGAAAAACCATATGCTTACCATGTTCTTGTATCAAATTAGATGGAAACAGGCAGATGATTGCAATTGGAGACAGCACCAAAATTTTTTTTTTTTTATAAAATATAAATTAGCTACAAACACTTGGAACAAATTACAAAGACTTCAATAAAAAATCATAGTACTATCTCTCATTAATCAGAAGTATTCTACATATTAATCTTCAGCCACATTATAAGCATAAATCTCTTCAGTCATGTGATATCCATTCTTTTGGGTATAATATGCACCATATAAATTTAAATAGAAATAAGGTTTGCCCTAAAATAAAAGAGCTAAGAATTGAAGTTAGAGATGATCTGCATCACCCACATTATATTCACATGAAGCCATATATTTATGGAAACTGTGTCAACTTGATTCTTAACCAGAACTACTGTCCAAGAGGGAGCTTCCAATGAAGTAGCTTCAACACAATACCCCCATAATATCTGATTCCCAATGGAATAACAAATTACATCAAAATAATAATATGTGACTACTATTCTACTGCTGTAGAGTTGGTAGATTTTGCATTTTCTTCAGCAGTTTTCAAAATAATTGAGATGTAATGAAGCTTTGAACACTGGTAACTTATATGGTATTTTGATAGTTACATCTCAAACTTCAACTCAAGAAGAGGCTCAGGAAAAGCACCTTGAGGCTTAAACTTCAAGGCTCAAGTCTCATTATGTTCATGCCTTTACATGTGAGGATGAAGCCCACCCTTCATTATTTCTGAAGCATGTTCTTTAAATTGACTAGTAAAATTGTTATTTTGTCCAATACATATATGATTAAAGAGGTAAAGCTTAACTGCAACAGTTTCATGCTTCAAATAAATTTATTCTAATTTTCCAAATAATTGATGAGTCCAATACCCCATGGAAGGGTGGGCGGTTAATTTGATATGTCCTGAAACTTATAGAATATATGAATACATACTTCTAGATTACTGCATTTTATTATTGTTTTCTAACTTTTATCCACTTTTATATTTTGAATAACAAACATTGCTATATCTAGTATTTTATGAATTTATCAGTCAACATATCATGTATGCTCATATGACTTAGGTCACATGCTGTGAGGCATATGCCTTGTGCTATAATACATCGCTTCATGTCTAAGAGATTTTGCCTGAAATATTTCCCAACCCCAATTACCAAGTTACTTTGTCCAATACGTATATAAGAAATAAAATAAAGCTAAATGGCAAGTTTCCTTTGCTTTTATTCTTTTTCTGGGCAACAGAAACAGTTTCTTGCCTCAATTAAATTTATTCTATTATTCCATTTGATTGATAAGTCCCATAGGCAAACACTGTAGAAGGTTGGAAAATTCATTTAGTAGGTTTTACAACTTAATAATATATGAATATGTACTTCTAAATTACTGTATAACTTCATATGATTTTAATGTTGTTTTTTCCTGTTTCACTTTTATCTTCTTTTACATTTTTTATAACATATATTGCTACATATTATGAATTTATTAATCAACATATCATTTATGCTCTTGAGACTTATGCTTCATGCAGTAAGGCATATTCCCTGTGCTTTACTAAAGCAAGATACATAGCCACATATATAATAAATTTTTATTGAAAGATTTCCTACTCCTAGGTACCAGCCAGACTTTAATTAAGACAGAAGAAGATAGATATCATTTATTCTCTTGCAACTTATGCCTCATGCGGTAAGACATATGCCCTGTGCTGTACTAAAGCAAGATACATAGCCACATATATAATAAATTTTTATTGAAAGATTTCCCATTCCTAGGTACCAGCTGGACTTAAATTAAGAGAGAAGAAGATAGTATCAATTGAAATGCAAAAAATGCAGGCATATGTAGCAGGCAAACCATACATTCTAAAAAAATCATTACAAAAATTAAAGAAGAAAAAAGGGAAAATTAGCTTGAAAAACAGATTAGATTAGAAAAAGAAGGCACAAGACTTATGCACACAATCAATAACTTACTCCGATCACTCTTGAATAAACAATCAACAGAAGCAACAAAAGGAAAAGAATGCAACTTAAGATGCATGTTCAAGTAATGTATATATTTGGGGAAAAAATATATCATGAGGGAAAAGATCTTACCATGAAGAGCCTCATCAAGACTACCACCTGGTAAGAAATCATAAATCAACAACTTTGATGAAGGAGAATTGCAATATCCACGAAGATTCACAAGGTATCGGTGTTTTATGCTTCCAAGAATTTCAAGCTCCCTTTCAAAAAAACGATCCAAACCTTCATTTGTCTTCATAATTCTTTTCAAAGCAAATACATTTCCATCATCCATTGCAAGCTTGTATACTGTTCCAAATCCCCCAGAACCTATTATATGTTCCTCATTTAGGGTCTCTAATTTCTTTATGATATCTTTTGATGAGTATGGCAAGTCTCCATGAAACATTACAATGGACGCACCTGAATCAATAAGAACGTGAAAGTAAATATGCTTACTTTTAATTCATTTATACATAGCTATAACGGCTAGAGAATAAAAGCAACTCAATGGCTCCTTCCAATAGTTCACTTCAAGGTATAAAAAGGAGCCGTTTAACAGAAAACCTATCTGCCACCTATTTTTCCAGATATAGTTGATCCAATTTAAATATGAATTTGATTCAGGCTGGAGCGCTAAGGTCCAAATCAGAAAATATATCGATCCAGATCCAAATGACCACCTTAAAATCAGTTGGTGGAAAGTTTTGATCCGTATGTCTACTATGACAATTTTTTTTATGGTATTAACATGTTATGATTCTTATGAAATCAAATTCAACTTAATTATTCATTCAACTAATAATCTCTGTCTATAAGACTGGATATGAATCCACATCTGATATGTTTTGAACTATGATATGAACACTAAGGTACGATTCAAATTTGCTAAATAAGAATTGGACCTGGATCATGTATGCAGATCCAATATTGATCCAGATCCAGACTCTAATAGATCAAATGGATCTGTATTCAGACAGGCTTGAATCAGCACATTTCCAACCTATCTATGCTATAATTCCCACAGTTATAAGAATGGTACCTCCATAGACATCCATTGCTAGGCCTTTGCTGTCATTTTTACCAAACTTCTTATAAAGAAAGCAGCCCCAAAAGCACATAAGTGCCACCAAAAGTAGAGCACCCACTGTTGCTGATGCACTTATAAAAAGCCTAGTAGAATACTTCTTCTTTCCCCCTTGGGATTCTGCTGAAAAGCATACAAGACAGATGAAAATATAAAAACAAATACATATGACAACATAATACTGTAATTGATCATAATGCTAACACGACCTTAATCTCAGACAAAATGTGATTTTCCAATAAATAAAATTCTAACTGGAAATAGCAGTTTATCGCTCTTTGAACTACAAATGTTACAGTCACAAGAAAAGGAGGATTTTCAATTTATAAATAAGAAATTACTTATTATAAAAACTTTTGTGGTTGAATATTTGCTTATATATCGTGATCGCAGTAACAAAATACACAATTATACCTGAAACAGGAGGCTGAGACCCTGGCCCAGATCCTCCAAGGTCATCCTTGCATATTGCATTGATTTGCTTCCCACACAGACCTCGATTTCCCATAAAGCTGCACAAACACAAGTTTCTTTGATTCCATGCTATTGCAAATGTAAATTCCCTATGATTCTATGTTCACCAGCTTCCTACGTAAGCTTGGAATTTTTCTTATTGTTCCTGTCATACATCTGATGGCCACCTTAGTGTATGCTTTCAATCACAAATAAAGGGGTTAAAAAAATTGGAGGACAGGTGAAGGCTTTCAGGTATACTTTTTTTTTCATTTGTAATTAAGAGAATTAAATTAAAATGAGAGAGAGAGAAGAGTACAAGTAATAATCTGCTCCTAGAGCCAGCACGCCTGTGAAAGAGCAAAACCTCCTATATCGCTGAAATACTAGTGAACTGTACAACAAAAACCCTAAACAGCGGATCCACCCTATACCTGTGCAATACCAAAGAAAGCTGTTGTCAACCATCTTCTTAGCTGTCCTAGGCACTTGGTTGAACAATGTGTTCAACTTAAGTGCAATAGATTTGATTTAAATAAACAAATTCAGCAACTGCCAGGAACCTACTTCATCACCCTCCATCCATCTAAACATGGCTCCTGCATCCCCTACCACTTGCACACTACTAAACCCCTCTTTATGTGCCTCCCTTAGGCCTATGGAGAGGGCAAACAACTCAGAGCAGGTGGAATTCCCTTCGCCAATTGGCCAAAATAAGCATGAACAATTGTGCCTAGATGGTTTCTGAACACCCCATCCACATCTGATGCACCTGGGTTACCCAAAGAACATCAGTCAAAATTAAGTTTAATGCTACCTTCAATTGGAGATCTCCGCTGCACCTAACCAGATATACTACCGGTGAAGAAAAGCAAACCTCTTCCTAGTTTCTCACCACATCGACAGCTGAATACCATATAAACTCCTCATATCTGGTTATCCATGGTGCAATTGATGCCAATACAGCTTCAGTCATTACTTCAATGGATTTCTTTTTGCGCTCAAATATTTTTCTATTCTCACCAACCAAATATGCCATATAATGTCATGGAATACGAATGGAGTGTACTTCCCCTCCCTCTAGTTCTAATTAAAATCCAGTGGTAACAAAGGTCCACTAGGTTCTGCAGCATCACCCAATAGGAATCACCCCCAGATGCTCCTTGCCAAACATGGTTTCACTATGGCACATAAAAAGCGCATGCGCGCAGACACACACATATTTGGCAGAATGGCGGGTTTCAACAGAGACTTATGAGGATACGGAGCAAGTGGGGAAGGCCTATGCTGACAATACAAGCTAAAAAAAGTAGTGGAAATAAAAAGATCATTAAGATTTTGGACTCCAAATATGCAGATCAAGACTGTGAATAGAAACATGTTGTAGTGAGTCAAACAAAGATGCTAATTCTGAAAATTCTGATGGCCAAGGGTCCCTCCTAATACGAAAATTCCATAGAAAACTGGAAAATGACCAAGAGAGCACCTCACAAACAAAAAAATTGAGGAAGCTAACAAGTTTGAAGGCTCTAGGAAACGAAGAGGAAAGGACATTGTTCCACCAACAATTGTGTCAAATTCAGATAGAAGATCCAGATCCACACAATAACAGGAATGTGCATAGAAGAATGAGGCTAGTGATACCACTCCTTTCCAAGGGCTATCACTAGATATGCGTGCTCTACTGTTAGAATCCGACCCATTAGCTGCAAGGCCATATTTACTTACAACTACTGTATAATAAACTATATCAGTCTTTTCTAAAACTCCAAACTCATTTTTTCAATAAGGAAGAGTTCTTAATGGACATGTTCCGTATATTAAATCCCTCCTCTCTCCCTTTCCCCACCCACCACCTTCCATTCTACTAGATGATCCTTATTATACCCTCATCCTTCCCATTAAAAATCCCTCTATAACTTCTCGACAATCCTGACCAACTTTTAAGCATTCTGAAAACTGAAAGGGAATACACTAGCAGGTCTGATAAGGCCAATTTTATTAGTTATATCCTCCCTTCAAAAGATAGTTCCTTTTCCATAAATCCAAGCATCTCTCCAATCTCTCGATGATAGATTCCCAAAATTCCAATTTCCTAGGGGAGCCATATAGTGGAAGCCCTATATAAGACATAAGCCATGATCCCATCGGCCGTCCAAAAGGGACTCTATGTCCCTAAAATAGTTCCTCAAATTGATACTAGAAACATTACGATTATGCATATTTACCTTCAATTCAGGCACCATTTCGAAGATTTGAAGAATGCCTCCATATTTTACTATGATCCACCTTCAAAAACAGTATCATATAATTCATAAACTGTAAATGAATGACAAAATGGTGTTCTGATCCTATCTGAAATATCGGGTATGGTATTGGCCCATCCCGATACCGAGTTGTATCGGCCGATACTGAGAAGTATTGGCCGATACTTTTGGAAAAGCCACTAGTATCGGAATGATACTTGGTATTAGGGGTGCAACTCGGTCCGGTTAAAACCAAACCCAAACCGACTTTGGTTTGGGTTGGTTCAGTTTTTTAATTGTTTGGTTCAGTTTCGGTTATGAATTTTCAGAACCAAATTAGTTTGGTTCGGTTTTGGGTTGCATCTTTGGTTAAACCAAACCGAACCGAAATCCGAACATAATTGAACCGTATATTATATATTATACTAAAATGGAGATCCTGGATGGTGTCTTGATTGTTAGTGAATGCGTGGATTCCATTCAAAGAGAGGGTGTTGATGGGATACTTTGCAAGTTGGATATTGAGAAGGCTTACGATCATGTGAATTGGAAGTTTTTATGGTACATTATGAGGAGGATGGGTTTTGGGGCCAAATGGAGATCCTGGATGGAAACCTGTGTCTCTTCAGCATTTTTCTCTGTTTTGGTTAATGGAGTGGCGGCTGGTTTCTTTCGGTCATCACGGGGCTTGAGACAAGGGGATCCCCTTTCCCCCTTACTTTTCTTGCTGGTTATGGAGCCTCTAAGTCGATTGGTAGCAAGGGCGGAAAATTTGGGGCTTATTGAAGGGGTGAAGGTGGGAGGAGGCTCTTTATCTATTTCTCATTTACTTTTCGCGGATGATACTATTCTATTTTGCAAGGCGCAAGCATCCCAAGTTCTTGTGGTAAGATCAATCTTGACTTGTTTTGAAGCTCTTTCGAGCTTGAGAGTTAATTTACAGAAAAGAGAGCTTTTTGATGTTGGAGGAAGTGGAAATTCTTCTATTTTCTGTGATCTTTTGGGGTGTCGTTTGGGGTCCTTTCCTACTTCTTATCTCGGAATTCTTATTGGGGCATCTTTTAAATCTAAATCAATTTGGGAACCAACTTTATCGAGGTTGAAAAAGAAGTTGTCGGCTTGGAAAGGGAGTCTTTTATCTAAAGTTGGTAAGATGGTCTTGATTAAGAGTTCTTTGTCTAACCACCCAACTTATATGCTCTCTGTTTTATTAGCCCTGATATCAGTGTTAGAGGCAATTGAGAAGTTGCAAAAGAATTTCTTATGGGCAGGAGGAGAGGAGTCCAATAAATATCATCTGGTTTCTTGGAAGGAGGTTTGTAACCCAAAGGAAGATGGTGGCTTGGGTATAAGGAATTTGCAGCTTTTCAATAGAGCACTTTTGGCGAAGTGGAATTGGAGACTTGGCCAAAAGGTAAATAGTCTTTGGAGGAAATTAATTGTTGTTAAGTATGGCTATGATGAGACAAGGTGGCTTCCAGATCAGGTGAATGGGAGAATTGGTTGCAGCTTATGGAAGCCCATATGCAGATTGTCTCCCCTGGTTGAGGCAGGAGTGAAGTTTCAGGTGGGGAGGGGAGATAGGGTTAAGTTTTGGTCGGATTCTTGGTGTTCTGGTGGAGCTCTCAAGGATCAATATCCTACGTTTTATAGTATATCCACAGCCCCACATGCCTTTGTTACAGACCTGTATTCCCAAGGAGTGGGAGGCATACAATGGAACCTGCAGTTCAGAAGAGGTATGTATGATTGGGAGTTGGAAGGATTGTCCCAGTTTCTGGAGTGCATCAATGGGAAGGATTTTGATTCTCATCAAGACTTCATGAGCTAGTCAAGGAGCAGTGATGGGGTTTTCTCAGTGAAGAGCCTGTATGGGTTTATTAGCAAGCGGAATCTCAATTTCAAGGTCCATAATCTGTTATGGCAACCCTTACTAATAGATGTAGTCTTTGCAAAGCAGATGCGGGGTCAGTCAATCACCTCTTCATTCATTGCCCAATCACAAGTGGAGTTTGGAATGAGTTCTTAGCCAGATTTGGAGTAGCTTGGATCCAGCCTAAAGACATTTCTCAATTTCTTTTATGTTGGAAGATCTCAAAAGGAGACTCTCCTTTCAAGGTCTTCTGAAGGTTAACACCGGGGCCAGTGATGTGGGTAGTTTGGAAGGAACGACATAACAGGATCTTTGAGAATAAGGAAAGATCTCAGGTTGCTCTTTTCAAATACTCACTTAGTTTTATCCTATATTGGGCATCTGCTGTGGAATCTTGTAAGGGATTGAAATGTCATGATGTATTAATATGTGAGGATTTCAATGACTTGTAGAGGATGGGGAGGGGATGAGGATTATGTACACCTTTGGTGTATAGCAATGTATTCTGTTTTCAGCCTCTTTTTAATATAATTTTTCATTACCAATCAAAATATATATATATATTATACTAAAATCTTTTCCTTTAAGTTAAAATTTAGGGCATTCTTTCCTAAGCACTTTTCATTCTTTCCGGTCTCCATCCCCTCCTCCCCACTGTCGTCCTCTTTGCACCTAGGTAATCTCTCTTTCTCTCTCCTTCTCTATCCCTCCCCACAGTCCTCAGCTAAGGTACTCTCTCTCTCTCTCTCCCCCCCCCCCCCCTCTCCCTCTCTCCCCCTCTCTCTCTCTTTCTCTCTCCCTCCTCGCCGTCCTCCTCTCGTCTTCTGTTAATGACAATGAACTAACGTCAATCTTCAACCATCTGTTTCCTTGTTGCTTCCTTTCTCTCTCTAAACATCGCATTTTGCACCTAAAGATACTCTTACCCCTCAACTGCTCCAATCCCAGGATCTGAATCATCTAGTTCCAACTAAAATTCTACATCGTTTACAGAATATGAGAGTTGAGAGATCTCACGGTAAGTTGATGATCCTCATGCTGTTTTTGGCTTTTAGTTATTTGTTTATTGGTCTTCCTTCATATTCAGATCTAACAGAGCAAACCATATGAACTTCTAATTTCCCCCAAATTTTGCTCTTCTTTTGTTACCATATGTATATATGGTAAAAGAAGTGTACAGTAGAGGCTCTGATCTGATCCCAAGCAGACATCAAAATCTGGAAGTACACTCCATCCAATTGTTTCTTCATTTGGGGGTCCTTCATCAAGATAATATAATTTTTCAATTGAGTGCAATTGGGTGTTTTCATTTGAATTTTCTAGCATTTCATTTTGCAAATTTCTTTTCTTTTAGTACTGCAATTTTGTTTAAATTCCATCCCCATTTGAATTTCTGATTACTGTTACAAGGGCCTGGTGGGATATTTTCTACAAGGGGCTTGATTAGTTTTCATAACCCTTCTGAAATTTGGGGTTTTGCTTTGCATAGCTTTTATCTGCCCATGATCCTCCTGTAGTGATACTGAAATGTATGGCCAGAAATGATCAACACCAGAAATTAGAAGAAATTGGTTAGTTTCCAGTGCTCTTCCGAAATTTGGAAATTGGCACAACCCAAACCAAACCGAACCGAATTCTGAATTAGGTTTGGTTTGGTTTGGGTTATGTTTTTCCATTTTAATTTTGGTTTGGTTTTCGGGTTAGGTAAATCGGTTTCAAAATCTGTTCAGTTCTGTTTGGGTTGTCATTCAGATTTTCAATTCAGTCTTGGATTAAGGCCAACCCGGACCAAACCAAACCGAGTTGCACCCCTACTCAGATACCGAGTCATATCGGCTGATACTTCTCGATATCAGCCAATACTTAAAATCTTGATCTGAAACCCATAATCAGACCTCTAGTCTGTGCAATTCCCACAAATCAATTTAAGACCTCTTCTATAAGGGTAAAAGGACAAAGGAGAAAAAGATTTTCTCTACTTTAAACCCCTATATGAAGGAAAGAGACCCCATATAGCCCCATCCAATACAATTGACAGATGTACTTTACCAACACATCCCTAGTCTGTTTCCTCCAGCTTACACCGAAACAAGAAACACACTGATCGTAAGCTTTTTCCAAATCAAGTTTACACACCAAGCCCAGCAGTTAGTCCAGATCTAATTCTACTATCCACGCACTCGTTGGCAATTAGTAATCAATCTAAAATCTGCCTACCCTGTCTAAAAGCACTTTAATTATCAGATATAATTCTTGGAAGGACCTCTTTGATACGAAGAGAACACTTTTGAGATTATCTTAACAGGCTAGTAGTAAGACTCATATGCCTATCTTACATGGGCTTTCCAGGTATTCTACCGAAAGGTTTTATTTCCCAGCACTACAGCTTTAGCCATCATCAATCAAGTAACAGGCCTTTTTTTTTTTTTTTTGGGGTAAGAATCAATCAAGTTAAAATATCACAAAAATATACACTTTGCACATCAAGTAGAGTAGCACTTACGAATTTCCTGTAAATTTGATAAGCACACCATCAGGTGGTATTGGCCCCATCAGAAAGTTGTTTGACACATTGCTGCAAAGCATAACTGAATCAGTAGGCAAGCTCAGCATGATTCTATCTAACATCCATGTAATACGGGAAAAACCAGGCAACTCACAAGGTTTCGAGCTTGAACAAATTTCCAAGTGTGGGAGGAATAGATCCACTAAGGGAGTTGCTAGAAATATCACTGAAAAATTAAAGGAGAAGAAAATTGACTACGTTCCTCATGCACAATAAAGAAATACATAAAATTGTCTGATGTACAAGATGTAGAGTAAACTATAATTGAGAAATTAGGTCAAACATTTAAAACCATTACAGCACCACTAGTCCAAGATGTATTACTGTAATCCAAATAGTATGTATTATATCAAATATCAACTCCAATGGTAATATATGACTTACAAAACCAAACAACAAAAACAAATCGCATAAATCAACAAGATTTGGAGGAAAACAAAAGAGAAACATTGGGATTCTTAGCTCCAACCACCTTGGTGAAAAATCATAACACCCATCATGGTAGAGAGGGCCCACGCCACTAAATCACCTGTGCGCCACCACATGATGGCTGGCTCACCCATAAATGGCTCTAGTGATAATCCATTTGACTGAGTTTCAGACAAGGGGTGTTGTTTCTTTGATCCTGTCTGGTGAAAACAATTAGCCGGATTTTGGCAATATGGTTACCCACCACCACATTATGCACAAATGAGGAAGTGTGGTAGCCCACTTATGCATGATGTGTTGTTAAGAATTTCATAAAGGTAGTGGGAAATGATATATCCTGTAAATGCAAGTTGATATAGTTGCAAACGAGTAGTAATAATAACGATAACAACCACCATAGTTTCAAGTATCAATAAACCTTCAATAAATCAAGTGATATATACCCTTTCCTAGGGCAAACATAAATCCAGGGTGTAGGAACAATTTTACAATTTATTAAGGGATTTATTGTGATATTGGCAACACAAACATGCACAAGCCATTTGAAGAGGTTAAATGGGTGAAATTACAAGCTTCACACCCCCCCCCCTTTTTTTGTTTTGATGAATAATGATAGTATGATTGTATAAATATAAAGAGAGCAAAATATACAGCGGATCAAAGCATGCGCAACCCGCATCCTGATCGTATAAGTATAGCAACTGCCCTAAACAACTCCCTAATTATCATAATCACAAAAAGACAAAGCTGTCGTCCCTGAGACTGACCAGACCCACACAAAAACAAACACCACAAAATATGTTGAATAAGAAATTCAACATCAAAAAACCACCTCACTCCTCTTGAGAATCAATAATGACTACTATTTGACCTGAACTACCCCTTCCACCCGACTCCATAAGAGACGCAAAACACCAATGACGCCAATGTCTGACAATGTCTACAATCTGGATGTCACGGAACTCCGGTAACACCGTCACCCAAGAAGCAACAGCGATACAAATGGATTCACTCAACTGATCCACCGACCTCCAAGAGTCCTACAAAATCCTCCTATTACGCTCCATCCAAATGTGCCATACAACCGCATGAAAAATAAGGCTATAGATAATGTCACCTCTCCTCCCCAAACCTTTGACCCTCCACTGATGAAACAACGCTACAAGTGTGTTAGGCAGCACCCAAGAGACTCCAACCACCCGGATAAGCCCCATCCATATACTATATGCCACATGACACTGCAGGAAAAGATGGTCAACACTCTCTCCTCCTTCCATACACATAATGCACACATGAGGAGATAAAGCACACATCTTCCATCTTCTTTGGAGATGATCAGCCGTATTTATCTTATATTGGATGGCAGTCCACAAAAAGGCCTTGATTTTGGGGGGAACCTTAGAATTCCACAATTGAGATACAGGAAAGGATACTGAATGAGGAGACGTACTCTGATTGAGCACATTGAAGAAGGATTTACAAGAAAAGGAACTAGAAGGGGAAGGAATCCAGATTGGCATATCATCACTGGATGGATCAATGACGACATCTTTTAACTTATCTAGAAGAGAAGCCAAATCCTGCATTTCTACAGGCCGAAGATCTCTTCTAAATGCCAATTTCCAAGAGATACCCGACACAAACTGGGAAAGAATATCAGCCACAAAAGCGTTGGGAAGAGTGACTAATGAAAATAACCGAGGGAAGTGAGACGACAAGATAAGACTGCCCCACCACTGATCATGCCAAAATCGAACAGAATTCCCTAACCGAATGGTCATCCTGACATGAGGGTAAAAAGATGATGCCATTCTCATAATAGCTTTCCTTGGGCAGTTTCCTGCTGGACAAGCCCTCATATTTATTGATAGGCCATTATCATCAACTCCATATTTGCTAACAATAACCTTATGCCACAGACTATCCTTTTTCAATGTTGAAACACCACAACCATTTAACAAGAAGAGAGGAATTCCGGGAAGCCACCAACCCCAGACCACCCTCATCCCTAGCCAAGCAGACCTTATCCCACCTCACAAGATGCATCTTCTTATAACCCCCTCCGTCCCAAAGAAAATCCATTTGAGCTTTCTCAATAATGCCCACAACACGCCTAGGCATCCAAAACAAAGACATGAAGTACACAGGAATGTTAGCTAAAACCGCCTTAATTAAAGTGATGCACCCCCCCCCCCCCCCCCCCAAAGACAATTCTTTTTCCATAAAGCCAATCTCCTCTCAACTCGCTCAATGACTGGCTCCCAAAAGCTGATATTGCGAAGGGAGGCACCTAGAGGCATCCCAAGATAAGACGCAGCCCAATCAGCCACCTGATACCCCAAGATCCTACTAAAACCCCCCATCTCCTCCTCACTGATGTTCACCCCAAGTAATGAGCTCTTCCCCCAATTTACCCTTAACCCAGAGACCATATGGAAAGTGTGAAGAATACTCTTCAACCACACAATCTGATCAGTGGAAGCCTCTAAGAACACAAGAGTATCATCCGCAAATTGCAAATGAGAAACATTACAACCGCTTCTACCCACACGAAAACCTTGCATAAAACCGTTATGCCACACGTGAAGAAGCTATACAACACCTCAGCCACTAAAGTGAACCAAAAAAGGGGAAAGAGGGTCACCCTGACGAATACCCCTAGACGACGAAAAAAAGCCTTTAACTACCCCGTTAACAAGAATAGAGAAATGGACCTTTTCTAAACATCCCCGAATCCACCTCCTCCATCTCAGCCCAAAGCCTTTCCATTGAAGCACCAAGTCAATAAAATTCCATTCAACACGATCATATGCTTTCTCAATATCCAATTTGCATACAATTCCAGGCTCCCCAGATCGCCTTCTACCTTCCACACATTCATTGGCAATTAGAGAACAATCGATTATCTGCCTGTTTTCCACAAAAGCACTTTGATTGACAGAAATGATTTTAGACAATACAGCTTTCGACCTTAATGAGAGGACCTTGGCTACTATCTTATACAAACTGGTTGTGAGACTAATGGGCCGAAAATCCCTAATACCTACCGCTCCTGGCCTCTTGGGAATAATAATTAAGAACGTGGCAATTTGTCACCTTATGAATGACCCCACTCTAGTAAAACTCTGTAAACACCCGCATAAGGTCATCCTTAATAGTGTCCCAATTTCTCTTAAAAAATTCAATGGTAAATCCATCAGGGCCAGGAGCCTTATCACCTTCCATCTCCCACACAGCTTCCTAGACCTCCTCCATCACAAACTCCCTTTCTAACCATTCTACCTGATGACCACTCAATTTATCTTGACCCATCTCCTTCAATTTAAAACAGTGTGATTGATCCGACTTGAATAGGCTGGCATAAAACTAGCATAAAGAATCACTGATTACCCCCATATCCTCCACCATAATACCTTCAACCTCCAAACGAGATATTATGTTCCTACTCCTTCTCCCATTAGCCACCTTATGAAAGAACGCTGTGTTCCCATCACCCACCTTCAACCAATTTATTCGTGATTTTTGCCTCCAGTGAATTTCTTCATACTTAAGAATTCTTGCTAGGCTATCTTTCACCTCCAACCTCCTTGCCTTATCATGCAAATCCTAATCCCCACTTGCTTCTTTTGCATCCAACATCTCCAACTTATCCAACGCCTCTTTTTTCTTTACTTCCACATGCCCAAAACTCTCCTTATTCCAAGCCTTCACACTGCATTTAACTTGTTTTAACCGTCTCATGAAGGAGAAATCAGCCCAACCCCCACCCCTGCTTCTACCCTCACTCCACCACTCAATCACCAAATAAGAAAACAATGGGTGTTCAAGCCACATGTTTTCAAACCGAAATGGGGCCGGACCACCCATTCCCATTTCATTAGACAATAAAACTGGACAATGATCCGACACAATTCTGGGCAATAACATCTGAACAACCGAATTAAAATGACCATCCCAAGGACCGGAAGCTAACCCTCTATCTAACCTAGAACATAAAGGAGGGACTTGAAGGTTGGACCAAGTAAACTGTCCCCCTAGGAGAGGATAGTCAATTAACTGGTACTGCTGGATCCAAGAGGAGAAATCCCTCATACTCCTGGAGACTCTGGATGAAATCTTATTAGACTCATGGGTGTATCTATAGACATTAAAGTCCCCCACCACTACCCACGCCGGCAAGATCCGTTGGACCTGCCAGTTCAACTCTTGCCAAAACCTCTCTCTCCCCCTTGCCCTACACGGACCATACACTGCTAACAAAGACCATTGGAAGTTATCGGCCTTGGATTCGAAGTCCACCGATATAGAAAAAGAGCCCACCTAACTAGCCGACAGATGCAACAAAGTGGAATCCCACATGAGCAATATTCCTCCAGACCTACCTTCGGACAGTAATAGCATCCACTCAATACCACCAATTCCCCACACACTTCTAATCACCCTAATATCTACCACCTCCATTTTGGCTTCAACAATTACAACCACCTCTGGTTTACATTTTCTACACATCTCCTTAACTGCCAACTTCTTTTCCCTTCCCCCCAATCCCCTAACATTCCAAAATAAAATCTTCATGGACAACTTGTGGAACCCTTTTCATATGCGACTCTAAACTCATTTACCACCGTCGGAATTTCCAACCTTTCACCCCTGGCATTAACCACTTCATCAATGACTTTATTCGAAAAAGCATAGACACAGTCCCAAACCTTACTAGTTTGTTGAGCTTCCTCCCCCTCCCTGCTCTCCTCATCTCCCTCATTAATGGACTTTCCCGGAATAACCTCTTTCTCGCCCCCAATTAGGGGCCCATCAACATTGCAAAAACAATCATGACTTTCAGATATTGCTGCATCAAGAGAACGAGATAATAGACAATCATTAAACCGAGAGCTAACCTCAGAAACCATACCTGTAGTTAAGCCATTAGGAGAAGAGGCAGGAGATTGGGATCCTTGGGAAAGAGACCCCAACTGAAGACGAGTGGAATCAGGAATTGGACATTGGGGCGAGCAAGAAACAACAGGAAGAAAGACCCTTGGACCACCCCCACGGTTCTCGGCCTCATGACTAGGTTCTGCTTCCCTTTGGCTGATTATCTCCAAATTCGACGAAAGATCTGCGTTTACTCCTGATTTGTGCCTTCTGGAATAACATCTTATTTGCGACTGCACACCTGAACCCATCTTCCTCTTCTCCGTCACCTCCTTCTCGAAGAGATCTGAAAGTCTTCTCCCCACCTCATAACGGCCATCCTCCTCCCTCACCTTCATCGACCCATTCTTCTCTTTTGAAGACAGAGGGGAAAGAGAAGACACATCATGTTTCGTACCTTTTCCTTTACTACTAGGAGACTGAGCGAAACACGACCCTTGCTTCTTACTCTTTCCTTTGCTCCCATAAAGATTGAATCTTTGAATGTAGCACTCCATCGCTGCTTCAACGCACTCTGAAATCTTTTCCTTCAATGACTCATTACACCCCATGCACCCTTGATTCTCCTTCGATTCCTCAGACCGAGCCTTATGAAGAGTGGACTCGCGATGATTCTCACCCTCAACTGCTCCTCTTTGCTGATCAATCACCCGTTTGACAGGAGCTTCAACGCCGTTGCACTCATCGTTGTGAAGCGGAGAACTGATCGGCCTTCCGTCGAGCGATCGACCCCTCCAGCTCTCACCGCAAACAGGCCCACTCCTCCCATCGTCAATAAGACTTGGCCCACACAGCCCAAAAACACTTAACTGGCCCCCTACTTTCCTGTCTTTAACCATACCAGTCAACTCATGTTCTTTCGACTTGGGCCAAAGCCCATTACAAACACATTTGATTCGACCCACCCAGCCTCACCTTCCCTGAGCATCTTCAACCCTTCTCCTTCCCCTGCCACCACATCCCTGAAACTTACAGCACCTCTACCCCCTAACCTTTGAGACAAATCCCTCCCCACACCTTCCTCCATTTTCCCATTATTCCCTTCCCCCATAACGAAAATACTGATTTCGTATTTGACTGCCCCTTCCCACAAGTCCACCACCCTAGGGATCCTTCTATGAACCTCCTCCTTCAACTTAATAGAGAATCCCCCAGCAAAAATCCCTGATGAGCAAAAAGACCCTGCCTAGACCCAACCCCCACAAGCGTCCCCAATAGCCTCCAATGTATCCTTTGCCCATAGATGAGTAGGAATTCCCATCACTCTTATCCATGTCCCACCTTTGGACCGTGAAACCCCATCAAAGATCTTCTCTGCTCCCCATTGCTGAAAAGAAACCATAACGTTCTCAAATCTTTTTTGCCTCATTGCCAAGAGCATATTGGCCTCCTCCACTCCATCCATACATAGGATGGCCTGAAATTGAGACACTGGTATGAATCTTAAAGTCTTCCCCAACCCCATGCCAACTGATCTAAGAGTCTTCTCCCAATTCACCACCGGACCCGAAGAAGAGCACAACAATGGATACCTCCACAAATTTCCAGAATCGCCTGCCTCCCGAACCACCGAGATCGAAGGAGGAGCTCCACGCCTACAGGACAGGAGTTTGGCCCGATTGGCATTGAACCACTCCTTCTCCACACATTTCGTCACTCCCCACTGCTGCAAATGCCTGCTAAGGAGACTACAACCCCATAGAACATACTCCCACCCTGCCATGTCGCTCTCCTTAGGCAGGACTAAGAGTGCCGATCTTCTACTTCGGTACAGGACCATCATCTGCAGGAATTTGCCCCAATGATTAGAGCGCAACTCTAAAATTAACGCAAGGGATCCCTCCCTGAATGAACCCAAAGGTCCAACCTCCTCAACCTGCCGAAGTCTTCTAACCTTTGCACACAGCCAGCTGATTGCATCACCACTGAATACTGCTGTTTCTGAGAACCACCTATTCCTTTCTGATATGCAAAGCACTTCTTTATTAGCCATATTTGTAACTTCAAACAGCACGCAACCCGAACTTCTCTGGCGAAACGTCTTAACTTGGCATTCGCAATCGCCAGGGACGTAGACTCCACAGATAAACCAGGGTCCCCCATCGAAGCACCAGGTACCTTTGTTTCCCGACTTCTCCCATCAACAACTTCCCTGTTGAAGCCTCTTTGCATTTGAGCAACATCCTGGATAAATTTCTCAATCTCTTGCGAACTGTACCCTGCACCAAGCAGATCATTGAACACCTGGCACGATTCGCCTTTCTTCTCCGTCACAACTCCATTACCTCGCTTCCTTCGCACAACAGACGACCATCCTTCTTCGTTAACGTCAACCCCTAACCACAGCCCACCCTCTGACAGACGATCTTCCCCTAAACCAACCCCTTAGTCGTCGCTCACAGCTCAGCCTCCCTGGCGCAATAGGCTCAAACGCGCGCTCAGAACTTGCCGACGCAGACAAAGGCACACCACAACCTCACCGTCGCCACCTCCAGTACTCCGTCGCTCCTTCGCAAAACTCACCGTCGCGACCACAATGACTCTGTCGCAAGCTCACCGTCTCGCGAGCTCTCCAACGCAAACTCGCCTCGCGAGCTCACCGTCGCAAACTCACCTCGCGATCTCACCTCGCGAACTCACTGTCGCAAAACTCCTTCGCAAACTCACCGTCGCGAAACTCCGTCCTTTGTGCGAGCTCACCGTCCTGATTCCCTGCTCACTTGCCTCGTGAGCTCTCCGTCGCAACCCCATGGTCCATGGAAGACTCTATATCCCAACAATAGAATTCAAATTCCTTCAACTTTTGTTCTCTTATTTACAAGGTTCAGGTGGCTTTCACCCTAGCCTTTGAAGTAACATTCCACAACAGATTTCTTAGAGAAGACCCTTTCTTTACACTCCAAGCCTGTAGCACCTTCTCAAAGCTCTTTTGCTGAGCCCACGTTACAGCCTTTCCCCTATTTAAGCTATTTCTTCACAAAAATTGCTTAAAAAACCGCCAAATCTATAATCTAAACACTTGGATTCGATTTTAAAAAATTTATTAAGCAAGGTTCTAACTCCTCGTTTATTCAAAAGTTGTTTTAGTAGAGATATGATGGGATTTGATGTGATGATTAAATATTGCCCAAAATCATAAATGATTTGTCTAAACTTTTTATTGTATGCCAAATCACATATATGATTGATTGGCATGCATTTCATTATGGATAAGCGGCTTAAAAGATTGAAGCCCTCAAACAGTTCAGCGAAACCAACTTTTCCTTATTATGCAATATTTGATGATCTATACTTACGTGTGTATATCAAAAAAAAAAATAGTTAAATTTTGAATGGAAATTCATCTTTTAACTATTTGATAAAAATAGTTAAAATATAGTATTTTTGAAAAAAAAAAAAAAAAGCTTAGTGATCCCAAATGTATATAAACTAGATTTTTCCTGATATTGTGACTTCACAAAACAAATACTGTCATATTATTCAATAAAATCAATTTCTAATTGATGATTAAAAACTATTTTTAAAACAATAATAAAATATGAAAATAATGTTCAAATATACAGTTTTGTAATGAATAACTCGTCACATAACTAGAGCTAACCATATATGTTTATAATTGCTATAAGAATAAAATAACTTTTTAAGAGATTCAAAAATATTAAAAAATTTATCGTATACTTATTTTGTACTTTTATTTACTGTTATTTTGTGATCTTAAAACCTTCTATCTATATTTTTGAGAGTGTGAATGTCTAGATATGCACAACAACGTGTCTCTTACTTCCGTTTAAATTCAACACATTTCAGCACGATTTTTGTTTCATTTTCTAACATTTTGAGTTATTAAAGTGGAAAGATGCCTAAATAATCATATTACGAACTTTAGTCCCCAATATTTCCTATGTTTTTCAAAATTTTTAGCAGCACCAATATTTTCCTTGATATATTGAGAGATACCTCCCTTTCCTTAGTTGGCAATATAATTAGCAATATCAACATTTAAAACTAAACATATTTCCAAATATGTCAATTTATCCCAATATATACCTTGGTTTATCCCCTTTTCACTAGGAATATCCAAATATAATAAGATGAAGGAAGAAATCTAATTTTACAAAATACCTCTTTAAATATAGGTATATATCACAATATCTATGAGATATTCCAGTACATCCCTTGATATGGTGTTGTTTTTAACATAAAATATATATCAACCAAAATTAAGAGGAAGGTCCCTCACCTAAACTGAGAAACAAACCCTCAGAAATCTTCTAACTTTTGTTATACCACTACTATTAGCATGATAAGTAAAAAGGGAGGATAATTGAACTATTAAAGTCATTAAGCCATAGCCTTCACATTAGTTTTAGTATTAGAATTAGATCATGTGATGTTGTATCTTATAATTGATTTATACATATGAGAATGGGTAATGTGACTTCCAGTAGAATCTACATATGAAATTTGTGAGGTCAAATTGTGTATTACTCATGTAATATTCCGGGGACCATTTAAGCAATAGAACTCTCAACTCTCAAGAAGAAGGCATCACTTGTTCGAGCTTAAAATTCTCCTTTAATTAGCTCTTCTATCATGTTAGAGCCTTTGTTGGTGTATTTTAAGCCAATTGGTGATTCCAAGCATTCCTCTCATCTTGATTTGGTTTGTATGGTAGAAGCACTTGAATATCTAAGATATTTCTTTCATAACCTCAAAAGTGGCTACAAGTTTTTCTTTACCAGTAGCACAATCATCCACTCTATATTCTATAAGTGACGATCTGCTACATTTTTAGTTTGTCAAAGTAAATTTTTGAACTTGTGATCAGGAGGTCTAGCAACAATTTGTACACACAAAATTGGCAAGTAAAACCTACTAAAGGGAAACAGAAGAGGATAACTACTCCAGCAGCTCACTCTTTCCACATAATTTTTAATCCTTACCACTTATCATTACAATCAGGTCTTGTTGCAACACTTTCAAACAAGATTCAGAAAAGGTTCTTGTGGGAGGGATGATGACACTAAAAAAGATAATTTAGTTAATTAGAATGTGGTCCGCAGCATAGGAATCATTAAGGTGCAAGAAATTGGGAACATTTTGGCTTGAAATGCTCCTTGCAAAGTGGCTATGGAGTTTGTGTTAAATCCGATGGCCTATTCTACAAGGTCACTTTAAGTATGAAATCTACAAGAAAGCATAGGATATTATTTTGCAACTTCGAGTGACAAAGATCTGCAATTGGAAAGCCTTATCTTTCTTCACTGCTTTATTGTATCTTCCCTAGCCCCTCTCATTGTATCCGTTTTATCAATTTAATTGTTCACAAATTCAATTTTGGAAAGTTATTTGATGGACCAAGATACTGTTTTCCTGTTTCCTGCATCACTATAGACTCTAAAAATAAGGTTTCTTAGGTGGTTAATGTTCTTTTTGGATCTTTTTATGGCCTATCTTGTAATATTTTCCTTATGTGGTACCCGGACCTGCAAATTTTCCCAATCTCAATTCGATGCTCGTTGAAAGATGCATTCATCAATCATTGCCAAACAAGCATTTTAGAGGGGCATGGATCCTTAAAGGATTTTCTCTATAAATTTTTTTTTTCCTTTTCAATCCTGTGTGATATTGTCTCTAATTACCTTTTTTACCTTAATGGCAAGTTGAAGTCTGGCTTTACACCCCCCCCCCCCCCCCCCCCCCCCCCCCCTGTTTAAGACTTTATGCAGACGGCAACGCCTAATAAAATCAATTCTAATGATATTATCCATAACAAAAGACATGGCTTGATTTCTCCTCAGGCTAGCAGTACACGGATACTCCATTAATCATCTTTTACATACATTGCATTTTTCTCTAAAGAGCTATAGTGTTGTAACTGTTGTTTACTACAACCAATAGTGATTGGTTGGACACTACCAACCAAGTTATATTTCTGAGTGGCATGTTTAGTTGAGGCTCCTGATAATATGTAAAAGAGGGAAATTCCTGAGTCATTCTCTCCTTCATGCCATACCATGATCCATTTGGAGAGATATGTTGTTGAGGTGGGCCATAGCACAAGGGATAAACAAGAGTTTTTTTCATGTAACAAGCTCCAAGACTTTGATATTATCAGTTACAATTTTTCCGGCATAGGGGAATTAGCCAAGAAAATGCCCTTTGCCACTTTTCCCCTTCGTGCCACAAAAATCAGCGGCATGCCACGGCATAGGGGAATTTCGAGGCTTTTTCCGGCATAGGGGAATTAGCCAAGAAAATGCCGTTTGCCACTTTTCCCCTTCGTGCCACAAAAATCAGCGGCATGCCGCGGCATAGGGGAATTTCGAGGCACCTGCAGAGCACGTGCCTTACTAACCATTTCGCCCATTTCAACAAGATTCCTCCAATTTCTCCTCTTCTCTTCAATTTTCTCCACTATTTTGCATATTTTGATGCAATTTTTTTAGGGATCTTTCTTCTAAACAAGACTCACACTAGATTAGGCTAAATCTTGCTTCCATTGAAGGCATTTTTTGTGAGATTTGAAGAATAACCTACTTGTAACATTAAGGTAAAGTGTTTAAAATATCACTTTATTACAATAAACAAGTAAATATATGGTAGTTTAACTAGTAAAAGAATCTATGGGAAAAAATTAATAATTTTGAGAATAAAATAGTTTACAAATAAATGATATTAAAATTTCAAAATATTCGTTTTAAAATATTCTTAAATAATAAATTTTTTAAGTACTTATATAATTAGACAATGTAGCACATAAATATGCTTACCAAATGTATATTCATAATGTCATATCTTATTCATATTTTTTTTCGATGTTTTAATTTATTTTTTTTAATTTTTTTACATCAAATGTTATTAGATAATAATTTTGAAGTACTAATATGTTGTGTAACAAACAGCTATGCTTGATAATTTTATTCATATGTTATTTAGAATTTCAAAAGTTTTTTTCTAAATTATTTTATTTTTTTGAATTAAAAAATAAAAATTTTGAAAAATTTTCTGAATAGCATGTATTTGTTTTGTTATTGCTTAATGCTTACAAAGGTTATCTTCTTCTTTTTTTCATATTTACAGGTGTCTAGTGTCCGTTGTTTCTGCTTCTACAGTTCTATTATACTTCCATTTGCAGTTACTAACAATTTATGGGGTAGGGCTCGACGAAAGGATATTGGATGGAGTTATGACATTAGGGGTCCAGAGCATGGTTGGTTTGCAACTATTGTCACCAGGTGATCAGGGATGGAGGGTTGTCCACAAGCAGCATCTGATACATGGGTACATGGATTCAAGAATGTGGCCAATTGTCCGAATGTGCCACCAGAGGTGAAAAAGTTGATGAGGCAGCACTTGCAGTCCAATTCTTCTGGCCAAGCAGATAAGGGGAGAGAAAGAAGGATATATGGATAAGACTTGCAAGTGCTAAGTATGGCCCGGATGACATTGAGGATGATGATGAGGAGGATGATATGCCGTATCCCACAAACATTCAGACTCCAACTGAGAGGAGACATTTCAACGATAAGTGGCGTCAGCATATGGAGAAAAAGGGGGAGAGGCAAGATTTAGAGAGGTAGGGCTTCTCATGTGGGGCTGGGACATCTGGAGTAGGCGGTGACCCATCAGGACATTAGGATACATGTAAAACCCCAAATTTCTAGTAATTAATAATTAAATAGAATTAATAATAAAATAATATAAAATTCCAGATTTTAGAAATTAAATAATTAAGTAGAAATAATCATAGGATTTAGATATTATTTTATTACGGATAGTGAGGTTTCGGATCAACCCGAAAAGTTGGAGGTTGACCCAGGGATTTTGTAGAATTCAATCTAAGATAAGTCTATGATTTGGCGTTAATAGAATTTTTATAATTATGATTAATTTTATTACAAGTGTTATTATTAATATTAATATTGTTATTATTATTTGCTTGAAAATAATTATTTAAAGAGGAAAGAAAAAGGAAATCAAATCTGAAAATTTTGAAAGAGGTTTAATGATTAAATATGGTGTAAACAAAGAAAGGGTATTTTAGTCTTGTTCTAGAGAGTCAATTAATAAATCAATTAATTTATTAATTATCAAATCTGAAATATTTAATTAAATCTAAGATGGGTTTAAATTGGATTTAAATAACATGATTTATAGTTTAATAGATGAGAAAAAGGCCTATTGGTAATTATATTTAATTAGAGACCTTAAACTTGGAAGTAAGAGAGAATTTTGGGAGTTTTGGTAATATTTAAAAATAGGCATTAAAAATAGCACGAAATTATATAAAAATAGAAGTTTCTCTTGTGAGGGATTTAGAGTTGGAATTGGATATAATTGAAAATATAAAGAGAAAAGAAATAGAAAACTCCCATTTTCGTTAGAAGGAAAAGAGAGAGAGAGGGGAAAAGAAGGCACCCGCGCATACACTCCTCTCCCATATGAATTCCAAGATCATATTTTCATCGTTGGTTCGAGGTTGATCAAATCAATGAGAAGGGGAGATTTTCATAAGGATTCGAGGTAAGAAAACATATCAAAAACCCATACGCATGGTTCTGAGTTTATTGAAGTTTCTAAATCCGCGTTGTGTTCGTATTGATTTAGTTCAAAGGACGCTTGCTGTTTCGTTTGGGTTTCAAGAATAGGATATCTGGATTCATTGGTGAAGATTTTATCTAAAGTAACGAAGCTAGTAGCCCCTTACTACTTGCATAAAAATCTAGTTTTGTTTCTTATCAAAGAATATGATTATACGTTTGGTTTTGATGGATTTCGGATTGTGAATATTGTGAATTGATGTTTGGATAGTTTTGGAATGATTAATCATGCTTAAAAGTTTGGATATAATGTGTTAGAATTGATTTGGAGTGATAAAATCATGATTGATAATTTTAGTTCTGAATTTCGTAAAATAATGAAAATTTAGAGAAAATCAGCGAATTGTACTATCACCAGCGCCCTTTGTTTTGTATGATTCTGTTTAGGACGCCCACTTTATTGTTCAAACGTCCAAGTAGGCGCCCAGCCTGAGTTCTTTTTTAAAATTCAAAACCCGAGAGTTGAACGAACGCCTAATCCAACGTTCAAACATTGTAGCGGGCATTCAATGCCGAAACCCAAAATAATTAATGCCCGATAGGACGCCCGAACGCCGTGTTGAGCGACTAGATAGAAATGTTAGATTAGGAGAACGCCCAAGAAAACGCTCGAGCACTATATTGAGAACCCGTACCCTGTTTTCATGTTTTGAGGAATTTGTGTAATATTTTATTTTAAACCTATTTTTGAGTGATCCAACTCATGTACCAATTAAATTAGGGTATTTTGAGAGTGTCTACAATAGCCAAAGATTTAATTGGATTTTTATAAGGATTTTGGGTACGTTCTACTAAAACAACTTATATTTTGGGACTTTGGGTAAACACGGAATTTTTTTAACCTGTGAAGTATTTGTTGGTCTCAACACTTGTGATTGCATTATTAGAGCATATTTTAAGTTCCAGAATGATTTAAATTGTATTAGAACATGAATTGAGTAGTCTGACCATGTAATGGCATATAATTTAAAGGGACGAAATGTATGGTTACTTGATTGGCACGTATGTCTCCTCGTATGGGGGTTACTTTTGATGTGTATATGTCTCCACGTATGTGGCTATTTCATAGCATATGCCTTTTTTTCCGCGTACGTTGGTATTAGTTTGACATGAATACGTCTCCACGGATGTGGATTGGTTTGTTATGGATGTGACTTTGCGTATGCGACTATTTGAACGGACGTCCTAGGCTTGTGGTATTAGACCTTCTACCTGTGGAATTGGGATGGATGTATTCTTGTGGCATGATCTTCCACCCTAAGGGTTGGGGTGAGCGCATGCTTGCGGCTATGTCTTCAACCCATGGAATTAGGGTATGGATATTACTCATGGCTTTTGCCTTCTACCCATGGAATTGGGATGAGTCTATATATTTCGCCTTACATGCGAATTCACTCCAGGATTAGTTGAGTACCTCCGTTTAGCATTGAATAGCCTGACCGATATCGGCTGGTCCGCTTGTAATTCGGTTAGGTAGCATATTGGCAGTTTGGTTGTGTTTTGCTATACATGCTAACTAACTCCACGATCGGTTGAGTACTTCCGTTTAATATTAAATAGCATGACCGGTATCGACTGGCCCACTTGTAATTCAGTTAGGTGGCATTTAGCAATATGGTTGTACTTCCTCAATCCGTGCACTCAGCGGAAGAGTGTGATGATAATATGTTTTCAATGATATTTGTGTAGATTGTTGATGACTTACCTATGTGATTTTGGGTTGAGATGATTATTGGTATAGTTGGACACGTAGTGATATTATTACTTGAATTGTATAACGGTTTCATCATTATAATTGTAACATGGTTGTATTATTGTGATTCTCCTTTGGTTTTGTGTTCTTGGTTTTAGAATCTTGTTTTATTTGCCGAGCATGCTTTCTTTAGATTATAAAGATACTATTTTCCTTGCATGGCTACTTGCTGAGACTTTATATCTCACATTGTTTTATCGGTTTTGTTTTCAGATCTTCCTGGTGAGGACGTATCAGCTGGGATAGAGCCGCTGGGTTGATTCAATTGGGTGTCAAAGAGAAGATTATTATATTATGTAGGATTTTGGTTTTGATTTCCAAAGAAGGATTAGGAATTTGATTTATTAGTTGGAATTGCAAACTTGTAGATGACCTTTATTACCAGACTTTCAGTTTTAATGATGATGTTATTAGATTGGATATTCTTGTTCTACTCATACTTTAATTAAGACTTAGATTGATTGTGTACTCTGATTTATCCTCTATCTTTTACACCTTGTTCCTAGTTGTTTTATTATCATTCAAGTAATGCCTTGATCCATGAAAAAAAACAACACCTAGATCTGGGGCGTTACAATTCCCCTTTTGAGGAGGGCACAAATTACGAGGTTGCCAGATGCTCCTATACAACCGTCCCTTTACAGGGGCAAGGATTTCAGACAGATACGTTTGCTTGATATGTACGGTGGAGGCAACATCAGGGAGAAGATGAGGAAGTTTATCTCTAAGTTTTTATCTTCAACAATATTCCAGCAAATCTTCCTCCATTACAAGAATATGGTTGACGCGATACAACAGGCAAATAAGGTGTTCTACCTCCCACTCCCGTGAGATTATGGGGAAGTATTTGGATGAAGAGGAGAAAGAGCTAAGAGATTACATTGATGAGTTGAGGCCGTATTGGAAGGAGTTTGGTTGCACCATCATGTGTGACAGCTGGACAGGTCTAACCAAACTTTTGATCATTAATTTTATGGTTGTTGTAAGGGTCAGGCAGTTTTCTTAAAGTCAATGGATGCATCTAACCGTATTAAAGATGCAAACATATTTCGGAGTTAGTGATGGGAGTGATTAAGGAGGTGGGGAAGAAAAATGTAAATTCAGATTGTAACAGATAATAGGACAAACTACAAGAAGGCCGATCCAATGATGCAGGAAAGGTACTGGCTTTTTTGGACACCATGTATAGCTCACAACTTAAACCTAATGCTAGAAGCTATTGCACGCAGACGGAGTGTATTGAGCACACTCACTAATGCTAGGGCGATGACAAAATTCGTCTATAACCATTCCATTGTCCTAGCTATGATGAGAGAGGCATGTCATGGCGACATTCTCAATTCAAGTATTAAGCGGTTCGCCACGAACTATATTGCCTTAAAGAGGATTCACCAGCATAGCTCCTATTGAGAGCCATGTTCACATTTAATGGTTGGACTAGTTGCCCTTTGAGCCATACTGCCATGGGGAGGAGGGTGGTGGACATTGTTTTGTCTGCTAGTTTTTGGGAAAGAGTGTAGGACCTAATAGCCATGTTTGGGCCCCTTTATAGGGTGTTAAGGGCTGGGGATAGTGATGCATACCCCACCCTGAGCAATATTTACAAGTCTATGAGACTGATGAAGGAGCATATCCAGGCTGCATCTCACAGATCATTCCAGTGGATGCATAAGATCATTGACAAATGATGGTATGATGCATTGGAACACTCTCTCCACCGTGCCGATACATTCTGAATATTTAATAATGAAGCAATTAATTTTACATGTTATAATTGATTTTATTATTAATGGTCTATAACCTATGATATTTATTCCATGGCAGCCCATTATCTGAATCCAACATACTTTTACTCTCAACGACTGTGGACCCATCAAGAGTTATGGGATGCCATTGAGGATGTGTATGCAAAGCTATCCCCCAAGTCAAAGGCCAAGGGGGTATTTGGCGATAAATTAAGATATTTATGTTGCAATTTAATAACTTCTTACACATTAATATCAATTAATGCCTTAATGGCAAGCAAATGGATTATTAACTTCAATTTCGGACTCTTATTTCTGTAAAGCTCATCATGTATTGCAATGGCTTGGACTCATTTGGCTACCAGACTGCTATTGAGGCAAGGACAAGGATGATACCATGTAAGTAATTATCACTTTAGAACTAAGTTTTTACTTTATGTAAAGTGTCTTCTTCATTTATATGAGTATACAGTATACGTTAATATTTATAATATACAGTTGTAAACTTTTCTCAGGTGAGTAGTGGGCCATGTACAATACAAATGTGGCCATACTCTACAAGGTGGCATGCCGAGTGCTTGCGCAGACTACATCTTCCTCTGCTTGCGAAAGGAATCGGAGCACGATCGCCCTCATCTACACAAAGCAAAGGAATAGTCTAGCATACGAGAAACTACAGAAGATTGTCTTCTGCCATTACAATATGAGGCTCAAACAAAAGCAACTCGAGATTGAATCAGAGAATATCACTCCAAAGGACCCACTTGATGCAATGTACAACGATGAGGTTGAGGAGGACAACCCATCTACAGAGTGGGTGGCAGGCAGTGCTAAGCTTGACGAGGCAGATGGATGACCAAATGTAGATATTGTCAGGACAAATGCTAATATGGGCATCGATGTAAATGCAGTGATGGAGAAGGAGAGACCTCAGTACAGCATAGATTCATTTGATAGGCTATTGATTCCTCCATTAGCTGGGACTGGGGTTGGGGCCAGTCAACAGGCCAGGGTGAGAGAGAAGTAGGTAACTGATCCTCAGCCTGAACTGGAATTGCATGACTCAGACGATGAAGATGACAATGATGATGGTCATGGTGGCAGTGATGATAGGCTTAGCGAAGGTGGTGAGTCTAGTGATGCGATGATGCTTTTGGTGATGATGGTAGCGATGGTGGTAGTTGTCAGAACCCCAATTTTAGGGGTTTTAATTGTAAAAAACAGAAAAAGGAGGTTTTGAAATAAAAGTTTGAAATTAGGGGAAAATGAAATTTTTAAAATTACTTTTTTTACCCTAACTTTTTAAAATATCAGAAAGGGAATAATTTTTCTTGAATTTACAAAAAATACCCCTAGAGCTCTAACGAACAGATTTTCTCTCTCTTGTTTGTGGGTTGCTATTTTGGCAACCAAAACCTAGGGGAAAGCTTCTAAAATGAATCCTAAGTCAATATAAAGCAATCAAAATAGGATTAGAAGGCTTCTTGGAAGGTTTTAGCAACCTTTTCAAATTTCAGAAATTTCCAAACAACTGTTGTAACGGTCATTCAAAACTAAAGACCAAATTTTTGACTAGCTCTCTCTCCTTCTCTTTCTTATTCCTATTAGGTTTAGGCTATGTTTGGAACCTTGGATTTGAGGAGAAAAGAAAAGAAAATGCTAAAATTTTCTTTTTTCTTGTTTGGTTTAGATGAACGAAAATGAGATTTTCTCTCCATCTTTCTCTCCAACGTAAAAAATTTTCTTTCCAAAAAGGTAGGAATTTTGAAAGAAAAAAAAAATCACCATCACTTATCACTATTCACACCACCCCACCACCACAACCCACCACCCATCATCACTCGCCACCACCACCCATCACCACCACCCACCACCACTACCACCCACCATTGCCAACCACCATCCACCACCAACCGCCATCACCGCCCATCACCACCACCACTAGCCTCCGCCACCATCACCCGCCAACACTACCACCCACTGTCGCCCGCCACCACCACCCACCGCCACCCGGCACCACCGCCCACCACCCCAACCCATCATCTTAATAAAATATATTTTTCTTTTCTTCTCATTTCTCATCTCATCCAAACATCAGAAAAGGAAAAAAAATCCGTATTTTTCTTTTCTTTTCCTTTTTAGCTTTATTTTCTTTTCTCCCCAAATCCAAGGCTCCAAACATAGCCTTAGAATCTTCCAAAAATACTGTGAAGTCACCCTTTCCCTCAAACGAAGCTCTCTCCAGATTTTTTATTCACCGAAATTGGCAACCAACCATTATAAAAGGAGAGTTTTCTCTTCTCGGGGGAGAACTTTTTCTGCTGGCATAAACCCTTCAAATGAAACCCTATTTCTCTCTATCTTGCAACCCATCAAACTCTATCTCTCTTGCTTTAACGATCACCCTTTCGCAGTCGCACCTCTCTCTTTTTGTTGCGATCTCTCTCGTTGATTCTCTCTTGGTCGCAGCTTTGTCACACTCTCTCTCCCTCTACCACAGACACTTCTCTACAGCAATTTCTCTATCTTTGTTGCAACTCCCCACCTGCAGTAACTCCCTCTCGCAGCCTATCTCTGTCGCAAACGGATTCTTTGGCTGTCACACATTTCTGTTGGGTCTTCGTTATCATATCTCCAAAACAGAGAAGCTACAAGGTGCACCATCACAAGCAGTCAGCAGTCCTTTTCTGTTGAAGCAAACCTGCTTGAACCACCGTTTGTGCTTGCTCTCATTCTCTCTCAAACTCAGGTAAGCCTTGCAAGCCTCTTATTGTTTGCATTCATCCAGCAATGGGTTGGAGAGTTTAGCTATTTGATTTTTTTGAAGCATGTGTGCTCTATATTCATGAATTTTAAGTTAGTGAAATACAATGAACTTTGTTCTTTCATTTCATGGATGTGTATCAAATCAGTAAATAAATTCTACTTTGTTTTCTGGGCATAATAAAAGTGATCAATCATGTTGGCTTTGTAGATATTTTCAGTTATATGATCAAATGTGTTTGCCTCCATTATTTATCCCATATTTGTTGTATATAAGCACTATGATTTCTTAATTCTTACAGTTATCTGAGTTGTTTGCCTCGTCAATTCTGCTCATGTTTTTAGTACATAGTTTCATTATAATCTTGGAGAATTGAGAAAATTTTGAAGTTTAAATACCATATATAAGGGTTACTGTTCAACTTTTACGGCAATCGATGGTTTAAACATAAAAAAAAAGATTATGACTATTTACTGATTTTAATCACTTCTTTTTTACCTTTAAATGTGAATTTCATGAGTAGCCATATTTCAGATTTTTATTAAGGGATTGGGTCTATATCATATTGAAGCATCATTTTATTTGATAAATCCAAAAATCCTACATTTTATTTTATTTTTATTTTCACATTTATTTATTTATATTTTTTATGTTTTCTTGTGTATGTACATATTTAGGTTTTAATCATTATATAGATTCCCTAAAACTAGGATTTTCTTTTAGAAATTTTAAGAATAGTAATTTTATAAATGTACAATTTCATATTTTTAAGAATACTTACCACTTTAAGATTTTATAAATATTTTATTTGTACAAATTATAGAAAAGTTAGAAACTTTCTCCTTTTTAGGATTTGTGTATATTAGAATTTTGTTAATCTTGGAATTTTAGGATTTTGGAAACTTACCTTTTATTTTGGAAATAATTTAGTTTGTACAAATCTTAGCAAAATTGGAAATTCCCTGATGTAAATATTAGAATTTTGTTAATCTTGAAAAAAAAATTTCATTTTAGTAATATTTTCTTTTTATAAATTTTAGAATTAGAAATTTCCCTTTTGTAAATCTTTTCATCTTAGGATTTTAGAAATAGTCTATTTGTATAACTCTAGTTAAATTAGGAAATTTCTTTTTTAGGAATTGTAAATATTATGATTTTAGGAAATTGTTAATAAATAATTTTATTAAATAAAAAAAAGAAGAAAACAAAAGAAAGTTTTAGATGCTTTAGGAATAATAAATTTTTCAGTTTTGTTGGCATCTTTAAATTTTTAGAAATTTGTAAATATTAGGATTTTAGAAATAATCCACTTTTATAAAATTTAACAAACTTAAAAATTTTTCCTTTTTTTTAGGATTTGTATATATTAGCAAACTTAGAAACACTTAGAAATTTAAAAACTTTCCCTTTTTTTAGTAAAACTTAGAAACTTTTTTTTATTAATTTTTTGAAATCTGTAAAGAGGATTTTAGAAATATTCCACTTGTATAAAATTTAGCAAACTTAGAAACTTCCCCTTTTTTAGGATTTGTAAATATTTATTTTTCATTAGAATTTTAGGAAATTGTAAATAAATAAAATTTTTAGGGTGAAATTCAGATAAGGTAACTGGTTCAATGAACTAGGGGTGGTTGGGTGCCTAACGCCTTCCCAACCACTTAAGTGAACCCCCTAACCTAGAAATCTGGTTAGACCAATTTTAAATCTTAATTAATTTTTATGGTGTCCATCCACACCCTAATTGAACCATGGATGGTGGCTACTCCATTGACCCGAACCGACCCTACGGGCCGTGTTCCCACAGTAGTGGTGATGATGATGGAGGCGATGGTGGTGATGAGACACAACGATAGGGAGGTAGTGGCAGCCCTTATGGAGTCGGATAATTTACAAGAGAGCCCTGGTTTCATGATGCCACTCAAGATACAAACTACTGTCGATGGCAAGGGGTAGAGTCTTCATAGAAACAAAGGCAATACCAACAGAGGGAAAGGGGAAGGAGGGGGACCATGAATGCAAAACAAGAGGGTTCCATATCATATAGTTTTGGATCAATGGACCTAGAGCATTCACACTCGCAGACGTAGTCATATAGGATAGGAGGGTATGACTAAAATACAGCCGCATCATATAGAGATGGAGGGAAATTTATGGAAGATTTTTTTTGCTTACCCTACACACAAAAATCCACCACCACCACCACCATAGCCATTAGACCCTCACAATCCAGGGTATGTGATTTTTAGCTATATCAATACTGACTAGTATCAGAGACATATTCATGAGTATGAGTCCATATAGTGGTACACCATGACCTGGGAGTAGTATGCTCAGCACGTCGAGCACTAATCTTATGCCCAATAGGAACAAAGCGAGAGCAATTATTATGACATAAAGCCTGGCAAACACTCTATGTGGATGTGACTCTGACTCATATGGTTAATATTTTGACTATTCTCTATCTTTATTTATTTGTACTTGTATTTTATTGACTTATATTGGCTTTTTGTTTCAATGAATGTGTGTTTTATTTACAAAGTACTGATTAATGAGTATTATTTTAAGCTTATTTATGTATAACATGATCCTAAAGGCAAAAAATTGCAACAATAAAAAAATTCATTCCCCCCCCCCCGCGACGGTCATCAGGCATACTAAACGAAATTTCGCCAGCATGCAAAATTTAAGACCTTGGATATTATTATAAGACTAATGGTGTGGAACTATGGTCAACCACTAGGCATGTGCTTCACAAGAGTTCAAAGGATTACCAATGCAAGATATTCTCAAGCAGAGAGAGCTTCAGCTTTTTTCTTCATCCAATACAATAACTTGGAAGTTCCTCAAGGTCTAGTGGTTAGTTTAATTTATTATGGATGTTCCATTGGGAAATTAGCACAGAGGGTGTAAGGACCATGATGAGCATATTTTCACACTTCTTTAGAACCTGTTAGACACAAGGACCCCGAGTCTAAGGCATCAAGAGAGATCATTCAGCTAAGTTCCTTCATAGAAGATTAGAATGAGAAGTTTTAGGCAGTTGGCCATTGGATGTTTCCCATAGGATTTTTTCTTGTTTTTGCTTCTTTCATTTACACTTCATTTTCTAGTTTGCTTATACCTGCCACATTAGTTGTGGAGGCTTTGGTTTTATTTTATACTTTTGAAAATTAGAAAATCTTTGCTGTCCATCCCACACACAAAAAAAGGAGAAAAAAAAAGGCTCAAGTAGGTAACCAAAGCATAGTTTTTCTTTTTTGGTCATTAAGAAACCAAATTATTATTTGGCTCCAGCTCCACTAAGTAGACAAGATATATTAATGAGTATAGAAGTTTAGAACACCTTTTTTTTTATAGGATTCTTAGAAATCTAGAATCAGCAGATTTTATGCATACAAGAAAATCTATGTGGCTTTGTATTTCCAACATCAGATAGGAATGCAAGGTCAGTTTCCTTCTCACTTTTTAGCAAGTTATATTTAATAAAAGAAGCTACAAAAATTTTAAGATCCGAATATCACCAAGCTTAAAAGAACTAAAACACGCAATGAGATGAAACAAGAATAATATGGCAAATAACTCACAGAGACTGAATGTCTGAAAGGTTTCCAAGTTCGATAGGAATAAAACCGCTGAGATAGTTACCCTGCAAATACCTGCAAAAGAGAATTTCAGTAAGATGACATTATCAATATATCCAGAAACATGCTTTTCCATTACAAGGCAGTAAAAATGGAAGAGTGAAAGTAAAAGAAAAAACCCTTATAGGGTTTGATGTTAGTGAAAAAAAAATGGTAAAAACAATGCATTTAAATTCTCGAGCTCACGAAAAATATTTTAGCATAAGCTTTGATTCCATCAGAAAATACGATCTGCATTATGTGCGGGTTAGCAGTTTATCCTAATATACACGTGGACAGCTCAAAATCAAAACAACCAAAGAACTAATAAACACTTTGGATAAAAATAAAGCAGGCGTTGGTAGATTGACAGCCTCACATTTTGTCCCACATCTAAAGGATTTCAAGGCCAATAAACTATGATGCATTGACATGTATACAGAAGTAGCATAGAACACATTTCTGAAGTACGAAATTCAGAAAAAAGATATTTTAAAAATGGATTTGACTATTCAAGAACTAGCCAAATATTAACAGAAGATATGATTAATTCCAAAAATCGTAATTATTATAGTGTTAAAAACTTTTGAGGTTTCATAGGAATAAAAATAGATGGGCATAAATGAATTTTAGGGCTTGCCATTTTCTCCTAACTACTCTGTCTAGGACAAAATAGAAGCTCATGAATATTTTAGAGAGCTTGGTTTTTGTCAAGTGACTAGGAAAAATTAAATACAACAGGATATCTTACCATTTTCTTCTAAATACTCTGTCTAGGACAAAAGAGAAGCTCACAAATATAGAAAAGAACTTCGTTTTGGTCAAATGACATAAAAATTAAAGACCATGGGATATCCAGATTTGCACAGATCCAAACCGGAGTCTGACACCAGATATATCCAGAAAAGAGAGCTTCACCTGTAAGAATCTATGCAAAATAGGCATTAGGGCCATAAGAATAAAACAAAAATGGGAAAAAGTAGCATGGAACTCCTTTGTATAAATCCATCAACTAGGAGTGGTACTTTCCTAATGAGAATGAGATCAAATTCACTTCAATGCTACCTCAGGAAACTGGGTGCCACACGCTTCGAACAGAATGCTAAAGCATACTAAGTAGTTGAAAATTAAAGAGGGAAACATAATGGCAATTTCAGATACAATTCAAGGTCATACGTCTTTATCAGATGGCAATGAAACAAACAGCATGGGAGAGAACTGTGGGAAGTGAGGAATCTACGGGGACTCAATATGTGAAAGGGCAATCTAGATCCAGGAATGCAGTTCACACATCCTGTAAGAAAATCAAAGACAATTAGGATATCCAGACATGCACCACTGCAGACTGGAGTCTAAAACAATACGTATTCACAACATGGTGCATCCCCTGTAAGAATCATGCCATACAGGCATTAAGTCCATAAAAATACTATTGATGATACGAAGTAATACCATGCACTCTCTTCCACAGAAATACATGCATCTGGAGTGGCATCCTCCTAACAAGAATGAGAACAAATTCACTTCATTGCTGCCTCAGGAACCCAGGAGCCATAGACATAGGACCAGAAATCCATTCATGAGGAGTGTTATCCTCCTAACAAGAATGAAATCAAATTCACCTCATTGCTGACCTAACCCAGATGCCACAGGCATAGGACCAAATGCTGAAGCACAAGCTATGTATGTATCCCAGTTACTAAAAATATGGAAATCAGACAAGGGTTTAAATATAATCAATGGTCATGAGTATTCATCAGATGGCCATGAAAGAAGCAGCAAGAAGGTGGCCCAAAAGAAGTGAGAAATCCAATAATTTGAGATCCTATACATGTGGATCAAGGAAAGCAATTTCAGCAAAACTTCACCCATTCCGATGGAAAACAGCACTGATACCATTTAGTTTCATTGAACTGTCAGTTTGGGTAAAAGTGGGTGCCATGGGCTGGACTTGCTGCCAATTTCAAGAGCGAAATGAGAGAAATTTTGAAGTTTCGCCATAGAGGGTACGGTCCGCCTATGCCGCCCATTTTGGTTAGTTTTTTAACGACACATGCCAAAATTCCACTCACGCCGCGAAAAATTAACTGTTTTAACAAAATGGGCTTTAAATCACCTGTTTCACCTTATAAAATAATGTATATTTTATTAGAATGCTTGGTTAACATATCAATTTCCTTGATTTTATTCTTTTATGAAAAAATAATTTCCATAAATTTGGAGCAATATTGAAAATTTATAAATAATCAATAAAAATGTGAAATATTTGCGAAAAATTAGGAAATATAGTTAAAAATAATTAAATATTTATATAAGATATTTCATCTATATAAGTGGTATAAATAGTCAATAATTACTAAATTAATATTCATTACAAAATTTAACAATTATAAACATTTAAAAATCACTGAAAATTAGGAAAAGATCATAGAAGTCAACAAAGAGCAATTTAATTATATAAGTCTATGCCAAATGTATAATTATTTAAATAATATTTTAATATTTAAAAACTGCTCAAAAAAAATTTTTTTAAATCTAGAAAATTTAGGAAAAGGCCATAGAAGCTTATAATGTGAGTTTGCTAGTCCAAATGTGATTTGGATGACTAAATATTTAAAACATAATTTATTATTAAAAAACTATGAAAATTAAGAGAATCATTAAAATTTAGAAAATTCAAAAAAGGCTTTCGAAGTTATAAAAGTCTTAAGTTCAATTGTTTTTTTTTTTTTCCTAATTTTTTACAAATTTTTGGCTTCGTTATAATTGTTTTTTATTTTTTAGAATTTCTCAGGCACAGATTTTGCAGCAACATAAGCAATGTGTCAACAAAACACATAGCAGGCATTGGGCAAAACAGCGTAACAGACTGCATGGCGCACCTTGGTGTGGATGATCATGATATCAAATTGTAAAATTAATTGTATCATTATTTTGAGAAATCTAAGCACCTCAAGACCTTTAGCAACTTTGATACGAGAAAATGAAGCACACAACTCCACCCTAACAGCATCTTGAAAACAAGGTGCAGCAGAATAGCCTTTGTTATCAGGCCATGCAAAGGATTTCAAGTGAGCTGTTAATCATGATGAAGACTAACAAAAAGGAAACTTCAAATTTCCCAAATTTATACACCAACAATCATTTGACTTATAAATTAAGCGCATATAGAAATCAAAATCAATTTTTTCAATCAACACAAAATATACGTCACTATGAAAGTCATTATGCAACTTACATTGCTCGCAACTCTGTGCAATTTCCCAATTCTGAAGGGATTGTTCCATAGAAGTTGTTGTTATGAAGAACTCTACAGCATATAATACATTATGTAAACCATTAGCAGCAGCAAACTTCAATAAACATGAAACTACCAAGAAAATTTTTCTTTCAGGAATGGAAATGCATACAAGAACTTCAAGTGCTTCAGTTTCCCAATGTCCGGTGATATTGATCCACTCAATTTGTGATTAGGAAGACTCCTGAAAGATTAGAGATTAGATATAAGTTGACTACCATGTAGGCACATGTGGATATATGGATTTATAGGAAGTCAGAGATAGATAGAATATCGATAGACAGAAACAAGGAGAAAGATGGCAAATAATTGCATAAACAGATAAAGGAACAGCTTTTGTAGCATCACTCTAAAAACTGATAACATTTTACAGAGTGATCAAGACTAATAAAGAGTATAATTTCTCAGTTGACATATTTTATATCTTCTGTTAGTTTCCTCGAAGTCTCTCCCCCACAGCTATAGCAATATCAATTTCTAACAGAAGAAAAATACCAAGCTCAGATATTATCTGGTACCACAAAAACACAAGAAAAAAAGTACACCTTCACATGCCCAAATGTGACCAAAAATATAATAAAGTTAATAAGTATGTATGCAAAGACCCAAACAGAGTATAGGAGAAACCCTAGAAAGAGATGAAATAAAGAGAAGTCCGTTAAGATAGTTTGGGATGTAAAACGTGTATCTTTGGGGCACAAATAAACATAGTTTCATACATAAAAAAAAAGTAGCAAAATTTACTAAATTTTCCTTTCCCACCTGCTGGGTGAAAATCACCATAGGCATCATAGTTTTTGCAATTTTTGAATTCACATCTAAATTGCTGCTGAAAATGGAGTTTTTTAAGCATAAAAGTTACCAAATCCAAAGAAAGATGTGGAAATTTGACCAAAAATTTCTTGATAAAAAATAGGAATTACACCAAGCACGCAAACCCCGCCCCTTAGCGCCACCACGAAAGGGAAAAAAATTTCAAATCTAGGGTTTGCTTATATTCATCACAGAACTCTTGTCACAGAAATTCATCACAATATTACCTTATAATGGGTGTGATTAGAACAGAACCACTGGTTCTTTAGGTTGTGTCTGACTATATCATGGTCATTCATTCTGTGCATTGGATTTGATTAGATCATGACCATTCATTTTTTAAAGTGGATTTGATTTTATAAAAAAGATCATGGCCATTCACTCTTTAGGTTGGATTTGATTTAATATATTAGATCCTAACCGTTGGTTTTTTCTTTTTTCCCAATCAAGTTTGATTTTATAAATTATATCGTGGCCATTCTCTAGGCTACACTTGATTTCATAGATTAGATCATAATCAATGGGTTCTGCAGTGGGATTAAGGTGGAGATCAGTTGTTTAGTTTGATTAGTTTGTCTTATTCAATTAATAAATTTTTTTTAAGGAGTGATTCAGATAAAGTAATTGATTCACTAAACTGGAGGAGGTTTAAGTGCATAACACCAACCTAACCTCTTAACTAGTATTTGGTTTAATCCATGGGTGACTATCCACACCCGAAACCAACAAATAGTAGCAACTCCATTTCCAATTCAATGTTCTAACCAGTGTTTACAATTTCGCTGGCAAACATCAATGCCGCTAGGTGGGTGGCACGAAATGAGCAAGCGCATGCCAAGGTCATTTAATTAGCTGATTTCAAATCTGTAGCCATTTCTCCTCTTTTCTTCATTCTTCCTTGGATTTTCTTGCAATTTGTTGGGGGATATTGCTCCTAAACAAGATCCACACCAGATTAGCCCAGCTATTGAATCTTTTAGTACAATTTTCTGTGAAATTTGAAGAACAACCAACTTTTAAGCTTGAGGTAAAGTGTTTTTTTGAAGTTTTTAGGTCAAAACTAGTTAGATTTGAATGAAATTTTAGGATGTTGTATGTTGGCACCCGATCTATAGATGGGTGTCTTATTTTTATTTTTTATGCAAAAAAAGAATTTTTTTTAATTATTTTACAAGAAAATACATGAAAAATATTAGTTTATTCAATAAATAAGTAAATATATAGTGGTTTAAGTAGTTAAAGTATCTATAGGAAAAATTAATAACTATGAGAATAAAATAGTTTATAAATAAATAATATTAGAATTTAAAAAATGATTATTTGATAATATTTATTAAAAAAGTAAAAAATTGGGAAAAAACTTTTAAAAGTTCTGAATAACATATGACTAAAAGTAGTAATCGCAGGTTCCAATGGATTCCAAGGATTTATAAAAAGTGCCTTAGTTTTCACCAATATAGGCAGCATGCTGCCCTATGTCGGTGGAAAAAAAAAAAGGGAATCAAACAGAAGACGAGAGGAGATGGGAGGGGCAGAGAGAGGGGGGAGAGTGGGGGAGAGAGAGAGAGAGAGAGAGAGAGAGAGAAGAGAGAGAGGCAAGGGTGTACTTGACTCCTTGGGCTTGGCAAGCACTCCCCGTTGCTTCCCTTGCACCTAGGCTTCAAAAGAGTAGAGAGAGAGAGAGAAAGGGTGGGTTGAACACGAAAGAGAGGAAGGGAGCCCTACATTTTTTTTTTTTTTGATTGGTAATAAAAAAAGGATTATATTAAAGCATAAAAAAGCAAAGAGTACAGAAACTAAACATTACACGATCGGTGTACATGATCAGTTCTACAAATCACAAAAGTTCACACTCTGAAGAAACTCATGACGAACCATCCCTTTACAAGATTCATAGCTCGATGCCCAATACAGCAGGTAGTTGAGAGATGATTCTAATAAACCCCAAAATGAACTAGATGAATCTTTAAAAATTCTCTTGTTCCTCTCTTTCCATAACACCCAAAGAATAGCAGCCGGTGCCAAATTCCACAAAACATCGTACGTTAGAACACCTTTGCTATAATTCCAAGACTGCAACACTTGAATCAAATCTATAGGCTGCACCCATAATTTGCCAAATCTTTGTAAGATAACAGACCACAGATCATGAGCAACCTTACAATGAACAAACAAGTGATTTACAGACTCCGAATCAGATTTGCACAATACACATCTGTTTGGGATTTGCCATCCTCTTTTCATGAGGTTATCTATTGTCAACACTCTCCTCAACATTGTTGTCCATATAAAGAAACCAATTTTGTATAGAAGATTAGGCTGCCAGAGCATTTCTAAGAGCAAAAATATGATGTCCTTCTTGGTTAGATGCTTGTAGAAACCCTTTACAGTAAACTCACCTGATCTGTTCCCCACCCATTTCATCCCATCTTGATTTGAGTTCAGCTGATGGCCATGAATTCTAGCTAACAATTGAGCAAGAGAATCAATTTCCCAATCAAACAAGTTCCGCCTGAAATTAAGATTCCAATTCAATCCACTCCCATCATAGGAACATAGCTCAAAAATGTAAATCTGTGAAGAAGTAGTAATGCTCAAGAGGTCGAGAAATATGACTTTTAAAGGCTCTTCCCCACACCATATATCTTCCCAAAATCTTATTCTATCACCTTTCCCCATCCCATACCTCAAACTAGAGGTAAGGAAGGAAGCCCTACATTGCAGGTGTAACGACCCAACCCAACGAGGTATTGTCCGCTTTGGACCTAAGCCCGCACGGTTTTGTCCTCAAAAGGCGACTCGCTAAGTTAAGTGTTTTCCATGTCTCTTATACCTTACCGGGCATTCATCCATTTCCGATATGAGATCAAAATGTCACAATCTCCCACCCTTCAAAGCTGCACGTCCCCGTGCAGTGGCCACCTAGAAGCCTGCCAACCCCTCGTGGCCCCGCCTTCATCGGTCCAACCACCTTCTACGGGCAATGCTAGGACTCAAACCAGTTACGGACTACTGGACCTGAAACCAACCCCGATACCATTTGTAACAACCCAACGCAACGAGGTATTGTCCGCTTTGGGCATAAGCCCACACGGTTTTGTCCTCAAAAGGTGCATCGCTAAGTTAAGTGTTTTCCCTATCTCTTATACCTTACCAGGCATTCATCCGTTTCCGATGTGGGATCGAGATGTCACAATTTTGAAATGATCCAACCCAACAAGGTATTGTCCACTTTGGGCTTAAGCTCGCACAGTTTTGTTCTCAAAAGGCGCCTCACTAAGTTAAGTGTTTTCCCTGTCTCTTATACCTTACTGAGCATTCATCCGTTTCCAATGTGGGATCAGGATGTCACAGCAGGCCTCTCCTAATTTTATAAATTAATATTTTATATATATATATAGTAAGTTCTTTTTTAATATTTAGTAAGTACACAACATTAATATTATGAAATTGCAATAAGATTTTTATTATTATGAGCTTATGCACTTGATAATAATATATTAAAATATTATAAATTTAGTGTAAATTTTGTTTTTTCTTTTAGTTACTTCAATAAAATTTCATAATATTAATATCAATATTAATATTTGGAACTATTACTATAATATGAGGTTCAAAGTGTACAACCTCATAATTTATATGGTATAACCCTTACAAAAAAATCATATATATACCCTTTTTAATATATTTTTATATGTTATAATTTTTTTCTTTTTTTGGATTTTTTTTAATAATTTTATTGATCTTTTCTAAGTCCTTTTTCAGTTTTTTAAATTTTAGAAATTTTTCAATGTGAAAGCACAAAAAATCTAGTGACATATCTAGCAAGTTACAAAAAATTTCGACAAAACAGCAACACAAGCCTTGAGCAGAACAGCAACGAAATTGGCATGAGAGCCCTGGTCCCCACAAATCTGTCTCAAAATTTCAGCAACACGATCATATGCATATGATGCTCCATTGTCTGCCCAACATTTTAATTCATCCATCATAGCAAGCTTAATATTTATCCTTTAAACTTTTCATTTTAATTGAAGTGGTACACATCAACCACATAATATTTTATAAGCACCTCTCCACCAAGGTCACTAATTCTATGTGCAACATCCTAATCAATATTTTTTTTTATATCAATAAACAAGTGTATTATATATATTGATAAAGTAGAATACAGGTACACAAAATGTGTACCAAGGCAGCCAGATACCTACTTATCTAGCTTAGGGAAACCCCCTAGGACAAGGATGAAGTCATACAATCGAATCACACCTTTTCTTCTAACTCATGAAAACTATTACATAACAGAAAATCCTCAATAGGTATGTTAGCTCCTGCAGCCAACTGTGCGTTATCTTCAAAGTAGCTCGCGCTAAAACTATTCCTTTGCTCTCAGAATTCTTAAAGATTCTCTTGTTCCTTTCGCCCCATATTACCCAAACAATTGCTGCGGGAGCTAAGTTCCAACATATGTCTCTACATGACTTCTTTTTTCTCCAACCCCAAGCTTCTAGAGCTTGTCTAAAGTCCTTTGGATGTACCCACACTACTTGTAGTCTTTGGCATATGCATCACCATAGCCTTGCAGTTCCTTTACAATGAAGTAATAAGTGGCTTAGACTTTTTTCCTCCTCCTTACATATACTGCACCTATTTGCAAGCTGCCAACCTCCATGCTTCAAATGATCTACAGTTAATAGTTTATCAAGTGCAGCAATCCACAAGAAAAATGCCACTTTACTTGGATTTTTGTTTGCCCAAATATCTTTAAACATCTTCATCTCCAGATTTGAACAATGCAAGTGATCAAAGACCTCCTTTACTGAGAACAGCCCAGATTTGCTTTGTGTCCATATTCTTGTATCTTCTCCTTGTCCCACGGTCCTATTGTACAATTCATTCACTAATGCTTCATAGCTGGCAACTTCCCAATCCATCAGATTTCTCCTTAGGATGTGCAACATCCTAATCAATATTCCTTTATGGATAATTAATCCAAATAATAAAACTAATTGCTTTTAGAATCTCTTGATTTTCAATTGTTACATTTGCTTCATCTTACTCTCATTTGTTCTGAATTTAAATTTCATATGCTCAATTGTTTTTTTTTTTTGGAAGTAAATCAGTATCTTTAAGAGCAGGGCATTCTGAAAATTGAACTTTAAATCAGTATCTCGTACCCTAAGCGAGAATCATACCACTACCCATACGCTTAATCTTTATTTGACTTATGTTAAAACTTTTTGTTTCCATGGCAAACCTCGATAAGCACTAGTTTTTATTCACTCTCTCTCTTATTGGAATCCCTCGAAACCACCATTTGAATATTAGTAGTCAATTAATCTATGATTAAGGTACTGTTTGGTAACGCTTTTCAGAAGTGCTTTTTTGCTTTTGAAAGTAAAAAATTGCTTTCGGAAGCAAAAGTGTTGTTTGGTTATGTACACATGAAGCAATTTATAAGAAGCAAAAAAGCAATTTCATTGCTTTTCAAAAGAAGCATAGAAATGTTGCTTCTCAGTTTAATCATAAATTTGCTTTCTTACTTCTAAAACCTATGACACAAAACTAAACCAGGAAAAAATTGACCCATCATGTCCAATGACCCGTTTAACCCAATAATGACACGTTCAACCCGATAATGATCTGTTTAACCCAATAATGACCCGCTTAACCCAATAATGACATTTTTAACCCGATAATGACCCGTTTAACTAGATAATGACCCGTTGAACCCGATAATGACCCGTTGAACCCGATAATGACATTTTTAACCCAATAATGATCTGTTCAATCCAACAATGACCCGTTTTAACCCGATAATTACCCTCTCAACCTGATAATGATCCGTTCAACCCGATAATGACCTGTTTAACCCAATAATGACCCGCTTAACCCGACAATGATCCGTTCAACCCGATAATGACCCGTTTAACATGATAATGGCCCGTTTAACCTGATAATGACCCGCTTAACTCAATAATGATCCGTTTAACCTGATAATGACTCGTTTAGCTCGGACAATGGCCCATTTAACTTGATAATGACCCGTTTAAACCTAAATTGTATCACTAATTCACGTTATTTTTCTATTTGTGTATTTTTATAATTAAAAAATAAAAAATTTTAATCGGATTGGTGGATTGAACTCGATTATTGGTGAGTTGAGTTTGGTGTTGGGTTTTCCCAACCCACCAATAAATATATTCAATTTGAATCGACCCGATTATTGCTCAACCCGTTACAATATACGTCGAGTATATTTTTAAGTTGAATGCATCAACTGTTTACGGTAGTTTTATATGATAGTATAGAAACAATTTATATGCTACTGTAGTTACCAAACATGCTTTTTTGCTTTTTAGCAACAAGCAAAATTTTACCAAACAGCTTTGCTTCAACAAAAGATCTTCTGAAAAGCAGAAAAGTACTTTTTTGCTTTCTTGCTTTCAAAAGCAAGAAAGCAAAAGCGTTACCAAACGGAGCCTAAAGCACTAACATAAGGACTCATGATTAAAGCAATTCATTCAAGATGCAAGCTTTTCATCAATAGGAACACATATCTGCCACAACCCAATGTTCTCATCTTAGTGTTCCGTTGTCAATGTGTTATACAAACTGAATGTATCTTAATTACTACTCTTTTTCTGTCCAAAACCTACAATATTAGCTTTTAGAGACGTTTTCATATGATTCCCTAGATTAATAAGAACTATGCGAAGGTCTTTCTTCTCTCTACACTTCTTCACTAACTGTTTAGGAAGAAAAAGATAACGTCAATGGATGGCAGAAAGCCAAACTAATTTTGTTATACTCGGATTATTCTTCTTAACCTTTGCTCACCAACCTCTCCCATAATTTCTTGGCATCATTCATAAGTTAAATTCCACAATAATTTCATCAACCACAATCCACCAATTTCTCGGGTACACTTCTACACTTCAATTGGAACTACACTTCAACGCTTTTCCTATTTTCAACATAACCAAAGCTCCCTTAACTTTAGGCATCCCAATTCTACAAATTTTCATTGCAAAATTAAAAATCAACTGGTTCAATCAACATGTCTATGTCAACTCATTGTAGCATGAAAATCAAGACACTTGTCCATCAAAGGAAATATAATATAAGGCCAAAAAGACGATTAAACAGTGAAAGCTATATGAAAGAAATACACATGAATATTAAGGTTCCCAGATTAGGTAAACTGGTAGAATCAGATGGTGTAACATAATTCAGGTAGAAAACAAATAAAGTAAGACAAGGCTTCAAGATAATTGATTGATAGATCCATATATATAGCTAGACAAAAGAGGGTAGACGTGAGGAACTGTGCCAAGAATATTTGCAAAATTGAAGGCCACAAAAGCACTTTAAGAGATGTGCATAATTGGAACAATGTTGGAATGATACAGAAATTGAACAGCTCAACATCCATTCAACTCTCTAAGTTTCCTTTTTAATAAGTTTAGTTGTTTGAATAGAATCACTTTAATAAACATAATGCAGCTTAAAGATCAGGGTTTCAAGCTTAGTAAGTTTCTACTGGCACCACATGTAAAATAAAGACATTGTAATCATTTGATGAACCCTATAGGTTAGGGAACAATATCTGACCAACTTTCTAGGTGAATAAATTTTTATAAAGCTTTTATGACTTATTCTCATTTCCATGAGGACCAAGTGAGGCCAAAACCTAGATTAAATTCATGCAACCCTCCAATACAGTAAACTAGATAAGTATGCATCTAGGATAAAACCCATATCAGCACTCTAATTTAATCAAATTCAATGTCCCTTCTAAAAACAACAGGCCCACAAAGTTTCCACTTGATAATTTTTTTTGCTTTTTGAATCTTATGTCCATTGGACTCACATTTCAGACCATACTGTAAAAAAAAATGAATTTCCTCCAAAGCCACAACCATGTGTTCCAGCTAGAAGAAACATGTGCAGTAGCTTCAACTTAAATCTTTACCCAAACCACTAAAGTTTTCTTTTTCCCCTTTTTATTAAAAAAGAAAAACAGGTATGAAAAAAAACAAAAAAAACTGGCCTCCTTTTTCTTTCAACAAAAGTTATCCCAAATCCAAATGGAGAAAAGGATTAAAATCACTAGCAATGACATCCTTTCACACCAGGAACCTAACCCAGCACCATCTCCAAATGGAAAAACAAATTTTCAAAGATAACATATTCTGCTCTCAATAAGCTCCACAAGAAATGGATAAAGAGTTCTAGGTAGTTACCCTGCAGTACAAAGCATGCCATTAGACATTGTGAAGAAATTGGTAGAGCTGAAGGAATTCTTTATAATCAAAGGACAGCCTCAAGATAACTAAAACTTACAATGTGAAAAATGAAGCCAAACCTTATGGCAACTGTTTTGGGGCATGTTCTCCATTTTTTCTTTTTTCATTCCTTTTTCTTTAATCTTTTGAATTCGAGATATACTTACTTACACAAAGTTGGAGGGTGTTCAAACATCATCATCCATGAAAGGAACCCCAATCTAGCATATTTCACATCAGTTTACATCTTAACCACTCAATATAATTCCTCGAATAGTAAAAAGAAATAACGGACATCTTTTTTTCAATAACCAAAATGCACAAAAGCTTTTTAGCTATTCTATGTAAACTCCAAGGAAGTATTTATAGCTAAAGCAAAATATATGCCTCTTTAGGTGATTATCCAATATGACTGGGTGTTCAGTAAACACAAAACTTTAAACCCCAAAGAGATGTCAAGGAGAATCCTCAGTTATAATTAGTAAATTTATACAGTACACCACTTTGTGGTACACAAAAAATAAAACGATATCCATCACATAAATTTTTTACAACCATCATAAGGAAAATCCCTCAAGTCTCACTATTCATTTACTAACGCATGAACTTGAAAGAAGTGTGCTTAAGTATGAAGGGCATTGAATAAGCCAATACAAATATCTTTAGTTCCTATATATCAACAAGATTAACTGATTAAGTATATATCAAGCAAAAATTATGTTGCTTCAGAATATTTCTTAGTTTCACAACAATAAAGTTTTACACTTTTACAAGACAGATTTCAAAATCATATCAAAAACTCACAGAGTAACCACGCTCCTGGTTTGAGCCTCACATTTCACCCCTTTCCAGCCACATGGGTCTGGATCCTCTTGTCTCCATTGAAGAAGGACACCATCTGAATTAACAATAGCTGTCTTAAAACTGAGAAGTGCCTCACCTACAAACAATAAAAAACGACTCGTATAGTAAATATGTCCAAAAAAATTTTGCTTATCATATCCCTGTAAACATATGAACAGGTTAATCTCCCAAAGAAGCTTTCCATTAAGTCTGATGTACCAATTCTTGATTTCAACAAGTATGCACATGAGTCACATAAATATTGGCGGAAAAAAGGAAACTTCCATTTGGTTAGGTCAACTTTTATAATAAATAAATGAAGGTAAACATACAAAACAAGATAGGATAACAAAACTGAGACATTTGGATATGAAGCTAAACATACAAAACAAGATAGGATAACCAAAACTGAGACATTTGGTTATGTAAACATACCATCAGGGCTGATAGCAATGCCTTTCCTCATGAGTACGAATAAAATCAGACCAAAAAGAAGTATGTGTTCTTGATATTTCACCACCAATATGCCCATAGTGGTGATGGTCAAGCATAATAGAATTACTATAAATCATCTGACACAGCAAATTCCAAAGTAATGCCCTTGAACATATAGTTATCTGTTAGGAAATGCCACTCAACAGCACCAAAAGAGAGAAAATAAGCCTGGAAGAATTGGAAACATAATCAGTATGGTATAAATCGTAATTCATGAGAATGATTAAGGCACACTCAATATTATTAATTCATTTCAATTTCAGTTTCCATCTTAAATTTCAGTTACAGTTTCGGTCAAATATTTCATTGTACACTTTATAACAAATGGGCCATCCAATAAATAAATTGAGACACGCAACCATACACCAAATTACGGGTTAAATATAACAATTATCTCCTACTAAATATAAGGAACAGAACATGGCAAATTTTTTTTTAATCAGAAATGAAACGCTATTTTTATTATAAAATAAATTAACACGAAGCATCAAAGAAATACAAAACAAAAAATAAATCTACATTCATTTCTAACATAGAATTAAAAATGGTCAAACCTAAAATTCCAAACATTTCTAAAATAATAACTCAATAACTAAATAATTCTAAATTGATATGATTCACAGAACCACAACCAAAAGTATCCTCTGTGCTTTAGATATCCTTCAGAAAATAAGCCCCTCAGGCAAAGATTCTCTGGATAGCACATTTGGTGGAAGGCATCAAATGGATCCACTGCTAAAACCATAAGGGAATGACACCAGAACTCCCTTTTTTTTTTTTTTGATGAGTAATGATAGTATGATTGTATATATATATATATAATGAGGAAAAAGTACAGCGAATCAAAATATGCACAACTCGCATCATGACCGTATGAACACATCAACTACCCTAAAACACTCCCTACACATCATAATCACAAAAAACAACCAAGACCTCCCTGAGAGTGACCCTTCCAACAAAAAATACAAACTCTGGAATTGATGTTGAATAAGAAATTCAACATCAAACCCAACTCACTCTTCTCCTACTCCCATAATGCCTCCTGAGTCACCTGAAATAACCCCTCCACCCAACTCTACAAGAGACGAAAAACACCACTGATGCCACTGTCTGACAATGTCCGCAATCTGTATGCCATGAAACTCCGGTAACACCGACACCTATGATGCTACAGCCACTAGAATAGAGTCACTCACTTGCTCCACCGACCTCCAAGATTCCTGAAAAATCCTCCTATTACGCTCCATCCAAATATGTCATACCACCACATTTGTCCATTCATTAAGTAGACATGCTTTCCCAAAGGGACCAAAACTATCTATTATTGATTGTGCCCTATCACGCTCACCAGCCTAGCTAAGCTAACAGAAAGTAAAAAATTTAGAAGGGATTTTCTATAGCAGGAAAAAGACTAGCGCTACTCGTCTAGTTAGATCAAAAACATTCTACAACCCTAATGAAAGAAGTTAGCTTTTCATTGATTTTCTCTGATAAAATTTTTTTTCCAGGAAATGACTATAGCAATTCAGGGAAACAAGTGGTAGTATGTAGCAGACAATCATTTCATCAAATTAACATATGCAAGTAGCTAATCACCACCTGGTGCAATTGGTTGCCATGGCATGTGATTATGAAATGGAATAATGAATATTTTGAACAGTTTTAACACCTGATTCAGGTTCTAAGCTCAGGCTTGTGGACCACGATGTGGAGGTGAAAAGCTCATCTGCATTATTTTTTCTAAAGTTTTTCAGATGGCAGTGAATCAGAAAGCTCTAATGGCATATTACCTGGTGAGAAAGAAGAAACTTGCTTTTATATAGTGAGGAAACTTGCACCCCAACCAGCATGTCCTCAAGAGGCATGCTTATTATCAACGTAGGTCATCATCCCAACCTTCATCAAGATATTGTGATGTAGGACGAGTGGGACCCAAAGTCTAGATTAATTAGTTATTTGGTAAAAGTAGAATTCCTATTTTCTTGCATTAGGTATTTGAGTTATATTAGGAGTCTTTAAGAGGTTTTAGAGTTAGATTTTAACTTTAAGTTGTTTAATATGAGTAGGAGTCCTAATTTTAATAGGTTTCTATCTTATTTTGGGGTCTTTTAAGGTCTATAAATAAGGGGTAAAGGTTGTACACGAATTTTAGAGATTAATTTTTAAAAGAACTATAGAGTTTCTCTCTCATCTTTCTTGTGGATTCAAGGTTTTTTGCTGGTGGATTCCAGTTTTATAGGATTAACAGAGATTAATCCTTGTTTTCGTAACTTTCACTGCGTCATATTGTCTTGCTCATTGGGTGATAAGTGCACATTATTTAATGGCAAGTAAAAGCATAGCTTCCTAGACAACATGAGATTTTATATTTCTGCCACCCTTTCTAGATACAGCTACTAGTTATTGGCTGTGAATGTATGAGGGATGTCAGTCTTCTTATGTAATTTCCTCATCTTTCTTTCGTAGATAAATGAAATTATCTTTATGGATCCAAAAAACAAAAATAAAAAGGACCTCAAGATCATCCCCCTGCACAATTTCCAATTCTATGTTAACAATTGTTCTATGAGTGGGCATCGTCTACAGCCCCCGCTGTAAACAGCCCCTCACATGTATGGTGTGGGGCCCCCCAAATGAATGGTGGGGCCCACACGGAATGTGAGGGGCTGTTTACAGCCCCCTCTGTAGAGGATGAACGCTCTTGTTCTATCCAAAGTTTGCAACGATGGTTTCAATTCCATTTCATTTAAGGCCCTGCATTCCATTTTGCCGAAATTTCACTGCATCACTCGTGCCGCCAAATTTTTAGTACCATCATGTCGAAAAATTCCAAACAAATTGTACAAAAATATAAAAATATTATAAAAAGTTAAAAACCTGCCACTAGAGTAATAATAACAATGTGTTATTATCGATAACATACATATGTGTGTGCACGTGTGCGTGTGGGTAAATATAATAATGTTATAAGAAATGTAATAATGTTGCCCTAATACTATCATTTTTTATTATTTGTTACATATATATAAATATATATCAAAATAATAATTTTGTATAACTATTTATATAATTATAATAATATTGACTTAATATCATTCATACACACACACACACACATATGCGTATATATGTATATTAAAGGACATAAGAGCCTTCTTCCATTATTCGACAAAATAGGAAAGCAACAAAGATTAGGTAAGCGCCGACTATGTATGCCCCCTCTCTTCCCCTCTATCCTCTTATCTTCCCTCTCTCCCTCTCTCTCTCTATTGCCCCTTCTCTCGTCTCATCCTCTCTCTTTTTTCTCATCATCTCTTTGTCTCTTGTCCTCTCAGCAATTCCTCTTTTTGTTTTTTATTTTTCTTTTTCTTTTGAGAAGAGAAGAGACAACCCAATACGCTCCCATCCTACTCTCTCTCTCTCTCTCTACCAACTACCATTTTTCTGTTTTTCTTCCTTTTTTCTAAAGAGCTCCACACGGCAAGCCTTATGTGCCATGCAGAATCCAACAATTTTGATGACACACATAATGTGCCATCGAAATTGTTTGCGTTTGAACTGGTGCAAGGCAATGCTGGTCGAAATAAGGGCTTTTAACCCCAATAAATCCATCCAATAATCCACTAAAACTGGCAAAATCTTTATGGAATGGATGAATTTCGGACAGAATGGAATACCATAGTTCTACCTTGATTGAGTTTGAACACTCCCTATAGATACAAGCATCCAAAATTTTTAAAAAATAAATGGGCTCACACTCTTTTGCCAGATTAAGGAGCATAAGGAGCTGAAGATTACTACACATGAGCATTGAATGATGGCAAACATATAAATCTCCATTGTGATGATAATAAGCACACTGTTTAAAAATACAAATTTTATGCTTAAGGCAAAATTTAACACATGAAATAAGAACTAAATATCTGACTGGATTCTAAAACATTTATAAAGTAAACAGATTATGAGGATGACCAAACTCTACAATAAAAAGGATAATCATGGGTCTGAAAGCTTCCTTCTTTAAACCAGAAAATTAAGTCAGTTGGTTGACACACCACTACATGTCTAAAAAAAATGCATCTCTGTAAAGGATCAAATTAGTCCTTCCTCATTATGTCATCCATTGAGATTTTACCATTGTAATTTCAGTACATTTTTATCCATTTTAGAGATGTTCTCGCATATTCCTTACTTTTGAGTTAAAAACTATTGATTTCTGCCTCACCAGGTTTAATAGCTAGGAAAACTAACAATCTTTTTTTTCTTTTGCCAAAAAGGTAGACAATGAATTCTCTGGATTGACCACTACAATTATTGCAACACATACAAGCTGTACTATTCTTCATTTTGTTTTAAGTAACAGTAGCAATAAATTATTTTACCATTTTTAAGTGTTCCGTAACAAAGAAGTTAGACTTAGGAGATGCCTTTTGGCTGTATGATAGTTGTCTTTTGGATCAAACTTGTATGTGATTAAATGCAAACTGGAAGCACATGCAGACAAGTGTAGTTCACCAAATAAGCAGCCACATGTAAAATACTTCTCACAAGATTTCAAGGACCATAGCATTTCATCAGACAGTCACACCTGTAGACTCGTTATCAGATTGTATCCTTGCACATTATCATGACGTGGCTATTTTTTGAAGCTAAATAGATTTCCACGTTTAACTTACAGCCCAGACAAAAACAAAGAGAAACACCACTCAATTGGGTCTCCTTGACATCATACAACCAGAAACTTTAAGGCAAGTAACATTCACAGTGATGGAAGAACTAAAGCTTCAAAGCAACAAACACAAAATTAAAAGTAATGTGGTCTGAAATTTCCAAAATTGGTACTTTTAACTGAGTTGTGGTGCACAATTCTAGGTCTTTAACTTAAAAAAAAGCTCACAACTTATCAGCTCCCACTCAAGAATCAATCACATTAAGCAAATCGTGCTAAAAATTAAGATAAACTAGACGAGAACCACATGAACGATGAACATCAGAACTGCTGTAATTTCCCATAAAATCCCACGAATTTATACGGATTTTAATTTTACTACCTGAGCTGCGCAGACATTATATTTACAGCATTTTCAAACAATTTACCGCTAATGCGTCACTCACTAGAATCTATAAGCACTTACTAGCTGAAATTTTTCACCAAAAAAATTCCAAATTTCCCATTTTTGTAAGTTTGGGCTGATTGTACCCCGAAAAAACTGCAGAAAAATCGACAAAAAATAGTTACAATTGGATTTAGATAAGAAACAGATACCCCGAATCGATCTCTGATGCAAGTGCATAGAAATGCAGATTTCCCGGTGCAGAAGCATGGATCACCGAAAGCCCTAAATTTCTGAGATTTGGAGCGTGTGGAAAGAGAAGTAAGTGGCATCAGTGCTCGAATTTAAAGGGCATCACCTACACCAATGAGAAGCAGGGACTTTCGCACGTGAGAGAGAGACATTTCGCACGTGCTACCGACGCTAGAGCTTAGCCACAAAAGCGACTTAGATTAGTTGACGCCCGGTTTGAACTTTGAATACTAAATATAGCCCGTTGGAACCATAATGACAAAATTATCCCCACACAAAGTAAAAATAACTGTGGAAGATTCCGTTTGAGTCTAAGTGGAGCCCAAACCAACGAAGGATTTGATAACAACCTGTCAAAAAAATTATTCTTTTAAGTTTTTTTTGTTTTATTGGTTTTTTCCAAATGGACAAGGCGATTGAGTGGACCAAGGTGGTTGGATTGGTTTGAGTTGGACCAACTTGGAGCCAGGCTTGTACACAAATGGAACATTTTCTTTGAGCAGGACAAGATTATCCATGACTTTGACCTTTTTTTATTGCCATAAGATGGACCAACTTAGGCATGGGCGTCTTGAAGTATATGAAGGATCAAAGTCCGAACCTGAAATTTTAGCACTATTAGTGCAGCGCATGATGACATGGATCAACCTAAAGATAGATTAACTTTGTCATATTTAAATGAAAAAGAAAGCGAAAATGATCAAAGTCCCTAATTTGTTCAATGAATTGGATTTGGAATTAAGAATTCTAATTCTAAGTCTAATTCATTGAGAATTGGAATTGGGTAGAATTCAAATTCTTGTGATTGGATGGCAAAAGAATTGAAATTTGGAATTACAATTCCATGAAGAATTAATTTAAATTCTAGTTTCATTTGTTAGCACCTCATTTTTTACCCTAAAAAATGCAGAAAATGAAAATCCTAACTAAAAAGTCAAACCCGGAGGGGTCAAAAAGTTGACTTTTTAATCTGGTGCGAATTGACCACCATACCTCTTCCCATTGAAAAGAGAATTCTGACATGATTCTAACGCAACTGAATTTGTCCAAATCGGAGTCCGAATGAAGAAATTATATGCTGGTCAAACCTAAAGGGAGCAGAAATTGCTTTTCTGCTCAAGCCCCATCCAACTGCTCAACTTGCTCCCAGAAGATAGAGAATCCTAACATGATCCCGACACAATTGAGTTTGTTGGAATCAGAGTCCCGAATAAGAAAATATGAGCAAAACTGTATTCCGGGGAGCAGTTTCGACTTTCTGCTAAAAATCAGAATTTGCTACCAAACTTCAGTTCAGTGGATAGGGAATCTCGACCTGATTCCAACACCACTAAGTTTGTTAAAATTGAACATCATATGAAAAAGTTATGGCAATTCAAAGTTTCAGAAAAACTGCCTGTGTAGCGAAAAAGCAGAAAAGGACAAAACAAATAAAAATCGAGATTAAAATAATAATTTTTTGAAAATATCTTGATTTATATAATTAAAATAAATCAAAAATAAAAAGAAAATCACATAAAAATCTAGAATCAAGCCAATTTGGAGAAGAATTTGAGTTCTAGCATTTTTAAAACGTGTGTCTGCATTATAAGTGCGGACAGGCCTCGTTCGCACTTGTGGTGCGGATCCGATCTTATTTGATCAACTATCCAATTCGAGCAGATTTGCACGTTTTAAATGTTGTCCGCACTTGAAGTGCGGTTCCGGAATTTTTGTCTATAAATAGAGGCCCAACCCCATTGTTTAAGGGAACTTCCTCTCCTCTGTCGTTACTCTGCCTCTCTACGACCAGAAAACCTTCCCAATCATCCTTAATGTAAAATCCCAGATTTTAATTATAAATAAATCAATAGACTAATTGGTTAATAATAAGCAGAAGGTGAAATTTTGGTTCAACCCGGAGGAGTTCAAGATGAACCGAAGGTGATAGGAGAGCCTATATAAGGTGAGTTCATGACTATTGACCAAGTATAATTTTAATACAATAATTAGTTGTGTTATGATATATATTAGTATGAATTAATTGGGAAATAAAGCAAAGGATGAACAATAGGGGAGTTGGTCGAACCCAAAGATAGTGGGTTGACCCAAGGGTTTAGCTGGTTTAAGAATTAATTGGTTTGAATGGTTTGGCTTAAAGAAGGGGTATTATGGTAAAAGGGAATAAATAATAAACAAAACCTAGTAATGCATGAGCTCTTCATGTTGAGTTTAAAACTTAAGATTTGAAGCAGCCACTCGTTTCCTTCTTGTTGCCTCTATTCTTCTCCTAGCTTCTTGTGATCAAACCTAACCCTAAAACAACCTGTTGGAGCCGTCTTAGAGAAGGAAAAGAGAGGATTTTCGTGCATAGAAACTCAGGTAAGAGCAAATCCAAGAGAAGTTCTGTTTTGAGAGATAGGTGTGTTGTTAGATCTCTAAAAACGTGATTTTCTTAACCCAGACAAGATCAAGGTGTGTGCATGTCGGAAACGCCGCACGGAAAAGGTGTGAGCCTCCTAAAGGGTAAAAAGGGAAAAAGGGAGTCGCCACTGCTTGATGAGGTGCAGGCAAACACCTGGATGCCCTAAGGATATCTATTTTGGTCTGCGGCTTGAGATTCTGAAAAATGGCTCGGTTACGGTCCAGGGAAGTCTGTAAACACCCCGGTCCACCCCGTGTCCCATTAGTTTTCCTGGTTTGTGAGTTAATTCAATTCTAAACTCACCCTGCTTATATGCCAGCATGCATATTTTATTGGTTTGGAGGGGGACCACCAAAGTTGTGTGGGTCCCTTTATTTGATTTTATCTAGATTAGTTAGGTGATCTGGGTCTGATATGGGCCCCGTTGGAAGGCTGCAAAACCCCAATTTTCTACATGATTATTATTTGTGAAAATTAATAAGCTGTGTATGTAGGGAAACTTGGTGGGCGAGCGTGCACTGAATCATGGGTTTCAAAATTCGTCAAGCAGCAAAGTATATAGGGTAAGTATAAATACTTAACGTATGTAGATCCGTAGGTTTCGCATACCTTGGTTGGAAGGAGATTTCGACTGGAAGTCTAGGGTTTTGGAGAGAAGCCTGCCGATCAAAGTGTTCAGAATCAAGGTTGTTCAGAAAAACCTCTTGCGAACAGAAGGAAAAACTGGGTGGAGATCGACTGTTGGACTTGCTGTTCTAGGAGTCACCGTTGCAAGGTTTTGGAGCGTATAACAGTGAGTAGCATCGTTTTAATCCAGTGTTTTGGTTTTGATCTAATAATTTAGCTGTGAAGCATGGTTTCTAAATAACATAGTTTTCGAGCGTGAGTTATTCGATGAGATTCAGGTCGTGATATAAATTTGTTTAGATTAAATTTGAATCATGTTTACAAATGTTTTGGGGATGGTAGAAGCATAGAAAAGTAGTTACAGAGGTAAAAAATATGGTCAGTCATGGAGATCTAGAGTTAACAGAGAGTCGCATTTCGAGGGTCGGATTCGCCGAGTTGCCGCCAACCATATTACCTCAGCGGCAGCTCAGCGCGGGATTGATTTTGGATTCGCCGAGTTCTCGCCGACCTTGCGCCAACTACTTTTAGTCCGCGCGAGGCACTGATTGGGTATACGCCGAGTTGGGGCCGACCTCGCGCCAAGTGCCAGAGGTTAGCGCACCCCCTAAAACTTGTCGAAAGTTGTGTTTGACCAATCCAAGCCAATTTTTGATACTTTGAGACTTCAACCTCTTACCCAAAGACTAGATTAGGATATTAGAAATATTATATTTGTTCAAAACAATTGGGAGGGCATTAAATCAAATTCTGGGTAATTCTATAAGTTTCTGAAGTGTGAATTGAAGGAATCTGGGTATGTTATTTGCTGTTCAAGACACTATAAGTTAATGAGTCAGTTTTGTTTATGTATTATATTTGTTTTCTGATTATGGATTTGTTTAATCTGGATTTGTTTGATATCAAAGGTGTAAAACCCCGAATTTTCACATAATAATATAAATAAATAATAAATAAAAGAAAAAATGAGTTTAAGTCCTAGTTAAAATAAAAAGTGAAGATCTAGAGGATAAGTACTTCAAATAAGTAGTAAGTTGTAAATAAAGAAATAATTTTAAGGAAATTAGCCTAAAAGGGTATTTTGGTAATTTTCAGAAAAGGGTAATTAATAAATAGATCATGAAATAATAACTAGGATTAGAAAATAGAAGAAAATAATTTATTTAAACAAGTTAGAAATTAAAAGGAATTAATAAAAGCCCAAATGTGGAAAAAGGGTAATTAGGAAATTTCAAGTCTTAAATTGGAGAAAATAAGGTTTTAGGTGATATTAAGGTTTAATTAATTATTATGCACGAAAATAGGTTGTAAGTAGGAGTTTAGATGATAAGAGATTTAATTAATAATATTTTAGTAGAAAAATAAAAAGTGGAGAAAAAGTAGGAATTAATTAGAATGGGTTAGACTTTAATTAGACCATGGTTAAGTTAGCCCAAATTAAAGTAGCATATTAGGGTTGGTTTAGGACTTCTAAAGCCTAATATAAATAGGAGATTAAGGTTAGGCAAGAGAGAATTTTCATGGGTTTATTATTGAGAGAAAAGAGGGAGAGAAAGGAAGAAGAAGGTTGCTGGAGATGTCCGACCAGTCTCCATCAAATCGCGATCGGGGAAAATCTGTATGGTGGATCGCCTTCACATTTGGAGGTTTTGTTCATGACTGATGGATCTACAATGTGAACGGTAGAGATTTGAATTGGAGAACTCTAGGTTGGTGCGTTTGGGAGCAAAAGTAAGGTCCAGAATTAAAAGCTTCAATGGAAGAAGGACTTTAACGTATAAGGCAAGTAGTAACCCTTGGAAAACGTGAGGAGCTGCATGATTTCGTTTTCTGTGATTTAATATGGATTGAATGGATTAGTCGGAACAGTATTTACATGGAATCAAATTGTTTATATTTTAATGATTGGTATTCTTGAAGGATTTGTTGAAATAAAGAAGAAAACTTGGTTTGATCATGCAATTAATTATAAGATGGTATTTAATTGATGAGAATTAGTCTAGAGGGCTTTAGGTATGTTTTAGAATGTTAGTAGATTAATTTAGACCAATGAAAAATATAGCAAAAGCATAAAAATCCGAACTTTGTAATTCTGGAAATTTCTGTTAAAAATTGCACGAGCGCCTAGGATCGCCTAGCCTTGTAGAGGTAGGCGCTCTATGCAGTAAATTCAGATTTAGGGTATTTTTGTAATCCAAATAAATTTCTAATAATTTTTCTAGCATCTTAACTATTCTAACATCTTTATAAATGCCTAATTGAGGTATGGAAATTATAAACATTAAATTTGATAAACATCCAAATAATTAAAGTCTTAATGGTAGGATAGTCTATGTAAAGGACTAAATGATGGGGAATATTGATAGGGCAAATACTAACTGGTAATTATGAATTAAAATCATCTTCTAAACTACATTTTAGGTCTGTAGAATATGCGGGAAACTATAAATACAGAAAATTGGAATAGATACTATCTTAGGTATTAATATGGGAACTTGGATTATAATAAGGGGGTTAATAAGGAAAACTTTAAGCAAGACTTGAAATACTTTGGTTTGTGCTTTAAATATGAATATTGATTTTCTAGAAACTACATTAATTATGATTTCAATGGAACTTATGTTTAGGAGTTTTATTTTGGATTGTGGATTAAATGCCATGATGGCAATAAGAGATTTGTACCATCTGCGGATGAGATATGTGACCACCTGCGGGTGAGATGTGTAACTCCTGCGGAAGGAACATCTTGTGGAGGAGATGTATTTACGATGTGATTGCATCCCACAAGGGAGATGTATATGTGACCACCTGCGGGTGAGATGAGACCTCCTGTTGGGGGAGATGTAATCCTGATTAGATTGCATCCCACAGGGGAGATATATGACCACCTGCGGGTGAGATGAGACCTCCTGTTGGGGGAGATGTAATCCTGATTGGATTGCATCCCACAAGAGAGATATGTGACCTCCTGCGGGAGAGATGTGACCTCTTGTGGGGGAGATGTAATCACGATGTGATTGCATCCTACAATGGAGATATGTGATTACCACCTGCGGGTAAGATGTGTAACTCCTGCGGGAGAGACCTCTTGTAGGGGAGATGTAATCACGATGTGATTGCATCCCACAAGGGAGATGTGTGTGTTACCACCTGCGGGTGAGATGTGTTAGCTCCTGCTGGAGGAACCTCATGTAGGGGAGATGTGAGTACTGCGTGTTTGCATCCTACGTGGGAGAATGTTATTATCGGATTTGTGAAATGGACCATTAATTGTGAATGCATGTTTTATCGCTAATCTTCGGTTTTATCTATCGATAACATTTTTTTACTGGTATTTACGTATGATTGCATATCCTATTGCTTTATTTGGAATTGGCCATGTTGATTTGAATTCATTGTCTTATAATTGATTAATCGTATACCTCATGACTATTTGCCTAAATGAGACTGTTTACTTGCATGCACTTACTACTTGCTAAGATGTAAATCTCACTCCGTTTTCCCTTATTTTTCAGGTTTGCTTGGAGAGATCGCGAAGATGGGGTTTTAATTTGATGGGTAGAATTGTAATTGATATTAATGTCACATGTTGATTAAACAAATGTTATTGTAAACTGAATTGATTAAATTGAATAAAGAATTGTTTTATTTCCCACCAGAACTTTGATGTAATTAATTAGTTTTAAAAATTATTGTGAATCTTAGTGTTTATCTGACCCCAGCTTCGTGGTAACACCTCGGGTTTGGTTGTTGAACCGGACTTGGGTTGTTACAGTAGCGAACTGGGTTCGGGTTGGGTGCCAGTTTGCACTGACCCGGGTTCGGGGTGTTACAAAAGGGCTGAATAGTATTGTAAATTTCTTGTGTGAGTCAGAGGATTTTATTGCTAATGAGGTTTGTTGTTTTGGGGTTGGGATACCTACTGAAATTACATGAGTTGCTGTTCTGGTTGGAATGACTTGGGACACATGATGGTAATTGGTGTGAGTTTATTGTTTTGTAAATACTAAGTTTTATGAAATTGTTATTTTGGTTTTGGTTTAGCTTTCCTTGGATCTATGTTAAGCTTAGTAATGTGATGATATTGTTTGTTGGGATAATTGCATGGCCTTGTGTGTTGCCACAACCGGTGTAGAGCAACCAGATACCCTGAGTAGGCCTTGTTGTCAATGTCGATACCCAGAGTAGGCCGGCATTGGATGACAATACCCTGAGTAGGCCGTCATTTCAGAGTGTCCGAAATCCTGAATAGGCCGGGACTGTGTACATGGAGGTGTGGAATGTCTCCTTGGCATGTGAATTAACCAATTTAAGCAATATGCATGACATTGACCTTTCGTTGATTTATCGGTATTGTGGTTGATATTTGATGTGAACTATTATTAGACTTCTGGTTTTCCATCTCGTATTTATCTCTATTTGACGTATTGGTGTTGATTATTTATCGGTGCATATTTATAACTGTGGTTAACTATTTCTGCATGCATATGCTACTCGCTGAGATATTCGTATCTCATTCCGTTTGTTTTGTTTTGTTTTTAGATACTCGTGGTGAGGTGACTACTGGGGTAGATCTGACTGATACATATAGGGAGGAAGACTATTACTACAATCCATAGACGAGTAGGTTTATTTTAGATTGGAACTTTGACTCATTTGATTTTGGGAAATGTAATAAAGTAGTTGATGTGGAATCGTTTGATTTTAATTAAAGATTATTTTGGACTTCTTAGATAAGAATTTGATTGTGCACTCTGATATGGTATTATTTGCGTGATTATCCAGTGATCACACTTACTTTGGATCCTTACCTAACCCTTTGTGAGACGTGTTATATCTTTAATAAACAACACGGATCCGGGGCGTTACAAAGGCCCACAAAGCCAGGGTGGGCCCATCCGGGCCCACAGTCTCAAAATGGATTTGGGCTGACCCTAAAAACCCCATAGGTCGGGTCATGTGCATTCAGGTCAGATTGAGTCCAACCGGGTCTCAAAAATGGATTCTTAAGGGATTCTCGGAACTGACCGCAGATTAAGTGCGGTTTCGCTTGAACCGCTCTGAGTATGCGGTTCGGCCTGAAAATCCAGGAAATGCCAAAATGGCCTCGGGATTCAACTCGGCTTCTCTCCAGGGTGTTCCAGCAGTCTTGTAGGCCCCTGTGTGGGCCCACAGTGGTTCAGTGGAGGGGGGAAGCCCCTCTTTTGGTCTCTTTTTGGGGACTTTGGTATCAAAGAGAAAAGTGGGAGAAGGCTAAGGGTTTTGCCTCTCCCCCCTTGAGATATTTCTACAGCTGAATAGGGACCAAGCAGTCCCTGTTTCGGTCTCTCAATCCACAAGCCAGGCAAACACAAGAGTTAACGAAACTCAAACAAAACAAATGCCTAAAATATATTTCATGCTATGACTGAACAATATGTATACCCATGCTCATGCAAAAGAAAAGATAACAGTGCCATTGAAGGGGCCTAGCATGCACCTAAGGTAGGGGGAGTATATTAATACGCAGAAAAAACCAATAAGTTAAAAGAGACACGGGGGGGGGGGGGGGGGGCATGTTAGTGATTCAAAACAGCAGCATACTAAAGGGGGAGGGGATCATGCTCACACATACAAACATGCATATTTCACAATCATTAAACCTGTTGAAACCAGTACCTTATCGGGCACAAAAGTAAATCATTAAGAAGGGAAGAGAAGGGGGATTACACAGGGTACAAAAGACACGCAATCAAGGGGGGAACAAGCTCCCCCCGTTCAAATGAGCAGTAGATGATGATAAAATAGCAAGATAGCAACCATTAAAACCACCTAGGGGGGACTCTCTCCCTCTCTTGAAGGCATACGAACTCCCCTTACCATGGGAGGCATTTTTATATAATGGAAATGAGAAGAAGACACATAAAAAGTCATGTTAAAAAGGATAGCTTTCAAGCAAGAAATACAAGACCTTTAAAATCTTCTTGAAATCGCCTCATTTCCATATATGTGAAACAAATATTGAGAGGAAACAATACCTTGGGGTTTAAACCCTTGTGTGGAGTGTGAGGAACCCCTTGAGGCAAGGAGAGTGGCTGGAGCAGCTCCTTGCAGCATCGAGAGATACCAACTCTTGTTCTCCTTCAAGGCTTAAGTGAGGAAGAAGAGAGTGGAGAAGGATCAGATGGTCAAAGAATGGTGTTTAGGGTTTGGGGGAGCAAAGTGGAGCAAAAGGGGAAGATTTCGTACCAGGTGGGTTGGGGGAGAAGAAGTGGAAAACAACCCAAAATAGCCAGCCCCTGTCTCATGTTCAGATTTTGCTTTTATAGAAAATTGGGACAAAACCGCATACTTAGTGTGATTTGATAAAAAATGAACAGTAACCGCACATACGGTGCGGTTTTGTTGAAACCGCAGGGTATGTGCGGTTTTGGCCCTGTCTTTTCAGTAATGATTAGGGGACAAACTCGTGCAGGCACAGACTGACGAACCATGCAACCGCACTGTAAGTGCGGTTACTTTTTGCGCGCCGCTTACGTTGATTGGCTTGCGCGAGCGGTGGCCGAAAAATCAATCGCACACCATATGTGGTTGCGAATTTTTCTCTCTCTTTTTTTGGTTGAGTTGACTGCTAAGGCAACTTAGCCGCCCATTCGGACGAATTAGACTTCCCCAATTTTTATTATTTCCCATTAAGATATTTTAACTTTGCCCCTGGGATTGTTTTGCTCATATCTTCTCCATCTGGGCTCCGATTCTTGCAAACTCAGTTGTGTTGGAGCCGTGTCGGGATTCTCTACTTATTAGGATAGGAAATTATCACTTGATCAAAGTGTTAACTTTTGTCCCCTCAGGGTTTGACTTTTCAGCTAGGGTTTTCATTTTCAGCACTTCCGGGGGGTGCAAAAATGAGGTGCTTACACAAGGCTTGTAAGATTGTTGGAGCAGATTTGTGGTGATATTTCGTTGCTTTTAGAGAAAGTTTAAGTTCTTAGAACCAGGTAAGTAGTCCCTTTGACTCTTGCATAAATACAAATTTGTGTTTAGACGATATACATGGTTAATCGGTGATTTGATGAGTTGTATTTGTTATTTATGATATTTTAATTGTTGGAAATTGTTCTAGCATGTTTATAAAGTGTTTTAGAATGATTTATAATGGTTTTGATACATTGAATATTGAGTTGTAGAATTTTTATTGAATTTCGCAAAGTTACGGATTTTTAACGTATCGGGCCGCCTGAGCAGTCGCTTGAGCGCCTTATGTATTTATTCAAAACCTGAGGGAAATTTTTCCCAGATTGAACTGTTGCTAAAATAGTCGCTCGAGCGACCTATCCTGAAACAACCTATTGTGTAAGGCTGTTCGAGCGCCCTTGGCCGCTCGAGCGATCTGTCTGTCAGATTTTGGAAAACTTGTCTTTCAACCTAGTTTTTCACTACGTAAGTGTTTTTATCAAATTTTAACCTATGTACCATCAAGATTGGGGTATTTAGGGATTGTTTGCACTGGTGGATGTTTGAAATTCAATTTTATAAAGATTTTGGGTAGATGTTTCTAAAGAGGCACTTTTACTTGATTCTATTGTTCCAAAAGATTTTACTTTTAACCAAGGTTGGTTTTGTGAGTTCATACACTTGTATTTGGGTGATATGAAAGTATTTTGTGCATCGATGGAGTCGATACACATTCGGGACATATTGGCCGTTGAAACCTGGAGTTTTGGACATATGACTCGGTGCATTCTGTTTTAGTTTTGGGTCACTGATGTGACAAGGCTGGTGCCTGAATTATTTTTTTCCCGCATGGGCGGATTTGGTTATACAGATAAGGTTCTTTATTGGTGGGTGTTATTGAGAAGTATGTCTATTATCCTGGTTGGTTTTCTCACTGTTGAGTGGGCTTAGCAGTTATATGGATCCATAGAATAGCTAGTAAGTGAAATGTTTATTAGAGGGGTTCGAATTTTGTGTCTGAGGCATTCCATCATCTCGAGGATGGTACCGCTCCTGGATTGGTCTGTCGCTACGTTACCCACTCCTGAATTGGTTGGGTCGTACATGCTAACTCATGGTTGGGTTCTTCCGTTGGTGTTGAATAACCAGACTGCAGGGTGGCTGGTCCATCGTAATTCGGTTAGGTAGCATATTGGCGCATGTCTACTTTCTTTCTCTGGTATTCTATTTCATGAGTCCCATGAGGTGGACAAATTGTATTTCATTATTGTTTTGTATTTTATTGTGATTATCCTGATTAAGCGTTGCATGTTTTATTGTGGTCAACTATTTGCATGACTGCATACTCAGATATTATTTCTCACATTATTGTTTTATCGGTTTTGTTTTCAGATATTCCTGGAGAGGATGTTGCTGAGGTAGAGACTCCGGAGGATTACTATGATTACCAGGAAGAAGACTATTTCATTCCTGTGTAGGTCCAGGAGGACATGAGGAGATGATTAGATTTATTTTCTTAGGAATTAACTTTAATATTTTATTTGAGGATTTAGATGTCATTTGAATGATTATTAGTATCTTTATTCCACACCCTTGGTGGATGTTATTTATTTTATTTAGTTGAACCATTTCCAGATTTTATAGATGAAATATTAATGGATTATTTTGGTGGTTTAATTCCGTGCTTCTTGAAAGATGTTTTTATTTCCGCACTCTGATATAATAAATGAAATTGTTTAAGTCTGGAATAGTTGTTTGGGCCATTTTCCCTAACGAACCAGATTTGGGTTTATGTGTTTAAATAAACCTGGATTTGGGGCGTTACACTTAACCCTTCTAAACCCTCTTTTAATCCACAAAATACCCTTGTAGCCCCCTTTTCCTCCTTTTCTCCTCCTTTTCGCCTTCAAGAAGACAAGGAGAACACTTGTGGAGTAAAAGAAGACGTCGAAGTGCTGGCCGCATCTCTAGGAGGGCCATCACACTTCAAAATGAAGAGGTAATAGTGAGGTGAGGTTTCTAGTGACTTTGTGTTTAACATATATTTAAATCAAATTTTACCGAGCAAGTTTCTTTCTGGTTGTTCTGAGATCCACCTTTTGTTGCCATATTCTCACTGTTTGTTGCTTGTGGCATGATATCGGAGTCCCCATGGTAAGGGGGACCCCTCAAACGAAAGAATGGAAAGAGAGAATTTCATGAGGTAAAAAGAGATATTTAAACAAGTCTAAAGCTCACTTTAGTTTGTTGATGATTGGTATTGTTTTAAAGAGGGGTTTGTCTTCTTCATAATCCATTGTACCCCTAATTCTCTCTCCATCATTCCCTTCATTTATTTATCTCCAGTTATATTTGTTCGTATCCTCTACGATTGTGCATTGTGATAGAAACGTTTCATACACACACACACATGATTCCATCTCACTTTATCTACTGTTTCCAACTTCTTTTTTTAGAAAAGAAGAAGCACCACCATCACCACATAGTATACGTATGGGCATATTTGAAGCATATCTTTTGTTCATTTTCATTAACTATAAAATATTAATAGAAAAGTCTATTTTCCAACTCACTTGCACTCACTATCTGAATCACTTTCTGTATTTCAGGTTCTTCTCTTTAAGCATGTTAGGTCACTTTATTGGGCTTATCATTTATTTGCTGACTTGTAACCCACATGCATGTTATCTATTGCTTTGTTAGTGTAGATGCTTTATGTGCACATGCTTCATTTACCCAATGCTTGCTTGAATAAATAAATGGTCAAATGGGTCGTAGTAATGGCCTTTCGGGTTGTGCTTGGCATCTTCTCATAAGAAGGAAAGGTAGCTTTTCGGAATACCAAAAGTCTAGAGCCCTTACTACAGACTTTAAAGGTCATTTCCATGAGGTGGGAGAAGCCCCAAGCTTCTCTCCTTCTTCCTTGTTTGAGAAACCGATGAGAAAATGGCAGTTTTGGGCGGAAGTGAGCATTTAAACCACTGTGGGTCTACTCAGAGACCCACAGCAATTTGCAAGACCACTGGAGGAGGGACCAATTGAAACCCAGCGGGATTTCGGCGTTTTTGGGATTGCGGGTCGGATCCGCATTCCATGTGCGGCCAGGCCCAGTAAGCTTTAAGAATCCGATTTCTTGACTCGGATCTGTCTGACTCGACCCGATTTCGAGTAATTCAACCCATCTTGGGTCTTTGGGTTATGCCAAACCCATTTTGAGACCTGGACCCACTTGGGTCCAATCAGGCTTTGTGGGTCTTCCAACAGGGCCCACACCCAGTCCGGCCCATACCAAGGTCCATTTCAATAATGGACCCCAGGCCACTTGATTAGTTGCCCGTGGGCCACACTTAAACCCAATGGGCCTTAAAAGCCTTAACCCGCTGATTATTGTAAATATAATTACATCCAAAATCAAATAACCTCATCCGATAATAGGGTTGCCCAATAACCCTAATGGGCCTTGGGCTTCACTAAAGTCCAGCATGGAAACCAATGGGCCTTCCAACGGGGCCCACATCCAACCCACTCCACTAAAAGGCTAAAAAGATAAAATCAATTAAATAAAGGGGACCTACACCTTCAGTGGTACCCACTCAGACCTAGAAATATGTACATGCTGGCATAGGAAATTGGATGAGACCAAGTTGACTCAAACCAGGGAGACCCGAAGGACCCGTCAAACCGACGGGACGGGCCAGGGTGTCTTCGGACTTCCCCAGACGTAACCAAGAACTTAGCCAGAGTCTTTAAAAAGCCGTAGACCAACAAAGATAGACCTGTATAGGCACCCTGGTGTCTGTCTGCACCTCTCAGGCAGTGGCGACTCCCAAACCCCCGAAATCAGCACTCGTCAAAGTGCTTGCCTGTGCGAAATCATGTGCGCACATCATTGATTGGATGAACTTATGAAATTCAATTTACAATTTTTTTATTAATTGGATTATTAATGTTTATATCATCTCCATTTTAATAACAACACAAGTGACTAATTATCATGACATTCTTCCAGTTTCAGTACTGAGTTACTATTTATCATGCTATGATTTTCTAAATCTTAACTTGCTTGGTTATCTACTGTGAGACAATCGGCTTCTTGTACATGATAATAAGCTTTGGCCTTTCTTTTCTTTCAACTGATCTACAAATTAAAGAGAGAGATCTGTAGTTGAACGAATCACAAAATAAAAATGATTATTTTCAATATCTTGCCCATTGAAGAAGTAGAAGTGGATGGCTTTGCAGATCAACTGCAATGGTTGGCTCAAGGTCCATCGGGGCTCAATCCAAAAACCTCATTTCTAAATTCCTTGCTCCAAAATCCACTACAATGCTTGTGCCCTTCCTTCATTATTTGATTATCAAATAATTTGTCTCTCCCAAACACATGTTTTAGAATCCAGGATTTTCCTAATACGAAATAAATAATTAATGAATAAATTAGAAAAGACTTGGAAGTATAAATAAATCTAGAAAAGGAAAATAGGAACTAAGTATAAGGATTTAAATTTATATTATAAGTGAGATTTTGTAGAATTAATATTTAGGATTTAAATTTCAAATTATGAAGAGAAATAATGAGAAGAATGAAATTTGGAGAATTATGGAGAAATTCAATGATTAAGTTTGGAAATTAAAGAAAGGGCATTTTAGACATTTTCTAATTATTTAAATCCACAAAAGAATAAAATAATTAAGTATTAGATTTGGAATCTTAATTGGACTAAATTTGAGTTTAGATGGATTTCAAATAATAAATTTAAGGGTTAAAAGAAGGAAAAATGGCCTAATTGTAATTATGTTTATTTAGGGGCGTTAATTTGAGTAATATGGGAGATAATAAAGTGTTTAACTAATATTTAAAAATAGGGTATATAAATAGCACGAAAATTAATAAAATTAGGAGTTTCTAATTCTAGAGGATTTAGGAAATAAAATTTGAAAGGAGAATTAAGAAAAGGTATGCAAGTGGGAAAGTTAAATATTATCCAAATCTAATTAGGACTTCTAATTAGGTGAATCTTTAAAAGAGAGAAATATAGGAGGATTTGGGTTTCTGAATATCCCAAACGTAGATAGTAGGGAATTAATGGAGCTTGCACGATTAGAAAATATAGAGAGAAGGATAGAGAAGAAAACAATACACTTTTTGGAGAAGGAGTGCTGCAGAATTCCGATCAGCAGTCATCAAATTGAGATATGGAGATTTCAACCGTTGGATTGGCCTCAAACTTGGAGGTTATGTTCATGACTCATAGGGCTTCAATCTAAACAGTGGAGATTTAATTTGGAGATCTCTAGAGTGGTGTGAAAATTTCAGAAAGTTGGTGAACATTCGGGTTTATTGGAAAGAAGGATTTCATATGTTGAGGCAAGTAGTAAACACTTTGAAAACTGGAGAAATTGCATGTTTTCCGTATGATTTAGATGTTTTATTTTGGTTTGTTTTGATTCAGATTTTGGTTTGAAGTGTTGAGAATTTTCTAAGATGGTTTTGTTTTGATATAACTAAAGAAAAATCAAGAAAAGTGATGATCATAAGATGTTTAGGATGTTTATATATACTACACATGGCCTCATCTAGCTTCACCGATTCCACGTGGTGGCTAGGCATCTACGCCGATTCCCCTTGACGTAGGCATCCATACGCTGATTCCCCTTGACATATAGGCATCCACTGCCAATTCCCCGTACCAAGTGGGTATCGGCCACCGATGATGCTGGTGCCGAGATGATATCCCAATAGAGCAGTACAGTAACAATAACACTGGCCATGGCATATATATACAAACATTCCCATTTAAGACTATGGATCCATACCTTAAGAGTTCATTATGCGGATGTGCTCATTTAACAATTTCATAACAAGTATAACAACAAAGGACGGAATGATAACACATCAATTTTATCCAAGCTTGAGTGGAGGATACTAGTTCTCTATTTCCAAGTTGGGAGGAACAAGGGTCCACTACCCCAACTGAGATGAACCGCTCAACAACCCACCAAGACTTACTGGTTAGTCATCCATATCAATACCTCATGCCACTAGCATGGAAAATGCTCAAGGGTAGCCCACAGCCTTACCCAAGTCAATCTTGGGCCACTGCCCTCTGCTCAATATAACTCAATGTCATTGGGGTCACTGCCCTTTTTTCAGGGTCAATACAACGGGCCACTGCCCTTTCACTTATATTCAATAACCATGGGCCACTGCCCTTTTTGTCTCGTATTGCAAGCAATAGGCCGAAGCCCTTGAAGTGGTGCAAATGTAATACGGGCCAATGCCCTCACTATCGTGCAACTCAGGTCAAGTGTAATACGGGCCCAATGCCCTTCATACTACATGTAAAATACTAGGCCGAAGCCCATAATCTCAAGTGTGGTGTACTCACATTGATGGTAAATGGTAAAGGTTAGGTTTTCTGGAAATTCTCAACCTTTCATGACTCAATTTGGGCAACCTATGCCCCGACTCTTTTGATACTTGTATAAATTGATTTTGGTTCTTGACTTCTACTTCTAAGGGTCATTTGGAAGGTATTTGAAGTGCTGGAATCAAGTTATCCTATTTCTGTAGTAATCTGGGACAGAAACTCTTTCTAGGACCTTCTTTGGCAAAACGTACCCAAAATCCTTATTATTTGGAATTTTGAGATACTTCCAGTTGGAACACCTCCTAGACACCTAACTCTCACTTATATATAGATTGGATTTGAATAAAAACAAAGGGTAGTTCAATCTGGGTTGAAAGTGTAAATTTTGGAAATTCTGATAAGGACGCTCGATAGGTCACTCGAGCCTACTTCGAGCGGCCAAATATTTGCTCTCGGGGTTCTTCTGTTAAGACATTCGTTAGAACAGTTGCTTGAGCGTTGTTCGAGCGGCCATGCCTTAAAACTCTACCTAAAGCTACCTAAAACTACCGCCCGATGCCCGCTCGAGCGACTGCTTGGGCGGCTGGGCTTTTTGGCAGTTCACGAAATCCGAACTTTTGGGGATTTCGATTTTTCTCAAATCTCACTCAATCCTGATGTTTTTGGGCTCTAAATTCCTTCTAGCATGTGTAGAAATTTACTACAAACAAAACCCCTCAAAGAAAACTCTCCTATTTGGCCTAGGACTCGTTTTTACCTCTCAACCCTAACATTCATCTAGCATGCGATTTTTGGCCGAAAATGGGAAAACAAGGTTGGGGTGGTGTTGCTTACCTTTTGCAAACTCTTAAGCAAGTTGTTTAGCTCCTATTGCAACTCACGAACAGCTCCTTGCTTGCTTGGATGCTCGTTCCTTGAATCTCCACCAAGCAAACCCTCAAACAAAAATGGCTTCCTTGGTTCTTTCTTTTCCTTTTTCTTGCCAACAACTCCTCCAATGGTTTGGAAATGAATGGGGATGAAAATGGGGAAGAAGATGAAGAGAAGGAGATGAAGAAATGAGAGAGTGGGAGAAGAGAGTGAAGAAAGGGTTTGGGCAAAGTGGGTTGGTCGAATGGGGCTCCCTTTGGCTATTTTCCACTTAAGTGGCTTTCTGTCAAGACACTAAAATTTACAAGTTTGCCACTCCTTCCTACATTGCACAATACCAACACTTAGCATATTTTTCTTACTTAGGGAATCTCATTTAACCAAATAGAAGTTGCTCACCTTCACAGGCTGCTGACAGTATGGGGCTTAGCCACTTTGACTGGCTTTAGGCTTGAGCTGCTCCAGCTTCACCTACACATCAAGCTTACTAATTAAGGTATGCTAGGGATATTGGAACGCGGTTTCACAAGGAAATTCTAGATCATTATATAATTGATGAGAATAGATTAGTATTGGTTTAGAAGTGATTTAGAATGAAAATATGATGACTAGAAATAATTAAAACTATACAAAGTATTTTAGATTTTGGAGAATCCGAAAAACCAGAAAATATATTGAAATTTGCTCAAGCACTCGTCAACACTTGACCGTTGTAACGCCCTGGATCCAGGTTTATTTAAGAACATAAACCAGACCCTAGAACGTTAGGATAATGGCCCAAAATAACTAATCCATACTTAAACAATTTCATTTGATATAATCAGAGTGTGGAAATAACAGATAATTTTTTTCTTTCAAGAAGCGAGGGATACAAAAGGAAACATCTAATACCAATTCCTCAACTAAGTCTGGAAAGGGTTAACTAGAATAAAATGTACATCACCCTTGTCATCTAAATAAAAGTAATCTAAAACAATTCTTCCAATACCAAGTCAGATTTAATAATGTAAATCCCTAAACCTATACAGGATTAAAGTAATCTTCTTCCGGGTACTTAGTATAATCCCCAGAAGTGTCTATCCTTGCAACGTCTTCACCAGGAATATCTGAAAACAAAATCGATAAAACGATAATGTGAGAAACAACATCTCAGTAAGTAGTCATGCAAATAGTTGACAACAATAAAATATATGCAGCTTTAATTAGACTAAACACGATAAACTTAAACACTGTGAAACATAAACACAACTGTAGTGAAGTATCCCGCCGAGTACACGAACTGAGGATAAAAGGTAACAGCCACCAAATAACCATCTTCCCATCGAGCACATGGATTGAGGTAGTAAATACCAATAACAAGCTTCCCACCGAGTACAGGGATTGATGAAGTATCCTGCCGAGTACACAGACTGAGGATAAACAAAAGTAACCAGCTTCCCACCGAGTACACGGATTGAGGAAGTATTCCGCCGAATACACGGACTGAGGATAAACAAAAGTAACTTGCTTCCCACCGAGTACACGGATTGAGGAAGTATCCTGCCGAGTACACGGACTGAGGATATAAATACCAATAACCAAATCCGCCCTGCGGAGATAATAAACCAGGCACCTGCCTTGTCACAACTGTGACCCAAAAACCCACACAAGTGGAGTCAAATACATATATCAAAATCACGGTTTCAACGGGCAAAACTGTAAAACCCCGAATTTTCAGTAAATAAATAAATAAAAATCTAATACAAATATTTGGAGTGTCAATGAATTTGTCAAAATAAATTGGGAATTTTATTGAGGGATTTTTAATTAAAATTATAGATGATCACACTAACAGAGGAGATCCGAAGTTTGACGCAGATCCGATCGTCCGATCATGAGATATCAAGGTATGATTAACGCTTTAATTTTTAAGAGATATGATTGGGCGTGTGTATGGAGTCTAATGCATGTGAGCTACGTGGGATCAAGGGATATATATAATAGTTTAATAACCTAATTCTATACGTTTAGAATAGTTGCGCGTATTCTACAGCTACAAGAGACAAGCCGTGAGCAACCGAAGGAGAAGAAGAAGAAGAAGAAGAAGAAGAAGAAGAAGAAGGAAAATGGAGAGGGTGTTGCTCGTTTTTCATTCTTCTCGGCAATGTCTCATCTTGTTCTAGTCATTGTTTAGAGAAGAGGAGAAGAAACAATCGTAAACAGAGGTAGGTGACACCGGTTTTCGTTTGTTTTTGTATTTACGTTCGTTTAATCCCCAAGGCATGTTTTTATCTAATATATTCATGTATTTAGTTTGATAATAATGTTATAAGTATGTTAGAATGATATTGGACAAGAAAAATCACGTTTTTAAACTGTTTCTGTTCGATTTTGAGCGACCGCCGATCTCGACTGTGCTCGGCGCTAGTTAAAAATCTGAGACCGCTCAAGATCACGTGAAGACTTATCATCGGCGATCTAATTTGAACTACCACTGACCTTAGACCGCCGGGGCGATCCTAGGCGCTCTGTGCAGAAATTTCAGAATTTCGTAATTTCAAACCCTGATTCAATTCTAAAATATTTTTAGTAAATTTTAATGATTAATTAAGATGTTTTAAGACTAAAATAAATTATCAAATACCCTGTTTTGGTAGAAAATAAATAGGGAATTATTTTAGGTAATTAGTTGTCTAAACTTGATCTTAAATAAGAAATTATAAGTTAATGTAGATAAACCTTTATAAATTAGACTAATTAATCAAGAGACATTAATTTATATATATCCGCAACCAGATTTCTACAAATAGAGACTTTATATCAGAAACCCAATCCTGTTGAAATATCTTTGATAAATCTTCAGTATCAGGACTATTAAGCTTCACGGGTAAAACTTTTAACCAGAAACTACCTGATGGAATTTGGAGAAATAACCTTATATACCTTTATGTCTCATTGGTTAATTTAAATTGGACTACCATAATTTCCCTCCACTAAATAACAAGTATCATATTGCTTTATGTGACCACCTTTAAACCTTAAATAACCTTTAAATAACCTTAATCGATCCCACCACTTCCATTAACCCCTTGAGTCTTCCATTATTAAAATAATCCCATAATCAATATGAGTATACACTAATGAACTGGTTATAGAACAAGACTTTGGATTACCGATTGAACATGAAAGAACTATGATTATAAACAATATTGGAATGTGAAGGATTTGTACAATGGCTTGGTGGCCAGTTTTGTTAATAACCTGCTTGGTGGCAGAGATGTATTGTATATTACCTGCTTGGTGGCAGAGATTATTACCTGCTTGGTGGCAGAGATTATAACCCGCTTGGTGGCGGAGACCCTAACCTGCTTGGTGGTAGAGATTACCCGCTTGGTGGCGGAGACCCAACCTGCTTGGTGGCAGAGATAACCCGCTTGGTGGCGGAGACCCAACCTGCTTGGTGGCAAAGATAACCCGCTTGGTGGTAGAGATAACCCGCTTGGTGGCGGAGACATTACCCGCTTGGTGGTGGAGATACCCGCTTGGTGGCGGAGACATTACCTCCTGCGGGAGAGATTTATTACCTCCTGTGGGGTAGATGTATTTCCGATGGATTGCATCCTATCGGAGCAGTACCTTATGTGGGGGAGATGTGATTATGCGTGTTTGCATCCCACATGGAGGATGGGTGCGTGAGTTACCACTGGAAGGTGAGGAAGCTATCTCCTGCGGTAGAGGTAGATGCTGTGTGTCCACATCCTGTGGTCGAGTTATGCTATCTCGTGCAGGGGTACCTGTAGTCGTAGAGATGTGCATTCTCCTGTAGAGTTAGTGTGGGTACTATGTGTTTACGTCCTGCGGCAGAGGTAGGCTACTACCTGAAGGGGGATTTTTACTATTGATTATATGATCGATTCTGAGATTGTTTGATTGGTTTAGACATATCTAATGAGATTGGTTATTTAAAAGAAAATATTGAAATGTCATAATGGAACAGAACTGCTGTGATTTAATGTAAACTGTTAAAATGGAATATTATGGAATCATGAATAAAATGTAGAATTGTTCTTAGGAAGACACAAATTGAAATAAATTAGAAACCATGGGAATGTCAATTATAATACATTGACCTCTAAATTGAACTGAAATGCACATGATTAACTTCTTTAAATTCGAGCACTGATTAAATGTTTGTTTTATATCGAGATTATTCGTTTATCTTATGGACCGTAATTACTTGTCTATTTTACCGAGCACGAAACCGTTGTTATTTTCCATATATATATAAAACTGATTTTCCTCATGCATGTGTTACCTACTGAGATATTCGTATCTCACCCCTACTTTATATTCTGTTTTACAGGTCATCTTGGAGAGGATGCCATGGGTTAGACTGATAGTGGGTTGAAGTATAGAAAATCCTGAAGACAAGTGTAGGACATTTTATATAGTTGTATTTATCCTTTTGGATTAATATTAGGTGATCTAGAACTATTTATGAGTTAGTTAAATTTGTAGTTGCCTTTCATTTGATTAATTAATGTAATAGGATGATTCAGTTTCTAATAAATGATTTAAGCTTCCTAGCACTCTGATAAATCTTAGTTCTTTATTTCCTTATATTTGAACTGATTGTAATGTACCACAAGTTAATGCCTTGATACGAGTCAAAATGAGAAGAAAAAAAAATGACCCGGATTCGGGGCGTTACAAAAACAATCCGGGTGTATGTAAAATCATTCAGAACTCAAAACATGTCCAAATAGACCAATTACAGGTGTAGGAACTCTTAAAACCAACTTTGGTTAAATGTAAAATCATTTGGAACAACGGTATCAAGTAAAAGTGCCTCTTTAGGAACATCTACCCAAAATCTTTACAAAATTGAATTTTAAACATCCGCCAGTGCAAACAATCCCCAAATACCTTAAAATTGATGGTACATGGGTTAAAATTGGATAAAAACACTTCCGTAGTGAAAAACTATGTTAAAAGACAAATTTTCAAAAATCTGACAGACAGGGTGCTCGAGCGGCAGTTGGGCGCTCGAACGGCCTAACAATTTGGTCGATTCAAGGTTGGTTGCTCGATTGGTTGCTTGAGTGACTGTTTAGGTGTCTATTCAATCTAGAGAGATTGCTCTCGGGTTCTAAAAAATACAAAGGGGGCGCTCGAGCGACTGCTTAGGCGGCCCGATACGAAGAAAATCTGAACTTTTGCGAAAATTCGATAAAAATTCCACAACTCAATATCTAATGCATCAAATCCATTCTAAATCATTCTAAAACACTTTAAAAACATGTTAGAACAAATTCCAACAAATAAGTCATCATAAATCACGCAAAAAACTTATCAAACCTCCGGATAATCATGGATATCGAATAAACACGAAAATATTTGTGTGCAAGTTTAAAGGGACTATTTACCTATTTTAGGAACTTAAACCTTCTCTAAAAGCTCTCCAATATCACTCCAAAGAATCTCTAATCGATCACAACAAGTCTCTATCACTTCTGGAACAAAATCATGTCTTTAAGATCTCCAAACACATATAAAAATTCCAAAACAAAAACTTCTATTATAGTTATTCTTACTTGGGTTTTTATGCATGAAAATACTCCTTCCTCCTTCTCTAAAACTGCTCCAACAAGCTCTTGAGTTTTAGGGTTTGATCTTACGAAGAAGGAAGAAGAAGAAGGAAGAAGAAGAAGAAAAATGAAACGTGCAGCTATTTCTTTTTGGGTTAAAACGACTAGCTCATGCATAATTAGGTTATTTAAATATTTTGTTTTCTTTTACCAATTTACCCATACTAACTCTTCCACCCTAATATGCATTCTTTTTACAAACTTACCCTCCTTCTTTAGACCAACTCATATCAACACCAAACCAACCCAATTTAAAACTCACCCCAACGGGATCTTGGTCAACCCTCTCTTTATGGGTTCGACCACTCCCTTTCACTCTTTATATTTGTAACGCCCCGGATCCGTGTTGTTCATTAAAGATATAACACGTCTCACGGAGGTTAGGCAAGGATCGTTAATCAAATTATGATCGCTGGATAATCATACATCTATAACCTAACAGAGTGCACATTTCCATTTATGCAAAATTGTAACATTTAAACTGAACTGAAATCATATGGTTCATCCCCAATTACTTTAATACATCTCAATTAATTCAAGTTCTCAAATTCGGAACAGATAACCTACAAGTCTAAGGAAGGTAATAGTAGTCTTCCTCCCTATATGCCTCAGCAGGATCTACCCCAGTAATCGCCTCACCACGAGTATCTGAAAAAATAGAACAACAACATAGTGAGATACGAATATCTCAGCGAGTAGCACATGCATGCAGAAATAGTTGAATCACATTTTAAAACTATGCATCGACAACACTACAATACGTTTAAACAGCCAACATCAATTTCCCAAGTTCAAATCAAACAAATCACATCTCAGTTAAATACAATAACACATCGATTGGTCAATGTCATGACTATCGTTTGGTTGATAAATTAAACATGCCAAGTAGACACTCCACACCTCCATGTACACAGTTCCGGCCTACTCAGGGTTTCGTCATCCAATGCAGGCCTACTCCCCGGGTTTCTGCATTGACAACCAGGCCTACTCAGGGTTTCTGGCTGCTCTACACCGGTCGTGGCAACACACAAGGCCATGCAATTCCAACAACCAACAATAACATCACATTACTAAGCTTAAACATCTGGATCCAGGACAAGCTAGACCAAAACAGTAAACATCGTATAATCTCGATTTCAATATCAAAACAAAGCCATTCATTCCACATCATGTAAGAACTCATCACAATTCATCACCTGTCCCTCTGGACCAAGCAGTACCTCAAGTACATTCAGTATTTTCTCATTTCCATAACACAAGTCATATGAAAGTAAAACTCAATCCATTCATTCCAAAGAAAACCTTTCAATACGTATAAAGTTTCCAACAAGTGAAACCAGAAATACAAGAACTTCTCAATCAAAACAGTGTATAGAACCAGGAAAAGTAACTGGTAACTCTTACTAGTTTGGTGTCCGGCACAATACTCATAAGCAACCTAAACTCAACTTAAAACTCATAAGATGTTCACAAATTTTTCCTCTATTAATTTCATAGGCAAAATGGTTTCCCAGGTTCCTAACCAAGTGAATAGTGAAGTGGTTTAACCCCTAAGTAATGCAAATACTCTTGGTGAAATCAGAAATTCCATTTCGGTAAGCAAAATAGGTCTGCCGCTCACCTATTGAGGTGGGCGCGAGGTGAGCGCCGGTCGGCGGTGAAGAAAAAGGGCAAAATCGACCTGCCGCTCACCCGACGCTAGGTGAACGCGAGATGAGCGCGAGATGGGCGTGAGGTGGGCGCGAGATTCGCGCGAGATGGGCGCCTCGTTTTCTACCTCGCGCGAGATGAGCGCGAGATGGGCGTGGGATCGGCGGTAGGTCATTATTAACGGGGCGCTTACCTCCGAGGTGAACGCCGGTGAGCGCGAGGTGAGCGGATACCCCATGTGGTTTTCATTTCTCTGTTATTTTGAGATGTACATGACTGGCCGGTTTGTGAACGTCTTTAACTACTCCAGTACACTCCTAATACTCCCAGAAGACTTCCCAACCATATTTGAAATTAATCTAAACACTTTCATTTTCAATTAAAACTTCAATCCGGAGACTCTCTTCATGCAACTTTCCGAAAACCAGAAAAACCCAGAAAACTCACACAATCACTTTATATATACTCATGCATCAGAATAATCTCGAGAGAAACAGAAAAACACAATCCCAGTTGTAAAACAGTGCTACTCACCTGAGTGTGCTTATTCTCTAATGGTAAAACCTCGGCCGATCACTTCTCCGGCCACGCACGCGAATGGAAAGTCTACCGAAACTAGTCTTCTCGATCAGAGAGAAATAACCCGATGAATTTCAGCTCCGAACTCCTTCTTCCAACACTTGCGATTTATGGTTCTTCACGAACAGAAGCCCTAGTCGCCACTCCAGCCGAAATCGCGAGTTCGCCTGATCTCCAGACTTAACGAAAATGTTTCCGTAAGTATACGCGTATTTCGTTTAAAACTAAAAACCCTACTTTCCCTTATTTGCTCATTTAACACTTACCTTGCGAAATGTATACGCCGGTGGATCAACCCTTTTAACCCCTTGATCCTATGCATGCTCGCCCACCGAAGATACTACATGTTAAGCATCTATTCGTGTTAATAATCACATAACTACACCTTAATAATACCAATGATAATACTACGATTTTTCGGAAAAATGGCTATATAACGCCTGTACATATGAGTATGGGCTAAGCCCTCAAACCACAAAATAACCTGATAAACACAGTTTATACATCAGAATAAATAACTAAATAAATAAATAAATACTCACAAAATTCAGGGTCTTACAATATTTTATTTTTATCAATTACATCCTACAGTATTAACCAATCATTAAATTAAAATTTATACTTAATCCAAAATCATGCTCTTACCTTAGATAGATTTCCAAATTTCCTCCGGTTCACTTTGAACTCCTCCGGTTTGAACCAATATCTCATCTCTTGCATATTATTAACCCCATTTGGCCTATTTAATAATTAATTTTATTTATTACTAAAATCTGGTATTTTACAACCGCAATTGCAGGTGTCTCACTTGTGTGGTTTCAAAACAAAAATAACAGAACCTTAAAACTCAACAGCCGGGAAACCGCTCAAGCGCCATCTCGAGTGGCTAGGAAGATTATTGACACAGCAATGGATGCCCAACCTGTCGCTCGAGCACAATGCCGAGCGACCACTGTCAGAAATTTCTGAATTTTGGATTTTGAGCCTAAGTCTATTTTTATTGATTTTTCTAGGGATTCTAAAGTTGTAACACCTGTAATTAGGTTAATATAAGATGTAGGAGGAGGTGGAATTAAATTTGAATAAAATAATATTAATTTGGAACGATGAATATAAAGATGGATTTTATAGAGGTATTTTGAGAAACATGTGGACTTAACCTACTTATAATTAGTTTTGGTAAACATTACCTAATCCTAAACTTCATTATAGGCCTAAATTAACCTCTGGAAGGATTAAATATTAATGTTAATAAGTTTTGACACCTTAGGTTTTTAAAAGAAGAAATTTGGACCTTATTGAGTAAATTATTGAAAATAACAATCAACTAGGAGATGAAATTAAGTAAGACCTAATATATTGATTTAGTAAGTTATCTAACACTTAAATATAAGTAATTTAAGAGTGTTCACATTAATAAATTACTGTTTAGGCATTTAATCAAGGAATTGGGCCTATTTTGGTAAAGATGACATGTTTTCAAGTTTTGGATTGTGTTTATACTTATTTCCAGATTTGAGCAATTTCTTACTTTCAATATTATATTTGTAGATATTTGCATATGATTTTATGGATAATATGGCAGAAATCATTGTTTTTCCTTCGTGTATCTCGGAGTGGTTAAATTCCTCTCCCATGTATTTTGAGATGAGTTGTTTGTTGAAGATTTAGAATTTATTACATTGTTAAGCATATCTTATTTTTGAAAACAAGTTATTATTAAATGTTTTTGGTTGTGAGTTGTGTCTAGCGGGCAATGCTTAGTATGGATCCATAGAATAGCTAGGAAGTGAAATGGAATTGTCTTTGTTAAGTTAAACCTGTCTTCCACTTATGCTCCTATTGTGTATCTCGACGAGGCCCTCCTGTATTTGGTTGTGCTGCAGCAATCATTTTCCATCGTGTATCTTGACGTGGTTATTAGCCATGTATCTCGGCATCAGATTATTTTGGGTTACCGCCGTGTGCTTTAATGAAACATTGGCATACATGTGCTTTTTATTGGTCATGCTTGTAGTTTACTTGTTACTCGCACATGGGAGATATATTTTGGCCGTGCTTGTAGTTCACTCGTGGCTCGCACATGCACCCGTATTAGCCGTGTATTATCTAGTGAATATATTTGATCGGATCGGTATTCCCATTTGTTGGATATTTGCAGTTGATTGGATTGTATGCGCTAGCCCTTCGTGTATCTCGGTTGGGTGATCCGAATTGATCGTAGGTAGAGGAAATGGTGATCATGTATCTTGGCTCCATATCATGTAAGCTCATGATTTGGCGAACTTGGGAACAAGAAGTAGCTTTTCAAAATGGTTTCAATTCATGTGTCATGTGATGTCACACATGCGTGGTTTTGGTTTAGTGTAAGTTTTGAATATTATTATTGTGATTTTGTTTTATCGTTATACCTGATGACTTTACTTTCATAGATAAATTAGACTGTTTTATTTAGAGCTGTAAATCTAGCCCGGACTGCCCAAAGCCTACCCAACCCAACCCGAATGAGAGCCCGAAGTGAGCATTGAGTTTGGGTTTGGGTTGGGTTTCATTTCTAGCCCGAAGTTGAGTTTGAGTTCAAGTTATACAACCCAAAAAGCCCGAAGTTAATGTTGACTTTATGTACACGCTCTCATATAGATTTATGTATAAAACTCCACTAAATATATATATATATATATAAGTGAATATTTATTTGTATGTATATGTATCATTGTTTTCTTTTCCTTTTATATTGTAATTGTATTTATGCAATCAACTATTAAACATAAATTTATTAACATGTGATAATAAGTTTATGAATTTTTGTTGTATAAATAATTTTATACTCACACACACACACACACACAGATATATATATATATATATATATATATATATATATATATATATATATATATGTTACAATGAATGTGATATTTGGGAGCACATACTCTACAAGAAAGATTGTGTAAAACCACAAATATAGTGAGCTAGTATTATATTTTAAAATGTTTAAAGAAATAGATTAATTAAGTGTTTTTTCCCAAATTTAAGGGACAAATCAAGAGGAATTTGCGACATTTGCACTTATAACAAACAAACATAAAAGCATGTTGATGGACAATTTAATGAATGATATTCCAACATTTTGTAATTATAACAAAAATTGAAAAAAAAATTCAAAATCTTACATTTTGTTTGGGCCATCCCAAACCCAACCTGAGCTCTAATGTTTGGGTTTAGTGAGTTTGGGTTAGGGCGGGTCAACGACGAGTTTGGGCTAGTAAATCCTAGATTGGGTTGAGCCTGAACTCTTATAACCCTACCCAACCCGCCCTACTTACACCTCAGTTTTATTTCATGCATCTTGCTACTTGTTGAGATTTATATCTCACTCCGGTTTTCACTATTTTTTAGGTACTCTTGGTGAGGTCGACAAGCATTGGGGTAATATGTAAAAATGGTATCCAATAGTTGTGAACCAGTTATGAGTTCAGAAAGTAATTGTAAATGTTAAGATTAATTGTGAATGAATTTTATTTTAAGTTTTCGCATAATAACTCCGATAAAGATATTAATAAAAGTTTTAAATTATTCTGGTTTTTAGTAGCTTTGGCCCACTTACACTAGTACTTCGGGGTTGGACAATTGATCCAGAACCGGGGTGCTACACATGTTTAGAAGAGAATGGGAGAGAGAGAGAGAGAGAGAGAGAGAGAGAGGGTATGAGGAAGGTTTCACCTTCTTTGCAACTACGCAAATACAATAGCAGAAAAAAATTAACACATTAGAAGAAAATAGAATAAGAAAGAGAGAGAGAGAGCAAGGAAGAGAGGAAACAAAAGAGAGAGAGAGACGAAGGGGAGAGAGGAAACAGAAGAGAGAGAGATAGACGAAGGGGACAGAGGAAACAAAAGGGAGAGAGAGAGAGAGGAAACGGAAAAGAGAGAGAGATAGACAAAGGGGAGAGAGGGAACAGAAGAAAGAGAGAAGAGAAGAAGGGAGAAGATACATACCAGTCTCTGCAACACTAGCAAATAAGAGAAAAGGAGAACGAGATGGGCTTGTTATTGAGCTTCGATCTAATTCTCTATCACAAATCCCCGATTCTTCTCGATTTGGTACGGAATTAGGTAACTTAAAAAATAGCTTATAAGCGAATTCTATAGAATTGGATTTCAATTCAAATTCCAAATTCCAAATATTTAGCCAATCACAAGAATTGGAATTGAGAGCCTAATTGCAATTCTTACTTTGAATTCTAACTACAATTCTATGAACCAATTAGGGCCTAAAGGGGCTACTTATCCAAGGTTATGCCAAAAACATGCTTGGAAAAGTCTTATTCCCCAAAACGTGTGACAATTGTTAAGTATTCGCAAAAAGGGGGGGGGGGGTTGCTCAGTCTTCCTCTTATAGTCCCGTTTTACCCTTTTGTCTCACATGGGTAGTTATTTTTAAAAAAAAAAAATCTATATATATATATAGTTGACTGGACACGTGCTTCCCAAAGTCAACAAAGAACTCTTCAAGGTTAATCCTATTGTAATACCATATCTTAATTGCTATCAAGCGCAACATACGTGATAATCTCCCATCTTCGTTGCATTAATCTCATCCGGCTCTCTCTCCTCCTCTTCTTTCTGACGATTAACTGGTCTCTCCCATTTAGTGGCTTCCTCCCTCACTTTCTCTTTTCTATCCACTGGAGTTTTGGATTGGAGTCATTTGCGTGCGTTCCTCCTCGTCTCTCACATACTGCACCAGACCAGAGAGGTTCATCTATGGCTCGAATACAAGATGTCAGAAGCCAATATTGCATTTTGTGTTTTCAGGAGGCCATGGGTACTCAGTTATGCTTTAGCACCAGTTTTCACTCGTAGACAGACGGACAGTCTGAGAGGACCATACAGACATTGGAGGACATGTTGCGATGTTGTGAACTATATTGGGGTGGTAGTTGGAGTAGTCATTTGCATTTGGTGGAGTTTGCTTATAATAACAGCTACCGGGCTAGTATATAGATGGCACCATTTGAGGCATTGTATGGGCGAGCTTGTAGATCACCTATTTGTTGGGAGGAGGTTGGTGAGAGGCAGTATTTGGGACCACAGGTTGTATAGGATAGCGTTGAGAAGGTGAGTTTGATTAGACAGCGTCTATTGATTGCACAATGCCGTCAAAAGAGTTATGCGAATAACAGACGATGAGAACTTAAGTTTGAGGTTGGAGACCAAGTGTTTGTGAAGATTTCTCCTTCTAAGGATGTTATGAGATTTGGTAAAAAGGGAAGGCTATCGCTGAGATTCATTGGTCCTTTTGAGATTTTGAAGGAGGGGAGCCCAGTGGTATATCAACTAGCTCTACTTGCTCATTTGGCAGGAGTGAATGATGTGTTCCATATTTCCACGCTATGTTAATACATTCCTGATCCTAGCCATGTGATTGATTATGAGCCTTTGTCGATTTGTAAGGATTTGTCATATGGGGGGAGACCGGTTCAGATTTTAGACCTTCGTGATTAAGTTTTACGAACCAAGTTGGTAAAAATTTTATGGCAAAATCACACAACCGAGGAGCCCACTTGGGAAAGAGAGGATGAGATGAAGAAGAAGTACTCGGATTTATTTAATGCTTCATGAGGTAAATTTCGAGGACGAAATTTATTTTGTAGGAGGGGAGAATGTAAAATCTAGAAATTTAATTTACACTTAAATTTGGATTTTATAGTTCAAAGTATTTAATTGGTGGAAATGTAGGAAATGAAAGAAGAGGAAGAGAGTTGGGAAATTTTCAAAACTATATAATGGTGGAGAGTTTAGTAATTAAGGTATGTAATTTATTTAAATTGGTTGTAAAATTAAGCATAGAGCATGTTGAGATATTAGGAGAAATTTGATTGGTTACTTATATAGGAATTGTGGAGTAGCATGTATGGGATCATGAGAGTTTTAAAAGAAAATTGGCGGCAACTATAAATAGTTGTCGGCAACTATAAATAGTTGTCTAGGATTCGTTTTTCAGTTTCAGTTGCTGAATTTAGAACTCTCCAAAGAATTGAGTTAGGGTTTGAAGGGAGAAGGGTGTAACGCCCAAGATCTAAGTGTTGTTTTTTTTAATAGATCAGGGCATTACTTTAATGATAACAAAACAATGAAGTACATGGCATAAAAAGGTTGAAGATAAATCATAGTATGTTAAGGAACTTTTCAATTCATTATCAAACTTAAAAGAGTTACAAGTGGAAACATAAAACTAAGAACCAATTTACAATATCAACTCATATTTACATTTCAACTAAATACTACCCCTTTCACAATCATAGAGACTTTATACCAGAAACTCAATCCAGTGAAATTAACTTTAATAAAAATTTACATATCATAACTTTATATGCCACTAGGCACTATTACCATATATATATATATATATATATATATATATATATATATATACATACGCATGAATCCTTAGGGATGTTGGTGTCTAGTGGGCATAGCTGAATATGGATTCATAGAATAATCTAGATAACGAAGGAGTATTTATTTTGGGCTAAGTACTCCCATTTGCGAGCGCATTTCCTTTGCAAGTTAGTTTGCTCTGGAAGGTCCCATGTCTGTAGGGTCATTTCGAGCCTCGCTAGTGATTCTTGTACATGCGAATCAGCAGGCATCTCCATGTATTGATTCAGGGGCTGCATGCTGATGGTTCATGCCAACTTTACGAGTTCATGAACAATAAGTCGATGACTATGGCTCTTACTGTTAGAATAAGACTCGGGTTTGAATGTCTTAGTAGCTTCGCCCATAATACGCATGATGGCATAGCATTGAAGAGTGTCTTCTCAAAGACTTATCTTTCTTTGTGAGTCCAACAATGACGCTAGTGTTGTTATATACTTGATTACCGTTATATTGACACGTGTAGTTGTATATGTTTCATTTTCTGATTGGATTTTAGTTACCTTGTCTATTACTGATATGATGGCACGAATTGGCTTTAAATACCATGGAATTATATGCTGGTTTATTTTTGGATTTTGTTTCCTATTATTGCTCGGTCAAATACATGAATTTTGGAATTGCTAAACATTGATTTATTTTCCTTTAACTACTATGTTAGACGAAAATGAAACTTGTTACATCGTGACTTCATCGATGCATGAAATTGGTTACTTTATCTATATAAACTGTTTTAGCATGCATTGTGTTACCTACTGAGATATTTGTATCTCACTCGTTTGTTTTTGTTTTTTTTTTTTCAGCTGATACGCAAGAGGGGGATCCGAGTATAGATACTTTGGGAGAGTTTGCAGATTTCTTACTTGAGGACTATTATTATCCCGACTGAGCTGAGGTTGTTTGAGAGATGAGACTTTTGGTTATTTGTTGGGTTTATTTTATTATTTGGACATGATGTATTGAGAAAGAGAGTGAGAGATTTTAGAACCCTTGATTATATTAGACATGATCAGTTGTCATTGATGGTTTTCATTCTTTATCATATTCATGTTGATGGTAGACATTACACTTCCGCAAAAATTTATTGTTTCGCACTCTGATAATCACATTTGAGTTATTTCATTTTAGTTTGGTATTTGATGTTAGTGTTATTTATGGGCCCAGTAGCACTTGGATTCGAGTTGGATGCCGATTTTGCATTGACCCGGGTTCAAAGCGCTACAATCTCGAGGGTGGTACCACTCCGGTATCGATCGGTTGCTATGTTATTCACTCCGGTATCGGTTGGATCGTACATGCCAACTCACTCTGGTATCGGTTGAATACTTCCGTCTTGCGTCGACAAGCTTGGGAGAAGTAGATAGATGAGCTTCTAGAGAAGGGTTTTATTAGGCTGAGTGTGTCGCCATGGGGCACACCAGTTCTGTTTGTGCAGAAGAAGGATGGTAGTATGAAGATGTGTATTGATTATAGGCAACTGAATCAAGTGACAGTGAAGAACAAGTATCCGTTGCCTAGGATTGATGACTTGTTTGACCAGTTAGTAGGTGCATCTTGGTTTTCCAAGATTGATTTAAGATCGGGCTACCATCAGTTTAGAGTAACAGAGGAGGATGTGGAGAAGACAGCTTTTCGTACACGCTATGGGCATTATGAGTTCCTGGTTATGCCTTTTGTGTTGACCAATGCCCCAGCTATTTTCATGGATCTCATGAACAGGATTTTTCATGCATACTTGGACAGTTTTGTAGTGGTGTTTATTGATGACATCTTGGTACACTCCAAGACTAGAGAGGCACATGTAGGGCATTTGAAGTTAGTATTGCATACTTTGAGAGACCACAGGCTGTATGGAAAATTTTGCAAGTGTTAGTTTTGGCTGAGACAGATTTCATTCTTAGGACATATTATCTCAGGTGAGTGTATATCTGTGGACCCTGAGAAGGTAAAGGCAGTGGAAGATTGGCCTAGACTCACTACAGTGACAGAGGTTAGGAGTTTCCTTGGTATGGCATGGTACTATAGGAGATTCATCGTAGGGTTTTCTCGTATAGCTGCACCCTTGTTTAACTTAACCAAGAAGGCAGTGAAATTCCAGTGGGATGAGAAGTGTGAGCAGAGCTTCCAAGAGTTGAAGCAGAGGTTGACTACTGCCCCAGTGTTGATTGTGCCATCCATGGATGAAGCGTTTGCAGTATATTGTGATGCTTCTAGGATTGGTTTGGGACGTGTTTTGATGCAGCAAAGTAGAGTTGTAGCTTATGCTTCAAGATTGTTGAGACCACATGAGAAGAACTACCCTATTCATGATTTGGAGTTAGCAGCCATAGTCTTTGCACTGAAGCTATGGAGGCATTACCTTTATGGAGTGGAGTTTGAGATTTTCTCTGATCATAAGAGCTTGAGATACTTGTTTTCTTAGAGAGACTTGAACATGAGGCAGCGTAGGTGGATGGATCTGCTTAAAGACTTTATGTTTACTTTGCAATACCATCAAGGTAAAGCAAACGTAGTGGCAGATGCCTGGAGTAAAAAGAGTGCAGTTGATGATCAGGTAGCTACTTTAGCAGCCTTTATGATGAATCAGTGTAGATTGGTGGATTCAGTCAGAGATTGGCAGGGAGAGTTCAGCTTACCACAAGACAGAGTGATTAGAGTTGCTCGTGTTCAGTTAGAGCTAGATTTGGTACAGTTGATTTGAGAGAAACAGTTGACTGACCCACAGTTGAATCAGACCAGAGAGTTGATTAGCAGAGGATCTGAGGTTACTACAGATTTTTCAGATAGAGATGGGCTATTGAGGTTTAGAGGTCGTATTTGTGTTCCGGCTGATGAGGAGATTAAGGAGAAGATATTGACCGAGGGACACAGATCGAAATATGCATTGCATCCAGGAAGTACAAAGATGTATAAGAACCTGAAGGAGATCTATTGGTGGTCAGGAATGAAGAGGGAGATTGTAGAATATGTGGCTAAGTGTTTGACATGTCAGCGAGTGAAGGTTGAACATCGTAAGCCACCTGGGCTACTTCAGTCACTTCCTATTCCAGAATGGAAGTGGGAACATGTGACTATGGATTTTGTGTCTGGATTGCCTTTGACAGCGAAGAAGGAAGATGCTATTTGGGTTATTGTGGATAGACTGACTAAGTCAGCACATTTCTTACCTATCAGCACTACACAGCAGTTGAAGTCTTTAGTTGAGTTGTATATCAGGGAGATAGTAAGACTTCATGGAGTGCCAGTTTCCATAGTGTCTGATAGAGATGCACGATTCACTTCACACTTTTGGTCTGCATTTCAGGCAGCCATGGGCACGAAGCTTAGTTTTAGCACCAGCTATCATCCTTAGATAGATGGACAGTCTGAGCGTACCATTCAGATGTTGGAAGATATGCTGAGATGTTGTGTTATGGATTGGGGAGGCAGTTGGAATCAGCACCTACCATTGGTGGAGTTTGCCTATAATAATAGCTATCAGGCGAGTATTCAGATGGCACCATTTGAGGCGCTTTATGGCAGAGTGTGTAGATCCTCAGTGTGCTCGGTGGAAGTTGGAGAGAGACAACTCATTGGGTCGCAGATTGTACAGGACAGTATTGAAAAGATAAATCAGATTAGGCGGAATATGCTTATAGCCCAGAGTCGTCAGAAGAGCTATGCAGACACTAGAAGGAGAGATTTGCATTTCAAGATTGGTGATTCGGTATTTCTGAAGATATCTCCATTTCGTGGGATTAAGAGATTTGGCAAGAAAGGCAAGTTGGCTCCGAGATATATAGGTCCATTTGAGATTAAGGATACAGTGGGACCAGTGGCATACAAATTGGCATTGCCTGCACAGCTGGAAGGAGTTCATGATGTATTCCATGTTTCTATGTTGAGGAAGTACATGCATGACCCTACTTATATCATTCAGCATGAGCCATTGGTAGTGCAAGGGGATTTGACATATGAAGAACATCCAGTTGAGATCTTGGATAGGCGAGAGCAAGTTCTACGTACTAAGGTAATTCCACTTGTGAAAGTGCTTTGGCAAAATCACACAGTTGAGGAAGCCACTTGGGAGTTGGAGTCAGAAATGCAGAGGAAGTATCCTCATCTATTTCCAGAGTTGCAAGGTAAATTTCGAGGACGAAATTTTTTTTAGGAGGGGAGGATGTAAGACCCCGAATTTTCTTAAATATAAAAGTAAAATAATAATTAAAATTCTTGATGATTATTAGTGATAGAAATATTTTATTAATGTAGGTGATATCATAATTAGTGGAGATCCAGAGTTGGGCGTAGATCCGACCGTCTGATCGCGAGATATCAAGGTATGATCAATAGGTTAATTATGATGAGTTGCGATTGGGCAAGGTACATTGAGTTTTATGTAAGTGTGTTGCGTGGGATAGGAGGTATATAAATACATTAAAAATAACCTAGAGGAATACGAGTGGTATTCAAAATCGTATTCAGTTTGTATTGATCAGCCGCAAAGAGAAGTCGCACGACTGAGAGCAACTGGCGACTGGAAGGAGAAGAAAAGGAGAAGAAGAAGAAGGAAAAGGGAGAGAGTACGTTGATTTTGGTCTTCTGAACATTTCTTGTTCGTCGTTGTTCAGAAGAGAAGGGAAGATAGGCAACACTGTTTTTAACGCTCGTTTTGTATTCACGATTGATTTGATCCCTACTGCATGTTTTTGTATTGTATAATCATGATTTAGTTTGATAACAACCTTATTAGTATGTTAGAATCATCTTGGACATGAAAAATCAAGTTTTGAAACACTGTATATTCGGTTTTGGGAGACCGCCGAGGTTACTGTGCTCAGCGATCCTTGGCGCTCCCAGGCGCTCGTTGAAAAAAATAGATTGCCCGAGACCGCCTACTAACTTATCATCGGCGATCGAATTTGAACTACCGCCTACCCTAGACCGCCTAGGCGATCCTGAGCGCTCTATGCAGAAAATGCAGATTTTCGTATTTTAAACCCCTGATTCAAATCTAAACTATTTTTAATCAATTTTAACCTTTAAATAAAATGTTTTAAGACCAAAATAAATTAAAAATTCCCTGTTTTACGAAAGGATAAAAATAGGAAGGTATTTAAGGTAATTAGTGGCCAAGCTTTGTAAATAGCAAGAAACCTAAGTTTTGGAAGAACTGAATTTGTAAACTTGAACTAATTAATTAAGTGACATGTAAATTTATGCTGTTAACCAGAATATGATATACAAGATTTCCAGATCAGATCTTGAACCTAGTTAACCCAATAAGGAAGGAAATTACAGATATAACCATTATATGCCGCTAGGCACTATTACTTACAGAAATATTAGTCCTTAGGAATTGTTGGTGTCTAGTGGGCATAGCTGGTTATGGATCCATAGTTTTGGCTAGATAGTTAAGGGATATTTCATTTGGATTGAGTTACTCCCTGTTGTGAATGCACTTTCTTTGCAAGTTGGTTTGCTCTGGAGGATCCTGTGTCTGGAGAGACACCCCGGTGCTCCGCTGGTGATTCCTTGTACATGTGGATAAGCGACCATCTCCATGTATTGATTCCGGTGCTGCATGCTGGTGGTATTTGCCAACTCGGTTGAGTTCGTGTACAATAAGTATTTGACTACGGATCTTATCTAAGGTGATCTTCACAGGTTTGAGTATCATTAGTAGCGTCGCCCATAAGCCGCACGGTGGTATAGCATATGGTTGAGAGTCATGTTAAACGTGTATCTTTCTTTGTGAGTCCTACAATGATGCTGAGATCACAAACACTTACTTCTGATATTGTTCACATGCTGGACGCTTGTATTGGATGTTATGGTTGGATGTGACTGTTTACTACATCCCAGATTTTATATTGGATTCTATTATTGATTTCTGAATCATGATCTTGATATACTTTATCTATTCACAAATACTTAAACTGTTTTACATGCTAATTTGTGTTTCATGTTTATACGAGCCTGTTTACTTGAGACTGCTTATTCGAGCATGAAAATCTATTTTACTAATTATGGACTGTTTATAGCATGCATGTGTTGTCTACTAAGATATTCGTATCTCACCCTACCTCCTTATGTTATTTTTTAGCTGATACGCGAGAGGGGGATTGTAGTGGTGATTACCAAAGTAATCTTGTGGACTATTCTCCGAAAGATTATTATTATCCCGACTTGATCTGAGGTCGAGGAGAGAGGATTATATTTAGTTCTTTGACAGTTTATTTTATTTATTTGGTTGATGTATCTGAGTGATTTGAACCTTTTGATTATTACCAGACTTAAATGATTAATTGGATTGGATGGTTTATTGGATATTTATGAAGATATTAGACTACACTTCCGCACATTGATGTTCCGCACTCTGATAGTTTATTAATAAATGATTTATTTAGTTCCTTAGTCTGGTTAATTATTGATGATTATATGATATGGGCCAGTAGCATCTCGAATTCGATTGTTGAGTTGGATTCGGGTTGTTACAGTAGCGAACCGGATTCGGGTCCGGTGCTGGTTTGCATTGACCCGGGTTTGGGGCATTACAGCACGGGCCTACAATAAGAAGGTAAAGCCACGACACTTCAAGGTAGGTGACCTTGTACTGAAAAGAATCTTTCCTCACTAGGAAGATAACAGAGGAAAGTTTAAGTCAAACTATGAAGGGCAATTCGTAGTTCACAAGGTTCTATCCAGAGGAGCGCTAATACTACAAGAGATGGATGGAGCCATTTTCCCTGAGCTGATAAATGCAGACGCTGTCAAATTGTACTATGCTTTGGATCATTCTGATTGAGAAATGAAGAGAGTCCATTTTTTTACTTTCCCTTAGACCGTAAATCCCTTCAATCACCTTGAAGTCTGTAACCCTAGTTAGACACCTTTGAGACTTAATAAATTCTTTCAACTCAGTGCACTTGTTCTACACAACAAACTGGGCATTCCTGAAAAAAAAATGTGGAAGAAAAGAAAAAAAAGGAGAAAAAAACAGAAGAAAAAATTGGGAAATGAGTACCCAACAAAGCAAAGAAAAATGGAAAAATTAGGATGTAAGTCCCAAAATAAAAAAAAAGTAGAAACATTGTAAAAAAAATTTGATGTTGAACTCAATAAATCAAGCCTTTTGAGCCATTTATCTTTCTTTCATAACCTTAAACCCAGCCTACATTTTGTCCTATCTTTAAGACCTCTCGGATCCCCAGAAGGATGATCTTGGTAGAAATCAAGTTTACATTGGTTGGCGATGATGGAATCCATGGCTTTTAGAAAGGTCGGACACAGTGAAAACTTGATAAAAGGGCGCTGCGACCAGTCGTGGTAAAAGAAAGGGCATCAAAATGGTCAAAGTTTGGATTGAGCAGAGCGGAAAGAGAATGAGTCGGAAGATAAACATAGTAGCGAATCAAGAAAACCTGAGAGATACCAAGGATGACAAAGTGAAGTGGAAAGGGCTCAAGCCGGCAGGCTGCGTTTGAGTCAAAGCATCACCGGCTTGTGATGACAATGTTACTGAAAAAACCAAGCACATTTAGTCCCATCTGATCCCGAGATAAATCCTCTCAGAGTTGCAAAAACTTGCACACACTGACACGTCTGCTTTTCTTTTGCTTATTTCAGCTTAACCATTTCTGAAATAATTTCAAATTTGTCCTGCTAACCTAAGTCTACAAGGTTCATGACTTGGATAGGAGGCCCCCCCCCCCCCCCCCCAATTTCTGTAGCAGGTGATGATCAGAAGAAGAAATTGAAAAATTTTGATAATACTCCCCAGCGAGTCACAGTTGAAGGTTTTTCTTTTGTTTCCTTCTAGGAACAATCAGGTGAAAGAAGAAGAACGTGGAAAAGGAGACTCATTTCAACAAATCCCCAATGGATTTCCTTCTAGGAATGAAGTACCCCTCACATCAGATGTGCCCATGGCTCGACCCATATGAGCCGGTGAAAAGAAAACAAGAACCTCCAAAGAAAGAAGGATATTTCCTATTCAATCCCCAGTGGAGCTTCATTACCTAGAGAATGGTGCCGAAGGCAAGAAGGACATCAGGTAGCGGAAGACGCACCAAAGTAACGCCCAAAAGGAGAAAAGATGGCAGCACCTTCTCACTTGGATGAAGAAAATCAATAGAAGGATAAAAGGCTGCTCCACTCGCTCCCTAGTGGCGTTATCTCTAACCAGGAGGAGCCTTATCCTAAGAAGAACAAGAGAGTGAAGAGCACTCTGCTACAAATCCCCAGCAGGGATCCCACAATTCAAGAAAGTCCTACCATAAAGGCCTCACTAAAGTGTGCGCGCGTCGGAAACACGGCACAGGGAAATTCGGAGTCGCCACCGCCTGATGGGGTGCAGGCGGACACCTGGGTGCCTAACCTTGTCTATTAGGGCTTTTGGTCTGCGGCTTTTGAGATTCTAAGTAGGGTCTCGGTTGTGGTCCGGGGAAGTCCATAGACACCCCGGTCCACCCCGTCGGGTGATGGGTCCCTTAGGTTTATCTTGGTTTGAGTCAGCTTATTTTGGTCTCACCCGATTCCAAATCCGATATGAAGTTTGGTTAAGTCTGGCGGGACCACCTAAGTGGTGTGGGTCCCTTTAATTGCTTTTATCTTGATTAATTAGGTAATCTGAGTCTGGTTAGGTGGGCCCTGTTGGAAGGCCCACGGTGTCTTTGGTGGGCTTAGTCAAGCTCGTGTACCCTTGTGGGCCTCGGTCTATCCTAGGAGGCCCTTTGGGCTTTGGTTAAGTGCATTGATTTTACTTTAGGTTCAGATTTGAAGATTAAGTGTTTTCCATGAAAAGGTGGGCCAGATTAGTTTGTGGGCCCCTTAGGTGGGCCCACATGGTGGCCAAGTAATTTTGTTGGATTTATCTTTTTAATTTGCCAAAGTGAGCTGGGCACTGGGCTTGGAGCCCGTAGCCCTGATTAGGGCTTGAAAGCCCAAGTTACGGGAAGTTAGGGTTTGCACCCTTCCTTGGTTCGATTGGTGGGCTTTGGCGGGGCCGGTAGGCCCTTACCCTTGGTCTCGGCCAAACTATACATTTTGTGCATCAATTTCACAAGTCTGGTTCGGGTGGACCGCCTTAGGTTTGGCCCGCCCGGTTTAATTAGTTAACTTTACTTATCTTGATTAAGTTGCATGCATACATTTCATTGTGTTTATTGGGCCGGGTGGGCCCCGTTGGAAGGCCCACTGGAAATCAAGTTGTACCGGGGGTGTAGACACCCCAAATTGCACTGCCAAATGAGAAAATAATAAAAACATGTAATTAGAGCTTAAAACAGGTCAAAAAAGCATAAAAATTGAATAAACAGGCTTTGCCCGTATTTCCTTCACGGGCCCATCGCGCCCGAAATTAATCTACGGACAGGCGTGCCCGTAGTAACTATACGGTCCCCATTGGACCGTAGTGCATTTACGGGCATTAAAGACACGTGCGAGTTTTGTCCTTTTCTCGATTTCCGAGCTTTATTTGAAGTCCAATATATCTTTAAATAAGCGAATTAGGTGTTTTATTCGCTGAAGCTACCTTGATTGGCTATGGATGGGCATTATCTCTGTATTTCACTCTATCCTGAGGATCAGGATATATCCTTCTGGACCAACCATGCCCCTGGGGTGTGTCTATAAATAGAGGCTCATTCCTCTAGCTAAGGGCCACGAAATTTTGAAGTCAAGGAATTCTAAGAAGCTCCAAGAGAAGAGAAAGGAATCCCTGCTGCTCTGCCTGCTCAATCCAGGTAAGTCCCCTATCCTTTTTTATTTTCTGTCTTCAATTCTAGAAGTAATAGGATCATCTCTATTGCTGTAGAATAAGGCCATATCTATTTTGTATCCCTAAACCTGTCTCCAAGTACCTCAAGGGTCTCTCTAGCCGTAAAATGTGAAGAGAGAACTAGGGGAAAGGGGAAAGGGGAATAGGTGGATCCCTAGAATAGAACCCCATATCTGTTTTTTTTCTTTTTTTTCATAGAATAAGGCCTTTGATTGTGTTTGTGTAACCAAACCTATCTCTAAGTACCTCAAGAGTCTCTCTAGCCGTAAAACGTGAAGAGAGAACTAGGGGAAAAGAGAACAGGTGGATCCGTAGGGTAGACCCCCATGTGCTCTAATTTGTGAGATGTGACTGCTTTGGATATCCTGATCATGTTTTAATGCTTTTTATGATATATCTGAATGAATTGCATGAATCTATGATGTTTATAGCATGAGATCCTCTCTTTTTGCCAAAATTTGGATTTTTGCCACTTATGCACCTACAACACTGTTTTCGTGATTTTTGTGGTTTTAGGCTAGGATCTTGGATTTATGATGATCAATATGGTAGATCTGGATCCAGAAGCCTGAAAGTAAATTCTAGGGTTTCATGAGAAGATTTTTAAATTGTTTTTCATTATTGAGAGAAGACCCTACGGTCTAAATTCTCCCCTTTTGGTGTTTTTCATAAACGTGGGTATTTTTGGTTTTTATTTTCTGATTTAATGTGAAATTTGGGCTTTATCTATGTCCTAGACTGTTCAAGTTCAAATTTGAAATATTTTATAAAGATCATATTTTTCCAGATTTCTAGAATTTTGACTTGAAGCTAGATTTTTGGATTTTTCACTTTAAATTGATTTTATTTGATTTTATCTCAATTTTGTTTTGATCATGAAACCCTAGGAATGGTATGATCATGTTTGATAGTTCTGGATCAATCAGACTATTCATATGAAAAACCATATATTTTTGTTTTTTTTTGTGATTTTCCTGATTTTTATAGCAAGCTTTTTCCTTTATTTTAACATGAACAAATACCTAGCAACCACCTTGTGTGGATGAATAGGGGTGCCTAACACCTTCCCCTGTTCATAACCTAATCCCCTTACCCATCTCTGGTTGTTTTTTTAAGGAGGGATATTTTGCCCTAAAATTTGCCTTTTGTGCTTATTTAATATTTTGGTGTCCATTCACACCTAAATTGAATGGTGGCGACTCTTTGTTTTATTTAATCCCGTGTGATGATTGAGGAAATCATTAGATTGATTTTTTTTCCATGTCTCACAACTGGCGACTCTGCTGGGGACTTGTGGATTTAAGCCTTTAGGTGTTTTAGTTCATGTTTTTGATTTTTTTTGATTTGCTTGCTATTTATGTTCTTAAGCATGTTGAATATGTTTTAAATCTGAATTATTGCTTAAGAATTCATGGGGGTAGAAACATGCTTAATTTTTATTTATAGGATTGTTTCTACAAACATGCGTAGGGGAGGTCCGTTTTGCTGAACCATGCTTATTTCTTGCTATATTTTTAGGATAGCATGTTTTAATTTTCAGCATGATCTCCATGATGATTTTGGGTGTATAACATGATCATATGTTTGCATGATAGATAATTTTTTTTATGAGCATGTTTTGGGTGCTATAGGATTGCTTTATTTACTTGTTTATTTTAAATATGCTTTCCTATTATGCCTTGGTTTGTTTATGCATGGCTGCGAAAAGAGTGGCAAGGGTTTGGGACGTTGTGAATGCACCCTATTTTTACAATGCACTGTGCACCTTTTGTTTTTACACGGCCTACCCTTAACCTATAGGAAGTTGAACCCGAATGTGTGTAGCTTGGCGCAACGAGGTCGATACTTCGGAAAGCGAAAGTGAAAACATTCACCTTAGAACTTTGAGCTAATGATGTGATGATAATGTGGATCTGGGATTCTGGTCATCACTAGGCTTGAGTGCTAAGTTGCCATTAAGCCAAAACCCAAAACACCTACGCTTGAAGGTGGAGTTACACGTTTTTGGCTAAATTACACAATTACGTGGGAATATGGGGTTGTATGATTGTGGGAAGGCCGTGTGCATGGCTTACAAACCAGGGCATAATGCGGATGCCATATTGAAGGTAAACAAGGTAACAAGGTAATCCTATTGTTTTGCATTATTTTCATGTCATAGGGGTGTCATGGTGCCCATTGGTTCGGGATAAAATTGGTCCCAAAATTTACATGTTTTTAAAATTGGTGCAGCCCATAGGAAGAGTCTCTAACTCTGTTTAGAATCAATCCTACCCTATGTTCATACAAGAGGCAACAAAAGGGTACCAAATTCTTGAGTATGGTGTCAATGTGGAGGGTACATGTGCCATCCCAAGCATGTGTTTTTACAAATAGGCCAAGGTCCACTTTGGGACAGTTTAGAAGCTCTGCAATGGGTGAACCGTACGTTTGGATGAACAATGAAAGTGATCAGACCATGTAAAAACTGGAAAAACATAACAGGGTTCCGTAAAACCGCATTTAGTACACGGGCTGGGCTTGCCCGTATTTGTTATACGGGCTAGGCTTGCCCGTGTTTTCCATACGGTCACGGCTTGCTCGTAATTTGAATACGGGCAGGGCTGGACCGTACTGTGTATACGGTTTTCTCGGAATATTCAACTTTAATCAGTTTTTTCCACTAAAATCTTCCTTTAACCCTTAAATAATGATAAAGGGAAACAAGTTTGAATAAAATGCTTCAAAAAAAACAAAAAAAAAAACAAAAAACAAAAAACAAAAAACAAAAAACAAACAAACAAAATAATTAAAAGAAAAAAAAATGTGAGAGAAAGGTTCCTCGGGCTTCTGCAAGCTTTTGAATTTCAGACTTTTTCAAAACTCCTGGGCCTCTGAAAGCCTTTGAATTTCAGATTTTTCAAAAAATTCCTCGGGCCTCTGAAAGCCTTTGAATTTCATACTTTTTCAAAACTCCTGGGCCTCTGAAAGCCTTTGAATTTCAGATTTTTCAAAACTCCTGGGCCTCTGAAAGCCTTTGAATTTCAGATTTTTCAAAAATCCGGGGCCTCTGAAAGCCTTTGAATTTTAGACTTTCATCAAAACATCCTTGGGCCTCTGAAAGCCTTTGAATTTCAGATTTTTCAAAAAATCCTTGGGCCTCTGAAAGCCTTTGAATTTCAGACCTTTTTCCTTTTGGGCCTCTGAAAGCCTTTAAATTTCAGACCTTTTCCTTTTGGGCCTCTGAAAGCCTTTGAATTTCAGACCTTTACCTTTTGGGCCTCTGAAAGCCTTTGAATTTCAGACCTTTTCCTTTTGGGCCTCTGAAAGCCTTTGAATTTCAGACATTTTCCTTTTGGGCCTCTGAAAGCCTTTGAATTTCAGATCTTTTGGGCCTCTGAAAGCCTTTGAATTTTAGATCTTTTGGGCCTCTGAAAGCCTTTGAATTTCAGAACTTTTGGGCCTCTGAAAGCCTTTGAATTTCAGACTTTCATCAAAAATCCCGGGCCTCTGAAAGCCTTTGAATTTCAGACTTTCATCAAACTTCTGGGCCTCTGAAAGCCTCTGAATTTTAGACCTTTTCCAAAAATATCCTTGGGCCTCTGAAAGCCTTTGAATTTCAGACCTTTTTCAAAAAACCCCCCGGGCCTCTGAAAGCCTTTGAATTTCAGATCTTTCTCTCTTTTGTGGGACCTGTTGGAAGCCCTAGAATATTCCAACAATTCAAAAAAAAAGAAAAAAAAAAAGAAAGAAGCAAATAAAGAAAAGAAACAAATTCAAACTCGTGTTCACCCAGCTTGCACATAGGTATTCCTAGGCATGTGAATGAGATTAATTGGGCACTGATATTTTTCCTTTATCTTGTAACCAGGTACAAATACACTTGCAATCATATCTCCTGTAACCAGATCAAGAGCTCGAGCCATGAATCCCATTGAAGATGAAGTTGATGCTCCTCATCCAGATGTTGTTCTACTCCAAGAACAAGTGCCAGGACTAGCCCGAATGCTAGAGAACATACTGTCAGTACAGGCCCAACAAGTGCAGGCCCAACAAATGCAGGCCCAGAACCAGGCATCCACATCCAACCCTGCACCTCCACCCCCAGTCAATATTCCACCTCCAGTGCAACCAACTCCTGAACCCGTCTATGAACCCACCCCTGAACCTATACTGTTCAGGGATGAGACAGCTGAATCAAATAAGGAAAAGGAAAGGATAAGGGAAGAGGTTGAAAGAAAGTTCATGCATAAGCTAGAAATGATCCAAGATGAACTTAGGGAAGTCAAAGGGGTAAACAACTTTGGAGGCACCAATTTTGAAGACCTGTGCCTATACCCCAATGTTAACCTGCCGGCCAAGTTTAAATGCCCAGACTTGGACAAGTATGATGGCACTGGTTGCCCCATGAGCCACCTAAAGTTGTATTGCGGTGCCCTATGCCAGTTCGGGCAGGATGAGGGTATCTTGATCCAACTTTTCCAAAGGAGCCTGACTGGAACCGCATTAAGATGGTTCGCCACTCTGGACCATGGAAAGATCAAAAGATGGAAGGACCTAGCCGATGCCTTCTTGGCTCAATACCGGTTCAATTCAGAGATCATGCCAGATAGGTACGACGTCATGAGAATGAGCAAAGGAAGGGAAGAGACTGTAAGGCAATATGCCAAGAGGTGGAGGGAGACAGCCTCTCAGGTCAGGCCACCCATGCTAGAACAGGAAATGATTTCTACTTTCATAAGCACTCTGGGTCAACCATTCTACAGCCACTTGGTGGGTCAGACCACCACTAATTTTGCAGCTTTGGTTCAAGTGGCCGACCGAATTGAGGACGGAATAAGGTCAGGTAAGATAATTGACCACTCTGCCATGGTTAGTCAGCAAGACCCTAATCAGAAGAAAGGAAGCGGGATAAAAAAGAATGGGAACAAGAAGGAGGGTGAGGTAAACATGGTACAGCCACCATCTGGCCCTAACAAGCCCATACAAATCAACGTACCTGCACATTTTCCTACCCCACCGGCGTCATCATCCCAGGCCCCCATGAGGGTTAATGTTCCAGCAGCACCTTCAGACCAAAAAAGGGTTTTTACCAAAGAAGAAAAGGATGCCTATTTTGCAGCAAGGAGAAATAGGGTTTTCACCCCTATTCCAATGACTCCATCTCAATTGCTGCCCACTTTATTGCAAGGAGGGTATATCACCTTAAGAGAACCTAATCCGAATGCATCTAAGGGGAGAAATTGACCCCTCCACCACTTGTGATTACCATATGGGTGCACCGGGGCACCCTACAGACAAGTGCTGGCCTTTGAAACATGCCATTCAGGATTTACTGGACCAGAATACCCTGTCTTTCAATACAGGGGCTCCCAATCCTCCAAGAACCGATATTGGACAAAACCCACTGCCCCAGCATCACGGGGCAGGTCCATCTAATGACATAGGAGTCATCTCTTCTGACAAAATAACCTTTGACCCATCCCAATTAATTGCTCTCATAGGGACAACGGTCAAAGTATATTTTGACAGGAGAAGTGAAGGCAAAGAAATAAATATGATTTCAATGGGGAATGATAGTGCTGCAAAGAACATTAGCTCATCTTTGGACCGGGTCTCATCCCTCATGGCCCAGATGAACATCGCCAAGCCACCTTTGGTCATTAATTACAATCCATCCACTTTTACTCCGCCCGTTCAGTCTAAGCCACCATTGGTCATAAATTGTGACCCCTTTAGTGCATCAGTCACTTCTGCAAACCCCCAACCAAAACAACTTCCTCCATTGGTTGTTAATATTCCTATTACTCAGACTTCCATCGCCAAGCCCAAACTTCCCCCATTGGTGGTGAATGTCCCCAAGCCTTCCTACTCTGAATCGGCTGTACCATGGAACTACAGTGAAGCATTTACTACTACATGCCTTGCAGCTGAAAGCAAGGAAGAAGTGAACCTCATGATGAGGTCAGGAAAATGTGTAGGGGTGGAAGAAAAACAAAAGCAAACAGAGAAGGAGAAAGAAGAAGAAAAAAATAAAGGAAAGGCCAAGGTAGGGGAAGAAGCCCCTTAGGTAACTAACAGTGAGGCTGCTGACCTCATTAAGGTCATAAAAAAGAGTGAGTTCAATGTCATTGAGCAGTTGAACAAAGTCCCTGCCTAGATCTCAATACTGGGCCTATTGTTAAATTCAGAAAAACATAGGGACTCCTTGTTAAGGATACTCCAGGGGGCCCATGTGCCTAAAAACATTGAACCATACCAACTAGGCCGGATGGTTTGGCAAATATTATCTCATAATGTCATAACTTTTTCAGAGACTGAAATCAGTCCAGCAGGGTACCATCATGTTGATCCATTGCATATTGCTGTGCTCAGTAAGGGTTGCATGATAGCCCGGGTCTTGATTGATAATGGGTCAGCCCTCAATGTCTGCCCATTAGTAACCTTTGTTAAGCTCAATCTGGAGCGAAACAAAATAAAGCAAAATGGAAGAATTATAAGAGCATTTGACAGCTCTAAAACACACTCCCTAGGGGAGGTTGAACTGCCGGTCACAATTGGACCGTATATTTTCAACATCACATTTGAAGTGATGGATATACCTGCAGCCTTCAACCTACTCCTAGGAAGGCCGTGGATTCATACAGCTAGAGCTATACCATCTACCCTCCACCAAAGAGTCAAGTACATTAGAGGGCAAAAGGTGATTACCGTCCTGGCCGAAAACTTGGTTCCCCCCATGTGGTCCCCTGATGTACCCTGTATTAACACGGAAATGACTGCAGATAAGATGGCATTTCACTCTTTCCAATTTGAAGCTGTGAATTATATACCTGGGGGGTATCAGGAAAAAGAAGGAAAATTGACCTGTGTTGAAAAAATGGTCAAAAATGTGCTAGAAAAGTACCATTTTCACCCTGGAAAAGGTCTGGGGGTTAACCTACAAGGAAGGATAGAACCAGTACAGGTTAAGAAGATGGTTCACAGAGCAGGATTGGGGTCCAAGCCAAGGAAATGGAGAAGACAGGGGCAGATAGAAGCTATGAAATTCCCGCACATCAGGGAAACTTTTCCTAAGCTGTCTCACATGATTCAGATGTCTCCTCCTGAGGATCAGGCCAAACCCCCATACTACAATGTTAACCCATTCCAGAAACCCAAACCCTCAACAGTACAACCATATGTTCCACCTCCACAAGCATCTGGTGGGCCTGGGCCACAGGCAGAACAGGAGCAGGACTTTTCTGAGGACGTAGGGGCATTCTTTGCCATGACAGAAGGCAACCAAGAAAAAGTAGCAGAGGAGCTACCTTTTATTGATTGGGCTGCAGTAGAAGTTCCATCTGGAACTGGCCCTACAAAAGAAACAGGCGATGCAACTCACCCAGTACTGGTGATCTCTGATGCAGACCATGAGCTTGAGGAGCAGGCTTGTATCCCTGCCCCAGATTCTTTCATTTTGAATAATTGGGAGGAAACTCCCCTTACTTTTGAAGCCGCGTTTGTTTGGCAAACAGACATGGCTTCCAAAAAAAAAAACTCCATTAGTGGAATGCCCTTTTCCTGAAGGTTTTAATGAGCCTTCGTCTTCAGGGAAATATATAAAATTGACACTTATCAAGGAGAGACTGGCTCATTATGTTGGGTCCAAGGGCCCTTGTGGGTGGAGCGAAGGAACGAGTTTGATGCGTGGCAAACAACGGGGCGGTACAGTAAAGGGCATTTTCGGGATTTACCAAAAATATAGCAATTCGGCCTTTTTTAGGGGTATGCGCTGACCTCAGGTGCTATCGCGAGGTTGGCGCGGGCTAGGCGGACCGAAAATAGCGGAAAAAAGCATCCGCAGGCGAGGTGGGCGCGAGCTGAGCGCACCCAAAAAACGAGTAGGCGCGAGCTGAGCGCACCCAAAAAACAAGTAGGCACGAGCTAAGCGCACCCAAAAACAAGTAGGCGCGAGTTGAGCGCACCAAAAAACAAGTAGGTGCGAGTTGAGCGCACCCAAAAATGAAGTGGACGCGAGTTGAGCGCGAGCTAGGCGCGAGCTTAGCGCACCCAAAAGGAAAAGGAAGTGGGCGCGAGCTCAGTGCACCCAAAAATGAAGTGGGTGCGAGCTCAGCGCACCCAAAAGGGAAGTGGGCGCGAGCTCAGCGCATACCCCGATTCACTGTTTTTTCTTCCAAACTCCATTTTTAACTGGTTTTTAAGCTCTGTAACCCCTCCCAGGTGTTCCCCAGACTCCCAAGAGACCTTTAAACACACCTGAAATTAACCTAAAACAAACCTAAGCATGTTGGCAGACCAAGCTAAATACACTTTGATAAGATTATTTCAGACTCGGGGTGCGTGTGTGTGCTTCTGGAACTGAAGAAAACCATACGAACATTCGAAGAAGGGGAAGAGAAGGGGGTTTACATGGGGTACAAGAGATGGAGGGAACCGGAAGGAACATGCTCCCTGTTTAACATAAACAAAATAGGCATAATGTCAGCAGCAAAAATGGCCAAAGGACATGGCAAGAAAACCTCTCACTCTCTCTCGGAAGTGCGCATGCATGCCTCTCCCTTACTTGGAGGCCTTCATGGGGTGAGATGGGAACAGATACAGGCTTGGAGCATCATGGGAATGAGCTCGTGCAAAAGGAAGAAGGTAAACTATGAAACCCCTTAGAAAAATTTCATTTCAATATATGTGCAATCTGATGTAAACAGGAGCCTCACTTGATGGTTCTTGAGCTCTGGAGTAGGGTGGACAGCAGCTGGAGCATCCACTTTTACAGCGCCGACAGCAGCATGCCTTCCCTTGCTTGGGTGGAAATGGAGAAGAACAAGAGAAGGGAAGAGAGTCCCAACGATCGGGGTGAAGTGCTTGGGTTTTTTTTTCGGAGGCAGGGAGGGATGAGCAGAGAGGGCCTTGGGTGGAGGAAGAAGAAGTTCCAACCAACAATCTTCCAACCCGAAAAATCCAACCTTAAACTTTTTTAACCAAAAAATTTTCCAACCAAAAAATGCCGAACCAAAACTTTTCAAGAAAAAATTTTTAACCAAAAAATGCCGAACCCTTTACAATGAAGGCTGCCGCGGATTTTATAGGAGAGAAAAAGAGGGGTATCCGCTTAGCTTGCGCTGAGCACATACCGCTTGCCACGTTCGCGCGAGCGACCAAATGATTAAAAATCAATTAATGCAGCCGCTCGTTTGGTCGGAAAGTCCGAATTTTTCGGATTTAGTCCCTGGTTATTTTCAATTTAATCTGATATTCTTGGATTTTTACAGATTTAGTCCTTGGGATATTTTGAATGTTTGGATATTTATGGATTTGATCCCCGAGATATTTTCCTGCGCAACTCGCCACGTGTGCAGCGTTTTGCCACGTGCGCAGTTTGCCGGTTTTGCTGCTCGGGAATTTTATTAGCTCATATTTTCTTCATCTGGGCTCCGATCTGAGCAAACTCAGTTGCGTTAGAATCGTATCGGAGCCCTCTATCCAATGGCATGGGGGTAAGAACCCGGATCGGGGTTTATCAGAAAGTCAACTTTCGGCTCCCCCTCGAATTTGACCGCCCGCAGAACCTTCGTCCGGACTACAATTCCTGCAAACTTAGTTGCGTTGGAACCGTGTCGGGATTCTCTATCCAATGATATAGAGGTAAACACCTGGATCGGATTTTAGCAGAAAGTCAACTTTTGGCTCCGTTCAAGTTTGATCTCCCGCAGAACCCTCATCCGGACTTCGATTCCTGCAAACTCAGTTGCGTTGGAACCGTGTCGGGATTCTCTATCCAATGATATAAAGCGAGGTGGTCAATTTTCACTTGATCAAAAAGTCAACTTTTGACCCCTCAGGGTTTGACTTTTTGTCCAGGGTTTGCATTTCCAGCTCTTCTGGAGGCGCAAAAATGAGGTGCTTACACAAAGGTCAAGGGAAAGGCTTTTCCAAATTTCCCCAGCAAAGTTATCTTTGAACGAGGAGAGGTTTCACCCAAAGCAAGAGAGGAATCATTTTGAGAAATAAGGCCTGAAGGAAAGGGAACAAAAGAAGGTTTCAATGCATGAAAAAATAGAAAGAAGAAATTGCGGGCGAAATCTGCCCTCATGTTGTAATTTTTGATTTACCACTTTTGTAAATAGAATATGTTTGGTGTGCGAGCTCCTTGGAAGTGCCGAACAGCAGCAAGAGCGCCTAATTCCTTCCTCCCAAGATCCAAAAGCCTCCCAAAAATCCAAAGAGAATAAGTCTGAAAGGGTAAAAGAAATCAAAGGTCAGAAAGCACTTAAAAAGCTTTAATGGAACAAACAAGAGGAAAATAACACTGTTGAGCACCTTTGCATCAATGTCGAATAGGTCGGCGAGTCTAAGTCTGACCCATCTTCTTAACTTAAACTAAAGGACATGGAGCAATTCCAAACACCGAATGGTAAGGAAACTCCCCTGAACTTGGAAGTTAAGCCAAAGCGACGCAGAGCTTGCATCGGCGCTTCCCCTTCTTTGAAAACATCAAAAGGACTTAGCTCATCGATAATGTAGACAGAAATGCAAAGTGCAAAAATAAGGTTCTTTTATTCTTTGCCATTCATTAGCCAGGTGACTTCGGCAAAGCGAGGCAGCTGTAAGCACCTCATTTTTTGCACCCCTCTAAAAAGCCAGAAAGCAGAACTCTAAAAGACAGGTCAAAACCCTAAGGAGCAGAAGGTGACTTTCTGCCTGAACCCAAATTGATTGCCATACCCCATCCCAATGGATAGAGAATCCCGACATGGTTCCAAGGGAATTAAATTTGCATAAATCAGAGTCCAGACAGAGAAGATATGAGCAAAACAACCCCAAGGGAAAAATGGTAATTAAGCACAGAAGGACCCGTCACTTGACAAGTGACAAATTTAAGTGCTAAAAGGCAAAAACAAAAATAGAACAAAGATAATATCAGCAAAATCTTCAAATATCTTAAATTAATTAAAATAAATAAAAAACAAAAAATCGAAAGAGCCCGATTCATTCAGAGTGGGCAACCGCATATAGTGTGCGGTCGATTTTTGCAACGCGCCGTTTGAGCGACCAATCACGCCGCACGGTGGACAAAAAGCGTCCGCACTGATGCTTTTTGTGCTCTGACCGACGCGCTGCGCGCGTCAGAGCTGTCCCCTAATTAATGTTGAAAAGATGCGCCGCGTTCGTATAATGTATGCGGGCATGGCGAAACCGCTCATACTATGCGGTTTTGACCAACCCACATAATATGTGCGGATTTCTACCTATGTTCTATAAATACCAAACCCGAGCACAGAGCGTGGGTTGGTCGTTCAAAACTGGTTTTTCTCCATTCTCTCTGCAACTCTAACCTCCAAACCACCTTCTTCTCCATCTCCAAGTCTTAGAACATCTCAAAATCCTCCTCCAACCATCCCTATACTCTACCAAGTCCTCCTCCCACCTAATCCCATCCAAGAGAACACGAAAACCACCCTTGGGAGAAGGAGAATAGCTGCCCTACCTGCTGCCAAGGTCTTCACAGAGAGTTCAAGTGCCTTTAGGGGTCTTCCTTCCATAAGGTAAATGTTCTTCTCTATATTTGGTATAATATATATTGCTTGTTAATGAAATAAAGAGTATGTCAAGCTTCCATAGTCTTGGACTTTCTCCCTTCTGATCTCCCTCCTATGATGGTGCCCACTCATCAACAAACGATTCGTGTGAGGTAAGGTATGTTATGAAATTCGTACAAGGGAGAGGGAGAGTGGAGTCTTTGAGGTCCTTTGAGGCCATTTAAGGGCTGTTCTACCATTGTAATGTATTCTGTATGTTCTCTTCCCCACTCTGGAATCAAATGTACCCCTTAAATCCCGATATCCCTTCCTTAGTGTTTATTTTTTTGCGTTGATTCTGCTTACATAGGTTGGTTTCGAATGATCAAGCATGTGCACACCTTGCTTGCACACCCTGTTTCACTAAAGTGTGATTGTAACAAACTTGTCTAGTGCATGAACACGTCCTATGCATGCACACACACTGTTCACAGCATGGTTGTTAGGCTGGATTTATTATGTTTTGATATTTAATTACATCATGCGTGGTTTGGCTGTGGACTTGAGCATGAGGCCTTTCGAGCCATGCAACTTGTTTCTTTGTCAAAGGGGATGAGGTTGGATGCTACAACAGGGTGGTGGACCTCACCCCCACCTTAAAAAACCTAAGCTTACAAGCTTAGGTGAAGGGAGACAGGCCTCAAGCCCTAGTTTCCTTCTCCTTGGGTTTTAGGATAATTTTAATTGCATTTCAGCGTTTAAAATTGCATTTGGAAGCCTCTGTGAGTTGGTCAAATGACCCCCACCTTGCACTAGACCCACTGAAGAAGGAGCCCTTGCTCCCCCCCTAAAAAAATGGTTTCTTGAGCTTCTCGGGTCCTGCTCGTATACACAGGGTGGATTGGCCCTGTTCGCATATGTCATGCAGACAAGGCCAATCCGCACTTAGTATACGGGCAGCACACAGAAGGCTCCAGATTCTGATTTTTGAGTTTAAATAGAGTTCAATCCAACTGCCTTTAATCCAACATGGTCTTTAATTAGTCAGAGATCTTATCTTGGGATTTGGGCCCACCCAGGGCCCAATAAAGTCTCCATGGGGGCCTTCCAACGGGGCCCACATCCGCCTTGCTCAACCCAGATCCATCCCAGAGTTGGATCCAAGCAAATTGGGCCTCCCATGGGCCTCTTACAAACCCAATGGACCCCCACTTAAAAGCTTGAACCAATCAATTTAATTTTTTGCATTCTTAAATCATACTGTGAGACATGGGAAAAAAATCAAAATCCAATGACTTCCTCAATCATCACGCGGGATTAAATAAAACAAAGAGTCGCCACCATTCAATTTAGGTGTGAATGGACACCAAAATATTAAATAAGCACAAAAGGCAATTTTAGGGTAAAAATAACCCTCCTAAAAAAAACAACCAAATATGGGTAAGGGGATTAAGTTATGAACAGGAGAAGGTGTTAGGCACCCCTATTCATCCACACAAGGTGGTTGCCAGGTATTGTTCATGTTTTTCAAAGGAAAAAAGGCTTGCTATAAAAAGAGAAAAATGTATGGTTTTTTCATATGAATAGTCTGATTGATCCAGAACTTTCAAATATGATCATACCATTCCTAGGGTTTCATGATCAAAATAAAATTGAGATAAAATCAAATAAAATCAATTTAAAGTGAAAAATCCAAAATCTGGCTTCAAGTTAAATTCTAGAAATCTAGAAAAATATGATTTTTATAAAATATTTCAAAATTGAACTTGAATAGTCCAGGACATAGATATAGCCCAAAATTTCACATTAAATCAAAAAATCAAAACCAAAAATACCCATGTTGATGAAGAACATCAAAAGGGGAGAACTTAGACCGTAGGGTCTTCTCTCAATAATGAAAAACGATTTAAAAACCACATCATGAAACCCTAGAAGTTACTTTCGGGCTTTTGGATCCAGATCTACCATATTGATCGTGATAGATCCAAGATCATAGCCTAAAATCACAAAAATCACGAAAACAGTGCTGTAGGTGCAAATATGTGAAAAATCCAAATTTTATCAAAAAGTGGGGATCTCATGCTATAAACATCATGGATTCATGTTATTCATTCAGATTCAATATAAAAACCATTAAAACATGATCAAGATATTTAAAGCAGCCACATCTCACAGATTTGAGCACATGGGGGTCTACCTACGGATCCACCTGTTCTCTTTTCCCCTAGCTCTCTCTTCAAGTTTTACGGCTAGAGAGGATTCTTGAGGTACTTGGAGATAGGTTTGGTTACACAAACACAATCAAAGGCCTTATTCTAGAAAAAAGGAGAAAAACAGATATGGGGTTTTATTCTAGGGATCCACCTGTTCTCTTTTCTCCTAGCTCTCTCTTCACGTTTTACGGCTAGAGAGACTCTTGAGGTAATTAGAGACAAGTTTAGGAATACTAGATACAAAATATGGCCTTATTCTACAAAAAAGGAGAAGATCCTATTACTTCTAGAATTGAAGACAGAAAATAAAAGGGAAAAGGGACTTACCTGGATTGAGCAAGCAGGGCAGCAGGGATTCCTCTCTTCTCTTGGAGCTTCTTAGACTTCAAATTTTCGTGGCATTTTGCTTGAGGAAAGGCCCTCTATTTATAGGCAAACCCAGGGGCATGGTTGGTCCAAGGTTTGGCAAGATAGAGTTTCAGTTTGAGTTAAACACAAGATCATGCCCATCCTTTATCCACAAAGATATTTCGCACGAATAAAATATGTAATTCACTCATTTAAAGGGATATTGGACTAAAGATAAGGCTCAGAAATTGAGAGAAGAACAGAACTCGCACGAGTCTGATGTGCCCGTAAATGATTTACAGTCCAATGGTGTCCGTATTTGTATTACGGGCGCTGCGTGCCCGTATATAAATTTCGGGCGCGCTTAGCCTGTAGGTACAATACGGTCAAGGCTTAAATTATTCATTTTCATGCATTTTTGGCCTGTTTTAAATTCTAATTAATGTTTTCATTATTTTCTCATTTTGTAGTGCAATTTGGGATGTCTACACATACCCTAACCAAATAAACCACAGCCGAAAGGAGGTTATCCAATGTAACCCCCAAATGGGACTTAGGCTGTTTCTGACCTCATTTTGCATCCCATGGGCCTTCCAACGGGGCCCAGCATTCAGACTTAGATCACATGGTCTAATAAGATAAAAATCAAAGGGGACCTACACTAGGCATATGGTCCCCACCAAAGACCAAATTGAATGTGTATGCTTGCTTAGGATGGGTGAGATAAATAAGTTGATTCACTTAAAAGGCTAACCGGGATAACCCGTGGGACCCGTCTTTTGACGGGGCGGACCGGGATGTCTACGGACTTCCCTGAACTGTAAATGGTCCATTTCCCAGAATCTCAATGCGCAGACCACCTAGTAGACATCCTTTAGGCATCTTGGTGTCTGCCTGCACCATCAGGTAGTGGCGACTCCTAAACCCCCTCTTCCTTTGAATCTTGCGTGCACCAAGGGTCGACGTGCACATAGCCTGGCGACTCCACTAGAGACCTGCGAACCCAGTCGGATCCTGGTTTTGCCTTACCTAAGTAATGTAGGGAATATGTTGTGAAAAGCATGTCTAGGAAGCTCTGTCACAAATGACTTAAATGGACTAAGGAAACTGGGTCTTAAATGGGACCATTTGTGACCCCTCCAGTTTCCTGGGAGCTTTCCTGGTGTAGTTTCACATAAAAAATTCCCCACTTTACTACACAAGGCAGATTGTTAAGCTGAGTCAACTCAACTCACCTGAGTAGACACAACACCAAACCACTCGTACAGAAGCTGCACTCACTACACCGTAGATGTTTACTGGCTTTTGATATGAACTGCGTGGGGTAACACATGCGAGGGAGCCCGCGTGGGTGATCTGATCTAAATGGCACATGTGATATATCTTCTCAACCTAGCCCTGGACCTCTAGCAACCACCATTATTTACAGTATAAACAACTTTTGGGATGATATTAGCCTTACGGGCCTTTGGCTTGCGGGGGAAAAGCGAAGGTAAAACATCCCCCCAGGTTTTTGGATCCCTATAACGCCACTGGTTTCTTGCCATGGTACACAAGGGATCTTGGACCTGGCTCAGACCCTTGTAGGCATTTGTCTCGGGCTGGGTACCCTTTTTCCTACCCAACGTTCTGGTGCACCTTTTTGTTATGAATGTGATTGTGAATGGTGATACAAGAGGAGTAAAATCAATCTAAAATCCAAGAGTCCATTAGGGGAAGCAACCCCTACCCTCTGTGCGCGGGGTCGCACGAGAGTGCGTGCCTCCTTTCAGGGTAAACGGGAAGGTTGGAGTCGCCACTGCCTGATGGGGTGTAGGCAGATACCTGGGTGCCTAAGTTTGTCTAATTGGCTGGTTTGTGGCTTGAGATTCTAAATAAGGTCTCGGTTACGATCCGGGGAAGTCCGTAGACACCCTGGTCCACCCCGTTGAATGACGGGTCCCACGGGTTTCCCTAGTTCGAGTCAACTTGGTCTTTTGGTCTCACCCAATCCTAATCCGATATGCAAATACTTTGTTAAGTCTGGTGGGGACCACCAAGTGGTGTGGGTCCCCTTTTATTTGGTTTTATCTTGCTTTATTTAAATAATCTGGGTCTGATTGGGTGGGCCTCATTGGAAGGCCCATGGATCCCTTAGTGGACTAGGCTTAGCCTACATGTCCCTTTGCTGGGCCTCGACCTAATCCTAGGAGGCCCTTTAGGGTTTGGTAAAGTTAATTGATTTTACTTAGGGTTTAAGTGGAGAGATAGTTAAAGTTTATTCATCGTGGGCCTGGATGGTCTGTGGGCTCCTTGGATGGGCCTCACAAAGTTAGCCTTATAGCTTGGATTATCTTAGTTATATTATCAAAATGGGCTAGGCATGGGCTTGGGGCCCATGTCTTAGGCTTGGGCTTGAAAGCCCAAGGGTTGGGGGATCAGGGTTGTGGACCCTGTCCTTATTCAGTTTAATGGGCTTAGTGGGCCCGGGCTCGCGGTCGCGGCCAAACCAAATCCCAAAGCTAGAAAGCATGTTCCAAGTTGGGCTTTTAGTGGGCCTCAAAGGGTGTGGCCCACTTTATTAGCTTGGTTGCCTTATTTAAGTCCACGTGATTTGTTTTGGCTGGGTGGGCCCCGTTGGAAGGCCCACAATTAACCGAGTTGGACCGGGTGGGTCCAAGGCCCTTATTGGGTTTCCGGTTGACTTGGAAACCCTGCTGGATGGTCTAGTTTGATTGAAACAAGTTAAACTGGGAAAAAGGGGCCAAAAAAACTGATTTTGAACATTTACAGGGTGTAACTGAAAATGCATTTCGGTTACACTTGTATACAGTATGACTGAAATGTTATTTCGCTCATACTGCGTTTTTACTAAACCGAAACTAATTTTCGGTTAAGTACAAAAATAAGCTTGCCCGACCTGTGTGTTCGGGCAAGCACAGAAAAATGCTTTTTCGGGGTTTTTGAGAGGGGAGTGGTTTCCTGGGGGTTGCTAGGGCTTGCGTGGGTCCCTGTGTGGGCCCACAGTGGTTCAGGGAGAGGGAAAGAGCCCCATTTTTGGCTTCTTTTGGGGATTTTGGCTTCAAGGGAGGGGGGAGAAGGCTTGGGACTTGGCCTTCTCCCATTTGAAGCATCACTAGGGATGCAACAGCGACCTAGGTGTCCTTGTTTTGGTTACTTGAAGGCTATCTCCATCTCTCCATGTAGAGAGGAAGGGAAGGCCCGGTAGGCCGAGCCTTGGTCCATTTTCGGCCATACCAAATATGTATTTAACAAAACAACATACTAATCACACTACACAAGTTATATGAAGCACAAAAATATGTGGAAACAGTAGGCGATCAAATGATTGCGGGTATGTGCTTAAGTGTACATAAACAAAACCAATCAAAAGGGGCCTATCATGATTCCCATGCATAGTATCTATGGGTGAAACTTGGGGTATTTAGAGAGCATGGGAACATGCAGCAAAACAGGGGATGCTAGTGAGGGGAGGAGACATACTAGGTGCTCAAAACAGTAGCCAAATGGAAAGGGGGAGAGGGGAGCATACGTATGGGGGTTGGTGGGAGCATGTTACACCAAATATGAAGTAAATAAACCTAACCCTAGATGAACATGCTCCATAGCATCAAGTTGACATAATGAAGGCAAACATGGCACAAAATGAAAAGCTCTTAAAGAAGGGAGGTAGGGGGTTAATGGGATACAATGGACTTGAGCAAGGGAGGGGAACACACTCCCCTCATTTGAATAAAAAAACAAAAGGACCTCGCAAGGGTTCATGCCTTAAAGACCACTCTTAGCCATTGTAATCGACCTCTCACCTTCTCTTCGTTGACAACCTCTTGTCCCCTTACCATGGGAGGTTAACCGTTCATGGAGAAGAGATAGAAAAGAGGAGGAAGGAGGGAAATATGCTGGGATGGAGGGGGAGACAGCACACATATAGTAGAGAAGTAGCCCAACATGCTTAGATCATGCTCATTTCAATATATGTTACATAAAAAGTGGTGGGGATGCTTACCTTGAGGTGTAAACTCCCTTTGGAGATGTGCTTGAGCTATCTTGAGGCCCAACAGCACCTTGACACCTTTTCCAAGCTCCACCAAGTCCTCCAAAGTCTCCTCCAAAGCTTAAAGGGGTAGGGAAGGGTCTTGGTGTGTTTAAGAAGGGTTTGGGGGCTTGAGAGAGAGAGAGAGCTAGGAGAGTGAAGGAAGAAGTTTCGTGTAGGGTAGGGTGGGGGAAAAATTCGGGAACCAGCAACCCTCAGCCAAATTGTAATGCCCTGGTTCCGGGTCCATTCCAAAACCCGAGGTGTTATGGTAATCAAACAAAGCAACTAAAGAAACTGGTCAATTTAAAATTTTTCTAACTTTATAATCAGAGTAAATGCGGAAACTTAAATTTAAATTCTCTTTATTAATCCAACCCTTGATACACAATGATTTCAATTCCATGAACAACCTACAACTATATGAACTACCCATCTACAATTAGCCCAAGCTTTGACGTCCTTGCCAAGAGTACCTGAAAAATGGGGTGAAACCGGAGTGAGAATAAATCTCAACAAGTAGCAAGGTGCATGCTGTAAAACAGTCCATAATTTTACAATACTAATCATGAGGTGAAAGATAAAACCACAATAATACGATAATAATATAATAACAATTCAACAATCCAAACAAACACGTGTGACCAATAGGACTCATGAACTAAAACCACTTAATAAGAATATTCTTGCCCCCATAGTTCGTCACATCACGACTTACATGATAGATGGAGCCCGCACCTGCAGTCTGTGAGACATGGAAAAATCAATTTAATGATTTCCTAAATCATCACACGGGATTAAATTAAACAAAGAGTCGCCACCATTTAATTTAGGTGTGAATGGACACCAAAATATCAAATAAGCACAAAAGGCAAATTTTAGGGCAAAATATCCCTCCTAAAAAAAACAACCAGAGATGGGAAAGGGGATTAGGTTATGAACAGGGGAAGGTGTTAGGCAACCCTATTCATCCACACAAGGTGGTTGCCAGGTATTGTTCATGTTTTTCAAAGAAAAAAGGCTTGCTATAAAATTCAGGAAAAATCACAAAAAAGACAAAAATTGTATGGTTTTTTCATACGAATAGTCTGATTGATCCAGAACTTTCAAATATGATCATACCATTCCTAGGGTTTCATGATCAAAATAAAATTGAGATAAAATCAAATAAAATCAATTTAAAGTGAAAAATCCAAAAATCTGGTTTCAAGTCAAATTCTAGAAATCTAGAAAAATATGATTTTTATAAAATATTTCAAAATTGAACTTGAATAGTCCAGGATATAGATAAAGCCCAAATTTCACATTAAATCCGAAAATCAAAACCAAAAATACCCATGTTGATGAAAAACACCAAAAGGGGAGAACTGAGACCGTAGGGTCTTCTCTCAATAATGAAAAACGATTTAAAAACCACATCATGAAACCCTAGAATTTACTTTCAGGCTTCTAGATCCAGATCTATCATATTGATCATGATAAATCCAGGATCCTAGCCTAAAACCACAAAAATCACGAAAACAGAGCTGTAGGTGCAAAAGTGGTGAAAATCCAAATTTTATAAAAAATAGGGGATCTCATGCTATAAACATCATGGATTCATGTTATTCATTCAGATATATCATAAAAAGCATTAAAACATGATCAGGATATCCAAAGCAGCCACATCTCACAAATTAGATCACATGGGGGTCTACCCTACGGATCCACCTGTTCTCTTTTCCCCTAGCTCTCTCTTCACGTTTTACGGCTATAGAGGATTCTTGAGGTACTTGGAGATAGGTTTAGTTACACAAACACAATCAAAGGCTTTATTCTAGAAGAAAAGAGAAAAACAGATATGGGGTTCTATTCTAGGGATCCACCTGTTCTCTTTTCCCCTAGCTCTCTCTTCACGTTTTACGGCTAGAGAGACTCTTGAGGTACTTAGAGACAAGTTTAGGAATACAGGTACAAAAGATGGCCTTATTCTAGATCAATAGAGATGATCCTATTACTTCTAGAATTGAAAACAGAAAATAAAAGGGAAAAGGGACTTACCTGGATTGAGCAAGCAAGGCAGTAGGGGTTCCTATTCTTCTCTTGGAGCTCTTGATTCTTCAAAATTTCGTGGCCTTTTGCTTGAGGAAAGGCCCTCTATTTATAGGCAAACACAGGGGTATGGTTGGTCCAAGGTTTGGCAAGATAGAGTTTCAGTTTGAGTTAAACACAAGATCATGCCAATCCTTTATCCACAAAGATAAGTGAGATAATTCGAACAGATAAATAAGAGAATTTGCTTATCCAAGAGAGATATTTTGGTGCAGATAAGGCTCAAAAATCAAAAAGGTAAAATTCGCACAAAGACCCCCGTGCCCGTATATATATTACGGTCGCGCCTTGCTCGTATATCAACTGCAGGTATGACCAGTCCGTAAACAAAATACGGTCATGACCAGTTTGGCCAGATTTTACACTTTTTTGACCTGTTTCAAATCCCAATTAATATTTTCAATTATTTTCTCATTTTTAGTGCAATTTGGGGTGTCTACACAGTCACTACCATCTCCTCCGTCAACCATCAACGCGGATCACCCACGCATGGGTTGGCGAGTACAATCCAGTCCAAATAAAATCCCATCATGGGTACCGCTTCTGCGGAGGCCATACCAATCCAATCAAAGATTAATGGACTCACAAAAAACACATCTAATACCAGTGCAAGTGCAAGTCACAAGTGATCCTCAAGCATGGTCAAATCATAGCTCCCATGTGCGAGTCACAAGTAACCTACCATCATGACCAATATAAAGCTCGTGAAAGTCGGTCTCATACTCATTAAAGCATGTGGATGGTAACCTGAAAAATAAAACAAAACCGTTTACCAATAGCAATCTCGGCTTATGACCAGGCCGCACCTGCAGCGGTCTCGGATTGCTGCCTACGACGCCCGCACCTGTTAGTACGACGAACCGCATACTGGGGAGTTTCGAACAAGAATAACTTACCAGCCAATTCCCTTTCACTTCCTAGCTAAGCTATGGATCCATACTAAGCATTGCCCACCAAACACAACTCACAATCAAAACCTTGAATAAATCGATAACATATCAATGAAATTGCGAAACCCACACGACAGTGGAAAACCAAACCAGGGAATGGACATACTTCTCAGTAGCACCCACCAAATACAGAACCATATCTGTATAACAAATCCGCCCATGCGGAACCAATAAAACAGGTACCATGCCTTGTCACACCAGTGACCCAAAAACCAACACTAGGTGTACCAAGTCCTATGTCCAAACAACAGGTTTCAACGGCAAAATAATCCAAAAACCACGGTGTTCAATCAAAATATATTCAAAAGAACCATTGAATCAGTTCTTAAATAGAGTTCCATGTCATTTAATAAGATAAGTCCGATAGTATACCCAATTCTAAATAAAAGGTTTAGATTTGAGTCGTGTTAGTGTGAGCATACTTAGTTTATTGTTCTAATTCAGTATTCAGATTATTCTTGGTTTCTTACAAAGTTTACTCCTAATCCTACACTTTGGTTTATCTTAAATCCTTACTTTTAAACCCTTATTAACCAACTAATACCCTACATCTCTAAAATCTGTGGTTTATGTTATGGATTCTTTCCAAAGGTTAATTTAGGTCAATTATAACTTGTTAGACTAGGTTTCATACTTAGAATCCTAATGAAAGTGGTTTGGGTACATATGGTTTATCTTAACTAGTCTACTTTGATCCTTATTACATTCATTGTTCCAAATAGTTACCCTTTTATCCGAATTTAATTCTGTCACTTCCTACATCTCAAATTACCCTATTTACAAGTGTTACAACATTAAGATTCCAAGAAAAATCATTAGAAATTGAATCTGGGTACGAATCCCAAGTTTAGAAATTTTTGACAGTCAGTCGCTTAGGCGACTGCTCTAGCGGTGAAGTTTTAGGTTATGTTATTTTTCAAAGGCTTGTCGCCTGAGGAAACGCTCGAGCGGTGTATCAAGCGCTCCGACTAATAACACTAGATTTCTTAGTTGCGGAAATTTCCTAACTTTCTGATCCAAATATTAATTTATTTTGATTCTAAACATCTCTTTTCCATCTTAAATTAGTTATGAGACAACCCTAAACTAATCCCATCATCTTTCTACATATCTTTAAGTTTCTTTCTAAGTTTAACTCATCATGATTAATATTTTCTTGATTGTCAAAAGAAAGATAAAGCACCAATACAATACTTAATAAACACAACTTTTCCCATGAAATCCAACTTCAAAAACATCACGATCAAACATTAAAATCATGAGAAAACATGTAGTTCCTCCAGTTTCTAGTGTTTGCTATTTGCCTTATGATGAACCCAGATTTTCTTTAGAAACTTCACCTGTGCCCGACTTTGGAGCTCTACCGCACCCCTTTAGATTTCTCCAATTAAAATCTCTACCGTTCAGTTTGGAGTGTTCCATGAGTAGAACAAAACCCAGCACAATGAGCCAGTTTTTTTCTTTGACAGAGTGTCTATCTTGTGTTTTTTTTCTGTGATTATTGCTAGATGTGAATGATATTTCCGAACCGAACCGGATAAACCAATAAGGTTTCTGGGTCACCCGGAAACCCGGCATGGGACTTGGACTCTCGGTCCAACTTGACTTCCAGTGGGCCTTCCAACGGGGCCCACCAAGCCCAATAAACACCAAAGCATGCCATTAAAATAACTTAAGTAAAATGAACAATTTGAACCGGGCGGGCCAAACCCAATGCGGCCCACCCGAGCCTTGTTATGTGAAATTGATGCATGAATTGCGTGGTTTGGCCGAGACCAAGGGCAAGGGCCTAACGGGACCTGCCAAAGCCCACCAACCGAACCAAGGAAGGGTGCAAACCCTAACTTCTGGTAACTTGGGCTTACAAGCCCAGATTTGGACTACGGGCCCCAAGCCCAGTGTCCAACTCACTTTGGCAGATTGAAAAGATAAATCCAATAAAAATACTTGGCCACCATGTGGGCCCACAAACCAGTCCGGCCTACTTGTGCATGAAAAACACTTAATCTTCAAATCTGAACTTAAAGTAAAATCAATTGAACTAACCAAAGCCCAAAGGACCTCTCAGGCTAGACTGAGGTCCACAAGGGTACACGGGCTTGACTAAGCCCACCAAGGATACCGTGGGCCTTCCAACGGGGCCCACCCAACCAGACTCAGATCACCTAAGTAATCAAGATAAAAGCAATTAAAGGGACCCGTACCACTCGGGTGGTCCCGCCAGACTTAACCAAACTGCATATCGGATTAGGAATCAGGTGAGACCAAAATAAACTGACTCAAACCAGGATACACCTAAGGGACCCGTCACCCGACGGGGTGGACCGGGGTGTCTACGGACTTCCCCGGACCGCAACCGAGACCCTACTTAGAATCTCAAAGCCGCAGACCAAAAGCCCTAATAGACAAGATTAGGCACCCAGGTGTCCGCCTGCACCCCATCAGGCGGTGGCGACTCCGAATTTCCCGTGCCGCGTTTCCGACGCCCGCACAGCTTGGCGACTCTGCTGGGGATAAGCCCAGCCCAGTAGGACCCTGGTTAGATGAGTCAGCATAAAGAGAGATTTAGTTGACGTTTAGGGTTTTTTACTACCTCATTTAGTATGATACAGAATATGCGTAATTACGCGTTCTGGGGAGTCCTATCAAAGGGACGCGATAATTGCCTAAGGCAAGTGGGATTTAAGCGGTCCTTTGTGACCCCCCACTTACCTGGGGACTCTCCCAGAACCTCGTATTGCGTGCTAATTCTGCACCTTGCTATACGAGACAGTAACAATCCCTTTACCAACAAAATCTAGACAAATCTCACCTGTGTAGACACAATACGCAGCCCAATTGCACACACGGGCACGCCACCACACCGTGGATGGATTTTTATTTATTTCCGTTCTTGTGAGATAAACTGCGTGGGGTGACACGCACGAGGGAGGCTGCGTGAATGATCCGACCCTTGGTAGATGAGTGAAATCGGATATTGCTACTTCTTTACCAAACCTAGACCTCTCTAGCAGCCTACCCTTCTGATTCCTATGAACTGATCTTTGGGATGGTATTAGCACCTACGCTCCCGTGGCTTGCCGGGGAAAGTAGGGTAAACCCATCCCCCCAGTTTTCTGGAGTCCATTAGCACCACTGGTTTCTTGCCGTGGCACGCGAGGATCCAGTACTGGTCCAGACCCTTGTAGGCTTATGTCTCGGGCTGGGTATCCTCCCCCACCTAACGTTTCTGAATGAACCTTGCGTTGAGCACGAGAGGGTGAGTAGGATGTGAATGATGAACATAAGAGGAGTAAAATCCGAATAAAATCCAGAGTCCATTAGGGGCAGCAACCCCCGCCTTTTGCATCAAATTGAGTAAACCCTAGATCATGGGCGACCTTAGCCCTAATTTAGGAAGCTCACCTAATTTTGATCAGGGGAACCACCCCAGATCCATGTATGGAGTCCTATATGCTATGGGTCTTGACCCATTAGAGTCCGCTGGGAGCACTTTAAGTCCAGATTGGTCTTTTAGAGCAGACGAAAGCCGGCCAGATCAGACAAACAGATGAAAGCATGCCAGATCAGAACATGGGCACTAAACCCTAGATCTAGGAATTTTTAGCCTACCCGCTTGGAAAGCAATTTGTATCCTCCCTTTTGGCTCCCAATAGCCTTAAGGATGAATTCTTTGAAGTTTTTGTAAATATCTTGTAAACCTTCGCCCTCGATGGCAAGTTGTAATTTTTGCTGTGGTTCGGCACCGGAAGCAGATGAAAGACAGAAAGACTGATCAGGACTTGAATGTGCTCCTCAAGTATGTCTAGGAGTCGCACCTTCATTGGCGCCAACCCTTAGGACCACACACCATGTGTGCCTGAGTTAAATTCCGCATTGGTTTTGTCTTTTGCTTTATTTTTTTGAAGCATGTTAGAACTGCTAGTGATTAGTCTTTTGCTTGGAATTATGCATGTCTTAGGACTGATTAAGAGTTTGGTATTGAACCTTAAACTGATTTGGGATTTTGATCGGATAGTTGGCATGGCATCTTCATCCTCATCTGAGAGAACCCGTTTCCCTAGGATAGAAAAGTGTGCCTGGGATACCCCCTGGATCCGTTCTTGGACAAGGCAGCTCCAAGGGAGTGAGCAGATTGAATGGGAGCACAAATACCACATGGGACAGACTTTGTCCCTGTTAAATGTGCCGATTAACTGGGACATGATCCAAGCAGCATTGCTTTTCTGGGATCCCCAGCTTTCAGTGTTTCGATTCGGGGTCAATGAGTTGACTCCCACAATTGAGGAACTTGACCTGTTCCTCCGATTTCGCGACTTAGGAGAACCCGCTATGCCAAGCCTCAAAGAAAGCTACAAGAATGAAGCTTGTGTTTTCTTTGGCCTCTCAAGGGGAGAATTCCAGACTTTAGGAGGTGACAAGTCATTCACTAGGGTCTCCAAAACATTCCTTGCTGAAAAGATAAGAAACAAAAAGCAGGAAAAACCCCGGGCTTGGTTTGACACCTTCACCCTTGTGGTTCTGTCGCAAATCTTCTTTCCAACTGGGGGAGACACCATTAATTTGGCCCTCATGGAAATTGTGGATCAACTCAGGGCAGGGTACCGAATCATGCCACTGATCCTAGCTCAATTGTTCCATTCCCTGACTTTGTCCAAAAACGGAACCCGGAGGTTTCAAGGGTGCGCTCCCCTCCTCCATCTTTGGCTGCAAGACCACCTGATGGTGTCATCACCAGTCAGTGCATATTACAAGGCAACTGGCGACAGCATCTATTGGTTGGCTCGAAGAGAGATCAAACCAGACCTACCCACTCGTGAGGATTGGTTTAACCACTTTCTCCACTTGAAAGGAGAAACGGACATCAGATGGTGGGGTACATACAACATCCCCTACACCCCCATCATAGCTTTCAAGAAAAGAGAGGGTCTTTCCCTAATAGGGCTTACCCATGCTGTGCCGTACTATCCGATTCGGGTTCTGAGACTGTTTGGAAAACCGCAGGGAATCCCAGTCAAGGACGACATGAGCAGTTTGATTTGTTCACTCACCAAGGGACTAAGGACCCAACTGTTGACAGAGTGGAAGACAGTCTGCGTATATCGAGAAGACGTCTTCACCGAATCGCACTTTCAAGATTACGAGCAGTGGATAGCTCGGGAATTTGGCCACAATGGCCCCCCCACCTCTTCAGCCTGTCGCATCAGGCGACATTCCAGTTCCGCCCCCTAACACATATAGGGACAGGGTGGCCGAACTGCAGGAGACCCACTCCCGTATCCATTCAGCTTATGTGGATTCGGAACGGGAGAGTAGGCAGGCCAATACGGCCTTGCAACATGAAATGGAATTAGTGCGTAAGCGCACTGAGGAGGACCGACGTCTGCAGAACAAGCTTCTGCGAGCCTTGAGGAGGCAAGACGTGTCCTCCCACTATGATGATGACCAACCTAGCTAGACTTTGGCTTTGTTGTATTTTGATAAGCATGATGATGTACTTTGTGCCGCGGCGGCACTTTTTGATTGAAGCATGAATTTATTTTCACTATGCTATGTTGTTCAAACTTAACAAAACAAGAACAAGAAATGAAAGAATTAATTCCCTCCAATAGGGCAACTCGGTCTCCGACAGACCACCCCTTCTCAGATAATTGCAATATTCCTGGTCGCTGCGACCGCCTAATTTCCTTTAACTGCATCTCTCTCATTGAGATCGCAAAAACCCAGCAAGTGTTTAAAAACACCCAAGACCTTGAGCTCAGATCACACCCGTCTGAATCTTTCCAAGATCATTCGGTCAAACCTTTGGGGCACTGAAGCCGCCGGTGATTAAACCGTTTGGTGGATGAATGTCCTGGTATAGCCTTCCCCTTTGTGAGGCACCGAAGTCAATGGTGATTAAACCAACGACTAGCTAAGGCACGCCCGGGAACTACTAGCCGAAACCTTTGGGGCACTGAAGCCGCCGGTGATTAAACCGTTCGGTGGATGAACGTCCTGGTATAGCCTTCCCCTTTGTGAGGCGCCGAAGTCAATGGTGATTAAACCAATGACTAGCTAAGGCACGCCCGGGAACTACTAGCCGAAACCTTTGGGGCACTGAAGTCGCCTGTGATTAAACCGTTCGGTGGATGAACGTCCTGGCATAGCCTTCCCCTTTGTGAGGCATCGAAGTCAATGGTGATTAAACCAACGACTAGCTAAGGCACGCCCGGGAACTACTAGCCGAAACCTTTGGGGCACTGAAGCCGCCGGTGATTGAATCGTTTGGTGGATGAATGTCCTGGCATAGCCTTCCCCTTTGTGAGGTGCCGAAGTCAATGGTGATTAAACCAACGACTAGCTAAGGCACGCCCGGGAACTACTAGCCGAAGTTAGGCACCGACGCCGCCAGTGAGTGAACTGGAGATCGGCTGAGGTACGCCTGGGTGCTGATTTTCAGCTCACCCCCTGCGGAGACCCTACATTGGTCCAACCCCGTGATTCTGAGCTCAAACAAAACCCCTTAAATTGAAGGTTCTCTTTCCTTGCCTAAACAGCTAAAATAGATCAGTGAAATAGGGTTCTCTCTCCCAGTTTCCTACGGGTAGCTAAAATAGATTTGGTTATAGGGTTCTCTTTCCCAGTCGCTTCCAAGTGGCTAAAATAGATCAGCTTTCAAAAAACAGGGTTCTCTCTCCCAGTTGCCTGCGGGTGACTAAAATAGATTCGTTCAATAGGGTTCTCTTTCCCGGTCGTCTTAGGACAGCCAAAACAGATCAGTGTTCCAAAATTCATTAGGGTTCTCTCTCCCAGTTGCCTGCGGGTGACTAAAATAGATTCGTTTAATAGGGTTCTCTTTCCCAGTCGTTTCCAAGTGACTAAAATAGATCAGCTTTCAGAAAATAGGGTTATCTTTCCCAGTTGCTTCCAAGCGACTAAAATAGATCAGTGTTCAAAATTCTTTGGGTTCTCTCTCCCAGTTACCTACGGGTAGCTAAAATAGATCCGGTTATTAGGGTTCTCTTTCCCAGTCACTTCCGAGCGACTAAAATAGATCAGTTTTCAAAGTTCCTTAGGGTTCTCTCCTCCGGTCGTCTTAGGACAGCCAAAATAGATCAGTCTTCAAAAGTCATTAGGGTTCTCTTCCCGGTCGTCTTAGGGCAGCCAAAATAGATCAGTCTTCAAGATTCGTTAGGGTTCTTTCTCCCAGTTACTTGTGGGTAGCTAAAATAGATTCGGTCACCAAGGTTCTCTTTCCCAGTCGCTTCCAAGCAACTAAAATAGATCAGCTTTCAGAAAAATAGGGTTCTCTCTCCCAGTTACCTACGGGTAGCTAAAATAGATCAGTTAATTCATTAAGGTTCTCTTCCCTTGCTACCTATGGGTCGCTAAAATAGATCAGTTAATTCATTAAGGTTCTCTTCCCTTGTTACCTACGTGTAGCTAAAATAGATCAGTTAATTCATTAAGGTTCTCTTCCCTTGTTGCCTTAGGGTAGCTAAAATAGATCAGTTAGTCAAATCATATCATAAAACAATAAATAAATAAATAAATGAATAAATTCAATCGGATAAAATTGTGTAATCAATTTGTGTAAAATTGCACTAATGCCTGCGAATTGTCCCATCAGGTACCAAAAATTGCTTTCAGAAGTCCGTACTTGTTAAGATCGAGGAGAAGGCTCGATATGGAACAGCAAGGAGAACAAACGCCGCCAGGGCAGCATCCGGCAGAGTCCAGTCATACCCAAGTGGTCAATGAGATGTAGCAAAGGATGGACAGTATGAGTTCCATCATCCAGGAACTGATGACAGAATTGAGGGAATTGAGGCAGGCCCCACCGGCAGCACCAGTTGCCCAGAAGCTGTAGCCACAGTTCCCACCACAAGCAGAAGTGGCGCCACTGCCACGTCCAGTAAATCCCCCTCCCCTGGCCCCACCACCACCGCCGGCAGCACCATTTCATGTGGCACAACCAGATCAATTTCTGCCTATCCATCTGGGACAGGGTGATGAGGACTGGTACAGAACCCAGGAAGTGCAGTTTGAGGAGAAACTGACAGCAGTAAGGGAGGAGAACAGAACAGAAATGGCCGCCCTGAAGGAGCAGCTCAAACAGCTCCAACCCAGCACAGTGCAAAGTGAGGCTACCCTGGAAAGCCTTTGCTTCTTTTCAGACATCCAGCTCCCGGCTAAGTTCAAATGCCCTGAGTTGCACCAATTTGACGGCACCGGGTGCCCACTAAATCATTTAAGGTCGTACTCAGGAGACATGTGTCAGTACGCCAAGGAAGAGCGAATCATGGTGCAATTCTTCCAAAAGTCATTAACTGGGGCCGCTTACTCTTGGTTCTTGAGTCTAGACAAGGCTAAGATAAAGACATGGAATGACTTGGCAGCAGTCTTCATCCAGCAGTACCGCCTAAATAGTCAGATTGTACAGACTAGGGCAGAACTACAAAGGTTGGCTAAGAAGAGCCAAGAGTCGGTGAGAGAATATGCCAAACGCTGGAAGGAGTTGGCCACACTGGTACAGCCGCCACTGTTGGAACAAGAGATGACATCTCTGTTCATCGCGTCACTGGGACAGCCGTTCTTCACTTTGCTGCTGGGGCAAAGTACCTCGAATTTCAACGACCTAATTCTGACTGCGGATCGGATTGAGGATGCAGTAAGAGCCGGGAAAATAGATGGCAGTGGACAGAGTGCCGCACCAAGGAGGCCAGTGACAGGACAGGCTAGCAGAAACCAGGGACAAGAGCCCCGAAGGCAGGAACAGCAGGCAGTGAACTACGTGCACCCGGCACAGCCTTATCACTTCTCCCAAGGACCAGAGGCAGTGGCACCCCAAGGGACCGGGCAGACAGCTTACCAAGGGGTAAGAAAGACAAAAGAAGAATTTGAAGCTAGGATGAAACGGGTTTTCACCCCACTACCGTATGCGCCAGCAGAGTTGCTACCTACTTTGCTGAAGAAAGGGTACTTGCAAATTAAACCCCCGAATCCCAGACTGGTCAACGCCAGAAGCTACAATGCGGCAGAACAGTGCGAGTACCACTCTGGTGCTCCGGGGCATCACACTAATCGGTGTTGGGATCTAAGGCACGACATCCAAGACCTAATTGACAGCAGACGCATCACGGTCGACCCCCCTAGCACCACAGGCTCAGACCCCAGCAGCTGGCGTCACCACCAACCCTCTCCCAGATCATTCTAAGGCCTCAACCAGCAAGTCAGCTAATCAGGTGAGCTGTGACTGGGGCACTGGGTAGTTTGACCCGTCCATACTGATTGGCCAACCAGGGCAGACAGTGAAGGTGCAGCTTCAAGCAGAAACCCACTCGACAGAAATCAAGGAGAATACAGATGTCTACATCTGTGCGATAGAGGATGAACCTCAGAGTAGTGAGGAAGTCACGGGGCCATGGAACCCCGTGCAATGCGGATGGATCAGTGACTCCCCGTCCCCTCCACGCAGGGAAGGAGTGGGCAGTTCTGAAGGACCTTGGTTCCGAGATGGGCCACAGGACACGGATGCATCAGTGGGCAGTTCAAGGGTACCCCCGCAGATGTCTACTGGATGGCCGCCTTAGTATATGTCTGCAACATCAGAACCAGACTTGCAGTCCCTCACCGATCTCCTATCAGATGAACCAAGTTCTGAATCCCTCTCCCATGGCACACCCGAGTGGCCTGGCCTCCCCCATGTCACAGTAGAAGGGGAGCCATCATCCACTTTCGAACTTGCAAGCCCACCTGATCCTTATGAGAGCTCAGATGAATCCGCTGGTACAGACTCGGAAGCCGAATCAGCAGTAAACTTACGAAAGGAAAATAAGACAATAAACGTCATTAAAGAAGGCGGTGATGACTTCCCTACGGATCTCCCTCTGGTGCATTTCCACCCACCCACAGACCAAGAGTTTTTCTACTCCACCCCTCTCACCAACCCCTCCGCCCTCAACATCCATGACATCATGGACTCGCCTCCACAAGACCCCTTCTCCCTTTCGTTCGAACCACCCACCCTCAACCTCTCACAACTCAACCTGGAACCACCCTCGTACAACACGGTATCCCCACCTTACCCCACCCCATCTTTCTACCATCAAGCCACCACCACCACCATTGAAGCAGAAATCGATCGGATCACCTGATCCGGTTGATACATAAACACTGACCCCCCACCCGCACCAGAGGAGGGAGCAGAAGCAGAAGCGAAAAGGAAAGAAAAAGGGAAGGACGTGGTTACAGAATTGCCACCGACCCTCAAGAGAAAGGGAAGGGCCACAGAAGAGGAGGTCACAGATTTGCACCATAGCATCTACACTCCCGAATATGATCTCCTCTAGCAGTTGAACAAGGTACCTGCCCAGATTTCCATAATGAGACTTCTTATTGACTCAGAGAAGCACCGGACAGTGCTGATGAAGGTCCTGGGTGACGCACACGTACCAGCGGATATCGACCTTGAGCAGCTAGGGGCAGTGGTGTCAGTGATCATGGCACCCCAGGCTATCTCCTTTTCTGCAGCAGACCTGCCATCTGAAGGGTGCAATCACACCGAGCCGCTCTATATAATCGTGAAGTGCGCGGATCTCATCGTAAAGCGTGCCATGATTGACAACGGGTCAGCTTTGAACATATGCCCGATGAGGACATTTCACAGCTTACAATTGGATCCTTCAATGATCAAGCCAAGCGCTCATAATGTCAGAGGCTTCGACAATGCCAGAAGAGACTCACTGGGAGAGGTCACTTTGGTGATCATGATTGCAGATAGGCCCTTTACCATGGAGTTTGAACTCATGGATATCAACGCCTCATTTAATCTGCTGATCGGGAGGCCTTGGCTGCATCAGGCAGGAGCAGTATCTTCCACACTGCACAGGATGGTCCGGTTCGTATCAGGCAACGAACTTATAACAGTACATGCTGAGGATCACCGAGAGTTCGAAAGGGTCGGAGTACCCTATGTGGATTATGAGTTACCCACCACACTCAATTTCCAAGCTGTGGAGATGGTGCAGGTGAATCATATCCCTGAGTCTAAAAGGGGGCGACGACTCTCAAAGAGGCAAGAAAGAACATGTTTAGTGCTGCTGACTGTGCAGACTGGGGTCTCAGAGCAGGCGAAGGACTAGGCAAGTACAAGCAAGGCATCAGGGTAGCCATCCAACCTTATGAGCAGAATACTGGGTTTGGACTGGGGTTTAGGCCGCAGCCGGAAGACTACTCCCGACTCCTGGGAACCGTGCCGAAAGGAAAAGAGCCAGAACTGAAGGAAGAGACCCCCACTGGCCCATATGCGTGCACGAGAACTTGTACCACCGCTTCTCTAACATGGAGCGTGAAGCAGCCCAGGCTATCGAGAACATAGTCCCCCAAGGGTGGGGAGATGAGTTTCTGGATACCCCTGCCATGGAAGAAGACTACCTGCAAAGACTTGCTCAGATGCTCTGGGAAGAGCCACCCTTTATGGAAATGATTGGAGATGCAGTAGAAGTAGACCCATTGGCTCCTGAGGGGTCGCCAGATGGCCTGCCAGCACTGGTCGCCTTGGACTCAGTTGATGAAGTCACCATGGCCTTCGCCCCACCAGATGAACAGTTCGTCCCTGACGGGATCCCGGTCGACTCTGCGATTGTGATAGAAGCGCCACCACCTACTCCCATTGAGGAATCCAAAGAAGAAGGCCCAATCATGTATGTTTGCATGATGGAAGGGCGAGACAGCTCAGGAGCACCAACTCGCAGGCCAAGGTCACCTCCTCCACCCCTTCATATCCCGCACCCTGGAACTCGCGACGGTCTGAACCGCATGTTCCGTAGCATGCCCCAAGTGCTAGAGCCAGTACCGGAAGAGGTGTACCATGCAACTTATGGCAAATGGGCACCCCCAGCTTACTCTTCCACGGTGCCTGGGATACCGACTGGAATACCCATAATGTTTGCACCCCCCAGAGTTGACCCGGCCAACGAAGTCACCATCGCATACGCGCCACCCGAGGACGAGATACCATGGGCAATCGCCCTCAGTGGATCATGGGTAAGGGTATCGTCAGAGTCTGGCCCCCGATCAGAGAGAAGCCAGAACAAACCGGCAGGAGGTGCAGCACATGATCGTATCTATGTCTCTTCTGATGAGAGCGCCAACATGGTACTAGTTGGAGAACCAGAGAAGACAATTGCTATCAATAAGGAAGGCGGGGGTACCACTGAAGAATTGGAGTGCCATGCCTTTTGCTATCAGCAAAGCTGCTATCCCAAAGGGGGTTTCTGCCACCTCTGAGATTTCTGTTGTAGCTACTGCTGAAATTTTTAATGAATATCTCAATGCTTCTTACTACTTGCATCTGTTTGAAAATGAAAATAACAAAAACCAGAAACTTGAGCATCGCGACCTTAGTATCAATCCCGACGCACACCTGGAAAATCTGGGGCACGGGATAGGTAATAAGAATGCCATAATTGAACAAAAAGAACAAAAGGAAATGGAAAACCCAGTCCGGATGGCAATAATAAATGAAATGCATGAGCCAGTGTCCAATCCTGAAAACGAGCAAGAACTCGACACGTCAGATTGGGGCACTCGCCCATCGCAGCAAGAAGATTCAAACATCGTCCCCTGTGAGCCTTTCGAGCATGAGGACGACGATGAATCATGGGAAACCCCGCTTGAAATCCAACTCGCATTTGAAAGGCATGAAAAGGGTCTCCAGGCTAACATTGAGGAAACAGAGCCAATTGACATAGGTGAAATAGCACAACCAAGGATCCTCCAAATTGGAAAAAAGCTGTCACCATTATTGAGAAAACAGATGATTGATTTTCTTAAATCTTATTCTGACGTGTTTGCATGGTCATACGAGGATATGCCCGGGTTAGACACGGACTTGGTTGTGCATCGGTTACCAACAAAGTTTGAGGCAGTACCTGTGAAACAGAAGCTCAGGCGCACGAAGCCGGAATGGGCCCTGAAGATCAAGGAAGAGGTCACCAAGCAGTTGGATGCCGGATTCCTGCAAGTAACTCACTATCCAGAGTGGTTGGCCAACATTGTGCCAGTTCCCAAGAAAGACGGGAAAGTCAGGATGTGTGTTGACTATAGAGATCTGAATAGAGCAAGTCCGAAGGACGACTTCCCTTTGCCGCACATCGATGTACTGGTGGACCATACGGCAACGCATTCAATGTTCTCTTTCATGGACGGCTTCTCTGGTTACAACCAGATAAGGATGGCACCTGAGGATATGGAGAAGACATCCTTTATCACACACTGGGGCACTTACTGCTACCGCGTGATGCCGTTCGGACTGAAAAATGCGGGCGCTACATATCAGCGCGCGATGACTCTGTTGTTCCACGACATGATACACAAGGAGATGGAAGTGTATGTGGATGACATGATAGTGAAGTCCAAGGAAGAAGAAGACCACTTGGTAAACCTTGGAAAGGTGTTCGACAGACTTAGGGAGCACAAACTTCGGCTCAACCCAAACAAGTGCGTGTTTGGAGTTACGTCAGGAAAACTGCTCGGCTTCATAGTGGGCAATCGAGGCATTGAGGTCGACCCCGCCAAAGCAAAGGCAATTCTGGAAATGCCTCCTCCATCTACAGAAAAGGAAGTGAGAGGGTTCCTGGGCAGACTGCAGTACATTAGTCGGTTTATCGCACAGATGACTCCTGTGTGTGAGCCTATATTCAAGCTGTTGAAGAAAGATAACCCTGTAGTTTGGAATGACGACTGTCAAGTAGTGTTTGATAAGATCAAGGCCTATCTAATGAGTCCGCCGACATTGGTCCCGCTTATCCCGGGACGACCCTTGATCATGTACCTGACAGTCTCTGAGACGGCAGTAGGATGTGTGTTAGGGCAACACGATGAGAAAGGAAGAAAAGAACAAGCGATCTACTACTTGAGCAAGAAATTTACCAACTTTGAAGTTAGATACACAATGCTTGAAAAGACATGTTGCGCCTTGGTCTGGGCAGCTCAGAAGCTCCGGCATTATTTGCTCAGCCACACAGTCTTTCTAATCTCCAATCTAGATCCTTTGAAGTACATTTTTGAGAAGCCGATTTCCACGGGTAGGGTTGCCAGGTGGCAAGTCCTTTTGTCTGAGTACGACATTGTCTACACGACTAGAAAGGCAATAAAAGGGCAAGCCGTGGCGGATCACTTGGCAGAGCATCCACTACCTGACTACCAACCACTTCTGACTCACTTCCCGGACGAAGATGTGATGTGTACAGAGTCTGCAGATGATGCAGAAGAAACCAAGTGGCAAATGTTCTTTGACGGGGCAGTGAATGTAAATGGAAAAGGGATCGGAGCAGTGCTAATCTCCCCAGATGGTGTTCATCACCCGATAGCAGCGAAACTTCTGTTTGATTGCACTAGCAACATGGTCGAATATGAAGCGTGTGTGTTGGGCTTGCGAGCGGCAATTGAGATGCGTATACAAGGGCTGAAAGTGTTCGGTGATTCAAGTCTTATCATCTATCAGGTGATGGGAGACTGGAAGACCAGAGATGTGAAGTTGGTACCATACCAAGAACTGGTCAAGGAATTAGAAGAAGAATTCGAGAGTGTGACATTCGACTACATGCCACGAGACGGGAACCGGTTTGCGGATGCACTAGCTACGCTAGCATCAATGGCCACCATCACGGATGATGCTTGGGTGCAACCTTTGGAGATAGAAATTCGGCGTTACCCTGTTTACTGCTTCAGTGTTGAGAAAAGCACGCCCGAAGAAGAGCCTTGGTATGCAGACATTGAGAGATACATAAGAAACAGAATTCTGCCAGAAGGTGCCTCAGCTACAGAGAAGCGAACTATACAGAGGTTGGCAGGGCAATACTTCTACAGTGGAGGTAGACTGTACAAGAAGTCATACAATGACTCTCTACTGCTATGTGTCAGGGAAGCCGAGGCGCAGAAATTGATTGAGGAAATCCATGGAGGGTTGTGCGGCGCACACATGAATGGGCATATGCTAGCAAGGAAGATTCTAAGGATGGGCTATTATTGGATGACCATGGAGGCAGACTGCTACGCTCATGTCAGAAAATGCCAGTTATGCCAGATTTATGCCGACAACATCCTTGCACCGCCGAACACACTGTATTCTATGACATCACCTTGGCCGTTTGCCATTTGGGGAATCGACATGATAGGCCAGGTTCATCCAATGGCTTCAAACGGGCATCGGTTCATCTTAGTGGCGATTGACTATTTTACCAAGTGGGTAGAGGCCACATCCTTTGTGGATGTGAAGAAATCTCATGTGCTCAAGTTTATCAGAAACAATATAGTCTGTCGCTACGGAGTTCCAGAAGCGATCATCACAGACAATGCAAAGAATCTGAATAATAAGGACATGGAAAAAATGTGCGAAGACTTGAAAATCAGACATCTGAACTCCACGGCATATCGGCCCAAGATGAATGGAGCAGTAGAGGCTGCCAACAAGAATCTGAAGAAGATACTCGAGAAAATGGTGGTCACCTACAGAGACTGGCATGAGAAGCTGCCATATGCACTGCACGCCTATCGGACGTCGATTAGGACATTGACCGGGGCAACCCCGTTCTCCCTGGTATACGGAATGGAAGCAGTCCTCCCCGTGGAAGCGCAGATTCCGTCACTCAGAATTCTGAAGGAAGCTGAAATCAGTGATGTCGAATGGGAAGAATCCAGATTTGACCAGTTGCAATTATTGGATGAAAAGAGGATTAAGGCTTTGTGCCATGGCCAGCTTTATCAACAGAGAGTGGCGCGAGCCTACAACAAGAAAGTGAAGCCACGACAGTTCAAAGTGGGAGATCTGGTACTAAAGAGAATCTTTCCTCATCAAGAGGACAATAGAGGGAAATTCAAGCCAAACTACGAAGGGCCATTCGTAGTCCACAGGGTTCTGTCCCGAGGAGCACTTATCCTGCAAGAGATGGACGGGGCAATTTTTCCTGAGCCGATAAATGCAGATGCAGTCAAACTGTACCATGCCTAAGATCATTCTGATTGGGAAATGAAGAGAGGCCTTCCTTGACTCTCCTTTAGATTGTAAATCCTTCCAAATACCTTAAATTCTCCCCTAGTTAGACAATTTTGAGCCTTAAAATTCTTTCAACCCATTGCAAGTGTTCTACACATCAAATGGGGCATTCCTAGCAAAGCAAAAAGAAACCGGGCATTCTTGCCCAGAAAAACCTCAAAAAGAAGAGAAAATGCAACAAGAAAAAAAGAAAGAAAGAAAAAAGAAAAAGAAACAAATAAAGTGGGGAGATGTTTGCCTCGCCAAAAATATAGAGATACAAATAAGCCAGGATGTAAGGCCCACCAACAATAAAAGTAGCACACTTTGCAAACCCAAATAATTAAGCTTTTTTGAGCCATCTATCCTTTCTTTCATAACCTAGATCAAGCCTACATTTCGTCCTATCTCTAAGACCTCTCAGATCCCAAAAGGAATGATCAGGGCAAACAGTTAGGTCTGCGCTCATCAGCAATGATGGAATTCAGATTTTCCTAGAAGGGATGGACACAGCGAAAACCCGAAAAAAGGGTGTTGCGTGGTTAGTCAAAAAGAGAGAGAGAGAGAGAGAGAGAGAGAGAGAGAGAGAGAGAGAGAGAGCTGGTCACATCTGGTTTGAGCAGAGCAAGATACAGAAGAGAGCAGTGACAGTGGCAGGAAATAAACTGAGAAAGAGTAAACAGATCTAAGGGGTCCGAACCGGCAGGTTGCGCCCGAGTCGAAGACTCCACAGTGGCCTGTGATGACAATGCTTCTGAAAGTACCGAGCACTCCAAGTCCCGTCTGACCTTGGGAAATTTCTTTGATATTTCAAACATAGGCACACACTGACACACCTGTTTTCTCTATAATTGTTCTGCTTAACTGTTTTTGAGCTCCACATTGGGCTACTGACCTGAGTTGATAATTCCTTAACCTTGGCAAAGGCCGTTTCTGGCTGCGACGGGCAAAAGGCTCAAAGCAAGAAGAGAATAAAAGAAGTCTTTTGCATTCCCTAGCTATTCCACGGCTAACATGTTGTCTTTTCCTGCCTTCACAGGTACGCCAAAAAGGAGATGACAAACGTCTTCTCCAAAATCCCCAGTGGAGTTCCTCCAGTAAACGGAGAATAGCAACCTCCAAAATCCCCAGTGGGAGGCCTTCAGCAGACAAGGGACGACACCCTTACATCCCCAGTAGCGTCCTCTCAAGCAATAAGAGAGTGATACCTGATGACGTAGGCCTCTCAAGCCTCGCCCAGTCTGAAGAGGCCGGCTTTGCGAAGAAGAGCGAAAAGAAGACAAACAAGCTCGTATCAATCCCTGGTGGAGTCTCTCGCGCTCAACAAGAGCGTAGACAAGCATGAAGAACTCGTGCCCAGGCGGAAGGAAAAGGCTTTACAAAGAAATAATGACAGCGTGAGGAATCCCCACTTATCCCCGGCGGAGCATCCTTCCCAGGGAACTCCCACACTTGTGAGAAACAAGGCTCGACCTGAAAGAAGAGACAATAAGGAAAAGATTCCTGCCCAATCCTCAGCAACAGTCACTCCAAGCTAGGGAGCCTCTACAAGAGGGAAAGCCAATCAGAAAGCACTGCAGAAGAAGGAATGACAAGATATGAAGAAGAATGAGCATAAATGAAGATATCATCGGGCAAGATGGCCCCTTTTTGTAATTTTGATTTCACACTTTTGTAAATAGAGTAGAGCAGGTGTGTGGGCTCCCTTGAGGCACTGGACAGCGCTGGAAGCACCTCCTCACCAACAGCAGCTCTTCCTCCGTTCTCCATTCGGTCCCCATCCTAACCCAACCCTTAGCCACCAAATCCTAAATAATAATAATAATAATAATAATAATAATAATAAAAGAAAAAGAAAAAAAAGAAGAATAAAATGCAAGCAAGCTTCAAGTAAATGACACAAAATGGATCAGAAATTTGGAGTCACCTAAAAGCTTTAATGGAACAAACAAGAAGAAAAGAATATTGTTAAGTGTCTGGCATCAACGCCGAAACAGGTTGGCGAGCTCAAGTCCAATCTAATCTCTTTCAAACTTAAACTAAAATGCTGAAGAGTTGCCCTACAAAAAACCGAAAAGCAAAGGGTAAGGAAACTCTGAAGCCAGGAAGTGACGCCACATCATTGGCCGCTTCCCTCTCAAACTGAAAACTTCAAAGGACTAAGCTCGTCGACCATGTCGACAGAAATGCCAGGCGCAAAAAATGAGATTCTTTTTCTCTTTGCCGTTCATCCGCAAGGTGACTCCGGCAAAGAGGGGCAGCTGTAAGCACCTCATTTTTTCGCTCCCAGAAAAAAAACCAAAAATGCAAACCCTGGACAGAAAGTCAAACCCTAAGGGGTGAAAAGTTGACTTTTTGATCAGGTGAAAATTGGCCACCTCGCTTTATGTCATTGGATAGAGAATCTCGACACGGTTCCAACGCAATTGAGTTTGCAGGAATCGGGGTCCGGATGAAGGTTATGCGGGCGGTCAAACCTGAGCATAGCCAAAAGTTGACTTTCTGCTAAAATCCGATCCAGAGGCCTACCCCTAGGTCATTGGATAGAGAATCTCGACACGGTTCCAACGCAACTGAGTTTGCAGGAATCGGGGTCCGTATGAAGGTTATGCGGGCGGTCAAACCTGAGCAGAGCCAAAAGTTGACTTTCTGCTAAAATCAGATCCAGAGGCCTACCCCTAGGTCATTGGATAGAGAATCTCGACACGGTTCCAACGCAACTGAGTTTGCAGGAATTGGGGTCCGGGTGAAGGTTTTGCGGGCGGTCAAACCTGAGCAGAGCCAAAAGTTGACTTTCTGCTAAAATCCGGTTTGGAGGCCTACCCCTAGGTCATTGGATAGAGAATCTCGACACGGTTCCAACGCAACTGAGTTTGCAGGAATCGGGGTCCGGATGATGTTTCTGCGGGCGGTCAAACCTGAGCAGAGCCAAAAGTTGACTTTCTGCTAAAATCCGATTCGGAGGCCTACCCCTAGGTCATTGGATAGAGAATCTCGACACGGTTCCAACGCAACTGAGTTTGCAGGAATCGGGGTCCGGATGAAGGTTCTGCGGGCGGTCAAACCTGAGCAGAGCCAAAAGTTGACTTTCTGCTAAAATCCGATCCAGAGGCCTACCCCTAGGTCATTGGATAGAGAATCTCGATACGGTTCCAACGCAACTGAGTTTGCAGGAATCGGGGTCTGGGTGAAGGTTCTGCGGGCGGTCAAACTTGAGCAGAACAAAAAGTTGACTTTCTGCTAAAATCCGGTTTGGAGGCCTACCCATAGGTCATCGGATAGAGGGCTCCGATACGATTCTAACGCAACTGAGTTTGCCAAAATCGGAGCCTGGATGAAGAAAATATGAGCTGACGAAATTCTCGAGCAGCAAAACCGGCAATCTGCACACGTGGCAAAAAGCTGCACACGTGGCGAGTTGCGTAGGAAAATATCTCGGGGATCAAATCAGTAAATATCCGAACATTCGAAAAATCCCAGGTACTAAATCTGTAAAAATCCGAGAATATCGGATTTTACCAAAAATTGTCAGGGACTAAATCTGAATTTTTTAGATTTTTTCGACCGGCGAGCGGCGGCATTTAATGAATTTTCATCATTATGCCGCTCGAGTGGATGTGGCGAGCGGGCATGCGCCCACCTTGAGCTGGGCGCCAAAGTGAGCGGCACCCCTTTTACCTTGCCTATAAAAGCCGCGCAAGGATTTATTCGAGGGGGTTCGGGAAAATTTTTCGTGGTGGGTTCTTCGTCGGGTTTTGGGTTTTCCTCAGCTCTTTCCCTTCTCCTTCCTCTTCCTTCACCCGAAGCCCCCCTCTCTTCATCCCGGCTTGCCTCTGAAAACCCCCAGACAATCTCCTTCCCTCCTTCATTCTCATCCATCTCCAATAAAGAGGTGGAAAGCTTGTTGCTGCTGGTGGAGCGAAAGGGACTTCCCAACTTCTGTCGGAGCTCCAAGGGAAAGCCACACACCACGAGGGAACCTCAAAATTACCAGGTATCACTCCTCGACATTCTCTCTTTCACACATATATAAAAGCAGAGACAGGTGCCATGTTTAGAAATCTTTTTCCTCAGTAAATTGCATGCTGCTTTTTTTTTCGTATCGGGTAAGGTGAGGGTCTCTAAAGGTAAGAGAGACCCCACGCCTAGTTCCCTCTTGTTATCATGATTACCCAGGTTTGGTGCCTGATGATCCTCGATCATCAAGTAAAGGGAATATGTTCCCTCACGAGAAGCCTATCTAATGTATCCCGGATAAACCCCCCTCCTCGTTCCCTTCTCTGAATCTTCCTGAGGTGAAGCACGGATTTTTAGGTTCCGAGGTTATGTGGATTCGTATGGATGCATGCTAGGTAAGGATCCCACTACCATGTTCATATAGGGTTTGCTGTTATTTCTTGAAAGGCTAGAAGCATACGCACACACCCTGTGGTCTGAAATAATCTTACATGAGTTGTGCTATATTAATTTGAATGCCAGTTTAAGTGTCTTCTGGGGGGTGGTCGAAGCCCTGGGAGGGCTTACAGAGCCTAGAAAAACAGTTACAGAGCTTAAAAATCAGGAAAAAAACCGAGAGCATCGAGTGTCCGCCGAGTTCGCGCGAAGCTCGCGCGAAGTTCGCGCGAACCTCGCGCGAGAGCTTTTCACGCTTCGCTGGTTTTCGGTCCGCCTAGCCCGCGCCGACCTTGCGCCTAGTGCCTGAGATCGGCGCCCACCCCTAAAACATGCCGAATTGATATATTTTTGACAAATTCCAAAAATGCCCTTTACTGTACCGAAGCCCCCCGCACCCCCTTTGTTCGCTGCGCATCCAACTAATTCCTTGGTCTTGGACCCAGCACAATGAGCCAGTTTTTTTCTCTGACAGAGTGTCTATCTTGTGTTTTTTTTCTGTGATTATTGCTAGATGTGAATGATATTTCCGAACCGAACCGGATAAACCAATAAGGTTTCTGGGTCACCCGGAAACCCGACATGGGACTTGGACTCCCGGTCCAACTTGACTTCCAATGGGCCTTCCAACGGGGCCCACCAAGCCCAATAAACACCAAAGCATGCCATTAAAATAACTTAAGTAAAATGAACAATTTGAACCGGGCGGGCCAAACCCAATGCGGCCCACCTGAGCCTTGTTATGTGAAATTGATGCATGAATTGCGTGGTTTGGCCGAGACCAAGGGCAAGGGCCTACCGGGACCCGCCAAAGCCCACCAACCGAACCAAGGAAGGGTGCAAACCCTAACTTCTGGTAACTTGGGCTTACAAGCCCAGATTTGGACTACGGGCCCCAAGCCCAGTGTCCAACTCACTTTGGCAGATTGAAAAGATAAATCCAATAAAAATACTTGGCCACCATGTAGGCCCACCTTAGGGGCCCACAAACCAGTCCGGCCCACTTGTGCATGAAAAACACTTAATCTTCAAATCTGAACTTAAAGTAAAATCAATTGAACTAACCAAAGCCCAAAGGACCTCTCAGGCTAGACTGAGGTCCACAAGGGTACACGGGCTTGACTAAGCCCACCAAGGATACCGTGGGCCTTCCAACGGGGCCCACCCAACCAGACTCAGATCACCTAAGTAATCAAGATAAAAGCAATTAAAGGGACCCGCACCACTCGGGTGGTCCCGCCAGACTTAACCAAACTGCATATCGGATTAGGAATCAGGTGAGACCAAAATAAACTGACTCAAACCAGGATACACCTAAGGGACCCGTCACCCGACGGGGTGGATCGGGGTGTCTACGGACTTCCCCGGACCGCAACCGAGACCCTACTTAGAATCTCAAAGCCGCAGACCAAAAGCCCTAATAGACAAGATTAGGCACCCAGGTGTCCGCCTGCACCCCATCAGGCGGTGGCGACTCCGAATTTCCCGTGCCGCGTTTCCGACGCGCGCACAGCTATGAAGTGAGATTTGAGACAAAATTTTTAAACAAAAGTGAGTATGGTGGCAATCCTTGCAACTTACAACTAATATAAACATTAATCTCCTGAAAAGTGTGGAGAAAATAATAAAAAAGACAATTTTTCTGGGTGGCCTGCAGTTGTAGCACAATGAACAGCAAAGAACAAACACAACTCAAAATTACCCATTTCAAAAACATCTCATTAATTGAACTTGCTTTGGTCAAACAAAGAAATGATAAAAACATGGATTCGAAGATAGCCAATGAAACCCCTGCCTGAAGTCTGATGGGGTGGCGTCTCTTCCTTATCTCAGATTTCTTGGAGCTCTCGTGGCTATGAAAAGAAATCTGAGACAAGCAAATTTTGAAAAGAATGTGGATTTAAAATTGACCACTGCAAACTCAATTGATTTTGATGTTTTTCACTTTTTAAATTTTCCTGATTGATTTTCTTATTTGATATACCTGGGTGCCATTTGATGCCCGAATCTGTGCTTGAATATCCTGCAACTTGCTTTTGCTTCTTTATCTTCTTGCTCTCTCAATAACGATGTATGTGCCCTTACTGCCCATAACCTGTCTTCATGCTTTTAATTGCCCAAGTAAATGCCCTCATCTTGATTGATGGATCATGATCTGTTGATCTAACCTCATGCCTTTACAACCCATGATCTGTCTTTCATGCCTTCTTGCTGCCCCAGTAAAATCCTTCTTCATGATTGAAGAATTGGGAACCCTTGTTTAACGAAGAAAACATGCCATTGCTTCGAAGCCTTTTTTTTCTTTCAAATTCGAAGACTAAAGCTTGATTGCTTCTTCCAGATGTTGGAATTCATTCCAATGAAAACCCAGAAGGAAAGACATTGAGCATGCCCCGGTTTTGATTGTTTGAAGAAGTATTTACCCCTCAGTAGAGATGATCCTCTTTTTTCCTTTTTCTCTTTTTTTTCTTTCTTTTTTTCTTTTTCTCTTTTTTCTCTCTCTTTTTTTTTTTTAACCTTTGCCAAAAAGAAACCCTAATAGAAGAATGCAAATGCAAACATAAGAAAATATGTTTTATACTAGTGGCCTCAGAATTCTCTAATGCTTGCAAAACCAATGTTTTATGAAAAGATATAGATTCTCATCATAGGCCAAAAATATATTTTTTTTGCTTTTATATTTTTTTTTGAAAAAATGATCCAATTAATTATTAGCATATAGTCCAAAAGAATTAAAATCAAGTTGAATAATGAGAAGATTATTTCAGAAAATGAAGAAAGACCAAAATAAGCCTTCGGAACCTTTAGAATCATTCCCATGACCATCGGCTTGTCAATTGATGCTCCAGATATGACGACTCTTTCAATCTGACTATTTTTCCCTAGTCTAGAAAGACATCTTCCTTCATCCAATTGAAGAACAATTGTTTCTCCATTGTATCCATGATATGAAAATTTATGACTTCAACTTCAGCAATAATTTCCTAATGGCAATTTTGATGGCCATCAACTTGTTCATAGATGATTCATATCATAGTTCTGATTATGTTGCTTCAGTCTTGAAAAGAAGACTTTCCTCAATCACTTGAAGAGTGACTATATCTTAAAAGTAACCACCAACAGGAGGACTTCACCTGGATCTATGCCAATTTTAGACTTTCCTCTCTGATGATTTCCTTCTTGTAGATAGCTGATTATTTGCCATGTAGCGCCCTTCCGGGTTTTCACTACATTTTCTCCATTTTTTCCTTTTTCTTTTCTTTTTTTTCTTTTTTTTAATTTAATTTTTTATTATCCTTCATTACCAGCAACCATGTAGTCAAAACTGCCTTAATTCAAAATTTCTTAATCAAAGAGGACTTATGAACGGGACGAAATGAAGGCTTGGTGTTTGTTTAGAAAGAGAAGGAATAAAAGGCTAAAATACCATATGATCAAATAGGTTAACCGAAATTGTAATTCTTAAGGCATTTTTTTCCCTTGGAATGAATAAAAAATTGTCCCCCAGTAATGAAGTTCTTCCCTCAATTTGATTTCTTCACTTGAAACTTATTCACCAGTATTGAACTTCTTTTTTCCATTCTTTTCTTCACAATTTTGAAGACATTCTCCAAATAGCATTTGATTATCGTTTTTTTTTCTTCCCCTTTTTTTTTCATTTCTTTGCCCCATTTTCTGAAAACATATTCAAAATCCCTTTTGAACTTCAATAATTGTCCTTTCATTCCTTTTTTTTATACCTTAATAAATTTGCCCCAGTGTGGGGTTACAATTCTCAGTTTAGGTTACTTGGAAAAATGTATCAAGCTCAAAGGGTCTAACTAGGGATTTCAAAATTTTTGGGAATATAAGAAAGAAAGGCTTCTTATCATTTTAAGAAAAGTTTGAATTTTCAGACTTGGTAGAGTTGCACTACATGACTGGCTCAGGATTTTTTCTTCTTTTTTCACTTAATCACCTTCTATCAAGATAAAAGCATCTTCAAATAGAACCTCTGTTACGAACAAGTTCTTCACCTTTTGATCAATCTTTTGAATTTGGATTCTTTCCATCAAATGATGCCCAATTCTATTTCCTATGAAAAGGTCAAATCTTCTCCCATATTTTCAAGTGCAAAACCCCGAAATTTCTTCAAACAATATTATTAACCTCCCTTTGAACGAATCAGCAAGTGGTGCGATCCTTTCTGTATTCTAATAAAGAAACTTCAAATCTTTTTCTATCTTTTCTGTTGAAGACTGTGGGTCATCTTTAGTTCCAAAGGCCATAAAATTGGTCATTTCATAATTTTGCAGAATATTCTTCTCATGACACTTAAAAAGATTTGAATTTTCATATAAAATGTCTTTTTCTTCGATTTTGGTCTCAAAATTGAGCCCAATGTCAAAGTCATATTCAACTCACTAAAATTCAATAGGAGATATGATTCATAAGTAAAAGGACCTTGCTGAAAACTTTTTTTTTCTAGAAAAATGTTAAAGGGGAAAATCTTTTTTTTTTTTGAAGAGCCTTTATTGAAATCACTTCCTGAGAACAAGGCTCCTTAGGATCCTCAGGAAATGTGCATTCTTCTTATGCAAGTTTCTTTTCAGAGAACATGGGAGTTCGAAAACTGCCCCTGTTCTCAAAGGAAAAAATTGACTTTTCTCCCTTTTTCAGATACTTTCTTTCTCCTGCTGAGTAAGGCAAGCCTTCCTGCTCATAACCAGGAGCATTTCTTTCAAGATAAACCCCGACTGTTGGACCAATAGGAGCGATAAGCTGAGAAGGGTCAAATCTTCTTTCTCTAGAGAAAATTGCCCCTATTGCATTTGAGCTGCCTGCCCCATTGTTATCGGTAGGTGGGATGGGAGTGACTGAATTGAATGATAAGGAGTTATTATCCAACAAATCCTGGATTGCATGCTTTAGGGCCAAGCAACGATCTGTGGTATGCCCTGGAGTGCTCATATGATAATCACAGATTGCAGATGAATCATAATTCTTCCCCTTGCTTGCATGAGGATTTGGCAACCTCAAAGTCACATAACCCTTTTGAAGTAAAGTAGGCAAAAGCTCAGATGGTCTCATAGGCAGTTTAGAAAATTCCCTTCTCTTCCTTACTTCTGTTTCCTCCTTCATAGGCTGTGCAGAAGGGACATTAATTTGGATAGGCAGCAAAGGAACTTGATGGGTTGGCTTGATAGGAGGTGGATGGGCATTGATTTGAAAGGGTACCCTGGGAAGTTGCACTATATTCACCTCTGCTTCTATCCTTTCTTCATTCTTTCTTCTTCCATTACCATTCTCCTTTTTCTGTGTAGAGAAAGTGGTGGAAGCTTCCTGGTTCAACACTGCAAAGTAATCAACTATTTTCCCAGACCTGATCCCATCTTCAATTCTGTCTGCCACTTGCACTAGGGCAGCAAAGTTGGTGGTAGTTTGACCCACCAAGTGACTGTAAAAGGGTTGCCCCAGTGTGCTGATGAAGGTTGAAATCATTTCTGGTTCTCCCACGGGTGGCTTGACTTGTGCAGCCAACTCCCTCCACCTTTTAGCATATTGCCTTATGGTCTCATCATTTCTCTTTGTCATCCTCATCATGTCATACCGGTCTGGCACGATCTTCGAGTTAAACTTGTATTGTGCCAAAAAGGAATCTGCTAAATCCTTCCACCTTCTTATTTTCCCATGATCCAAAGTGGCAAACCATCTCAAAGCAGCTCCAGTTAAACTCCTTTGGAAGAGTTGAATTAGTATGCCGTCATCCTGGCCAACCTGGCATAAAGCCCCACAGTATAACTTCAAATGGCTCATTGGGCAGCCAGTGCCATCATATTTATCAAAATCTGGGCATTTAAACTTGGCCGGTAGACATACATCGGGGTATAGGCACAGATCTTCAAAATTCGTGCCTCCAAATGATTTAACTCCCTTCACTTCCCTTAACTCATCCTGAATAATCTCCAGCCTATGCATGAACTTCTTCTCCATTTCTTCCTTCATTTTTTCCTTTTCCTCCTCTTTCTCAGACTCAACCGTCTCCTCCCTGATCAGTATAGGTTCCGGGGTGGGTTCAGAAATGGGTTCAGGAGGTGGAATATTGATTTGAGGTGGAGGTGCTTGGTTGGAAGTGGAGGCTTGGTTCTGGGCTTGGACTTGTTCGGCCTGCACTGATAGTATGTTCTCTAGCATTCGGGCTAGTCCTGCCACCTGCTCCTGAAGCAGGGCTAAATCTGGGTGAGGAGCATCAGCTTCAGTCTCAATGGGATTCATGGCGCGAGCTCTTGATCTGGTTACAGGAGCTATGGTTGCAAGTGTACTTGGTACCTGGAAATAAAGGAAAAAAATATGAGTGCCAATTTAATCTTATTCACAAGCCTATGAATGCCTATGTGCAAGCTGGGTGAACATGAGTTTGGATTTGTTTCTTTATTTGCTTCTTTTTTTTTTAGAAGTGTTGGAATATTCTAGGGCTTCCAACAGGTCCCATAAAAAGAGAAAAGGATATGAAATTCAAAGGCTTTCAGAGGCCCAAAGAAATTTTTGGAAAAAGTCTGAAATTCAAAGGCTTTCAGAGGCCCAAGGATATTTTTGAAAAAGTCTGAACTTCAAAGGCTTTCAGAGGCCCAGGGATATTTTGAAAAAAGTCTGAAATTCAAAGGCTTTCAGAGGCCCAAAGGATATGTGTCTATAATTCAGAGGCTTATAGACGGCCCAAAGAAAAGGTTTGTCTAAAATTCAGAGGCTTTTAGACGGCCCAAAGAAAAAGATCTGAAATTCAAAGGCTTTCAGAGGCCCAAAAGGAAAAAAGATCTGAAATTCAAAGGCTTTCAAAGGCCCAAAAGATCTGAAATTCAAAGGCTTTCAGAGGCCCAGGGATATTTTTGAAAAAGGTCTGAAATTCAAAGGCTTTCAGAGGCCCAAAGAGTTTTGAGGAAAAGTCTGAAATTCAAAGGCTTTCAGAGGCCCAGGGAGTTTTGAGGAAAAGTCTGAAATTCAAAGGCTTTCAGAGGCCCAGGGAGTTTTGAGAAAAAGTCTGAAATTCAAAGGCTTTCAGAGGCCCAAGGAGTTTTTGAGAAAAAGTCTGAAATTCAAAGGCTTTCAGAGGCCCAAGGAGTTTTGAGGAAAAGTCTAAATTTCAAAGGCTTTCAGAGGTCCAGGGAGTTTTGAGAAAAAGTCTGAAATTCAAAGGCTTTCAGAGGCCCAAGGAGTTTTTGAGAAAAAGTCTGAAATTCAAAGGCTTTCAGAGGCCCAGGGAGTTTTGAGAAAAAGTCTGAAATTCAAAGGCTTTCAGAGGCCCAAGGAGTTTTTGAGAAAAAGTCTGAAATTCAAAGGCTTTCAGAGGCCCAAGGAGTTTTGAGGAAAAGTCTGAAATTCAAAGGCTTTCAAAGGCCCAAAGGATTTTCTCTCACATTTTTTATTTATTTATTTATTTGAAGCATTTTATTCAAACTCATTTCCCTTTATCATTATTTAAAGGTTAAAGGAACAAGATTTAGTGGGAAAAACTGATTAAAATTGAATTTTCCGCTAAGACTGCATAAACAGTACGGTCCAGCCCTGCCCGTATTCAAATTACGAGCAAGTCCTGACCGTATGAAAAACACGGGCGAACCCAGCCTGTATAACTAATACGGACGAGCCCAGCCCGTGTATCAAACACGGTTTTACGGAGCTCTTTTATGTTTTCTCAGTTTTTTCATGGTTTGATCACTTTAATTGCTCATCCAAACATACGGTTCACCCAGTGCAAGGCTTCTAAGCTGTCTCAAAGTGGACTTTGACCTATTTGCAAAAACACATGTTTGGGAGGGCACATGTACACTCCAAATTGACACCATACTCAAGAATTTGGTACCCTTTTGTTGACTCTTGCATGCACATTGGGTAGGATTGATTCTAAACAGAGTTGGAAACTCTTCCTATGGGTTACACCAATTTTAGAAAACATGCATATTTTGGGACCAATTTTATCCCAAACCAATGGGCACCGTGACACCCCTATGACATGAAAATAATGTAAAACAATAGGATTACCTTGTTACCTTGTTTACCTTCAATATGGCATCTGCATTATGCCCTGGTTTGTAAGCCATGCAAACGGCTTTCCCACAATTACAAGCCCAAATCCCCACGTAATTGTGTATTTTAGCCAAAAACGTGTAACTCCACCTTCAAGCGTAGGGGTTTTGGGTTTTGGCTTAATGGCAACTTAGCACTCAAGCCTAGTGATGACCAGAATCCCAGATCCACGTTATCATCACATCATTAGCTCAAAGTTCTAAGGTGAATGTTTTCATTTTCGCTTTCCGAAGTATTGACCTCGTTGAGCCAAGCTACACACATTCGGGTTCAACTTCCTATAGGTTAAGGGTAGGCTGTGTAAAAAAATAAAATGTGCACAGTGCATTGTAAAAATATGGTACATTCACAACGTCCCAAACCCTTGCCACTCTTTTCGTAGCCATGCATAAACAAACCAAGGCATAATAGGAAAGCATATTTAAAATAAACAAGTAAATACAGCAATCCTATAGCACCTAAAACATGCTCATAAAAAAAATCATCTATCATGCAAACATATGATCATGTTATACACCCAAAATCATCATGGAGATCATGCTGAAAATTAAAACATGCTATCATAAAAATATAGCAAGAAATAAGCATGGTTCAGCAAAACGGACCTCCCCTACGCATGTTTGTAGAAACAATCCTATAAATCAAAATTAAGCATGTTTCTACCCTCATGAATTCTTAAGCAATAATTCAGATTTAAAACATACCCAACATGCTTAAGAACACAAAATAGCAAGCAAATCCAAAATATCAAAAACATGAACTAAAACACCAAAAGGCTCAAATCCACAAGTCCCCAGCAGAGTCGCTAGTTATGAGACATGGAAAAATCAATTTAATGATTTCCTAAATCATCACACGGGATTAAATTAAACAAAGAGTCGCCACCATTCAATTTAGGTGTGAATGGACACCAAAATATCAAATAAGCACAAAAGGCAAATTTTAGGGCAAAATATCCCTCCTAAAAAAAACAACCAGAGATGGGAAAGGGGATTAGGTTATGAACAGGGGAAGGTGTTAGGCACCCCTATTCATCCACACAAGGTGGTTGCCAGGTATTGTTCATGTTTTTCAAAGAAAAAAGGCTTGCTATAAAATTCAGGAAAAATCACAAAAAAGACAAAAATTGTATGGTTTTTTCATACGAATAGTCTGATTGATCCAGAACTTTCAAATATGATCATACCATTCCTAGGGTTTCATGATCAAAATAAAATTGAGATAAAATCAAATAAAATCAATTTAAAGTGAAAAATCCAAAAATCTGGTTTCAAGTCAAATTCTAGAAATCTAGAAAAATATGATTTTTATAAAATATTTCAAAATTGAACTTGAATAGTCCAGGATATAGATAAAGCCCAAATTTCACATTAAATCCGAAAATCAAAACCAAAAATACCCATGTTGATGAAAAACACCAAAAGGGGAGAACTGAGACCGTAGGGTCTTCTCTCAATAATGAAAAACGATTTAAAAACCACATCATGAAACCCTAGAATTTACTTTCAGGCTTCTAGATCCAGATCTATCATATTGATCATGATAAATCCAGGATCCTAGCCTAAAACCACAAAAATCACGAAAACAGTGCTGTAGGTGCAAAAGTGGTGAAAATCCAAATTTTATAAAAAATAGGGGATCTCATGCTATAAACATCATGGATTCATGTTATTCATTCAGATATATCATAAAAAGCATTAAAACATGATCAGGATATCCAAAGCAGCCACATCTCACAAATTAGATCACATGGGGGTCTACCCTACGGATCCACCTGTTCTCTTTTCCCCTAGCTCTCTCTTCACGTTTTACGGCTATAGAGGATTCTTGAGGTACTTGGAGATAGGTTTAGTTACACAAACACAATCAAAGGCTTTATTCTAGAAGAAAAGAGAAAAACAGATATGGGGTTCTATTCTAGGGATCCACCTATTCTCTTTTCCCCTAACTCTCTCTTCACGTTTTACGGCTAGAGAGACTCTTGAGGTACTTAGAGACAAGTTTAGGAATACAGGTACAAAAGATGGCCTTATTCTACAGCAATAGAGATGATCCTATTACTTCTAGAATTGAAGACAGAAAATAAAAGGGAAAAGGGACTTACCTGGATTGAGCAAGCAAGGCAGCAGGGGTTCCTCTTCTTCTCTTGGAGCTCTTGATTCTTCAAAATTTCGTGGCCTTTTGTTTGAGGAAAGGCCCTCTATTTATAGGCAAACACAGGGGTATGGTTGGTCCAAGGTTTGGCAAGATAGAGTTTCAGTTTGAGTTAAACACAAGATCATGCCAATCCTTTATCCACAAAGATAAGTGAGATAATTCGAACAGATAAATAAGAGAATTCGCTTATCCAAGAGAGATATTTGGGTGCAGATAAGGCTCAAAAATCAAAAAGGTAAAATTCGCACAAAGACCCCCGTGCCCGTATATATATTACGGTCGCGCCCTGCCCGTATTATTAATACGGGCACGCCGTGACCGTATATCAACTGCAGGTATGACCAGTCCGTAAACAAAATACGGTCATGACCAGTTTGGCCAGATTTTACACTTTTTTGACCTGTTTCAAATCCCAATTAATATTTTCAATTATTTTCTCATTTTTAGTGCAATTTGGGGTGTCTACACAGTCACTATCATCTCCTCCGTCAACCATCAACGCGGATCACCCACGCATGGGTTGGCAAGTACAATCCAGTCCAAATAAAATCCCATCATGGGTACCGCTTCCGCGGAGGCCATACCAATCCAATCAAAGATTAATGGACTCACAAAAAACACATCTAATACCAGTGCAAGTGCAAGTCACAAGTGATCCTCAAGCATGGTCAAATCATAGCTCCCATGTGCGAGTCACAAGTAACCTACCATCATGACCAATATAAAGCTCGTGAAAGTCGGTCTCATACTCATTAAAGCATGTGGATGGTAACCTGAAAAATAAAACAAAACCGTTTACCAATAGCAATCTCGGCTTATGACCAGGCCGCACCTGCAGCGGTCTCGGATTGCTGCCTACGACGCCCGCACCTGTTAGTACGACGAACCGCATACTGGGGAGTTTCGAACAAGAATAACTTACCAGCCAATTCCCTTTCACTTCCTAGCTAAGCTATGGATCCATACTAAGCATTGCCCACCAAACACAACTCACAATCAAAACCTTGAATAAATCGATAACATATCAATGAAATTGCGAAACCCACACGACAGTGGAAAACCAAACCAGGGAATGGACATACTTCTCAGTAGCACCCACCAAATACAGAACCATATCTGTATAACAAATCCGCCCATGCGGAACCAATAAAACAGGTACCATGCCTTGTCACACCAGTGACCCAAAAACCAACACTAGGTGTACCAAGTCCTATGTCCAAACAACAGGTTTCAACGGCAAAATAATCCAAAAACCACGGTGTTCAATCAAAATATATTCAAAAGAACCATTGAATCAGTTCTTAAATAGAGTTCCATGTCATTTAATAAGATAAGTCCGATAGTATACCCAATTCTAAATAAAAGGTTTAGATTTGAGTCGTGTTAGTGTGAGCATACTTAGTTTATTGTTCTAATTCAGTATTCAGATTATTCTTGGTTTCTTACAAAGTTTACTCCTAATCCTACACTTTGGTTTATCTTAAATCCTTACTTTTAAACCCTTATTAACCAACTAATACCCTACATCTCTAAAATCTGTGGTTTATGTTATGGATTCTTTCCAAAGGTTAATTTAGGTCAATTATAACTTGTTAGACTAGGTTTCATACTTAGAATCCTAATGAAAGTGGTTTGGGTACATATGGTTTATCTTAACTAGTCTACTTTGATCCTTATTACATTCATTGTTCCAAATAGTTACCCTTTTATCCGAATTTAATTCTGTCACTTCCTACATCTCAAATTACCCTATTTACAAGTGTTACAACATTAAGATTCCAAGAAAAATCATTAGAAATTGAATCTGGGTACGAATCCCAAGTTTAGAAATTTTTGACAGTCAGTCGCTTAGGCGACTGCTCTAGCGGTGAAGTTTTAGGTTATGTTATTTTTCAAAGGCTTGTCGCCTGAGGAAACGCTCGAGCGGTGTATCAAGCGCTCCGACTAATAACACTAGATTTCTTAGTTGCGGAAATTTCCTAACTTTCTGATCCAAATATTAATTTATTTTGATTCTAAACATCTCTTTTCCATCTTAAATTAGTTATGAGACAACCCTAAACTAATCCCATCATCTTTCTACATATCTTTAAGTTTCTTTCTAAGTTTAACTCATCATGATCAATATTTTCTTGATTGTCAAAAGAAAGATAAAGCACCAATACAATACTTAATAAACACAACTTTTCCCATGAAATCCAACTTCAAAAACATCACGATCAAATATTAAAATCATGAGAAAACATGCAGTTCCTCCAGTTTCTAGTGTTTGCTATTTGCCTTATGATGAACCCAGATTTTCTTTAGAAACTTCGCCTGTGCCCGACTTTGGAGCTCTACCGCACCCCTTTAGATTTCTCCAATTAAAATCTCTACCGTTCAGTTTGAAGTGTTCCATGAGTAGAACAAAACTCTAAAATTTCAGCCCATTCCAACGGTTGGATATTCCTAACTCGCCATTCGAAGTTGGCTGCCCGGCCATCTCTGCAACTCTCTTCTTTCTAATTCCCTCCTTTCTTTTCTCTCTTCTCTCTTTCTATTTTGGCTCCTATCACTTATGCACGAATTTCCCTCTCCTTATAGCTTATTTTGAAAACCTAAAACACTCTCTAAACCTCTCTTTTATAGCCTCCCTACTAGTCCAACTCTAATTAGGTTTAGTTTATTTTAATATACTTAGTGTATTCTCTCTTCTACCCTTCTCCTTAATTTAACTCCTTTAACTCTCTTTTAAAGGATCTCCTCATTAATTTTCGTGTTTAACCTTATTTCTAATTTTAAATTGAACTTAGGCTTTTATTAGTCACTCAGATTACCTATATTTTGGACCCTAAATAACATAATTACCATTAGGCCCTTTTTCTACCCTTTAAGCCTTAATTTCATTATTTTACATCCAACTAAGCTAAGATTTTGTCTAGTTGAATTTGTTGACTAAATAACTAATTATCTTTTTTCTTTCATGAATTTAACAAATTAAAATGACCAAATTACCCTTCCTCTTTAAATTCCTATATATCTCTCTTTAATTCCCCTACTATTATATTCCTTAGTATTTTCCTCTATAATTTATCTTTAATTATTTATTTATTCTTAGGAAAATCCAGAGTTTTACACAAATGGTTGGGGTTGATATTTATAGAAAATAAAAAAGTAACCGAAAATAATTTTCGGTTACATTGATTTTGGAGTATAACCGAAAATTATTTTTGGTTATACCATTTTATTTTGTAATCAAAAATTAATTTTGGTTACACTAATTTCGGATTCAGAATCATGAAAACGTAGGTACGAGTGCAGAGAATCTATCGGGAAATATTCGTTTTAACTTTATGAACCGAAAATTAATTTCAGTTATACACAATTTTAAGATATTTTCCTGATTTTTTAATTATTTTAATTCATTAAATTGAGATATTTTGAGAAAAATTATTATTTTAATTGAGATATTTTCCTGGCTGTCCTTTCCGTCCTTTGACTGATACGTGGCGGGTTTCTGCCTCCTCGCCATGTGGGCAGCCTTCTGCAATTTCACCTGAAAGCTTGAACTGCTCATAACTCCCTTATTCGACCTTCAATTTTGGCAAACTCAATTGCGTTGGAACTGGGTCGAGATCCTTTGTCCACTGGGACAGGGTTTTACAGCAATTTCCCATTTTTAGCAAAAAGCTGAAGTTGCGTCCGGAATCTTAATCTGCTCATATCTCCTTGATCCGAACCACGATTCTGGCAAAATCAATTGCATCAGAATCATGGCAGAATCTTCTTTCTTTTGGGATAAAATAGCAGTTAATCTGGGTTTGAGCAGAAAGTCAATATCTGCTCCCCGGGACTTGATCTGCCCATAAATCCTTCATCTGGACTCCGATTCCGGCAAACTCAGTTGCGTTGGAAGCATGTCGGAAATCTCTATCCATCGGAATAGGGCAAGGTAACCAATTAGCACTTGATCAAAAAGTCAACTTTTGCCCCCTAAGGGTTTGACTTTTCAGCTTGGGTTTGAAATTCTGGCACTTTCGGGAGGTGCAAAAATGAGGTGCTTACACCCTCTTTGCATCAAATTGAGTGGACCCTAGACTCTGGGCTACCTCACCCTAAATTAGGAAGCCAACCTAACTTTGATCAGGGGAACCACCCCAGATCCATGCATTGAGTCCTGTGAGCCGTGCGCCTTGACCCATTTGAGTTCGTTGGAAGTATTTTGAGTCTGAGACAGTCTTTGAGCAGACGAAAGCTGGCTAGATCAGACAAATGAATAGATGAAAGCATGCCAGGTCAGAGCAGGGGCAACAAACCCTAGGATTAGGTCTTTTAACCTACCCTACCACTTGAAGCAAAGTTGTATCCTTCTTTAGGGTTCCCAACGACCCTAAAGACGATTCGTTTTTCTGCTTTTCCAATAACATGTAATTTTTGCCCTCGATGGCAAGTTGTAAATTTTTCTATTTGGTCAGACACCAAAAATCAAAGCAAATGAAAGGACAGATGAAAGAGAGACTAGTTTGGACTTGGATGTACTTCCATACACAAGCATGTCTAGGAATCGTGCCTCAATAGGCACCAACCCTTAGGATTGCACACACCGGTGCATTTCTTTTAATTGGTTAGATTTAACCTGACATTTTGCCATAGTTTTTCAGGAATTCCAACCGGATGGTAGTCCTTGCCCTTAATTGCCTTCCTTTGTTGAGTTTGTTTAAATCGGATTAATCGCTTTTCTTGATTTCCTTGCACTTATGTCGAGTTGTCCTCTGAATTCCCCAAATGGTTTAAAACATCAATAAGAAAGTAAAGCAATGGCATCATCCTCCTCATCTAAAAAGACTAGATTCCCTAGACTAGAGAAACAAGCCCTGGACACTCCTTGGATCTATTCTTGGACTAGACAACTTCAAGGGAGTGAACAAATTGAGTGGGAAATGAAATACCATATGGGACAAACTCTGTCCCTATTAAATGTGCTGATTAATTGGGACATGATTCAGGTATCCTTATTGTTCTGGGATCCCCAGTTTTCGGTTTTCTTATTTGGGATCACGGAGTTGACACCCACAATTGAGGAGTTAGACCTACTCCTTAGGTTTGAGCACGGCAGGGAGCCAATCAGGCCAAACCTCAAAGACAGTTATAAGAATGAGGCCTGAAAATTCTTTGGCCTTTCAAGGCAAGAATTCCAGACTTTTGGAGGTGAAACATCATTCACACGGGTCTCCAAGAAATTCCTAACTGAAAAGATAAGAAACAAAAAGCAGGAAAGACCCCGTGTTTGATGGGACACCTTCACCCTTATGGTTCTTGCACAGATTTTCTTTCCAATTGGGGGAGACACCATTAATTTGGCCCTCATGGAGGTTGTGGATCAGCTCCTTTTGAGACGCAAATTCATGCAATTAATTCTAGCTCAATTGTATCACTCCTTGACTTCGTTAGCTAAGAACGGAGCCATAAAGTTCCAGGGTTGTGCTTGTAAAACCCCGATTTTTGTTAAGAATTACGGGTACATATTTACTTAATTAGCTATGGGTATATGTAGGGTTTTTGGTGGGCGAGCACACACGGAATCAGGGAATTTCAAAGGGTGTCGAGCGGCAATCTACATATGGAAGGTATAAATGCTTAATGTAAATTAGGTTTTAGTTTTTTGGAAATACTCGTATTAATCTCGCTCTCGTAACCGAAGAATATTGGCGATTGCGGCTATCAGTTGGCGATCTAGGGTTTCGTTGGGAAGAGAAGGGAACAGTGAGAGATCCGACTGGGTTTGTTGTGTTCGTGATCAAGGATTCAGAGGGTTTTCTTCTTGCGACCAGAGTATCATCAGGGCGGCGATAGCGAATAGACGGACGGCTCGACAGTTGGTGATCGGCCGGGGTTCAAGTAGTATTGTTTCTAGGATATAAGCATGCTAGAGGTGAGTAGCATCATTTTAAAACTGGGGTTTTGTGTTTATTCATGAGTTTATTCTGACGCATGAGTGATTTCTGAGTGATTTCTGGAAAAATTTCATTCGAGCATGAGTTTATTTAGAACTGAATGATGATAAATAAAAATGTGTTGGAATAATTTCAAAACTAGTTTGAATGTGTTCTGGGGATATTAGGAGACTAAAGAAATTGTTACAGATCGAAAAAGTTCGGCCAGAGTTGTAGATCTAGAAATAACAGAGAGTCGAAAACGCAGTTTACTATCCGCCCAGTTGGCGTTGACTGGCGCCGACTTCAGGTAGTGGGCGCAAGGTCTATTTTTCCCATCCGTTGAGCTTGCGCCTAGTTCGCGCGAACTCAAACTATATACGCGCATTTTGCGTGAACCTCACACTCACCTCACGCTCACCTCGCGCTCACTTGATATTAAGTAGGCGCATGATATATTTTTGACCAACGACCTATCCGCCGACCTCGCGCCTAGCGCAGGAGGTCAGCACATGGTCCAATATCTTGCCGAAGAGCATTTTTGACTAAACCAAGCTGGGTTTTGATGATCTGAGGGTTCAAGCACTTAACCAATCACTTGTTTAGGACTTTAGAATCAATATTACCTATTCAATTACTATGAGAAAATTAAGTGGAAATTCTGGAAATTCTTAGAAGCTTCCAAGGCAAATTTTAGGCTATTGTAGGTGATGTATTGGGTACCTAACACTAGGAGTTCCTATTTTAGTTTCCTCTTTGTTTTAAACACTGTACTTGGTTGATAATTTATTAAATCCTGGTTTTACTTGTTGGCAAATTCTGAATGTGTTGTAAAGATTTTCTTGGTGTGGGTAACTGAGTTTTATTTCCAATGGGCATGTGTTATGAATTTGGGGAAATACTGAAAGTACTTGAGGTACCGTTCTGGTCCAGAGGGACATGTGGTGAACTGTGTTGAGTTATACATGATATGGCATGTATTGTTTTATTTTGATGTCGGAATTGAGATTATACGATGATTTACTGTTTTGGTTTAGCTTGTTCTGGATCCATGCTTAAGCTTAGTAATGTAATGTTATTGTTGGTTGTTGAAATTGCATGGCCTTGTGTATTGCCACGACCAGTGTAGAGTAGCCAGAAACCCTGAGTAGGCCTGGTTGTTAATGCCGAAACCCGGGGAGTAGGCCGACATTGGATGACGAAACCCTGAGTAGGCCATCATTTCAGAGTTTCCGAAACCCTTAGTAGGCCGGAACTGTGTACATGGAGGTGTGGAGTGTCTACTTGGCATTTTTAATTTATCAACTTAACGATAGTCATGACATTGACCAATCGATGTGTTGCCGTGTTGAATTGAAATGTGATTAGAAATGATCAATTGGTTTTGGTTTTAAAACTTGGAAATTGTATTAATTGCTTAATTGTACGGGATGTTAATCGATGCATAATTTGAACTGCGGTTAACTATTTCTGCATGCATATGCTACTCGCTGAGATATTTGTATCTCACTCTGTCGTTTTGTTTGTTTTTCAGATACTTGAGGTGAGGCGACTATTGGGGTAGATCCGACTGAGACTTATAGGGAGGAAGACTACTATTACCTTCCTTAGACTTGTAGGTTATTTTGATTTGAACCTTGAATAAATTGAATGATTGAGGTGTAATAAAGTCTATTGAGGTTGTACCATTTGAATCCTAGTTAAGTTTTGAATATTGAATTCTTAGATAAAGTATGTTTGTGCACTTTGATACGTTTTAGTTAGATGATTATCCAGCGATCATAAATGATTAAAGATCCTTACCTAACACTCCGTGAGACGTGTTATATCTTTATTGAACAACACGGATCCGGGGTGTTACAGTGCTTCCATCCTACATCTGTGGATGCATGACCATCTGAGGGTAGCTGAACCTTGTGCTACCAAGTATGGGCTAGCTCGTGACATTGTTACCCAAATGTCTATGAGAGAGATATGCCCCAACCTGCCCACTCGAGATGCTTGGCTGAACCATTTTCTCCAACTTGATGGAGATCGTGACATCAGATGGTGGGGAAATTTTGAGTACGATTACTCCCTCATACTGGCTTTTAAAGACAGGAGGTGCCTGGCCTTACTCATGCTGTACCCTACTATCCGATTAGGGTTTTAAGACAATTTGAGAAACCACAGGGAATACCCATTGTGGATGATGCGATAGATCTGGCAGGCCCACTCACAAAGGAGTTGAGGGGAAGATTATTGGTAGAATGGACAACCGTGCGTGTACATAGGAAGGATATATTCTCGAAGGGCCACCTTCGAGAATATGAGCAGTGGATGGCGAGGACTTTTTGCCATGACAGCGTCCCACCTTTCCAAACTGACGCACTTGAGGACATTCCAGTTCCGCCCCCTGACACATACCAAGATAGGGTGGCCGAACTATAGGAGACCCACTCCCGTATCCATTCAGCTTACGTTGAATCAGAAAGGGAAAGTAGAAAGGCTAATGTAGCCCTTCAGCAAGAAATGGAAATCGTGCGCAAATGCGCGATTGAGGACCGACATCTACGAAACAAGATTTTGCGTGCTTGGAGGAAGCAAGACATTTCCTCCCATTATGATGATGACCCACCTAGTTTGACTTTGGTTGTGTTGTATTTTGATCGGAATTTTGATGTATTTTGAGTTGTGTCAGTCTTTTTGATGTCACTTGAACATGAGATTTCCCTTTTAATTGAATGCTTTGATTTGAATGCAGTTGGAATTAACAGAACACGAACATGATGTAAGCAGTGAATTGAGTTTGCAGTTCCTTGTGCAAAGTTGCCTCTTGGGTCGCCGGCAGACCCCCATTCTATTCGATCATGCAAGATCACGTTTTCTGGTCACCTTAGACCCTTTTTCTTCAAACCAATCATCTTGACTAAATGACATGAACAACCTGGTAGGTGTTTCTTAAAACACCCAAGATTGAGCTCGTATCACATTCGAATGTTTCTTTGTTAAGATCACTCAGTTTTAGACTTGGATCTAATGATCCTACTTGGTGGCGCCAAAGCAGCCGACGTTTGAGTCGGAGACAGGCTTAGGTGAGCTCGGGTACTTGTTGTTTAGCTTACCCCCTGCGGAGACCTGATGCGGTCCAAATTGGTGGCGCCTAGCGACTGATTCTAAAATCAGAGACCAGCTAGGTGAGCTCGGATGACGTTTTTTAACCCTTCCCCTGCGGAGACTTGACTAGAGTCCAAATTGGTGACGCCGAAGCAGCCGACGTGTGAGTCGGAGACAGGCCTAGGTGAGCCCGGGTATTTGCTGTTTTGCTTACCCCTTACGGAGACCCGATGCGGTCCAAATTGGTGGCGCCAAAGCAGCCGACGTGTGAGTCGGAGACAAGCCTAGGTGAGTCAGGTTGTTGCTTTTTAGCTCACCCCCTACGGAGAACCGACGCGGTCCAACCCCGTGATACTGAGTTCAACCAAAACCCCTCGTAATGCAAGTTCTCTTCCCTTGTCGCACTAAGGAAGCTAAAACAGATCAGTTTTCAGATTCATAGGGTTCTCTTTCCCTGTCACCTACGGGTGACTAAAATAGATCAGATTTATAGGGTTTTCTTTCCTAGTCGCCTACAGGTGACTAAAATAGATCAGCTTTTGAAAAAAAATCGGGTTCTCTCCCCTAGTCACCTCCACATGGCTAAAACATATCAGTTTCAAAAGTTGGGTTCTTTCTCCCAGTCACCTCCAAGTGGCTAAAATAGACCAGTCTACAAAGTTTAGGGTTCTTTTTCCCAGTCACTTCTGGGCAACTAAAATAGATCAGTTTTCAAAAATGGGGTTCTCTTTCCTGGTCGCTTTCGAGTGACTAAAATAGGTCAAATTTATAGGGTTCTCTTTCCTAGTCGCTTCCAAGCGACTAAAATAGATCAACTTTCAAAAAAAAAAAAAAAATCAGGTTCTCTTTCCTTGCTGTCTCCATATAGCTAAAATAGATCAGTTTCATAAAAAGTGGGTTTTCTATCCCAATCACCTCCAAGTGGCTAAAACAGATCAGTCTTCAAGAATCAGGGTTCTCTTTCCCAACCGCCTCCGTACAGCTAAAATAGATCAGTTCACAAAAAATTCCGGATCTCTCCCCCTGTCACCTTCAAGTGACTAAAACAGATCATGAAAAATTAGGTTCCCTTCCCTCGCTGCTCTTACACAGCTAAAATAGGTCAGCACCTCAAGGTCTCTTCCCTTGTCACTCTTAAGTGACTAAACCAGATCAAGTCAAACCAAGGTTCCCTTCCCTTATTGCCTTCGTGCAATTAAAATAGGTCAATCAAACCAAGGTTCCCTTTCCTTGTTGCCCTTATGCAGCAAAAATAGGTCAATTCCTCGGAAAATCCGGGTTCCCTTTCCCAGCAGCACTTGCGTAGCTAAAATAGGATAGTACTTTAGGGTTTCTTCCCTTGTTGCACCCATGCGACTAAACCAGATCAATCCGTCAACCCTGGGGTCTCTTCCCTTGTTGCTTTTAAGTAGCTAAACCAGATCGGAAATCTAGTCTCAAGTAGGCCATGGCAAAAAGGAAACATTCATAAGAATTTGCAAACATGTTCCAAAGGCAAAGGAAAATACTAAATTCAATCATTTGTTAATGAAATGCACTAATGCTTGTCAAATGATCAAACAGGTACCAAAATTGCTCTTGGGAGCCCTTACTTGCTAAGTTCACACAGGAGACTCGAGATGGACGCACAAGGAAATCAGGCGCCGTCAATTCAACATCCAGCTGAGTCCAGTCAGAATCAAGTGATCAACGACCCGACGTAGAAGGTCGAAACCATGGGAACATTGATTCAGTCTCTCCTGACAAAAATTAGTGACTTGAAACAAGTTCAGTTGGTCATTCATGTTGCTCCGCAGCAACAGCCACCACTACCACAACAAGCAGAAGCGCCAGTCACGCCATTACCACCGTTCCCGGTGCACCCAGCACCCGTAGCACCACCACCTCCGCTACAACCAGCAGCACAGCTCGCACCACTCGCAGTCGGTCCTGCTACCCCATTCAGCACCTAGAGCAATTTGCGCCTATGGCACCGATGCCTGCCCAGCTGGGGCAAGATGAAGAGGACTGTTATAGGGCGCAGGAAGCCCAGTTTGAGGCCCATCTGGCAGCCATGAAAGAAGATTTACTGAAGCAGCTACAGCCGAGTACGGTATAGAACAAGGCTACACTGGAGAATCTTTGCTTCTTCTCACACATACAACTGCCACCTAAATTCAGATGTTCGGAACTCCACCAGTTTGACGGAACAGGCTGCCCTTTGAATCACTTGAGGTTGTATTCTGGCGACATGTGCCAATACGCCAAGGACGAAAAGATTATGGTGCAGTTCTTCCAAATGTCACTAACTGGGGCAACCTACTCATGGTTCCTGAGCCTTGATAAAACAAAGATTAAGACTTGGAACGACCTTGTAGCAGTATTCATTCAACAATATCGTTTGAACAATCAAATGGTGCAGACGAGGGCCGAACTGCAAAGGTTGGCGAAGAAGAACCAGGAGACCGTGAGAGACTATGCCAAGAGGTGGAAAGCGTTGGCAGCATTGGTCCAACCCCCTTTACTGGAGCAGGAAATGACGTCCTTGTTCATTGCCTCACTGGGACAACCATTCTTTACTCTGTTACTGGGGCAAAGTTCTTCGAATTTCAATGATTTTGTAAGACCTCGAATTTTCCCAAATATTAAAATAAAATGATAATTAATATTCTTGAGGATTATTATTGATGGAAATAATTTATTATTTTAGGGGATATCGTTATTAGTGGAGATCAGGAGTTTGGCGCAGATCGGACCGTTTGATCGTGAGTTATCGCGGTAAGATTAATATTTTAAAACTGATGTATTTTAATTGGGCGAGTGTGTGGTGTTTAATGCGTGAGTGTTGCGTGTGATCGTATGTATATAAATAGGTATAGTATTAACCCTAGCACATACGGTGGTCAAACCTATTCGTGTATTACTTTGTATTCATCAGCCACAAGAGAGAACCCACGACCGAGAGTGACCAAGGAAGAAGAAGAGAAGAAGAAGAAGAAGAAGGAGGGAGGGAGAACCAAGTTTCTCCTTGTTCTAAGGCCTGTCCTGCAATTGTGAAGAGGTGTGAGTGTTGCTGTTTAGAGAAGGAAGAGGAGAACGCATGATTAGAGGTAGGTAGCACAAGTTTTTACGTTTGTTTTGTGTTTTTGAGTTTGATCGAATCGTTTGCATGTTTTTATGTTGTATCTATATATCTTTAGTTTGTTAATCACCTTATATGTATGTTAGAATCACTTTGATATGGAAAAATCAGATTTCGGAACACTTTTTGGACATTTTTGGGAGACTGCCGACTTCTCTGTGCTCGGCGATCTTCGGCGATCCCAGGCGCTCGTTGAAAAACTTAGACCGCCCAAGACCGCTTATTGACGAAAGGTGGGCGCTCTGTTTTGAACTACCGCTGAAACTAGACCGGCCAGGTGACCCTGAGCGATCTAAATAGAAAATCCCAATTTTACATATTTTAACTCCTGATTCAAATTCAAACCATTTTTAATAAATTTTAATCGTTACATAAGGTGTTTTGGGAGCAAAATAAATTATCAAATACCCTGTTTTGGTAGAAAATAACTAGGGAATTATTTTAGGTAATTAGTTGCCTAAACTTGATCTTAAATAAGAAATTCTAAGTTTAATGCAGATAAACCTTTATAAATTAGACTAATTAATTAAGAAACATTAATTTATATATCAACAACCAGATTTCTACAAATAGAGACTTTATATCAGAAACCTAACCTTGTTGAACTACCTTTGATAAATTTTAAGTACCAGGACTAATAAGCTTCATTGGTAAAACTTTAAACCAGAAACTACATTATAGACATTGGAGAAAGGACCCTATATACATTTAGGCCTAATTAGTTAATTGAATTGGTCTACTTTAAGTTTTTCTACTAAAATAACACATACCTTATTATATTATGTCACCACCCCTAAATTTTACCTGAACTACTTTATAAATAGCAAGAACCATATTATCCCTAAATGTAAGTAAATAGTAAATATCTTATTACCCCTAAACTTTACCTCTAAATTACTTTATAATTTTATATAACCTTGAAGTACTTCAATTGACATCACCACTACCTCTAATCCCTTGAGTCATCTAATACTTTAATTACCCCATAATTAGACCCAGTTATTGTGACTACAAACTAATGAATTAATTTTTGAATAAGGTTTGGATTATAGACTGATTGGGATCAAGTTGTTATGAAAACTCAAAATATAATTTGGACAGTGGATTGGATGCCATGATGGCTATAAGAGGTTCGTACCATCTGCGGATGAGATTTGATACCTCCTGTGAGAGAGATGAGACCTCCTGTTGGGGGAGATGAAATCCGGTTTAGATTGCATCCACAAGGGAGATATGTGACTACCTGCGGGTGAGATGAGACCTCCTGTTGGGGGAGATGCAATCCAAACCGGGGGAGATGAAATCCGGTTTGGATTGCATCCTACAGGGGAGATATGTGACCACCTGTGGGTGAGATGAGACCTCCTGTTGGGGGAGATGAAATTTGGTTTGGATTGCATCCCACAGGGGAGATATGTGACCACCTACGGGGTGAGATGAGACCTCTTGTGGGGGAGATGTAATCACGATGTGATTGCATCCCACAAGGGAGAGATATGTGATTACCACCTGTGGGTGAGATGTGACCTCCTGCGGGTGAGATGTGTTGACTCCTGCGGGAGAGACTTCATGTAGGGTAGATGTGATTACTACGTGATTGCATCCTACATGGGAGAATGTTGTTATCAGATTGTGAGATTCACTATTAATTATGAATGACATGATTTACATTTAAATAAGAAGAGTTTAAATAAACGGTTTAGCTGTGACTTGATTTGAATGACTCTAAAACAAAATATAAATGGGCCATGACTAAAATATAGAATTATTTTAGGAAGAAAATACTGATAGTGAATTGGAAAACCCTTTAGATGTGATTTATATTACATTGCCCTTCTAAATGAAATGAAGTTTACATAATAAACTTTATTTATTTCAAGCACTGATTAAATGGTGGTTTCGTATGGTGATTACTCGTTCTTATTATCGACCGTGACTACCCGATTATTGTATCGTGCATGAATGATTAATTTTATATATAAACTGTTTCTAGCATGCATGTGTTACCTACTGAGATATTCGTATCCCACCCTACTTCTTTATCTTATTTTTCAGCTGTTCCATGTGAGAGCGTCCTTGGGGTTAACACGAGGGGGAGTTGCAAATTACTGAGCTGAGGATCTTTCTTATTTCATTTAGATCTTTCTATTAGAGGTTGATATAGATGTACCTTGATAGATAGTTTATGATTTAATTGAATATGAGAGAAAGTGTGTTAGAAAACCCATTTACCAGATTTATGAATTTATATTGATGAGTTAGTTTGATGGCCATATTTAGCCACGCATATTGATGAAATTAATGTTTTTAAATCTTCGCACTCTGATAATTAATGGAATTAGTTGAATTTAAATGTTTGGTAATTAGTAGCTTTGGGCCCAGTATCACTTCAGATTCAGGTTTGGTGCTTGTTTTGCATAGACCTGGGTTCGGGGTGCTACAGATTTGATCCTGACATCAGATAGAATCGAAGACGCCGTAAGGGCAGGAAAGATAGATGGTGGTGGACAGAGTACCACCCAGAGAAGGCTAATGGGAAGTCAAGCTTATCGGAACCAGGGGCAAGAACCAAAAAGAAATGAGGGTCAAGTGGTCAATTATGTACAACCAACACCCTTGTACCACGTGTCCCAAAGACCTGTAGCAGCAGCACCATAGAACTTGGGGCAGATGGTGGTGCCATACCAAGGACCACCCAGAAGAACCAGAGAAGAGATGGAAGCAAGGCTAAGGAGGGTGTTTACGCCACTCCCATACTCTCCAGCGGAACTTTTACCGACACTCTTGAAGGGAGGATATGTACAGCTGAAACCACCAAATCCCCGAACAACCATGGCAAAGAGTTACAACCCTGCAGAGCGATGTGAATACCACTTTGGGGCACCGGGGCACAGTACCAACTGTTGTTGGGATCTAAGACATGACATCTAGGACCTCCTTGAGCAGAAGCGTCTCACAGTTGATCCACTAGCACCACCAGCACCAGCTCCAACTACTGGTGTAACCACTAATCCTCTCCCGGACCATTCTAAGGCCTCCACAAGCAAGGCAACGAATCATGTCAACAGCAGCAACAGGCAGTTTGATCCGTCTGTTTTGATTGGGAAACCGGGACAGATAGTAAGAGTACACCTTCTATATAGGGTCAATAGGCAAGAAGTAAGTGTCGTAGAAGGAGAAGATAGTGCAAGGAATCCTCTACATCTCCCTTAGGTGCATTTCCACCCTGAAATCAACATTGAACACCTCCTTCCCTTACCCATACCCGATCCAAACCCATCTGCCCATCTTGTCCCACCACCATATATTCCCATGAGAGCACCCATCAACAACCCTTTCGACATAAGAGACCTTCCCATACTAGACCCCACAGTTACCCCACTTTGAACCTTTCAAAACTTAACCTCGAACCCCCAACATACCATGCAGTCCCCCTTCTTTATACCATTGATCTCGTCTATAACCAAACCACTCCCATATACACTGAAGCTGAGGTTGGTCAATACGTCAACATTGACCCACCACCCATGCCTGAGGGAGAGACAGAAGAAGAAAGTAAAAGGAGAGAGAAGGGGAAGGAAGTGGCAGTTGAGAAGCCACAGACCCAGAAAGGCAAGGGCAGAGCATCTGAGGAAGAGATCATTGACCTACATGACAGCATTTACGTACCTGAGTACGACCTCTTCCAATAGCTCAACAAAGTACCAGCTCAAATCTCCATCATGCGTCTCCTCGTGGATTTTGGAAAACACAGAGATGCAATGATGAAAGTCTTGGCAGATGCACATGTACCCGAAGACACTAAGCTGGAACAGTTAGAAGCTATCATCTCCCAAATCATGGCATCGAAGGCCATCTCTTTTTCAGATGAAGATTTGCCGCCAGAAGGATGTGATCATATCGAACCTCTGTACATCACTGTCATGTACTGTGAAAAGAGCTATGATATACAATGGTTCGGCCCTTAACATTTGTCCGATAAGGACTTTTCACAGTCTACAGCTCGATTCCTCCCTCATTAAGCCCAGTGCCCACAATGTCAGGGGGTTTGACAACTCGAAGAGGGAATCCATTGGGGAGATCATCTCGACCATAATTATAGCTGAAAAGCCCTTCAATCTTGTATTTGAACTGATGGACATCAATGCTTCCTTCAACCTGCTGATTGGACGACCCTGGTTACATCATGCTGGGGCAGTACCCTCTTGATTTTTGGAAATGAGCTGATAATGGTACATGCTGAGGATCACAGAGAATTTGAGAGGCTAAGGGTGCCTAACGTTGACTATGAGGTGCCTACTTCACTAAACTTCCAAGCTGTGGAAATGATCAATGTAGTCAATGTCCCCGAACATGAAAGGAGGCAATAGTCCAGGAGAAGAAGGAGCAATGCAGTGTTTGGTGCTGCTGAATGCATTGACTGGGGATTGCGAACAGGAGAAGGATTGGGCCGTTATAAGCAAGGAATGAATACAGCCATACAAGTGTCAGAGGAAATAGTCGGATTTGGAATTGGCTATGATCCAATGCCAGAAGATTATGCAAGACTTTTTAGGCGACAGTCTGAAATGAGAAGGGCAAAGATAGAAGGAAGGAAACCAGAATGGCCTATCTGCATACATGGAGACCTGTACAAGATCTTCACCAATGAGGCACTAAGGGCAGCCAACTCTCTAGAGAATGTAGTCGCCCAGGGGTGGGGCGATGAGTTCCCACCTTCACTGAAGATAGATGAGGACAACATGGAAGGGCTAGCACAAATGTTCTAGGAAGAACCACCTGCTTTGGACACGATCCAGATGACCATGGAAGCAGAAATATAGTTCCCTGACTGGTCACATGAAGGCCTGCTGGAGGTATTTGAAATGAATGAACAAATTGTTGCATCGCTGCCACCAACATTTGTACCATTGCACATGGAAGAATCACTTACCGATCTCGTGATCGCAATTGAAGGAATCTCACCTTTTGCTCCCGCTGAAGAATCTGAAACTAAAGAAAATCCAGATGTCTACATTTGTGCGATTGGAGATGAACTCTGTGCGTGCTTGATGCCGCACAGCGAGGCGCATGGGAGTGCGTGCCTCCTTCCGAGAAATCAAGGTTTTAGAGTCTCCACTGCTTGATTGGGTGCAGGCAGATACCTGGGTGCCTAGGTTTGTCTATTAGGCTGGTTTGCGGCTTGAGATTCTAGCTAAGCTCTCGGTTACGGTCCGGGGAAGTCCGTAGACACCTCGGTCCACCCCGTCGGGTAACGGGTCCCACGGGTCTCCCTGGTTTGAATCAACTCGGTCTTTTAGTCTACTCACCCAATTCCTAATCATACATGCACTCTTTGCTTTAGGTTTGGATGGGGATCACCTGAGTGGTGTGGGTCTCCTTTATCTGATTTGATCTTCTTTTGTTTAGGTGATCTCTGTCTGCTTGGGCGGGCCTCGTTGGAAGGCCCGCGGTCTCCTTGGTGGGCTAAGCCCAACCCACAAATCCCTCTAATGGGCTTTGATCTAGCCCTAAAAGCCCTTTGGGGTTTGGATAATTCAGTTGATCTTATTTAGGGTTTAAGTGAAGAGTTAGGATTTAAAGCTTGTTTGGTGGGCCTGGATATCTTGCGGCCCATTGGGTGGGCCACAAAGTGGTTGCCTTGAAACTTAACCTATCTTTGTTAAATTATTTCCAAATGGGCTAGGAACGGGCCTAGGGCCCATGCCTAGGCATGGGCTTTGAAAGCCCAAGACTTTGGAGATTAGGGTTTTGGATCCCCTTTCCATGCATGGTAAACGGGCTTTCCTTAAGAAAGGAAGCGGGGCCCCGATAGGCCTAAGCCCATGGTCACGGCCAAACCAGACCTAGTCTAACCAGCATGTTTCAGATTGGGCCTCGAATGGTATGGCCCATTTAGTTAAGTTATTTTGTTGGATTTTAAGTTCAAGTGCAAATTGGACTTGGTGGGTCCCGTTGGAAGGCCTACATGTGCTCAGGTTGGACCCGATGGGTCCAAGGCCCACATTGGGTTTCCGGTTGACCTGAGAACCTTGCTGGATGGTTTGGTTCACTTGGAAATGGGTTGAAAAATGGGCAAAGGGGTGAAAAATCAAAAAATTAGGGTTTTCTATGTGTGGCCGAAATGCAATTTCGGCCACACAGAATGCATTTCGGCCACACAGAAAAAAAGGTGTACCTGAAATAAAACTAGAAAGCACACATAGCCGAAATTTTATTTCGGCTATGTACAGAAAATGGCCGATCTGACCTGAGTTTCGGATCAGCCTAAAAAAATCTGTTTTTTGGGTTTTTGGAAAGGGATTGGGTTTCATAGGTTTCTAGGGGTTGTGTGGGCCCACAGTGGTTCGGAAATTGGGGGGGGGGGGGGGGGGAAGCCTCCTTTGGGCCATTTTTGGTTCTTTTGGATCCAATGGAAAGGGGATTGAGGCTAGGAGCCTCCCCCTTCACTTGAAACCGAATTTTCTGAAATAACAGGGACCTAATGTGTCCCTGTTATGGTGGTGAAGGCATTCAACCCCTCTTCTATGAGGGGAAGAGGGGCGGTGGCCCAATAGGCCTTGACTTGGGTCTTGCAGCCAAACCATGCATATGGAGACAAGCAAAATGAAATAAAAAAACATGCTAGAACAGTAGCTAAGAGGGTGGATGTGTGCTCATGTGCATAAAAATGGGACAAACAAAGGGGGGCCTAACATGCTCTCCATTGGTGTCATGCTCAAGTGTGTGCATTGGTGCTCATGAAGAGGGGACGGGAACATGCAAAGGTGATGCAAAACAGCAGCTGTAAGACCCCAAATTTTCCTAAATATAAAAGTAAAATAATAATTAATATTTTTTAGGATTATTATTGATGGAAATAATTTATTAAAGTAGGAGATATTGCTATTAGTGAAGATCAGGAGTTTGGCGCAGATCCGACCGTTTGATCGAGAGATATCGCGATAAAATGAATATTTTAAGTTGTTGAATTCTGATTGGATAGTGCATGGTGGTTGATGCTTGTGTGTTACATGGAATCATAGGTATTTAATTGTAGAGAGTATTTGACCTAGGAGAATATGGTTAGTAGCCTTTTCGTATCTCATTGTATTCGCTTGGAGTATTGCGGCTATGAGCGACCGAAACCGAGAACGACCGGAAGAGAAGAAGAAGGAGAAGAAAAGGGAGAGAGAGGCCACAGTTCAGGAGTTTCCCATTGTCTCAGAGTGTTTGTGTCTTTGAAGAAGACTTGATTACTGCTGGTTAGAGGAGAACGCACGATAGAGGTAGGCAACACTATTTTTAACGCTCATTTTGTATTCACAATTGGTTTAATCCCTATTGCATGTTTTTGTATTGTATAATCATGTATTTAGTTTGATAACAACCTTATAAGTATATTATAATGATCTTGGACGTGAAAAATCAAGTTTTGAAACACTGTCTGTTCGTTTTTGGGAGACCGCCGAGCTTACTGTGCTTAGCGATCCTCGGCGCTCCCAGGCACTCGTTGAAAAAAATAGACGGCCTGAGGCCGCCTACTGACTTATTGTCGGTGATCAAATTTAAACTATCGCCTACCCTAGACCGCCTGAGCGATCTTAGGCGATCCTGAGCGCTCTGTGCAGAAAATGCAGATTTTCGTATTTTTAACCTTTGATTCAATTCTAAACTATTTTAAATCAATTTTAACCTTTAAATAAGATGTTTTAAGACCAAAATAAATTACTAATTCCCTGTTTTACAAAAGGAGAAAAATAGGAAGGTATTTAGGGTAATTAGTAGCCAAGTTTTGTAAATAGCAAGAAACCTAAGTTTTGAAAGAACTAAATTTGTAAATTTGAATTAATTAATTAAGTGATATACTTTATCTACCAGAAGGTGATGTACAGGATTTCCAGATCATATCTTGAACCCAGTTAACCTAATAAGGAAGGAAATTACAGATATAACCATTATATGCCGCTAGGCACTATTACTTACCGAAATATTAGTCCTTAGGGATTGTTGGTATCTAGTGGGCATAGCTGGTTATGGATCCATAGTTTTGGCTAGATAGCTAAGGGATATTTCATTTGGGTTGGGTTACTCCCTGTTGCGAACGCGCTTCCTTTGCAAGTTGTATTGCTCTGGAGGATCCTATGTCTGGAGGGACACCCCAGTGCTCCGCTGGTGATTCCTTGTACATGTGGATAAGTGACCATTTCCATGTATTGATTCTGGTGTTACATGCTAGTGGTACTTGCCAACTTGGTTGAGTTCGTGTGCAATAAGTCGATGACTAAGGCTTTTATCTAAGGTGATCTTCACAGGTTTGAGTATCATTAGTAGCATCGCTCATAAGCCGCACGGTCGTATAGCATATGGTTGAGAGTCATATCAAACGTGTATCTTTCTTTGTGAGTCCTACAATGATACTGAGATCACAAACACTTATTTCTGATATTGTTCACATGCAGGATGCATGTATTGGATGTTATGGTTGGATATGATTGTTTAGTACATCTCGGATTTATATTGGATTCTATTATTGATTTCTGAATCATGATCTAGATATACTTTACCTGTTCACAAATACTTAAACTGTTTTACATGCTGATTTGTATTCCATGATCGATATGAATGTTTATACGAGCCTGTTTACTCGAGACTGCTTATTCGAGCATGAAAATCTATTTTATTGATTATGAACTGTTTATAGCATGTATGTGTTGTCTATTGAGATATTTGTATCTCACCTTACTTCTTTATGTTATTTTTCAGCTGATACGCGAGAGGGGGATCATAGTGGTGATTACCAGAGTGATCTTGTGGGCTATTCTCTGGAGGATTATTTCTACCCAGATTTGATTTGAGGTTGAGGATAGATGATATTTTTATGGAGTTATTTGATAGTTGATCCTTTTATATTCGGTTTTGATGTATCTGAGAGATTGAGAGTTTAGTACCTTTTTATACCAGACTTGAACCTGTTGACTTGGATTGGATTATTTATTTTATGATGATATTAGGCTACACTTCCGCACAATAATGTTTTCTGCACTCTGATAGATATTGAATAAAGGATTATTTAACTTTTCAGTCTGGTTATGTAACGCCCCGAATCTGAGTTACGTAGAAAACCCATAACTCGTCTCCAGAGGTTATTATGTAATGCAGGACCGCAATATCAGAGTGAAGGAAAAACATGAATATAACAATATCTATATAACAGAGTGAGCTAAAATAATCCCAAACTGAAATAAACTCACATGACCAAGTAAATTACCCGCAAGTATCGGGCTCTCCAAGCGTATCTAAAAACAAAACAAAAACAAACGGAATGAGATACGAATATCTCAGCAAGTAGCATATGCATGCGAAAATACATTTTTACCTAGTTGTAAAACATGAATCGAATAATTTCACAAGTAACGATGACAATAACTCGATAAATCCGACTAAACTCATAGTAATTCATCAGACACAATGATGTAGCTAATGAAAACCAATATGTATTTAAATCTGAGTACGGTTGTCAACTAATCCGAATAATCACGAAATCCAATATCATTATAACCATGTCTCGAGAAAACCGAATTTCTACAACAATCCAATAATATATCTCATGCTAAATAAAACAAAACCCAACATTTGGTCAATGTCATGTAGTTGTTTAGATTGGTTAATCAACATGCCAGAGCGACATCCACACCTCCATGTACACAGTTCCGGCCTACTCAGGGTTTCGGAAACTCTGAAATGACGGCCTACTCAGGGTTTCGTCATCCAATGCCGGCCTACTCAGGGTTTCGACATTGACAACTAGGCCTACTCAGGGTTTTTGGCTGCTCTACACCGGTCGTGGCAACACTCCATGGCCATGCCATTACACCAATAAAACATATACATCACATTACTAAGCTTAGACATGGATCCAGGACAAGCTAAACCAAAATAGAAAAACATCGTATAAACTCAACTCTGACATCACATTAAACCAAACAGTTCCATCATCATGTGTAACACAACACAGCTCAACACAGGTCACTCCGAACCAGAACAGAACTCATGGAACACCAAGAGATGTTTAGAACCCAAACAAACAATTTTTACACATTCCGTTCAGTACTTTGAAACCCATATAAAACTCAGAACAAACAAACCATAGACTAGAAAAACAGCTAATAAACATAGATAGAATAAAATTATCCTCTAAATGTTTTTAAGTAAATAAACAATTCTAGTATCCTAATCTAGTGTTTGGAAAAGAGGTTTAATCCCTAAAATACCATAAATAGACTCAATTTGATCAGCTGCAACTCACTGTGTAAATTAGTGGGTGCGTTGACCTCGGTGCAGTTGGCGCCAGGTCGGTGTGAACTCGGCGATAACTAAATAATTCTTCGCGCTAACTAAAAACTCCTGGTGCTAGATGAGCGCGAACTCGGCGAGACCCAAAAACATCTCGCGCTAACTCAACCACTTGGCGCTAGGTAGGCGCCAAGTCGGCAGACACCACCTTCGACTCGCGACTCTCTGTAACTCCCAGAACTCCATTACTGTCCCATTTTCTCACCTCTGTAATGACTTTTATATACTCCTACCATATTCCAAAGACTATTAGACACGATTCGAAATTAATCTAACAACATGTATTTTTTGCCTTTAAAATTATTCCAAAAATATGTGCGAATCGTTATTTTTTTGAGATCATGCATACGACTAAATCCAATAGACAAAACCCAAAAACATCAGATTAAAACGATGCTACTCACTTGTTATTGAAGACTTTTCTTCTAGCTTCCAACCCTTCTGATAATCTCCTTCGTAGAGCAAAGTTTATCGGCCGATGCCCTAGGTCCAAGGTAGCCTCTAGGTTTTATTCTCATCTAAACTCAGCCTCTGGCTTCTTTCTCTCCACCCGAAATTCTCAACCTAGCAATATATTTATATGTTTCGTGGAACCCTACCCTTGACCTACTCTATTTATACTCACCTTGACTTAACCCTTGAAATTTCATATTTACCCTCCCCTAAAGTTGAGGATCACATTAAATGTTCGCTTATAATTTCTAATCACTACAACTTTTAAAATTTAATACTCACTTAATAAATATTCAACCTATTCTTTTCTACCTAATGGCCAAAATCTCCACTCACAATTTATTTAATTAAATCTACTAGTTAATCTCTTAATTAAATTCTTACTAAAAATTGGGGTTTTACAGGTTATTTATTGATTATTATTTGATATGGGCCAGTAGCATCTCGAATTCGGTTGTTGGGCTGAATTCGGGTTGTTATAGTGATGAACCGGATTCGGGTCAAGGTCGGTTTTTCATTGACCCGGGTTTGGGGCGTTACAGCAGCTAAGAGTGGGGGGTGTGGAACATACAAAGGCTCCTAAAACAACAACTAAAAGGGGTGACCATGGGGAGTCATGACAAAAAAGGGGGAGGAAGGACCTAGCATGCATTCTAAGTGGCTATGCATGTGCATGTGCATGCGAGTGGGGGTAAGGATGGAAGAGGAGCATGCCAAATAACCCAAAACAGTTGCTAAGTGTAAAGCCCCGGATCCAGGTTTATTTAAAAACATGAACCCAAATTTGGTTTGTTAGGGAAGTGGCCCAAACAACTAATCCAGACTTATACAATCTTATTAATTATATCAGAATACGGAAATAAAAGACATTTCTTCAAGAAGCGCAGAATTAAACCACCAAAAATATTCCATTATTAATTCATCCATAAAGTTTGGAAAGGGTCAACTAATTAAATAAGCAACATCCACTATAGAAGTATAATGAAAATCCTCAAAATAAAATAAACTAATGTCAATCCCTAAACAAAAAGCTAAATCAGATCTCCATGTCCTCCTGAACCTACACAGGAATGAAATAATCTTCTTCCTGGTAATCACAGTAATCCCCTTGAGTCTCTACCCCAGCAACGTCCTCTCCAGGAATATCTGAAAACAAAACCGATAAAACAATAATGTGAGAAACAACATCTCAGTAAGTAGTCATGCAAATAGTTGACCACAAAAAAATATGCAACGCTTAATCAGGATAACCACAATAAATACAGATCAGCAACAATTTAATGAAAATAGATCAAACAAAGTTGTTCACCTCATGGGACTCATGAAGCAGTAAACTAGAGAAAGAGAGTAGACATGTGCCAATATGCTACCTTACCAAATTGCAAATAGACCAGCCACCTTGCAGTCTGGCTATTCAACACCAACGGAAGAACCCAACCATGGGTTAGCATGTACGGCCCAACCTATCCAGGAATGGGTAACGTAGCAACCGACCTATCCAGGAGCGGTACCACCCTTGAGATGATGGAATGCCTATGGCACAGAATTAAAACCCTCCTAATGAACATTTCACTTACTAGCTATTCTATGGATCCATATAACCACTAAGTCCACTAAACTGTGGAAAAACAAACCAAGGAATGGATATACTTCTCAATAACACCCACAAATACAGAACCTCATCTATATAATAATAACCAAATCCACCTTGCGGAAATAAGAAACCAGTTACCTGCCTTGTCACAACTGTGACCCAAAAACCAAAACAGAATGTACTAAGTCATATGTCCAAACTCCAAGTTTCAAAGGGCAAATATGTCCCGAATGTGTGTCGACTCCATCGATGCACAAAATACCTTCATATCACCCAAATACTGGTGTATGAACTCACAAAATCAACTTTGCTTAAAAATAGAATCATTTGGAACAATAGTATTAAGTAAAAGTGCCTTTTTGGTAAAATCTATCCAAAATCTTTATAAAAATGAATTTTAAACATCCGCGAATGCAAACTATCTCTAAATACCCTAAACTTGATGGTACATAGGTTAAAAATGGATAAAAACAATTCCGTAGTGAAAAACTAGGCTGGTTGGCCAATTTTGAAAAATCTGACAGACACGGCGCTTGAGCGGCCAAGGGGCGCTCGAATGGCCTTATACAATAGGTTGTTTCAGGGTTGGTCTCTCGATAGATTGTTCGAGTGATTGATCAGGCGACAGTTCATCTGGGAAAATTTCTCTCGGGTTTTTAACAAATACACAGGGCGCTTGAGCAACTATTCGGGCGACCCGATAGGGAGAAAATTCCCGAAAAGTTACGAAAACCAATACAAATACAACAACTCAGTATTCAATGCATCAAATCCATTATAAATCATTCTAAAACACTTTATAAACATGTTAGAACAATTTCCAATAAATAAAACATTGTAAATCAAGCATACAACTCATCAAACCACCGAATAACCATGAATATCGAATAAACACAAATTTGTTTTGTGCAAGTTTTAAAGGGACTACTTACCTGGTTTTGGGAACTAAAATCCTTCCTAAAAGCAACGCAAAATCACTCCTAGAATGCCAAATGATCACAACAAGCCTCGATCACTTCTGGGTTAAGAAAATCATGTCTTTAGGAATCCAACAACACATCTAAACTTCCCAAAACAGAACTTCTCTTTTAGTTTGATCTTACCTGGGTTTTTGTGCATGAAAATACTCCTTCCTCCTTCTCTAAGACTGCTCCAATAAGTTGTTTAGGATTTGGTTTAGTCACAAGGAAACAATGAGAAGAACAAGAGGAAGAATAGAAGTGGGCATGTGGCTGCTCTTTTGTGTTTAAATGTGAATAGCCCATGCAATATTAGGTTATTTAATTAATTTGTTTCCTTTACCTATTTGCCCTCCTTTAAGCCAAACCATTAAACCAACTAATCCTTAGACCAATCCAACCTTTGGGTCAACCCACCCTCTTTGGGTTCGACCAACTCCTCTAGTTCCTTATATATTTTACTTTTAATTGGTTCTTACTAATATAAACCATATCACAACTACAAATTATTATATTAAAATTATACTTGGCCAATAATCATGAACTCACCTTATATAGGCTCTCCCATCTCCTCCGGTTCACTTTGAACTCCTCCGGTTTGAACCAATATCTCATCTCCTGCATTTTATTAACCCAATAAGCCTATTTAATAATTAATTTTATTTATTACTAAAATCTGGGATTTTACACTAAGAGAGGCTAGGGCAAAGGGTGTGGGGGCATGCTACTCAAAACATATATATAAAATTTCTAATTCTAGACAAGCATAATTCATAGTATGGAAAATACATAAAGAAAACCAACAATGACACAAATTAGGAAGCCATTAAAGAAGGGATAATGGGGGATTTAAGGGTACATGGGATAAGTGGGGAGGAGGGGAACATGCTCCCTGTTAGCACCTGATTTTTGCACCCCCAAAATAAGGAAAAAATGAAAAGTCAAACTAAAGGTCAAACCCTGAGGGGGTCAAAAATTGACTTTTTGATTCAAGTAAATTTGGCCATCAAACTTCATCTCATTGAAAAGAGCATTTCGACACGATTCCAACGCAACTGAATTTGCTGGAATCGGAGTCCAGATGAGAAAGATATGAAGTGGTCAAACTTTTGGGGAGCGAAAAGTTGACTTTTTGCTCGACCCCAATTCAACTACCAAACTTGATCCCAATGGATAGGTGGTTCCGAACCGGTTCCAATGACACTAAGTTTGCTGGAATCGGACACCGGATGAAAAAGTTATGAGCAGTTGAAGTTTCAGAAAAACTGCCCTTGTGGCAAAAAAGGCAGCAAAAATGGAATAAACCAATAAAATAAATAAGATAAATGTGTTTAATAATATTTTAATAAAGAGAATCGCTTTTTAATAAAATAATCGGAAAAATCAAATAAGAATCTTGCAAAAAACCAAATTGAATAAAGGTTTGAAATCCAAACATTTTAAAAACGTGTTGGACCGTATTTCAGTTACGGGCAGGGCATGCCCGTATTTAAAGTACGGGCAAGCTTCTGGAAGAAGACACGCGTCGTTGTACGGCGGGACACGCATCCCGTACGGCCGATTCGCGAGATTTGTAAATGTGCGTTTTTCGCCCGTATTTGAATTACGGGCAAGGCACGCCCGTACTTCAAGGCATGCCCGTACTTCAAATACGGGCACGCCCCTTTTTGCCTATAAATAGAGAGGCCTCCCCCCTCATTTGAACAAGCCCTCTTCCCTGGCCATAACCCCTGCCCTCCTGAAGTTACCCACGGCCGAACCCTGCCATCATGCCACCACTCCACCACCCTAAACCTTTTTAATGCCCAAATTGCCCCTATGTCCCAAAATCATGCCCAAACACCCAAAACCTTGCCTAAATTTTGACCTTTCATTTTCTTGGATTGAAGAACCTAACCAAACCCTTTCCATACCATTTTAAGAATTCCCAGAGGACGCAGAATTCCGTGGCCTCTTCAAGTGAATCTTACTGTAAGTATGTTAAACTTTACAATATAACATTATCAATTTCAATCTCTTCAAGTTTCTTTTCTATATTTTGTTCTTATGACCACTAATCCAATTGCTGTTTTTTTTTGAAATATATGAGAGGCCAACTTCAGGAAGATGACCATCATAAAAAAAAGGAGGAAGAAAGGGTCTAAATGAAACTTTAATCAACAAATTTAACTACTCATTTTGTTCCTCTGAAGATATATGTATTTTTGTAATATCTCCTCCTCTTTCTTAAATGAGGGATGTGCTTGGTTGAATAAATAAAAAAGGAAAGAAGCCCAAGACTCAAGGAACATGAAAGAAGAAGAAAGATGGCTTTGGAAGCCTAATGAAGCCAATACAGCATTTTGAAGAAACCCAGAAGCTTAACCAAGGTCTCTGGAACACTTGAAGAGGCCACGGAACTGATCCCAGGAAGAATCGGCGGCCAAAATGCAAAACTGGAGACGCCCATAAACTCAGAACGGTCCAGTCTGGACCGTGTTTGCTTCACGGGCAAGTCCATACCGGACTTAGTTCACGGGCAAGTGGGGACCGTGTAGAAAATGCGGGCAAATGTAAAATAACATAAAAAAAAATGTAATTCTTCGGCCCGGTTGGATCTATTCCGACCCGAACCGGCCTTAACCAACCCTTTAAATAATTTGGGCTATCTTAAGCCCATCGTTGGACCGTGGGCCCACCAAGACCCTTTTTTGGCCCACATGGGAGGCCCACCTTAGATTGGCCTATACCTGACTTGTTTTCAATAAACAGGCCCAGGCCCTTTGATCCTCGGCTAAGGGGCCAAATCCAAGCCCATTGCATATGTAAATAGTTTAAGTAAATAACCAAATGGGTTACCCAATAACCCAACTGGGCCCAAGGCCCAACCATGCAACCCACGGGTCTTCCAACGGGACCCGGGTCCGACCCACTCCATTTAAATAAATAAAAAGATAAAATCAAATAAAAAGGGACCCGCACCTCCAGAGGGCCCCGCCAGACCTAAGAAAGTAGCATGCTGGTCTAGGAAAAGGGTGAACTTGACTCAGAAACCAGGGAGACCCGAGGGACCCGTCAAACCGACGGGGCGGACCGGGGTGTCTTTAGGACTTCCCCGGATCGTAACCGAGGACTTAACTAGGACTCTGAAAAGCCGCAGACCAGAATTAGACCCGATTAGGGCAAAACCGTGTCTGCCTGCACTCTCAGGCAGTGGCGACTTCGAATGTCCCGAGGCACGCACGAAATGTGTGCCCGGTGTGCGATCTAGGATCCGGATTTTTAGGTGCGCACACTCCCCTTGTTCAAATAGTAAAAAAAAGAAAATCAAGAACACCAAAGAAAACATATCTTAAAGACTCCTTCGAAAAGCATGTTAGAAAACATGCATCCTCCCTTTTTAGTTGGCTGGATCATCTCCCCTTACCATGGGAGTGTAGTTACTTGACAAAGATGAGAAAATGGATGCTTGGATGGAGAGAACACATGCTTAAAGATGGGGGAACAGCAAGTAAAACACTCAAGAATCTCACACGCTCAAAATCATACCATTTTCATATATGTTAAAATAAATGTGGTGGGGATGCTTACCTTGGGGTTGAAAGTCCCTCTTGCAGTGTGTTGAACTTCCTTGATGCAAAACAGTAGCTTGAGCCCTCCTTTTGTCTCCACCAAAGCTTCTCCAAGTTTCCTCCTTGAGCAAAAGTGAAGAAGGATGGGGGGAAGAAGAGGTTTGGGGGTGTTTGGGAAGGGTTTGGGAGGTTAGGAGGGCAATGGGGTAGTAGGGTGGAGGGTTTTGTACAAGGGGGAGAGGGGGAGCAATGCCAAAGACAGCAACCCCAAGCCAAGAGGTTGTTGCTCTATTTATAGACAACTCTCTTGTATCTGAAATTATATTTCGGATACAAGCCTATCAAATCAAAAATCATTTCTTTTCAGGGACAATGTCAGAAAATCCTTAAAAAAATCGGGCAACCTTATCTTGTATCCAAAATTATATTTCGAATACACATAAAAATATGTGTATCCAAAATATAATTTTGGATATTTTTAGCAAAAATTGATTTTTTCCACATTTGCCCTTCCCTCTCTCCAATTTTGCTTGATTTGACCGGATTTTCTCTCTCTTAATGAGAGAATCCGAATTTCTTTGATTTTGTTTTTAATTTAATTAGATAAAATGAAGACACTTTAGGAAAAATATTATTATATTCAAGATATTTTAGAAATATTATTATTATATTCAGGATATTTTAGAAATACTATTACTTTATTCAAAATATTTTCTTTCTTCTGTCCTCTTGTCCTTTTTCCCCTTTAATTTGCTATTTGGCAAATGTGGCTTGCACTCCTGCTGTTAGCACCTCATTTTTGCACCCCCAAAAAATGCAGAAAATAAAAATCTTAATTAAAAAGCCAAACCCGGAGGGGTCAAAAAGTTGACTTTTTGGATCCAGTGCAAGTTGATCACCAAACTTTTTTTCATTGGAAAGAGGAATCTGACACAAGTCTAACGCAATTGAGTTTGCTCAAATCAGAGTCCGGACGAAGAAGTTATGAGCTGGTCAAACCTAGGGAGCAGAAATTGCCTTTCTACTCGAGCCCAATTCAGCTGCCTAACTTGATCCCAGAAGATAGAGCATCTCGACACGATCCCGACACAATTGAGTTTGCCGGAATCGGAGTCCCGAAGAAGAAGATATGAGCAAAATTGATTTCTGGGGAGCAATTTTGCCCTTCTGCTAAAAACTTGGATTTGCTGTCAAACTTTAGCTTAGTGGATAGAGAATTTCTACCTGATCCCAACGCCACTGAGTTTTCTAAAATCAGACATCAGATGAAAAAGTTATGGCCAGTCAAAGTTTTTGAGAAAACTGCCCACGTGGCAAAAAGGCAAAAAAGGACGAATCAAATAAAAATCTTGAATAAAATAATAATTTTAAATAAAATATCTCCTTTTTTGCACTTAAAATATATGGAAAATGAAAAGAAAATCGGGTAAAAAAATCCAAAATTTTGGCAAATTGAATAAAATTTGAAATCTAGAAGCATTTATTACGTGCGACCTGCATTGTATGTGCAAACGAGTCATGTCCGCACATACAATGCGGATGGGAGCTTATCTGCAACGCTAGCTGTCGCTTGTTAGCGACAGCTGGCAGATCACGCGAAGATTGCGCACGTTTTAAACTTGTCCGCATTTAGTATGCGGACAAGGCCAATCTGCATACTATATGTGGATCCGAATTTTTTTGTCTATAAAAGGGGGCCCCCAGCCCCCATTGCAAAAGCTTGCTGGCCCCCTCTTCATCCCCACCACCTTCTTCTGCAACCATACTTTCTTTAACCTTCAAACCCTCATTTTTATTCCCATTTTTACCCTCGAAGACATCCCTTTCACCCTTTTAACTCCTCTAGCCTCTTGAAAACCAAGGAGAGTCATCTTTTGGAGCTAAGGAAGGTTCCACAACTGTTGTCACCATCAGCTTGGGAGTCACAACACCTCAAAAAGAGAAGGTAACACCTAGGTAAGCCTTCTCTTGGCTTTGTATTTCACATATATTAAAATCAAATTTTTATGAATATGTTTATTTTAGCCACTTTGACGTTTCCTTCTTGTTGTATGCCATGAGAGTCCCCATGGTAAGGGGGATCTCTCATATGAAAGGAGGGGAGGAGGAGGGCTCTTGTTCAATATAGAAAGTCTATTGTAGATCATTTTAGCTCACTATTTATTGTTGGTTTATCTTCAATTTAAGAGAGGGGTTTGTCCTCTCATTTGTTACATCCATTGTACCCCAATAACTCCCCCTCTTTCCCTTCTTTTAGTTATAATTGCTTGATCTTGTCATAAGCTTTTGATTCTTTTGATTATTTCTTTAGAGCAAGTCATCATCCATAGCTAGTTATGCATTCACTCTTCTTTAGCACACATACAAGCATCACTTGCGCAAACACATACATCTTCATCTTCATATTGATATGAGTAGGAAGTGCATATGACTCATCCATTTCGGTCTCTCTTCATCATGAGCACTAATCGATGGCATCACTTCTAGCACAATCCATGTACAGATTCATGCACAACCTCCTAAGAAGTATGTTAGGCTCTCTTTAATATTATCATCCCATGCACAAGTCCCTTAAGATTCTAAAGAAGTCCTTCGCATGCGTTGTTTATCATTAACTGTTTGTCTCATATACTTTTCTATGGGCTATTGGGTCGAATGCGTGAATGGGATGGTTGAATGGCACGTGATTATGATTTTTGGGGCCTTCTCTCTCATTGCTTCATGAGGGAAAGGGAGAGATTAGTTTTAACGCCAATCAGGGAATCCTAGGGTCCCTGTTTTAAAGATTATTGGTTGTGCGTGGGCAAGGAAATCTTCCATTTGAAAATCCCCATCGAAGGGGACCATTCGAGCTAAAAGAGAGCATTTGGACCATTGTGAGTCCACTCTGGGATTCACAGCAGATCGTAGATGCCCCTGGAAAGCCGGCGAGCGGATCCCTGATGAGATTTCGGCCTTTTTGGGATTCGAGTCTAATTTGCATACTCAGTACAGATCAGACCCAACCGCACTTCATGTGTGTGGACCAGCCTCGACCGCACTCCATGTGCGGTTAGGCCTGATCCGTACAGAGTATGCGGTCAGGCCCATTCAACCCTTAAAACTCGTTTTCTTTGATCCGGACCCACTTGACCTGATCTGATTTTAATCATTTTGAACCACTCAGGCCATTGGGTCAACCCAAGCCCATTTTGAGACCTAGGCCCAATAAGGCATTGTGGGCTTTCCAACGAGGCCCACATCCAGTCCGGCCCAAACTAGGGTCCATTTTAATAATGAACCCAAGGCCACTTGAATAATTACCCATGGGTCAAGTCCAAGCCCATTGGGCCTTAAAAGCTTTAACCCACTGATTATTGTAAATATAATTACATCCAAAATCAAACAACCAAATCCAAAAAGGGTTACCAATAAACCTAATGGGCCATAGACCTAACTTAAGCCCAACCAGGTGACCAATGGGCCTTCCAACGAGGCCCATACCTGACCCACTTCATCAGATAATAAAAAGATAAAATCAATTAAAATAAAGGGGACCTACACCTTCAGTGGGCCCCCATTCAGACCAAATAAAAATTCATGCTGGATTAGGAATGAGGTGTAACGGCCCAGATCCAGGTCACATAAATACACCGTAACACGTCTCCGGAGGTTAAAATGTAATACAGGATCGCAATATCAGAGTGAAGGAAAAACATGAAATGACAATAACTAGATAATTAGAGTACGCTAAAATCCCAAACTGAAATAAACTCACATGACCGAGCAACTACCCGCAGGAAATGTCCTCTCCAAGAGCCGCTGAAAACAAAACAAAACAATACGGAATGAGATAAGAATATCCCAGTGAGCAGCACATGCATGCACAAAACCATTTAGTTCTAGTTCTAAAACATGCCATGATGCAAAACATATACGACGACGATAACACGTATAATCTGAACAATCCAATAGAATTCCAATACTCCATGTGATATAGATGCGTAAATCCATAATGTAAACCAAGCAATAACGTCTGTCTCAAATCACGAAGATAGCAATAAAATAATGAATAAATGACAACCACATAACGAAGAAATCATAATTCCACAACTCAAGATATACTTCTAGACATACCCAATGTCATGTAAACAAAGTCACCTCATTACCATGCCCACGTCTCCAAATGTATATCCAGCCTACTCAGGGTTTCGTCATTCAATGCCGGCCTACTCCGGGTATCGGTATTGACAACACCGAACTCCTCAGGGTCACGATGCTGCTCTACGCTGGCGGGAGGGATACCAATACCAAATAACCGATAAACCACATTCGGTGAACCACCAATACCAATAAACTAGCGGATAAAACATATAGTGTCGAATAAAGTCAAATACCAACATTGGTCAATGTCATGTAGTTGCTTAGATTGGTTAATCAACATGCCAGAGCGATATCCACACCTCCATGTACACAGTTCCGACCTACTCAGGGTATCGAAAACTCTGAAATGACGGCCTACTCAGGGTATCTGGCTGCTCTACATTGGTCGTGGCAACACTCCATGGCTATGCCATTACACCAATAAAGCATATACATCACATTACTAAGCTTAGACTCTGGATCCAGGACAAGCTAAACCAGTAACAAAATAAAGCCAGCACATTAACCCAATGTTTATTCCACCATGTAACCCACACATATAGCTCAATGAGGTCTGATAAGTCATGAAAATACCACATTATAGCACATTAATTTCATGACTTATCTGGTTTTATTTCATATTTAATTCCAAATTTTACTTAGAAATTGTCAAAGTCTTTCATCTTTGTATTTTATTTTCATTGTCTAAATTGTGCCTAATTTGTTGATGTATAGATACTCTTGGTGGTTATAGAAGTCATGGTTCAAACGGCGTAACATTCGGAGTCAAATTGCAGAAGTTATGATCAACGTTCGCTGGCCATTTGACTGTCGTTCGAACGTTAGTGTTCTGCAGAGAAACTCGAGAGCAACGTTCGCTGGCCGTTTGATGAACGTTCGAACAAGAGAAGAGGAAACAGTTGTTTGACTTGAATGTTCAACCCGCGTTCGACAGTCGTGCGAACGTTCAAGTAGTAAAAACTGTTATAAAATTCTGAACTTTGCAGATTTGTTTCCTTTTTCTTGGGGATCTTCTAACTTTTAGGAGGATTTTTTAGGGTTTCTAATTGAGGAGATGAGGTCGTTTTTGGCAAGCTTATGGGATTCCTATAAAGGAGAGAGATGGAACATGAAAAGAAGAGAGTTGATTCTGGGATCGTGAGAAGGAAGCTGGAACGTGGGAGAGATCAGAGCTTGGATCGTCATTAGTTTATTTCTTCTCTTTCTTTTATTATACTCTGTTTTTGATGGTTGTTCTTAGTTCAATCATGAACTAACTTTTATTACTAAGGCTTTGATGTAATCTAAACATGATGTTTTAATTCTGAATATTATTGCTAATGAATTTATGATTCGTTCTTTGAGTATTTTATTATTGTGCTTAACCCAATTAAGTACTTGATCACCATTCAATTGTATTTGGTAGTTGTATTGAGACCGAGAGGAGATATATAATTTTAGTTCCTGTGATAAAATACCATATTCTACATGTTGATAGAGATATTGGCATGGTTTATGTAGCTTTGTGTTTTTATACATGAAAATCCACAGATCTTAATGTGCCTTTTTGCTTTTAAATTCACATAGAAATATCGTGAGTTATCGTGGGGAGGTAACTTCGTTGGTGCTCGAGAGAGACCATTGGATAGGTTAGGGATTTTCGCTTTCAAATTGGATTATAAAATTCAGTAGCATGTGTATTCAAGAGTTAATTCAGATTGGTTTATGATGAAATCAAATGCCTTTGTATTTTAAATCTCTTATTGAATCTTACTCTTCTATTTTCTTAGTTAATAATTTTAATTGCTAGTTAAACACCCATCTCACTTTTTGATTATCCAAATAGAATTTAGGATAGTAATTTCAGTATTTAGTATCTACAATTCCCTGTGGGTTCGACACTCTATTTCATCACTTTATTACTTGTTACGAATTCGTGCACTTGCAAAAAAGTACATCAAGGTCAAATGCATAATCATGGGCCACTCAGGACCCAACCATCCCTCACGGAGTTTCCCACATGTCATGTTAACAGATTTCGATAAATCCTGGGACAAACAAATACGTAAATCTGAAATTCAAGAGATTAAATACATTATGTAGAAACAAGTCCAAAAGCCAATATTAACCACATCTCATGCAAAAAGTCTCCAAATATTACTTTATATAATTTGCTCATGATATAGAGTTAACTAGAACCACATCAATCCAGAGATGTCAAATCTGAATTTTTAAGTGCTAAACATAGTGGTACAGACATATCCACACAGTAAAAAATAGTCAATTACCCGTAAATAAACACATGCAAAATTTTCTCATTACTTTCATTACCATCAATTCCATAAACTTTCATCTTATAACATGTAGTGTAGAAATTCTGGTTCCCAGCTCAGTTCAACCTTACTATTTTCGACATTGCCTCACTTTAATTTTTCCCAAAATTTTAATTGTATGAGATCTAAAACTCCTAATGACATCAATCTAGTGCTGACCTCTACTTTGAACTCCTAACCAAATTGTAAACACTTAAACCAACGAAGAATGCTTCTGGTGCAGTAGCTGCTCATGTCTGATTTGGAAAAACTGGTTTTAACTACTAAATATCCAACCTCCAATTTTAACTCTAACATAATTTAACTTTATGAAATCTTTAACTCCTATTCACCTCAATCATTTGTTAACATCTAGGTACAATTCTTAGAACAAATTTAATCAGTTAAACACTGGAAATTTACCGCTGGCACAACAGCCGCACTAGGATTAGCAATTAGGAGGGTTGGTGCTAACCTCCAACTCTATTGTTTAATCTCTCTTAAATTTAGGTTATGGTTTTACTGATTTCGAAACTACTCAGCATCATTTCCAGCACTTGGTGAAGCTAATGGAACAATTTAAATGGACCTTGAAACAATTTCTATAGTTGTAAAAGGTTTGCTGCAGTTATCTCTGAAAAACACACTTCGCGCTCACCTCCAGAGCTTGGAGCCAGGTCTACGAGGTTAGCCCCAGACCAAATTTGAACTGGCGCTAACCTCTTATAGGTTAGCGCCAAGTTAGCCGCACTTAGCGCCAGCCAAATTTTCAACTCGGTGAATTTCCTAAACACTGTTTGATGAATTTCGACATGTCTGAACACAAATACATTGCCAAGATCAACTCCAAACCCTTCCTATACCTCCTAACATACTGATTAACCCTAATTGAAATTAATCCAAACGAAAATCAACCGTAAATCAATTGATCTTCACTAACAGATCATGAACAGAGAACTCAACATACGCGACTGAAATTCAAGTTCCAAATCACGTCCATATGCTAAAATTGAAGAAAATAGGGTGCTACTCACCTGATTCGAATAACTTCACGATCAAAGCCACCAGAACCTTGAATCCACCGATCTCAGTAGCTCGAAATTCCCAAATCGATAGACGATCGATCACTGATCCAACAGAATTAGATTTGATTAGATCTGAATTAGCTTCTGATTGTTCTCTCTAAACTTATACCCAAATTCCAAATTGGAACACACACACCTGCGATCTCAGAGATCTAGAACTGAATCTTGAGTGAATTCCTCACAGCGGTTCAGCTGTTAAATTCTTGGATCACCATCGGTTGCCTCCAATCAGCTACCTCCGATCACTCTCTTGCAACCTCCAATTCAAACAACCTCCTAATTTTTGCTTTCACTCTTCTGCCGCTACCTGGCTTCACTGAGACTCCTTTCCATCTCGAGCAAAACCAAATTCTCGAACAAGACTCCTATTTATAGACTATCATTGGGACTCATTCCATAACACGATCTGTTGTGTGCTCACCCACAGCTTATCCCTACCTAGACAGCCACCTACAATCTGATTTAACATCGCCACTCTACCAGAACTCCTACATTAGCAACCTCTTAACCCTTTGATTTAATCCTTGCCACCCTTCTAACCTCCTATATGAGTACCAACACAATTATCATTAATTTTTAAAATTTTACTCCTAAAATATTCAGGCAATATTTGATACCCACTTACCTTAAATTATATTCTTTCTTGCTTAAATTTGCAAAATTCCAAAACTACCCTCGCTCGCTCCACCACCGAACCACCAACCCGACCAATGAAAAGCAAATAACCACTTGCCTTTTTAATAATTCCTCTCCTATTATTATTATTATTATTATTATTACTATTATTATTATTTTATTTATTTTATATATATATATTTTTTTCTTCCATTAATTAAATTAATTAACTAACATAAATTCCAATTTTTAATGTTATTAAAATTCGGGATTTTACATGGGGTGAGACTAAGTTGACTCAAACCAGGGAGACTCGAGGGACCCGTCAGACCGATGGGGTGGGCCGGGGTATCTTCGGACTTCCCCGGATGTAATCGAGAACTTACCCGAATCTCTAAAAAGCCGTAGACCAGCAAAATTAGACCCGGTTAGGCACCATTGTGTCTGCTTGCACCTCTTAGGCAATGACGACTCCTAGTTCCTGGAGGCACGCATCTTGCATGCGCCTTGTTGTGCGAGATCACGTGCGCACACTTGCCACGTGGACAAGATTTATGCATTTATTTACGGTTTTGCCCTTGGGGTTGTTCTGCTCATATCTTCTTCATCCGGACTCCAATTCTGGCAAACTCAGTTGCGTTGGAACCGTGTCGGGATTTCCCATCCATTGGGATGAAGTATGGCAGTAAATTCAAGTTTTGAGTAGGAAGTCGAAGCTGCGCTCGGAATTTTAATCTGCTCATAACCTCTTGATCCGGACCCCGATTCTGGCAAATTCAATTGTGTTGGAATCGTGTCGGAATTTACTTTCTTTCGGGATGAGAGAGCAGTTAATCTGGGTTTGAGCAGAAAGTCAATTTTTACTCCCCCAGGGTTTGATCTGGCCATAACTTCCTTATTTGGACTCTGATTCCGGCAAACTCAGTTGCGTTGGAACTGTGTCGGAAATTCATATCTATTGGGATAGGGAAAGGTAGCCAACTTGAATTTGATTAGAAAGCCAAATTTTGTTCCTTAGGGTTTTGGGCTGTCTTTTAGGGTTTGCAGTTCCGGCACTTCCAGGAGGTGCAAAAATGAGGTGCTTACAGCTGCCCCTCTTTGCCGAGTCACCTTGCAGATGAATGGCAAAGAGAAAAAGAACCTTGTTTTTGCGCCTTGCATTTCTATTGACATGGTTGACGAGCTTAGTCCTTTGAAGTTTTCTGTAAAAGGGAAGCGCCAATCGGTATGGCTCACTTCCCTACTTCAGAGTTTCCTTACCCTTCGTTTCTTTGGTTTTTGTAGGGCAACTTCTTAGCCTTTGGTTAATGTTTGAAGAGATGAGATTGGACTTGAGCTCGCCAACCTGTTTTGGCGTTGATGCTAGGCACTTGACAACATTTTTTTCTTCTTGTTTGTTCCATTAAAGTTTTTAGTTGATTTCAGTTTTTTGATTCCTTTTACCCTTTGGACTTGGGACAGTTTTTTTCCTGCTAGGGGTTGGCTAGGGAGCGGAAGGAAGGAGGCAAGGAGGAAGGAAGAGAGAAGGAGGAGGTGCTCTTGGTGGGGAGGTGCTCTTGGAGCTGTCTGGTGCCTCAAGGGAACTCGCACACCTGTTCTATTCTACTTACAAAAGTGGGAAACCAAAATTACAAAAAGGGGCCATTTTGCCTAGAAGTTCTTCATTATTCTCATTCTTCTTCATGCCTTGAAGGGCTTTGTCGCTCCTTTCTTTTGTAGGGGATTATTGCTGGATAAGGTCCCGAATCCTCTTGGCAAGGCTTCCTTTGCTGGGGAAGATCGGATCTGGTCTTTGCTCTTGCCCTTTTGGGGAAAAGTCGTCTTCTTGCTGGTTCCCTTTTATGGGTGAGGTAGGGGCCTCCTGTTTCGGAGTAACTCCATTGGGGATTTGTGGGAGCCTCTACCTCTTTGATTTTTCTTGGATGGTCCTTGTGCTGGGTCCGGGATCGTTCTTGGGCCATTGCGGGGGCTCCTTCAGACATTCCCGAGGATTCCTCTTGGACAAGCATAGGACTCCTTTTGGGAGGAATGCTCCATTGGGGATTAGAGGGAGCCCTCACGTCGTCGTTTTTTTCCTGCATAGCCCATTTCTTTAGAGCGGGTACGGGCTTGTCATGTTTGTTTGGGGCTCCCGTTGAGTAGGGAAAACTCCATTGGGGATTAGCGGGAGCCCTTTTTGACTTCTTATCACTTTTCTCCATGAAGCCTATCCCTTCAGACTGGGTAGGGGCTTGGAGTGATGGTTGGACTTTCGTCGGAATGGGAAACCACACTTTTAGATTCCATTCCCTGCTTATTAGAGAAACTCTACTGGGGATCGAGGAGAGGGTAACTATTTCCTTTTGAGGGGCCTTTCTGTTTCTTAATCCTCGGTCGTCTCTTTCCTCGTCCTGATTGTAACTGGAAAGAAAGGAAGGGAACAACATGTCAGTTGAACACCTGCTGGGGAATGTTATAGAAAGATCTCTTTTCTTTTCTTTTCCAGGCCTTCCACCTATTGTAGTTAGAAGTGGCTCCCATCAAGGTTATGAGATTATTAACCAACGTTAGTAGCACAACGTGGAACTTGAAGATAGTTAAGAAGAACAATTATAGAAAAACATGCGTGTCAGTGTGTGCTTGTGTTTGCATTATCAGAAGTTATTTCCAAAGCTGGACGGGACTTGACGTGCTTGGTATTTTCAGTAGCATTGTCATCACAGGCCATTGCGATATTCTGGTTCAGACACAACCTGCCAGTCCAGTCCCTTCAGATCTGTTCATCTTTCTTAGCTCACTGGTTGGCATTATTTATGTCCTTTCATCCCATTTGATCCAGGCTTGACCATTTACTTCTTCCTTTCTTTCCTTTTGCCACAATTGACCTTTTTTTGCAGACAATGCCCTTTTTTTGGGTTTTCGTTGTGTCTAGTCTTTCTGGAAATTCTGAATTCCGTCATTGCTGATGAGTGCAGACTCAACTATTCGCCCAGATAATCCTTCTTGGGATCCGAGAGGTCTTGGAGATGTGACGAAATGCAGGCTTGGTCTAGGTTATGAAGAAAGGGTAAGTGGCTTGAAAGGCTTTACTACCTAGGTGTAAGCTGTAAAACCCTGAATTTTCCTTAAATAATATAATAAATTAATAAATAATATCCTTGAGAGTTATAACTGATGGAAATATTTTATTAATGTAGGGGATGATATAAATAGCGGAGATCCAGAGTTGGACGCAGATTCGACCGTCTGATCGAGAGATATCAAGGTAAGATTAATGATTAAAGTAAGCTGTATTTTGATTGGGCTATGCGTGGAGTATAATGCATGTGAGTTGCGTGGAATCATAGGTATATAATGCATTAAAATAACCTAATGGTATACGTTTTGGAATACCCGTTCGTATTCGACAGCCACAAGCAACAGTCGCACGACCAAGAGCGACTGAGATTGACCGAAGAAGAAAGGAAGAAAAGAAGAAGAAAGGAGAGGGTTTTCTTCATCTCAAGAGTAGAGTTTTGCGTTAGTAATAGTGCTGTTTAGAGAAGAGAAGGAGAAACAATGCACGACAGAGGTAGGTGACACCGTTTTCTGTTTGTTTTTGGATTTACGATTGATTAATCTCCAAAGCATGTTTTTGTATGATATATTCATGTATTAAGTTTGATAACAATATTATATGTATGTTAGAATGATCTTGGATGTGAAAAATCACATTTTTACACTGTTTCTGAATGTTTTCGAGTGATCGCCGACTTCGACTGTGCTCGGTGATCCTCAACGCTCTTAGGCGCTAGTAAAAATTTTGAGACCGCCTAAGATCGCGAGACGACTTATCATCGGTGATCTAAAATGAACTACTGCTTACCTTAGACCGCCGGGGCGATCCTAGGCGCTCTGTGCAGAAAATGAAAAATTTCGTAATTTCAAACCCTGATTCAATTCCAAACTATTTTTAGTCAATTTTAATGATTAATTAAGATGTTTTAAGACCAAAATAATTTATTAAATTTCCTGTTTTACAAAAGGATAAATTAGGGAGATATTTAGGACATTAGTTGCCAAACTTTGTATGAAATTGTGAAATCTAGTATTTGGAAAACTTGACTATTATTTGATTACTAGAACATCTCTAAACTACCCTATAAACCAGATAATTAAATAAAAAGAATTCAGATCATAAGTTCAACTCAGTTAACCCGAATATTGAAGTGAATGTCTGATTTAACCTTTATATGCCGCTAGGCACCAACCCTTATAGAATTATTAGACTTTAGAGATTTTTTGGAGTCTAGTGGGCATAGCTGGTTATGGATCCATAGTTTTGGCTAGATAGCTAAGGGATATGTCATTTGGGTTGAGTTTCTCCCTTGTGCGAGTGTGCTTCATTTCCAAGTTGGTTTGTTTGGGAAGGTTCTATGTTTGGAGGGACACCCCGGTGAGCCGCTGGTGATTCCCTGTACATGTGGATAAGTGGCCATCTCCATGTATTGATTCTAGTGCTACATGCTGGTGGTACATGCCAACTCTGATAGGTACGTGTGCAATAAGTCAGTGACTACGGCTCTTGTCTAAGCTGCGCTGCATGGGACTTGAGTATCATTAGTAGCATTGCTCCTAAGACGCACGGTGGTATAGCGATTGGTCGAGAGTCATCTCAAAAGGTTTATCTATCTTTGTGAGTCCTACAATGACACTAAAATCATAAACACTTGTTATTACTGTTGCATACATGCTGGAGGCATGTAATTGGTATATTGGTTGGATGTGACTATTTAGTGCATCCTAGTAACGTATGGATTATGTTATAGATTCTGATATTGGATTCCTATATAAAACTTGCTGAAACTTATATTTAGAACTGTTTAATTATACCGTTTTGTATTTATGATCGATACGGATGATTATACGAGCCTGATTAGTTGAGATTGCTTAATCGTGCATGAACTGTTATTTTATTTATATGAACTGTTTAAACATGCATGTGTTACCTACTGGGATATTCGTATCTCACCCTATCTTTATTTCATTTTCCAGCTGATACGCGAGAGGGGGATCATAGTATTGATTTCCAGGGAGAGATAGCTGATTATTCACCGGAGGATTACTATTACCCGGATTTGGTCTGAGGTTGTGGATTGTCATGGATTTAGTTACTTTATCAGATTATTATATTTCATGTGGGTTTGATATATTAGAGAGATAGGAGATTAGTGACCTTTTATTTTACCAGACTTAAATATTGATTTTGATGGTTAACTATATTAGTTTATTGAGGATTTTAGACTATACTTCTGCACATACATGTTCCGCACTCTGATAGTTACTTAATTGAATGGATTACTTATTTCTTTTGTCTGGTATATTCTTGATGATTATTTGATATGGGCCAGTAACACCTCGGATTTGGTTGTTGAACTGAATTTGGGTTGTTACAGTAGCGAACCGGGTTTGGGTTGGGTGCCGGTTTGCACTGACCCGGGTTCGGGGCGTTACATAAACACCCAAATTTTGATCAAACCAAAAAATGTGCTAAAAAACAGCAAAACAGCTCAAAACCCTAAGGAACAAAAATTGACTTTCTGCCTGAGCCCAAATTGATTGTATACCCTATCCCAATGGGTAGAGGATCCTGACACGGTTCCAACACAATTAAGTTTGCAGGAATTGGAGCCCGGATGGAAAAGATATGAGCAAAACAATCCCAGGGGCAAATCGGTCAAACTTTAAAATGTATTAGTTAAACTAATTAAAATAAAGGAGGAATAATAAAAATTGGAGGAGTCTGATTCGTCTGAGTGGGCGGCTGAGTCACCTCAGCCGTCAACTCAAAGCAAAAGGGGGAGAGAAAATTTTTTGGCCACCGTTCGCGCGAGCCAATCGCAGCGCGCGATGGACGCAAAGCAACCGCACTGTAAGTGCGGTTAACTTTTCGTTAGCCTGCGCTTGCACCAATTTGTCCCCTATTTAATGCTGAAAAGACACGGCCGAACAGCACAAAACCTGCGGTTTCGACCAAACCGCACAGCATGTGCGGTTTCGACCAAACCGCACAGCATGTGCGGTTTTGTCTCTGTGTTCTATAAAAAGCAAATCCGAACAGTAGACAGGGGTTGGATTTTTTAGCTAACTTCTCTCCTTCTCCCCTGCAACTCCCCCTTATGAATCCTCTTATTCTTCTTCTCCAAACTCTTAAACACTTCCAACCCATTCCCCAATCATCCCAAAACCTCACCATCTCCTTCATCTTCCTCGTCTCCACCCAAGGAAGGAACTAAGGCTGCTGTTGGCGCTAGGAAGTGGTGCTCCAGCCACTGTTGGTGCTTCAAGAAGGTCTCCACACTCCACTCCAAGACCCCTAACCCCAAGGTAATGTTTCTCATCACTTTTTATCTTACATATATGAAAATAATGGTGTTTTGGGTATATGCAAGTGGCTTATCTCTTCCTACTGAAATGCATCCTCTAATATATGCTTTAGCTCACCTTTCCTCTCCATGTGTATGACATGAAAGTTTACAAAGGTAAGGTGAAGTATTCGTTTAGCCGTAAGGGAGGATGAGTGAGATTTTCGCATGCTTTTAGGAAGATTAGGTGTTGTTTTGTTATATATTCATGCTATTCAAGTGGGGAGCATGTTCCTCCTTATGTTGAGTCTAATGTATCCCATATTAACTTTCCCTCTTTCCCTTCTTTAAGTACTTCTGTTTAGATGATCCCCATGATTTCTTCCAGCATGGAGTTTGATAATGGGGTGTGTTTAGGTTGGGTTACTTGTACATATTTCTTGAAGTATATGTTACCCCATGTACCCACCCTTTTGTAACATTCCCTAGCTACTGTTATGGACAGCATGCATGCTTACTTTCTTTTAACACTTACACACATATGCATCTCTCCACCTTAGAAGCATGTTAGGCCGTCCTCCATCTGTATCATCGACCACCTTATTGCACGTATGAGCACCCACATACACCTCTCTTGGATGCACATAGTAGGCAAGAATGCATGTACCTCCGTCATGTGCTAGGGTGTACATTGGAGGCAACTCTCCATGCCTTCTCTCCCTTTCCCTTGACTCCATAAACCCAAAAAGAGACCAAAATGGGGTCTCCCCCATCCCCCTGCACCGCTGTGGGCCCACACAGGGGTCCACACATTTGCTGAATTCCCTAGAAGTCCAAAAACCTTAACCCCCTTCAAAAACCCCAAAAAAAGCCCTTTTTAGGCTAATCTGACAACTCAGGTCGGATCAGCAGAGTTTTATTTGTAACCGACCACCCTGGTCGGCTACACTTGTTCCTGTGTGTAGCCGACATCTCAGGTTGGCTACACTGCCAAAATTTCAGTTTTGATTTTCCTTGGTTCTCGTCTTATTTTCATGATTTTTTTAATCAAACCGAATGAACCAATGGGACTTGGACCACTCCGGTCCAATTGGGCACATTAGTGGGCTTCCCAACGGGGCCCACACAAGTAGACCAAGATCACTTAATAAAATGAAGATAAAATCAAATAAAAGGGACCCACACCACTCAGGTGGCCCCACAAAACTTAACCAAGTGCATGCTGACTTAGGAGCCGGATGAGTGCGAATTGAGTTGACACGTAACCAGGAAACCCATGGGACCCGTCACCTGACGGGGCAGACCGGGGTGTCTACGGACTTCCCCTGGCCGTAACCGAGACCTTGCCTGGAATTTCAAGACGCAGACTGCCAAATAGAAAAACCTAGGCACCCAGGTGTTTGCGTGCACCCCATCAGGCAGTGGCGACCCTAATCCCCCTCTCCCCTCGCTTTCGCGTGCGCCTTCGCCGGGTGCGACGTGCGCACACTGGGTTTACACAGTGTTCTACTTTTATTGATGTTGGGACTTACATCTTGGCTTATTTTTATCTCTATTTCTGTTGGTGAACATTTCCCAGTTTTTGCTTGCTTTTTCTCTTTTTCTCTTCTCTTTTATTTTGCATTTTCTCTTCCTTTTTTGGGATTTTCTTGGCCAGGGATGCCCTATTCCTTTTCTTTTCCAGGAATGCTTGTTTTGATGTATAGAACACATGCATTGGGTTGAAAGAATTTTAAGGCTCAAAATTGTTTAGCTAGGGTAGAATTTAAGGTGATTGAAGGGATTCATGGTCTGAGGGAGAGTCGAAGATGGCCTTTCTTCCTTTCCCAGTCAAAATGATCTTAGGCGTAGTAAAATTTGACTGCATCTGCATTTATCGGCTCAGAAAAAATGGCTCTGTCTATTTCTTGTAGGATCAGTGCTCCTCTGGACAAAACTTTGTGGACTACGAATGGATTACGAGTATCCTTTTCAGATTCTTATTGGCAGCCTCTACTGCTCCATTCATCCTGGGCCGATATGTCGTGGAATTCAGATGTTTGATCTTTAGGTCTTCACACATCTTCTCCATGTCCTTATTACTTAGGTTCTTTGCATTGTCTGTGATGATCGCCTCGGGCATGCTTTAGCGGCAAATGATGTTGTTTCTGATGAATCTTAATACGTGAGACTTCTTCACATCCACAAAGGACATGGCCTCTACCCACTTGGTAAAGTAATCAATTGCAACCAAGATGAATCGATGCCCATTCGAAGCTTTTGGATGGATCTGGCCAATCATGTCGATCCCCCAGATAGCAAATGGCTAGGGCGAGGCCATGGAGTGCAGCGTGTTTGGTGGTGCATGGATGTTATCTACGTAAATTTGACATAAAGTGCACTTTCTGACATGAGCGTAGCAGTTTGCCTCCATAGTCATCCAGTAGTAGCCCATCCTCAGAATCTTTCTTGCTAGCATATGAGCATTCATGTGTGCACCACACAAACCTTTGTGGACTTCATCAATCAGCTTCCGTGCCTCATCTTCTTTGACACATAGCAGTAGTGAGTCGTTGTACGATTTCTTGTATACCCTGCCTCCATTGTAGAAGTACTTCCCCGCTAGTCTCTGATTGTCTGTTTCTCTGTAGCTGTGGTACCTTCTGGCAAAGTCCTGTCTTTCAGGTATCTCTCAATGTCCACGTACCAGGGTTCTTCTTTAGGTGCGCTCTTCTCAATGCTGAAGCAATAGATAGGGTGGCACAGAACTTCTATCTCTAGAGGTTGCACCTAGGTGTCATTGGTGATGGTTTCCATAGAGGCTAGTGTTGCCAGTGCATCCGCAAACTGATCCTTGTCTCATGGCATGTAATTGAATGTCACGTTCTCGAATTGCTTTTCTAGTTCCTTGACTAGTTCTTGGTTCGGTACCAACTTCACATCTCTAGTCTTCCAGTCTCCCATCATCTGATAGATGTTTAGACTAGAGTCATTGAGCACCTTTAACTCTTGTATATGCATCTAAATTGTTGCTTGCAAGCCTAACACACATGCTTCATACTCTGCCATATTGTTAGTGCAATCGAATAAGAGCTTTGCCGCTATTGGATGATGGAGACCTTCTGGGGAGATCAATACCGCTCCAATTCCCTTCCCATTGACGTTGACTGCCCCATCAAAGAACATTTACCACTTGGTCTCTTCTGTCTCTTCCATTGATTCAGTGCACATTACGTCTTCATCTGGGAAATCAGTGAGGACTGGCTGATAATCAGGTAGGGGATGCTTCGCCAGGTGATCTGCTACAGCTTGTCTTTTTATTGCCTTCCTAGTCGTGTAGACGATGTCGTACTCAGATAGTAGATTGCTTGTTCTTTCCTTCCTTTCTCATCATGTTGTCCTAACACACATCCCACCGCTGTCTCCAAGATTGTCAGGTACATGATCAAGGGCCTCCCCGGGACTGGCGGGACCAATGTCAGCGGACTCATTAAATAAGCCTTGATCTTGTCGAATGCCACTTGACAGTCTTCATTCCAAACCACCGGGTTATCCTTCTTCAGTAGCTTGAATATTGGTTCGCATACAGGAGTCATCTATGCAATGAACCGACTGATGTACTGCAATCTACCCAGGAAACCTCTTACTTCATTTTCTGTCGATGGAGGAGGCATCTCCAGAATTGCCTTTGCTTTGGCAGGGTCAACTTTAATTCCTCGTTTCCCAACTATGATTTCGAGCAGTTTCCCTGAAGTAACTCCAAACACACATTTGTTTGGATTAAGCTTGAGCTTGTGCTTTTTGAATCTATCAAACACCTTTCCAAGGTTCACCAAATGATCTTCCTCTTCCTTCGACTTTGCAATCATGTCATCCAAATACACTTCCATCTCTTTGTGCATCATGTCGTGAAATAATAGTCATTGTGTGCTGATATGTAGCGCCTGCATTCTTTAGTCCGAACGGCATCACACGGTAGCAGTAAGTGCCCCAGTGTGTGATAAAGGATGTTTTCTCCATGTCTTCAGGCGCTATCCTTATCTGGTAGTAACCAGAGAACCCGTCCATAAATGAGAACATCGAATGCGTCGCCGTATTGTCAACCAGTACGTCAATGTGCGGAAATGGGAAGTCGTCCTTTGGACTTGCTCTATTCAAATCTCTGTAATCAACACACATCCTGACCTTTCTGTCTTTCTTGGGAACTGGCACGATGTTTGCTAACCACTCTGGATAATCTTTCACTTGCAAGAATCTGGAATCCAGTTGCTTGGTGACTTCTTCCTTAATCTTCAGGGCCCATTCCGGCTTCGTGCGTCTGAGTTTCTGCTTCACAGGTATGGCCTCAGACTTTGTTGGTAACCGGTGCACAACCAAGTCCGTGTCTAACCCAGGCATATCCTAGTATGACCACGTAAACACGTCAGAATAAGACTTTAAAAATTCAATCATCTATTTTTTCAATAATTGTGATAGCTTTTTACCAACTTGGAGTACCTTTGGTTGCGCTATTTCACCTATGTAAATAGGCTTAGTTTCCTCAATGTTTGCCTGGAGACCCTTTTCATGCCTTTCCAAAGCAAATTGGATTTTAGGCGGAGTCTCCCATGATTCATCGTCATCCTCATGCTTGGGAGAATTATAGGGGACAATGTTTGAATCCTCTTGCTGTAGTGGGCAGGTGCCCCAGTTTGATTTGTGGAGACCTTGCTCGTTTTTAGTACTGAACACCTGCTCATGCTTTTCTTTTTGCCTGTTCAATTGGCTGTGTAAGCACCTCATTTTTGTTCCCCCGGAAGAGCCAGAAATGCAAACCCTAGACGGAAAGTCAAACCCTTAGGGGTGAGAAGTTGACTTTTGATCAAGTGATAATTGACCACCTTGTTGTATCTCAATGGATAGAGAATCTCGACACGGTTCCAACGCAACTGAGTTTGCAGGAATCAGAGTCCGGATGAAGGATCTGCAAGCCGGTCAAACTTGAGGGGAAGCCGAAAGTTGACTTTCTGATAAACCCCAAATCAGGTGCTTAGCTCTATCCCAATGGATAGAGGACTCTGATACCGTTCTAATGCAACAAAGTTTGCCCAAATCGGAGTCCGGATGAAGAAGATATGAGCAGTTGAAGTTTCCAAGCAGCAAAATCGGAACTGCACACATGGCAAAAGAAACTGCACACGTGGCGAGAAACGCAGGAAAATATCTTGAGGGGCAATCCGTGAATATCCAAAACATGCAAAATATCTTAGGGACTAAACCAAAAATGCGTAGGGACCAAATCTGTGAATATCCAAGAGTATCAGGAGAATCTGCGAATATCCAAGGGCAAATCTGTAAATATCATGTTTGTATCCGACCATATATGTTGGATACACACACTACTATTCATATCCGAACTTGAACGCCAGATACAAGAGATAAGCTAGCTGGATTTGCGCGGATTTTCCGACAGATTCGCGGTGGAATTGAATTTTTGAAATAATTATGTCTTGTATCCGACATTGAATGCCAGATACAAAGGAAGTGTAGTGTATCTGACATTAAATGCCGGATACAAAAAGTTTGCTATAAAAGGCCAACAACCCCCCTGGCCAAGGGTTTCTGGCCTTGCACCCTTTTTCTCCTCCTTCACCCCTCCGAATCCCCTTCTCCTTAGCCTTCCTTGCCTCCACCACCCTCCTACACCATCCTAAGGTGGTTCCCACCTCTTCTTCCCTTCTTCCTCTTCATTGTTAACCCACCAAGAAGAGGTTCACTGCTGTTGCTGCTGGAGAGAAGGTTTCCAGCACTTGGTTCAGCTTCTAAGGAGTCCACACCTCTCAACAAGGTCTCAAGACCCGCAGGTATTACTCCTTAACATGTTCTTTCCCACATATATGAAAATGGATGTGTTTTGCCATGTTTAGAAAGCTGAGTTTCTCATTTGCTCAGATCCGCTTTCTCAGTAGTTTGCATGCATTATGGTCGTATTGCCATGAGCATGAAAGTCTCCTAAGGTAAGGGTGACTCCATGTGTAACTTCATGGGAGGATGAGAGACATCCCCACACGTATTTGGGGTCATCCACCTTGTTGTTTTGGCTTGTCTTTTGTTACTTTTTCTTCTAGGAGGAGCATATTCCTCTCACATTCCATCCAATGTATCCCCATATAAGCCCCCTTCTCTTCCCCTTCTCTAAATTTTCGTGGGTTTAAGCATGAGTCTTGGGTTCAGATTTTGCTAAGATTTGTAGGGAATACATGCTAGATCATGGCTCTCCTTATGTTCTTCTCGCATGTGTATGGTTTTTGCTGATTTTATTTCTAGCACACACGTGGCTTCGATGGTTTTTGGCAACACCCGCTTGTGGGAGGTGGGAACACAGCCGCCTCCTTATTCCTTTTGCTTGAAAAATGTCACCAGGTGAGGACGCATGCTAATGTTAGTGTTAATTTCATGTCTTCCATGTATGTTAGGTTGTTTCCTTGTTTTGTGCCGGTAATTTTCTGCTGGAATGTTATTGCTCATGGTTGTGATTTCGGCATGCTCCTTTCACCCCATAGCTTCCCATCCTCCCCACTGTTTTCGTACCACTTACCATGCTCACCCCCTGTTTTTCACTGTTTTGGGGCTTTGACATATTTTTGTTCACCCATCTTTGCTTGTTGTTTTGTGGTCAATAGCATGCTCCCCCCCAATGGTTCCCTGTCATGGTCCATGCCAAGTGCTGCTGGGGACAGCAGCAAAATCCAGCTGTTTGTTGCTGTCCCACACCCTCCTGCAGACCTACCACAGTGTGTGCACCCCCCCCCCCCCCTTAACCCAACACATCAACCTGGGTATGCATGCCCCCTTTACCCCCTACGGCCTCCTTGGTATGGTCCATTTGCGTTGTTGTTGGAGACAACAGCAGCCACCCCATTCTCCCCTGTCACTTGGCACTATTTAATGTGATCAACCCTCCAATAATAGTTGTTGCTCCCCTTCTGTGCAGCAGGCTTTGTTTACTTGTTTTCCATGCATGTTCGCATAATATGATTTGTTGTTTTGATCCTTAAGCATGTCTCCCATACCCATAGCCTACGGTTATGGCCCCCCTAAGCTGCTGCTGGAGACAGCAGTAGCACCTCCATGCCCTGGTACGCAATCCCCTAGTATGTTTCCATTACCCGTAGCTCCCCGGTATGCTCTGCATGAGTTGCTGCTGGAGGCAGTAGCTAACTCCTGCTATTTGCTGCTGTCCCATCAGGCTCCCCACCTTGTTTACACTCTCAAGCCAGCCCCCAAGGGTCATGCATGAATGCCATCAATACCCATGTGCTGTCTAGCCCCTTTAGCATGCTTAAACCTCACCTAAAATTCCTTTATTAGCTACTGTTCCCTTCTGTTTATTGTTGCTGTGACATGATCTGTAACATGTTGGTCTTGTGATTAACATGCATAGTATACAAGGCCTTGAGGTTGAGTTTTTATTGTCCATTGATTAGTGAAGTGGGATCACCAAAGTAGGGGTACCAAGACCCCTATGCCTTTGCTGTAACTGCTGAAGAGAAGTGAGGGGGCAGCAGCCCCATGCCTTCCTTCTTCCCTTGCTCCCTTTGCCTTAATTGAGAAACCCCAAGAAGAAACCAAAGGGGGATGATCCCCCATATCTGAACCAATGTGGGCCCTCTCAGGGGCCCACACAACTTGTAGAAGCTGCCTAGGGAACCCATGAAGCCTCCCCAATTGCAAATCCCCAAAAGAATGAAATTTTAAGGTGATCCGACAACTCAGGCCGGATCACCTAAGGTTTATGTGTAGCCGACCAAGAAGGTCGGCTACATGGCAGAAATGCCATTTTGTGTATTTCATGATTTTTGCTGTATTTGAATGTTATTTCCACCAAACTTAATGAACCAATGGGGTTTCCGGGTGACTCCGGGTCACCCGAAAAACCAACATGGGACATGGACCACCGGTCCGACCGGATACAGAGTGGGCCTTCCAACGGGGCCCACCAAGCCCAATAAACCCTTTTTTATGTAACTAAATAACCTAAGTAAATTAACTAACCAAGCCGAGTGGGCCAAACCTAATGCGGCCCACCCGAACCCATTTTGTGTAGTATGATATGTGGTAAGTAGCATGGTTTGGCCTAGACCAAGGGCAAGGGCCTACTGGGCCCGCCAAGCCCATTAACCCAGAAAGTAAGGGTTCAAAAACCCTAACTTCACATAACTTGGGCTTTTAAGCCCAAATCTGGACCACGGGCCCCAAGCCCAATGCCCAGCCCATTTTGGTGAATCTAAGCAAAACAAATTGAAGATATTTTGGCAACACTTGCGTGGCCCACCCAAGGGCCCGCAAACCAATGCAGGCCCACCTTTTGCATGGAAATCACTTAATCTTCAAATCAGAACCTTAAAGTAAAATCAATACACTTAACCAAAGCCCAAAAGGACTCCTAGGCTTAGACAGAGGCCCACCAGAGGCATGTGGGCTTAAAAAAGCCCACCAAGGACATCCTTCCAACGGGGCCCACCCAATCAGACTCAGATCACTTAAATTAAGTAAAGATAAAATCAATTAAAGGGACCCACACCCCTCAGGTGGTCCTGCCAGACTTAAACAAATTGCATTAGGAATTGGGTGAGAAATCAGTGAGTTGACTCAAACCAGGAGAAACCTAGGGGACCCGTCACCAGACGGGGCGGACCGGGGTGTCTACGGATTTCCCCGGACCATAACCGAAACCCTACTTAGAATCTCAAGCCGTAGACCAGCCCAATAGACAAGCTTAGGCACCCAGGTGTCTGCCTGCACCCCATTAGGCGGTTGCAACTCCAAATTTCCCGTTTTACCCTTCCGGAGGCACGCACAAGAATCCATGCGCCCCGCCGTGCGATTTCACCCGCGCACAGGCTGCTCAGAGCCCAGGCTTTCAATTTCTTTTTCTTTTTTTTCAATCATGACAATCTTATTATCCATCCCGTGCCCCAACTTTTTTGGGTGTGCGTCGGGATTGTTACGAAGATCGCAAGGTTCAGACAGTTTGTTTTTGTTATTTTTGCTTTTATTCTCAGACGCATGCAAATAGTAGAAGTTGTTCAGATATTCATTAAAAATCTCAGCAGTTGCTACAATAGTTTTAGAATTAAAGGGAACCCCTTAGCAATGTTGGCCTTGCTGGTTACGAAGGGCACCGCGCTCCAGTTCTTTAGCGGTGATTTGTCCTTTTTGTCGATCGCGGCTATCTCCTCCAGTTCAGCTTCCCTAGTTAGGACCATGTTAGCACTGTTATATGACGATATGTAGATAGGGTCATCGGCTGCTCTCGTCGGCTTATTCTGGCTTTCCTCTGACTTGGGACCATGCCTTGCTGGTTACGAAGGGCACCGCGCTCTAGTTCCTCATTGATATTGGCATGACAAGAAGCGCCGTTGATATCTGCACACCAGGTGGTATGTAAGTGACGGTGACTAGATGTGACAAGTTTGATCCTGGCGGTGCCGCGGCAGCGGGTGCTACGGGTGGTGCCCTTGGTCTAGTTGCCAAGAGACCTTCAGGCGCCCACCTTCCATAAGTCTCATGGTACATCTTTGCAGGAACCGGCCCTATCACATGAGGCATGCCCTGGAACATCTGACCCAGCTCCCTTGGCTCATGACAACTTCCCGTTCCATGTTAGTGAAATGATGGTATAATTTCCCATGCATGCTTATGGGCCAGTATGGGTCTCTTCATTTAGTTCTGGATCTCTTTCTCTCAGCACGCCTTCCAAAGAGTCTAGAATAATCTTCGGGCTGTGGACTAAACCCAAGCCCAAATCCAGTGGCATGCTCGTGCAGTTGGATGGCTGCCTTAATTCCTTGTTTGTACTTACCAAGCCCTTCTCCGGCTCTTAGGCCCCAGTCGGCGCATTCAGCAGCGCCGAACATCTCACTTCTTCTTCTTCTTGGCAATTGTTGCCTCCTTTTTGATTCAGGAATGTGGTTCACCTACACCATTTCCACCGCCTGGAAGTTGAGTGAGGTGGGTAGCTCGTAGTCGACGTAAGGCACTCTGACCCTCTCAAATTCCCTGTGGTCTTTGGCATGAATTGTGATCAACTCGTTTCCGGAGATAACCAGACCATCCTGTGTAGGGAAGATGGCACTACCCCAGCCTGGTGCAACCAGGGTCTCCCAATCAGTAAGTTGAACGAGGCATTAATATCCATGAGCTCGAAAGCCATGATGAATGACCTTTCTGCAATTGTAATTACCAGGGTGACCTCCCCCAGAGACTCTCCTGGCATTGTTGAATCCCCGGACATTGTGTTCACTTGGCTTGATCAGCGCAGGATTCAATTGCAGACTGTGGAAAGTTCTCATTGGGTAGATGTTCAGTGCTGACCCATTATTAATCATTGCCCGTTTCACGATGAGATCGAAGCACTTCATTGTTACGTAGAGCAATTCAGTGTGGTTATGCCCTTCAGGTGGTAGATCTACTACAAAAAAGGAGACGGCCTTGGGCGCCACGATCACCGACACAATTGCTTCCAGTTGTTCAGGGCTTATACTTTCTGGCACATGTGTGTCATCAAGGACCTTCATCAGTGTTGCCTGTGCTTCTCTGAATCGATCAGGAGACGCACTATAGAGATCTAGGCCGGACCTTGTTTAGCTGTTGGAGGAGGTCGTGCTTTGGCGTGTCAATGCTGTGATGGAGATCTGTGACCTCCTCCTTTGTGGCTCTCCCCTTCTTTTTGTGGGTCTGTGGTAGCTCTGTTACCACATCCTTCCCTTTCTCTTTTCTTTTTCTTTTTCTTTCTTCTTCCGTCTCTCCCTCTGGTGCAGATGGAGGGTCAGTGTTTATGTATTGACTAGATCGGGTGATTCGATCGATTTTTGCTTCTGATGTGATGGTAGTATATTGATGGTAGATTGGATACGGTGGAGGTACAGCATTGTAGGATGGTGGTTTTAGGTGGAGTTGTGAGAGGTTAAGGGTGGGTGGTTCAAATGAAAGGGCGGTGAGATCATGTGGAGGGGTATCCATCATGTCGAGGATGTTAAGGGTGGGTGGATCTGGGATAGGCGAAAGGTAGAAAAACTCTGGTTCTTTGAATGGGTGGAAGTGCACCAGAGGGAAATCTGGGGGAATACCTTCGCCATCTTCTCTAATGACATTCACAACTTGCTGCTTAGCCTCCTCCCGGGGTTCACCTTCACTATTTGCCCCGGCCACCCAATCAGTACCGATGGATTGAACTGCCCGCTGCTCTGATCACTATTCACTTGGTTTGCAGACTTACTGGTAGAAGCCTTTGAGTGATCAGGGAGAGGGTTGGTGGAAACAGCAGCTACAGGAGTTTGTGCTGATGGTGCTGGGGGATCGACCGTGATACGCTTATTGTCAATCAGGTCTTGTATGTCATGCCTCAAATCGCAGCATCGATTGGTATGATACCCTGGAGCACCAGAGTGATATTCGCATCACTCTGCGGCGTTATAACTTCTTGCATTGACTAATCAGGGATTTGGGGGCTTAATCTATACATACCCCTTTTTAGCAGTGTTGGCAGCAATTCGGCTGGTGCGTATGGTAGGGGGTAAAAATCCTCCTCATTCTGGCTTTCATTTCTTCTTTCGTTCTCCTCACTCCCTGGTAAGCCGCTTGCCTCAAGTCTTGAGGTGCCACTGTTTCTGGCTTTTGAGAGAAGTGGTAAGGTCATGCTGGCTGCACATAATTGACCGCTTAGGGTTCTTGTCTTTTGGGCTCTTGTCCCCAGTTCCTATTTGTCTTCCCTGTCACTGGCCTTCTCTGTACAGCGCTCTACCGACTGCCATCTATCTTGCCTGCTCTCACTGCATTCTCAATCCAATCTGCTGTCAGGATTAGATCATTGAAGTTGGACATACTTTGCCCCAGTAGCAAAGTGAAGAATGGCTACCCCAGTGAGGCGATGAACAAAGATGTCATCTCTTGTTCCAAAAGTGGGGGTTGCTCCAGGGTTGCCAATTCTTTCCACCTCTTGGCATACTCTCGCACTGATTCCTGGCTCTTCTTAGCCAACCTCTGTAATTATGCCCTGGTCTGAACTATCTGACTGTTCAGACGGTACTACTAAATGAAGACGGTCACCAAGCATTCCATGTTTTGATTTTGGTCTTGTCCATAATCAAAAACCAAGTGTAGGCTGCCCTAGTTAGTGATTTCTGGAAGAATTGTACCATGATTCGTTCTTCCTTGGCGTATTGGCACATGTCACCAGAATAAGATCTCAGATGGTTCAGTGGGCAACCTGTGCCATCAAATTGGTGCAACTCTGGGCATCTAAACTTGGCTGAGAGTTGGATCTCAAAGAAGAAACACAGGCTTTCAAGAGTGGCTTCGCTCTGAACTGTGCTGGGTTGCAGTTGTTTCAGGAGGTCCTTCCTCATGGTGGCCATTTGTGCCTTGTTATCTTCTTTGATCGTTGCCAGCCTTCCCTCAAACTGAGCCTCCTGGGTTCTATACCAGTCCTCTTCATCCTGCCCAGTTGGATAGGCACGAACTGGTCTTGCTGTGGAGGGTGGATTGGTATTGCAGCCTGAAATGGTGCTGGTGGTGGTGGTTGTGGGGGTGCCATCGGGGGAGGATGCACCGGATAAGGGGGTGGTGCCACTTCTACTTGCTGCTGGCTGGCTGGCACTGTTGGGGGAACTTGCTTCAATTCCCTTAATTCTGCCATGAGGTCCTGAATGATGGAACCCATGCTATCGATTTTCTGCTGTAGGTCATTGACAACCTGTCTGGCTAGATTCTGCCTGGTACTGCCCCGGCGGTGTCTGGTCTCCTTGCTGATCGATTTCAAGCCTTTGCCTCAATCTCAACAGTTATGGGCTCCTGGAAGCTATTTTGGTACCTGTTTAAAATAATTGACAGGCATTAGTGCAGTTTTACACGAATTGGTCATGCAACTTTATTTGATTGAATTTGTTTATTTGCTTTTGTTGTTTTCTATTTTGATGTGATTAGATTAATTGATTTATTTTAGTTGCCCAAAAGGCTCAAGGGAAGAGAACCTGATTATTACAGAACTAATCTATTTTAGTCATTTGGATGTGACTGGGAGAGAGAACCCGAACTTCTGATCTATTTCAGTCACTTGTAGGCAACTGGGAGAGAGAACCCGAATTGGATGACTGATCTGTTGTAGCAACTGGGAGCGAGAACCCGATTTTATGAAAACTGATCTATTTTAGCTGCATGGAGGGAGCTGGGGGAGAGAACCCTATGAACCTGATCTGTTTTAGCTACCCGTAGGTAACTGGGAAAGAGAACCCGAATTTCTACAAACTGGTCTATCTTGGTCGCCTTAGCCTGACAAGGAAAGAGAACCTTCGTTACAATGGGTTTTGGTTGAGCTCAGTATCACGGGGTTGAACCATCTTGGACCTTACAGGGGGTAGGCTGAAAAGTAGCTCCTGAGGTTGCCTCTACCAATATTCTACTCATCCGTCGGCGGCTTCAGTGCCCTAAGATTCGGCTAGTAGTACCCGGACGTTCCTCAGCCAATCTCCGACTCATTCGTCTGTGGCTTTGGTGTCGCTATCTAGGGTAGGCTATGCCAGGATGCTCCTCCACCAATCTCCGACTCATTCGTCGGCAGTCTCGGCGATACAAATATTCAGCTAGTAGTACCCGGACGCTCCGCAGCTAATATCCGATTCCACCATCAGCGGCTTTGGTGTCACTATCTGGGGTAGGCTATGCCAAGACGCTCCTCAACCAATCTCTGACTCATCCATCGGCGGTTTCGGTGCCCTAAAATTCGGCTAGTAGTACTTGGACGTTCCTCAGCCAATCTTCAACTCATTCGTTAGCGGCTTTGGTGTCGTTATCTGGGGTAGGCTATGCCAGGACGCTCTTCCATCAATCTTTGACTCATCCGTCGGTGGCTTTGGTGTCGCTATCTGGGGTAGGCTATGCCAGGACGCTCCTCCACCAATCTCCGACTCATTTGTCAGCGGCTTCGGTGCCCTAAAATTCGGCTAGTAGTACCCGGACGTTCCTCAGCAAATCTCTAACTCATCTGTCGGTGGCTTTGGTGTCGCTATTTGGGGTAGGCTATGCCAGGACACTCCTCCACAAATCTTCGACTCATCCGTCGGCAGCTTCGGTGCCCTAAAACTTCGGTTGAACCGAATGATCTTGTGAAAAGACACAAACGGGCATGATCTGAGCTCAAAGTCTCGGGTGTTCTTGGGCTTTGAACACTTGCTGGGTTTTACGATCTCAATGAGAGAGATGCAATCAAAGGACTTGGGTGGTCGCAGCGACCGGGAGTTTGCAATCAGTGAAGGGAGATGGTTTGTCGGAGACTGAGTAGCCCAATCTGGAGGCTTTAATTCAGTTCATTTATTTCAGATTAAGTTCTTGTCTTTGTTAAGTTCAAACAAAGCATTTTATCAATAGGAAATTCATGCTCAAATAATAATTAAGAAGAGCTTGCCGAGGCTCACAGTACATCAACATGTTTATCAATTACAAAAAAGCCAAAGCCTAGCTAGGTTGGTCATCATCATAGTGGGAGGACACGTCTTGCCTCCTTAAGGCGCGCAGAAGCTTGTTCCACAGACGTCGGTCCTCCTCTGTGTGCTTGCGCACTAGGTCCATTTCATGCTGGAGGGCCATATTGGCCTGTCTACTCTCCCGTTCCGAATCTACATAAGCTGAATGGATACGGGAGTGGGTTTCCTGCAGTTCGGCCACCCTATCCCTGTACGCGTTAGGGGAGAAACTGGAATGTCACTAGAAGTGATGGGTTGAAGAGGTTGGGTGTAAAACCCCGAATTTTCCTTAAATAATATAATAAATTAATAAATAATATCCTTGAGAGTTATAACTGATGGAAATATTTTATTAATGTAGAGGATGATATAAATAGTGGAGATCCAGAGTTGGGCGCAGATTTGACCGTCTGATTGTGAGATATCGAGGTATGATTGATACGCTAATTTAGATGTATTCTGATTGGGCGATGTATGTTTAGTTTTGTGCGTGGGTTGCGTGGGATCAAAGAGTATATATACAAGTTTAATAACCTAATTCTATATGCTTGGAATACCTATTGTATTCTCGTTCGTATTCAACAGCTGCAAGACACAAAACGGCGACCGTGAGCGACCGCTGACGACCAGACTAGGACGAAGAGAAGAAGAAAGAAAAGGGAGAGAGAGGATGTTGAGTTGGTCTTCTGAACGTTGCTTGGTGTTAGAGTTCGTTGTTGTTCAAGAGGAGAAGGAGAAACCAAGCGAACAGAGGTAGGTGACACAGTTTTACGTTCGTTTTGTATTTCCGTGTGATTAATCTCCAAACCATGTTATTATGATGTAGATATATGTATAAAGCATGATATAATCGTTATAAGTATTGTGGGATTGCTTAGAATAGGAAAAATCACGTTTTTGAACTGTTTCTGTTCGTTTTTGAGGGACCGCTGACCTTACTGTGCTCGGCGATCCTCAGCGCTCTTAGGCGCTAGTATAATTTTTGAGACCGCCTGAGATCGCGAGACGACTTATCATTGGCAATCTAAAATGAACTACCGCTTACCTTAGACCGCCGGGGTGATCCTAAGCGCTCTATGTAGAAAATAAAGAATTTCGTAATTTCAAACCCTGATTCAATTCCAAACTATTTTTAGTCAATTTTAATCATTAATTAAGATGTTTTAAGATCAAAATAATTTATCTAATTTCCTGTTTTAAAGAAAGATAAATTAGGGAGATATTTAGGACACTAGTTGCCAAACTTTGCATGAAACTGTGAAATCTAGTATTCGGAAAACTTGACTATTATTTGATTACTAGAACATCTCTAAATTACACTATAAACCAGATAATTACATAATGAGAATTCAGATCATAAGTTCAACTCAGTTAACCCGAATATTGAAGTAAATGTCAGATTTAACATTTATATGCCGCTAGGCACCAACCCTTATAGAATTATTAGACTTTAGGGAATTTTTGGAGTCTAGTGGGCATAGTTGATTATGGATCCATAGTTGTGGCTAGATAGCTGAGGGATATGTCATTTGGGTTGAGTTTCTCCCTTGTGCGAGCGCACTTCCTTTGCAAGTTGGTTTGTTTGGGAAGGTCCTATGTTTGGAGGGACACCCCGGTGAGCCACTGGTGATTCCCTGTACATGTGGATAAGCGACCATCTCCATGTATTGATTCTGGTGCTGCATGCTGGTGGTACATGCCAACTCTGATGAGTACGTGTGCAATAAGTCAGTGACTACGGCTCTTGTCTAAGCTGCACTGCATGGGACTTGAGTATCATTAGTAGCATTGCTCCTAAGCCTCACGGTGGTATAGTGATTGGTCGAGAGTCATCTCAAAAGGTTTATCTATCTTTATGAGTCCTACAATGACACTAAAATCACAAACACATGTTGTTACTGTTGCATACATGCTGGAGGCATGCAATTGGTATGTTGGTTGGATGTGATTGTTTAGTGCATCCTAGTAACGTATGGATTATATTATTGATTCTGATATTGGATTCCTATAATAGAACTTGCTGTAACCTATATTTAGAACTGTTAATTATACTGTTTTGTATTGATGATCGATACGAATGATTATACGAGCCTGCTTAGTCGAGATTGCTTAATCGTGCATGAACTGTTATTTTACTTATATGAACTGTTTAAACATGCATGTGTTACCTACTGGGATATTCGTATCTCACCCTACCTTTATTTCATTTTTCAGCTAATACGCGAGGGGGGGATCATAGTAGTGATTTCCAGGGAGAGCTAGTTGATTATTCGCCGGAGGTTTTCTATTATCCGAATTTCGTCTAAGGTTGTGGATTGATATAGACTTAGTTATTTTAATTTAGATTATTATTAATTTTGGTTTGATTTATTAAAGAGATGAGAGAGTAGTGACCCTTTTATTTTACCAGACTTTAATATTGATTTTGATTGTTAAATATATCTTAGTATCTTGAGTATTTTAGACTATACTTCCGCACATACATGTTCGGCACTCTGATAGTTAATTAATGAATGGATTACTTATTTCTTTAGTCTAGTATATTCTTGATGATTTATTGATATGGGCCAGTAACATCTCGGATTTTGTTAATGAACTGAATTCGGGTTGTTACAGTAGCGAACCGGGTTCGAGTTGGGTGCGGGTTTGCACTGACCCGGGTTTGGGGCTTTACAGAGATGGTATTAGAGAAATGGTCATAACATTAGATTGCCAGCCTTAGGGGATTGGGATTGTTAGTTCGCTAGATATTACCCTTAAATAGGAAATCTAGGTTAAGTGTTCGTTCTAAGGATTTTGTTGCAATCGATACTACTGAAGGTATGTTACTTATTCTTCTATTATATAATTAGCTATTATGATATAGTTTGTTATTTGTGATGTAGAATTATCTTATTTGCATTGCATTATTATAGTAATGTTATTAAGTGCAATTCAGAAGGAAATTGAAGATCTTGAAAAGCAATTGATTCTGAGATAAACAGTAAGATGAATGTTTGTGGTTGGTAATAGAATATTAATGGTTTGAATGCCTATATCTAAAGTTGGAAAAGTAATGAAAACGTAGTGATTTTGGAAATTAAAGGATGAAACCCCAATCTAATCATCTTGAGTTGTTTAGAGACTTGATAGTTTTGAGCTTTGGGAATTTATGATGTTATATTGGGGAGACTAGAGTTGTCTGGCGATTTGATTGCCTTAGATATTGGAGGATTTGATGTAATATTGGGGATGAACTGGTTATGTAGACACCATGTGACTTTGGATTGCTATGCGGGGATTGTGATAGTTAGAGGGCCAGATCACACCACTCATTGTTTCAAATGTGAGGGGTTGAAGTCGCGGATTGGTCTGGTAGTATCTGTGATAGCAGAGGAGCTTTGGAGTGACACCCTTGTCATCTTCGATGTACCTGTAGTTCAGGAGTTTACGGATGTGTTTCCAGAGGAGTTACCTGGATTACCACTTGCTAGAGGAGTAGAGTTCAGGATCCAGTTGATGCCTGGTACGGCTCCAGTTTCGAAGCCACCCTATTGGCTTTCGAAACCAGAACAAGAGGAACTGAAGAAGCAGCTAGATGAGCTTTAGGAGAAGGGATTCATCAGGCTGAGTGTGTCACCATGGGGCGCACCAGTTCTGTTTGTGCAGAAGAAGGATGGTAGTATGAGGATGTGTATTGATTATAGGCAACTGAATCAAGTTATTGTGAAGAACAAGTATCCGTTGTCTAGGATTGATGACCTGTTTGACCAGTTAGGAGGTGCATCTTGGTTCTCCAAGATAGATTTGAGGTCGGGATACCATCAGTTGAGAGTGGCAGAGGAGGACATAGAGAAGACGGCTTTCCGTACACGCTATGGGCATTATGAGTTCTTGGTTATGCCTTTTGGGCTGACCAATGCCCCAGCTGTCTTCATGGACCTCATGAACAAGATTTTTCATGCATACTTGGACAGTTTCGTAGTGGTGTTCATTGATGACATCTTGGTATAATCTAAGACCCGAGAGGCACATGTTGGGCATTTGAAGGCAGTATTGCACACCTTGAGAGACCATGGGCTGTATGGGAAATTCAGCAAGTGTCAGTTTTGGCTGAGACAGATTTCCTTCTTACGTCATGTTATCTCAGGTGAGGGTATATCTGTGGACCCTGAGAAGGTTAAGGTAGTGGCAGAATGGCCTAGACTCAGTACAGTGACAGAGGTCAGGAGTTTCCTTGGTATGGCAGGGTACTATAGGAGATTCATCGCAGGATTTTCTCGTATAGCCGCACCTTTGTCTAACCTAACCAAGAAGGCAGTGAAATTCCAGTGGGATGAGAAGTGCGAGCAGAGTTTCTAGGAGTTGAAGCAGAAGTTGACTACTGTCCAGTTTTGATTGTGCCATCCATGGACGAGGCATTTGCAGTATATTGTGATGCTTCTAGGATCGGCTTGGGATGTGTTTTAATGCAGCAGGGTAGAGTTGTAGCGTATGCTTCGAGATTGTTGAGGCCGCATGAGAAGAACTACCCTACTCACAATCTAGAGTTAGCAGCCATAGTTTTCGCACTGAAGCTATGGAGGCATTATCTTTATGGGGTAGAGTTTGAGATATTCTCTGATCATAAGAGCTTAAGATACCTGTTTTCACAGAGAGACTTGAATATGAGGTAGCGTCGGTGGATGGATTTGCTTAAGGATTTCAAGTTTACGTTGCAATACCACCCTGGTAAAGCAAACTTAGTGGCCGATGCTTTGAGCAGAAAAAGTGCAGTTGAGGATCAGGTAGCCACTTTAGCAGCTCTTATGATGAGCCAATGTAGATTGGTGGATTTAGTCAGAGATTGGCAGGGAGAGTTTAGCATGCCACAGGATGGAGTGATCAGGGTTGCCCGTGTTCAAATTGAGCCAGATTTGGTTTAGTTGATTCGGGAGAGACAGTTGACTAACCCACAGTTGATTTAGACTAAGGATATGATGAGTAGAGAATCTAAGGCAGCTGCAGATTTTTCAGATAGAGATGGGCTATTGAGATATAGAGGCCGTATTTGTGTTTCGGCTGATGAGGAGATTAAGGAGAAAATATTTTTATAGGGCCATAGATCGAAGTATGCAGTTCATCCAGGAAGTACAATGATGTACAAGAATTTGAAAGAAATCTATTGGTGGTCAAGAATGAAGAGAGAGATTGCAGAGTATGTGGCTAAATGTTTGACATGCCAGCAAGTGAAGGTTGAACATCGGAAGCCACTTGGTTTACTTCAATCACTTCCTATTCCAGAATGGAAGCGGGAACATGTGACTATGGATTTTGTATCTGGGTTACCATTGATAGCAAGGAAAGAAGATGCTATTTGGGTTGTTGTGGATAGACTGACTAAGTCAGCACATTTCTTGCCTATTAGTACTACACAGCAGTTGAAGTCTTTAGCTGAGCTATATGTCAAGGGGATAGTGAGACTTCATGGAGTGCCAATTTCCATAGTGTCTGACAGAGATGCACGATTCACGTCGCGCTTTTGGCTTGCATTTTAGGCAGCCTTGGGCACTAAGCTTAATTTCAGCACCAGCTATCATCCTCAGATAGATGGACAGTCTGAGCGTACCATTCAGACGTTGGAAGATATGCTGAGATGTTGTGTTATGGATTGGGGAGGCAGTTGGAATCAGCACCTACCATTGGTGGAGTTTCCCTATAATAATAGCTATCAAGCAAGTATTCAGATGGCACCATTTGAGGTGCTTTATGGTAGAGCGTGTAGATCCTCAGTGTGCTGGGTGGAAGTTGGAGAAAGACAACTTATTGGGCCGCAGATTGGATTGAAAAGGTAAATCAAATTAGGCAGAATATTCTTACGGCTCAGAGTTGTTAGAAGAGCTATGCAGATACTAGAAGAAGAGATTTGCATTTCGAGGTTGGTGATTTTGTATTTTTGAAGATATCACCATCTTGTAGGATTAAGAGATTTGGAAAGAAAGGCAAGTTGGCTCCAAGATATATAGGTCCATTTGAGATTAAGAGTACAGTGGGACCAGTGGCATACAAATTGGCTTTGCCTACACAGCTGGAAGGAGTTCATGACGTATTTCATGTTTCTATGTTGAGAAAGTACGTGCATGACCCTACTCATATCATTCAGCATGAACCACTGGTAGTGCGAGGAGACTTGACATATGAGGAACATCCAGTTGAGATTTTAGATAGGAAGGAGCAAGTTCTTCTTACTAAAGTGATTCCACTTGTGAAAGTGCTTTGGTAGAACCACACAGTTGAGGAGGCCACTTGGGAGTTGGAGTCAGAGATGCTGAGGAAGTATCCTCACCTATTTCCAGAATCACAAGGTAAATTTCGAGGACGAAATTTTTCTTTTAGGAGGGGAGGATGTAAAACCCCGAATTTTCCTTAAATAATATAATAAATTAATAAATAATATCCTTGAGAGTTATAATTGATGGAAATGTTTTATTAATGTAGGGGATGATATAAATAGTGGAGATCCAGAGTTGGGCACAGATCTGACCGTTTGATCGTGAGATATCGAGGTATGATTGATATGCTAATTTAGATGTATTCTGATTGGGCGATGTACGTTTAGTTTTGTGCGTGGGATCAGAGAGTATATATACAAGTTTAATAACCTAATTCTATACGCTTGGAATACCTATTGTATTCTCGTTCGTATTCAACAGCCGCAAGACACAAAACGGTGACCGTGAGCGACCACTGACGACCAGACCAGGAAGAAGAAAAGAAGAAAGAAATGGGAGAGAGAGGACGTTGAGTTGGTCTTCTGAACGTTGCTTGGTGTTAGAGTTCGTTGTTGTTCAAGAGGAGAAGGAGAAACCAAGCGAACAGAGGTAGGTGACACAGTTTTACATTCGTTTTGTATTTACGTGTGATTAATCTCCAAACCATGTTTTTATGATGTAGATATATGTATAAAGCATGATATAATCGTGCGATCCTAGGCACTCTATACAGAAAATGCAGAATTTCGTAATTTCTAACCCCGATTCAATTCCAAACTGTTTTTAGTCAATTTTAATCATTAATTAAATTGTTTTAAGACCAAAATAATTTATCTAATTTCCTATTTTACAGAAAGATAAATTAGGGAGATATTTAGGACACTACTTGCCAAACTTTGCATGAAACTGTGAAATCTAGTATTCGGAAAACTTGACTATTATTTGATTACAAGAACATCTCTAAACTACCCTATAAACCAGATAATTACATAAAAAGAATTCAGATCATAAGTTCAACTCAGTTAACCCGAATATTGAAGTGAATGTCAGATTTAACCTTTATATGCCGCTAGGCACCAACCCTTATAGAATTTTTAGACTTTAGGGAATTTTTGGAGTCTAGTGGGCATAGCTGGTTATGGATCCATAGTTGTGGCTAGATAGCTGAGGGATATGTCATTTGGGTTGAGTTTCTCCCTTGTGCGAGCGCGCTTCCTTTGCAAGTTGGTTTGTTTGGGAAGGTCCTATGTCTGGAGGGACACCCCGGTGAGCCGCTGGTGATTCCCTGTACATGTGGATAAGCGACCATCTCCATGTGTTGATTCTAGTGCTGCATGCTGGTGGTACATGCCAACTATGATGAGTACGTGTGCAATAAGTTAGTGACTACAGCTTTTGTCTAAGCTGCGCTGCATAGGACTTGAGTATCATTAGTAGCATTGCTCTTAAGCCTCACGGTGGTATAGCGATTGGTCGAGAGTCATCTCAAAAGGTTTATCTATCTTTGTGAGTCCTACAATGATATTAAAATCACAAACACTTGTTGTTACTGTTGCATACATGCTGGAGGCATGTAATTGGTTTGTTGGTTGGATGTGATTGTTTAGTGCATCCTAGTAACGTATGGATTATGTTATTGATTCTGATATTGGATTCCCATAATAGAACTTGCTGAAACTTATATTTAGAACTATTAATTATACTGTTTTGTATTGATGATCGATACGAATGATTATACAAGCCTGCTTAGTCGAGACTGCTTAATTGTGCATGAACTGTTATTTTACTTATATGAACTGTTTAAACATGCATGTGTTACCTACTGGAATATTCATATCTCACCCTACCTTTATTTCATTTTTCAGCTGATACGCGAGAGGGGGATCATAGTAGTGATTTCTAGGGAGAGCTAGTTGATTATTCGCCGGAGGATTTCTATTATCCGAATTTCGTCTGAGGTTGTGGATTGATATAGACTTAGTTATTTTGATTAGATTATTATTCATTTTGGTTTGATGTATTAGAGAGATGAGAGAGTAGTGACCCTTTTATTTTACCAGACTTTAATATTGATTTTGATGGTTAACTATATCTTAGTTTCTTGAGGATTTTAGATTATACTTCCGCACATACATGTTCCACACTCTGATAGTTAATTAATGAATGGATTACTTACTTCTTTAGTTTGGTATATTCTTGATGATTTATTGATAGGGCTAGTAACATCTCGGATTTGGTCGATGAACTGAATCCGGGTTGTTACAGTAGCGAACTGGGTTCGGGTTGGGTGCCGGTTTACACTGACCAAGGTTCGGGGCGTTACACGGGGGGCCGTCGTGGCCGAATTTCCGGGCCATCCACTGTTTATATTCTCTAAAGTGGGATTTGGAGAATATGCCCTCCTATTGCACGTGCACAGTCTTCCATTCTGCTAACAGCTGCTCCCTCAACTCCTTCATGAGTAGACCAGTCAAATCATCCGCGTCGTCCTTGAGCGGGATTCCCTACGGCTTCCCAAACTATCTCGAAACTCGAATTGGATAGTATGGCACAACATGGGTTAGGCCGCTTAGGGCAAGGCACCTCCTATCTTTGAAGGCCGAGATGGGGGTGTAGGTAAAATTGAAGGTACCCCACCATCTGATGTCTGTCTCTCCATTCAGTTGGAGAAAGTGGTTCAACCAGTCCTCACGAGTGAGTAGGTCTGGGTGGGTCTTTCTTCAGGCCATCCATGTGATATTGTCACGGACTAGCCCATAGTGTGCATTGATGGGTTCTGCAACCATTAGGTGGTCTTGTAGCCAAATGTGGAGAAGGGGAGCGCACCCTTGAAACCTCTAGGTTCCATTTTTGGACAAGGTTAGGGAATGAATTTATTGAGCGAGTATCAGTGGCATGATTCAGTATCCTGCCGAGAGTTGGCCCACAATTTCCATGAGGGCCAAGTTAATGGTGTCTCCCCCAGTGGGAAAGAAGATTTGCGACAGAACCACGAGGGTGAAGGTGTCCCACCATACACAAGGTCTTTCCTGCTTTTTGTTTGTTATCTTTTCAGCATGGAAGGTTTTGGAGACCCTCGTGAATGATTTGTCACCTCCCAAAGTATGAAATTCTTCCATTGAGAGGCCAAAGATAGTACAAGCTTCATTCTTGTAGCTATCTTTGAGATTTGGCCGGGCGGGTTCCCCACGGTCGCTAAATCGGAGGAATAGGTCAAATTCCTCAATTGTGGGAGCCAAATTTATGGTCCCAAATCAAAACATTGACAACTGAGGATCCCAGAAAAGCAAAGCTGCTTGGATCATATCTCAATTTATCAGCACGTTAACCAGAGACAAAGTTTTCCCCACGTGGTATCGTGTCTCCCACTCAATCTACTCACTCCGTTGGAGCTGTCTTGTCCACGAGCGGATCCAGGGGGTATCCTAGGTGTACTTCTCTATCCTAGGGACTGGTTCTCTCAAATAAAGATGAAGATGCCATGCCGACTATCCAACTGGAATTCCAAGTCAATTTAGGGTTCCACACCAGAGCTCTCAATCAGTCTAAAGCATGCATAAGGAAGTGCAGGAATTAAGTAAAAGGGATGAACATCACCATTTTTCACAGTTTTCTCTAGAATTTGGCAAAACGGTAAATATATTAAAGACGATGCAGAATTTAAATCCAGGCACGCAAGGTGTGTGGTCCTAAAGGTTAGCACTAATCAAGGCACGACTCCTAGACATACTTATGTAGGGAAGCATGTCCAAGTCCTGATTAGTCTTTTGTCTTTCATCTGCTCTCGGTGTCGGACTGCCGCAAAACTTACAACTTGCCATCGATGGCGAAATTTACATGATATTCACAAAATCTGCAAAGAATTCATCTTTAGTGCTTTTGGGAGCCCAAAAGAAGGGTACAAATGGCTTCAAAGGCAGGTGAGCTGAATTCCTAGATCTAGGGTTTCATGCCCTTGTTCTGATCTGACCTACTTTCATCTGATTATCTGATCTGGCTGGCTTTCATCTGTCCAAAAGACCAGACTGGACTTAGGGTACCTCCGGCGGACTCAATGGGTCGAGGCCCACGGCTCATAGGACTCAATGCATGGATCTGGGATGGTTCCCCTGATCAAAATTAGGTCAACTTCCTGAATTAGGGCTAAGGCAGCCCTTGATCTAGGGTTTATTCAATTTGATGCAAAAAGGCGGGGGTTGCTGCCCTTGATGGACTCTTGGGTTTTAAGTTTATTTTACTCCTCTTGTATTCATCATTCATCACATTCAAGTAACTGCGGTTTATTTAGACATAATAGTTGGGGAAGGATGCCTAGCCCATATATCCCTCTGATGGGCTTTGATCTAGCCCTAGAAGCCCTTTGGGGTTTGGATAATTCAGTTGATCTTATTTGGGGTGGGCCACATAGTGGTTGCCTTGAAACTTAACCCATCTTTGTTAAATTCTTTCCAAATGGGCTTGGGGCCCATGTCCTAGGCTTGGGCTTTGAAAGCCCAAGACTTTGGGGATTAGGGTTTTGGATCCCCTTTCCATGCTTGGTAAACAGGCTTTCCTTAAGAAAGGAAGTGGGGGCCCGATAGGCCCAAGCCCATGATCAAGGCCAAACCAGACCTAGTCTAACCAGCATGTTTCAGATTGGGCCTTGATTGGGCCTCGAATGGTATGGTCCATTTAGTTAAGTTATTTTGTTGGATTTTAAGTTAAAGTGCAAATTGGACTGGATGGGCCCCGTTGGAAGGCCCACATGTGCTCAGGTTGGACCCGATGGGTCCAAGGCCCACATTGGGTTTCCAGTCAACCTGGGAACCATGCTGGATGGTTTGCTTCACTTGGAAATGGGTTGAAAAATGGGCAAAGGGGTGAAAAATAAAAAAATTAGGGTTTTCTGTGTGTGGCCGAAATTGCATTTCGACAACACAGAAACAGAGGTGTAGCCGAAATAAAATTTCGGCTACACTAGAAAGCACACATAGCCAAAATTATATTTCGGCTATGTACAGAAAATGGCTGATCCGACCTGAGTTTTCAGATCAGCCTAAAAAATCTGTTTTTTGGGTTTTTGGAAGGGGATTGGGTTTCCTAGGTTTCTAGGGGTTGTGTGGGCCCCTATGTGGGCCCACAGTGGTTCAGGAATTTGGGGGGGGGGGGGGGTGGAAGCCTCCTTTGGGCCATTTTTGGCTCTTTTGGATCCAAGGGAAAGGGAATTGAGGCTAGGAGCCTCCCATTCACCTGAAACCAAATTTTATGAAATAATAGGGACCTAATGTGTCTCTGTTATGGTGGTGAAGGCATTCAACCCCTCTTCTATGAGGGGAAGAGGGGGGTGGCCCGATAGGCCTTGACTTGGGTCTTGCAGCCAAACCATGCATATGGAGACAAGCAAAATGAAATAAAAACATGTTGGAACAGCAACTAAGAGGGTGGGTGTGTGCTCATGTGCATACAAATGGGACAAACAAAGGTGGGCCTAACATGCTCTCCATTGGTGTCATGCTCAAGTGAGTGGATTGGTGTGCATGAAGAGGGGATGAGAACATGCAAAGGTGATGCAAAACAGTAGTTAAGAGTGGGGGTGTGGAACATACAAAGGCTCCTAAAACAACAACTAAAAGGGGTGACCATGGGGAGTCATGACAAACAAGGGGGAGGAAGGACCTAGCACGCATTCTAAGTGGCTATGCATGTGCATGTGAGTGGGGGTAAGGATGGAAGAGGAGCATGCCAAATAACCCAAGACAGTAGCTAAGAGAGGCCAGGGCAAAGGTTGTGGGGGCATGCTACTCAAAACATATATATAAAATTTCTAACCCTAGACAATCATACTTCATGCCTTTGTCTTGGTCAAGAGCACGCTTCTGATTGTGATTCTTGTCATGATCAAGATATTCATCCTTCTCAGATTGAATAAGTTCATCTTGTAAAGAAGGATAATTCTCAAAAAAACCAGTACATTTATATTGTTGTTTAGGCACTTCTGGGATTCTTTTCTTCAAAGCCACACGACAGGAAGAAGTGTCATGCCCACGATGAAAGCATGTTGTGCAATATGGAGGAACTTTCTCATAAATGATACGCTGCCATCTTCCATATTCTGTGCCCATACGAATCCAGATTTTTTCATGATGGACTTTAAGCAAATCCAATAGGACACAAGCCCTAGGTAGGCTTGGCCTTGTTAGATTTTTTGTAGGGGCATCAAGAGCAAGTGGTTTTCCAACAGCACCTGCAATAGAAAATATGAAAGATTTTGGAAATAAATTGATTGGGAGATTGGGAAGAGAGATCCAAACCGGCACCAGTGAAGATTCTTTGGAAGGATCAAAACGCATGTTCCGTTGAAATAATCTGAAAGGAAAACCTTTAATAATAAGACTCTCTCTTGTCCATATTTTGATGAAGTCTTTTTCATCTTTGAATCAAAGAAGTAGGTGACGATTATCAAGAACACCAACATGAAAACTGCCATTAATTCCCCATGCTTTTAGAAGTGTTTCATGAACGGGCCTTCCATTGATGAACTTTGCAACCAAGGAGTAGGAAAAAGGATTAATTTATTTATTTATTTCAACATCTGAAAACTCCACAGCCGGAAAACCTTGAAAACTAGACACACTTTTCCTTGGAACATTGATATCTTCCACAGCAAGACCAGATTGACAACCAAAAACGACAGCAGCAAAAGAAGGCTTATCTGGAAGGATAGAAGAAGAGACACCTTGGATATTGGAAGCCATTAAACCAACCTTCAAAACCCTAATCGCCCACCTTCAAAAACAAAGTCAGCAACATGTATTATTTTATGAGAGAGATGGAGATCCGAAGCAGTTTCAAGATTAGACTCATGAGCATAATCGTCAAAGTCTTCTGCTTCAACACCAATGGAGTGAAAAGGAAATATCAGATGAAAGGAATGTTGTTTCAGTGGTTCATGATTATCAGATTTATTTAGAAGATACTGTAGAGGGGACAGAATAAGGGAAAGAAGACCTTGATAATAGAATCAAGCATCATTAACTTTCTAATTTCAACTTCTTTCTCAAAAGAATTTAGAAATAAATAAGGATGCTGGTTTTAAGCAATCTGATTCCTTAATACAGGCATTGTCGTTGGGGCTTGTCAAATCTTGCTAAAGACCATGCTTATTTATCAAAAAGAATGGAGCACACTTTTTCAAATTTGGACAAGCAGTTCGAAATTATTCAAAGCGAAGCTTCTTAGTTGGATTCACCAAATAAAATTTCCAAGAAGAAAAGTAAAAGAGTTGTATCAAGCATCACCACAAGGTCTAAGGGTAAGACCTCTTCCAAGTCCAACTAATTTTTTTAATTATGATAGATACAATGATATGGAATATTAGAGGTGTGGCTAACTCTGATTCAATCAATATGTTAAAGTCGCATGTTGTTTCTAAAAAGATTCAATTACTTGCTGTTCTTGAGCCTATGTGTAACATGGAAAGAAGCAAAAAATCGGCTAAGAGATATACGCATGAAGAATACCTTTTGCAATCAAGAACATGGAAATAAAATATGGATTTTTAGGACTGATCTTGTGAGATTGGACATCATTGCTGTCTCTGTTCAATATGTTACAACACTTATTTATCCAGGGGGTAATGTCTCTTTTACTCCCTATCTAATATCCTTCATTTATGCTAAGTGTAATGTGCTGGAAAGATGTCAGTTATGGAATGATTTGCTGAGTTTTTCTTCTTCTATCAACCAACCTTGGATTATAGGAGGTGACTTCAATGCCATTCTTGCTATGGAAGAAAAATATGGAGGCAGAAATCCCGATAATAGGTCCATGCATGATTTCCAAGACTTCATTCAGTGTGCTGGTTTGAAAGATTTAGGATTCATTGGTGACAAGTTCACTTGGTGTAATGAGCAAATTGGTCAGCGAAGAATATGGGCAAGGCTGGATAGGTTTCTGATAAACCATCAGGGTTTGTACCTGGTTGCTTCTCTTAAGGTATTACACTTATCAAGAGTTTGCTCTGATCACTGTCCTTTATTTTTGTCATTGGTGCAGACTTCGGGGACTCTTGTTTTTTCTAGCTTTAAGTTCTAGAAGATGTGGATAACTCATCATAATTTTTTAGATGTTGTGAGGAGCTCCTGGAATGTGAATGTGATGGGCTCTCCAATGAATGTTTTCTCTTGGAAGCTTAAGCACCTTAGAGCTATTTTTCGTACATGGAATTGGGAAGTTTTTGGGGATGTCCATCGTCGAATTGAGACTCTCTCTTCTAAAATCTCTGATCTGGAAACCAGTCTTCAACTTCTTTGGAATCAACAAAATGCCGATCTTCTTCATCTTTCTAAGCAAGAGTTGATCAAAAGCATATCTCAACGAGAAACCTTATATAGGCAACAATCCAGAATCAAGTAGCTTCAAGAAGGGGACAGAAATTCTAAATTTTTTCATGCTTCTTTACAGATCAGAAAACATAAACAAATGATGCAAGGAAATGAGTGGTTTTCTGATAATCCAAACATCAAAGAAGAAGCAGTATCTTTCTTTTCAAACTGTTTCTCATCTGTTCCTCATTCCCTAAACAATAGTGTGGATTTCATTCCTAGATTTCTGAATGATAACATCAATGATAAGCTGGTGGCCATTCCTTCCATGGATGAAATTAAAAAGGCCATCTTTGATCTAACTCCGGATAGTGCTCCGGGACTTGATGGTTTTACAGGTTGGTTCTTCCAGAGTTGTTGGGATATTATTGCTGAGGATTTAAAGGCTACTGTTTCTGAATTTTTTAATGGAGGTATGCTTCCTATTTCTTTCACTGCATCTCATATTGCTCTTATTCCTAAAGTGGATCAGCCAGGCTCTTTTTCAGATTTTCGGCCAATTAGTCTTTGTAATTTCTCTTATAAGATAATTGCAAAGATTCTTGCTACAAGGCTCTCGGAAGTTCTTCCTCTTATCATTAGCATAGAGCAGAGTGCCTTCATAAAAGGGAGATGTATATCTGATAGTATATCGCTAGCCCATGAGCTGTGTCAAGATATTAACAGAAAATGCGTGGAAGCATTATTATTATTAAGCTTGATATGGCTAAGGCTTTTGATAGAATGGAGTGGGACTTTCTCATTGAAGTTTACAGAAGATTTGGTTTCTCGGAATCATGGTGTAATATCATCATGCATTGCCTAAATAATTGCTGGTTCAGTGTCCTTTTCAAAGGTTCAGCTTGTGGCTTTTTCAAATCTTCTCGGGGTCTTCGTCAAGGTGATCCCTTATCCCCTTTGTTATTCATCATAGCTGAAGAAGTTTTAAGTAGAGGATTGATTTCCTTAGTTCAATATGGCTCCCTTAGTTACTACCATAGAGGCAGAATATCTGTTAAAGTGTCTCACCTTATTTTTGTGGATGATATTCTCATATTTTCAAATGGTAAAAGATCCTCTATGATCAATCTTTTGAATTTTATCAAAGTTTATGAGGATGCATCTGGGCAACAAGTGAAAAAGTCTAAGAGTTGTTTAATTGCTTCTTCTAGAATTTCTCCATCTCGTTTGGATATGCTTCAATCTTTGTCTGGAATCAGAAAAGTTAATTTGCCAATCAAATACCTTGGTGTGCCTTTATTCCATGGTCGTTCATCACTGCCCATGTTTGCTGAAATTTTAGAGAAGATTCAAAAGCGTATTAGCGGCTAGAAATCAAAATTTCTATCTCATGGTGGGAAAGTTACACTTATTCAAAGTGTTCTTTCTAGTATACCTATTCATTCCTTGTCTGCTATTCCTTTTCCTAAGGCAGTCTTGAAAAGAATTGAAGTTCTCTTTGCTAATTTTTTTTGGGGTGAGAGTTTAGATCATGGTACTAAGAAGCATTGAGTTAGATGGGAAAAAATTGCTCTTCCCAAATCTGAAGGGGGGCTGGACATTAAATCTGTTGAAGATGTTATGAAAAGCCTACACATCAAGATGGGATGGAGAGTCTTATTTTGGGGATAGTTTATGGTCCGAGTTCATACGTGCAAAGTACTGTGCTAAAGGGCATCTTCATGAATTACAAGATAGGAGTGGCAGCTCCAAATTATGGAAAGCAATCATCAAAGTCAAAGAGATTATTTTAGACAACGCCGGCTGGGCTATTGAAGAAGGCAAGGTTAGCTTTTGGTATGATCAATGGTCTCACTTAGGTAAGCTGGTGGATCAAGTCCAAAGTGAGAATATCCAGCATCCGGATGCTCAGGTTATTGATTTTATTAATCCAAATGGGTCTTGGAACATTGATCTTCTTAATGAAGTCCTCCCTCAAGAGATTACTTCTCAAATTGCTGACATCCAATATCGTCCATCTCAGCTTAAAGACAAACTACTTTGGACAACATCTTCTTCAGGTTTTTTCTTTACTTCCTCTACTTGGAAAATAATCAGGAAAAGTAGTACTGCTTCTGCATGGAGTAAATACATCTGGGTTCATTTCATGCCAAACAAAATTGCTGTTTTTTTCTGGAAATTATTGAAGAGGATCATTCCAACAGATGACAGGGTTCAGAGCTGTGGTATTCAACTTTGCTCCCAATGTAATTTCTGCTCCAACAAAAATTCAGAGACTCTTAATCATTTATTCTTATTTGGAGAAATTGCCAAATCAGTTTGGGAACATTTTGCCAACTATTTTAAATGTCAATTCCATGCTCTTCATGATCTGAATTCGAGAATTTCATTTTGGTTCAATGAGAATTCGAATGACCAATTTGGTTTATTATTCAAAGCCTCTCCTCTTCTAATATGTTGGGAAATCTGGAAATCAAGATGCTACAGTAGATTTGAAGAAGTTTCCATGTCAGAAACCCAAATAATCAGCAATGTTCAACACTGGTTGCAGGAGATTGCCTATCTCACTAAGCCCTCTTCAAATTGTCAACCTGAAGGATTTTTGGTTCTTGACCAAATGAATTTGTTTTCTCTATATATCAGACCCCCTAAAACTCTCTTTGTTCTCTGGATTAGACAAAGAAATGCCTATACTATTTTGAATGTGGACTAAGCTTCAAAGGTAACCCAGGTATTGCTGGAGGAGGGGGAGTCATCCGTTCCTTTACAAGTTTGTACATTGTTGCTTTCTTAGCTAATTATGGTTTCCAATCGAATACTTTGGCTGAGTTTTTTGCTTTAAGGGATGGGCTTCGAATGGCAGACAATTATAACATCCAGGATCTGGTCATTGAGTCTAACTCTAAAGTCCTTGTTGATATCATCAATGGCTTGGCCTCAGTCCCATGGAAGTTTTTGTTTTGGTGGAAAGAAATTAAAGAAAGGCTTAGTACTTTTAACCGGACTGCCCAACATGTTTACAGGGAAGCAGATTCTATTGCTGATGTTCTTGCTAATACGGGATGTGAGCATTCTTCCATGATTCTCTATGAATCCTTCTCTAGTGTTCCTTCACAAGTCAAAAACAGCTTGTTTCATGATAGAACTGGGTTGTATGCTCTCAGGCAATAGTTTTTTTAGCCTTTTTATTTTGCAGGGGTAAGGTCTCATGTCCCCCCCCCCCCCCCCCCCCCCCATGCAGGTGTTTTCATTTTTCCGGTGTTTTTGGTTTGTTTGCCTTCTGGCATTAGATTTATTTTGCAGGTGTTAGATTCTATGCCCCCCCTGCAAGTGTATTCTGCTTATTGGAATTAATATACAGGTCAGGGTCTGCCTCAACCCTCCTCCCTCCAATGGAGTGCCACTAAGGTTATTCCCGCCTTAGTGGGTTTTCTTTAAAAAAAAAAAAAAGGCAAGCATACTTCATAGTATGGAAAATACATAAAGAAAACCAACAATGACACAAATTAGGAAGCCATTAAAGAAGGGATAATGGGAGATTTAAGGGTACATGGGATAAGCGGGGAGGAGGGGAACATGCTCCCCTTATTCAAATAGTAAAAAAAAGAAACTCAAGAACACCAAAGAACACATATCTTAAAGACTCCTTCAAAAAGCATGTTAGAAAATTCTCATCCTCCCTTTTTAGTTGGTTGGATCATCTCCCCTTACCATGGGAGTGTAGTCACTTGACAAAGATGAGAAAATGGACACTAGGATGGAGAGAAACACATGCTTAAAGATGGGGGAACAGCAAGTAAAACACTCAAGAATCTTACATGCTCAAAACCATACTATTTTCATATATGTCAAACTAGATGTGGTGGGGATGCTTACCTTGGGGTTGAAAGTCCCTCTTGCAATGTGTTGAACTCCCTTGAAGCAAAACAGTAGCTTGAGCCCTCCTTTGTGCTCCACCAAGGCTTCTCCAAGTTTCCTCCTTGAGCAAAAGTGAAGAAGGATGGGGGGAAGAAGAGGTTTGGGGGTGTTTGGGAAGGGTTTGGGAGGTTAGGAGGGCAATGGGGTAGTAGGGTGGAGGGTTTCGTACAAGGGGGAGAGGGGAAGCAAGGCCAAAGACAGCAACCCCAAGCCAAGAGGTTTCTGCTCTATTTATAGACAACTCTCTTGTATCCGAAATTATATTTCGAATACAAGCCTATCAAATCAAAAATCATTTCTTTTCAGGGATAATGTCAAAAAATCCTGACCAAAAATCGGGCAACCTTATCTTTATCCGAAATTATATTTCAGATACACATAAAAATATGTGTATCCGACATATAATTTCGGATATTTTTAGCAAAAATTGATTTTTGCAAGATTTGCCCTTCTCTCTCTCCAATTTTGCTTGATTTGACTGATTTGATTGGATTCTCTCTCTTAATGAGAGAAACCGAATTTCTTTGATTTTGTTTTAAATTTAATTAGCAAAAATCAAGATATTTTAGGAAAAATATTATTATATTCAAGATATTTTAGAAATATTATTATTATATTCAAGATATTTTAGAAATACTATCATTTTATTCAAGATATTTTCTTTATTCTATCCTTTTGTCCTTTTTCCCCTTTAATTTGCCATTTGGCAAATGTGGCTTGCACATTTGCCACATAGACAAGATTTTTACATTATTTACAGTTTTGCCCTTGGGGTTGTTCTGCTCATATCTTCTTCATCTAGACTTCGATTCTGGCAAACTCAGTTGTGTTGTAACCATGTTGGGATTTCCCATATATTGGGATGAAGTATGGCAGTAAATTCAAGTTTTGAGCAGAAAGTTGAAACCACGTCCGGAATTTTAATATGCTCATAACCTCTTGATCCGGACCCCGATTCTGGAAAATTCAATTGTGTTTGAATCATGTTAGAATTTCATTTCTTTCGGGGTAGAGAGAGAGTAGTTAATCTGGGTTTGAGCAGAAAGTCAATTTCTGCTCCCCCGGGGTCTAATATGCCCATAACTTCCTTATTTGGACACTGATTTCGACAAACTTAGTTGCGTTGGACCCGTGTAGGAAATTCCTATCCATTGGGATAGGGAAAGGTAGCCAACTTGAATTTGATTAGAAAGCCAAATTTTGTTACTTAGGGTTTTGAGCTGTCTTTTAGGGTTTGCACTTCCGAGAGGTGCAAAAAGGAGGTGCTTACAGCTGCCCCTCTTTGCGGAGTCACCTTGCAAATGAATGGCAAAGAGAAAAAGAACCTTGTTCTTGTGCCTTGCATGACATGGTTGACGAGCTTAGTCCTTTGAAGTTTTCAGTAAAAGGAAAGCGCCAATCGGTATGGCTCACTTCCCGGCTTCGAAGTTTCCTTACCCTTCGTTTCTTTGGTTTTTGTAGGGCAACTCCTTAGCCTTTAGTTTATGTTTTGAAGAGATGAGATTGGACTTGAGCTCACCAACCTGTTTTGGCGTTGATGTTAGGCACTTGGCAACATTTTTTTCTTCTTGTTTGTTCCATTAAAGTTTTTAGGTGATTTCAGTTTTCTGATTCCTTTTACCCTTTGGACTTAGGACAGTTTTTTTTCCGGCCAGAGGTTGGCTAGGGAGTGGAAGGAAGGAGGGAAGGAGGAAGGAAGAGAGAAGGAGGAGATGCTCTTGGTGCTATCTGGTGCCTCATGGGAACTCGCATACCTATCCTATTCTACTTACAAAAGTGGGAAACCAAAATGACAAAAAGGGGCCATTTTGCCCAGAAGTTCTTCATTATTCTCATTCTTCTTCATGCCTTGAAGGGCTTTGTCGCTCCTTTTTTCTGCAGGGGATTATTGTTGGATAAGGTCCCAAATCCTCTTGGCAAGGCTTCCTTTGCTGGGGAAGATCGGATTTGGTCTTTGCTCTTGCCCTTTTGGGGAAAAGTTGTCTTCTCGCTGGTTCCCTTTTATGGGTGAGGTAGGGGCCTCCTATTTCGGAGTAACTCCATTGGGGATTTGTGGGAGCCTCTACCTATTTGCTTTTTTTGGGACGGGCCTTGTGCTAGGTCCAGGATCGTTCTTGGGCCACTACGGGGGATCCTTAAGACATTCTCGAGGATTCCTCTTGGACAAGCATGGGACTCCTTTTGGGAGGAATGCTCCATTGGGGATTATAGAGAGCCCTCACGTCGTCATTTTTTCCTGCATAGCCTGTGTGCACTGTGAAATCGCACGACAGGTCGCACGGGAACGTGGTACGTGCCTCCTAAAGGGTAAATCAGGAAATCGGAGTCACCACTGCCTAATGGGGTGCAGGCAGACACCTGGGTACCTATAAAGGTCTATTTTGATGGTCTGCGGCTTTCTGAGATTCTGCGCAAGGTCTCGGTTATGGTCCGGGGAAGTTCGAAAACACCCCGGTCTGCCCCGTCGGTTAATGGGTCCCTCGAGTCTCCCTAGTTCGAGTCAACTTCGTCTAACTCACCCTATTCTTAAGCCCACATGCACACTTTTATTTGAGCTTGGGTGGGGACCACCAAAGTGGTGTGGGTCCCCATTTTATTTGATTTTATCTTGATTTATTAAATGATCTGGGTCGGATTGGGTGGGCCCCATTAGAAGGCCCACGGATCCCCTGGTGGGCTAGGCTTAGCCCACATATCCCATAGTGGGCCTTAATCTTGTCCTATGAGGCCCTTTGGGCTTTGGTTAATTTGATTAGTTTTGTGAAATCGCAGATTTCCATACCGTTAACACACCCTAATCACTGAGTGTGCTATGTAGGTGAAGCTGGAGGAGCCCAAGCTTGAATCCAGTCAAAGTGGCTAAGTCTCGGCTTGTCAGTAGGCCATGGAGGAGGAGAGAATGGCAAACTTGTAATTATTGTGCTTGTGGGAGTTGCTTAAATGAAGAAACACCAAGGGGGGGGGGGGAAGCCATACACGACCAAAAGGGAGCAAATAGCTGCTTGTGGGTTGCATTGGAGGCTAGACAACTTGCTTGAGTGATTGCAAGAGGTAAGCAACAGCACCCCAACCCTTATTTCAATTTTCGGCCAAAATCGTATGTGGAATGCGGAAGTTAGGGTTTGAATACAAATTTGTTTATTCTTGCCAATAGGAGTGATTTCTTTGAGGGGTTTTGTAGGAAATAGATTTCCCCACATGCTAGGAGCAATTTAGAGCCCAAAAACACTAAAAACAAGTGAGATTTGAGAAAACCCTAAATCCCAAAAGTTCGAATTTCGTGAACTGCTGAGAAAACCCAGTCGCTTGAATAGTTGCTCGAGCACGGTATCGGGCGATATTTTTAGGTAAAGACTTAAGGCATGGCCGCTCGAGCAACTGTTCAAGCGACCTGCCTGAAATAGAGAACCCGAGAGCTAATTTCCAGCCGCTCAAAGTAGGCTCGAGCGACCCATCAAGCACCCTGTACAAATTTTCCAATTTTTGAGTTTTTAGCCCAGATAAAACTACCAATTGTTTTTATTCAAATCCAACCTATGTTTAAGTGAGAGTTAGGTGTCTAGGAAGTGTTCCAACTGGAAGTATCTCAAAATTCCAAATAACAAGCATTTTGGGTACGTTTTACCAAAGAAGGTCCTATAGAGAGTTTCTGTCCCAGATTTCTATAGAAGTAGGGTAATTTGATTCCGTCACTTCAAGCACCTTCCAAATATTCCTTAGAAGTAGAAAACAAGAGCCAAAACCAATTTGCACAAGTATCAAAAGAGTTGAGGCATAGGTTGCCCAAATGAGTCATGAAAATGTAAAAATTTCTGGAAAACCTATACTTTGTCATTGGCTTTCATTATGAGTACACAATACATGATATGAAAGGCTTCGGCCCCACATTTGGCATATAAGATGAAGGGCATTGGCCGGTTTTAATTTCATGATATTAAGGGCATTGGCCCATTACTTGTTAATATGAGATGAAAGGGCAGTGGCCCAGTAATATTGATACATTGAATAAGAGGGCAGTGGCCCATTGATCATTGACATATTGTATGGAGGGCAGTGGCCCAGATTCCATGAGAAATGAAGGTGGGTTTGGCCCAAGATTGACTCAGGTAAGGCCATGGGCTACCCTTGAGCACTTTCCATGCAAGTGTGCATGTTGTATTATTGTGAAATTTAATTGATGAATAAACCTTAAGTTATGGATCCATAAACTTAAAAAGGATTGTTTGTATATATATGTCATGGCCAAGTGTTGTTGTTACTATTATTGTGCTTTATCGTGATATCATTCCGGCACCGGCAACATTGGTGGCTGATGCCCATTTACTACGGGGAATCGACGTAGATGCCTAACCACCATGTGGAATCGGTGAAGCTTGATGGGGCCATGTGTAGTTGAAAGAGTAGAGGACTACTCTATAGGTCCACGATCTACAACAATTAAGAATTTAACAATGCGGAAACATACACACAGAGAATTATACGAGGAAACCTGAAACCAGATCCAGGAAAAACCTCGAGTCTATATGAGGCGACTAACCCTTCGAATTTCCACTATTGAATGAAAACACAATTACAAAGGAGCACATACTTAACCTTTACAATTGAACTCACTCAACAGCAATCCACAGCTCGAATCCACGAACTGCAACACAGCTTGAATCCACAAGCTGCAAACCACGATCAATCCAGATCGCAAAAAATCACTCAACAGTGATCCACAGTTCGAATCCACGAACTGCAACACAGCTTGAATCCACAAGCTGCAGGACACGATCAATCCAGATCGCAACAATCACCTCAGAGTCCACTGAGACGATCCAATGCAGTAGGAATCCACCTATGCATCTAACAAAGTCGATCACCAATCCAGGCGAACACACGATCAGGTGAAGTTCCGAATTGAAGAAGAATCCTCAACCTTCAATTCCAGGCGATCTATCTCAGATCTCCCCCTCACTCGATCACCGATTCTCTAAAGAAGAATTGATCGAATCTCGAACACCTCAAGATCCGAAATCAAATTGATCCAAAGAAAAAAGTCATTACTAAAAATTACAGCACGTCTATTTAAAGGAGAAAACTTAGATCGTGTCGAGCGCTGGTGGCGTCGTGGTGCGATCGGGGTAGACGGCTGGAAGCGAACTCAAGTCCCGCTTAGAACAAGTTGAATCAGTTAAGGGCGCGCTGCCAGCGCGCTGCTAGTGGGAGGGAACGCGGCATGTGCACAGCTGATCATAGAATCTTCAATCTCGCTCTGCGCTACCAGCGGCGTGTCGGCGTCGCCTTACGACGCTAGTGCACGTGCCTTACTTTCAAAGCACTGTTTCACTTATGCGCTGCCAGCGGAGTGGCAGCGGCGTTGTTCCACGCAAGTGCCTTTACAAGAGATGCTTTATTTAGACAATCTTTCATTTCCTTGAGCTACCAGTGGCGTGGTAGCTGTGTGGCAGCATCGTCTTCTTCTTTACTAAATTCACTGAATTTTCATTATTTATTATGCACATCTTGAAGATTATTATAAGACATAATTTGTCAAACATTTGCCATAAAGGAAGTGTGAGTTTTCACACTTACAATCTCACCCTTGGCAAATGCCTGACAACAACCTTAAAACAGTGTTTAATATCAAACTCAGTTAATATTGATTTCCATTTAAGAATTTAAAACAACACTGATAAGGGAGACACAATGATTTGGGAGAATCCAGAATTTCATTCATTCATAAAAGATATACATTGTTCCAACATATATACATACATCCAACCAAATACATACACAGCCAACCAACAGAAAACTTCCCTCACAAACCCACAGAAAACTCCCCCACAAACCAACTTTCAGAAACTACTAAAAAACAACATAACAACAACATAAAGAAGAAAAAAAAATAACAAGCAGCAAGCAGCAACAACCCAGCAGAATCATCATCCAAAAAACTCCCCCTTTCTGGAAGGTGGTTTTGGTTCCCAAGTCCTTGAGTAATGCTTGTACGCGTCTTGGGATCGAGAGTGCAGCCAAAAGAGTTTGTGAACCATCTCTAGCTGAGTTCTTCGAATGCTGCTCAGAAAATGATCAGCTTCGTTTTGCATTCGTTGCTGAGCAGCAACATCCCTTTGAACCTCGCCACAAGCAAAATCAACATCCTTTGCAAGCTTCTCTAGCTTCTCCTGGGTCTCTGATTTGAACATGCTCATCATGAGCATGTGAGGAGCCCTAACCTCAGAATTGAAAGCCTCCTGAGAGGCTTGCATGGAATTCAATTTGTCCAGGATTGCCGTAGCATCAGAACTGGACAAAGAGGAGGGAGAAGAAGAAGGCTCCGAAGAAGAAACTAACCGAAAAGGATTTGCTCGTTTGCTTCGAGTGAGAGTGGAGTCATCAATGGGAGGTTTAGGATGAAGAACCATTTCTATAGGATCAGGGAGGACCCCCTGATGAATGCACAAGAATGAGATAAAAATCCCAAAAGGAAGAGCAGCAGTCTTGGATTTTAAATTCCGAGACTGAAGGATTTGATTGAAAATGATTGACGGAAGACAGACACTGTCTCTGTTCCAGATAGCATGAAGAAGTCTAGCTCTAGAGTGAGAAATCTCAGAGTGATGATCTGAGGGAACAAGAGAGGCACAAACAAACACATTCAAGATCCTGAGAAGATCTTGGAGAGAGCCATGAGGTAGATAGTTGGGCTTATTTTTTATGGAGGTGGGAGCACCCTGAACAATAAGGGAAGGAATGATGGACTCCATGGGAGGATCGGAGTGAGAATCAAAAAAATCAAAGGAGGGAGAGTCAACAAGGGGCAGTTCTAGAAGGGATGAGATCAGCTCTTTCGAGAAGTCGAAAGAGATGCCCCTGACATAGGCTTTGACAAAGCCTTGATTGGCCAGATGAAGATGATGGAGGTTCGAATAGAATTCTCGAACCAGGTCAGGATATGCAAAACCACTGATCAAAGCAAATTTTTTCCAACCATTGTCCGAAAACAATGAGTAGAGGGGAGATTCAGAAAATGAATCAAGCTTAATGGCCCTTTCCAAAAGGAGTGGCCTGTGCTTGAAGAATTCATTAAAATCAGATAAACCATTTCCAAGGAATGGTTCAGAGGAATGAGAAGGGGAAGGGGGTCTCACTGGTGGAGAAGATACAACCGGTGAGGATCTTACAAGTGGAGAAGAGGTGGAAGGAGAATCAGTTCGAGACTTCTTCTTGGGAGGCATGATGGAAAGAAAACAGAAAGAAATAGACGAAAGAGAAAGACACAAGCAAAACTAGACAAAGCCCTAATGGCAGAACAATCTACCAAACCCTAACTTGGAAGAACGAGAGAAGAACACTGAAAAAGGAAGAAGAAAAATGAAGAAGCAAGACGAAGATAGTAAAAAAAATTTTTACCTGAACAGTGGACAAGGTTGACGGAGGGTAGGCACGAAGGCAAAGATAGACCACGACGCGAGGAGCGAGGAGAGCCGCAGGTAAAAAACAAGGTAAAAAAGTGAAACAGATTTCACCTTTTTATAGACAAAAGGAACACGCTGCCAGCGTGCCTTCGGCGACGCTTAACAGGGCAGGTGCCAAAGCATGAAGAATGGAGAAGGCTACCGGCACGCTTCTAGCGACGTAGAAGGTGCACATGCACAAACAAGAAAAAACACACTCAAAAGGCAAAAATTTATAAAAAGAGTTTGAACCATTCTTCATGAAAACTCATACCTCTAAACACAAAGCTAAGATTTTAACTAAACTAAAAATCATTCAGATAATCAACTTTTATTTAATCTAAGAAGTACTTATCACAAAACTGATCTTGAAGAACCTATCAAGGTTAATTCAAATGTGACACATTTCATATCTATGACCAAAATTTCCTTCATGGTTTCTCATACTATAAATTTTCTTCAAGATATTGAGCACACATGCATATTAATGAAACATTGCTTGTGTAGTGTGAAGTATTTTTGACTGTTACACTTTATGCATATGGAAGGCTATTTTAGTGTAATCATACTTGGAAAGTATAGACATACCCCAAACTTCATTTTGGTGGCTTTCGCACATCAGAGATAGGTAGCCGTTTCTGATCTCTTTTTCTTTTCTTTTTGTAGAAGGCATTGACCCTTAAAAAACCTGAGTTTACAGTTCATTCCAAGAATATACCTTCTTTCTCTTTTTCTTTTTGAGATTTACAGTGGCTTTCACTCTAAACTCTATGGCAGACATTTCCAAAACTTTTCTTTTCATAAAGTTGATAGCCTATAGATCCCAAGCTTCAACACATAATAAACTTCAATACACAAAGGTGTTTTAAGACAAAAGTGATAGTTGAGAACACAACATTTCTGTCAATATGAATAGACTCAAGCTTCCTGAATTTAGATTTTAGTATCAAGAACACATAAATTCATTTTGAACAGACATGTAAATCATTTTACATCTAAATTAACTCAAAACAGAACCTGATTTTCAGTTTTGAGAGCATACTCCTAGGGATTTCCTAAGAGTTTCAAATCTGTTCTGATCTAAAGGTTTAGTGAAAAAATCAGCTAACTGTTTTTCAGTAGATATATATTCAATCATAACAGTTTTGTCTTCAATTAACTCTCTTATAAAGTGATGCTTGATGTCTATATGTTTAGTCCTTGAGTGTTGAACAGGATTTTTGGAAATGTTTGTAGCACTTTGATTGTCACAGAAGAGAATCATTTGGTCCTGATCTAAACCATAATCAGATACATTTGTTTCATCCAAATTAGTTGAGTACAACTGCTTCCTGCAGCAATGTACTCTGCTTCAGCTGTACTCAGTGAAACTGAGTTTTGCTTTTTGCTTAACCAAGCAATGGGTTATTACCCATATAAAAGCAACCACCAGAGGTGCTTTTTCTATCATCCATACACCCAGCCCAATCAGCATCAGTGTATCCAGTAAGATATGGGTTTGTTTCTTTGGAAAACCAAATTCCCAGATCAACAGTTCCATTTACATATTTTATTATCCTTTTCACAGCATTTAGATGAGATTCTTTAGGATTAGCCTGATATCTAGCACAAACTCCAACACTAAAGCTTATATCAGGTCTACTTGCTGTTAAGTACAGAAGACTTCCAATCATCCCTCTGTACAAGGTAGGGTCTATATCCTTACCAGATTCATCTTTTCCAAGCTTTAAGCTAGTACTCATAGGAGTCCTAGCATGTTTTGCATGAGTTAAACTGAATCTCTTGACTAGATTTCTGGCATATTTTGCTTGAGAGAAAAAAATCCCTTGTTGAGATTGATAAATCTGAAGTCCTAAGAAAAAGTTCAGTTCACCCATCATACTCATCTCAAATTCACTTTTCATTAAGTCTCTAAAGGAGTGAGCATGATTTTCAGAAGTAGATCCAAACACTATGTCATCAACATAGATTTGAGCAATCAAAATATGTTTGGACTCTCTTTGAATAAAGAGAGTTTTATCCACATTTCCTCTCATAAAACCAGATTCAAGTAAAAAAGAGGTGAGTCTCTCATACCAAGCTCTAGGAGCTTGTTTGAGTCCATACAAGGCCTTGTTCAGCTTATACACATGTTTAGGATGATTTGTGTCCTCAAATCCTTTAGGTTGCTCTACATAGACCTCTTCATTCAGATATCCATTCAAGAATGCACTCTTAACATCCATTTGAAACAGTTTAAACTTTAAGTAGCATGCAATAGACAAAAGTAATCTGATTGATTCTAACCTAGCTACAGGAGCAAAGGTTTCATCAAAATCTATTCCTTCTACTTGGGTGTATCCCTGAGCAACAAGCCTAGCTTTATTTCTGGTTACTATCCCATTCTCATCAGATTTGTTCTTAAAAATCCATTTGGTTTCTATCACATTCAGATCAGAGGGTCTTTCAACCAATTCCCATACATTATTTCTAGTGAATTGGTTTAGTTCTTCATGCATAGCATTTAACCAGGATTCATCCAACAAGGCATCTTTATAAGATTTTGGCTCAAATTGAGATAGATAAGAAGAAAATCTTACCTCATTATGTAATTGATGTCTTGTTCTTACACCATCTGAAATATTTCCAACAATTTGCTCAGTTGGGTGATCTTTGAGAGTTTTTGTCAGAGGAACAACTTCATTGCTTGAGGAAGCATCTCTGATTTCATCCTCTTCATCTACAACCTGCAAAAGTTCACAGTCAGTTCCTTCATCATCTATTAACACATTAATAGATTCCATTACAACAGATTTTTGCAAGTTAAAAACCCTGTATGCTCTACTAGAAGAAGAATATCCTAGAAAGATTCCTTCATCACTTCTAGAATCAAATTTTCCTAGATTTTCTCTGTCCCTTAGGATATAGCATTTACTTCCAAAGACTCTAAAATATTTCAAGTTTGGCTGTTTTCCTTTCCAAATTTCATAAGGAGTTTGTTTCCACCCAGATCTGACATATACTCTGTTACTTATATAACAGGCAGTGTTTATTGCTTCAGCCAAGAATTTTGTTGACACTTTCTTGGCTATCATCATGGTTCTAGCCATTTCTTGCAAAACTCTGTTTTTCCTTTCCACAGCTCCATTTTGCTGTGGAGTCTTAGGAGCAGAAAATTCATGTTTAATTCCTTGTTCTTCACAGAATTTGGAAAACATCTGATTTTCAAATTCTATCCCATGATCAGATCTTATTCTAACAATTCTCCCTATTTGCAAGTTCTTTTCAACTTGAATTTGACAGCACAATTGTTTAAAACAATCAAAACATTCAGATTTTTCTCTTAGAAAATTTACCCAGGTGTATCTACTGTAGTCATCTACAGCAACAAAGATATACCTCTTTCCTCCAAGACTTTCATTCTTTGTAGGTCCCATCAAGTCCATATGAATCAGTTCTAATGGTCTAGAGGTTCCTACAGTGTTGGTTTTCTTGTGTGTGGCTTTGATTTGCTTTCCTTGATTGCAAGGACCACACATTCCTTTCTTTTTATTGTTCCCAAACTTGGGAATTCCTCTAACCAATTCAGACTTAGAGATTTTTGACAAATCTCTATAGTTAATGTGACCAAGTCTTCTATGCCACAAATCAATTTCATTGCATACAGAAGATTTTAAAGATTTTTCATTGTTTCCAATGATTACATAACAATTGTCACTTGTTCTTACACCTATAAGAACAGTTCTACCAGAATTATCCAGAATTTTACATTCTTTTCTGGTAAAATTGACAAACAATCTTGAATCACATAACTGACTAATACTGATTAAGTTTGCCTTCAAACCAGAGACAAATAAAACATTTTTCAGACAAACTCCATTAGGACCAGTTACTGTTCCTCTACCTTTGACTTGAGAAGTGCTTCCATCACCAAATGTTACACTTCCACCAAAATATTCTTCAAAGGTACTAAACATAGACTTATGTCCACACATATGTCTTGAACAACCACTATCCAAGTATCACATGTTGACATCATGAGCTTTCAAAGCTATATGAACCACATTTGCAACTAAAGAATCTTTTCTAACCCAAATCTGTTTTTCAGGAGTTTTCTGAGAAGTACCTTCATCAACAACTTGAGATTTTGAAGGAAGTTTCTTTGACAAATTTGTGACTTCCTTATTTAATGTTTCAGTTAATTTTAACAGGGAATCAAATCTGTTATGTAAATCTAGGGACTGACTTTGATTTAGTTTCCTCTTATTGTCAAAATATCCCTCAGGAAACCCATGCAAAACATAACACTTTGGTCTTATATGACCCTTTTTATTGCAGTGATGGCACACAGGTATGAACCTATGTTCAGAAGAATCAACATTTCCAGATTTGACAGTATTTCTAAATTGTACAAATTTAGATTTCTCAGATGTTGAAGATTTACTTGTTGGTCTTACTTCTCCAGCAGAATGTTTCTGTGAAGATTCCTTATTTTGATTACTTACACTCATTCTCTTTTCAACAGAATTTGAGCTTTCAGGAACTTCCTTTGAAATTGATTCCTCATCAATTTGATGATTTCCTGCAGAAGAATTTGAAGCATTAGATTTAATTGAATTTGAAACTTTCTCAAGTTCAATCACTTTACCTTGAAGTGCAGAAATCTGAGCTTCCTTTTCTTTTAATTTTTCAGTTTTTTCAGTCAAAGAAGTTACCAGAGAATTTTCTTTGGCATGTCTTTCAAGTAACTTCTTGTTTATTGAATCTATTTTTGCAAGAGCTTTATTTTTCTTTGTTTCTGATTCCTTCAATTTTTTACTCAGTTTCTTGACTTTCTTTTGAGCTCTATTGAATTCCTTGTAAAGCTAATTGTAGGCTTCTTGTAATTCTTCTTCATCATCAGATAAAGTTTCTTTATTATCTCCTGCAATTCCAGAGATTGAACTACCAGAAGAAGATGAGTAAAAGGAATTGAAAGCAGTAAAATTAGCAGAAATATCCTCATCTGATTGTGAAGAATTATCAGTATTACTGTCATCTCAAGTAACCTGATAATTTGTCTTTTTCTTTTTATCCTTTGAGGGACAATCAGAGGCAACATGTCCAAATCCTCTACATTTGTAACATTGAACTTCATCATTCTGAGAAAATTTCTTCTCCTTTCTTAGATCAGAAATTTTCTTATCAGATCTCCTATTAGATCTGTCCATGGATGATAAAGGATTAGATTGTCTCTTTTTAAACATTCTCTTAAACTTTTTAGCTAAGAGAACTAATTCATCCATATCTACATCAGAATTATCTGATTCTTCAGTATTTACAGATTTTAGAGCTATTCCTTTACTCCTTTTAGGAATATTCAGATCTAGCTCATAAGTCTGTAGAGATACTACCAGATCTTCAATTCTCATGGTATCTACATCTTTTGCCTCTTGAATGGTAGTAACTTTTGGTCTGAATTTTTTAGGCAAAGATCTCAAGATTTTTCTAACAACCTTAGATGTAGAGATCTTTTCTCCAAGATTAAAACTCGAATTAACAATATCTGAGAGTCTTGCATAAAACTCATCAAAAGACTCATCATCTTTCATGTAAAGAATTTCGAAAAATGTAGTAAGTCTTTGAAGTCTAGACAGCTTGACAGCTGAGGTTCCTTCATGAGTGACCTCAAGAATGTCCCAAGCTTCCTTACCGACTTCACATGAGGAAATTCTCCTGAATTCCTCAACACTAACATCACAAAATAAGGCATTCATTGCCTTGTTGTTCCATCCACAGAGATCAGATTTAGCTTTACTCCACTGATCATGAGGTTTAGGTATCACAACACCTCCTTCTGTTGTGATTTCTGGTGGATGATAACCATTACAAACCGAGAGCCAGACACGCTCATCGATAGATTTCAGGTAAGCTCTCATTCTTGCTTTCAAGTAAGAATAATTGTTACCTTCAAATAATGGAGGTCTAGAGGCAGATCCTCCTTCTTTTCCAAAGTCCATGCTATAGATCTAGATCACACTTTGTATAGCAATTCAAAGTGAATAGGCTCTGATACCAATTGAAAGAGTAGAGGACTACTCTATAGGTCCACGATCTACAACAATTAAGAATTTAACAATTCGGAAACGTACATACAGAGAATTATATGAGGAAACCTGAATCCAGATCCAGGAAAAACCTCGAGTCTATATGAGGCGACTAACCCTTCGAATTTCCACTATTTAATGAAAAGACAATTACAAAGGAGCACATACTTAACCTTTACAATTGAACTCACTCAACAGAAATCCACAGCTCGAATCCACGAACTGCAACACAGCTTGAATTCACAAGCTGCAAACCACGATCAATCCAGATCGCAAACAATCACTCAACAGTGATCCACAGTTCGAATCCACGAACTGCAACACAGCTTAAATCCAAAAGCTGCAGAACACGATCAATCCAGATCGCAACAATCACCTCAGAGTCCACTGAGACGATCCAATGCAGTAGGAATCCACCTATGCATCTAACAAAGTCGATCACCAATCAAGGCGAACACACGATCAGGTGAAGTTCCGAATTGAAGAAGAATCCTCAACCTTCAATTCCAAGCGATCTATCTTAGATCTCCCCCTCACTCGATCACCGACTCTCTAAAGAAGAATTGATCGAATCTCGAACACCTCAAGATCCGAAATCAAATTGATCCAAAGAAAAAAGTCATTACTAAAAATTACAGCACGTCTATTTAAAGGAGAAAACTCAGATCGCGTCGAGCGCTTGTGGCGTCGTGGTGCGATCGGGGTAGACGGCTGGAAGCGAACTCAAGTCCCGCTTAGAACAAGTTGAATCAGTTAAGGGCACGCTGCCAGCGCGCTGCTAGCGGGAGGGAACGCGGCATGTGCACAGCTGATCATAGAATCTTCAATCTCGCTCTGCGCTACCAGCGGCGTGTCGGCGTCGCCTTACGACGCTAGTGCACGTGCCTTACTTTCAAAGCACTGTTTCACTTATGCGCTGCCAGCGGAGTGGCAGAGGCGTTGTTTCGCGCAAGTGCCTTTACAAGAGATGCTTTATTTAGACAATCTTTCATTTCCTTGAGCTACCAGCGGCGTAGTAGCTGTGTGGCAGCATCGTCTTCTTCTTCTTTACTAAATTCACTGAATTTTCATTATTTATTCTGCACATCTTGAAGATTATTAGAAGACATAATTTGTCAAACATTTGCCATAAAGGAAGTGTGAGTTTTCACACTTACAGTAGTATATACTAAACAACCTAGATAACAAGTGATAATAATTTGAATGGGGGATTGTTATTAAATGGATTACCTGTACACCAAGACACATGCATGGACTATCTGTATGACACTAAGATGCCGTGGATTTTGTAGTATTAGAATGACCCGCATGTCATGGTTTAACGAATATTATCTACAAAAACTGTGGTTTCACCGATCATGCATGTGTTGCTTACTGAGACAGCCATCTCACAGTTGTTTATTATCTTATTTTTTTTAGATCCATCGACATCCGGTGTGAAGGACCGGGCAGGGGATAGAGGAAAGGAAAAGGCCATTGGGTATAGAGAGGAAGATTACTATAGGCCTTACGTTTTATCCTGTCATACATGTGTAACCACCTCATTTTTGCGCTCCCGGAAGAGTCGGAAATGCAAAACCCAGCTAAAAAGTCAAACCCTAAGGGGTCAAAAATTGACTTTTTGATCAAGTGATAATTGACTACCTTGCTTTATCTCAATGGATAGAGAATCTCGACACGGTTCCAACGCAATAGAGTTTGCTAGAATCGGAGTCCGGGTGAAGGATCTATGGGCCGGTCAAACTTAAGGGGGAGCCGAAAGTTGACTATTTGCCAAACCCTGAGCTAGGTGCTTAGCCCTATGTCATTGGATAGAGGGCTCCGATACGGTTCTAACGCAATTGAGTTTGCCCAAATCGAAGTCCGAATAAAGAAGATATGGGTTGTTGAAGTTTCCAAGCAGCAAAACCGGAAATTGCACACGTGGCAAAGAAACTGCACACGTGGCAGCAAACGCAGCAAAATATCTCAGGGAGCAATCTTTAAATATCCAAAACTTGCCAAATATCTCAGGGACTAAACCAAAATTTCAAAGGGGGCACTCTGCAGATATCTAAAAATGTCAAATCGGTCAAATCGGTCAAGTCGAGGGGCAAATCTGTAATTTTTTTTATTTGTATCCTACCAAATATGTCAGATACACATACTTTTGTGTGTATCTGGCACTATTCATCGGATACAAAGAGATCCGCCCACGAGATTTGCGCCGATTCCCCAACAAATTCGCGGCGGCATTAAAATTTCAAATTATTATGTTTTGTATCCGATATTTAATATCGGATACAAGTGAAACTCAGTGTATCCGACCTATATGGTTGGATACATTATGTTTTTCTATAAAAACCACCAGCAGCCTCCTTTCTTGTGGTTGGCTCCTTTTGGTGGTTTTTGCCTTTTCTCTCCCTCCTTCACCAACCCGAATACTCTTCTCTCCAACCTCATTTGCTCCCACATCCATCATATACCACTCCCATATCACTTAACCCATTGTCCTCCTTCTTTTCTTGGTCTCTCACTCCAACAAGAAGAAGAATATTTGTTGTTGCTACTGTGGAGGGAAGCTCCAGCACCATTTGTATCCTCAAGGAAGTGTCTCCACCTCCACAAAAGAGCCAAGAACCTCCAGCTCTCTTTGCTCTCCACCACCCCCTAGACCACCTTGAGTTGCTTCCTCCTCTTCCTCCTTACATGCACCCCAACTAAAGGTGGAACCATTGCTGCTGCTGTCAAGAGAAGGAACCTCCAGCTGCTGTTGGGCTTCAAGGAGCTGCTCACACCATACAAGAAAGCCTACTAACCACCAGGTATCATTTCTTGTCCCATTGTATTCAATATATATGATATTGGGTGCATTTCGTGGAGTTAAAAAAGTATGTTGCCTCCCATGGTTGAGGGCCGCCATCTCCCACATTCTCTACATGTTCTTCACACTATGAAAGTCTCCAAGCAAGGAAGAGGTTTACATTTTGTCCTAGGGAGAGAGAAAGAGTTTTCCATATGCATTTTTGATCTCCTTAAGCCACTGATTTGCATGTGTGTTTGTTTTTCTCTTTGGTGGGAGCATGTTCCACATTACTGACTTATCTAATGTATCCCCACGTAACCCCCCATTACCCTTCATGATTCTGTTGTTTTTTTTCTCTCTTCTCTCATCTCTTTTTTTTAGGATTCTCATGGTGGTTCTTTGCTGGACGTATCCTCTTATTTTTTGTGTACCATGATGAGTGCATGCTCGGGTGTGCTTTGTGTTGTAGTGTATGTGCTGTGGCAGGTTTTCCTTCTTTATTTTTGAGATGCATGTTTCCTCTATGCCTCCTTTTGCCATGAATCCTAGAGCTGCTGTGGTTGACAGGAGCAACACCATCCTTGCCTTGTTTTCACTTGTTGTTTTGATGGTGTAACGAGCATGTTCCCTTACCCCATGGCCCTAATGTCATGGCATGCATGGGTTGCTGTTGGTGACAACAACAGCTCCTCCTTTTCCTTGTTTTTTTATCTTGCTATAATGCTTCTCTCATTCCTTGCCTAGTTAATGATATGTTGATAGACCTACTACTGTTGTATGCCATTAGCATGACCCCCTTCCCCACTATTCCCTTAGCTCATAGCCCACTTATCAGCATGATTAAACCCCCATACTAGCAGTTGTTCCTCTGTGTTTGCAGCATGCTTTTTACTTGTTTCCATGGGAATTTATAGCATGCCCAGCTGCTGTGTTTATCATGCCAAGATGCCACTGTTTTGAGCCTTGAAGTGCCTCTGTTTACCCTTTGTTCCTTGCTGTATTCTTTCATAATGGCATGTGGTGAACCATTGCCATGCTCCCTTTGTTTGATGCTGTCCCAGCAGGTCAGGAAGAATAGAACCACCCTTGGCACTAGCCCCTTAGAACCATGCATGAAGGCTCTCCCCCCCCCCCCCCCCCCCCCTAGCATGTTCAATCTCCTTTAAGAACTGCTGCTCTAGGTGCCTGTATTAGGTTAGTCTCTATGTGCATTTCAGTAGCATGCTTAGTCCCTTTTTAGTTGCTGTTCCCAGCATGTTTGCACACACCTAAGCTCCCTTTTCCCTTGGATTCTTTGCTGTTTGGTGCTTAATAAACATGCTCCTCCACCCCCAATGTATCCCCATTTTCTTTTTTACTTTGCTTCTCAAGCCTAGCCCATTAACCCACAGCCATGTTCTCTTCCTTTTTTTGATGCTTGCTGTTTTCTTTTTTTCTAGATAGAAATGTATGCCTTTCTCCTTGGATTCTTTGCTGTTTGGATGTGCATGAGCATGTCCTCACCTCTTTAATGTTCACTGAATTTTAGCATGCATCAGACCCTGGGGACAGCAGCTGTCCCCAGTAGAAGTGATCCTCTATTAGCATGCCTAACCCAACCCCCACCCCATGCACAACCTTCTTTATTGAACCATGCATGCTTGTGTAGTGCAATATAATACGATAGGCCTTGTTGTTGGAATTTTAGTTGTTCCTTGTTTAGTGAAGTGAGACCACCAAAGTAGGGGCACCAAGACCCCTACACATTGCTAGAATTGCGGAATAGAAGAAGGAGGGCAGCACCTCCATGCACCATCACCTACACCCTTGCCTTTGCTGGAAAATCCCAAAAAGGATCAAAGGGATGCACCACCCATACCCGAACCAATGTGGGCCACCCAGGGGCCCACACAGCTTGTGGAGAAACCCCATAGGAAGCCCATAGAGCCACTCCCATTGCAAAGCCCTTAAAAATGCATTATTGGGTGTGATCTTTGATTTTTGTTGATTTGAATAATCTCACAATTAAACCAAGCAAACCTGTAAAACCCCGAATTTTCCTTAAATAATAAAATAAATTAATAAATAATATTCTTGAGAGTTATAATTGATGGAAATATTTTATTATTGTAGGGGATGATATAATTAGTGGAGATCCAGAGTTGGACGCAGATCTGACCGTCTAATCATGAGATATCGAGGTATGTGTTCTGATTGGGCAGTGTATATAGGAAAGATTGCATGTGTGCTACATGGGATCAATGAGTATAAATATTAGTTTAATAACCTAAAACACATACGTTGTATTTTTCGCTCGTCTACTTCAGCCGCAAGCGACAAACACGATCGAACGACGGAGGAAGAAGAAGAAGGAGGAAGAAAAGCCTGGGTTTTGGTTTTCTTCATCGTCCAGGGGTTATCTCACGTCTGTGAGTGTAGTTTGTTGGAGAAGCACGCACGTTCAAGAGGTAGGTGACACTGTTTTACGTTCATTTTTGGTATTTATGTTTGTTTAATCGCAAAGGCATGTTTTTATATGATCTATTGATGTATTTAGTTTAGTATCAATGTTATATGTATGATAGAATGAGATTGAACGAGAAAAATCATGATTTAAAACTGTTTCTGTTCGTTTTTGTATGACCACCGACCTCGACTGTACTCGGCGATCCTCGGCGCTAGTTAAAAATCTTAGACCGCCGAAGACCACCGGAAGACGTATTGTCGGCGTCCTGTTTTGAACTACCACCAACCACAGACCGCCGAGGCGATCTTGAGCGATCCTAGGTGCTCTGTTCAGATTTTGCAGATTTTCGTAATTTCAAACCTTAATTCAATTCCAAACTATTTTTAGACAATTTTAATGATTAATTAAGATGTTTTAAGACCAAAATAAATTATCTAATTCCCTTTTCACAGGAAAATAAATTAGGAAGATATTTAGGACATTAGTTGCCAAACTTTGAAAGTAATTGAGAAATCTAGTTTTTGGAAAACCTAACTATTATTTGATTATCAAAACAACTCTAAATGACACTTTAAACAAGAAAACTTTATAAAGAGAATTCAGAACTCAGATGACCGAATATTGAAGTAATTGACAGATTTAACCTTTATATGCCGCTAGGCACCAACCCTTATAGAAATATTATATTTTAGGGAATTTTGGAGGCTAGTGGGCATAGTTGGTTATGGATCCATAGTTGTTGCTAGATAGCTGAGGGATATGTCATTTGGGTTGAGTTATTCCTATATGCGACGCGCTTCCTTTGCAATTTAGTTTGTCTGGGAAGGTCCTATGTCTGGAGGGACACCCCGGTGAGCCGCTGATGAATCCCTGTATATGTGGATAAGCGACTGTAACGCCCGTACCCGGGTCAATGCAAAACAAGCACCAAACCCGAATCCGAAGTGGTACTGGGCCCAAAGCTACTAATTACCTGACATTTAAATTAAGTTAATTCCAATCATTATCAGAGTGCAGAGAATTAAAACAATAATTTCAACAATATGCGTGGTTAAATATAACCATCAAACTAACTTATCAATATAAATTTATATATCTGGCAAATGGGTTTTCTAACACACTTTCTCTCATATTCAATCAAATCATAAACTATCTATCAAGGTACATCTATATCAACCTTTAATAGAAAAGATCTAAACTAAATAAGAAAAATCCTCAGCTCAGTAATTTGCAACTTCCCCTCGAGTCAACCCCAAGGACGCTCTCATGTAGAACAACTGAAAAATAAGATAAAGGAGTAGGGTGAGATACAACTATCTCAGTAGGTAACACATGCATGCTAGAAACAGTTTATATATAAAAATAATCATTCATGCACGATAAAACAATTGGATAGTCACGGTCGATAATATGAACGAGTAATCACCATACGAAACCAAAATTTATTCAGTACTTGAAATATTCTAATTTAAAGTCATTCAAATCCAGTCACAGTTAAACCATTTAATTAAACTCTTCTTGTTTAAATGTAAATCATGTCATTCATAATTAATAGTGAATCTCAATCTGATAACAACATTCTCCCATGTAGGATGCAATCATGTAGTAATCCCATTTACCCTACATGAGGTCTCTCCCGCAGGAGTCATCATATCTCACCCGCAGGTGGTAATCACGTATATCTCCCTTGTGGGATGCAATCACCTTGTGATTACATTTCCCTCACAAGAGGTCACATCTCTCCCACAGGAGGTCACATATCTCCCTTATGGGATGCAATCCAATCAGGATCACATCTCCCCCAACAGGAGGTCTTATCTCACCCACAGGTGGTCGCATATCTCTCTTGTGGGATGCAATCCAATCAGGATCACATCTCCCCCAACAGGAGGTCTTATCTCACCCGTAGGTAGTCACATATCTCCCCTGTGGGATGCAATCCAATCAGGATCACATCTCCCCAACAGGAGGTCTCATCTCACCCGCAGGTGGTCACATATACATCTCCCTTGTGGGATGCAATCACATCATGAATACATCTCCCCCACAGAGGTCTCTCCCGCAGGAGTTACACATCTCACCCGTAGGTGGTCTCATATCTCATCCGCAGATGGTACAATCTCTTATAGCTATCATGGCATTCAGTCCACAGTCCAATTATAATTTGAGAAGGAAATTACCTATATAGAATCCTTGTAATCATTTTAAGTGAATTTGATCCTCTTTAAACCCCAAATTGTACTAAATCATAGAACAAGGTGGTTAAATATCTAATATGAACTTTTTAGTATAATTGTCCTTTAGAGACACCTTAAGAATAATCTTAGAGAAGTGTTACAAGTGGTGGAAATCCAAATAACCTGTTTTATAATGATTTGGGACTAAGAATGTCATAAAATTCTTAAAATACATTTTGGATGGGTGGAATAGTCTTAGGATTCCCAATAAGGTCACTATACCAAAAATCAATCGATTCCGAAATAAAAAGTTTCGGACCTCAAAAATATTCCAAGTCTGGTTAAAAACGTTGACTTTTGGGTATATAATTTTTCTAGACAAATATACAAGGCGTTTCGGGCTCAAATTTTGGTTGTAGTCTATTGAAGGGTAAACACATCTCCTAGAATTTTATGGGCTTTTGAATCACTCATCTGGGTATCAAACCCAAAACGGGCTTTTTGATAAAAACCGGGAAAACTGGAAATTTAGGCATGAACTGGAAAGTTGACTTTTTATTGGTTGGGAATTGGACCTTGGAAGTATTTTTATTGGTTCCAAATGGGGGGTAAACCCTTATTTATATGTAAAGACTTAAGTAAATGGAGCAATAAATACACAGGTTATTTGGAAAAGGGTAGGAGAAGAAAAGGGGATGAAAAACTGTCAAAATTACATTTTTTGTTAGAAGTGCCTAGGATCGCTCAGGATCGCCTAGGCGGTCAAAGGTCAGCGGTAGTGTAAAACAGAGCGCCAACGATAACTCTTCTCGTGGTCTCGGGCGGTCTCAATTTTTCAACTAGCGCCGAGGATCGCTGAGCACAGTCGAGGTCGGCGGTCCCCCAAAACGAACAGAAACAGTTTAAAAAAGTGATTTTTCCTATTTTAAGCAATCCCATAATACTTATAATGATTATATCATGTATTATACATATATCTACATCATAAAAACATGGTTTGAAGATTAAACGAACATGAATACAAATCAAACGAACAAAACTGTGTCACCTACCTCTTATCGTGCGTTCTTCCTCTTCTTCCTCTAACTAGCAACACTCCACACCTCTTCAAGGATGCAAATCAACTCTGGGATGAAAAGAGACTCAAGAACAATGGCCTCTCTCCCTGTTTATTCTTCTTCTTCTTCCCTTGATCGCTATCTGTCGTGGGTTCTCTCTTGCGGCTGAGGGATACGAATACAAGAGTATTCTATTAGGTTATTTCACTTATTATATACCTTCTATCCCACACAACTCACGCACAACAAACTCAACGCACATCGCCCAATCAAATACATTAGCTTTAAAATATTAATCTTACCATGATAACTCGTGATCAGACTTTCCGATCTGCGCCAAACTCTTGATCTCCACTAATAATGATATTCTCTTCAATAATAAATTATTTCCATCCATAATAATCCTCAAGAATATTAATTATTATTTTATTTTAATATTTGGGAAAATTCGGGGTTTTACAGCGAGCATCTCCATGTATTAATTTTGGTGCTGCATGCTGGTGGTACATGCCAACTCTGATGGGTATGTGTGCAAGAAGTCAGTGACTACAGCTCTTGTCTAAGCTGCGCTGCATGGGACTTGAGTATCATTAGTAGCATTGCTCCTAAGCTGCACGGTGGTATAGCAATTGGTTGAGAATCATCTCAAAAGGTTTATCTATCTTTGTGAGTCCTACAATGGCACTGAAATCACACACTTGTTATTATTATTATATACATGCTGGAAGCATGTGATTGAGATATTGATCAGATGTGACTGTGTAGTGCATCCTAGCAAAGTATGAATTATGTTATTGATTTTGATATTAGATTCTTATAATAGAACTCTCTGAAATTCATCTCTAGAACTGTTTATCATACTGTTTTGTATTCATGAATGATACGAATGATTATACGAGCCTGATTAGTCGATATTGCTTAGTTGTGCATGAACTGTTACTTTACTTATATTAACTGTTTAATCATGCATGTGTTACCTACTGGGATATTCGTATCTCACCCTACTTTTATTTCATTTTTCATCTGATACGCGAGAGGGGGATCATAGTGATTTCTAGGGAGAGGTAGCTGAGTATTCACTGGAGGATTACTTTTATCCGGATCTTGTTTGAGGTGGAGGATTGTTTAGACTTAGTTATATTTGATAGACTATTATTCATTTGGATTTGATGTACTAGAGAGATGAGAGAGATATTAACCATTTTATTTTACCAGACTTTGATATTAATGATTGATGATTAACTCTAATGTTTATTTGAGGATTTTAGACTACACGTCCGCACATACTTGTTTCCGCACTCTAATAGTATAATAAAGTGAATGGATTTTTAATTCTTTAGTCTGGTATATTCTTGATGTATATTTGATATGGGCCAGTAACACCTCGGATTTGGTTGTTGAACTGAATTCGGGTTGTTACAGTAGCGAACCGGGTTCGGGTCGGGTGCCGGTTTGCACTGACCCGGGTTCAGGGAGTTATAGAGATGGTATCAGAGCAATGGTCCTAAACCTTAGATAGCCAGCTTTAGGGGAATGGGATTGTGAGTACGCTAGATAGAACCCCTAGAATTATTGGATTCTAACAAGTGAATTTGTATTTTGTAGATGGCTGGTAGAGGAAGACGTGCTAGAGCTGATCCTATTGAGGAGGAGCAGCAGGATGTTCCATTACCTCCACCACCTCCAGGGGGTGATGTGTGGGCTGTTGTTAGCAGCTTGGCAGAGCTTCTTGCCAAGGAAAGGGAGGAGAGACTGAGCCAGCACGGCAATGGTGGAAATGGTGGCAATGGTCACGGGGATGAGCCTGTACATGAGAGGGCCATACAGACGGCCAAGGATCTAGAGCAGTTCAGGAAGTTGGATCCACCTATCTTCAGTGGACATCCAGATCCAATGGAGGCTGAGAGATGGCTGATGCGAGTCGAGTGGATTTTTGAGGCTATGGGATGCCTGATGGACCGAAGAGTGCGATTGGCAGCATTCTTGTTTGAGGGTGGGGCAGTTCACTGGTGGACAGCCAGGAAGAGGCAGGACCCACTGGCTACGTACATGACGTGGGATAGATTCAGAGAGGTCTTCTATGACCAATACTTTTCTAAGGAAGTCCGGCTCAAGAAGGAGCGGGAATTTATGGAGATTACCCAGGGGAGCCAGACAGTGGCCCAGTACGAGGCTAGATTTGCAGCCTTGTCCCGATTTGCATCCCAAATGACCCAGGATGAGAGGAGGTTGACTTCACACTTTGAGCGGGGTCTGAAGCCCGAGATTAAGAGTATGCTAACAGTACTCTTATGACAGAACTGAAGGACGTGGTACGTAGAGCCACCAGAGCTGAGAGTGACATAAAGGCTAGAATGAGCCAGAGCAGAGCTAGACCACCTATGAGGCCGGCAGACTAGAGAGGTTTCCTTAGTGGAAACAAGAGGGCGAGAGACTGGACTAGGGTGGAGCCTGCAGGAGGACAATATAGGCCAACTCAGAGGGGATGTGCCAGTTGTGGCAGATATCATGTACCTAGACCGTGTGTCGCAGCACCGGGCACTTGTTACAGATGCGGAAAGGTGGGTCACAGGATCACCGGCTGTTGATTCTCTTCGAGCTATCAGTCGTTAGCAGTGCCACGACCAGTATTACCACAGCCAGAGACTGCGCCTGCTTTTCCACAGAAGCCACAGTTTCAGCAGACTGCTCAAAGAGCACCAGTTGGGCAGAAGCCTCAGGGCAGAGGACCAGTTCAGAGAGGAGGCCAAAGGCTAGCAGTACCTGCTCAGCAGCCGCAGCCAGCGAGAGTGTATGCAGTGGAGGCACATGAGGAGCATGAGCCTGATCGTATGGAGGATATCGAGGCTGATCACGAGGCACCTGAGCTGATCGGAGGTATTCTTTTCATCTGTGGTAGATCAGCATGTGTTCTGTTTGATTCTGGTGCTTCGCATTCATTTATATCACCTGCTTAGGTCATGTTATCTCAGGAGAGGGTATATTTGTGGACCTTGAGAAGGTTAAGGCAGTGGCAAAATGGCCTAGACTTACTACAGTGACAGAGGTCAGGAGTTTCCTTGGTACGGCAGGGTACTATAGGAGATTCATCACAGGATTTTCACGTATAGCTGCACCTTTGTCTAATCTAGCCAAGAAGGCAGTGAAATTCCAATGGGATGAGAAATGTGAGCAGAGTTTGCAGGAATTGAAGCAGAGATTGACTACTGCACCAGTTTTGATTGTGCCATCCATGGATGAGGCATTTGCAGTATATTGTGATGCTTCTAGGATAGGTTTGGGATATCTTTTGATGCAGTAGGGCAGAGTTATAGCGTATGCTTCGAGATTGTTGAGGCCGCATGAGAAGAACTACCCTACTCACTATCTAGAGTTAGCAGCCATAGTCTTTGCACTGAAGCTATGGAAGCATTATCTTTATGGGGTAGAGTTTGAGATATTTTCTGATCATAAGAGCTTGAGGTATCTGTTTTCACAGAAAGACTTGAATATGAGGCAGTGAAGGTGGATGGATTTGCTAAAGGATTTCAAGTTCACTTTGCAATACCACCCTGGTAAAGCAAATGTAATGGCTGATGCTTTGAGTAGAAAAAGTGCAGTTGATGATCAGGTAGCCACTTTAGCAGCTTTTATGATGAGCCAGTGTAGATTAGTTGATTCAGTCAGAGATTGGCAGGGGGAATTTAGCATGCCACAGGATGGAGTGATCCGAGTTGCTCGTGTTCAGATTGAGCCAGATTTGGTTCAGTTGATTCGAGAGAGACAGTTGATTGACCCACAGTTGATTCAGACTAGGGAGATGATGGGTAGAGGATCGAAGGCAGCTGTAGATTTTTCAGATAGAGATGGGTCATAGATCGAGGTATGCAGTTCACCCAGGAAGTATAAGAGATGTACAAGAACTTGAAAGAAATCTATTGGTGGTTAGGAATGAAGAGAGAGATTGCAGAGTATGTGGCTTCCTATTCCAGAATGGAAGTGGGAGCATGTGACCATGGATTTTGTATCTGGGTAACCATTGACAGCAAAGAAAGAAGATGCTATTTGGGTTGTTGTGGATAGACTGACTAAGTCAGCGCATTTCTTGCCTATGAGCACTACGCATCAGTTGAAGTCTTTAGCTGAGCTATATGTCAAGGAGATAGTGAGACTTCATGGAGTACCAGTTTCCATAGTGTATGACAAAGATGCACGATTCACGGCACGCTTTTGGCTTGCATTTCAGGTAGCCTTAGGAACTAAGCTTAATTTCAGCACTAGCTATCATCCTCAGACAGATGGACAGTTTAAGCGTACCATTTAGACGTTGGAAGATATGCTGAGATGTTGTGTTATGGATTGGGGAGGCAGTTGGAATCAGCACCTACCATTGGTGGAGTTTGCCTATAATAACAGCTATCAGGCGAGTATTCAGATGACACCATTTGAGGCACTTTATGGCAGACCGTGTAGATCCCCAGTGTGGTGGGTGGAAGTTGGAGAAAGACAACTTATTGGGCCGCAGATTGTATAGGATAGTATTGAAAAGATAAATCAGATTAGGCATAATATGCTTACAGCCCAGAGTCGTCAGAAGAGCTATGCAGATACCAGAAGGAGAGACTTGCATTTTGAAGTTGGTGATTTGGTATTTCTGAAGATATCACCATCTCATGGGATTAAGAGATTTGGAAAGAAAGGCAAGTTGGCTCCAAGATATATAGGTCCGTTTGAGATTAAGGGTACAATGGGACCAGTAGCATACAGATTGGCTTTGCCTACATAGCTGGAAGGAGTTCATGACGTATTCCATATTTCTATGTTGAGGAAGTACGTGTATGACCCTACTCATATCATTCAGCATGAGCTGATAGTAGAGCGAGGCGACTTGACTTATGAGGAGCATCTAGTTAAGATTTTGGACAGGAAGGAGTAGGTTCTTCGTATTAAGGTGATTCCACTTGTGAAAGTACTTTGGCAGAATTACATAATTGAGGAAGCTACTTGGGAATTGGAATCGAAAATGCAGAGAAAGTATCCTAACCTATTTCCAGAATCACAAGGTAAATTTCGAGGACGAAAATTTTCTTTTAGGAGGGGAGGATGTAAAACCGCGAATTTTCCTTAAATAATAAAATAAATTAATAAATAATATTCTTGAGAGTTATAATTGATGGAAATATTTTATTAGTGTAGGGGATGATATAATTAGTGGAGATCCAGAGTTGGACGCAGATCTGACTGTCCGATCATGAGATATCGAGGTATGTGTTCTGATTGGGCAGTGTATATAGGAAAGATTGCATGTGCGCTACATGGGATCAATGAGTATAAATATTAGTTTAATAACCTAAAACACATACGTTGTATTTTTCGCTCGTCTACTTTAGTTGCAAGCGACAAACACGATCGAATGACGGAGGAAGAAGAAGAAGGAGGAAGAAAAGCCTGGGTTTTGGTGTTCTTCATCGTCCAGGGGTTATCTCATGTCTGTGAGTGTAGTTTGTTGGAGAAGAAGGAGAAGCACCCACGTTCAAGAGGTAGGTGACACTGTTTTACGTTCTTTTTTGGTATTTACTTTCTTTTAATCGCAAAGGCATGTTTTTATATGATCTATTGATGTATTTAGTTTAGTATCAATGTTATATGTATGATAGAATGAGATTGAACGAGAAAAATCACGATTTAAAACTGTTTCTGTTCGTTTTTGTATGACCACCGACCTCGACTGTACTCGGCGATCCTCGGCGCTAGTTTAAAATCTTAGACCACCGAAGATTGCCGGAAGACGTATCATCGGCGTCCTGTTTTGAACTACCGCCAACCACAGACCGCCGAGGCGATCCTGAGCGATCCTTGGCGCTCTGTTCAGATTTTGCAGATTTTCGTAATTTCAAACCCTGATTCAATTCCAAACTATTTTTAGACTATTTTAATGATTAATTAAGATGTTTTAAGACCAAAATAAATTATCTAATTCCATGTTTTACAGGAAAATAAATTAGGAAGATATTTAGGACATTAGTTGCCAAACTTTGAAAGTAATTAAGAAATCTAGTTTTTGGAAAACCTAACTATTATTTGATTATCAAAACAACTCTAAATGACACTATAAACCAGAAAACTTTATAAAGAGAATTCAGAACTCAGATGACCGAATATTGAAGTAATTGACAAATTTAACTTTTATATGCCGCTAGGCACCAACCCTTATAGAAATATTATATTTTAGGGAATTTTGGAGTCTAGTGGGCATAGCTGGTTATGGATCCATAGTTGTTGCTAGATAGCTGAGGGATATGTCATTTGGGTTGAGTTATTCCTATATGCAACGCGCTTCCTTTACAAGTTAATTTGTCTGGGAAGGTCCTATGTTTGGAGGGACACCCTGGTGAGCCGCTGGTGATTCCTTGTACATGTGGATAAGCGACCATCTCCATGTATTGATTCTGGTGCTGCATGCTGGTGGTACATGCCAACTTTGATGGGTACGTGGGCAATAAGTTAGTGACTACAGCTCTTGTCTAAGCTGCGCTGCATGGGACTTGAGTATCATTCGTAGCATTGCTCCTAAGCCGCATGGTGGTATAGCAATTGGTTGAGAATCATCTCAAAAGGTTTATCTATCTTTTTGAGTCCTACAATGACACTGAAATCACAAACACTTGTTATTATTATTGTATACATGCTGGAATCATGTGATTGAGATATTGATCGGATGTGACTATGTAGTGCATCCTAGCAAAGTATGAATTATGTTATTGATTTTGATATTGGATTCTTATAATAGAACTCTATGAAATTCATCTCTAGAACTGTTTATCATACTGTTTTGTATTCATGAATGATACGAATGATTATACGAGCCTGATTAGTCGATATTGCTTAGTTGTGCATGAACTGTTACTTTACTTATATTAACTGTTTAATCATGCATGTGTTACCTACTGGGATATTCGTATCTCTCCCTACTTTTATTTCATTTTTCAGCTAATACGTGAGAGGGGGATCATAGTGATTTCCAAGGAGAGGTAGCTGAGTATTCACTGGAGGATTACTTTTATCCGGATCTTGTTTGAGGTGAAAGATGGTTTAGACTTAGTTATATTTGATAGACTATTATTCATTTGGATTTGATGTACTAGAGAGATGAGAGAGATAGTAACCATTTTATTTTACCAGACTTTGATATTAATGATTGATGATTAACTCTAATGTTTATTTGAGGATTTTAGACTACACTTCCACACGTACTTGTTTCCGCACTCTGATAGTATAATAAAGTGAATGGATTTTTAATTCTTTAGTCTGGTATATTCTTGATGTATATTTGATATGGGCCAGTAACACCTCGGATTTTGTTGTTGAACTGAATTCTTGTTGTTACAGTAGCGAACTGGGTTCGGGTCAGGTGCCGATTTGCACTGACCCGGGTTCGAGGCGTTACAAAACCGATAGGGTTTCCGGGTGACCCGGGTTCGAGGCGTTACAAAACCGATAGGGTTTCCGGGTCACCCGGAAACCCAACATGGAACCTGGACCGCCGGTCCAATTTGGAACAATTTGTTGGCCTTCCAACGGGGCCCACCATGCCCGACAAACATAAAGGAATTTAAGCATGCAACCTAAGCAAGCTAAGTGAAATTAACTAATCGAATCGTGTGGGCCAAACCTAATGCAGCCCACCCGAGCCTTGTTTTGTGGAATATAATATGTGATAGATAGCATGGTTTGGCCAAGACCCAGGGCTAGAACCTACCGGGCCCACCAACGCCCCCTAACCGAACTAAGGAAAGGTGCAAACCTAAGGCTTCAAGGAATCATGGCTTTCAAGCCCAAAACTGGACTACAGTGTAAAACCCCAGTTTTGAGTAGAAAATATATATATACCCATGGATTAATTAGTAGTTTTAATCAAAAATTTATTTAAAGCTGGAGATTTGTGGTCATTAGTTGGCAAAGAAAATAATTAGAATGTTATTAAGTAATTAATTGGGAAATTAAAATTTGTAGTGAATAGGAATGTAGCAAATAAATAATTCGGGTAACCTCAACTTTAAGGAGGGGTAGATATGGAATCCCGAGGGTTAAGTTAATGGCGGAGATAAATTAGGTTAAGCCTTGCGAGGTCTATAAATAGATTGCTAAGATAAAAATTTTCGGAGGTTGGGGAAAAGTCGCTGCCTGGTACCTAGGGCGTCGGCCGAAAAGCTTGGATCTCTGGAGGAGTCTATCAAAAAGGGTTGGAAGCTAGAAGAAAGATCCTCAGTACAGGTGAGTAGCATCGTTTTAAAACAGGGTTTTGTATTGATCCGTGAGTTTGATCTTGATGCATATGTTTTCTAGAAGAAGATAGTCCGAGCGTGAGTTTTTTTTAGAACTGTTAGAGATAAATAAAAAGGTGTTTAGAATAATTTCAAAAGGGGTTTAAACATCTCTTGGGGATAGTAGGAGGCTAGGGAAATGGTTACAGACAGAAAAATTTCGGTCAGTTGTGTAGATCTGGAAATAACAGAGGCTTGAAAAATCAGGGTAGCATCTGCCGAGTTGGCGCCTACCTAGCGCCAACTACCTGTAGTCGGCAAAAGGCCATTTCCTCCTTACCACCGAGCTCGCGCTCATCGCGTGCCTAGCTCGCACCGAGCAGTTTCCTTATCGCCGATCTCGCGCAACTCTCGCGCTCGTCGTGCGCTTAGCTCGCGCCTAGTACCTTTGAAGTAAGCACGACATTTAGTTTTCAAAGTAATGACTTACCGCCGACCTTGCGCCTAGCGCTAGAGGTCAGCGCAAGCCCCTATCCTCTGCCGAAATGTGATATTTGACAAAAATCAAGTTACAGTGGACACTTTGAGGGTTTAAGCACTTACGTATTGACTTGTTTAGAACTTTAGAAATGTTATCCCCTGTTTCAAATACTCTGAGAATATCAAGTGGAATTTCTGGAAATTCTTAGGAGCTTCTATGGTGAATTTTAGGGTTACCGGTAGGTGATCTTATTGTACCTAACGCTAGGAGTTCCTGATTTAACTTCCTTTTGTTTATATAATGTACTTGAATGAGAATTTATTTAACCTGGTTTTACTTGATTGCAAGTTCTGAAATGTATTTTAAAGATTTCTCTTGGTGTGAGTAAATGAGTTTATTACCAATGGGCATGTGTTATGAGATTTGAGGAAATACTGAAAGTACATGAGGTACTGTTCTGGTCCAGAGGGACATGTGGTGAACTGGTTGAGTTATACATGATGTTGAACTTCTTGTTTTATTGTGATGTCAGAGTTGTGATTTTACGATGGTTTGCTGTTTTGGTTTAGCTTGTCCTGGATCCAGAGTCTAAGCTTAGTAATGTGATGCCTTTGTTTTATTGGAGTAATGGCATGGCCATGGAGTGTTGCCACGACCGGTGTGGAGCAGCCAGAAACCCTGAGTAGGCCTGGTTGTCAATGCCAAAACCCTGAGTAGGCCGGCATTGGATGACAAAACCCTGAGCAGGCCGTCATTTCAGAGTATTTGAAACCTTGAGTAGGCCGGACCTGTGTACATGGAGGTGTGGAGGTTGCTCTGACATGTTGATTAACCAATCAAATAATTACATGACATTGACCAATGTTGGGTTTTATTTATCTAGTTTAAGACATATTATTGGATTGTTGTAGAAATCGGTTTTCTCGAGACGTGGATATAATGATATTGTTTCTTTTGCAATCATTTGGAATTTTGTTGATAAACGTAATTAGATTTAATTACGTATTGATTTTCATTATCTATATCTTTGTGTCAAATAAATTACTGGGGGTTTTAGTCGGATTCATCGAGTTATTGCCTGCATTACTCGTGTGATTATTCGATTCATATTTTTACAACTAGTAAATTGTATCTGTTCATGCATGTGCTGCTTGCTGAGATATTCGTATCTCATTCCTTTGCTTCTGTTTTGTTTTTCAGATACGTATGGAGAGCTGATACTTGCGGGTTGTTTATTGAGCCATGTGAGTTATTACTTTGGGTTATTTTAGCGCACTATGTTTCATAGTTTCTTATTGAATTCATGTTATTTCCTTCACTCTGATAGTGCGATCCTGCTTTACATAATAACCTCTAGAGATGAGTTACGGGTTTTCTAAGTGACTCGGATTTGGGGCGTTACATACGGGCCCCAAGCCCAATTGTCCAACCCACCTTGGCAAATTTAAATAGGATAATTCGAAAACATTTTGGCAACCAACATGGGGGGCCACCTAGGGGCCGCAAACCAATGCCAACCCACTTTGGCATGTAAATCACTTAAACCCCCTATTTGAACAGTTAAGTAAAATTAATTCATTTAACTTAAGCTCAAAGGGCCTCTCAGGCTACACCGAGGCCCACCAGAGCATGTGGGCTTAACCAAGCCCACCAAAGACACCGTGGACCTTCCAACGGGGCCCACCCAATCAGACTCAGATCATCTAAATAAGCAAGATAAAAGTAATTAAAGGGACCCACACCACTTTGGTGGTCCCGACAGACCCAACTGAGTTGCCTGCTGGATTAGGAATCGGGTGAGAACCAAAGTGAGTTGACTCAAACCAGGGAACCCACGGGACCCGTCATCCGACGGGGTGGTCCAGGGTGTCCACGGACTTCCCCAGACTGCAACCGAGACCTTTCTCAGAATCTCAAGCCGCAGACCAACCCAATAGACTAACTTAGGCACCCAGGTGTCCGCTTGCACCACATCAGGCGGTGGCGACTTTGAATTTTCCCGTGCGGCATTTCCGACACGCGCACAACATGTATTGTTCTTTTGGATTGTAAATCTTACATTTTAAGAGGAGTGATTAGTCACCCACCACTTTGTAATCAACTTACATGTCATGTCACATTTCTTTTATATGAAAACACTTTTGATATGCACATGCATGAATTGTTTATCACTTGCACTTGTTAGGAAAAAGTTTTTAAATCCTCCGCATTTTATCAAGTACAATGACCCACTTGAGACGGTCTGGGATGAGTTTGTGCCTTGGAGGGGCAGACCTAGTTCCGGGTCGTGACAAGTTTTATTTATTTATGGTTCAAGTGAAGGATTGAGTTAAGTTTTATTTTTGATGGGCTTGGATGGTCTGTGGGCCCATTGGATGGGCCACACAATGGTTACCAAATAACTTGAATTATTTTTGTTAGGCTGTGTCTAAATGGGCTAGGCATGGGATTGGGGCCCATAGCCTAGGCTTGGGCTTGAAAGCCCAAGGCTTCAGGGATTGGAGTTTTGGACCCTTCTTTTATTTGGTAAATGGGCTTAGTGGGCCTAATAGGCCCAGGCCCGCAGTCTCGGCCAAACCACACTTAATTTAGGCTAGCATGATTCAAGTTGGGCTTGTGGTGGGCCTCAAAGGGTGTCGCCCACTTAATTAATTTAATTGCCTTATTTAAGTCCAAACATGTCTATTGGGCTTGGTGGGTCCCGTTGGAAGGCCCACAATGAATCCATTTGGACTGGGTGGGTCCAAGGCCCACATTGGGTTTCCGGTTGACCCGAAAACCCTGCTGGGTCATTTGGTTTAGTTAAAACAAATTAAAAAAAGGGCAAAAGGATTGAAAATTGAAATTTTTGATTTTTTAGGATGTATCCAAAATAAAGTGTCGGCTATAAAGAAAAATAGACTGATCCGACCTGAGTTGTCAGATCAGCCTAAAAAGGCTTTTTTACAGATTTCTCAGGTGGGCTCGGGTTCTGGGCTTCTTGGGGGGGTTTCAATGATTGTGTGGGCCCCTGTGTGGGCCCATAGTGGTTCAAGGGAGGGGAGATGACCCCATTTTTTTTGTTTCTTTTTGGGGGGTTTTGTAAAACCCCGAATTTTCCTTAAATAATAAAATAAATTAATAAATAATATTCTTGAGAGTTATAATTGATGGAAATATTTTATTATTGTAGGGGATGATCTAATTAGTGGAGATCCAAAGTTAGATGCAGATCTGACCGTCCGATCATGAGATATCGAGGTATGTGTTCTGTTTGGGCTGTGTGTGTATAGGAAAGTTTGCACGTGAGCTACATGGGAGTAGAGAGTATAAATACCAATTAAATAACCTAAAACATACACGTTGTATTTTTCGCTCATCTACTTCAGCCGCAAGCAACAAACATGACCGAACGACGGAGGAAGAAGGAAGGGTGCTGGTTTTGTGTTCTTCATCGTCCAGGGATTACCTCGCGCCTGTGAGAATCCTTGTTTGGAGAAGAGGAAGAGAAACCACGCACGAAAGAGGTAGGTGACATTGTTTTCGTTCGTTTTTGGTATTTACGTTCGTTTAATCCCAAAAGCATGTTTTTATATGATCTATTGATGTATTTAGTTTAGTATCAATGTTATATGTATCAAAGAACACATAAAATAGCATTTTTTGGGGATTTCGCAAGTGGGGTGGCTCTTGGGCTTTATATGGACTTTCTACCAATTGTGTGGGCCCCTGGGAGGCCCACATTGGGTCAAGTATGGGGGGGGGGGGGAGCATCCTTTAGCTTCCTTTTGGGGTTTCTCAACAAAACAAGGGGTGGAGAAGATGACATTGGGGCTGCTGCCCCTCTCATTTCTCTCCAACAATTCCAACATTGTGTAGGGGTCTTGGTACCCCTACTCTGGTGGTCTCACTTCACTATTCAATGGGCCATGAAAGCCCAACATCAAGGTCTTGTATACGATGCATGTTAATCACAAAACCAATCATGCTACGGATCATGGCACAGTAACAATAAACAAGAGGGGACAGCAGCTAAATAAGGAATCTTAGGTGGGCTTTAAGCATGCTGATGGGAGTGGGGAATGCCTAGAGATCAGGTGAAGGGGTGCATGCGTGTCTAATACCCAATGGGCTGGGTTTAGGGGCACCAACAATGGAACAAATCTGCTGGGAACAGCAGCTACACAAGGGCTTACTGCTGTCCCCAGCAGCAGCCTACATGGATCCTTACAGGGGGGCTAAGGGGTGATGGGATCATGCATTCTCGGGTTCATGGGTAGCAGGCTGTTTGAGAAGGGAAGCATACATTCCTAACTAAAAAAAACCATGGAAGTTAACACAAATACAGAATTTGGTTGTGGGTTAGCACCGGGGTAGTTCTGGGATTCCAAAGCTGCTGGGACAGCAACAAATAATGAAGGCTTGCTGCTGTCTCCAGCAGCAACCCACTTGGACCATGACAGGGGGTGCTGCGGGATAAATGGAAGCATGCCTGCGGTTCGCATACATACACATATGCATGTAAAACCCTCAAACAAAATAGTTTGGCATGCGTGCACAAACAAACAAAAGTAAAACCATACTGTAGATATCTGGGGGCAGCAGTAAACTTGGGGGGAAGGGAACATGCATAATATCCCAGAACAGCAAACAACATAGGGGGATAAGCATGCATTCGTGGGTTGATGGGCTAGGCTTGGTCTTGGGATCCAGGCCTGCTGGGGCAGCAGCAGACAGTAAGTGTTTTGCTGCTGTTCCCAGCAGCAACTCACTTGGATCTTGGGGGGCTCAATCAGCAAAGATGAGGTAGGAAAAGGTATCATGCTCATTGGGGGTGGGGTAAAACAATTAGAGCAGCAGGTTAAGGGGGAAAGGGTGCATGCTTGGACACTTAAAAGATAGCAATTTACCAAGGGTAAAGGGAGCGTGGGTGTGTGCAAACCTGCTGGGAACAGCAGTAGCACCAAGGCATACTGCTGTTCCTTACAGCAACTTACATGGTTTAGCATAAGGAGGTTGTAGGAGGTGGTGCGAGCATGCTTGCATGGGCCATGACAGCAAATGAGTGGGGTGAGGGATCATGCTAATGCAAGCAAAATAAATAATAAAAAAACAGTAAGATGCGGAGGACAGTGAGCACACATTCATGTAGGCACCATCAAAGAGAGAAAACAAAGTAAAAAAACCTGCTGCATCCATGCAAAGGGAGGGGGGACGGCCAGCAGCAAAACATCCAGAAAAGTTGCAAGAAAAAGTGAGAAAAGAGAAATATTAAGAAGGGTAAGAGGGGGGATATTATAAGGGTACATTGGACTGCAAGTGGGGGGAACATTCTCCACCTCTTAATGAGAAAGGAATACTGCAGAGAACCGAAAATAAAAGGAACACAGTAGTTCCTCAGTAGCCCCTATACCACTCTAAATAGATCACAAGGTCCTCTCTTCCTCACGTTAATCTATCGAGGAATCACCTTGTGTGTCATGCGGGAGTCATCACCCACAAAAGGTATGAAGGAGCAATAAAAGTAAAAAGAAACTCATGCATTATACAAAACATAAGGCCACAACAGCAGAAAAATTTGCATGCTTCAAACAAACCAATATTTGTATATGTTAAAGAAGACACTATTAGATAACTCACCTTGTGCTTACAAGTGGTTTTTGGAGATGTGCTTAGCCTCCCTTGGGCTTGGATGGAGCTGGAGCACTCCTTTTGCAACACCAACAGCACTTAGTCACCTTGGTCTTTGGTAGAAAGGTGAGAAGAAGGAGAGAAGAGGGAATGAGAAGGTAAGGTGGGGTGTTTGGGGGGCTTGGGAGGCAAGAGCAGCTGAGAAGAATGGGGTTAGGATGAACAAGGGAGGGGGAAAAGGGAGTAAGGCCAGAAACCCTCGGCCCGGGGGTTGCTGGCCTTATTTATAGTGTTTTTTAATGTATCCGACCAATCAGGTTGGATACACTATATATTAAGTGTATCCGAGTGAATCGGCGCGTATCGAACGGCGTATCCTTTGTATCCGATGAATAGTATCGAATACACACAAAAGTATGTGTATCCGACATATTTGATCGGATACAAATTGAAAAATTACAGATTTGCCCCTCGACTTGACCGATTCGACACTTTTAGATATTTGTAGATTGCCCCCTGCGAATTTTGGTTTAGTCCCTGAGATATTTAGCAAGTTTTTGATTTGATTTTTAAAGATTGCCCCCTGAGATATTTTGCTGCGTTTGTCGCCACGTGTGCAGTTCTTTTGCCACGTGTGCAGCTTTTGGGTTTTGCTGCTTGGAAACTTCGACAGCTCATATCTTCTTCGTCCGGACTTCGATTTGGGCAAACTCAGTTGCGTTAGAACCGTATCGGAGCCCTCTATCCAATGACATAGGGCTAAGCACCTGGCTCGGGGCTCGGCAAAAAGTCAACTTTCGGCTCCCCTTAAGTTTGACCGCCCTGCAGAACCTTCATCCGGACTCCGATTCCTGCAAACTCAGTTGCGTTGGAACTGTGTCGGGATTCTCTATCCATTGAGATAAAGCAAGATAGCCAATTATCACTTGATCAAAAATTCAAATTTTAACCCCCTTAGGATTTGACTTTCTGTCTAGGGTTTGCATTTCCGGCTTTTCTGGGAGCGCAAAAATGAGGTGCTTACAGGCAGTTTTCCAAATTATTTGACTTGACATAACTTTATCATTCGATGCCCTATTCTGGCAAACTCAGTGGCGTTAGAATCAGGTTGGAATCCTCGATCCACTAAGCCAGAGTGTGGCAGCAAATTCAAATCTTTAGCAGAAAGTTGAAGTCATGTTCGAAATATTAATCTGCTTATATCTCCTTGATCCGGACCCCGATTCTGGCAAACTCAGTTGCATCAGAGTTGTGTCGGCATTTCCTTTCTTTTGGGATAGAAATGATAGTTAATTGGGGTTTGAGTAGAAAGTCTATTTCTGCTCCCCCCAGACTTGTTCTGCCCATAAATCCTTCATCTGGACTCCGATTCCAGCAAACTCAATTACATTGGAATCATGTCGGAAATCTCTATCCACCGGGATAAAATTGGGTAGCTGACCCGGGTTTGAGCAGAAAGTCAATTTCTACTCCCCTTGGGTTTGACCAGCTCATAACTTCTTCATCTGGATTTCGATTCGGGCAAACTTAGTTGCGTTAGAACCGTATCGGACTCCTCTATCTATTGAGACCATGTCGGGCAGCTGAACTGGGCTAGAGCATAAAGGCAATTTATGCTCCCCAGGTTTGACCAGCTCATAACTTCTTCATCCGAACTCTGATATGAGCAAACTCAGTTGCGTTAGAATTGTGTCAGAATTTCCTATCCAGTGGAAAGAAGCATGGTGGTTGGTTTGCATCGGATCAAAAAGTCAACTTTTGTCCCCTCAAGGTTTGGCTTTTTAGCTAGGGTTCTTACTTTCAGCACTTCTGGGAGGTGCAAAAATGAGGTGCTTACGGCTGCCCCTCTTTGCCAGAGTCATCCTGGGGATGAATGGCAAAGAAGAAAAAGAACCTTAATTTTGTGCCTTGCATTTCTGTCAACATGGCCGACGAGCTCAGTCCTCCAATGATTCCAATGAAAGGGGAAGTGCCAATCGGTATGCTCACTTCCCAGCTTCGGAGCCTCCTTACCCTTCATGCCTTGGGTTTTTGTAGGGCAGATCCTTGGCCTTTAGTTTATGTTTTTGAAGGAGATAAGATTGGACTTGAGCCCGCCGACCTGTTTCGGCGTTAATTCAAGACACTCGACAATGTTCTTTTTCTTTTGTTAGTTCCATTAGAGCTTTTAGGTGATTTCAGTTTTAACTTCTTCTGCTCTTTTTAGACTTAAGGAATTATTTTTTAGGGTTGACGAGGGAGTAGAAGGAATGAGGCAAGGAGGGAGAAAAAGACAAGGAGGAGGTGCTCTCGGCGCTGTCTGGTGCCTCAAGGGAGCTCGCACACCTATCCTATTTTATTTATAAAAGTGGGAAATCAAAAATTACAAAAAGGTCCAATTCTGCCCAACCATTCTTTATCTTGCCTTCTTCTTCATGTCCTGGTGGGTTCACCGTTTCTTTCTCCATAGCATGGCCTCCTTGGTTAGGGGGAAAACCCTTTCGTCGGCTCCTTTTACGATGAGGTAGAGGTTTTCCCAGTTTGGAAGGACTCCACTGGGGACTGATGAGAGCCTCTACCATCTTTTCTTTCCCGGATAACCTGCTCCTTCATGTTGGGTGCGAGTTGAGCGCATTTGTTTGGGGCTCCCGCTAAGTGTGAAAATTCCACTGGGGACTTGGGGAACCTTTTTCCATCTACATAGCCTTGTGACGCGACATTCCTCAGAGTAGAGAACCCTTTTGCCAAGTCTATTTTTCCAGACTGGTCACGAGTTGTGGTTGGGGCTCCTGTTGAGCGGGGCAACTTCCTGGGGACGTGGTATTTGTGACACTTCTCTCAGACTTGAAGCTCCGTTGGGGGATTTTTGAGAGCGCCACTCACCTTCTTTTGGACTTTGGATACTACTCTGGTCGACTCCCATTTTCTGGGGCACCGCCCCCCATTGTTCATGAGGCGTTGCTGGGATCTTGGGGATCCTTGTCCTTTGGGGGATGCCACCTGTGCGCACCTCGATTTCAGTCGTACGACGAGGCACATGCAAAATGATGCGTGCCTCGGGATTGTTTGGAGTCGCCACTGCCTGATGGGGTGCAGGCAGACACCTGGGTGCCTATTTTTGTCTATTAAGGCTTGGTTTGCGACTAGAGATTCTAAGCAAGTTCTCGGTTGTGGTCTGGGGAAGTCCGTAGACACCCCAGTCCACCCCGTCGGATGACAGGTCCCATAGTTTTCCTGGTTTGAGTCAAATTTTAGTCTTATCTCACCCGATTCCTATTCTAGCATTCAATTTGGTTAAGTCTTGTGGGACCGCCAAAGCGGTGTGGGTCCCTTTACTTGATTTTATCTTCTTTAGCTTAGAGTGGTCTGAGTCTGATTGGGCGGGCCCTATTGGAGGGCTTGCGGATCTCTTGGTGGGCTTGGTTGAGCCCACGTGTCCCTTGGTGGGCCTCGGTATAGCCTGAGAGGCCCTTTGGACTTTGGTTCAATGGATTAATTTTATATGAAATTCAAGTTTGATTATTTGAGTGATTTCCATGCAAAGTGGGCTGGGATTGCTTTGTGGGCCCCTGAGCAGGCCCCACAATTGGTTGCCAAATTGATTTGAGATTATTTTGATTAGTTATGCCAAAATGGGCCAGGCTTTGGGCTTGGGGTCCTTTACCTGGGCTTGGGCTTGAAAGCCCAAGACTTCATGAGATAGGGCTTGGAAGCCCTAATCTTATTTAGTGAGTGGGCTTGGTGGGCCCGACAGGCCCCGCCCTGGGTCTCGGCCAAACCACAATCTTAAGCTAAACATACATGCCCCAAGCTGGGTTTGGGTGGGCCTCCAATGGGTTTGGCCCACTCAATCAACTTGATTAACCTTATTTATAGCAAAAAGTAAGTAATTGGGCTGGGTGGGCCTCGTTGGAAGGCCCACTGGAAATCAAATTGGACCAGGGGTCCAAGTCCCATGTTGGGTTTTCGGGTCACCCGGAAACCCTATTGGTTCATTTGGTTCGGTTTGAAAATGTCACTCACATCTAGCAAAAATCACAGAATATACATCACAGAGAATATAAAAAAATGACATTTTTCAGGGGAGATTGGTTCACTTGACGATCTCCGACTGTGTTGGAAATGATGGCTCATATTCTGGGCCCAAGGGGAGGGACCTGTGGGTGGAGCGTAGCGGAGCTGGGACTGGTGAACAATGGGGAGGGACCGGTGAACAATGGGGTAGCCCCCTGCGGTACGGTAAAGGGCATTTTTGGGTTTACAAAAATACTGGGCTTAGGGTTGAGTTAAGAGGTTGAAGCCTTAAAGCAGCAAAAAAAGGAGCTGGGTTGGTCAGCCGCAAGCAATTCGGCATCTAAGTGGGTGTGCTGACCTCAGGCGCTCAGTGCGAGGTCAGCTCGAGCTCGACGGAACCAAAAAACAACAAAAAAAACATCCGGCGCGAGCTCGGCGGATGCAAAATCGCCCGGCGTGAGCTCAGCATGAGCTCGACGCGAGCTCAGCGCACACCCTTGACGAAACACGAACCTCTATTGTTTTTTGAAACTCAAAGACTGGCTTGATTTCTAGTCTCTGTAACACCTTCCCAATGTTCCTTAGACTCCCAGAAGACGTCTAAACTCAATTCGAAGTTAAACTAACCTACTCCATATCCCGAATCAAAATCTCTTCGCAAACCTCCAAATCCGAAAACCGAAAAAGGAATGAGACTAACGACGAAGGGAAAAGGGGGGGTTACATCGGGGTACAAAAGAGGAGGCAACCATGGGGGAACATGCTCCCACCTTTGAATCAAACAAGCAAGAACAGCAAATAATATGCTAGAAAAGAAATGGGAAGCATGCTCGATTTATATATGTTAAACCAATAAACAGGGAGAGCTCACCTTGGGGTTTTAAACCCTTGTAGAGTATGCGTGAGGCCTCCTTGAAGCACGAGTGGTTGTTGGAAGAAAAAATGGGGTATCCGCCAAGTTGGCGCCAAGTAGCTGGAGCTCGATGCGAGCGACATAATGATTAAAAAATAAATTCGGCCCCTGATTTGTCTGGAAAATCTGGTATTTACAGATCTAGTCCCTGGACATTTTTGATTTAATCCGATACTCTTGGATTTTTACAGATTTAGTCCCTGAGATATTTTGAATTTTTGGATATTCACGGATTTGATCCCCGAGATATTTTCCTGCGTTTCTCGCCACGTGTGTAGCTCTCTGCCACGTGTGCAGTTTTCCAGTTTCTGCTGTTTGAAAACTTCGACAGCTCATATCTTCTTCACCCGGACTCCGATTTGAGCAAGCTCAATTGCATTAGAATCGTATCTGAGCCCTCTATCCATTAGCATAGGGTTAAGCAGTTCATTCGGGGTTTAGCAGAAAGTCAACTTTCAGCTCCCCCTCAAGTTCGACTGGCTCATAGATCCTTCATCCGGACTCCGATTCCAGCAAACTCAGTTGCGTTGGAGCCGTGTCAGGATTCTCTATCTACTGAGATAAAGCAAGGTGGCCAATTATCACTTGATCAAAATTCAACTTTTTTCCCCATCAGGGTTTGACTTTTCTGCTAGGGTTTGCAATTCCGGTACTTCCAGGGGTGCAAAAATGAGGTGCTTACACCACCCTCCTTTATGGTTGGAGCTCCGCTGGGATTGGGAGGAGGGTTTCCGCTCTTTTTCTTGGGGCTCTATTTTCTTTTTGACTTGTGCTTGTTCCCTTTCCCTTGCTTGTACCTGCGAAGAGAAGAGGAGTAGGATGTTAGTTGCCGACTCGCTGGGGAATGTAATGCAGGGTTCACTTTCCCTTTTCTTTACCGAGCCTTTTGCTCATCGTAGTCAAGAATGGCTCCCATGATAGCTACGAACCCACTTCCTAAGGTTAGTGCACAATTGTGAGACTTGAAAATAGTTAAGTAGAACAATTACAGAAAAATACAGATGTGCTAGTGTGTGCTTGTGCTTGCACTTATCAAAAGGTTAGTCCCTAGGCTAGACGAGACTCGGTGTGCTTGGCATTTTCTGTAACTTTGTCATCACGGGCCGTCGTGAAGTTCTGACTCAAACGTGGCTTGCCAGTCCGGGCCCTTTGGATCACTTTCTTCCCTTTCTGGCTTATTGCTGATTTATGTTTCTGCTCTTTCTGCATCCTTTCTTCTACCCAATTGAGACACGACCCCCCTTCCGCTTCTTCTTCTTTTTTTTTTTTGCCACGATTGACTCTCTTTGCACACAGTGCCCTTTTTTTTTTGGGGTTTCCCCATGTTCATTCTTCTTCGAAAATTCCGAATCCCGTCATTACCAACAAATGCAAATTCGACTGTTCCGCTTATGATCATTCTTTTTGGGATCTGAAAGGTCTTGGAAATAGGACGAAATGTAGGCTTGGTTTAGGATTTGAAAAAAAGGGTTGGTGGCTAAAATCTTGGCTTATTTTTGCAGCCCCTTTTTTTTTGGATGAAGATTTCCCATTTTCTTTTGACTTTTCTCTTTCTCTCTTTTTTTTTCTCTTTTTGCAATTTCTTCTTCTTCTTTTTCTAGTCTTTTTGAGGCCAGGAATGTAAGACCCTGATTCTTGGTGAGTTTTTTTTGTTTTTATTATTATTATGATTATTAAAAATATAGCTTGGGCGCTTGTTAACCTAAGTGGCCGGAACATGTAGGGTTTCCAGTGGCCGAGCGCGCATAGGATCAAGGAGTTAAAGAGTGATCGGGCGGCGTATGTATTGCAAGGGAAATGTACCAAAAGGGGAAAGTAGGGTTTGGGTTTAAACGAATACTCGTATCATACTTATGGAAATATTTTCGTTAGTCTCGTTATCTGGAGAACTGGACGACTTGGCGATTGCGGCTGGTAATGGCGATTAGGGTTATGCCTATGAAGAACAAGGACCGCAAGAACTACTAGAAGGTTATTGGAGTCGGAGTTCTGTGGGTTATTTCTTTCGCGAGCAGAGGATCCGTTCGGTTACAGTTGCATCCTCGCGCGCAACCGGAAGTCGTGCTCGGCCGGTTGTTGAATAAGCTTCTGTTTTGGGATTAAGCGTATACTTGTGAGTAGCACTGATTTAAAACCGAGGTTTTAGTTTTCATCGTGACATATTTCGAATGCCATGATTGTATTGTGAGTTCTGGGTTTTCTGGAATACCGTGAGTCCGAACGTCAGATTGAAAATTAATTTGAAATTAAAGATGTTTAGATTAAATCCAAAATTGGTTGGGAAGTCTTCTGGGAGCATTGGGAGTGTATTGGAGCAATTACAGACCGAAACAAACCAGCCAGACACGTAGATCTCGAAATAACAGAGACTTGAAAATCGCAGTGGGTATCCGCCCACTTGGCGCCTACTTGCGCCCACTTCGGGAAGTAGGCGCATAGAAATATTGATCTGGCGCCGAGCTCGCGCCTACTTGGCGCTCAGCTCGCGCCCACTTAAAATCGATGCGCCTATCTCGCGCCTATCCCGTGCTCTTCTCATGCCTTTCTCTCACTCAGCTCGCGCTCACTTAGCGTCGAGTGAGCGCATAGTCAATTTTCGCTTGTTTTCTATCCGCCGACTGGTGCTCACTTGGCGCTCACTTCAGGAAGTGAGCGCATACCCAATTATACTTGCCGAATTTGATTTCCGACTGAACCAAGGGGGATTTTGATGTCTTGGGGTTTATATCACTTCACCAATCACTTGTTTGGTAACCTTGGAACCTGCATTTCTTATTTAATTCCTAGGAGAATTCTAGTGGCAAATTCTTAAAGGCTTCTAAGGATGAGTTTAGGTTATTTTATACATGTTGTGCTGGATACCAAAACTCTAGGAGTTCTTAGTTGTTTTCTCCTCGAATTTATACACTGTTCTAATTAAGAAATTATTGACTTCTGGTTTCATTTGTTTGGAAAATGCGGAATGTATTGTCTTGTTATAAATAACTGTGTTTTGTATTCAAATGGCATGGTTTGTGGAAATGAGAAATACTGAAAGTATTGAGATACTGTTTGGTCTAGAGGGACAGGTGATGAACTGTGATGAGATATACATGATGTGGAATGAATGGTTTTAATTTAATGTTGGAATTGAGATTATACGATGTTTTTACTATTTTGGTTTAGCTTGTCCTGGATCCAGAGTCTAAGCTTAGTAATGTAATGTTATTTGTTGGTTGTTGGAATTGCATGGCCTTGTGTGTTGCCACGACCGGTGTAGAGCAGCCAGAAACCCTGAGTAGGCCTGGTTGTCAATGCAGAAACCCGGGGAGTAGGCTTGCATTGGATGACGAAACCCTGAGTAGGCCGTCATTTCAGAGGTTCCGAAACCCTGAGTAGGCCGGAACTGTGTACATGGAGGTGTGGAGTGTCTACTTGGCATGTTTAATTTATCAACTAAACGATAGTCATGACATTGACCAATCGATGTGTTGCCGTACTTAACTGAGATGTGATTTGACTGATGAAATGGGTTTTGGTTTGAACTTGAAATTGATATTAGTTGTTTAATTGTACGGAATGTTTATCGATGCATAGCTTTGAACTGTGATTAACTATTTCTGCATGCATGTGCTACTCGCTGAGATATTCGTATCTCACTCTGTTGTTTTGTTGTGATTTTCAGATACTCGTGGTGAGGCGACTACTGGGGTAGATCCTGCCGAGGCTTATAGGGAGGAAGATTACTATTACCTTCCTTAGACTTGTAGGTTATCTTGTTCCGAATTTGAGTACTTGAATATTTGAGGTGTATTAAAGTCTAATTGGGGGTTGAACCATATGATTCTAGTTAAGTTCTAAATGTTACATTTCTTGGATGAATCAAATTGTGCACTCTGACAGGTTATAGTTAGATGATTATCCAGCGATCATATTTGATTATCGATCCTTGCCTAACCTCCGTGAGACGTGTTATATCTTTATTGAACAACACGGATCCGGGGCTTTACAAGGAATGCTCGTTTTGGTGTTTAGAACACATGCATTAGGTTGAAAAGAAATCTAAAGCTCAAAAATTGTTTAACTAGGGGAGAACTTCAGGATGGTAAAAGGGATTCATGGTCTGAGGGAGAGTCAAAGATGGCCTTTCTTCATTTCCCAATCGGAATGATCTCAAGCGTAATATTGTTTGACTGCATCTGCATTTATCGGTTTGGGAAAGATAGCTCCGTCCATTTTTTGTAGAATCAATGCTCCCCTGGATAGGACTTTGTGAACCACAAATGGCCCTTCGTAGTTCAGCTTGAATTTCCTTCTATTGTCTACATCACTTAGCTTATTCTTAGAATTTATCAATGTTAGTTACGATCTGAGAAGGCTAAACACTGAATCTCTACAGCAATTTCAAGTAGGTGAACAAGGAAGCTTTAGAAATGAATATTAAGAAAGGAACTTAGAAACTTTTATCTGAACTAATAGAAGTATTTGAGCAGAACCTTTACTGATTTAAGGTATTTTTGTAATCCATGTTTTACTACTGAATTTCAGGTTGTGATATTATTTAAACTGATTTTTGTCAAATGTTAGTATGCTGGTCAGAAATTTATAAAAGAGATTTTCTTGAGTTATTGCTTACAAAGATTGGTTTGAATATTGTTCTTAGGTTTTGAACTACATTTGGAGTTCTATAAGGTATTGTGTTGGTCTTGAGTGACCCATGATAAAGATGATTTGCTGCACCAGAGGTTGGTTGCATTTGCAAGTTCATTTATGATTAATGTAAAACCCCGAATTTTCCTTAAATAATAAATTAAATTAATAAATGATATTAGTGAGAGTTATAATTGATAGAAATAATTTATTATTGTAGAGGATGATTTAATTAGTGGAGATCTAGAATTGGACGCAGATCTGACCTCTGATCATGAGATATCGAGGTATGTATTCTGATTGGGTGTGTATGGAATTTGGTGTATGTGAGATACATGGGATCAGTGAGTATAAGTATTAGTTTAATAACCTAAATCTTATACGCGTTGTATTCTCGCTCGTCACCTTCAGCCGCAAGCGACAAACCCGACTGAAGGAGAAGAAGAAGAAGAGGAGGAGGAAAGGTCTGGTTTTTGTGTTCTTCATCGTCCAGGGAGTACCTTGCGTCTGTTGTTTGGAGAAGAAGGAGAGAAACCACACACGAAAGAGGTAGGTGACACCGTTTACCTTCGTTTTTGTATTTACATGTGATTAATCGACAAAAGCATGTTTTTATGATATATAATGATGTATATGTAAGTGTGAAAACTCACACTCCGTATATGGCAAATGTTTGACAAATTATATCCTCTAATAAATTTCAAAGATGTGCAGAATCAAAATAGAAATTCTGTGAATTTAGTAAAGAGGAAAGGTGAGGCTGCCACACAGCTACCACGCCGCTGGTAGCTCAAGGAAATGTAAAGATTTCTAAAGAAAGAACATTTCGTAAAGGCACTTGTAAGGATCAACGCCGCTACCACTCCGCTGGCAGCGCATAAGTGAAATAGCACTTTGAAAGTAAAGCACGCGTACCAGCTTCGTAAGGCGACGCCGACACGCCGCTGGTAGCGCAGAGCAAGATTGAAGAGTCTACAAATTAGCTGTGCACATGCCGCGTACCCTCCCGCTAGCAGCGCGCTGGCAGCGCGCCCTTAACTGAGTCTTTTGGATTTGAGCGGGATTTGAGTTCGCTTCCAGCCGTCTACCCCGATCGCTCCACGACGCCACCAGCGCTCGACGCGATCTGAGATTTCTTCTTTAAATAGACGAGCTGTATTCTTTTTGAAAGGACTTTTTCTTTTGATCAATTGGTTTTGGATCTTGAGGTGTTTGAGATTCAATCAATTTGTCTTTAGAGAGTCGGTTTTCGAGTGAGGGGGAGATCTGAGAGAGATCATCTGGAATTGAAGCTTGAGGATTCTTCTTCAGTTCGTAACTTCACTGGATCATTCGATCTCCTGGATTGGTGATCGAGTTTGTTGGATGCATAGGTGGATTCCTATTGCATTGGATCATCTCAGTGGACTCTGAGGTGATTGTCACGATCTGGATTGATCGTGAATTGCAGCTTGTGGATTCAAGTTGTGTTACAGTTCGTGGATTCGAGCTGTGGATCTGGATTGATCGTCACTTGCAGCTTGTGGATTCAAGCTGTGTTGCAGTTCATGGATTCGAGCTGTGGATCTGGATAGATCGTGAATTGCAGCTTGTGGATTCAAGTTGTGCTACAGTTCGTGGATTCGAGCTGTGGATTGTTGTTGAGTGAGTTCAATTGTAAAGGTTAAGTGTGTCTTCCTTTGTAATTGACTTTCATTCAATAGTGGAGATTCTAAGGGTTAGTCGCCTCATATAGACTCGAGGTTTTTCCTGGATCTGGATTCAGGTTTCCTCGTATAATTTCTGTGTGTATGTTTCCGCATTGTTAAGTTCTTAATTGTTGTAGATCGTGGACCTTTAGAGTAGTCCCCTACTCTTTCAATTGGTATCAGAGCCTATTCACTTTGAATTGTTATACAAAGTGTGATCTAGATCTATAGCATGGACTTTGGAAAAGAAGGAGGATCTGCCTCTAGACCTCCATTATTTGAAGGTAACAATTATTCTTACTGGAAAGCAAGGATGAGAGCTTACCTAAAATCTATCAATGAGCGTGTCTGGCTCTCGGTTTGTAATGGTTATCATCCACCAGAAATCACAACAGAAGGAGGTGTTGTGATACCTAAACCTCATGATCAGTGGAGTAAAGCTGAATCTGATCTATGTGGATGGAACAACAAGGCAATGAATGCCTTATTTTGTGCTGTTAGTGTTGAGGAATTCAGGAGAATTTCCTCATGTGAAGTAGGTAAGGAAGCTTGGGACATTCTTGAGGTCACTCATGAAGGAACCTCAGCTGTCAAGCTATCTAGACTTACAACATCTTTCGAAACTTTATACATGAAAGATGATGAGTCTTTTGATGAATTTTATGCTAGACTTTCGGATATTGTTAATTCGAGTTTTAACCTTGGAGAAAAGATCTCTACATCAAAGGTTGTTAGAAAGATCTTGAGATCTTTGCCTGAAAAATTTAGACCAAAAGTTACTGCCATTCAAGAGGCAAAAGATGTGGATACCATGAGAATTGAAGATCTGGTAGGATCTTTACAGACTTATGAGCTAGATCTAAATGTTCCTAAAAGGAGTAAAGGAATAGCTCTAAAATCTGTAAACAATGAAGAATCAGATAATTCTGAAGTAGATCTGGATGAATTAGTTCTCTTAGCTAAAAATTTTAAGAGAATGTTTAAAAAGAGACAATCTAATCCTTTATCATCCATGGATAGATCTAATAGGAGATCTGATAAGAAAATTTTTGATCTAAGAAAGGAGAAGAAATTTTCTTAGAATGATGAAGTTCAATGTTATAAATGTAGAGGATTTGGACATATTGCTTCTGATTGTCCCTCAAAGGATAAAAAGAAAAAGACAAATTATCAGGTTACTTGGGATGACAGTAATACTGATAATTCTTCACAATCAGATGAGGATATTTCTGCTAATTTTATTGCTTTCAATTCTTTTTACTCATCTTCTTCTGGTAGTTCAATCTCTGACATTGCAGGAGATAATAAAGAAAGTTTGTCAGATGATGAAGAAGAATTACAAGAAGCCTACTATCAGCTATACAAGGAATTCAATAGAGCTCAGAAGAAAGTCAAGAAACTGAGTAAAAAATTGAAGGAGTCAGAAATAGAGAAAAATAAAGCATTTTCAGAAATAGATTCATTAAACAAGAAGTTACTTGAAAGACATGTCAAAGAAAATTTTCTGGTAACTTCTTTGACTGAAAAAACTGAAAAATTAAAAGAAAAGGAAGTTCAGATTTCTGCACTTCAAGGTAAAGTTATTGAACTTGAGAAATTTTCAAATTCAGTTCAATCTAATGCTTCAAATGTTTCTACAGGAAATCATCAAATTGATGAGGCATCAACTTCAAAGGAAGTTCTTGAAAGCTCAAATTCTGCTGAAAAGAGAATGAGTGTAAGTAATCAAAATAAGGAATTTTCACAGAAAATTTCTGCTGGAGAAGTAAGCTCAACAGGTAAATCTTCAAAATCTAAAAAATCTAAATCTGTACAGTTTAGAAATACTGTCAAATCTGGAAATTTTGATTCTTCTGAATATAGATTCATACCTGTGTGCTATCATTGTAATAAAAAAGGTCATATAAGACCAAAGTGTCATGTTTTGCATGGTTTTCCCAAGGGATATTTTGACAATAAGAGGAAAGTAAATCAAAGTCAGTCCTTGGATTTATATAACAGATTTGATTCCTTGTTAAAATTGACTGAATCATTAAATAAGGAAGTTACAAATCTGTCAAAGAAACTTCCTTCAAAACCCCAAGTTGTTGATGAAGGTACTTCTCAGAAAACATATGAAAAACAGATTTGGGTTAGAAAAGACAGCTTAGTTGCAAATGTGGTTCATATAGCTTTGAAAGTTCATGATGTCAACATGTGGTACTTGGATAGTGGTTGTTCAAGACACATGTGTGGACATAAGTCTATGTTTAGTACCTTTGAAGAATATTTTGGTGGAAGTGTAACATTTGGTGATGGAAGCACTACTCAAGTCAAAGGTAAAGGAACAGTAACTGGTCCTAATGGAGTTTGACTAAAAAATGTTTTATTTGTATCTGGTTTGAAGGCAAACTTAATTAGTATTAGTCAGTTATGTGATTCAAGATTGTTTGTCAACTTTACCAGAAAAGAATGTAAAATTTTGGATAATTCTGGTAGAACTGTTCTTATAGGTGTAAGAACAAGTGACAATTGTTATGGAATCATTGGAAACAATGAAAGCTCTTTAAAATCTTCTGTATGCAATGAAATTGATTTGTGGCATAGAAGACTTGGTCACATTAACTATAGAGATTTGTCAAAAATCTATAAGTCTGAATTGGTTAGAGGAATTCCCAAGTTTGGGAACAATAAAAAGAAAGGAAGGTGTGGTCCTTGCAATCAAGGAAAGCAAATCAAAGCCACACACAAGAAAACCAATATTGTAGGAACATCTAGACCATTAGAACTGATTCATATGGACTTGATGGGACCTACAAAGACTGAAAGTCTTGGAGGAAAGAGGTATATCTTTGTTGCTGTAGATGACTACAGTAGATACACCTGGGTAAATTTTCTAAGAGAAAAATCTGAATGTTTTGATTGCTCTAAACAATTGTGCTGTCAAATTCAAGTTGAAAAGAACTTGCAAATAGGGAGGATTGTTAGAATAAGATCTGATCATGGAACAGACTTTGAAAATCAGATGTTTTCCAAATTTTGTGAAGAACAAGGAATTAAACATGAATTTTCTGCTCCTAAGACTCTACAACAAAATGGAGTTGTGGAAAGGAAGAATAGAGTTTTGTAAGAAATGGCTAGAACCATGATGATAGCCAAGAAAGTGTCAACAAAATTCTGGGCTGAAGCAATAAATACTGCCTGTTATATAAGTAACAGAGTATATGTCAGATCTGGGTGGAAACAAACTCCTTATGAAATTTGGAAAGGAAAACAGCCAAACTTGAAATATTTTAGAGTCTTTGGAAGTAAATGTTATATCCTAAGGGACAGAGAAAATCTAGGAAAATTTGATTCTAGAAGTGATGAAGGAATCTTTCTAGGATATTCTTCTTCCAGTAGAGCATACAGAGTTTTTTAACTTGCAAAAATCTGTTGTAATAGAGTCTATTAATGTGTTAATAGATGATGAAGGAATTGACTGTGAATTTTTGTTAGTTGTAGATGAAGAGGATGAAATCAAAGATGCTTCCTCAAGCAATGAAGTTGTTCCTCTGACAAAAACTCTCAAAGACCACCCAACTGAGCAAATTGTTGGAAATATTTCAGATGGAGTAAGAACAAGACATCAATTACATAATGAGGTAAGATTTTCTTCTTATTTATCTCAATTTGAGCCAAAATCTTATAAAGATGCCTTGTTGGATGAATCTTGGTTAAATGCTATGCATGAAGAACTAAACCAATTTACTAGAAATAATGTATGGGAATTGGTTGAAAGACCCTCTAATCTGAATGTGATAGGAACCAAATGGATTTTTAAGAACAAATCTGATGAGAATGGGATTGTAACCAGAAATAAAGCTAGGCTTGTTGCTCAGGGGTATACTCAAGTAGAAGGAATAGATTTTGATGAAACCTTTGCTCCTGTAGCTAGGTTAGAATCAATCAGATTACTGTTGTCTATTGCATGTTACTTGAAGTTTAAACTGTTTCAAATGGATGTTAAGAGTGCATTCTTGAATGGATATTTGAATGAAGAGGTCTATGTAGAGCAACCTAAAGGATTTGAGGACACAAATCATCCTAAACATGTTTATAAGCTGAACAAGGCCTTGTATGGACTCAAACAAGCTCCTAGAGCTTGGTATGAGAGACTCACCTCTTTCTTACTTGAATCTGGTTTCATGAGAGGAAATGTTGATAAAACTCTCTTTATTCAAAGACAGTCCAAGCATATTTTGATTGCTCAAATCTATGTTGATGACATAGTGTTTGGATCTACTTCTGAAAACCATGATCATTCCTTTGGAGACTTAATGAAGAGTGAATTTGAGATGAGTATGATGGGTGAACTGAATTTTTTCTTAGGACTTCAGATTTATCAATCTCAACAAGGGATTTTTTTCTCTCAAGCAAAATATGCTAGAAATCTAGTCAAGAGATTCAGTTTAATTCATGCAAAACATGCTAGGACTCCTATGAGTACTAGCTTAAAGCTTGGAAAAGATGAATCTGGGAAGGATATAGACCCTACCTTGTACAGAGGGATGATTGGAAGTCTTCTATACTTAACAGCAAGTAGACCTGATATAAGTTTTAGTGTTGGAGTTTGTGCAAGATATCAAGCTAATCCTAAAGAATCTCATCTAAATGCTGTGAAAAGGATTATAAAGCATGTAAATGGAACTGTTGATCTGGGAATTTGGTTCTCCAAAGAAACAAACCCATATCTTACTGGATACACTGATGCTGATTGGGCTGGGTGTATGGATGATAGAAAAAGCACCTCTGGTGGTTGCTTTTATATGGGTAATAACCTCATTGCTTGGTTAAGCAAAAAGCTAAACTCAGTTTCACTTAGTACAGCTAAGCAGAGTACATTGCTGTAGGAAGCAGTTGTACTCAACTAATTTGGATGAAACAAATGCTATCTGATTATGGTTTAGATCAGAATCAAATGATACTCTTCTGTGACAATCAAAGTGCCATAAATATTTCCAAAAATCCTGTTCAACACTCAAGGACTAAACATATAGACATCAGGCATCACTTTATAATAGAGTTAATTGAAGACAAAACTGTTATGATTGAATATATATCTACTGAAAAACAGTTAGCTGATATTTTCACTAAACCTTTAGATCAGAACAGATTTGAAACTCTTAGGAAATCCCTAGGAGTATGCTCTCAAAACTGAAAAATCAGATTCTGTTTTGAGTTAATTTAGATGTAAAATGATTTACATGTCTGTTCAAAATAAATTTATGTGTTCTTGATACTAAAATCTTAATTCAGGAAGCTTGAGTCTATGCATATTGACAGAAATGTCGTGTTCTCAACTATCACTTTTGTCTTAAACACCTTTGTGTATTGAAGTTTATTGTGTGTTGAAGCTTGGGATCTATAGGCTATCACCTTTATGAAAAGAAAAGTTTTGGAAATGGCTGCCATAGAGATTAGAGTGAAAGCCAATGTAATTCTCAAAAAGAAAAAGAGAAAGAAGGTATATTCTTGAAATGAACTGTAAACTCAGGTTTTTTAAGGGTCAATGCCTTCTACAAAAAGAAAAGAAAAAGAGATCAGAAAAGGCTACCTATCTCTGATGTGCGAAAGCCACCAAAATGAAGTTTGGGGTATGTCTATACTTTCCAAGTATGATTACACTAAAATAGCCTTCCATATGCATAAAGTGTAAAAGTCAAAAATATTTCACACACTACACAAGCAATGTTTCATTAATATGCGTGTGTGCTCAATATCTTGAAGAAAATTTATAGTATGAGAAACCATGAAGGAAATTTTGGTCATAGATATGAAATGTGTCACATCTGAATTAACCTTGATAGGTTCTTCAAGATCAGTTTTGTGATAATTACTTCTTAGATTGAATAAAAGTTGATTATCTGGATGATTTTTAGTTTAGTTAAAATCTTAGCTTTGTGTTTAGATGTATGAGTTTTTCATGAAGAATAGTTCAAACTCTTTTTATAAATTTTTGCCTTGTGAGTGTGTTTTTTTCTTGTTTGTGCATGTGCACCTTCTACGTCGCTAGAAGCGTGCCGGTAGCCTTCTTCCTTCTTCATGCTTTGGCACCTGCCCTGTTAAGCGTCGCCGGATGCACGCTGGCAGCGTGTTATTTTTGTCTATAAAAGGTGAAATCTGTTTCACTTTTTTACCTCTGTTTTTTTTCTTACCTGCGGTTCTCCTCGCTCCTCGCGTCATGGTCATTCTGTGCCTTCGTGCTTACCTTCCGTCACCTTTTCCACTGTTCAGGTAAAATTTTTTTTTACTGTCTTCGTCTTGCTTCTTCATTTTCTTCTTCCTATTACAGTGTTTTTCTCTCGTTCTTCTCAGTTAGGGTTTGGTAGATTGTTCTGCCATTAGGGCTTTGTCGTGCTTTGCTTGTGTTCTTCTCTCTCGTCTATTTTTTTTCATCATGCCTCCCAAGAAGAAGTCTAGAACTGATTCTCCTTCCACCTCTTCTCCACTAGTAAACTAGTAAGAACCTCTCCGGTTGTTTCTTCTCCACCGGTGATACCCCCATCCCCTTCACATTCCTCTGAACCATTCATTGGAAATGGTTTGTCTGATTTTAATGAGTTCTTCAAGCACAGGCCACTCCTTTTGGAAAGGGCCATTAAGCTTGATTCCTTTTCTGAATCTCCTCTCTTCTCATTGTTCTCGGACAATGGTTGGAAGAAATTTGCTTTGATAAGTGGTTTTGCATATCCTGACCTGGTTCGAGAATTCTATTCGAACCTCCACCATCTTCATCTTTCCAATCAAGGCTTTGTCAAAGCCTATGTCAGGGGCATCTCTTTCGACTTCTCGAAAGATCTTATATCCTCTCTTCTCGAACTGCCCCTTGTTGATTCTCCTTAATTTGACTTTCTTGATTCTCACTCTGATCCTCACATGGAGTCAATCATTCCTTCTCTGATTGTTCAGGGTGCTCCCACCTCCATAAAAAATAAGCCCAACTATCTTCTTCATGGCTCTCTTCAAGATCTCCTCAGGATCTTGAATCTGTTTATCTGTGCTTCTCTTGTTCCCTCAGATCATCATTCTGAGATCTCTCACTCTAGAGCAAGACTTCTTCATGCTCTCTGGAACAGAGACAGTGTCTGTCTTCCCTCCATCATATTCAATCAGATCCTTCAGTCTCGGAATTTAAAATCCAAGACTGCTGCTCTTCCTTTTGGGATCTTCATCACCTACTTGTGCATTCACCAGGGGGTCCTCCCTGATCCTGTTGAAATGATCCTTCACCCCAAACCTCCCATTGATGCCTCCACCCTCATCAGAAGCAAACGAGCAAATCCTTTTCGGTTGGCTTCTTCTGAGCCTTCTTCTTCTCATTCCTCATTGTCCAGTTCTGATGCGATGGCCATCCTGGACAAGTTGAATTCCATGCAAGCCTCCCAGGAGGCTTTCAATTCTGAGGTAAGGGCTCACATGCTCATGATGAGCATGTTCAAATCAGAGACCCAAGAGAAGCTAGAGAAGCTTGCAAAGGATGTTGATTTTGCCTGTGGCGAGGTACAAAGGGATGTTGCTGCTCAGCAACGGATGCAAAATGAAGCTAATCATTTTCTGAGCAGCATTCGAAGGACTCAGTTGGAGATGGATCACAAACTATGCTGGCTGCACTCCCGGTCCCAAGATGCATACCGACATTACTCCAGAACTTGGGATCCGAAACCTCCTTCCAGAAAGGGGGAGTCTTTTTGATGTTGTTGCTACTGGTTGTTGGTTGATGCTGGTTGTTGTTGATGCTGGTTGATGGTTGCTGAGTGTTATATCAAGTTTTTGTTTTTGTTTGTTCTGTTGGTTTTTGGGTTTTCTGAAAGTAGGTTTAAGGGGGAGTTTTTGTTTGGTTGGAAGTGTATATAGTTGCTGAACATTGTATATGTCTTCTGAATACTGTATATTCTCTCTGAACATGAATGAAATTCTGAATTCTCCCTTCTCATGGTGTTTTGAATGTTTAAATGGAATTCAATATCTGAATTTGATAATAAGGACTGTTGTAAGTTTGTTGTCAGGCATTTGCCAAGGGGGAGATTGTAAATGTGAAAACTCACACTCCGTATATGGCAAATGTTTGACAAATTATATCCTCTAATAAATTTCAAAGATGTGCAGAATCAAAATAGAAATTCTGTGAATTTAGTAAAGAGGAAAGGTGAGGCTGCCACACAGCTACCACGTCGCTGGTAGCTCAAGGAAATGTAAAGATTTCTAAAGAAAGAACATTTCGTAAAGCACTTGCAAGGATCAACGCCGCTACCACTCCGCTAGTAATGCATAAGTGAAATAGCACTTTGAAAGTAAAGCACGCGTACCAGCTTCATAAGGCGACGCCGACACGCCGCTGGTAGCACATAGCAAGATTGAAGAGTCTACAAATCAGCTGTGCACATGCCGCGTACCCTCCCGCTAGCAGCGCACTGGCAGCGCGCCCTTAACTGAGTCTTTTGGATTTGAGCGGGATTTGAGTTCGCTTCCAGCCGTCTACCCCGATCGCTCCACGACGCCACCAGCGCTCGACGCGATCTGAGATTTCTTCTTTAAATAGACGAGCTGTATTCTTTTTGAAAGGACTTTTTCTTTTGATCAATTGGTTTTGGATCTTGAGGTGTTTGAGATTCAATCAATTTGTCTTTAGAGAGTCGGTTATCGAGTGAGGGGGAGATCTGAGAGAGATCACCTGGAATTGAAGCTTGAGGATTCTTCTTCAGTTCGTAACTTCACTGGATCGTTCGATCTCCTGGATTAGTGATCGAGTTTGTTGGATGCATAGGTGGATTCCTATTGCATTGGATCATCTCAGTGGACTCTGAGGTGATTGTCACGATCTGGATTGATCGTGAATTGCAGCTTGTAGATTCAAGTTGTGTTCAGTTCGTGGATTCGAGCTGTGGATCTGGATTGATCGTCACTTGCAGCTTGTGGATTCAAGCTGTGTTGCAGTTCATGGATTCGAGCTGTGGATCTGGATAGATCGTGAATTGCAGCTTGTGGATTCAAGTTGTGCTACAGTTCGTGGATTCGAGCTGTGGATTGTTGTTGAGTGAGTTCAATTGTAAAGGTTAAGTGTGTCTTCCTTTGTAATTGACTTTCATTCAATAGTGGAGATTCTAAGGGTTAGTCGCCTCATATAGACTCGAGGTTTTTCCTGGATCTGGATTCAGGTTTCCTCGTATAATTTCTGTGTGTATGTTTCCGCATTGTTAAGTTCTTAATTGTTGTAGATCGTGGACCTTTAGAGTAGTCCCCTACTCTTTCAGTATATATGTTGATAATCATGTTATATATATGTTAGAATGAGTTTAGACGAGAAAAATCATTATTTGAAACTGATTCTGATCATTTTTGAACGACCGCCGACCTCGACTGTTCTCGGCGATCTTAGGCGCTCGTTATAAATTTCAGACCGCGGTAGACCGCTTGAAGACGTATCGTCGGCGTTCGATTTTGAACTACCGCCGACCACAGACCGCCGGGGCGATCCTGAGCGATCCTAGGCACTCTGTTCAGATTTTGCATATTTTCATAATTTCACACCCTGATTCAATTCCAAACTATTTTTAGACAATTTTAATGATTAAATAAGATGTTTTAAGACCAAAATAAACTATCTAATTCCTTGTTTTACAGAAAAATAAATTAGGGAGGTATTTAGGACATTAGTTGTCAAACTTTGAAAGAAATGGAGAAACCTAGTTTTTGGAAAACCTAACTTGTATTTAATTACTAGAACATCTTCTAAATGACACTATAAACTAGAAAACTGTATATAGAGAATTCAGAACTCAGATGACCGAATATTGAAGTAATTGACAGATTTAACCTTTATATGCCGCTAGGCACCAACCCTTATAGAAATATTATATTTTAGGGAATTTTGGAGTCTAGTGGGCATAGCTGGTTATGGATCCATAATTGTAGCTAGATAGCTGAGGGATATGTCATTTGGGTTGAATTACTCCTATATGCGATGCACTTCTTTTGCAAGTTAGTTTGTCTGGGAAGGTCCAATGTCTGGAGGGACACCCCAGTGAGCCGCTGGTGATTCCCTGTACATGTGGATAAGCGACCATCTCCATGTATTGATTCTGGTGTTGCATGCTGGTGGTACATGCCAACTCTGATGGGTACGTGTGCAATAAGTCAGTGACTACTGCTCTTGTCTAAGCTGCGCTGCATGGGACTTGAGTATCATTAGTAGCATTGCTCCTAAGTCGCACGGTGGTATAGCAATTGGTTGAGAATCATCTCAAAAGGTTTATCTATCTTTGTGAGTCCTACAATGACACTGAAATCACAACACTTGATATTATTATTGAATACATGCTGGAGGCATGTGATTGGGATATTGATCGGATGTTACTGCTTAGTGCATCCTAGCAAAGTGTGAATCATGTTATTGATCTTGATATTGGATTCTTATATTAAAACTTGCTGAAATTCATTTCTAGAACTGTTTATCAAACTGTTTTGTATTCATGAATGATATGAATGATTATACGAGCCTGATTAGTCGATATTGCTTAATCGTGCATGAACTGTTACTTTACTTATATGAACTGTTTAATCATGCATGTGTTACCTACTGGGATATTTGTATCTCACCCTACTTTTATTTCATTTTTCAGCTGATATGCGAGAGGGGGATCTTAGTGATTTCCAGGGAGAGATAGCCGAGTACACACCGGAGGATTACTATTATCCGGATCTTGTTTGAGGTGGATGAATGACATAGACTTAGCACTTTTGATTAGATTATTATTATTCATTTGGATTTGATGTATTAGAGAGATGAGAGAGAGATAGTAATCAGTTTATTTTACCAGACTTTGATATTAATGATTAATGATCAAACTATACGTTATTTGAGGATTTTAAACTACACTTCCGCACATACTTGTTTCCGCAACTCTGATAGTATAATAAAGTTGAATGGATTTTAATTCTTTGGTCTGGTATATTATTGAGGATGTATCTGATATGGGCCAGTAACACCTTGGATTTGGTTGTTGAGCTAAATTCGGGTTGTTACAGTAGCGAACCGGGTTCGGGTCGGGTGCCGGTTTGCACTGACCCAGGTTTGGGGCGTTACAATTAAAGTAATGGTTTTGAGTTAAGCTTTGGTCTAGTTTTTCCCGAATCCTTGACTTAAGCTTAGTAATGTAATGAATTGGCTTTATTGGGGTAATTGCATGGCCATGAGTGTTGCCATGACCAGTGTAGAGCAGCCTGTATCCTTGTATAGGCCGGGTTGTCAATGTCGATACCCGGAGTAGGCTGACATTGGATGACGAGTTCTTGGGTAGGCCGTCATTTCAGAGTGCCGAGTCTATGGTTAGACAGGACTGTGTACAAGGAGGGTTGGATGTCGCTTTGGCATGCTAATTACTTGATATAAGTGAACTACATGACATTGGCCACATTGTGATTTGTTTATTGTTGTTGTTTGGACAATTGTACTACTTTATTATCGAGAACTTGTTGATTTCTGAATTGATGATAATTCCTATTGTTTATTCGTGATCAATTATTATTCGTGGTATGTTTTAGAACTAAAGTAAATTGTTTTCTGCATGCATGTGCTACTTTCTGAGATATTTGTATCTCATTACGTTTGTTTTTGTTTTGTTTTCAGATACTCTCGGTGAGGATCCATCCATCGGGGTAGAGCCGGCAGATCACTATAGGGAGGAGGATTACTATCTTCCTTAGATCTTAGTAGGTTTATATTATGGTTTTGAACTTGTAAACTTGTATTGAATAACGTTTAGATTGATATTCAAATTTGATTAGAACTGTTAACATTCATAATTGATTAGAATTCCTACACTTAAATAAAAGAATCTATATTCCTGCATTCTGATGAATGTCCTATGTTGATAATTAGTATTGATAAATGAAATATGGGCCCATACATAACCCTCTGTGAGATGTGTTATATCTTTAATGAACAACACGGATTTGGGGCGTTATAGTCCCGGAACTGGAGGGACCAGAGTTGGTGGGCTCATCAGATATGCCTTGATCTTGTCGAATGCTTTTTGACAATCTTCATTCCAAACCATTGGATTATCCTTCTTCAACAATTTGAATATGGGTTCACATACAGGAGTCATCTGTGCTATGAACCGGCTGATATAGTGTAGTTTGCCAAGGAAACCCTTCACTTCCCTCTCTGTTGACGAGGGAGGCATTTCCAGAATCGCCCTGGCCTTGACGAGGTCCACTTCAATCCTTCGTTTTCCAACAATAAATCCGAGCAGCTTTCTAGAGGTAACTCCGAACACACACTTGTTCGGGTTGAGCCTAAGCTTGTGCTTCCTGAGTCTATCAAACACTCTCCCGAGGTTCACCAAATGACTTTCCTCTTCCTTTGACTTTGCAATCATGTCATCCATGTATACCTCCATCTCCTTGTGCATCATGTCGTGGAATAACAAAGTCATTGCCCGCTGATATGTAGCACCCGCATTCTTTAATCCAAACAGCATCACACGGTAGCAGTACATGCCCTAGTGTGTGATAAAGGATGTTTTCTCCACGTCTTCAGGTGCCATCCTTATTTGGTTATAACCAGAAAATCCATTCATGAATGAGAACATAGAATACGTTGCTGTGTTGTCAACTAACACATCAATGTGCGGAAATGGGAAGTCATCCTTCGGACTTGCTCTATTTAGATCTCTGTAGTCAACACACATCCTAACCCTCCGTCTTTCTTGGGAACCAGCACGATGTTTGCTAACCACTCTGGGTAATTTGTCACTTGCAAGAATCCGGCATTTAACTGTTTGATGACCTCTTCCTTGATCTTTAGGGCCCATTCTGGCTTCATGCGTATGCGCACAGCCTGATTTCGGCCGCACGACGAGGCGCACGCAAAACGATGCGTGGCTCGGGATTGTTTGGAGTCGCCACTGCCTGATGGGGTGCAGGCGGACACCTGGGTGCCTAGATTTTCTATTAGACTGGTCTGCGGCTTAGAGATTCTAAGTAAGTTCTCAGTTGCAGTCTGGGGAAGTCCGTAGACACCCTAGTCCACCCCGCCGAATGACGGGTCCCATAGGTTTCCCTGGTTTGAGTCAACTTTGGTCTCTCACTCACCCGATTCCTATTCCAGCATGCACACTTGTTTAAGTCTGGCGGGACCGCCAAAGTGTTGTGGATCCCTTTACTTGGTTTTATCTTCTTTAGTTAGAATGATCTGGGTCTGGTGGGGTGGGCCCCATTGGAAGGCCCACGGTATCCCTTGGTGGGCCAAGTGTGGCCCACATGTTCCTTGGTGGGCCAAGTGTGGCCCTTTGGACTTTGGTTCAATTTGACTTGATTTTATTTTGAAGTTCAAGTTGGGTTATTAAGTTATTTCCATGCAAGGTGGGCCAGATTGCTTTGCGAGCCCCTGGGTGGGCCCCACAGTTGCAGCCAAGCGATTCATTGAGTTTATCTTGATTGGTTTCCAAAATGTGCCAGGCCTTGGGCTTGGGGCCCTTTACCTGGGCTTGGGCTTGAAAGCCCAAGACTTCCTGGGTTAGGGTTTTTGAAACCCTAACCTTTCTTGGTGTTGTGGGCCTGGTGGGCCCGACAGGCCCGGCCCGTGGTCTCGGCCAAACCACAACCTAATTTAAGCATGCATGCCCCACATAGGGCTTGGGTGGGCCTTAAGTGGTCTGGCCCGCCCAGTTCCTTTGATTATCTTATTTTAGTACAATTCAATGGTTCGGGCTGGGGTGGGCCCCATTGGAAGGCCCACTGGAAATCAAGTCAGACCGGGTGGTCTGGGTCCCATGTTGGGTTCCTGGGTGACCCGGAAACCCTATTGGCATATTTGGTTTGGTTTGAGAATGTCACCCCACTGTCAACAAAGATTACAGAATATGCAGAAATCATGAAATACCCAAAATATACGAAAATCACATACACCGGGTCCAAGGGGTATTTTCGGAATTTAAAAAATATGAGCAATTCGGCCTTAAAAGGGTATGCGCTGATCTCCGGGAGCTAGGCGCGAGGTCAGCACGAAGTGAGCGGACTGAAAACAGTAAAAATAGCACTGCGGGCGAAGTGGGCGCGAGCTGAGCACCAAGTGGGCGCGAGCTCAGCGCACCCAAAAAAGAAGTGGGCGCGAGCTGAGCACCAAGTGGGCGCGAGCTCAGCGCACCCAAAAAGAAGTGAGCGCGAGCTGAGCGCCAAGTGGGCGCGAGCTTAGCGCACCCAAAAAGAAGTGGGCGCGAGCTGAGCGCCAAGTGGGCGCGAGCTTAGCGCACCCAAAAAGAAGTGGGCGCGAGTTGAGCGCCAAGTGGGCGCGAGCTCAGCGCACCCAAAAAAGAAGTGGGCGCGAGCTAAGCGCCAAGTGGGCACGAGCTCAGCGCACCCAAAAAGAAGTGAGCGTGAGCTGAGTGCCAAGTGGGCGCGAGCTCAGCGCACCCGAAAAAGTGGGCGCGAGCTCAGCACCAAGTGGGCACGAGCTTGGCGCGAGGTGAGCGCGAGCTCGGCGCCAAGTGAGCACGAGCTCAGCGCATACCCTGATTCTCTGCTTTTTCTTTCCAAGCTCCATTTCCGACTGGTTTTTAGGGTTTTTTAACCTAATCACTCTCTGGGATCCTTAGATCCCCAGAAGACCTCTAAACACCATTGGAAATTAATCTAACTTAAGTTGTGAAGATCAAACCTCCTTGCAAACCTACAAATCCGAACACCCAAACTCTAACAGGACATACAAGGAAGGGAATTGGGGGCTTTATTGGGATACAACATAGAGGGAGAACTCATGGGGGAACATGCTCCCCCTTCGAATCAATCAAACCAGAACAAAAAATAACATGCTGAGATGGAAAACATGCTCAATTTCTACATGTTAAAACAATAACAGAGAGAGAATCACCTTGGTTCCAAACCTTTGCACAGCAGGCCGGAGGGTTCCCTGGAGCTCACGAGCTGCTGCCGGAGCCTTCTTCTTCTAAAACCAAGAGCACGACCTCCTTCGGATTCGTCGAGGAAGGAGAGGAAGGGAGAGGCCAAGTGTCTGGTTTTTTTTTTTTGGGAAGATGGTAGCCCAGACCACCTTCGAATGCCGAAGAAGAAGCTTAAAATGGTCAACCGAAAAGCTCCCAACCTTCAAATGCCCAGCCCCAGAAAATGCCCAACCCTCGAATGCCAAAACCAGAGAATGCCCAACCACAGAAAAATCTCCAACCAAAATTTTCCCAGCCCCAAAACAGGCAACCCCTGCAAATGAGGGTTGCCGCGGCTTTTATAGAAGAAGACCTGGGTATCCGCCGACCTTGGTGCCCAGCTCATGCCCACTTGCTGTCGCTGGGTGCGAGCGACAAAATGATTAACCCATTTAATGCAGCCGCGGGTTTGTTTAAAAAATCTGAAAATTAAGATATAGTCCCTAGGATATTTAGGTTTAATATTATTTTATTCAGATATTTTAAGATTGGTCCCTGGGATATTTTGAATGTTTGGATATTTACGGATTTGATCATCGAGATATTTTCCTGCGCAACTCGCCACGTGTGCAGCTTTTGCCACGTGCGCAGTTTGCCGGTTTTGTTGCTTGGGAATTTTGTCAGCTCATATTTTCTTCATCCGGGCTCCGATCTGGGCAAACTCAGTTGCGTTAGAATTGTATCGGAGCCCTCTATCCCATGACCTAGGGGTAGGCCTCTGGATCGGATTTTACCAGAAAGTCAACTTTTGGCTTCACCCAAGTTTGACCGCCCGCAAAACCCTCATCCGGACTCCGATTCCTGCAAACTCAGTTGCACTGGAATCGTGTCGAGATTCTCTATCCAATGATATAAAGCAAGGCCTCTGGATCGGATTTTAGCAGAAAGTCAACTTTGGCTCCGCCCAAGTTTGATCGCCAGCAGAACCTTCATCTGGACTCCGATTCCTACAAACTCAGTTGCGTTGGAATCGTGTCGAGATTCTCTATCCAATGATATAAAGCAAGGTGGCCAAATTTCTCTTGATCAAAAAGTCAACTTTTTGTCCCCTCGAGGTTTGACTTTCTGCCAGGGTTTTCATTTTCAGCAATTCTAGGGGTGCAAAAATAAGGTGCTTACAATGCGTTTGAGCTTTTGCTTCACAGGCATGACCTCAGACTTTATTGGTAACCGATGCACAACCAAGTCTGATAAGTCATGAAAATATCACATTATAACACATTAAATTCATGACTTATCTGGTTTTATTTCATATTTAATTCCCAATTTTACTTAGAAATTGTCAAAGTCTTTCATCTTTGCATTTGATTTTCATTGTCTAAATTTTGCCTAATTTGTTGATGTAGAGATACTCTCGGTGATTATAGAAGTCACGGTTCAAACGGCTTAACAATCAGAGTCAAATTGTAGAAGATATGATCAACGTTCGCTGGCCGTTCGCCTGTCGTTCGAACGTTGGTGATCTACAGAGAAACCCGAGAGCAGCGTGCGCTGAACGTTAGATTGACGTTTGAACGTTGGTGAAAAATAGAGAAATTGTGAGCAGCGTTCGCTGACCGTTCGAACATGAGAAGAGGAAACAACTTTTTGACCTGATCGTTCGACCCGCGTTCGATGAACGTTCGAACGATCAAGTATTAAACCTGTTATAAAATTCCGAACTTTGCGGATTTGTTTCCTTTTTCTTGGGGATCTTCTTCTAGTTTTTAGGAGGACTTAGAGGGCTTTCTAATTAAGAAGATTAGGTCGTTTTTGGACTTCTAAGTCGTGGATATACAAGGAAAGGAAGTTCTCTCTTCCTTAGGAGTCTTGGAAGGAAAGTTTCTATTTTTCTCTTCAAGGGATTTTTGGGCAAGTTTAGGTGATTGATATAAAGGAGAAAAGGGACGTGAAGAGGAGAGAAGTTGGTGCTGGGAACGTGAGAAGGAAGCTGGAACATCAATAGATCAGAGCTTGGATCATCATTAGTTTATTTCTTCTCTTTTGTTCTTCTTCTTTCATTATACTCTGTTTTTTATGGTTATTCTTAGTTCAGTCATGAACTAATTTCTCTTTCTAAGGCTTTGATGTAATCTGAACATGATGTTTTAATTCTGAATACTATTGCTAAAGGATTTATGATTCATTCTTTGAGTATTTTATTATTGTGCTTAACCCAATTGAGTACTTGATCACCATTCAATTGTATATGGTAGTTGTATTGAGACCGAGAGGAGATATACAATTTTAGTTCCTGTGATAAAATACCATATTCTACATGTTGATAGAGATATTGGCATGGTCTATGTAGCTTTGTGTTTTTGGACATGAAACTCCACAGATCTTAATGTACCTTGTTACTTTTAAATTCACATAGAGATATCGTGAGTTATCGTGGGAAGGTAAGTTCGTTGGTGCTCGAGAGAGACCATTGGATAGAATAGGGATTTTCGCTTTCAAATTGGATTATAAAATTCATTAGCATGTGTATTCAAGAGTTAATTCAGATTGGTTTATTATGAAATCAAATGCCTTAGTATTTTAAATCTCTTATTAAATCTTACTCTAATATTTTCTTAGTTAATAATTTTAATTACTAGTTAAAAACCCATCTCACTTTTTGATTATCCAAATAGAATTTAGGATAGTAATTTTAGTAGTTAGTAGCTACCATTCCCTGTGGGTTCGACACTCTATTTCATCACTTTATTACTTGTTACGAATTCGTGCTCTTGCGAAAAAGTACATCAAAGTCCATGTCTAACCTGGGCATATCCTCGTATGACCATGCAAACACGTCAGTATAAGACTTTAGAAAATCAAACATCTGCTTCTTCAGTAATTGTGATAGGTTTTTACCAATTTGGAGAACCTTTGGTTGTGCTACTTCACCTATGTCAATGGGTTCAGTTTCCTCGATGTTTGCCTGGAGACCCTTTTCATGCCTTTCCAAAGCAAATTGGATTTCAGGCGGAGTCTATCATGATTCGTCGTTGTCCTCAAGCTTGAAATGCTCATAGGGGACGAGTTTAGAATCTTCTTGCTGCGATGGGCAAGTGCTGCAGTCTGATTCACAAAACTCTTGTTCAGCACTGTGCACTAGCTCATGCTTTTCCTTTATTATTGTTTCCTCAATTGATTTTTCAACTTCTTTTTGTTTAATTATGGCAACCTGATTATCTATCTCGTGCCCTAGACCCTCCGGTATGCATTGAGATTGACACTAAGGTTGCGAGGTTCAGATTGCTTACTTTTGCATTTATTAACATGGACAGGCAAATACTCAAAAGCATTTAGATATTCATTAAAAAGTTCAGCCATAGCTACAACAGAAGTTTCAGGGGTAGAGGAAACCCCCTTTTTTGACTTAGGCTTTGCTGATGGCAAGAGGTCTAGAGCTCCAGTTCTGTGCTGGTGAATGGTTTCCCTTACTGATTGCCGGTATCTTCCTAGGTTCCCTAGCCAGAACCATGTTGGTGTTGTCATCTGACGGTATGTAGATGGGATTGTTTGCTGTTCTTGCAGGCTTGTTCTGGCTTTCTTCGGACTTGGGGTCGTATTCCGTCAATGGCCTTCCCTAGGACGCAGATCTGAGGGGAATTGTCCTTGGTATCATAGCACGAGGTGGTAGGTAGGCAACGGTAACCGCATCTGCCAGCTCCGATACTGGTGGTGCCATAGCCAATGGTACCTGTAAGCACCTTATTTTTGCACCCCTGGAAGTGCTGAAAATGAAAACCCTGGCGGAAAAGTCAAACCCTAAGGGGACGAAAATTGACTTTTTGATCAAGTGATAATCAGCCACCTTGCTTTGTCTTAATGGATAGAGAATCCCAACGCGGTCCCAACGCAACTGAGTTTGCTGGAATCGAGGTCCGGATAAAGGTTCTGCAGGCCGGTCAAACTTGAGGGGGAGTCGAAAGTTGACTTTCTGCTAAACCCCGAACCAGGTGCTTACCCCCATGCCATTGGATAGAGGGCTCCGATACGGTCCTAACGCAACTGAGTTTGCCCAGATCGGAGTCCGGATGAAGAAGATATGAGCTGTCGAAGTTTCCACGCAGCAAACCCAGAAACTGCACACGTGGCAAAGAAACTGCACACGTGGCAGAAAACGCAGCAAAATATCTCAGGGACTAAATCTCAAATATCCAAACTTTGCAAAAGATCTCAGGGACTAAACCAAAATTCGCAGGGGGCAATCTGCAGATATCCAAAAGTGTCAAATCGGTCGAATTGGTCAAATCGGTCAAGTCGAGGGGCAAATCTGTAAGTTTTTCAATTTGTATCCGATCAAATATGTCGGATACACATGCTTTTATTCATATCCAACATATATTGCCGAATACAAGAGATTTGCCCTCGAGATTCGCGCAGATTCGCTGACAGATACACGCAGAAAATTAAATTTTGGAAATAATTGTGTTTGTATCCGACATAATATGCCGGATACAAAGGAAGTGCAGTGTATCCGACATAAAATGCCGGATACAAAGGAAGTGTAGTGTATCCGACATTAAATGCCGGATACAAAAATTTATCTATAAAAAGGCAACTGCAGCCCCATTTCGAGGGTTGGCTTCTTTTGGTTGTTTTCCCCCTTTCTTCTCCACCCCCACTGCTCCGAATCCCCTCTCTTCCACCTCTCCTTGCCCCCATATCATCCAAGACACCACCTCAACACCTCCCTACTCTTCTCCATCTCCTTCTTCTTCACTTGAACCTTGAACGGAGGGAAGGTTATTGCTGCTACTGCTGAAGGAAGGTGCTTTAGCCATTCTTTTTGCTTCAAGGAGCCTCAACCACAGCATACCGGGGTTTGTAAAGCACAAGGTAATTGTAAGCACCCAAATTTTGATCAAACCAAAAAAAAAAGAAAACAAAAAAAAATGTGCTAAAAGACAGCAAAACAGCTCAAAACCCTGGCAGAAAGTCAAACCCCGAGGGGACAAAAAGTTGACTTTTTGATTAAGTGATATTTGGCCACCTTGATTTATATCATTGGATAGAGAACCTCGACACGATTCCAACGCAACTGAGTTTGCGGGAATCGGAGTCCGGATGAAGGTTCTGCGGGCGGTCAAACTTGGGCGAAGCCAAAAGTTGACTTTCGGCCAAAATCCGATCCAGAGGCCTTGCTTTATATCATTGGATAGAGGATCCCGACACGATTCCAGCGCAACTGAGTTTGCAGGAATCGGAGTCCGGATGAAGGTTCTGCGGGCAGTCAAACTTGGGCGAAGCCAAAAGTTGACTTTCTGCTAAAATCCGATCCAGGTGCTTACCCCCATGCCATTGGATAGAGGGCTCCGATACGATTCTAATGCAACTGAGTTTGCCCGGATCGGAGCCCGGATGAAGAAAATATGAGCTGACAGAATTCCCGAGCAGAAAAACCGACAAACTGCGCACGTGGCAAAAAGCTGCACACGTGGCGAGTTGCGCAGGAAAATATCTCGGGGATCAAATCCATAAATATCTGAACATTCAAAATATCCCAGGGACCAATCTCAAAATATTTGAAAATATCTGAATAAAATAATATTAAACCAAAATATCCCAGGGGCTATATCTTAATTTTCGGATTTTTTAAACAAACCCGCGGTGGCATTTAATGTTTTAATGATTTTGTCGCTCGCGCCCAGCGACAGCAATTGGGTGCGAGCTGGGCGCCGAAGTCGGCGGATACCCCGCCCTCTTCTATAAAAGCAGCATCCCCCTTCATTTGCAGGGGTTCTGCATTTTTTATTTGGTTCGGATTGTTGGGGGTTCGGAAATTTTGGTGGGAGAGTTTCGGTTGGACATTTTTTTGGGTTCGGTAATTCGAAGAAAAGACCAGACACACTCGTTTCCTCCCTTCCTCTTCTTCCTCGTCAAACCCGAAGGTGATCTTGTTGTTGGTGCGAGAAGAAGGGGGCTCCGGCAGCTGCTCGTTGGCTCCAAGGAACCCTCCGGCCTACTCTACAGAGACCTAGAACCAAGGTGAGCTCTCCACTTTCTTTTGTTCAATATATATATATAAATCAGGCTTCCCATGCATCTCTAACATCTGGTTTGTCATTGCTTGCTTGATTCTAAGGGGAGCATGTTCCCTCTTATCTCATCTCTTTTATCCCGAATAAAGCCCCCTGTTCCCTTCTTTGCATGTTCTGTTAATATTTTGTTTCGGATTTGTAAGTTTCCAGAGAGATTTGAGTGATGAGTGGTGAGGATATGTTAGGTTAGATTAATTTCCAACTGTGTTTAGAGGTCTGCTGGGGTTCTAAGGATCCCCAGAAACCAGTTACAGAGCTTAAAATCAGTCGGAAATGGAGTTTGGAGAGAAAAAACAGAGAGTCAGGGTCTGCGCTGAGCTCGCGCTCACCTAGCTTGGGTCCGCCCACTTTGCGCCGAGCTCGCGCCCACCTCGCGCCCATTTCTTTTTGGTGCGCTGAGCTCGCGCCCACCTGGCGCCTAGCTCGCGCCCACCTGGCGCCTAGCTCGCGCCCACCTGGCGCCCACCTCGCGCCCACTTCATTTTTCGTGTTTTTCGCTGTTTTCGGTCTGCCCATTTCGCGCCAACCTCGCGCCTACTACCCAAGGTCGGCGCCTACCCCTAAAACATGCTGAATTGATATATTTTTGAAAAATTCCAAAAATACCCTGTACTGCTCCGCTTCGCTTCGCCCACAGGGGCCCCGGGTACCTCCCCTTGGACCCAGCATAATGAGCTAGTCTCTCCTTGATAAATGTTGATTTTGATATGTTCCTGTAACTTATATGCTGTAACTTTTGCTAGATATGGGTGGCATTTCCGAATCGAGCCAAACCCAACATGGGACTTGGACCCTCGGTCCAAATTGATTTCCAGTGGGCCTTCCAACAGGGCCCACCAAGCCCGACCAATTCATTTTTGCTTAACTAAGATAAATAAAAGACTTGAGTGGGCCAGACCACTTGAGGCCCATCCAAGCCCTAATTGGGCTATGCATGATTAAAGTAGAATGTGGTTTGGCCGAGACCACGGGCAGGGCTTATCGGGCCCACTAAGCCCATGAACCCAACCAACTTAGGGTTTCAAAAACCCTGACTCAGGAAGTCTTGGGCTTTCAAGCCCAAGCCCAGGTAAAGGGCCCCAAGCCCAAATCCTGGCCCACTTTGGAAACTTAAGCAAGATAAATCTCAAATTACTTGGCAAACAACTGTGGGCCCGCTCAAGGGCCCACAAAGCAATCCCGGCCCGCTTTGGCATGGAAATCCACTTAAATAATCAAGCTTAAACTCAAAGTAAAATCAATGCACTTGAACCAAAGCCCAAAGGGCCTCTCAGGCTAGACTGAGGCCCACCAAGGGACACGTGGGCTCAACCAAGCCCACCAAGGGATCCGCGGGCCTTCCAACGGGGCCCGCGCAATCAAACCCACATCACTTTAATTAAGAAGATAAAATCAAGTAACGGGACCCACACCACTCAGGTGGTCCCGCCAGACTTAACCAAACTGCATATCGGATTAGGAATCGGGTGAGACCAATGTAAGCTGACTCAAACCAGGGAAACTTATGGGACCCGTCATTCGACGGGGTGGACTGGGGTGTCTACGGACTTCCCCAGACCGCAACCGAGAACCTACTTAGAATCTCAAGCCGCAGACCAAGCCTTAGTAGAAGAAGAACTTAGGCACCCAGGTGTCCGCCTGCACCCCATCAGGCGGTGGCGACTCCGAACTTTCCCGTGCCGCGTTTCCGACGGGCGCACAGTAATGTTCCCCATGAGTTTCTACACAATATAAGTCGGGTTTGGCATATTCCAAGCATGTTGTGATGATTTCCATTTCCGGCATGTAGTCCTTCCCTTTCCTAGCATGCTACCATCTCTTTTGTACGATTTGCCTCTTCACTTTGGAGGGGGGGAATCCCCATGGTAAGGGGGAGCCCTTCGTACAACTCCAAGGGAGGGAGAGTTCCCACTCCATGCTTGTTTCTATGGTCTCTAAAGTATCACTTGATCATTGATTTATCTTATTTGACTAGGGAGCTTGTTCCCTTTAATCTCGACTCTTTTGTACCCCCATGTAAGCCCCCGCTTTCCCTTCTTTAAAGCATCTTATTAAATGATCTGGTGCGTTGTTAGAGCATGATGGTAATGTTAGTGGTTGGTGGCATGTTTAGGTTAGACTATGCATGCATGTTCATGGGTGATGAGGGCTCATTGTCATCCTCACGTTAGTACCCTCCAGCCCCTTGTAAAATAGCAGGCGCGCTCTCTCTCTCTTGACACACACATGCACACTAAGCATGCTCACCCCCTCACACACGTTGTCCATGTGCAAAAATCTGTAAAGAATGCATGTGTTTGTCGTGGCTTACATGCATGCTAGGTTGTGTTCTTTGAGTTACATTTGCATGGTTAGTTCATTAATATGTGAAAGGTGAAGACCCAAATAGGGACACTCAGGTCCCTACCTCAATCTCGGAGCACCCCAGGCAGCCCAGGAGCTTAATCCCCTTTGAAAATCTGAAAAAACCAATTCTGTGTGTTGATCCGACAACTCAGGTCGGATCAACAGGGCCCTGTTTGTAGCCGGCTAGAGATGCTGGATACACTGGTCCTTATGTGTAACCGGCATCTCAGGCCGGCTACACTGCCAGATTGCCAATTTTGCCATTTTTATGATCTTATGCTATTTTTATGCTTTATTTGATCAAACCGGATGAACCAGAAGGGTTTCCGGGTTAACCAAAGACCCAAGATGGGCCATGGACCGACTTGGTTCAATTTGATTTATAGTGGGCCTTCCAACAGGTCCCACCCAGCCTGAACCATTCAATTGTGCTTAAATAAAATAATTAAAAGAATCGAGTGGGCCAAACCCATTGGAGGCCCACCAAAGCCCAAACTTAGGGTATGCATGTTTAGTTAAGTTGTGGTTTGGCCGAGACCACGGGTAAGGCCTATCGGGCCCACTAAACCCATTGAACTCAACCAAGGTTAGGGTTTCCAAACCCGTAACTCAAGAAGCCTTGGGATTTCAAGCCCAAGCCCAGGTCTAGGGCCCCAAGCCCAAGGCCTGTCCCGTTTTGGCAAAGATTAATCAAAGATAACTCAAGTCACTTGGAAACCATCTGTGTGGCCCGCTCGTGGGCCCACAAAGTAATCCCGGCCCACTTGGCATGAAAATCATTTAACCTTAAACCTGAATTTCAAATAAATCAATTCGTTTAACCAAAGCCCAAAGGGCCTCTCAGGTTTAGACTGAGGCCCACCAAGGGAACATGTGGGCCGCACTTGGCCCATCATGGGATCCGTGGGCCTTCCAACGGGGCCCACCTAATCAGACTCACTTCATTGAATAATTAAAAGATAAAAACAAGTAAAGGGACCTACACCACTTTGGCGGTCCCACCAGACTTAATCGAATTAAATGCTGGATTAGGAATCGGGTGAGTGAGAGACCAAAAGTTGACTCAAAGCAGGAAAACTATGGGACCTGTCATTCGGCGGGGTGGACTGGGGTGTCTCCGGACTTCCCCAGACCGCAACCGAGAACTTGCTTAGAATCTCAAAGCCACAGACCAAGCCTTAATAGAAAAATCTAGGCACCCAAGTGTCCGCCTGCACCCCATCAGGCGGTGGCGACTCCAAATTTCCCATTTTTACCCGTGTGACCCTGTGCACAGTACCCCAGTTGGCGTTCCTGATTTGTAAGTTGAGTGCTTCTCCGGTGCCCACTGGCCGTAGGTAACGTGGTTCATCTCTTCTGGAATTGAACCTAGTACTTCAGGCATGCCTTGAAACATCACATTCAATCCTTCACTGGTCCCAGGATGCTGAGGTCGGGGAGGAGGAGGTGGGGATTTCGGTCTTTGGCTAGGCGGCTCTGAGCTGCCTTGACTTTCCATCATGTAGACGTACATGACCGAATCTTCTTCTTCTTCGGATTCTTCCAGGGGAGCGAGCGGCGGCACTTCCAACATGGTCACGGGGTTGGCAGGTATCCCTTTAGGGATAAATGGTACATCAGGTGGAGCAACAACAACAGTGACCTTGTCTGCCAATTCCAGGGCAAAAAGTGCTGGTAGGCCTTCTAGGGAATACTTAGGGGCCAGTGGGTCTAGTTCCACTACGTCTCCTACCATGTCCAGAGGTAGTGGCTCTTCCCAGAGCATCTGAGCCAACCCTTGTAAATAGTCTTCATCCTGGGCAGGGGAATCCAGAAACTCATCACCCCAACCTTGGGGAATTATGTTTTTGAGGGATTGGGCGGCTTCTGGCTCCATATTGGTAAAGCGATGGTACAGTTCTCCATGCATGCAAATGGGCCAATGAGGGTCTCTTCATTCTGTTCTTGCCCTCTTTCTTTCAGCACGCATCCCGTATAGTCTAGCGTAGTCTTTGGGCTGAGGATTGTATCCCAGTCCAAATCCAGTGGTCTTCTCATAGGGCTAGACGTCTTGATTCCTTGCTTATATTTCCCTAGTCCTTCTCCGACTCTGAGACCCCTGTCTGCGCATTCAGCAGCGCCAAACATGCTGCTTCTTCTTCTCCTTGGCACTTGCTGCCTTTTTTTAGATTCAGGGATATGGTTCACTTGCACCATTTACACGATCTGGAAGTTTAGTGACGTGGGTAGTTCATAATCCACTTAAGGCACTCCGACCTTCTCAAACTCCTGATGGTCCTCAGCATGCACAGTGGTTAATTCATTCCTAGAAATGAATCGAACCATCCTATGCAAAGAGGAGGGTACCACCCTAGCTTGATGTAACCATGGCCATTCGATCAGCAGATTAAACGAAGCATTAATGTCCATGAGTTCAAAGGTCATGGTGAAGGCCCTTTCTGCAATCACAATTTCCAAGGTGACCTCTCCCAAGGACTCCCTTCTTGCGTTATCAAACGCCCGGACGTTGTGCGAACTTGGCTTAATCAGTTCGAGGTTCAACTGCAGACTATGAAAGATCCTTATCGGGCAAGTATTCAGGGCTGACCCATTATCAATCATCACCCACTTTACTATCAGATCAAAGCATTTCACCATTATATACAAAGGCTTAGTATGATTGCATCCTTCTGGTGGCAGATCTGCTACTGAGAATGAGATAGCTTTAGGCGCCATAATCACTGACACCACTACCTCTAACTGCTCAGGGGTTATGCTATCCGGCACGTGGGCATCATCCAAGACTTTCATCAGCGCCGTCCTATGCTTCTTTGAGTCAATCAAAAGGCACATTATGGAAATTTGTGCCGGCACCTTGTTCATCTACTGGAGGAGATCGTATTCAGGTGGATGAACACTGTTGTGGAGACTGATGATCTCCTCCTCCGTGGCTTTCCCCTTTTTCTTGTGGGTCGGTGGAAATTCAGTAGCCACTTTCTTCCCTATTTCCTTTCTTCTTTTTTCTTCTTCTGTCTCTCCCTTTGGTGCAGGTAAAGGGTTAGTGTTTACGTATCTACAGGATCGAGTGGTCCGATTGATTTCTGCTTCGGTGGTGACGGTGGTGGACTGGTGGTAGATAGGTTGAAATCGGTATGGCAGTGGTACGGCATTGTAAGATGGAGGTTCTAAGCGGAGTTGAGAGAGGTTAAGGGTGGGTGGTTCAAATGATAGAGTGGTAAAGTTGTGTGGGGGCTATCCATCATGTAAAAAATGTTCATGGTGGATGGGTCTAGGATAGGGGAAGGGTAGAAGAACTCAGGCTCTTCGAATGGGTAAAAATGCACCAGAGGGAGACCTGGGGAGGCCTCTTCACCACCTTCTCCAATGACTTTCACCGTTTGCTGCCCAACTCCTTCCTGAAGGTGTACTCTGATGACCTGTCCTGGATGTCCAATTAGCACGAATGGGTTGAACTATCTTTGATTACCCTGGTCACTGCTTACTTGATTGACAGGCTTGCTTGATGAAGCCTTAGAATGGTTTGGGAGGGGATTGGTAGAGGTACCAGCGGTGGGAGTCGGCGCTGCAGGTGCTGGGGGATCCACTAAAATCTGCTTACTATCAATCAAATCCGGAATATCATGTCTAAGATCCCAGCAACGGTTGGTATGATGGCTGAGACCGCCAGAATGATACTCACACCGTTCTGCTGCATTGTAAGTCCTGGATTTGACCAATTGGGGGTTTGACCTGCTGATACCCCTTTTTTAGCAACGTCCGCAATAGTTCCACTGGTGCATACGACAGGGGGGTAAAGACCCTTCTCATCCTAGCTTCCATTTCTTCTTTAGTTCTCCTTACCCCTTGGTAAGCTGGTTGCCCCTGTTCCTGGACTGCCATTGCCTCTGGCCTTTGCGAGAAATGGTATGACCGTGCCTGTTGCACATAGTTGACCACCTGAGCTTCTTGTTTCCTGGATTCCTGCCCCTGGTTTCTACTGCTCTGCCTTGCTGCTGGCCTTCTCTGCATGGCACTCTGCCCACTGCCATCTATTTTGCCTGCCCTTACCGCATCTTTGATCCTATCTGCAATCAGGATCAAATCATTGAAACTAGATGTACTCTGCCCCAGCAACAGAGTAAAGAATGGCTACCCTAGTGAAGCAATGAATAGGGAAGTCATCTTCTGTTCTAACAGTGGTGGTTGCACCAGGGTAGCCAACTCCTTCCATCTTTTGGCATATTCTCGAACCGACTCCTAACTCTTCTTTGTCAATCTCTACAGTTAAGCCTTGGTCTACACTATCTAATTGTTCAACTGATACTGTTGGATGAACGCTGCTGCTAGGTCGTTCGACGTCTTAATCTTGGTCTTGTCCAGGCTCGAAAACCAAGTGTAAGCTGCCCCTGTTAATGACCTCTGAAAGAATTGTACCATGATCTTCTTATCTTTGGCGTACTGACACATATTGGCGGAGTAAGACCATAGGTGGTTCAACGGGTAGCCCATGCCGTCGAATTGGTGCAGTTCTGGACATTTGAACTTAAGAGGAAGCTATATATCTGAGAAAAAACAGAGTAGCCTCGCTCTGAACTGTATTTGGCTGAAATTGCTTTAACAGATGTTCGCACATGGCGGCTATCTCTGCCTTGCTCTCTTCTTTCACCGCTGCCTTGATTGCTGCTACTTTCTCCTCGAACTCAGCCTCTTGGGTCCTATACCAGTCCTCCTCGTCTTGCCCCAGTTGGACGGGCGCAAGCTGTTCCTGGATTGGTACTGCTGCAGGGAGCGGAGCTGCTTGTGGAGGTGGTGGTGGTACTATTGGCGGGGGGTGTACAGGATACGGTGGTGGAGCTTCTGCTTGTGGCAGGAAAGGTGGTTGCTGTTGTTGGGCAACCTGTGCTGCAGGCGGGACCTGCCTTAACTCCCTTAGTTCTGCCATTAAGTCCTGGATGACGGTGCCCATACTGTCGATTTTCTACTGCATTTCATTCATAGCCTGCGTCTAACTAGTTTCTACCGGATGCTGTCCTGGCGGTGTTTGATCTCCTGGATGGTCCATCTTAAGCCTTCTTCTAGATCTTAGCAAGTACAGGCTTCGAGAAGCTATTTTGGTATCTGCTTGAAACAAATGACAGGCATTAGTGCAATTTTTCACGAACTGAACATGCAGCTTTCTTGCTTAATTGCTTTTTCTTGCTACTGCTGTTTTTCACCTTGATTAGATTAAATGATCTAGTTTAGCTGCCCCAAGGCAACAAGGGAAGAGAGCCTAATTATTTAGAACTGATCTACTTTAGCTATTCTAGGGCAGCTGGGGAAGAGAACCCTAAATTTTTGAAAACTGATATGTTTTAGTCACTCGAGGGTGACAGGGGAAGAGAACCTTAATTAGGAATACTGAATCTATTTTAGCCACTTGGTTGGGAGAGAGAACCCTGAATTTTGAAAAACGAATCTATTTTAGTCACTCAGGGATGACTGGGGAAGAGAACCCTAATTAGAAACAACGAATCTATTTTAGCCACTTGGCTGGGAAAGAGAACCCTGATTTCTGATCTATTTTAGCCACCTTGGCAAGGGAAGAGAACCATCATTTCTGGGGGGGTTTTATTTGAGTTCAAAATCACGGGGTTGGACCATGTTGGGTCTTCGTAGGGGGTGAGCTGAAAAGTGGCACCCAGGCGTACCTTAGCCAATCTCCGGTTTAATCATTGGCAGCTTCGGCGCCAAACTTCGGCTAGTAGTACCTTAGTCAATCTCCAGTTTAATCGCTGGTGACTTTGGTGCCTCACTAGGGGTAGGCTATACCAGGACGCTCCTCCACCAATCTCTGGTTTAATCACCGGCGGCTTTGGTGCCCTAAAACTTCGGCTAGTATTACCCAGGCGTGCCTTAGTCAATCTCCAGTTTAATCACTGGCGACCTCAGCGCCTCACTAGGGGTAGGCTATGCCAGGATGCTCCTCCACCAATCTCCGGTTTAATCACCGGTGGCTTCGGTGCCCTAAAACTTCGGCTAGTAGTACCCGGGCGTGCCTTAGTCAATCTCCAGTTTAATCATTGGTGACCTCGGCGCCTCACTAGGGGTAAGCTATGCTAGGAGGCTCCTCCACCAATCTCCAGTTTAATCATCAGCAACTTCGGTGCCCTCAAAGCCTGGACTGAATGATCTTGCAAAAAGATACAAACATGTGTGATCTAAGCTCAAAGTCTTGGGTGTTCTTAGGTTTAGAACACTTGCCGGGTTTTAGGATTTGATTCAAAAGGAAACAAGTGGTCGCAGCGACTGAGAATTGTAATTATCAAGGGTGGTCCGTCGGGGACCAATTTGCCTATGGAGGACTTCAATTCAACCCATTCATTTCAGATTAAATTCTTATCTTGTCAAATTAGATTTAATGCAATCAAGTTCTTGTCTTGCCAAGTTAAATTCAATGCAAAGTATTTAATTCAAAGAGAATTCATGCCTCAAAATTACAGCAATTGAAAAGAGCCTATCGAGGCTTGCAGTACATCAACATGCTCAAATACAACAAAGCCAAGGCCTAGCTAGGTTGGTCATCATCATAGTGGGAGGACACGTCTCGCCTCCTCAAGGCATGCAAAAGTTTGTTCCACAGGCGACGGTCCTTCTCTGCACGCCTGCACACAATGTCCATTTCTTGCTGAAGGGCCTCATTGGCCTATCAATTCTCCCGTTCCGAATTCACATAGGCTTAATGGATACGGGAGTGGGTCTCCTGTAGTTCGGCCACCCTATCTCTGTATGTGTTAGTGGGCGGAACTGGAATGTTACCAGAAGTGATGAGTTGAAGAGGCGGGGGGCCATCGAGGCCGAATTCTCGGGCCATCCACTGGTTGTATTCACGAAAGTAGAATCGAAAGAAAATGTCTTCCTGGTGCTGTTTACACCCGCTGTAGCCCGGCGGCAGGATGGAATATTATGTGGCTACAAGTATCCCTCAATTTAGGGAAGTGGGGTCCATTAAGGAACCCACCATTACATAGGAGGTTGGCGACAAGATAGAACTCTCTAAAAGAACATGGGAAGTGGGGTCCCCCACTTTCTAAAAACGTGGGTGGTTTGTAAGGTGGGGTTCAACTTCCTAAGATTGGGTAGTTGGGAGACTTTGTGTTCAAGCCAAACAGTTTATAAATAGGGACCTGCAGACAAGGGAAAAGGATCCCTCGATTAACACACAACTACATTAGCTATTCTGGTCTCCTTAGACCCCTTATTCGGTTTTCTCAGACCACCCTATTCTCATGCTATCTTCATAGCATGAAGTAGTCTATCCTCCTGTTGCTTCCAGTCGCAACAACACATGGAGATCCCCCTTACTCCTAGACAAGGCTAAGAAGATATGCCCTTATCCATCACAGCTAGGTACGATCTCACTTACCCCTTCAAGCAAGGCTAAGGGCAGTCACTATGTGCACCCCAGAACCAGTAATCTTCAAGGCTGCCTCGATCTCTTCTCTCTATACTACCAATCACAGCTATAGGGAAACAGGCGGCAGGTACCGAGACTTTGTTGGTCTTCTTTTTACTTTTTTATTGATTCTCATCACCATCCATCCTTGAAACGGCCGTCACCCCACACGGCCCATCCATCCTTGAAACGACTGTCATCCCACACGGCCCTCAATTTTTGCAGATTCTACATCAAATGGTCACCACAAACGTGGCCGTCGTCAATATTACCATAAAATTGGGGGAAGAACCTTGGAGGACAAACCCCAATCCTATTAGCAATCGCCAGATCAGAAGTCCTCACATCTACAAGCAGCCGGGTCATATCTAAACCTCAACCGGTCTGGTTTTGCGTACGAACAGCGCTGGGGTCAAAAGTTTCCGACTCCTTGCATCGACATAGATGCTAGCACGCCCGCGCACTCACACGTCCCGGAGCCAAGCCGGAAATGATGGCAACAGGTGCACATGTACATTCTGCCATTCATCCAACAAACGCTGCCTCAACTTCTTCGTGAGTGGGTCGATCAAATCGTCCACATCGTCCTTGAGTGAGATTCCCTGGGGCTTCCCAAACTGTCTCAGAACCCGAATTGGATAGTACAGCACAGCATGGGTAAGACCTATCAAGCTAGGCACCTTCTATGCTTGAAGGCCAAGATGGGGGTGTACGTGAAGTTGAATGTTCCCCACCATCTGATGTCTGTTTCTCCATTCAGTTGGAGAAAGTGGTTCAGCCAGTCCTCACAAGTGGGTAGGTCTGGGCGAATCTCTCTTCGGGCCATCCTTGTGATGTTGTCACGGACTACCCCATAATGCGCACTGATGGGTTCTGAAACCATCAGGTGGTCTTGAAGCCAAATGTGGATGAGGGGAGCGCACCCTTGGAACCTCTTGGTTTTGTTCTTGGTCATAGTCAGGGAATGATATAACTGGGTGAGGATCAGTGGCACGATTCGGTATCCTACCCGGAGTTGGTCCACAATTTCCATGAGGGCCAAATCAATGGTGTCTCCCCTAGTTGGAAAAAAGATTTGCGACAGAACAACGGGGGTGAAGGTGTCGAACCAAACACGGGGTCTTTCCTGCTTTTTGTTTCTTATCTTTTCTGCTATGAAGGTTTTGGAGACCCTCGTGAATGCTTGGTCACCTCCTAAAGTCTGGAATTCCCCTATTTTGAGGCCAAAGAAATTACAAGCTTCATTCTTGTAGCTATCTTTGAGATTTGGCCTGGCGGGTTCTCCATGATCGCGAAATCGGAGGAATAGGTCAAATTCCTCAATTGTGGGAGTCAACTCTAGTCCCAAATCGAAACACTGAAAACTTGGGATCCCAGAAAAGCAAAGATGCTTGGATCATGTTCCAGTTGATTGGAACATTTAACAAGGACAGAGTTTGCCCCATACGGTATTGTGCCTCCCACTCAATCTGCTCATCCCCTTGGAGTTGTCTTGTCCAAGAGCGGATCCAGGGTATCCCAGGCACACTTCTCTATCCTGGGGAAGTAGACTCTCTCATACGAGGATGACGATGCCATGCCAACTATCCAATCGAAATCCCAAATCAATTTAGGGTTCTATACGAGAACTCTCAATCAGTCTAAAGCATGCATAAAGAAATGCAGAAATTAAACAAAAATGGATGGACATCACCATTTCTCGTAGTTTTCTCCAAAATTTAGCAAAACAATAAATAAATTAAAGACAAAGCGGAATTTAAATTCAGGCACACATGGTGTGTGGTCCGAAGGGTTGGCACCAATTAAGGTTCAACTCCTAGACATACTTGTGTAAGGGAAGCACGTCTAAGTCCCAATTAGACTTTCTTCTTTCATCTGTTCTTTTATCTGCTTTTCGGTGCCGGACCACAACAAAAACTTACAACTTGCCATCGAGGGCAAAATTTACATGCTATTTACAAAATGTGAAAAGAATTGACCTTTAGGGCTATTAGGAACCCAAAAGGAGGGTACAAATTTGCTTCAAAGGCGGGTGGGCCGAATTCCTAAATCTAGGGTTTTGTGACCCTGTTCTGATCTGGCCTGCTTTCATCTGCTTGTCTGATCTGGATAGCTGTCATCTGCTCAGAAAGACTGATTCGGACTTAGGGTGCTCCCAGCGGACTCAATGGGTCGAGGCCCACGGCTCACATGACTCGATGCATGGATCTGGGGTGGCTCCCCTGATCAAAATTTGGTTGGCTTCCTATATTAGGGCTAAGACAGCCCATGATCTAGGGTTTACTCAATTTGATGCAAAAGGCAGGGTTTCTGCTCCTTATGGTCTCTTGGGTTTTAAATTGATTTTACCTTTTTATTTCGTCATTCACATCACGTTCACAACAATCGAGGTTTATTCAGAAACGATAGGTGGAGAAGGATATCTAGCTTGAGACATCTGCCTACAAGGGAGGCCAAGTATTAGACCCTCGCATACCACGGCAAGAAACCAGTGGCACTAAGGAATCTAGAAACCAGGGGAGATGGGTTTACCCTACTTTCCCCAGCAAGCCACGGGAGCGTAGGGCTAATACCATCCCAAAGTAAGTTCATTGGAATCAGAAGGGTGGCTATTAGAGAGGTCTAGGTTTTGATGAAGAAGGGCATTATCCACAATCCATTCAGGGTCGGATCATTCACACAATCTCCCTCGTGCACGTCACCCCACACAGTTATCATTAAAGCTGAAAAGAAAATCATCCACGGTGTGGTGGGGTGCCTGTGTATGCAGTTGGGCAAAGTGCTGTGTTTAATCGGGTGAGTTTTGGATATTTGATTGGTAAAGGTTTCCTTACTATCTTTTTATAGTGAAGTGCAGAATTGGTACGCAGTACGATGTTCTGGGAGAGTGCCCAGGTAAGTGGAGGTGTCACAATGGTCCCGCTTAAAACGCACAAACCTTAGGCTATTATTTCGTCCTTTATGATAGGACTCCTTAGAACACGTAGTTGCGTGTATTCTACATCTCACTAAGATCAGGCAGGAAATATTTCCTAAATCAATCCATACCCTCCTATGTTGACTCTTTCTAACCAGGGTTCGACTGGCTTGAGGGTCCCCAGCGGAGTTGCCAGGCTGTGCGTGGTGAAATCGCACGGTGGGGCGCACAGGAACGTGGTGCTTGCCTCCTAAAGGGTAAATCGGGAAATTGGAGTTGCCACTGCCTGATGGGGTGCAGGCAAATACCTGGGTACCTATAAAGGTCTATTTTGATGGTTTGCAGCTTTCTGAGATTCTGCGCAAGGTCTTGGTTACAGTCCGGGGAAGTTCGAGAACACCCCGGTCCATCCCGTCGGTTGACGAGTCCCTCGGGTCTCCCTAGTTCGAGTCAACTTCGTCTAACTCACCCTATTCTTAAGCCCACATGCACACTTTTATTTGAGTCTGGGTAGGGACCACCAAAGTGGTGTGGGTCCCCATTTTATTTGATTTTATCTTGATTTATTAAATGATCTGGGTCGGATTGGGTGGGCCTCGTTAGAAGGTCCACGGATCCCTTGGTGGCTAGGCTTAGGCCACATATCCCCTGGTGGGCCTTAATCTTGTCCTATGAGGCCCTTTGGGCTTTGGTTAATTTGATTAGTTTTATTTATTTATGGTTCAAGTGAAGGATTGAGTTAAGTATTATTTTTGATGGGCCTGGATGGTCTGTAGGCCGATTGGGTGGGCCACACAATGGTTACCAAATAACTTGAAATATTTTGGTTAGGTTGTGTCCAAATGGGCTAGGCAGGGGATTGGGGCCCATAGCCTAGGTTTGGGCTTGAAAGCCCAAGGCTTGAGGGATTGGAGTTTTGGACCCTTCTTTTATTTGGTTAATGGGCTTAGTGGGTGTAAAATCCTGAATTTTCAGCAAATAAATAAATAATAACTAAATATGAATATTTGGTATGTTAATAAATTTGTCAAAATAAATTAGAGAATTAACTTAGAAATTTCAGAAGTAATCGAGTGCGTAGATGTAAAATTATCAAGAGAGGGGTATTTTGGTCAATTCATATTAATTATTGGTAAATAATTAAATACATTAATTAAATTATTACTAGACTTGAGAAATGGTGATAGACTTAAGTTGGGTTCAGATTGCCTATTAAAAATGATATTTAAAGCTTAATAAAGAGCGTTCATCCTCTACAGTGGGGACCCCACCATTCATTTGGGGGGCCCCACACCATACATGTGAGGGGCTGTTTACAGCCCCCGCTGTAGACGATGCCCACCCCTTAATAATTGGAATAATGGCATATTGATAATTATGTTTGACTTGGAGCCTTAAGTCGAGGAGATGAGAATTTTATTGAAGGATATTAATTATAATTATATATGCTCACACTGATAGAGGAGATCTGGAGTTTGACGTAGATCTGACCATTGGATCGTGAGATATCAAGGTAAGTGCGGATTAAAGGTCCTTATTAAATCTGATTGGTGGATAAGTATCGAACCCAATAGTAGTGTGATGTGTGGGATTAGGGGAGAATAAAATAGGGTATAAACCATTCGTATGAGTTTTGTTTTGGGCGTTTTGGTGGTTGCAAAGGGAGAAAACGAACGGGAGAGAGAGAGAGAGACTGAGAGGAGAAGAGGAAGAAGAAGGAGGGAGAGGAGAGCTTGGCCTCGGGTTTCGTAGCATTCCAAGAGCGTTTTGCGTCTATGAAGAGAAGAAACGATTGCTGGTTAGAGAAAGAAGAAGGTGTTCTTGTGCGATCAGAGGTAGGTAACACCCTGTTTTGTCGTGGATTTGTGTTTTCTTCGTGTTTGATTGCAATCGCATGTTTAATTGGGATATATGTGTATGTTTCATTAGAATATTGTTGATTATACGTGTAGAAATCGTTGAAACCGAGTAAACCACCTTGTTTATCCTCGGATTAGCTGCACCAGCATAGAGCGCCAACCCCTCCATGACCTAGGCATTGGTTGGTGCCCCTTTCATTTAAACAAAAATCGCGATTCCGTAATTCATAATCGCTAAAGGACGCTTAGGTGATGAGGTTAGCGGCTATTGGCGATGATTAGCATCCATTGGTGTTCAAAAGTAAAAAAAAAAAAAAACAAATAAAGGCTTGTAATGATTACAAGACTAAAACTTAAATATTATCCTTTACTTTAATGAATAAAAACTAAAGCTTAAATACTTCTCTCTTACTTTATTGAATTAAACTAAAATCTAAATACTTTCATTTGCCTTTTTGACCCTTACCAAACTCTAAATAACTTGAAAAACTTAACCCAAACCTAATTAGATTGTATACGTATATTTCTCTTCCACTAAATCTAAACTTTAATAACTCTTAATATTTTAACCAAATCTTAAATACTTCATATTACTTTAAATCGATTCCCACCTACACTATTAAACAATTAAATCATTTTTATATTAATATAATTAATACATTATTAGACCCGCACTTTAGCGTGTGGGTTATGAGTTCAATTTCCTGTGTAATTAAATATCTGTCTAACATTAAATCGAGATAACGTTAAGCGTATTTTTCTATATTGAACAAAATATTACGATTAATAAACTAAAGAACTGTTGTTGGAACCAGACTAGGGATTATCAATTAAACATAAACCTAATATGTTATAAATAATATTGGAATTGAGAAATACTTGTCTATTGGCTTGGTGGCGGAGACCCTTTACCCACTTGGTGGCGGAGACTCTTTACCCGCTTGGTGGCAGAGACATTACCTCCTTCGGGAGAGACATATTTCCTCCTGTGGGGTAGATGTATTTCAGATGGATTGCATCCTACAGGAGAGGTACCTCATGTGGGGGAGATATGATTATACGTGATTGCATCCCACATGGGGGATGGGTGTGTGAGTTACCACTGAAAGGTGAGGAAGCTATCTCCTGCGGTAGAGGTAGATGCAGTGTGTCCACATCCTGCGGTCGAGTTATGCTATCTCCTGCAGGGGGTACCTGTAATTGTAGAGATACGCATTCTCCTGCAGAGTTAGTGTGGATATTATGTGTTTACGTCTCGTTGCAGAGGTAGGCTACTACCTCATGGTGGATTTCTTCTAATAATTATATGATTGATTTTGAGATTGAATGATTGGGCTAAACGTATCTGACTAGATTGTTTATTTTAAATGAAATATTGAAATGTCAAAATTGAACAGAATTGCTAGGACTTAGTTAAAATTGTTAAAATTAAATATGATGGAATCATGAATAAAATGTAGAATTATTCTTAGGGAGACACAAATTAAAATAAATTGAAAACCAGGTGATTATGATCTATAATACATTGTTCCAATAATTGAAATGAAATTTACATGAAAAACGTTCTTTATTTAGAGCACTGATTTGAGGATGGTTTTATATCGTTATTAATTGTTTTATCGTACCGACTGTGATTACTTTTTTATTTTACCAATCATGAAACCACTCGTTTAATGCCTTGATCCGAGTAAAAAAAAATGACCCAGGTCCGAGACGTTACAGTGGGCCCGATAGGCCCAGGCCCGCAGTCTCAGCCAAACCACACTTAATCTAGGCCAGCATGATTCAAGTTGGGCTTGTGGTGCGCCTCAAAGGGTGTGGCCCACTTAATTAATTTAATTGCCTTATTTAAGTCCAAACATGTTTATTGGGCTTGGTGGGCCCCGTTGGAAGGCCCACAATGAATCCAATTGGACCGGGTGGGTCTAAGGCCCACATCGGATTTCCGGTTGACTCGGAAATCTTGCTGGGTCATTTGGTTTAATTAAAACAAGTTAAAAAAGGGCAAAAGGATTGAAAATTGAAAATTTGGATTTTTTAGGATGTATCCGAAATAAAGTGTCAGCTATAAAGAAAAATAGACTAATCCGACTTCAGTTGTCGGATCAGCCTAAAAATGCTTTTTTACAGATTTCTCAGGTGGGCTCGGGTTCTGGGCTTCTTGGGGGGTTTCAATGATTGTGTGGGCCCACAGTGGTTAAAGGGAGGGGAGATGACCCCATTTTTTTTTGGTTTCTTTTTGGGGGGTTTGACCTCAAGGGAGAGGGGGAGAAGGCTGGGGACTTTGCCCTATTCCTTTTTACACCAAGGCCAACGATGAAACAGGGACTTAAGTGTCCCTGTTTTGGCTCTTCTCAATCCACATATCAGCAAGCAAATAAGGCAAAGGAAAATCAACCAATCAAGCCTAGAATGCATGCTTTAAACCATGATGAAAGTATATGTGTTTCCACATTCCACACACATTCAAGAGACTGTGTGTGGTCATACATGCCAAGATTCGGTGTTAAAAACAAACAAGAGATGACCTAGCATGCTTCTAATGAGTATGTGAATGTGCATGCATTTGATATGTTCAAGCATAAGATGATATAGTATATGTTAGCAAAAAAAAAAAAAAAAACAGCAGTTGTAGGAGGAAGGAATCATGAGAATGTAGCCAAAAACAGCAAAAGAGAATGAGTCATAGCATGCGGATTTCTACACATAGACATGCTTAGAGTATGAATCATGAAACAAGAGTAGGGAGAAGCATGCATGCTACCTCCCACAGCAGCTAAATGGGGGTATAGGGGAGAGCATACAACATGATGATGGAAGATAAACCTAACACTAAGCATGCATATTGTGCGCACGTCAACCCAGCGAGGGCACACGCGAATGCTAGGGGAAGAGGGGGATTAGGAGTCGCCACTGCCTGATGGGGTGCAGGCAGACACCTGGATGCCTAGAGGATGTCTACTGGTTTGCGGCTTTGACATTCCGATTAAGGTCTTAGTTGCGGTCCGGGGAAGTCTGAAAACACCCCGGTCTGCCCCGTCAGTTGAGGGGGTAGTGGAAGGCAAGGAGGGGTGATTTCGTGTGAAGGGGTGTAGGGGAGAAAGGGTAGAAACAAACAAAACATGAGCCAACTCAAGCAAATGGGCGGCTGCATGCTTTAATAAGCAAAATTTTGTATCCGACCATATTTGTTGGATACACATGATTTTACTTGTATCTGAAATAATATTTCGGATACAAGTTTATTTCGGACACAAGTAAAATCTGACAAAAATTAAATTCGTGTAGGGATAATGTCAGAAAATCTGACACGTAATCCGAAAAATCTTGTCTTGTATTCGAAATATATTTTCGGATACACATAGAAATATGTGTATCCAACATATAATTTCAGATATTTTTAGAAAATCTTAATTTTTACATATTTGCCCTTCTCTCTCTCCGGTTGTGATTGATTTGATCGAATTCTCCACATGAGAGAATTCGTTTTTATTTTATTTTTTATTTAATTTAAATATCTTAATTAGATATTTTACAAGAATATTATTATTTTATTCTAGATTTTTTTCTTTTATTGTTCTTCCAGCTCACTTTGCCACGTGGGCAGTTTTCCAAATTATTTGACTTGACATAACTTTCTCATTTGATGCCCAATTCTGGCAAACTCAGTGGTGTTCGAATCAGGTTGGAATCCTCTATCCACTGAGCCAGAGTGTGGCAGCAAATTCAAGTCTTTAGCAGAAAGTTGAAGTTGCGTCCGAAATCTTAATCTGCTCATATCTCCCTGATCCGGACCCCGATTCTGGCAAACTCAGTTGCATCGGAATCGTGTCGGCATTTCCTTTATTTTGGGACAGAAATGGTAGTTAATTTGGGTTTGAGCAAAAAGTTGATTTCTGCTCCCCGGGACTTGTTCTGCCCATAAATCCTTCATCTGGACTCCAATTCCAAAAAACTCAATTGCATTAGAATTGTGTCGGAAATCTTTATCCACCGGGATAAAATTGGGCAGCTAACCCGGGTTTGAGCAGAAAGTCAATTTTTGCTCCCCCTGGGTTTTACCAGCTCATAACTTCTTCATTTGGATTCCGATTCAGGCAAACTTAGTTGCGTTAGAACCGTATCGGACTCCTTTATCTGCTAAGACCATGTCGGCCAGCTGAACTGGGCTTGAGCAGAAAGGCAATTTCTGCTCCCCCCCAGGTTTGTTCAGCTCAAAACTTCTTCATTTGAACTCCAATCTGAGCAAACTCAGTTGCGTTAGAATCTTGTCATAATTTCCTATCTTGTGGAAAGAAGCATGGTGGTTGGTTTGCACCGTATTAAAAAGTCAACTTTTGTTCTCTCAGGATTTGACTTTTCAGCTAGGGTTCTTACTTTCAGCACTTCTGGGAGGTGAAAAATGAGGTGCTTACAGCTCGTTTCTTGTAAGTGTGAAAAACTCACACTCCTGTTATGGCAAATGATTGACAAACTAGGTTTCTAATAAAGCTTCAAGATGTGCAGATTAAACAATGAAAATTCAGTAAATTCAGTAAAGAAGAAGAGTTGGTGCCACCACACTGCTACCACGCCGCTGCCACCCCCGCTGGCAGCGCATAAGGAATTTCGTGTGTCAAAAGCAAGGATCGTGCACCTGCCGCGTACTCTCCCGCTAGCAGCTCGCTAGCAGCGCGCGTCTATCAGATTCAACTCACTCTGAGCGGGACATGAGTTCGCTACCAGCCGTCTACTTCGATCGCTTCACGACGCTACCAGCGCTCGACGCGATTTGTGTTTTATTCTTTAAATAGACGAGTTGTAATGTTTAATTGTGACTTTTTTCTTTGGATCATTTTGAATTCGGATCTTGAGAGATTTGAGATTCGATCAAATAGTCTTTAGAGAGTCGGCGATTGAGTGAGGGGGAGATCTGAGATAGATCACCTGGAATTGAAGGTAGAGGATTCTTCTTCAATTCAGAACTTCATCCGATCGTGTGATCGCCTGGACTGGTGATCGACCGTGATTGATGCGTAGGTGGATTCCTACTGCATTGGATCGTCTCAGTGGATTCTGAGAGGATTGCTGCGATCTGGATTGATCGTGTCCTGCAGCTTGTGGATTCAAGCTGTGTTGCAGTTCGTGGATTCGAACTGTGGATCACTGGAGAGTGATTGTTTGCGATCTGGACTGATCGTGTTCTGCAGCTTGTGGATTCAAGCTGTGTAGCAGTTCGTGGATTCGAACTGTGGATTGCTGTTGAGTGAGTCAAATTGTAAAGGTTAAGTATGTTCTCCTTTGTAATTGTCTTCTCATTCAATAGTGGATTTTGAAGGGTTAGTCGCCTCATATAGACTCGAGGTTTTTCCTGGATCTGGATCCAGGTTTCCTCGTATAATTCTTTGTGTACTGTTTCCGCAATTGTTAAATTCTTAATCGTTATAGATCGTGGACCTTAAGAGTAGTCCTCTACTCTTTCAAGTGGTATCAGAGCATATTCACTTTGAATTGCTATACATAGTGTGATCTAGATCTATAGCATGGATTTTGGAAAAGAAGGAGGATCTGCCTCTAGACCTCCTTTATTTGAAGGTAACAATTATTCTTACTGGAAAGCAAGAATGAGAGCTTACCTGAAATCAATCGATGAGCGTGTCTGGCTCTCTGTTTGTAATGGTTATCATCCACCTGTGATCACAACAGAAGTAGGTGTTGTGATCCCCAAACCTCATGATCAGTGGACTAAAACTGAATCTGATCAATGTGGATGGAATAACAAGGCAATGAATGCCTTATTTTGTGCTGTTAGTGTTGAGGAATTCAGGAGAATTTCTTCATGTGAAGTTGCTAAGGAAGCTTGGGACATCCTAGAGGTCACTCATGAAGGAACCTCAGCTGTCAAGCTGTCCAGACTTCAGAGACTTACTACATCTTTCGAAACTTTGTATATGAAAGATGATGAGTCTTTTGATGAGTTTTATGCTAAACTCTCAGATATTGTAAATTCTAGTTTTAATCTTGGAGAAAAGATTACTACATCAAAAGTTATTAGAAATATCTTAAGATCTTTGCCTGAAAGATTCAGACCTAAAGTAACTGCAATACAAGAGGCAAAAGATGTAGATAACATGAGAATAGAAGATCTGGTAGGATCTTTACAGACTTATGAGCTAGATCTCAATATTCCAAAAAGAAATAAAGGAATAGCTCTTAAATCTGTAAAATCTGTTAATACTGAAGAATCAGATAATTCTGATGTTGATATGGATGAACTTGTCCTCTTAGCCAAAAAGTTTAAGAAAATGTTTAAAAAGAGACAATCCACTTCTTCATCATCCATTGACAGATCTAACAGGAGATCTGATAAGAAAATGTCTGATCCAAGAAAGGAGAAGAAATCTTCTCAGAATGATGAGGTCCAATGTTACAAATGTAGAGGATTTGGACATGTTGCCTCTGATTGTCCCTCAAAAGATAAAAAGAAAAAGACTAATTATCAGGTTACTTGGGATGACAGTAACACTGATAATTCTTCACAATCTTATGAGGATATGTCTGTTAATTTTACTGCTTTCAATTCTTTTTACTCATCCTCCTCTGGTAGTTCAATCTCTGGAATTGCAGGAGATAACAAAGAGACTTTATCAGATGATGAAGAAGAACTACAAGAAGCATACAATCAGCTCTATAAGGAATTTAATAGAGCTCAGAAAAAAATCAAGAAACTGAGTAAAAAATTGAAGGAATCAGAAACAGAGAGAAAGAAAGCTCTTGCAGAAATAGATTCAATAAACCAGAAGTTACTTGAAAAACATGCTAAAGAAAATTCTCTGGTAACTTCTCTAACTGAAAAAACTGAAAAAATAAAAGAAAAAGAAGCTCAGATTTCTGAACTACAAGGTAAAGTAATTGAATTTGAGAAAGTTTCAAATTCAAGTAAATCTAATGCTTCAAATTCTACTGCAGGAAATCTTCAAATTACTGAGGAATCAACTTCAAAGGAAGTTCCTGAAAGCTCAAATTCAGCTGGAAAAAGAATGAGAGTAAGTAATCAAAACAAGGAATCTTCACAGAAAATCTCTGCTGGAGAAGTAAGATCAACAGGTAAATCTTCAACTTCTGAGAAATCTAAATCTGTACAGTTTAGAAATGTTGGCAAGTCTAGAAATGTTGATTTTTCTGAAAATAGGTTTATACCTGTATGCCATCACTGCAATAAAAAAGGCCATATAAGACCAAAGTGTTATGAACTGTATGGTTTCCCTGATGGATATTTTGAAAATAAGAGAAAGGTAAATCAAAGTCAGTCTCTGGACTTATACAACAGATTTGACTCTCTGTTAAAATTGACTGAAACATTAAATCAGGAAGTCTCAAATCTATCTAAGAAGCTTCCTTCAAAAACTCAAGTAGTTGAAGAAGGTACTGTTCAGAAGACTGCTGAGAAACAGATTTGGGTAAGAAAAGATTCATTGGTTGCTAATGTGGTTCATGTAGCTTTAAAAGCTCATGATGTCAACATGTGGTACTTGGACAGTGGGTGTTCAAGACACATGTGTGGTAGTAAGGCTATGTTCAGTACCTTTGAAGAATATTTTGGTGGAAGTGTTACATTTGGTGATGGAAGCACTTCCCAAGTTAAAGGTAAAGGAACTGTTACAGGTCCAAATGGAGTATGCTTAAAAAATGTTCTATTTGTATCAGGTTTGAAAGCAAATCTTATTAGCATTAGCCAACTATGTGATTCCAGATTATTTGTTAATTTTACCAGAAAAGAATGCAAAATATTGGATAAATCTGGTAGAACTGTTCTTGTAGGTGAAAGAACAAGTGATAATTGCTATGGGATTGTTGGAAACAATGAGTGTGCTTTAAAATCCTCCATAGGCAATGAAATTGATTTGTGGCATAGGAGACTTGGCCACATTAACTATAGAGATTTGTCAAAAATCTCTAAGTCTGAGTTGGTTAGAGGAATTCCCAAGTTTGGGAAAAATAAAAAGAAAGGGATGTGTGGTCCTTGCAACCAAGGAAAACAAATCAAAGCCACACACAAGAAAACCAACACTGTAGGAACATCAAGACCATTAGAACTGATTCATATGGATTTAATGGGACCTACAAAGACTGAAAGTCTGGGAGGAAAGAAATATATATTTGTTGCAGTAGATGATTACAGCAGATATACTTGGGTAGACTTTCTAAGAGAAAAATCTGAATGTTTCAATTGTTTTAAACATCTGTGCTGCCAAATTCAAGTTGAAAAGAACTTGCAAATAGGAAAGATTGTAAGAATCAGATCTGACCATGGGACAGAATTTGAGAATCAAATGTTTTCCAATTTCTGTGAAGAACATGGAATCAAACATGAATTTTCTGCTCCTAAGACCCCACAACAAAATGGAGTTGTGGAGAGGAAGAACAGAGTTTTACAAGAAATGGCTAGAACCATGATGATAGCCAAGAAAATTTCAACAAAATTCTGGGCTGAAGCTATAAACACTGCCTGTTACATTAGTAACAGAGTTTATATCAGATCTGGATGGAAACAAACTTCCTATGAACTTTGGAAAGGAAAACAGCCAAATTTGAAATATTTCAGAGTATTTGGAAGTAAATGCTATATCTTAAGGGACAGAGAAAATCTAGGAAAATTTGATTCTAGAAGTGATGAAGGAATTTTTCTAGGATATTCTTCTTCTAGTAGAGCTTACAGAGTTTTCAATTTGCAGAAATCAGTTGTAATGGAATCTATTAATGTGCTAATAGATGATGAAAGTAATGACAGTGAATTTATGCAGGCTGCAGATGAAGAGGATGAAATCATAGATGCTTCCTCAAGCATTGAAGTGGTTCCTCTGGCTAGAACTCTCAAAGACCACCCAACTGAGCAAATTGTTGGAAATATTTCAGATGGTGTCAGAAAGACATCAGGTACATAATGAGGTAAGATTTTCTTCTTATCTCTCTCAATTTGAGCCAAAATCTTATAAAGATGCATTGTTAGATGATTCTTGGTTGAATGCTATGCATGAAGAAATGAATCAATTTACTAGAAATAATGTTTGGGAATTGGTTGAAAGACCCTCTAATCTGAATGTGATAGGAACCAAGTGGATTTTTAAAAACAAATCTGATGAGAATGGGATAGTAACCAGAAATAAGGCTAGGCTTGTTGCTCAGGGGTATACTCAAGTAGAAGGAATAGATTTTGATGAAACCTTTGCTCCTGTAGCTAGGTTAGAATCAATCAGATTACTGCTGTCTATTGCATGTTACTTGAAATTTAAACTGTTTCAAATGGATGTTAAGAGTGCATTTTTGAATGGATATCTGAATGAAGAAGTCTATGTAGAGCAACCTAAAGGATTTGAGGACACAAATCATCCTAAATATGTCTATAAACTGAACAAAGCCTTGTATGGACTCAAACAAGCTCCTAGAGCTTGGTATGAGAGACTTACCTTCTTTTTACTTGAATCTGGTTTTATGAGAGGAAATGTAGATAAAACTCTCTTTATTCAAAGAGAGTCCAAACATATTTTGATTGCTCAAATCTATGTTGATGACATAGTGTTTGGGTCCACTTCTGAAAATCATGCTCACTTCTTTGCTGATTTAATGAAGAGTGAATTTGAAATGAGTATGATGGGTGAACTGAATTTTTTCTTAGGTCTTCAGATTTATCAATCTCAACAAGGAATCTTTTTCTCTCAAGCAAAATATTCAAGAAATCTTGTTAAGAGATTCAGCTTAACTCATGCTAAACATGCTAGGACTCCTATGAGTACTAGTTTAAGACTTGGAAAAGATGAATCTGGAAAGGTAGTAGACCCTACCCTGTACAGGGGAATGATTGGGAGTCTACTGTACTTAACAGCAAGTAGACCTGATATAAGCTTTAGTGTTGGAGTATGTGCTAGATATCAGGCTAATCCTAAAGAATCCCATATGAATGCTGTTAAAAGGATTATAAAATATGTTAATGGGACTATTGATCTGGGAATCTGGTTTTCCAAAGAGACAAACCCACATCTAACTGGATACACTGATGCTGATTGGGCTGGGTGTATGGATGACAGAAAAAGCACCTCTGGTGGTTGCTTTTACATGGGAAATAATCTTATTGCCTGGTTAAGCAAGAAACAAAACTGTGTTTCTCTGAGTACTGCTGAAGCTGAGTATATTGCTGCAGGAAGCAGTTGTACTCAACTTATTTGGATGAAACAAATGTTATCAGATTATGGGATAGATCAAGATCAAATGATTCTCTTCTGTGATAATCAAAGTGCCATAAATATCTCTAAGAATCCTGTTCAACACTCAAGGACCAAACATATAGATATCAGGCATCACTTTATAAGAGAGTTGATTGAAGACAAAACTGTTGTGATTGAATACATATCTACTAAAAACAGTTGGCTGACATTTTTACCAAACCTTTAGATCAAAACAGATTTGAAACTCTTAGGAAATCCCTAGGAGTATGCTCTCAAAACTGAAAATCAGATTCTGTTGTGAGTTAATTTTGATGTAAAATGTCTCACATATCTGTTCAAAATGAATTTGTGTGTTCTTATTACTAAGATCTGTTTTCAGGAAGATTGAGTGTATGCATATTGACAGAAATGTCTTAATTCTAACCAGCAACTTTGTCTGAAACACCTGTACTTATTGAAGCTTATTGTGTGGTAAAGCTTGGGATCTATAGGCTATCACCTGTGTGAAAAGAAAAGTTTTGGAAATGGCTGCCATAGAGATTAGAGTGAAAGCCACTGTAAATCTCAAAAAGAAAAAGATAAAGAAGGTATATTCTTGGAATGAACTGTAAACTCAGGTTTTTTAAGAGTCAATGCCTTCTTTAAAAAGAAAAAGAGATCAGAAAAGGCTACCTATCTCAGATGTGCGAAAGCCACCAAAATGAAGTTGGGATATGTCTATACTTTTCAAGATTGTTTACACTGAAATAGTCTTCTATATGTATGAAGTGTAAAAGTCAAAAATGTTGCTCATTTCTCACAAGCATTGACTCATTAGTATGCATATGTGCTTAATATCTTGAAGAAAATTTATAGTATGAGAAACCATAAAGGCAATTTTGCTCTTTGATATGAAATGTATCACATCTGAATTAACTTTGATAGGTACTTCAACATCAGTTTTGTGATAAGTACTTCTTAGATTGAATGGGTTGATTATCTGGATGATTTTTGGTTTAGATACAATCTCAGCTTTGTGTTTGGAAGTCGGAGGGTGTCATGAAAAATTGATCAAATCTCTTTTATAAGTTTATGCGTTGAATCTGTAGTTTTTGGTATGTGTGCATGTGCACCTTCTACGCCGCCAGTTGCCCGCTGGCAGCGTATTTGAGTTTGTCTATATATAGGTGAAAGTGAGCTATTTTTTTTACCCCTGTTCTTTTCACCCTCTTCGCTTTTTCCTCGCTTCTCGCGTCGTGTCCCAGTGCTGCTGTCGCTGTCATCTTCTTCCTTCCTATCTACTGTTCAGGTAAAAGTTTTTTTTTACCATCTTCGTCCTGCTTCTCCATTTTTCTGCTTCCTAGTTCTGTAGTTTTCTCTCTTTATTCGAAGCTAGGGTTTAGTAGTTTTTTCAGCAATTAGGGCTTTCTCATTGTGCTGTTTGGTGCTGTCTGTTTTCTCTTTCTCTTCCATTTCTTTTACCATGCCTCTCAAGAGAAAGTCGAGAACTGATTCTCCTTCAACATCGTCTCCTCCTGTGAGGTCTCCTCCTGTGAAGTCTCCTCATGTGAGGTCTTCTCCTGTTATTCCTTCTCCTCCTGTGAGACCTCCTTCCCCTTCTCATTCTTCTGAACCATTTGTGGGGAATGGTTTATCTGATTTCAATACCTTCTTCAAGCACAGGCCTCTTCTTCTGGAAAGGGCCATCCAGCTTGACTCTTTTTCTGAAACCCCTTTCTACTCATTGTTTTCAGACAATGGTTGGAAAAAATTTGCATTGCTTGGGGGTTTTGCTTATCCGAACCTGGTCCGTGAATTTTACTCTAATCTTCATCATCTTCATCTTGCCAGTCAAGGCTCTGTAAAAGCCTATGTCAGGGGAATTTCTTTCGACTTCTCGAAAGAGCTTATTTCCTCTCTGCTTGAACTACCTCTTGTTGACTCTCCCTCCTTTAACTTTCTTGAGTCTCATTCTGATCCTCCTATGGAGTCCATTATTCCGTCTCTAATAGTTGAGGGTGCTCCTTCTTCCATTAAGAACAAGCCCAACTATTTGCCTCATGGCTCTCTTCAAGATCTTCTCCGGATCTTGAACTTGTTTGTCTGTGCTTCTCTTGTTCCTTCTGATCATCACTCCGAGATCTCTCACCATAGGGCAAGACTTCTTCATGCCATCTGGAACAGAGAAAGTATTTGTATTCCTTCTATTATCTTTCATCAGATTCTTCAGTCTCGGAATTTAAAATCCAAGACTGCTGCTCTTCCTTTTGGAATTTTCATCTCGTACATGTGTGTTCATCAGGGGGTACTCCCTGATCCTACTGAATTGATTATGCATCCCCGTCCTCCCATTGCTTCATCCACTCTGACCCGCAGTAAACGAGCAAGTCCTTTTCGGGTAATGTCCTCTGATCCCTCCTCTTCTCAGTCCTCTCTGTCCAGCCCTGATGCTGTGGCCATCATAGAGAAACTGAATTCAATGCAAGCTTCTCAGGAGGCTTTCTTTTCAGAGGTTAGGTCTCACATGCTCATGATGAGCATGTTCAAATCCGAAACCCAAGAGAAGCTGGGGCAATTGCTGAAGGATGTTGATTTCACTTGTGGAGAAGTTCAAAGGGACGTTGCTGCTCAGCAACATATGCAAAATGAAGCGGGTCATTTTCTGGAATGCATTCGAAAGACTCAGCTGGAGATGGATCACAAGCTCTGCTGGCTGCACTCCAGATCTCAAGATGCCTACAAGCACTACTCACGGTCTTGGGAACCCAAACCACCATCCAGAAAGGGGGAGAAATTTGGATGATGGTTCTGATTGATGGTTTGGCTGGGTGGGTGCTGATGCTTGGTGTTTGCTGCTTGCTGCTGCTGATGTTTCGAATTCTGTTGTTTGCTTGATGTTTGGTGATGTTATTCTTGTTGTGGATATGATGGTTGTTTTGTTATGGTCTGTTCTGGGTGTTGTCTCCTGAATTTTTTGTGTATAAGGGAATGATAAGTAAGGGGGAGATAATGTCTGTCTTTCTTTCTTAATGTCTGTCTTTCTTTCTTAATGTCTGTCTGTCCTTCTTTCTTGCTGTCTGTCTTTCTTGAACAATGTAAATGATTTTGTTATCTGTATATCTGGTTGTAAATGAATGAAACTCTGGATTAATCCAAATCACTGTGTCTCTGGTTAACAGTGTAGTTTTAAATTTCTTGAATGGATATCATCATTAACTAAGGTTGATTTTAAAAACTGATGTAAGGTTGTTGTCAGGCATTTGCCAAGGGGGAGATTGTAAGTGTGAAAAACTCACACTCCTGTTATGGCAAATGATTGACAAACTAGGTTTCTAATAAAGCTTCAAGATGTGCAGATTAAACAATGAAAATTCAGTAAATTCAGTAAAGAAGAAGAGTTGGTGCCACCACACTGCTACCACGCCGCTGCCACCCCCGCTGGCAGCGCATAAGGAATTTCGTGTGTCAAAAGCAAGGATCGTGCACCTGCCGCGTACTCTCCCGCTAGCAGCTCGCTAGCAGCGCGCGTCTATCAGATTCAACTCACTCTGAGCGGGACATGAGTTCGCTACCAGCCGTCTACTTCGATCGCTTCACGACGCTACCAGCGCTCGACGCGATTTGTGTTTTATTCTTTAAATAGACGAGTTGTAATGTTTAATTGTGACTTTTTTCTTTGGATCATTTTGAATTCGGATCTTGAGAGATTTGAGATTCGATCAAATAGTCTTTAGAGAGTCGGCGATTGAGTGAGGGGGAGATCTGAGATAGATCACCTGGAATTGAAGGTAGAGGATTCTTCTTCAATTCAGAACTTCATCCGATCGTGTGATCGCCTGGACTGGTGATCGACCGTGATTGATGCGTAGGTGGATTCCTACTGCATTGGATCGTCTCAGTGGATTCTGAGAGGATTGCTGCGATCTGGATTGATCGTGTCCTGCAGCTTGTGGATTCAAGCTGTGTTGCAGTTCGTGGATTCGAACTGTGGATCACTGGAGAGTGATTGTTTGCGATCTGGACTGATCGTGTTCTGCAGCTTGTGGATTCAAGCTGTGTAGCAGTTCGTGGATTCGAACTGTGGATTGCTGTTGAGTGAGTCAAATTGTAAAGGTTAAGTATGTTCTCCTTTGTAATTGTCTTCTCATTCAATAGTGGATTTTGAAGGGTTAGTCGCCTCATATAGACTCGAGGTTTTTCCTGGATCTGGATCCAGGTTTCCTCGTATAATTCTTTGTGTACTGTTTCCGCAATTGTTAAATTCTTAATCGTTATAGATCGTGGACCTTAAGAGTAGTCCTCTACTCTTTCATTTCTTCAGAGTGGGTACGGGCTTGTCATGTTTGTTTGGGGCTCCCGTTGAGTAGGGAAAACTCCACTGGGGATTAGTGGGAGCCCTTTTGACTTCTTGTCACTTTTCTCCGTGAAGCCTATCCCTTCAGACTGGGCAAGGGCTTGGACTGATGGTTGGACTTTCGTCAGAACGGGGGAAACCCCACTTTTAGATACCATTCCCCAAGTATTAGAGAAACTATACTGGGGATCGAGGAGAGGGTATCTGTTTCCTTTTGAGGGGCCTTTCTGTTCCTTAATCCTCGGCCGTCTCTTTCCTTGTCCTAATTGTACCTGCAAAGAAAGGAAGGGAACAACATGTCAGTTGAAGACCTGTTGGGGAATGTTATACAAAGATCTCTTTTCTTTTCTTTTCCAAGCCTTCCGCCCATCACAGCTAGAAGCGGCTCCCATCAAGGTTATGAGATTATTAACCAAGGTTAGTAGCATAACGTGGAACTCGAAGATAGTTAAGCAGAACAATTATAGAAAAATAGGCGTGTCAATGTGTGCCTGTGTTTGCATTATCAGAAGTTATTTCCAAAGCCGGACGGGACTTGACGTGCTTGGTATTTTTAATATCATTGTCATCACAGGCCTCTGCGATGTTTTGGCTCAGACACAACCTTCCAATCCGAACCCTTCAGATCTATACATCTTTCTCATCTCATTGTTTGGCATTATTTATGTCCTTTCCATCCCATTTGATCCAGGCTTGACCATTTCCTTCTTCCTTTCTTTTCCTTTTGCCACGACAAAACTTTTTTTGCACACAACGCCCTTTTCTCGGGTTTTTGTTGTGTTTGGTCTTTCTAGAAATTCTGAATTTCATCATTGCTGATGAGTGTAGACTTGACTATTCACCCAGATCATCCTTCTTGGGATCCGAGAGGTCTTGGAGATGGGACGAAATGCAGGCTTGGTCTAGGTTATGAAGAAAGGGTAAGTGGCTCGAAAGGCTTAACTTCCTGGGTTTACACAGTGTTCTACTTTTATTGATGTTGGGACTTACATCTTGGCCTATTTTTATCTCTATTTTTGTTGGTTGAACATTTCCCAGTTTTTCCTTGCTTTTTCTCTTTTTCTCTTTTCATTTCTTTTGCATTTTCTCTTCCTTTTTTGGGATTTTCTTGGCCAAGGATGCCCTGTTTCTTTTCTTGGCCAAGAATGCCAGTTTTGATGTATAGAACACATGCATTGGGTTGAAAGAATTTTAAGGCTCAAAATTGTCTAACTAGGGAAGAATTTAAGGTGATTGAAGGGATTCATGGTCTGAGGGAGAGTCAAAGATGGTCTCTCTTCCTTTCCCAGTCAGAATGATCTTAGGCGTAGTACAATTTGATTGCATCTGCATTTATCGGCTCAGGAAAAATTGCTCTGTCCATTTCTTGTAGGATCAGTGCTCCTCTAGACAGGACTTCATGGACTACGAATGGCCCTTCGTAGTTTGGCTTGAATTTCCCTCTGTTGTCTTCTTGGTGGGGTAGGATTCTTTTCAACAATAGATCTCCCACCTTGAAGTGTCGCGGCTTCACTTTCTTGTTGCAGGCTCGTGCCACTCTTTGCTGGTAGAGTTGGCCATGACACAAGGCCTTGATTCTTTTTTCATCCAATAGGTGCAGTTGGTCAAATCTGGATTCTTCCCACTTGACGTCACTGATCTTGGCTTCTTTCAGGATTCTGAGTGATGGAATATGTACTTCCATAGGGAGGACTACTTCCATTCCGTACACCAGGGAAAAAGGAGTTGCCTTAGTCGATGTTTTGATCGACGTCTGATACGCGTGTAATGCATAAGGCAACTTCTCGTGCCAGTCTCTGTAGGTGACTACCATCTTTTCGAGTATCATTTTCAGATTCTTATTAGCAGCCTCTACTGCTCCATTCATCTTGGGCCGGTATGCCGTGGAATTCAAATGTCTGATCTTCAGGTCTTCACACATCTTCTCCATGTTCTTATTATTCAAATTCTTTGCATTGTCTGTGATGATCACCTCAGGCATGTCGTAGCGGCAAATGATGTTGTTTCAAATGAATCTTAATACATGAGACTTCTTCACATCCACAAAGGACATGGCCTCCACCCACTTGGTAAAGTAATCGATTGCAACCAAGATGAATTGATGCCCATTCGAAGCTTTTGGATGGATCTGGCCGATCATTTCGATCCCCCAGATAGCAAATGGCCAGGGCGAGGCCATGGAGTGCAGCATGTTTGGTGGTGCATGGATGTTTTCTGACATGAGCGTAGCAGTCTGCCTCCATAGTCATCCAGTAGTAGCCCATCCTCAGAATCTTTCTTGCTAGCATATGACCATTCATGTGTGCACCGTACAAACCTTCGTGGACTTCATCAATCAGCTTCCGTGCCTCATCTTCTTTGACACATAGCAGTAGTGAGTCATTGTAAGATTTCTTGTATACCCTGCCTCCACTGTAGAAGTACTGCCCTGCTAGTCTCTGGATTTTCCATTTCTCTGCAGCCGTGGCACCTTCTGGCAAAGTCCTGTCTTTCAGCTATCTCTCAATGTCCACTTACTAGGGTTCTTCTTCAAGTGCGCTCTTCTCAATGTTGAAGCAATAGACAGGGTGGCGTTGAACTTCTATCTCCAGAGGTTACACCCAGGTGTCATTGGTGATGGTTGCCATAGAGGCTAGTGTTGCCAGTGCATCCGCAAACTGATTCTTGTCTCGTGGCATGTAATCGAATGTCACGTTCTTGAATTGCTCTTCTAGTTCCTTGACCAGTTCTTGGTACAGTACCAACTTCACATCTCTGGTCTTCTAGTCTCCCATCACTTGATTGATGATTAGACTAGAGTCGCCGAACACCTTTAACTCTTGTATATGCATCTCAATTGCTGCTTGCAAGCCTAACACACATGCTTCATACTCTGCCATATTGTTAGTGCAATTGAATAAGAGCATTGCCGCTATTGGATGATGGACACCTTCTAGGGAGATCAATACTGCTCCAATTCCCTTCCCATTGACGTTGATTGCCCCATCAAAGAACATTTACCACTTAGTCTCCTCTGTCTCTTCCGTTGATTAAGTGCACATTACGTCTTCGTCTGGGAAATTAGTAAGGAGTGGTTGATAGTTAGGTAGGGGGATGCTTTGCCAGGTGATCTGCTACAGCTTGTCCTTTTATTGCCTTCCTAGTCATGTAGACGATGTCGTACTCAGATAGGAGGACTTGCCACCTTGCTACCTTTCCAGTGGAGATCGGCTTCTCAAAGATGTACTTCAGTGGATCGAGATTTGAGATTAGTAAGACTGTGTGGCTGAGTAGATTGTGTCGGAGCTTCTGAGCTGCCCAGACCAAGGCACAACACATCTTTTCAAGCACTGTGTATCTTACTTCAAAGTTAGTGAACTTCTTGCTCAGATAGTAGATTGCTTGTTCTTTCCTTCCTTTCTCATCATGTTATCCTAACACACATCCCACCGCTGTCTCCGAGACCGCCAGGTACATGATCAAGGGCCGCCCCGAGACTGGCGGGACCAATGTCGGCGGACTCATTAAATAAGCCTTGATCTTGTCGAATGCCACTTGACAGTCTTCATTCCAAACCACCGAGTTATCCTTCTTCAGCAACTTGAATATTGGTTTGCATATAGGAGTCATCTGTGCAATGAACCGACTGATGTACTGAAATCTGCCCAGGAAACCTTTTACTTCATTTTCTGTCGACGGAGGAGGCATTTCTAGAATTGCCTTTGCTTTGGCAGGGTCAACTTCAATTCCTTGTTTCCTAACTATGAATCCGAGCAGTTTCCCTGAAGTAACTCCAAACACCCATTTGTTTGGATTAAGCCCAAGCTTGTGTTTTCCAAGTCTATCAAACACCTTTCCAAGGTTCACCAAATGATCTTCCTCTTCCTTCAACTTTGCAATCATGTCATCCACATACACTTCCATCTCTTTATGCATCATGTCGTGAAATAACAGAGTCATTGCGTGCTGATATGTAGCGCCCGCATTCTTTAGTCCGAACGGTAGCAGTAGTGCCCCAGTGTGTGATAAAGGACATTTTCTCCATATCTTTAGGTGCCATCCTTATCTAGTTGTAACCAGAGAACCCGTCCATAAATAAGAACATTGAAAGCGTCACCGTATTGTTAACCAGTACATCAATGTGGGGCAATGGGAAGTCGTCCTTTGGACTCGCTCTATTAAAATCTCTGTAATCAACACACATCCTGACCTTTCCGTCTTTCTTGGGAACTAGCACGATGTTTGCTAACCACTCTGGATAATCTTTCACTTGCAAGAATCTGGCATCCAGTTGCTTGGTGACTTCTTCCTTAATCTTCAGGGCCCATTCCGGCTTCGTGTATCTGAGCTTCTGCTTCACAGGTGTGGCCTCAAACTTTGTTGGTAATCGGTGCACAACCAAGTCCGTGTCTCACCCGAGCATATCCTCGTATGACCATGCAAACACGTCAGAATAACACTTTAAAAATTCAATCATCTGTTTTTTCAATAATTGCGACAGCTTTTTACCAATTTGGAGTACCTTTGGTTGTGCTATTTCACCTTTGTCAATAAGCTCAGTTTCCTCAATGTTTGCCTGGAGACCCTTTTCATGCCTTTCCAAAGCAAATTGGATTTTAGGCGGAGTCTCCCATGATTCATCATCGCCCTCATGCTTGGGAGACTTACAGGGGACAATGTTTGAATCCTCTTGTTGCAGTGGGCAGGTGCCTCACTCTGATTTGTCGAAACCTTGCTCGTTTTCAGTATTGAACACCTGCTCATGCTTTTCTTTTATTATTGCCTGTTCAATTGGCTGCTCAGAGCCCAGGCTTTCAATTTATTTTTCTTTTTGTTCAATCATGGCAATCTTATTATCCATCCCATGCCCCAAATTTTTTGGGTGTGCATCGGGAATGATACTAAGATCGCAAGGTTCAGACGGTTTGTTTTTGTTATTTTTGCTTTTATTCTCAAACGCATGCAAATAGCAGAAGTTATTTACATATTCATTAAAAATCTCAGCAGTTGCTACAATAGTTTCAGAAGTAAAGGGAACCCCCTTAGCAATGTTGGCCTTACTAGTTACGAAGGGCACCGCGCACCAGTTCTTTAGTGGTGATCTGTCCTTTTTGTCGATCACGGCTATCTCCTCCAGTTCAGCTTCCCCAGTCAGGACCATGTTAGCGCTGTTATCTGACGATATGCAGATAGGGTCATCGGCTGCTCCCGTTGGCTTATTCCGGCTTTCCTTTGACCTGGGACCATGGCTTGGCAACAGCCTCCTCATTGATATTGGCATGACAGGAAGCACCGTTGGTATCTCCGCACCAGGTGGTATGTAAGCAACAGTGACCAGATGTGCCAGGTCTGATCCTGGCGATGCCGCGGTAGCGGGTGCTATGAGTGGTGCCCCTGGTCCAATTGCCGAGATACCTTCAGGCGCCCACCTTCCATAAGTCTCATGGTACATCTCTGGAGGAACTGGCCCTATCACATGAGGCATGCCCTGGAACATCTGACCCAACCCATCTCGAGTCCTGGGGTTTTTGATTTGTCGGGGTGGAGGAGGTGGAGACCGGGGCCTCCGGTTGGGCCGTCCTGAGCTCCCTTGGCTCTCCATCATGCAGATGTACAATATTGGACTCTCTTCTTCGCTGGATTCTTCAGTGGGAGCAAGTGGTGGTGCTTCCTTTATGACCACAGGGTTTGCAGGTATTCCTTCGGGGACCAGTGGCGGGGGGAAAAGCGACAGTGATTTCTTCTGTTGATTCTAGGGCGAACAGTGCAGGCAGGTCATCAAGTGACCAATCGGGGCTAGCGGGCCCAATTCCACTGTATTTCCGATCATTTCCAGGGACGATGGCTCTTCCCAAAGTATCTGAGCCAGGCCTTGCAGGTGGTCCTCATCCTGAGCAGAGGAGGGTAGAAACTCATCGCCCCAGCCTTGGCCCTATCCATGTGATATTGTCACAGACTAGCCCATAGTGTGCACTGATGGGTTATGCAACCATTAGGTGGTCTTGCAGCCAAATGTGGAGAAGGGGAGCACACCCTTGAAACCTCTTGGTTCCATTTTTGGACAAGGTTAGGGAATGAATTAATTGAGCGAGTATCAATGGCATGATTCGGTATCCTGCCAAGAGTTGGTTCACAATTTCCATGAGGGCCAAGTTAATGGTGTCTCCCCCAGTGGAAAAGAAGATTTGCGACAGAACCACGAGGGTGAAGGTGTCCCACCATACACAGGGTCTTCCTTGCTTTTTGTTTGTTATCTTTTCAGCAAGGAAGGTTTTGGAGACCCTCGTGAATGATTTGTCACCTCCCAAAGTCTGAAATTCTTCCCTTGAGAGGCCAAATAAAGTACAAGCTTCATTCTTGTAGCTATCTTTGAGATTTGGCCTGGCGGGTTCCCTACGGTCGCTAAATCGAAGGAATAGGTCAAATTCCTCGATTGTGGGAGCCAACTCTATGGTCCCGAATCGAAACACTGACAACTAGGGATCCCAGAAAAGCAAAGCTGCTTGGATCATATCCCAATTTATCTGCACGTTTAACAGGGACAAAGTTTGCCCCATGTGGTATCGTGTCTCCCACTCAATCTGCTTACCCCCTTGGAGCTGTCTTGTCCACAAGCAGATCTAGGGGGTATCCCAGGTGCACTTCTCTATCCTAGGGAATTTGGTTCTCTTAGATGAAGATGAAGATGCCATGCCGACCATCCAACCGGAATTCCAAGTCAATTTAGGGTTCCACACTAGAGCTCTCAATCAGTCTAAAGCAGGCATAAGGAAGTGCAGGAATTAAGTAAAAGAGATGAACATCACCATTTTTTGAAGTTTTCTCCAGAATTTGGCAAAACAGTAAATAAATTAAAGATAATGTAGAATTTAAATCTAGGCACGCAAGGTGTGTGGTCCTAAAGGTTAGCACTAATCAAGGCGCGACTCTTAGACATACTTGTGTAGGGAAGCACGTCTAAGTCTTGATCAGTCTTTTGTCTTTTATCTGCTCTCGGTGTCGGACCGCCGCAAAACTTACAACTTGCCATCGATGGCGAAATTTACATGATATTCACAAAATCTGCAAAGAATTCATCTTTAGGGCTTTTGGGAGCCCAAAAGAAGGGTACAAATTGTTTCAAAGGCAGGTGAGCTGAATTCCTAGATCTAGGGTTTCATGCCCTTGTTTTGATCTGGCCTGCTTTCATCTGATTATTTGATCTGGCCGGCTTTCATCTGCCCAAAAGACCAGTATGAACTTAGGGTGCTTCCGGCAGACTCAATGGGTTGACAGGACTCAATGCATGGATCTGGGATGGTTCCCTTGATCAAAATTAGGTCAACTTCCTGAATTAAGGCTAAGGCAGCCTTTGATCTAGGGTCTATTCAATTTGATGCAAAAAGGTGGGGGTTGCTACTCCTGATGGACTCTTGGGTTTTAAGTTGATTTTACTCTTCTTGTATTCATCATTAAACACATTCAAGTAACCGCGGTTTATTCAGACATAATAGGTGGGGAAGGATATCCAGCCCGAGACATACGCCTACAAGGGTCTGGACTAAGTACTAGACCCTCGCGTACCACGACAAGAAACCAGTGGCACTATAGGAATCCAAAAACCTGGGGAGATGGGTTTACCTTGCTTTTTCCGGCAAGCCACGGGAGCGTAAGGCTAATACCATCCCAGAAGTTTGTTCATAGGAATCAGAAGGGTGGCTGCTAAAGAGATCTAGGTTTTGATAAAGAAGAGCAATATCCGAGTTAAGCAACATAACCCAAGTTGGTTCGGATCATTCATGCAGTCTCTCTCATGTGTGTCACCCTACGCAGTTTGTATTAAAGCAATTTAAACCATCCACGGTGTGGTGGGTGCTCGTGTGTGCAATTGGGCTGAGTGCTGTGTCTAGTTGGGTGGGTCTGATTTGGATATTGATTGATAGAAGGGCTTCTTACTGTCCATATAGTAAAGTGAAGAATTGGCATGCAAAATGATGTTCCGGGTGAGTTCCCAGGTAATTGGAGGGGTCACAGTGGTCCCACTTAAAATCCAATTTCCTTAGGCAATTATCTCATCCTTTATGACAGAATTCCCCAAAATACGTTTCTACGTGTATTCTACACCTTACTAAGGTGAGACATGAATTTCCCCTAAATCAATATATGCCTTCTTATGTTGAGTCTTTCCAACCAGGGTCCGACTGGGTTGAGACAATCCCCAGCGGAGTCGCCAGCCTGTGCGCGTTTGATGTCGCACAGCGAAGTGCACGGGAGTGCGTGCCTCCTTCCGGGAAATCAGGGTTTTGGAGTCGCCACTGCCTAATGGGGTGCATGCAGACATCTAAGTGCCTAGGTTTGTCTATTAGGCTGGTCTGCAGCTTGAGATTCTAGCTAAGCTCTCGGTTACAGTCTGGGGAAGTCCGTAGACACCCCGGTCTGCCCCGTCGGGTGATGGGTCCCACGGGTCTCCCCGGTTTGAGTCAACTCGGTCTTTTGGTCTACTCACCCAATTCCTAATCCAACATGCACTCTTTGCTTTAGGTCTAGGTGGGGACCACCTGAGTGGTGTGGGTCCCCTTTATTTGACTTTATTTTCTTTTGTTTAGGTGATCTCTGCCTGCTTGGGCGGGCCCCATTGGAAGACCCATGGTCTCCTTGGTGGGCTAAGCCTAGCCCACATATCCCTCTGATGGGCTTTGATCTAGTCCTAAAAGCCCTTTGGGGTTTGGATAATTCAGTTGATCTTATTTAGGGTTTAAGTGAAGAGTTAGGATTTAAAGCTTGTTTGGTGGGTCTGGATATCTTGTGGGCCCATTGGGTAGTGGTTGCCTTGAAACTTAACCTATCTTTGTTAAATTCTTTCCAAATGGGCTAGGAATGGGCTTGGGGCCCATGTCCTAGGTTTGGGCTTTGAAAGCCCAAGACTTTGGGGATTCGGGTTCTGGATCCCCTTTTCATGCTTGGTAAATGGGCTTTCCTTAAGAAAGGAAGCGGGGGCCTGATAGGCCCAAGCCCATGGTCACGACCAAACCAGACCTAGTCTAACCAGCATGATCGCTGGATAATCATCTAACTAAAACATATCAGAATGCACAAACATACTTTATCTAAGAATTCAATATTCAAAACTTAACTAGGATTCAAATGGTACAACCTCAATAGACTTTATTACACCTCAATCATTCAATTTATTCAAGGTTCAAATCAAAAAAACCAACAAGTCTAAGGAAGGTAATAGTAGTCTTCCTCCCTATAAGTCTCAGTCGGATCTACCCCAATAGTCGCCTCACCTCGAGTATCTGAAAAACAAACAAAACGACAGAGTAAGATACGAATATCTCAGCGAGTAGCATATGCATGCAGAAATAGTTAACCGTAGTTCAAATTATGCATCGATTAACATCCCGTACGATTAAGCAATTAATACAATTTCCAAGTTTTAAAACCAAAACCAATTGATCGTTTCTAATCACATTTCAATTCAACACGGCAACACATCGATTGGTCAATGTCATGACTATTGTTAAGTTGATATATTAAACATGCCAAGTAGACACTCCACACCTCCATGTACACAGTTCCGGCCTACTCAGGTTTTCGGAAACTCTGAAATGATGGCCTACTCAGGGTTTCGTCATCCAATGTCGGCCTACTCCCCGGGTTTCGGCATTGACAACCAGGCCTACTCAGGGTTTCTGGCTACTCTACACTGGTCGTGGAAACACACAAGGCCATGCAATTTCAACAACCAACAATAACATTACATTACTAAGCTTAAGCATGGATCCAGGACAAGCTAAACCAAAATAGTAAATCATCGTATAATCTCAATTCCGACATCAAAATAAAACAATACATGCCACATCATGTATAACTCAACACAGTTCACCACATGTCCCTCTGGACCAGAACGGTACCTCAAGTACTTTCAGTATTTCCCCAATTTCATAACACATGCCCATTGGAAATAAAACTCAGTTACTCACACCAAGAAAATCTTTACAACACATTCAGAATTTGCCAACAAGTAAAACCAGGATTTAATAAATTCTCAACCAAGTACAGTGTTTAAAACAAAGAGGAAACTAAAATAGGAACTCCTAGTGTTAGGTACCCAATACATCACCTACAAATAGCCTAAAATTTGCCTTAGAAGCTTCTAAGAATTTCCAGAATTTCCACTTAATTTTCTCATAGTAATTGAATAGGTAATATTGATTCTAAAGTCCTAAACAAGTGATTGGTTAAGTGCTTGAACCCTCAGATCATCAAAACCCAGCTTGGTTTAGTCAAAAATGCTCTTCAGCAAGATATTGGACCATGCGCTGACCTCCTGCGCTAGGCGCGAGGTCGGCGGATAGGTCGTTGGTAAAAAATATATCATGCACCTACTTAATATCGAGTGAGCGCAAGGTGAGCGTGAGGTTCGCGCGAAATGTGCGTATATAGTTTGAGTTCGCGCGAGCTGAGCGCGAACTAGGCGCAAGCTTGGCGGATGGGAAAAATAGACCTTGCGCCCACTACCTGAAGTCGGCGCCAGTCAGCGCCAACTGGGCGGATAGTAAATTGCGTTTTCGACTCTCTGTTATTTCTAGATCTACAACTCTGGCCGAACTTTTTTGGTCTGTAACAATTTCTTTAGTCTCCTAATATCCCCAGAACACATTCAAACTAGTTTTGAAATTATTCCAACACATTTTTATTTATCATCATTCAGTTCTAAATAAACTCATGCTCAGACGAACTTCTTCCATAAATCACTCAGAAATCACTCATGCATCAGAATAAACTCACGAATAAACACAAAACCCCAGTTTTAAAACGATGCTACTCACCTCTATCACGCTTATATCCCAGCAACAGTACTATTTGAACCCCGGCCGATCACCAACTGTCAAGCCGTCCGTCTGTTCGCTATCGCCCCCCAGATGATCCTCTGGTCGCAAGAGGAAAACCCTCTGAATCCTTGATCACGAACACAACAAACCCAGTCAGATCTCTCACTGTTCCCTTCTCTTCCCAACGAAACCCTAGATCGCCAACTGATAGCCGCAATCGCCAATCTTCTTCGGTTACGAGAGCGAGAGTAATACGAGTATTTCCAAAAAAACTAAAACCTAATTTACATTAAGCATATATACCTTCCATAGGTAGATTGCCGCTCGACACCCTTTGAAATTCCCTGATTCCGTGTGTGCTTGCCCACCGAAAACCTTACATATACCCATAGCTAATTAAGTTAATATGTACGCGTAATTTTTTTAAATAAATAAAAAAAATTCTTAACTAAAATCGGGGTTTTACATTCTCCCTTCCTACAAAAATTTCGTCCTCGAAATTACCTCAAGAAGAAACGAATAATTCCGGATACTTCTTCTTCATCTCTTCCTCACCTTCCCAAGTGCATTCTTCCGTAGTATGATTCTGCCATAGCACTTTCACTAAGGGAACAACTTTGGTGCCAAGAATTTGCTCCCGACGGTCTAAAATCTGGACTAGTCTCTCCTCATATGTCAGATCCTCTCGAATCACTAAAGGCTCGGGATCTATCACATGACTAGGATCCGCTATGTACTGCTGCAACATGGATATATGAAATACATCATGGACTCCTGCCAAATGATCTGGCAAGGCTAGTTTATAAGCCACAGGATTAATCTCCTTCACAATCTCGAATGGCCCAATAAAGCGTGGAGACAACTTCCCTTTCTTCCCAAATCTCAAGATACTTTGGAATGTGATATCTTCAAGAACACTTGGTCTCCCACTTCAAATTTCAGCTCACATCGTCGGGTATCTGAATAACTTTTCTGATGACTCTGTGCAGTCAACAACCGCTGTCTAATCAACTTCACATTTTCCATGCTGTCTTGTATAATCTCAGGCCCAAAGTACTGTTTCTCACCTACCTCCACCCAACATACTGGAGATCTACAAATCCTGCCGTAAAGTGCCTCATAGGGTGCCATCTGTATACTAGCCTGATAGCTATTGTTGTAGGCAAATTCGGCTAAGTGTAAATACTTACTCCAACTGCCACCCCAATCCATGACACAACACCTCAACATGTCTTCCAAAGTCTGAATAGTTCTCTCTGACTGACCATCGGTCTGTGGGTGGAAACTAGTGCTAAAGCTCAACTTATTTCCCATGGCCTCCTGCAAACACTGCCAAAAATGCGAGGTGAACCGAGAATCCCTATCCGATACAATAGACACTGGAACCCCATGCAACTTGACTATCTCCCGAGTATATAGCTCAACCAATGATGCTAAATTCTGAGTGGTCTGGTAAGGCAAAAAGTGAGTTGATTTGGTCAGTCTATCAACAATCACCCATACGCCGTTGTGGTTCTTAGCTGTAGGCGGTAGCCCATTCACAAAATCCATCGATATATGTTCCCATTTCCACTCGGGAACCGGTAAAGGTCGCATCAAACCTGGAGGTCTCCTATGCTCTACCTTCACTTGTTGACATGTAAGGCATTTGGCTACATATTCCGCAATGTCCTTCTTCATGCCCGACCACAAATATACTGCCTTCAGATTCTTGTACATCTTGGTACTACCAGGGTGAACTGCATATTTGGACCTGTGACTCTCATCTAGTATCAATCCTTTGACTTCAGCATTATCTGGAACACAAGTCCGCCCTCGGAATCTCACCAATCCATCCCGAATCTCAAAATCTTCGCGGCCTCATCACCCTTCTCTACTAACCCCTTGATGCGTAACAATTCGGAATCTGCCAACTGACCTTCCCGTATACGCTGAATCAACTCTGGCTTTGCCTGAACCCGTGCCATGATCAATCCATGCCCATGAGTTCTGAACTCCTCAGGCCAATCTACAACTGTATCAACAAGAGTGCACTGAATTGCCATGAAAGTAGCTAGTGTGGCCACCTCCTCCTGGGAAACACCCTTACGGCTCAATGCATCTGCCACCACGTTTGCCTTGCCCGGATGGTAATGAAGCGTGAAATCATAATCCTTTAGAAGATCCATCCATCTCCTTTGCCTCATATTCATCTCTTTCTGGGAAAATATATACCTCAAGCTCTTGTGATATGAGAATATCTCGAATTGGGCTCCCATCAAAGAGTGCTTCCATAACTTAAGTGCAAATACAATCGCTACCAACTCTAGATCGTGTGTAGGATAATTCTTCTCATGAGTACGTAGCAACCTTTAAGCATAGGCTACCACACGCCTCTGCTGCATCAAAACACAACCCAACCCTACTCGAGAAGCATCACAATAGATCGAAAATCCCTCACTCACTGATGGTACAATCAGTACTGGAGCTGAAGACAGTTTGCCCTTCAATTCTTGGAAACTAGCCTCACACTTGTCGTCCCACTCAAACTTCACAGCCTTCTTAGTGAGGTTAGATAAAGGTGCTGCCACTCTGGAAAAGTTCTTGATGAACCTTCTATAATAACCAGCCATTCCCAAGAAACTCCATATCTTAGTCACCGATGAAGGTTTAGGCCAATCCGCCACAGCCTGAACCTTAGTTGGATCCACTACTATCCCATCTCCCGAAATCACATGTCCCAAGAAACTCACTTCTCTTAACCAAAACTGGTACTTGCTGAACTTGGCATACAATCTGTGCTCTCTCAATGTCTGCAATACAATTCTGAGGTGCTGTACATGATCCTCTCTACTTTGAGAATACACCAGAATATCATCAATGAACACAACCACAAAGCTGTCCAAGTGCGTGTGAAATACCCGATTCATCAGGCTCATGAAGACAGTTGGGGCATTAGTCAACCCAAAAGGCATAACCAGAAACTCATAGTGCCCATATCAAGTGCGGAAAGCCGTCTTCTCTATATCATTAGGGGCTACTCTCAACTGGTGGTATCTAGATCTCAAGTCGATCTTAGAAAACCAAGACGCTCCCCTTAACTGGTCGAACAAGTCGTCGATCCGAGGCAACGGATACTTATTCTTAATAGTGACCTGATTCAACTGGCGGTAATCTATACACATCCGCATCGACCCGTCCTTCTTTTGGACAAACAGGACCGGTGCACCCCATGGTGACACACTGGGTCTAATAAAGCCCTTCGCTTCCAGTTCATCCAGCTGCTTTTTCATTTCTTGATTTTCAGGTTGCGACATTCTGTATGGTGGTTTGGACACAGGTGCCATACCAGGTAAGAGTCGTATACTGAACTCAACCTCTCTAGGTGGTGGTAATCCCGGCAAATCGTCAGGAAATATGTCCTCAAACTCTGATGCTACAGGCACACTAGAAAGACTAAGTGCCATAGACTTTGTCTCCTCAACCTTAATGGATGCTACCAAACTGATTCGGTTCTCAACCCCTCACAGTGGAAACAGTGTACAAGCTGATCTAGCTGACACACCATAATGGTACCCCTATAGCAGTCTATGCTCACATGGTGTCGAAAAAGCCAATCAATGCCTAAGATCACATCAAACTCCCCAAATTTCAGCTCTACCAAGTCCCCTGGCAACTCTAAAGAACCCAACCTGATCATGCAATCCCTAAATACGGTTTGTACTCTAGTGGCTTCCCCCAATGGTGTGTGTACAAGTAACTCAGACTTGAGTGTGGAAGGAATCAAACCAATACGACATGCACAATGAGGAGTAATAAAAGACCTAGAAGCACCCGAATCAAACAAGCATATAGCTGATCTACCATAAATGAAAAGAATACCTCCAACCAGCTGTGGCGCCTCCGGCTCCTCCTCACGAGCCTCCTCAATATGCCCCTCCTCAGGCTCATCCTCCTGAGCTGCTACTGCATACACCCTGGTCTGCTGAGGGCGTGGGGGTGGTGCCTGCTGCCTCTGTAGGGCCTACCTACCCTGATATCCACCACTGCCCTGACCCTGAAATCTCGGTGGTGCTGGTAGCGCTGGCACTGGTCTAGGATACTGAAATCTAGAAGCCTCGGCCGACCGAGTATCCGTGGGTGCAGTAAGGGCTGGCTTGAGTAACTGGTAAGTATTCGGGTGTGGACAATCAGCAACCCGATGCCCATGCTGGCCACATCTGAAGCATGCACCTGGCGGTGACACACATGGACCTGGGATGTGAAATCGGCCGCAACTAAAACAACCTCCAGATCCTCTCCTATCCCTTTGTCCATAATCGATCCTCGGTCTCTTGTCCCTATCCGGGACTCTCCGTGTCTCTGTAACACTCGGCTGCGCTTTGCTCAGTCCCTAAGTTTCAAATCTCTCTCTCAACCCGCAGTGCTCTCCCCACTAAATCACAGTATTTGGTGCACATCAGCACTGAGACCATGCGCCTAATGTCTGCCTTCAGTCCTGTCTCGAAATGCTGGGTGCGTCTCTGCTCATCATGCACTATATGGTGAGCAAATCGAGAAAGAACCGCGAACCGAGCCTCATACTGTGCCACGGTCAATGACCCCTGCGAGATATCCATGAACTCTCTCTCCTTCTGCAACCTTACCTCTGCTGAGAAATACTGCTCATAGAAGACCTGCCTAAACTTGTCCCAAGTCATCTGTATCCCATCTACAATTTGTCTCCGCAATGACTGCCACCAATGCTGAGCCTCGCCCTCTAAGGTGAAGGTAGCCAATCTCACCTTCCGGTCCTCCGGACAGTCCATAGTGTCAAACATGCGCTCCACTCTGGCCACCCAGCTCTCCGCCTCCAACGGATCTGGAACTCCATGAAACGGCGAGGCAGTCAGCTTCCTGAACTGATCGATGTCCCTCAAGGACAACTCCTCTCTCACCCGCTGCTGATCCACTGCAGCTCCATGACCATTCCACTGGCCATTCCCATTCCCAGTTTGACTCATCCTTTCCTCCCTTTCCATTGCAAGGAGGTGGGTAAGTGAGCCAACAGCGGCCCAAATGTTCTCCACTGGTTGTGGGGCCCCTCGTGGTGGTGCAGGTGGTTGCTCCTGCGGCATATCCTCCTCTGGATATTCCACAGCCCTCGTGCGTCTGCCTCTACCAGCCATGTATACCTGTAAGCACAAAACACCACATTAGTTAGGAACTCTCTTCTAATCCTCATGGTTCTATCTAACGTACACACAATATTCCCCCAGGGTTTTCCTAAGGTCATACTACCTAGGAACCACAAATTTCCAGCTTTTGGGCTCTGATACCATCTCTGTAACGCCCCGGATTCGTGCTGTTCAATAAAAATATAACACGTCTCACGAAGTGTTAGGTAAGGATCTTTAATCATTTATGATCGCTGGATAATCATCTAACTAAAACATATCAGAGTGCACAAACATACTTTATCTAAGAATTCAATATTCAAAACTTAACAAGGATTCTGTAAGTGTGAAAACTCACACTCCTGTTATGGCAAATGATTGACAAATTATGTCTTCTAATGAAGCTTCAAGATGTGCAGATTAAACAATGAAAATTCAGTGAATTTAGTAAAGAAGAAGAAGTTGATGCCACCACACTGCTACCACGCCGCTGCCACCCCGCTGGCAGCGCATAAGGGAATTCGTGTTTTGAAAGAAAGGTTCGTGCACCTGCCGCGTACTCTCCCGCTAGCAGCGCGCTTTTAACTGATTCAACTTACTCTGAGCGGGACTTGAGTTCGCCACCAGCCGTCTACATCGATCGCTTCACGACGCCACCAGCGCTCGATGCGATCTGAGTTTTTATTCTTTAAATAGACGTGTTGTAATTTTTGATAAAGACTTTTTCTTTGGATCATTTTGGATTTCGAATCTTGAGGTGTTTGAGATTCGATCAAATCTTCCTTAGAGAGTCGGCGATCGAGTGAGGGGGAGATCTGAGATAGATCGCCTGGAATTGAAGACAGAGGATTCTTCTTCAATTCAGAACTTCATCTGATCGTGTGATCGCCTGGACTGGTGATCGGCCTTGTTTGATGCGTAGGTGGATTCCTACTGCATTGGATCGTCTCAGTGGATTCTGAGAGGATTGCTGCGATCTGGATTGATCGTGTCCTGTAGCTTGTGGATTCAAGCTGTGTTGCAGTTCGTGGATTCGAACTGTGGATCACTGGTGAGTGATTGTTTGCGATTTGGACTGATCGTGTTCTGCAGCTTGTGGATTCAAGCTGTGTAGCAGTTCGTGGATTCGAACTGTGGATTGCTGTTGAGTGAGTCAAATTGTAAAGGTTAAGTATGTGCTCCTTTGTAATTGTCTTCTCATTCAATAGTGGATTTTGAAGGGTTAGTCGCCTCATATAGACTCGAGGTTTTTCCTGGATCTGGATCCAGGTTTCCTCGTATAATTCTTTGTGTACTGTTTCCGCATTGTTCAATTCTGAATTGTTATAGATCGTGGACCTTAAGAGTAGTCCTCTACTCTTTCAAGTGGTATCAGAGCCTATTCACTTTGAATTGATATACATAGTGTGATCTAGATCTATAGATTGGATTTTGGAAAAGAAGGAGGATCTGCCTCTAGACCTCCTTTATTTGAAGGTAACAATTATTCTTACTGGAAACCAAGAATGAGAGCTTACCTGAAATCAATCGATGAGCATGTCTGGCTCTCGGTTTGTGATGGTTATCATCCACCTGTGATCACAACAGAAGTAGGTGTTGTGATCCCTAAACCTCATGATCAGTGGACTAAAACTGAATCTGATCAATGTTGATGGAATAACAAGGCAATGAATGCCTTATTTTGTGCTGTTAGTGTTGAGGAATTCAGGAGAATTCCCTCATGTGAAGTTGCTAAGGAAGCTTGGGACATTCTTGAGGTCACTCATGAAGGAACCTCAGCTGTCAAGCTTTCCAGACTTCAGAGACTTACTACATCTTTCGAAACTTTATATATGAAAGATGATGAGTCTTTTGATGAGTTTTATGCTAAACTCTCAGATATTGTTAATTCTAGTTTCAATCTTGGAGAAAAAATCTCTACATCAAAGGTTATTAGAAAAATATTAAGATCTTTGCCTGAAAGATTCAGACCTAAAGTAACTGCAATACAAGAGGCAAAAGATGTAGATAACATGAGAATTGAAGATCTAGTAGGATATTTACAGACTTATGAGCTAGATCTGAATATTCCAAAAAGAAATAAAGGAATAGCTCTAAAATCTGTAAAATCTGTAAATACTGAAGAATCAGATAATTCTGATGTTGATATGGATGAACTTGTTCTCTTAGCCAAAAAGTTTAAGAAAATGTTTAAAAAGAGACAATCCAATTCTTCATCATCCATGGACAGATCAAATAGGAGATCTGGTAAGAAAATGTCTGATCCAAGAAAGGAGAAGAAATTTTCTCAGAATGATGAAGTCCAATGTTACAAATGTAGAGGATTTGGACATGTTGCATCTGATTGTCCCTCAAAGGATAAAAAGAAAAAAACTAATTATCAGGTTACTTGGGATGACAGTAATACTGATAATTCTTCACAATCTGATGAGGATATCTCTGCTAATTTTACTGCTTTCGATTCCTTTTACTCATCCTCTTCTGGTAGTTCAATCTCTGGAATTGCAGGAGATAATAAAGAGACTTTATCAGATGATGAAGAAGAACTACAAGAAGCCTACAATCAGCTCTATAAGGAATTCAATAGAGCTCAGAAGAAAGTCAAGAAACTGAGTAAAAAATTGAAGGAATCAGAAACAGAGAAAAATAAAGCTCTTGCAGAAATAGATTCAATAAACCAGAAGTTACTTGAAAGACATGCCAAAGAAGATTTTCTGGTAACTCCTTTAACTGAAAAAACTGAAAAACTGAAAGAAAAGGAAGCTCAGATCTCTGTACTTCAAGGTAAAGTGAGTGAACTTGAGAAAGTTTCAAATTTAAGTAAATCTGATGTTTCAAATGTTTCTGCAGGAAATCCTCAAATAAATGAGGAATCAATTTCAAAGGAAGTTCCTGAAGGCTCAAATTCTGTTGAAAGGAGAATGAGTGTAAGTAATCAAAACATGGAATCTTCACAGAAAATTTCTGCTGGAGAAGTAAGACCAACAGGTAAATCTGCAACTTCTGAGAAATCTAAATCTGTTCAGTTTAGAAAAACTGACAAGTCTAGAAATGCTGATTTGTCTGAACATAGGTTCATACTTGTATGCCATCACTGCAATAAAAAGGGTCATATAAGACCAAAGTGTTATGCACTGTATGGTTTCCCTGATGGATATTTTGATAATAAGAGAAAGGTAAACCAAAGTCAGTCACTGGACTTATACAACAGATTTGACTCTCTGTTAAAAATGACTGAAACATTAAATCAGGAAGTCTCAAATCTGTCAAAAAGACTTTCCTCAAAAACTCAAGTAGTTGATGAAAGTACTTTTCAGAAGACTCCTGAAAAACAAATTTGGGTAAGAAAAGATTCATTAGTTGCTAATGTGGTTCATGTAGCTTTAAAAGCTCATGATGTCAACATGTGGTACTTGGACAGTGGTTGTTCAAGACACATGTGTGGTCATAAGGATATGTTCAGTACCTTTGAAGAATATTTTGGTGGAAGTGTTACATTTGGTGATGGAAGCACTTCCCAAGTTAAAGGTAAAGGAACTGTTACAGGTCCAAATGGAGTTTGCTTAAAGAATGTTCTATTTGTATCTGGTTTGAAGGCAAATCTTATCAGTATTAGCCAATTATGTGATTCCAGATTATTTGTTAATTTTACCAGAAAAGAATGCAAAATATTGGATAAATCTGGTAGAACTGTTCTTGTAGGGGAAAGAACAAGTGATAATTGCTATGGGATTATTGGAAACAATGAGTGCTCTTTAAAATCCTCCATAGGCAATGAAATTGATTTGTGGCATAGAAGACTTGACCACATTAACTATAGAGATTTGTCAAAAATCTCTAAGTCTGAGCTGGTTAGAGGAATTCCCAAGTTTGGGAAAAATAAAAAGAAAGGAATGTGTGGTCCTTGCAACCAAGGAAAGCAAATCAAAGCCACACACAAGAAAACCAATATTGTAGGAACATCAAGACCATTAGAACTGATTCATATGGATTTAATGGGACCTACAAAGACTGAGAGTCTGGGAGGAAAGAAATATATATTTGTTGCTGTAGATGATTACAGCAGATATACTTGGGTAGACTTTCTAAGAGAAAAATTTGAATGTTTCAACTGTTTTAAACATCTGTGCTGTCAAATTCAAGTTGAAAAGAACTTGCAAATAGGAAAGATTGTTAGAATCAGATCTGACCATGGGACAGAATTTGAGAATCAAATGTTTTCCAATTTCTGTGAAGAACAAGGAATCAAACATGAATTTTCTGCTCCTAAGACTCCACAACAAAATGGAGTTGTGGAAAGGAAGAACAGAGTTTTACAAGAAATGGCTAGAACCATGATGATAGCCAAGAAAATTTCAACAAAATTCTGGGCTGAAGCTATAAACACTGCCTGTTACATTAGTAACAGAGTTTATATCAGATCTGGGTGGAAACAAACTCCCTATGAACTTTGGAAAGGAAAACAGCCAAACTTGAAATATTTCAGAGTATTTGGAAGTAAATGTTATATCTTAAGGGACAGAGAAAATCTAGGAAAATTTGATTCTAGAAGTGATAAATGAATTTTTCTAGGATATTCTTCTTCTAGTAGAGCATACAGAGTTTTTAATTTGCAAAAATCTATTGTAATGGAATCTATAAATGTGCTAATTGATGATGAAGGTATTGACAGTGAATTTTTGCAGGTTGTAGATGAAGAGGATGAAATCAGAGATGCTTCCTCGAGCATTGAAGTGGTTCCTCTGACTAGAACTCTCAAAGACCACCCAACTGAGCAAATTGTTGGAAATATTTCAGATGGTGTCAGAACAAGACATCAGGTACATAATGAGGTAAGATTTTCTTCTTATCTCTCTCAATTTGAGCCAAAATCTTATAAAGATGCATTGTTAGATGATTCTTGGTTGAATGCTATCATGAAGAACTGAATCAATTTACTAGAAATAATGTTTGGGAATTGGTTGAAAGACCCTCTGATCTGAATGTGATAGGAACCAAGTGGATTTTTAAGAACAAATCTGATGAGAATGGGATAGTAACCAGAAATAAGGCTAGGCTTGTTGCTCAGGGGTATACTCAAGTAGAAGGAATAGATTTTGATGAAACCTTTGCTCCTGTAGCTAGGTTAGAATCAATCAGATTACTGTTGTCTATTGCATGTTACTTGAAGTTTAAACTGTTTCAAATGGATGTTAAGAGTGCATTCTTGAATGGATATCTGAATGAAGAGGTCTATGTAGAGCAACCTAAAGGATTTGAGGACACAAATCATCCTAAATATGTCTATAAACTGAACAAAGCCTTGTATGGTCTCAAACAAGCTCCTAGAGCTTGGTATGAGAGACTTACCTTCTTTTTACTTGAATCTGGTTTTATGAGAGGAAATGTAGATAAAACTCTCTTTATTCAAAGAGAGTCCAAACATATTTTGATTGCTCAAATCTATGTTGATGACATAGTGTTTGGGTCCACTTCTGAAAATCATGCTCACTCCTTTGCTGATTTAATGAAAAGTGAATTTGAAATGAGTATGATGGGTGAACTGAACTTTTTCTTAGGTCTTCAGATTTATCAATCTCAACAAGGAATTTTTTTCTCTCAAGCAAAATATTCAAGAAATCTTGTTAAGAGATTCAGCTTAACTCATGCTAAACATGCTAGGACTCCTATGAGTACTAGTTTAAAACTTGGAAAAGATGAATCTGGAAAGGTTGTAGACCCTACCCTGTACAGAGGAATGATTGGGAGTCTACTGTACTTAACAGCAAGTAGACCTGATATAAGCTTTAGTGTTGGAGTTTGTGCTAGATATCAGGCTAATCCTAAAGAATCACATCTGAATGCTGTAAAAAGGATTATAAAATATGTTAATGGGACTATTGATCTGGGAATCTGGTTTTCCAAAGAGACAAACCCACATCTTACTGGATACACTGATGCTGATTGGGCTGGGTGTATGGATGACAGAAAAAGCACCTCTGGTGGTTGCTTTTACATGGGGAATAATCTCATTGCCTGGTTAAGCAAGAAACAAAACTGTGTTTCTCTGAGTACTGCTGAAGCTGAGTATATTGCTGCAGGAAGCAGCTGTACTCAACTTATATGGATGAAACAAATTTTATCTGATTATGGGTTAGATCAAGATGAAATGATTCTCTTCTGTGATAATCAAAGTGCCATAAATATCTCTAAAAATCCTGTTCAACACTCAAGGACCAAACATATAGATATCAGGCATCACTTTATAAGAGAGTTGATTGAAGACAAAACTGTTATGATTGAATATATATCTACTGAAAAACAGTTGGCTGACATTTTTACCAAACCTTTAGATCAAAACAGATTTGAAACTCTTAGGAAATCCCTAGGAGTATGCTCTCAAAACTGAAAATCAGGTTCTGTTTTGAGTTAATTTTGATGTAAAATGTCTCACATATCTGATCAAAATGAATTTGTGTGTGTTCTTATTACTAAGATCTGTTTTCAGGAAGATTGAGTGTATGCATATTGACAGAAATGTCTTATTTCTAACCAGCAATTTTGTCTGAAACACCTTTACGTATTGAAGCTTATTGTGTGGTAAAGCTTGGGATCTATAGGCTATCACCTTTATGAAAAGAAAAGTTTTGGAAATGGCTGCCATAGAGATTAGAGTGAAAGCCACTGTAAATCTCAAAAAGAAAAAGATAAAGAAGGTATATTCTTGGAATGAACTGTAAACTCAGGTTTTTTAAGGGTCAATGCCTTCTTTAAAAAGAAAAGAAAAAGAGATCAGAAAAGGCTACCTATCTCTGATGTGCGAAAGCCACCAAAATGAAGTTGGGATATGTCTATACTTTTCAAGATTGTTTACACTGAAATAGCCTTCTATATGTATGAAGTGTAAAAGTCAAAAATGTTGCTCATTTCTCACAAGCATTGACTCATTAGTATGCATATGTGCTTAATATCTTGAAGAAAATTTATAGTATGAGAAACCATAAAGGAAATTTTGCTCTTTGATATGAAATGTACCACATCTGAATTAACTTTGATAGGTACTTCAAGATCAGTTTTGTGATAAGTACTTCTTAGATTGAATAAGTTGATTATCTGGATGATTTTTGGTTCAGCTAAAATCTCAGCTTTGTGTTTGGAAGTATGAGGATGTCATGAAGAATTGTTCAAACCTCTTTTATAAATTTCTGCATTGAATCTGTGTTTTTCTTTGTGTGTGCATGTGCACCTTCTACGCCGCCAGTTGCTCGCTGGCAGCGTACTTTGTTTGCCTATATATAGGTGAAAGTGCGATTTTTTTTACCCCTGTTCTTTTTCACCCTCTTCGTTTTTTTCCCTCGCCTCTCGCGTCGTGTCCCGGTGCTGCTGTCGCTGTCACCTTCTTCCTTCCTGCCTACTGTTCAGGTAAAAATTTTTTTTACTATCTTCGTCCTGCTTCTCCATTTTCTGCTTCCTAGTTCTGTAGTTTTCTCTCATTATTCTAAGCTAGGGTTTAGTAGATTTTTCAGCCATTAGGGCTTTCTCGTTTTGTTGGTTGGTGCTGTCTGTTTTCTCTTTCTCTTCCATTTCTTTTTACCATGCCTCTCAAGAGAAAGTCGAGAACTGATTCTCCTTCAACATCGTCTCCTCCTGTGAGGTCTCCTCTTGTGAAGTCTTCTCCTGTGAGGTCTTCTCCTGTTATTTCTTCTCCTCCAGTGAGACCTCCTTCCCCTTCTCATTCTTCTGAACCGTTTGTGGGGAATGGTTTATCTGATTTCAATGCATTCTTCAAGCACAGGCCACTTCTTCTGGAAAGGGCCATCAAGCTTGAGTCTTTTTCTGAATCCCCTTTCTACTCATTGTTTTCGGACAATGGTTGGAAAAAATTTGCTTTACTTGGTGGTTTTGCTTATCCGGACCTGGTCCGTGAGTTTTACTCTAATCTTCATCATCTCCATCTTGCCAATCAAGGCTCTGTAAAAGCCTATGTCAGGGGAATTTCTTTCGACTTCTCGAAAGAGCTTATTTCCTCTCTTCTTGAACTGCCTCTTGTTGACTCTCCCTCTTTTTACTTTCTTGAGTCACACACTGATCCTCCTATGGAGTCCATCATTCCCTCTCTAATCGTTCAGGGTGCTCCCACTTCTATTAAGAATAAGCCCAACTATTTGCCTCATGGCTCTCTTCAAGATCTTCTCCGGATCTTGAACCTGTTTGTATGTGCTTCTCTTGTTCCTTCTGATCATCACTCAGAGATCTCTCACCATCGGGCAAGACTTCTTCATGCCATCTGGAACAGAGAAAGTATCTGTATTCCTTCCATTATCTTCCATCAGATTCTTCAGTCTCGGAATTTAAAATCCAAGACTGCAGCTCTTCCTTTTGGAATATTCATCTCTTACATGTGTGTTCATCAGGGGGTACTCCCTGATCCGACTGAATTGATCATTCATCCCCGTCCTCCCATTGCTTCCTCCACTCTGACCCGAAGTAAACGAGCAAGTCCGTTTCGGGTGGTGTCTTCTGATCCCTCCTCTTCTCAGTCCTCTCTGTCCAGCTCTGATGCTGTGGCTATCATAGAGAAACTGAATTCCATGCAAGCTTCTCAGGAGGCTTTCAATTCAGAGGTTAGGTCTCACATGCTCATGATGAGCATGTTCAAATCAGAGACCCAAGAGAAGCTGGGGCAATTGATAAAGGATGTCGATTTTACATGTGGAGAAGTACAAAGGGACGTTGCTGCTCAGCAACGTATGCAAAATGAAGTGGATCATTTTCTGGAATGCATTCGGAAGACTCAGCTGGAGATGGATCACAAGCTCAGTTGGCTGCACTCCAGATCCCAAGATGCATACAAGCACTACTCAAGGTCTTGGGAACCCAAACCACCTTCCAGAAAGGGGGAGAAATTTGGATGATGCTACTGGAGTTTCTGTTTCTGTTGATGGTTTGGCTGGGTTGATGCTGATGCTTGCTGTTTGCTGCTGCCTGTTATTCTTTTTGCTGTGGATATGATGTTTTTTTTTGTTATGTTCTGTTCTGGGTGTTTTCTCCTGAATATGGGTGTATAAGGGGAGTGATAAGTAAGGGGGAGAAAATGTCTGTCTTTCTTTCTTGAACATTGTATATGATTCTGTTATCTGTATATCTTTTTGTAAATGAATGAAATTCTGGATTCGTCCAAATCATTGTGTTTCTCGTTAACAGTGTGGTTTTAAAATTCTTAAATGGAAATCATCATTAACTGAGGTTGATATTAAACACTGGTGTAAGGTTGTTGTCAGGCATTTGCCAAGGGGGAGATTGTAAGTGTGAAAACTCACACTCCTGTTATGGCAAATGATTGACAAATTATGTCTTCTAATGAACCTTCAAGATGTGCAGATTAAACAATGAAAATTCAGTGAATTTAGTAAAGAAAAAGAAGTTGATGCCACCACACTGCTACCACGCCGCTGCCACCCCCGCTGGCAGCGCATAAGGGAATTCGTGTTTTGAAAGAAAGGTTCGTGCACCTGCCGCGTACTCTCCCGCTAGCAGCGCGCTTTTAACTGATTCAACTTACTCTGAGCGGGACTTGAGTTCGCCACCAGTCGTCTACATCGATCGCTTCACGACGCCACCAGCGCTCGACGCGATCTGAGTTTTTATTCTTTAAATAGACGTGTTGTAATTTTTGATAAAGACTTTTTCTTTGGATCATTTTGGATTTCGAATCTTGAGGTGTTTGAGATTTGATCAAATCTTCCTTAGAGAGTCGGCGATCGAGTGAGGGGGAGATCTGAGATAGATCGCCTGGAATTGAAGACAGAGGATTCTTCTTCAATTCAGAACTTCATCTGATCGTGTGATCGCCTGGACTGGTGATCGGCCTTGTTTGATGCGTAGGTGGATTCCTACTGCATTGGATCGTCTCAGTGGATTCTGAGAGGATTGCTGCGATCTGGATTGATCGTGTCCTGCAGCTTGTGGATTCAAGCTGTGTTGCAGTTCGTGGATTCGAACTGTGGATCACTGGTGAGTGATTGTTTGCGATCTGGACTGATCGTGTTCTGCAGCTTGTGGATTCAAGCTGTGTAGCAGTTCGTGGATTCGAACTGTGGATTGCTGTTGAGTGAGTCAAATTGTAAAGGTTAAGTATGTACTCCTTTGTAATTGTCTTCTCATTCAATAGTGGATTTTGAAGGGTTAGTCGCCTCATATAGACTCGAGGTTTTTCCTGGATCTGGATCCAGGTTTCCTCGTATAATTCTTTGTGTACTGTTTCCGCATTGTTCAATTCTGAATTGTTATAGATCGTGGACCTTAAGAGTAGTCCTCTACTCTTTCAGATTCAAATGGTACAACCTCAATAGACTTTATTACACCTCAATCATTCAATTTATTCAAGGTTCAAATAAAAAAAACCAACAAGTCTAAGGAAGGTAATAGTAGTCTTCCTCCCTATAAGTCTCAGTCGGATCTACCCCAATAGTCGTCTCACCTCGAGTATCTGAAAAACAAACAAAACGACAGAGTGAGATACGAATATCTCAGCGAGTAGCATATGCATGCAGAAATAGTTAACCGCAGTTCAAATTATGCATCGATTAACATCCCGTACGATTAAGCAATTAATACAATTTCCAAGTTTTAAAACCAAAACCAATCGATCGTTTCTAATCACATTTCAATTCAACACGGCAACACATCGATTGGTCAATGTCATGACTATTGTTAAGTTGATAAATTAAACATGCCAAGTAGACACTCCACACCTCCATGTACACAGTTTCGGCCTACTCAGGGTTTCAGAAACTCTGAAATGATGGCCTACTCAAGGTTTCGTCATCCAATGTCGGCCTACTCCTCGGGTTTTGGCATTGACAACCAGGCCTACTCAGGGTTTCTGGCTGCTCTACACTGGTTGTGGCAACACACAAGGCCATGCAATTTCAACAACCAACAATAACATTACATTACTAAGCTTAAGCATGGATCCAGGACAAGCTAAACCAAAACAGTAAATCATCGTATAATCTCAATTCCGACATCAAAATAAAACAACACATGCCACATCATGTATAACTCAACACAGTTCACCACATGTCCCTCTGGACCAGAACGGTACCTCAAGTACTTTCAGTATTTCTCCAATTTCATAACACATGCCCATTGGAAATAAAACTCAGTTACTCACACCAAGAAAATCTTTACAACACATTCAGAATTTGCCAACAAGTAAAACCAGGATTTAATAAATTCTCAACCAAGTATAGTGTTTAAAACAAAGAGGAAACTAAAATAGGAACTCCTAGTGTTAGGTACCCAATACATCACCTACAAATAGCCTAAAATTTGCCTTGGAAGCTTCTAAGAATTTCCAGAATTTCCACTTAATTTTATCATAGTAATTGAATAGGTAATATTGATTTTAAAGTCCTAAACAAGTTATTGGTTAAGTGCTTGAACCCTCAGATCATCAAAACCCAGCTTGGTTTAGTCAAAAATGCTCTTCGGCAAGATATTGGACCATGCGCTGACCTCCTGCGCTAGGCGCGAGGTCGGCGGATAGGTCATTGGTCAAAAATATATCATGCGCCTACTTAATATCGAGTGAGCGTGAGGTTCGCGCGAAATGTGCGGATATAGTTTGAGTTCACGCGAGCTGAGCGCGAACTAGGCGCAAGCTTGGCGGATGGGAAAAATAGACCTTGCGCCCACTACCTGAAGTCGGAGCTAGTCAGCGCCAACTGGGCGGATAGTAAATTGCGTTTTCGACTCTCTGTTATTTCTAGATCTACAACTCTGATCGAACTTTTTCGGTCTGTAACAATTTCTTTAGTCTCCTAATATCCCCAGAACACATTCAAACTAGTTTTGAAATTATTCCAACACATTTTTATTTATCATCATTCAGTTCTAAATAAACTCATGCTCGGACGAAATTCTTCCAGAAATCACTCAGAAATCACTCATGCATCAGAATAAACTCACGAATAAACACAAAACCCCAGTTTTAAAACGATGCTACTCACCTCTAGCACGCTTATATCCCAGCAACAATACTACTTGAACCCCGGCCGATCACCAACTGTCGAGCCGTCCGTCTGTTCGCTATCGCCGCCCAGATGATCCTCTGGTCGCAAGAGGAAAACACTCTGAATCCTTGATCACGAACACAACAAATCCAGTCGGATCTCTCACTGTTCCCTTCTCTTCCCAACGAAACCCTAGATCGCCAACTGATAGCCGCAATCGCCAATCTTCTTCGGTTACGAGAGCGAGAGTAATACGAGTATTTCAAAAAAAACTAAAACCTAATTTACATTAAGCATTTATACCTTTCATATGTAGATTGCCGCTCGACACCCTTTGAAATTCCTTGATTCCATGTGTGCTCACCCACCGAAAACCCTACATATACCCATAGCTAATTAAGTTAATATGTACCCGTAATTTTCTTAAATAAAAAAAAATTCTTAACAAAAATCCGGGTTTTACACAGCATCATACCACATACCAAACCATGCCCAAATATTCCATTCCATGTGAAGTCCATGATTCAATCCTTACTAATTCAATTAAAGGCTTTTTCAGAATAACATATGCAATTTCTTAATTATTTTCGAATAAAGCTCTTGTATCATAAATTCAATAGAAACCAGAGTTTATGAAATTCCAGAATCCAACATTCATTTTGAAAGCTCAAATAAGTTAAAACAAATCTTACTCAGAGTCTCCTTTAATTAATCCCTTTGTTAGAATCCAATTTCCTATATTAACACCTAAGCTAGTTTCTATTCAAATTTTCTGTATTTTATTTCTCCAGCATGTTCTACAAACCTAAAATAAATTTTAGAAGATGTTTATAAGCTATAAGTACCAGTGGTATTATTTCTGGCAATATCCATACCCTTTGACCCTTTTATAGACAAACCTTTCATTATAACCTTCAATTTATTGCTTAATCTTTCCAAATTAATTTTATAATTTTTATACCTTAATTAGGTCCTTATAAAGATGCTAACGTGCTTAACTAATCAAAAATTTATTGGATAATTATTCCTATTACAAAATTTCCAAAATCTGTAAATTTTACTTAGAGCACTGACCTTTACAGGGCTGGGCGATCCTAGGCGCTCGTGCAAAATTAAACAGAAAATTCCAGATTTTAATGTTCGGATTTTATGCCTTTGCCATATGTTTCCTTGGTCTAAATTAATATAATAACATTGTAAAACATTCCTAAAGCATTTTAGATTAATTCTTCTTAATTAAATACCATCCTATAATTAATTTCATGATTAAACCAAGTTTTATTCTTTATTTCAACAAGTCCTTCAAGAATACCAATCAATAACATATAACCAATTTGATTCCATGTAAATACTGTTCCGACTAATCCGTTCAATCAATATTAAATCACAGAAAACGAAATCATGCAATTCCTCACGTTTTCCAAGGTTTACTACTTGCCTTATACGCTAAATCTTTCTTCCATTGAAACTTCTAATTCTAGACCTTACTTTTGCTCCCAAACGCACCAAGCTAGACTCTTCTAATTCAAATCTCCACCATACACAATGTAGTTCCATCAGTGAAGACCAAAACCTCCAAATTTGAAGGAGATCCACCGCATGGATTTTCCCCGATCATGTTTTGATGATGGCTGGTCAGACACCTCCATTAGCCACCTTCTTCCTTTCTCTCCCTCTTCTTTGTCAATAATAAACCCACGAAAATTCCCTCTTGTCTAACCTTAGTCTCCTATTTATATTAGGCTTTAGAAGTCCTAAACCAACCCTAATAGGCTCCTCTAATTGGGCTAACCTAACCAAGGTCTAGTTAAAGTCTAACACCTTCTAATTTAATTCCTACTTTTTCTCTACCTTCTATTTTTCAATTTTAACATTACTAATCAAATCTCTTTTTATTTAAACTCCTCCTTACACTTATTTTCGTGCATAACATTCACTTAAATACTAAATATTACCAAAAACCCAAATTAAGTTACTTTTCTCCCAATTAAGACTTGAAATCTCCTAACTACCTTTTTTCCTCATTTAGGCTTTTTATTACTTTCTTTTAATTTCTAACTTGTCTAAATAAATTATTTTCTTCTATTTTCAAATTCTAGTTATTATTTAATGATCTATTTATTAATTACTCTTTTCTGAAAATTACCAAAATACCCTTTTTACTCTTTTAGGCTAATTTCATTAAAATTCTTTCTTTATTTTCTACTTATGACTTATTCGAATTAATTATCCTTTAAATCTTCACTTTTTATTTTAACCAGGACCCAAGTCGCATTTTATTTATTTATGTATTAGGCGAAAATTCGGGGTTTTACACTATGCATGTGCATGTGAGTGGGGGTAAGGATGGAAAAGGAGCATGCCAAATAACCCAAAACAGTAGCTAAGAGAGGCCAGGGCAAAGGGTGTAGGGGCATGCTACTCAAAACATATGTATAAAATTTCTAACCCTAGACAAGCATACTTCATAGTATGGAAAATACATAAAGAAAACCAACAATGGCACAAATTAGAAAGCTATTAAAGAAGGGATAATGGGGGATTTAAGGGTACATGGGATAAGCGGGGAGGAGGGGAACATGCTCCTTTTGTTCAAATAGTAAAAAAAAGAAACTCAAGAACACCAAAGAACACATATCTTAAAGACTCCTTCAAAAAGCATGTTAGAAAATATACATCCTCCCTTTTCAGTTGGCTGGATCATCTCCCCTTACCATGGGAGTGTAGTCACTTGACAAAGATGAGAAAATGGACACTAGGATGGAGAGAACACATGCTTAAGGATGGGGGAACAACAAGTAAAACACTCAAGAATCTCACATGCTCAATGCCATACCATTTTCATATATGTTAAACTAAATGTGGTGGGGATGCTTACCTTGGGGTTGAAAGTCCCTCTTGCAGTGTGTTGAACTCCCTTGAAGCAAAACAGTAGCTTGAGCCCTCCTTTTTGCTCCACCAAGGCTTCTCCAAGTTTCCTCCTTGAGCAAAAGTGAAGAAGGATGGGGGAAGAAGAGGTTTGGGTGAGTTTGGGAGGTTAGGAGGGAAATGGGGTAGTAGGGTGGAGGGTTTCATACAAGGGGGAGAGGGAGAGCAAGGCCAAAGATAGCAACCCCAAGCCAAGATGTTGCTGCTCTATTTATAGACAACTCTCTTGTATCCAAAATTATATTTTGGATACAAGCCTATCAAATCAAAAATCATTTCTTTTCAGGGATAATGTCAAAAAATCCTGACAAAAAATTGGGCAACCTTATCTTGTATTCGAAATTATATTTCGGATACACATATTTTTATGTGTATTCGAAATATAATTTCGGATATTTTTAGCAAAAATTGATTTTTTTCCATATTTGCCCTTCCTCTCTCCAATTTTGCTTGATTTGCTTGATTTGACCGGATTCTCTCTTAATTAGAGAATCAAAATTTATTTGATTTTGTTTTTAATTTAATTAGCGAAAATCAAGATATTTTAGGAAAAATATTATTATATTCAAGATATTTTTGAAATACTATTATTCTATTCAAGATATTTTCTTTCTTCTGTCATTTTGTCCTTTTTCCCCTTTAATTTGCCTTTGGCAAATGTGGCTTGCACGCCTACCACGTGGACAGGATTTTTGCATTTATTTATGGTTTTGCCCTTGGGGTTGTTATGCTCATATCTTCTTCATCTGGACTCCGATTCTTGCAAACTCAGTTGTGTTGGAATCATGTCGGGATTTCCCATCCATTGGGATGAAGTATGACAGTAAATTCAAGTTTTGAGTAGAAAGTCAAAACCGCGACCGGAATTTTAATATGCTCATAACCTCTTGATTTGGACCCCGATTCTAGCAAATTCAATTACGTCGGAATCGTGTTGGAATTTCCTTTCTTTTGGGACAGAGAGAGCAATTAATTTGGGTTTGAGCAGAAAGTCAATTTCTGCTCCCCCGGGGTTTGATCTGCCCATAAATTCCTTATCTCGACTCTGATTCCGGCAAACTTAGTTGTGTTGGAACCATGTCAAAAATTCCTATCCATTGGGATAGGGAAAGGTAGCTAACTTGAATTTGATTAGAAAGCCAATTTTTGTACCTTAGGGTTTTGAGTTGTCTTTTAGGGTTTGCACTTCCGGCACTTTCGGAAGGTGCAAAAATGAGGTGTGCTTACAAACCCCAAAACATTGAGGAATTCTCGGGGCCACGGCGCCTAGTTGAATGTGGATGGCTCAGTGAGTCACCGTCACCTCCTCGCTGAGACGGAATGGGTGATTTTGGGGGATTGGCGCAAATGTTTCAAGGCATACCACAAGTCTTGGATCCATCCGCTAGAGTTCCAGAAGTCCATCCCCAGATGTCTGCTGAATGGCCTCTTGATTGTATGTCTGCAACAAACTCGCCTCCATCGGCTCCTGTTGTCATACCTCTGCCAGAGCCTAATCTGTTGCAACAAGTCCCGGTTGCTGTTCCCCCACTTGTCATCTACATATCTGACTTGGAAGAAAGCCAAGGTGAGCCTGCTCGTGCAGCTGATGAAATAATCTAACTGTCAAGCGATGAAAGTGATCCAGAGGAGTACATTTGTATGGTCGAGATGGGCAATGTTGAACCAAAGATAGATGCAGTTGAAGAGGAAGATGCCATGCCGCTTAAGAATTGGAACTCCATCCCTTTTGCAGTCAGCAAGGCTGACCTCCTGCAGGGAGTTCCCACAACATCTTTTGATGCTTTTGTTGTAGAAAACTCTGCTCTTTTCAATGAATATCTGTGAGACATGGAAAATCAATCTAATGACTTCCTATCATCACACAGGATTCATAAAAAGGAGGAGTCGCCACCATTCAATTTTTAGGTGTGAATGGACACAAAAAACATCAAATAAAATACAAAAAACAAAGCTAGATTAAAAATAACTCTACTTTAAAATAATAACCAGAGATGGGTAAGGGGATTAGATTACGAATAGGGGAAGGTGTTAGGCACCCTTATTTGTCCACACAAGGTGGTTGCCAAGTATTGTTCATGCTAGAAAAAATGCTTGCTAATAAAAAACCAAATTAAAATTATGAAAAAGAACAAAAAAGATGTATGGCCTTTTTTATATGAATGGCCCAATTAATTCTGGTCCCTTCATATGAATATACCATTTTGAGGGTTTCATGATTGAGTAAAAAAAACAAGATAAAAATCAAAGAAAGCAAACCTAAAGTAAAACACCAAAAAGGCTAGATTTAAGTTAAATCTTTGAAATAAAAAAATTAAAATCAAAATATTGAGGAATTAAACCTAAACAATCTAGGGTACAGATCTAGTCAAAATCTCTCATTAATTGAGAGATCTAAACCGAATACACCCATGTTGATGTAAGACATCAAAAAGGGAGAGTTTAGATCATAGGATCTTCTCTCAAAAATTAAAATGATACAAAAATCATATCATAATATTGAAGAACAAATCTAAACAGTTCTAGGGTACAGATCTAGTCCAGATTTCTCATTGGTTGAGAGATCTAAACGAGATTCACCTATGTTGATGAAAAACATCAAAAAGGGAAAGTTCAGACCATAGGGTCCTCTCTCAAAAATTAAAATAACACAAAAATCATCTCATAACATTGAAGAACAAATCTAAATAGTTCTAGGGTACAGATGTAGTCCAGATTTCTCATTGGTTGAGAGATCTAAACCAGATTCACCCATGTTGATGAAAAACGTAAAAAAGGGAGAGTTTAGACCATAGGATCTTCTCTCAAAAATTAAAATAATACAAAAATCATCTCATAACATTGAAGAACAAATCTAAACGGTTCTAGGGTACAGATCTAGTCCAGATATCTCATTGGTTGAGAGATCTAAACCAGATTCACCCATGTTGATGAAAAATATCAAAAAGGGAGAGTTTAGACCATAGGATCTTCTCTCAAAAATTAAAATAATACAAAAATCACCTCATGAAACCCTAGAGGTTACCTTAAGGCTTCTGATTTCTGATCTATCATATTGATCATGATAGATCTAAAATCTTAGCCTAATAATAACCAAAAGAAAGACAATAATGTAAAAAAAACAAAACAAAACTCTAGGAGGAAAATAAGATCTAATGCTATGAACAGCATAGATCCATGGTATTCCTCCATATTTCAGAAATAAACAATTACATATACAAACAAAGTATTTTAAGGACTCATATCAACAGATTACAACACAAAAGGGTCTATCCTATGGATCCACCTGTCCCCCTTTCCCCTAGCTCTCTCTTCAAGTTTTACGGTTAGAGAGTAGTCTTGAGGTACTTGGAAGTAGGTTTAGGTAACAACCACACATAGGCCTTATTCTACAGAAGAAAGGAGAAGACAGAATAATCCTAGAATTTTAAAACAGAAAAGAAAAGAAGAGGAGAGACATACCTGGATTTCTGAAAGTGGAGAGGCAGGGGTTTCCTTATTCACTTGGAGCTCTTCAATCTCCAATTTTTGGCCATTTGCTTGAGGAGAAGCCCTTTATTTATAGGCAAAAGCAAGGGTAATAAAGTCCCAAGGGTAGACACAAAAATGTGTATAGAACCTTCCAACTTAACCCTAAGGCATGGACTTGGAGGAATATGGCTAATCTCGGAGGCTAAATTCGGGAATTCCCACTTCTCAGATAGAGGTATAGCAGTAAATAAGTGAAAACTCTTGGGATTTTCCAATTTTGAGCAAAACATTAGTATCCGACAACACAGGTCGGATAAAAACAAAACTCTTTGTATCCGAAATTAAATTTCGGATACATTGAAAATTGTTTGTATCCAAAAACTATTTTCGGATACAGAAAAATAAGCTTTTATCCGAATTCTAAATTCGGCTACAAAAGAAAAACTATTTTTAATGCTTTTGGCCAATTATTCATCATTTTTCACAGTGCAATTTGGGGTGTCTACAACTGCCCCTTTTTGCTGGAATTGCAAAACAATTTTGGGTGAAGATTTGCCAAAAAGCCCTAACTTTAAGGGGGGCATTTCTCCAAGTTGTCTTAAATTCCACTGAGCTCTCGTGGCTATGAGGTGGAATTCAAGACCAAAATATAAGATTTTTGAAAAAAAACTGAGTTTGCAGCAAATTATGTCAGATTACCTAAAAAATTGACTGAATATTTCCTTTGGCCAACTTTTTTTTTTGTAGCCAAAATGGATGTTCGGATATGCAAACCTCTATTTGTATCTGACATGAATTGTCGGATACGCCTAGCTATTTTACTTGCGCACGCGACCTCAATTTCTCTTCTTCTCCGAACGCCCACATTGGATACTAACATCATCCTCTCCGGCGACGACGCTCCATACCCTTCTTTTCAGACGATTTCCCTTGACTTTGGCGACTTCTCTTGACTCCAGTGATCACCTATTCACTATTGAGGCTAAGCCCTAGCTCGGCCTTCTTCACTTCCTTTACTTCTCGGAGAACTTCTTGCCGACAACTCACTGCTTGACGCCGTCGCACAAACTCCGGTGAGTTCATTTGAGTTTCGGCAACCTAGGCTACACTCCTTGCTCCTCATTAATCGAGTTTGACGCTTGCAATCGGCCGCTCATCTCTCCATTGTCCTTGCCAATCAAACAGGATCGGTGAGAAAATAAGAAAACCCCCCTTCTTATTTTTTCCTTGCTGTGTTGAATCTCTCAATATTTGATTGATTGTATATCAATGGTTCCACTTTGAAAATCTTGATTAGATAAAGCTTTTAGCTTTGGTAATCTCTGAAGTATGTTTGCAACCTCTGCCCTCAAATTGACAATAACTGAGAACATTGGATTCCCTGCCGGTGGTGATTTCCAACTGAATTGCTTATTTCAAACTGAATTGCATGATTTTCAGATTGTGCATTTCAAATGCTTCTGATCATTTTAGTATATTTCAAACTGAATTGCCGGTGGTGAAATGCTCATTTTCAGATTTGATCTAATTTTATCCAAATACCATGCTGTGATATGTTCTTCTTCTCTCTTTTTGTTTTTTTTTCTTTTTCTATTTTTTTCCGCAATCTGCCTTGACTTTCCAATCCGATTTTAGTATACTTCTGATCAAGGTGGTGCTTCAACTGCCAGGATCTTTCCATGTTTTGCCCTTTGGTAATCTTTGTTTTATGGATTCAAGGATTAATTCCATAGTTTGCATGACCACCCAAATTTACCATACTTTGGTATGTGAATCAACTTGGTATCCTGGTAGTCTTTGAAGTATGCTTACAATTCCTGATTTGTATCCTGAGATTCTTTGAGATTGATTGCATGCAATTCTTGCTTTGGTCACCAATCAACTAGGAACTCTTTATGCAATATTGATCTCTTCACTTTGCTTCTGTATTGCATATTTGTTCTGCTTTCCTGAGTACACCTTGTACTTTTCTTTATTTTTTTTTCATCTGGTAATCCTGAAATCAAAACAAATTAGGAAAGATTAAACCTTGCAGAGATTTTTAGGATTAGATCAATATTGGAAATGAGAATACTTTAAAATCAAAATTTCTGATAAATAATTAAACATAAAATTGTAATTAAACAGAAATATAAAACACTTCCTTGTTGCCTGTAGATGGCTAGAGGTCGTTCCCGTGTGTGAAAGGAGGTTGATCCAGCTGATCAGCCTTCTTCTTCTCGAGCTAGGATCGAGTTTGATCTGAGTGCCACTTTATCTGAGCCATTGGATGATTCCAGAGAGAGCTTTGGAGAGGGTTCTGCCGAGGTAGGCCACTTATTATTTCCTTTTTCTCCCTCTTTCCCTTCTTTTCCTTAAACAACCTTTTATCTCTTTCCTTTCTATTTTAGCCCATCATGGCTCCTGATCGAGGTCGAGGTAGAGGCCGAGGCCGAGAGAGAGGCCGTAGTAGAGAGAGAGGCCATGGTAGAGGCCAAGGCCGAGATGGAGCTTCAAACCAGGCTTTGGAAGACATTGCTCGAGACTTCCGCCTAGAGTTCTCGGAGGAGTTGAGGCCGTCTGTTCAGGACACAGAGCTCCTTAGTGGCTTGGATAATCACCCTTCGATGTGCATCAAAGCTGACTCAGTACTTCCCTATCCTTACTCTCATCTACGAGGCAGTTGGGGGCGATTTCATGATTTAGTCCGGACACTTTCCCCTGCCCTTAGGCGAGAGTTTAGTCTGTGCCGCTACGACCATTTTCTCCGTATTCCGTCATTCCGAGCTGATCGCTCTCTTATTTATGCCATGATGGAGCGATACTTCCCTGATACGCAGTCCTTTCATTTGCCAGATGTCGAGCTTGGGATTCATCCCTCTGATTTTGTTATGATCACTGGCATTCCTTTGATGGGGATGTCAGGACCTGATTTTTGCACCCCCAAAAATGCAGAAAATAAAATTTTTAATTAAAAGTCAAACCTTGAGGGGTCAAAAAATTAACTTTTTGATCCAAGGAGAATTGGCAATCAAACTTCCTCTCATTGAAAAGAGCATTCCGACACAGTTCCAACGCAACCAAGTTTGCTAGAATCGGGGTCTGGATGACGAAGTTGTGAGCCGGTCAAACTTTTAGGGGAGCAAAAGTTGACTTTTTGCTCGACCCTGATTCAGCTTCCCAAATTGATCCCAATGGATAGTGGATTCCGAGCCAATTTCAACGACACTAAGTTTGTTGAAATCAGACGTCGGACGAAAAAGTTATGGCCAGTTGAAGTTGCAAGAAAACTGCTCGTGTGGCAAAACAGCAGCAAAAAGTAGAATAAATAAAATAAATAAATAAATATTTATTTAAAATATCTTAATATTTTAATAATATTTTTATAAAAAATCTAAGATTTTTATAATAAAATAATAAAAGATTAGATAAAAATCTGTTAAAAAATCAAATTTGATAAAAAAAATTTCAAATCCGGCATTTTTAAAATGTGCGTGTCCACATTTTAAATGCGGGCAAGGCATGCCCGCATTTCAAATGAGGACAACCCTTCTAGAAACGGGACACGCATCCCGTACGGCGACAGCTGGCCGATTCGGCGAGATTTTGGCTCATGGGCGGCTTGCTCGCATTTGAAATGCGGGCACAGAAAAAATGCCTATAAATAGGCGTTTTCACCCCATTGTTGAGGAGGCCTTTGAACCCTGTCGTCCCCCTGCCTTTTTGGTGACCTACTACCCCTTCTAAACTCTTCCCCACTCACCCAAACTCCCATCCAATTACCAAAGTACCCTTCGAAGCCATTTTTCACCATTTTTTCACACAAAGAGCCCAAAAAATCTGATTTCTGGAGTTGGCAAGGCTATCGAACTGCTGTCCACATTAACAGGACGATCACCACACTACAGAAAGGATAAGTAATAGCAAGGTGAACTTTCCTTTGGCTTTGTATCTTACATATATTGATATCAAAGTTTTTTGAGCAATTTCTTTTTTGGTTATTTTGAAGGCTATTCTTTACTGTATTTTTTCCTAACTAGTTTGTTCTCTTTGTGTATACAAATGGGATTCCCCGAGAGGGGAGTTTCTTTACGCGAAATAACGGGAGGAGGGAGATTTCTTGCTAAGAAAAGGGTCTTAGTTAAACATTTTTTAGCTAACCCCTTTTTATGCTAACTTGATCATTCTATTTTAAAGGAGGGGTGTGTCCTCCTTCAGTGATCTGAGATGTACCCCTAATCTCTTCCCCTCTTACCCTTTGAATAGAATAAGTTTTTTTTTTTTTTTTTTTGAAAAAAGCCCACTAAGGCAGGAATTACCTTAGTGGCACTCCAACGGTGGGAGGAGGGTTGAGGCAGACCCTAACCTGTATATTAATTCAAAAAATGAAGTACACCAAATAGGGGGGGGGGGGGGGGGGGGGGGGACATCGAACCTTACCCCTACAAAACAAATCAGAAAAGTCCTAATGTCTAATCGCATACAATCCAGTTCTATCATGAAACAAACAACTTTTGATTTGAGAAGGCAAATCAGAGAGGTACACATAAAACTTTTGAGACGAGTAAACACATCCCTCATTAGCTAAAGCATCTGCCACCGAGTTCACTTCCCTGTAAATATGCTTCACTGGCCGATCCAGGTTCTTTCATTGCTAAGTTAACTTTATGATCCACACTCTATATTTATGATCATGCATATAGGATTGTTGTATTTCACATATCCACACACATGCTTCACTTCGTTCACTGCTTAAGGCTTAATTTTGCATATCCCATAGTGGTATCCTCATGCATAGATATCAGTATTTTGTTTAGTTTATGTGTTTATGGTTGTTGATCTACTATCCTTGCAATGGAATGAGTGAATGAAGATGTAAAACCTCGATAAATTTTTACATGATTTTATGGAGAAAAAATAATAATAATAATAAATAAAACTAATAATGTGTGTGGATGTAGGAGTTTCGGTGGGCGAGCACACACCATATCAGAGGTTTTCAAAAATTCGTCGAGTGGCAAATTAATTATGGAAGGTATATATACTTTAGGAAAATTAGGTTTGGGTTTTTCTTAATACGCGTATACTCATACTGAGAGGATTGGCGATTGCGGCGGCAGCGATTCATCTTAGGTTTCTTTGGGAGAGAAGAACTAGGGAAGTTCCTGCCGATCCAGTTGTTCCGTGGTAAGGGTATCAAGGAAAGACTCTCGCGAATGAAGGAGTTTGGGTGCTGATCGACTGGGCGGCGATCGACTGTGTGTTGTGGATCTCGGTTGGTTTTTGCTTCACGAAGGGAAGACTTGGAAGGGTATAAGGTGAGTGGCACTATTTTAAAACCTGGGTTTTCGTATTTATCGTGGGTTTAAATCTTGATGCATATGTTTCTGGAAAAAGAACAGTCCGAGCATGAGTTTTTTCTGGGTTTGTTAGAGATAAATATAAAAGTGGTTAGATTAATTCCAAAACTAGTTTGAATGTGTTCTGGGGATATTAGGAGTCTAAAGAAATTGTTACAAACCGAGAAAGTTCAGCCAGAGTTGTAGATCTGGAAATAACAGAGACTCGAAAAAACAGTTTTCTATCCGCCCAGTTGGCGCTCACTGGCGCCGACTTTAGGTAGTGGGCGTAAGGATTAATTGCCCTATCTGCCGAGCTCGCACCTACATCACGCTCAGCTCGCGCGAACTCAAAATGCATACGCGCATTTCGGGCGAACCTCACGCCCACTTCGCGCCTAGCTCGCGCTCACTCAACTTTAAGTAGGCGCATACCCAAATTTTGACCATCGACCTATCCGCCGACCTCGCGCCTAGCGCAGGAGGTCAGCGCATGGTCCGATATTTTGCCGAATTGCATGTTTGGCTAAACCAAGCGGGGTTTTGATGATCTGAGGGTTCAAGCACTTAACCAATCACTTGTTTAGGACTTCAGAAACACTATTACCTATTCAATCACTATGAGAATATTAAGTGTAAATTCTGGGAATTCTTAGAAGCTTCCAAGGAAACTTTTGGGCTATTTGTAGGTGATGTTTTGGTACCTAACACTAGGAGTTCCTATTTTAGTTTTCTCTTTGGGTAAACACTGTACTTGGTTGAGAAATTATTAAAGCCTGGTTTTACTTGTTGGCAAGCTCTGAAATGTATTGTAAAGATTATTTTTCTTGGCGTGAGTAAGAGGAGTTTATTTCATGAAAATGTTGTGTGAGGTTGGGAACCTTCGAATTGTGTGAGTTGATGTTCTAGTTGGAACAACTTGTGATGAGTGTATTGGGATACACCGGTTTGAAGTAAATGCGGGTTTACTGAATGCGGAGTTTATTTGGTTATTTATCGGTTTTGGGTTTAGCTTCCCTTGGATCCTTGTTAAGCTTAGTAATGTGATGGTATGTGTTTATTGGTGTAATTGCATGGCCTTGTGTGTTGCCACGACTAGTGTAGAGCAGCCAGATACCCTGAGTAGGCCTGGTTGTCAGTGTCAATACTCGGAGTAGGCCGGAACTGTGTACATGGAGGTTTGGAGTGTCTACTTGGCATGTAAATTAATCAATGTAACAATATGCATGACATTGACCTTTTGTGTTGTTATCGGAAATTTGTTGTTTAAATTGTTGGTTATTTATCGAAGCATGTCTTATAACTGTGTTAACAATTTCTGCATGCATGTGTCACTCGCTGAGATATTTGTATCTCATCCCTCGTTGTTGTTTTGTTTTTCAGATCTTCGTGGTGAGGCGCCTACTGGGGTAGATCCGACTCACACCTATAGGGAGGAGGACTATTACTACAATCCTTAGACTAGTAGGTTATTTTAGTTTTAAACTCTGTTTCATTCGAATTTGTGGGAAATGTAATAAGGTAGTAAATTGGAACCAATGTTGTTATTTGAAGATTCTATAGATTTCTTGGATGAGAATTTTAATTGTGCACTCTGATATGGTATAAATTGTGTGATTATCCAGCGATCACTGTTGTTGAGATCCTTACCTAACCCTCTGTGAGACGTGTTATATCTTTAATGAACAACACGGATCCGGGGCGTTACAGAAGAAGGCATGTCGGCCTCAAATGATTCTTGAAAACTTCCGTGGATGTGCTGGAACCCCCCAAGAGCTGGCAGACGGCAAAAGGATGCAGAAGAACCAGTTCCTGCCGGTATCGCGGCAATTTTTTGGAAATCGGGCCGGAACAGCATACTAAGTGCGGTTTAGGCTTGATCGCACTTTAAATGCGGTCAGGCCTGGACCGCATTAAGTATGCGGTTCAGCCCAAACCGCATAGTAAATGCAGTCGGATCCGTAAATAAGTTAAAAAATTGATTTTTCAAACCCGGTTGGACCCAATCCGACCCAAATTGACTTGACTTGACCCATTGGGCTTCTTGGAAGGTTCCAAGCCCATTTTGAGACCGTGGGCCCAAATGGGTCCTCCAACGGGGCCCACATCCAATCTGGCCCGCACCAAGCCCGTTTGCCGTAAATGGGCTAAAGGCCATTTGATTAATTGCCCATGGGCCAAATCCAAGCCCATTGAGCCCTAAAAGCTTTAACCCACTAATTTTATAAATATTTAATCAATCTTTAAACCAAAAGTAACCAAAGCCAATAAGGGTTACCCAATAACCAAAACTAGGCCATGGGCTTAGGCCCAACTTGGCATCCCAATAGGCCCTCCAATAGGGCCTGCACCTGACTCACTTCACAAAAAAGTTAAAAAGATAGAAATCAATTAAAGTAAAAAGGGATCTACACCTTCAGTGGTCCCAACCAGACCAAATAAGTGTGCATGCTGGCCTAGGAGTTGGGTGAGAACTAAGTTGACTAAAACTGGGGAGACCCATGGGACTCGTCGACCAACGGGGCGGGCTAGGGTGTCTTCGGACGTCCCTTGATGTAACCAAGAACTTGCTCAGATCTCTAATAAAGCCGCAGACCAGAAAAATTAGGCCTGGACAGGTGCCCCTTTGTGTTTTCCTGCACCTCTCAGGCAGTGGCGACTCCGAAAAAGTCCCGAGGCACACACACACCCCGTGCACCTCACGTACGACCGAAATCTGGTGCGCACAGCTTGGCAACTCCGCTGGGGACCCCTCAACCCAGACGGACCTTAGTTAGGAAATGAGTCAACTTAGGTGGATATAAGCAGATTTAGGAAGTATTTTTTGTCCGACTTTAGTGGATTGTGGAACACAAGTAATTACATGATTTTGGGGGTCCTGTCAAAAGGACATGATAATCGCCTAAGGTAAGTGGATTTTAATGGGACCGTTGTGACCCGTCCACTTACCTGGGGACCCATCTAGACATTGTATTGCATGCTTGTTCTGTATTCTCACTATAAATAAGACATTGAGGAACCCTTTATCGGCTCAATATCCAAAATTCACCCAAATAGACACAGCACTTTGCCCAACTGCACACACGGGAACCCCACCACACCGTGGATGGTTATCTTTCTGTGCATTAATAAACTACGTGGGGTGACACGCACGAGGGAGTCTGTATGGATGACTCAATTTGAATGCTTTGATGAAATGGAATGCTGCTCTTCTTCACCAAAACCTAGACCTCCTTCGAAGCCACCCTTCTGTTTCGATAAACTTATTTTTGGGATGGTATTAGCCCCACGCTCCTGTGGCTTGCCAGGGAAAGCAGGGTAAGCCCTTCTTCCCAGGTTTCTGGATTTCTTCAGCGCCACTGGCTTCATGCTGTGGTACGCGAGGGTCTAGTACTTGGCTCAGACCCTTGTAGGCAAATGTCTCGAGCTGGGTATCTTTTCCCCACCTATTGTTTCTGATAAACCACATCTTTGTGAATTCAGTATGGATGTGAATATGAATGTGAATACTGAAGAATAAAATCAATTGAAAACCAAAGAGTTCATCAGGGGTCGCAACCTCATCTTCTGCATTTACTCGAGTGAACCCTAGATCATGGGCTATCTTAGCCCTAATTTAGGAAACCAACCAAATTCTGATCAGGGGAGCCACCCCAAATCCATGCATTTAGTCCTGTGAGCCGTGGGCCTCGACCTATTGAGTCCGTTGGAAGCACCTTGAGTCTGGGTCGGCCTCTTGAGCAAATGAAAGCAGGCTAGATCAAACAATCAGGCAGAAGTAGGCCAGATCAGAATAGGGGCAAAACCCTAGATCTAGGAATCCAGCCTACCTGCCTTGAAGCAAACTTGTACCCTTCTTTTGGGCTCCCAACAGCCCTTAAGATGAATTCCTTGCAAATTTTTGTGAATCTCATGTAATTGTCGCCCTCGCTGGCAAGTTGTAAATTCTTTTGGTCTACACCTGAAAGCAAGGGCAGATGAAAGAAGGCTGATCTGGACTCATATATGCTTCTATACACAATTACGTCTAGGAGTCGTGACCGTTGGGCACCAACCTTTTTAGGATTGTGCACACACTCTTTTAATTCTACAGATTTTTGTTTGAATGGTAAAATCATTTAACCTTTGCTTAATGTTGTGTATGCATTTTCATGCATCACATGCACGCACTTCAAAATCATCTGCATAAACATGCTTGATCAAATCATTTCCAAAGAGAAAAGAGTTCATAAAATTTTCAAAGATCTAAATTGCCTCTAAATGAGCATCAAACTTGTCTTGGGGCAGAAGAATGACTCCAATTCCTTGTGCCTTAATTAATTTCAATTTGATCAAAACAGAAAAACACAAAAAAAACTTTTGCGATCAATTGGTTGCGACCCATCCCCAAAATAATAAATCAGAAAAATCAAGGACAAGTCTGATCCTTGCCGATGGACATCGGTCAAATTGAAGAAAGAAGAAAGAATGGAAAAAGGAAAATAAGAAAAGAAAAGAAAAAAAAAGCAAAAAAAGAGAAGAAAAAGAAAAGAGATTTCAAAGAAAGTCAATCAATCAGGATATCGACTCTTGTAGTTTCCCAAGTCATTAATGGAAATCAATGCTCTGCGTTTTCGCTGCTCCAAGAAATCAACGCCCCGCGTTTCCCAAATTCTCAAATCTTTTGGAAATCAACGCTCTGCGTTTTCAGAACTTCTAGTGGAAATCAACGCTCTGCATTTCCGCTGCTTCGGGAAAACAACACCCTGCATTTCCCAAATTCTCAAATCTTTTGGAAATCAACGCTCTGTGTTTTCAGAACTTCTAGTGGAAATCAATGCTCCACGTTTCCACTGCTCCGGGAAATCAACGCCCTGAGTTTCCCAAATTCTCAAATCTTTTGGAAATCAACGCTCTGCGTTTTCAGAACTTCTAGTTGAAATCAACACTCTGCGTTTCTGCTGCTTCGGGAAATCAACGCCTCGCATTTCCCAAATCTCCTATCCTCTGGAAATCAACGCCCTGCGTTTCCAGAGCCCCCTGTGGAAATCAACGTTTCGCGTTTCCACAATCCCAAATCTTTAATCATCTCTCAAAATTTCCTAAACCAATCCTGTGGAAATCAACGCTCTACGTTTCCACAATCTTCAAATTTTTAATCAACTCGTTAAGCTCTTAAGTCAATCCTTTCGAAATCAACGCTTCGCGTTTCCAGAATCCAATCATGTGGAAATCAACTTTTTTAATTTCCACATCTCAATCAAATAAAAAAAGATCATTTAATAACTTGCATTGGCATGCATTTCATGCATTATGTTTCAAAATAATGTGAATTCTCTGTACTAACTTGTTTCTTTCTTGTATATAATGAAAGGTACCAAGATTGTATATCGCAGCCCATACCTCCTACGTTCAAGAAGAAGATTACAAATGGACCCTGCTGAAGGACTTGAGCAAGCACTACCTCCACCTCCTCAGGAGCAAGAAAAGCTGGAAGACCATCCAGTGATCACTAGTATTAACTAGTAGATGGCCCACATTACGGCTATGATGGCGAATATGATGTAGCAAATGGAAAGGCTGTAAACACCACCAAAGCTTGTGCAGCCACAGCAGCAATTGCCAATACCTCAACAGCAGCCGATACCTCCCCAGGAGCCACTAGTACCACCACCACAACAGTTGGCTCCTCAGCCATTGCCAGTCATCCCGGAGCAGCCACCATTTGCCATTCCACAGGTGAATTTGCAACCATTGGAGCAACCAATTCCCCAACCATTGCTTGTCCAACAAGAGCAACAGTTGAGAATTCCGGCGCCTTTTGTTATTCCACAGCAACAAGTGATGGGGATGGGGCGCAAAGAAGAAGAAGAGTTGCGTTGAGCACAAGAAGTAGCCAATATGCAGGCCGATTTATAGGCTCTAAAGGAACAAGTGCAAAACGCGAACCGAGGTACTGTGCCAAAAGAAGTCTCACTGGATAGGTTGGGTTTCTTCCCTGATTTGTAGCTTCCACCAAAGTTCAAGTGTCCAGATTTTGTAAAGTTTGACAGAAGTGGAGATCCGTTGTCACATCTTAGAGCGTACTATGGAGACATGTGCCAGTATGCACATGATGAAAGAATCATGATCCAATTCTTCCAATGCTCATTGACAGGGACGACACAGAAATGGTTTGCCAGTCTTGACAGGAGCCGAATCAGGACATGGGATGACTTGGCAAGCACATTCCTCGAGCATTTTAAGTTTAACACCGAAGTCTTGCCCACTTGGATGGAACTACAAAAGATGACTAAGAAGAGCATTGAGTCCATCCGAGAGTATGCCAAGAGATGGAGAGAAATGGATGCCATGGTTCAACCTCCCATGCTAGAAAAAGAGATGGTAACGCTGTTCATCTTGACTTTGGGACAACCCTATTATACACTGCTGCTGGGGCAATTTGCTGCAAGTTTCGCAGACCTGGTGGTTGTGGCTGACAGAATAGAAGACGAAGTCAAGCCTGGCAGAGTGGCAGGCTTTTCCGAGCAGAGAAGGAATCCCGTTAGTGGAAGAGGTACGAAAAGAAAGAAAGAGGACGATACTGTTAACTACGTCCAACAAAACAGGCCTTTCCATTTCTCAACACCTGACAGGAGAGAAAACCAAAACAGTGGCCAGGGAGCGCAGTCTGCCGAACTACCTAGGTGGACCAAAGAAGAAATGCAAGCAAGGTGGAACAAAGCATTCACGCCTCTCCCCTACCCATTGTTAGAGCTACTTCCAACCTGTTAAAGAAAGGATATTTGCAGAAGAAGCAGTCGACCCACCAGCCATCCAACAATCGCTCCTACAACCCCAACAAGTGTTGTGAGTATCATATGGGAGCTCCTAGACACCACACCAACCATTGCTGGGACTTGAGGCATGATGTACAAGATTTGATCGACAGCAAGCGCATCTCAGTTGATCCCCCAGCAACAACTCCTGCTACGGCTACTATCACTAATCCTCTTCCGGACCATAACAAGACAACTACTAGTGGGCCAGTAAATCTTGTGAACAATTGTGATGGAAACCAGGGGTAGTTCAACCCATCAGTACTCATTGGACGGCTGGGTCAGATAATAAGGGTGTATCTCCAGGAGGAAACCAAGGCACCGGCAGTGGTTGCTATCAAGAAAGAAGATGAGAAGGACATGCCATTTGCTCCCACCAAGGAATCCAAAATTAAGAAGGGCGAAGATACCTACATCTGTGCTCTTGAGGATGACCCTCAAAGCAGTGAGGAGGCCACAGGACCACAGCGACCAAGAAACTGTGGATGGATCAATGATTCTCCATCACCTTCGCCCAGAGAAGGAGCAGGAAGTTCTAGGGGATTTTGGTATCAAGGCAGGTCACTTGCCCAAGATTCATCGGTGGATAGTTCGAGGATACCCCCTAGAGGTCTGTTGAAGGGCCTCCTGACTATATGTCCGCTACATCAGAGCCAAATCTGTATTCCCTTACTGACCCACTGTCACTCGAATCTGATCCGGAATCCATCTCAATTGAGATGCATCTGTGGCTTGGCCTTCCTTGTGTCATGGTAGAAGGAGAGCCACCATCCACTCTTGAACTTAGGGACCTGCCTGACCCCTACGAAAGCCAGGGTGGGACATTGAGGATACTTCATCAGATGAGGAAGATCCGGATGAAGACATGGAAGACACATCATCAAATGAAGATGATCCAGGTAAGTCCGTCAATATGATCACGGTTGGTGGAACTGAACCGGAGGAGGTGGTTGAAGTTGTCAAAGGCAAGTCCCCGCTTAAGAATTGGAGTGCTACGCCTTGCGCGATTCGCAAGGCCAACATCTGAAGGGAGGTTTGACTTGGTTTAATGTTTTTTGATGTAATTGCCTTTTAATTTTGCTTTTATGTACATAAAAAAATAATAATAAAAAAATGCAAGTGTTTGGTTGGTGATGGCATTGTTCTGAAACCATACCCTTTTGGCAGGACCATGATCATGGAAAAATGCCGAGTAGCTCAAAGGTGTTTTCAGCTGGGTGCAGGATACTGTCCCATGAGAACCTTGACTGAGCCAAAGGCAGTCCTTTCCTGATCTGTGCTTTGATTTTTCTCCCAAACCCATCCTTGCACTGGGGCAGAATAAACCTAGAGAGGAAAAAGATGAAAAGAAAAGAGAGAAATGTTTAAACCAGCTAAGGGCCAAGGTCGGCTTAAACATCATGTCTTTGAGAAAGGATGAGAGGCCATCCTGAATTTTAAGAATCGCTAGTCAAACACTTTGAGCCTGATTGTATTATTCAAATACCAGTGTTGTGTCTAGACACCCCACACTGGGTCAAAGCTGAAAAAGAAATAAAAGGATGAATACATTCCTGAGTGGATTTGCATGGAACAATCCAACCAAGTTGTTACAACTTCTGTAAAAGGATGAAAGGCCATTTTTGCTTCACATCCCAAATTTCCAAAGTCATATCCTTAGTCAAACCCTTTGAGCCTAATGTTCTTCTTTCCAACCTACTGAGTCAGAAGCCCTAAATGGGGTGCTTGGCAAAGAACAAGAAAAGAAGAAAGGATGCAAAAGCAAAAAAGAAAAAGAAAGAAAAGGAATCAAAAAGCATATTGGGGCATGCCCATCAAATCAAGAAACAAAGGTAGACTCCAAAGGCAAAAGCAAAAATGCTAAAGAAGAAATGAAGGTCACAAAAGGCCTCAAAAAGAAAAGGAAAGAAAGTAAAATTGACACTGCCAAAGTCCAAGCAATCAAGAAAAGGGTAGAACATGACTCGAGCCATCTACAAAAGACTTTGAACTGCATTCCCCTTTCTTTCATAAACCAAAACCTCGGCCTTCATTTTGTCCCATTAGAAAGTCCTTTCTGATTCCAGAGAATGTGACAATCAGATTCATGCAGATGAATGATGAAGGAATCTAAAGAGGAAGAACGAGCTTCGGCAAGACACAAAGTGAAACCTGGAAATGAAAAGATAAAAGCTTGAGCCTTATAACCTTTCATTTCTCAGACCTGAAACCAAGCCAACATTTTGTCCCAGTTTTAAGATCTCTCTGATCTATGAGACATGATGTGCAAAAGCCGGCCAAGGATCCTCAACCTGGAATAAACACTAACCCAGGGAGAAACCCTCAATTGGCAAATCTTGAAACTACCCTCAAGAAGGAGAAAATGAGAGAAACCAAAACCTAGGAAAGGGGGGACATCCCTTGAAATACCCCTCAGCTTTTAAACCCTTGTTGGCACAAGTCAAGAATTTAATGGGAATACTTGTCAAGCACGCCATCCCAAAACACTTCAAGCTAACAAGGCAATCTGCAATGGTCACTGGTCCTGCCTTTCTCTTGAAAACGCTTGTAAAAAAAAATCATCATTTTTCTGCTTATCTTCTTAATTTCAGATACCTCTCTGCTCAGGGAGAATTTTGCAGGTTGGCACAAGGCAAAGAAGCCGAAGGACGTCAAGAAATGCCGCAAAGCCAGAAAGACTTCCCAATCCCCAGCGGAGCTCCCTGTAAGAACCATGAACAGTATGAAGGCTCCCAAATCCCCAATGGAGCTCCCATACTCAGTGAAAGCTCAAAAGGCCATAGCCAATTAGAGGAAGCAAATTGCGCAAGAAAGAAGAAATGGTAGAGGCTCCCACCAATCCCTAGTGGAGTCATTCCAAATCGGAAAACCTCTACCTCATCACAAGAGCAACTGGTGGAAGAGCTTCCCCCAAATTAAAACAGCCATGCTGGGAAGCGGTGAATAATTCAAGATATAAAGAAGAAAGCAGAATGAAAAGCTGTTGGGCAAGTTGGCCCTTTTTGTAATTTTTGATTTACCACTTTTGTAAATAGAATAGGATAGGTGTGCGAGGTCCCCCGGATGACGGACAGCAGCAAGAGAGCCTCCTCCCTACTCCTTCCTTCATGAACCATCATCAAACCTTATCTAGCCCAAAAAAAAAAATTAAAAGTCCTAAGTCTGCAAGAAGGCAAAAACTGGAAATCACCTAAAAGCTTTAATGAAACAAACAAGAAGAAAAATGAGCTTTGTTGAGCATCTTGCATTGACGCCGAAACAGGTCGGCGATCTTAAGTCTAATTTCATCTCTTTCTCAATCTGAATTTAAAACAAGTAGTTGCTCCTAGAAGCCCGAAGTGGGTGAGCAAGCTCCAAAAACCTAGTGGAAACCATTTCGTGTTTCCGCTGCTTCGGAGATCAATGCTTTGCGTCTCCAACCGCATTTTATGAAAATCAAGATGAGTTAAGCTCGTTGATCATGTCGACCGAAATGCAAGGTGCAAAAATAAGGTTATTTTTCTTCTTTGCTGTTCATCACCAAGGTGACTCCGGCAAAGAGGGGCAGCTGTCAGCACCTGATTTTTGTCCCCCCAAAAATGCAGAAAATAAATTCTTAATTAAAACTCAAACCTTGAGGGGTCAAAAAATTGACTTTTTGATCCAAGGAGAATTGGCCATCAAACTTCCTCTCATTGAAAAGAGCATTCCGACACGGTTCCAACGCAACCGAGTTTGCTAAAATCGGGATTCGGATGAGGAAGTTGTGAGCCCATCAAACTTTTGGGGGAGCGAAAGTTGACTTTTTACTCAACCCAGATTCAGCTGCCCAAATTGATCCCAATGGATAGTGGATTCCGAGTCGATTCCAACGACACTAAGTTTGCTGAAATCGAATGTTGGACGAAAAAGTTATGGCCAGTTGAAGTTGCAAGAAAACTGCTCGTGTGGCAAAATAGCAGCAAAAAGCAGAATAAATAAATAAAATAAATATTTATTAAAAATATCTTAATATTTTTATAAAAAATCTAAGATTTTTATAATAAAATAATAATAAAATCGGATAAAAATCTGTTAAAAAATCAAATTTGATAAAAACTTTCAAATCCGGCATTTTTACAACGTGCGTGTTTGCATTTTAAATGCGGGCAAGGCATGCCCGCATTTCAAATGTGGACAACCCTTCTAGAAACGGGACAAGCGTCCCGTACGGCGACAGCTGGCCGATTCGGCAAGATTTTGGCACATGGGCGGCACGCCCGCATTTGAAATGCGGACAAGGCACGCCTGCATTTCCAATGCAGACACGGAAAAAATGCCTATAAATAGGCATTTTCACCCCATTGTTGAGGAGGCCTTTGAACCCTGTCATCCCCCTGCCTCTTTGGTGACCTACTACCCCTTCTAAACCCTTCCCCACTCACCCAAACTCCCATCCAATTACCAAAATACCCTTCTAAGCCATTTTTCACCATTTTTCACACAAAGAGCCCTAAAAATCTGATTTCTGGAGTTGGCAAGGCTGTCGAACTGCTGTCCACATTAACAGGAGGATCACCACACTACAGAAAGGATAAGTAATAGCAAGGTGAACTTTCCTTTGGCTTTGTATTTTACATATATTGATATCAAAGTTTTTTGAGCAATTTCTTTTTTGGTTATTTTGAAGGCTATTATTTAATGTATTTTTTCCTAACTAGTTTGTTCTCTTTGTGTATACAAACGGGACTCCCCAGGAGGGGAGTTTCCTTACGCGAAATAACGGAAGGAGGGAGATTTATTGTTAAGAAAAGGGTCTTAGTTAGACATTTTTGAGCTATTATGCTAACTTGATCATTCTATTTTAAAGGAGGCGTGTGTCCTCCTTCAGTGATCTGTGATGTACCCCTAATCTCTTCCCCTCTTACCCTTTGAATAGAATAAGTGATCAGCTTCTTTCATTGTTAAGTTAACTTTATGATCCATACTTTATATTGATGATCATGCATATAGGATTGTTGTATTTCACATATCCACACACATGCTTCACTTTGTTCACTGCTTAAGGCTTAATTTTACATATCCCATAGTGGTATCCTCATGCATAGATATCAGTATTTTGTTTAGTTATGTGTTTATGGTTGTTGATCTACGATCCTTGTGATGGAATGAGTGAATGAAGAAGGCATGTTGGCCTCGAATGATGCTTGAAGACTTTCATGGATGTGTTGGAACTCCCCAAGAGCTAGCAGACGGCAAAAGGAAGCAGAAGAATTAGTTCCCGCCAGTATCGCAGCATTTTTTTTGAAATCGGGCCAGAACCGCATACTAAGTGCAGTTTAGGCCTGACCACATTAAGTATGCGGTTCAGCCCAACCCGCATAGTAAATGCGGTCGGATCCGTAAAGAAGTTAAAAAATTGATTTTTCAAACCCGGTTGGACCCAATCTGACCCGAATTGAATTGACTTGACCCATTGGGCTTCTTGGAATGTTCCAAGCCCATTTTGAGACCGTGGGCCCACCAAGGCTTCGTGGGCCCTCCAACGAGGCCCACATCAAATCTGGCCCAAACCAGGCCCGTTTGCTGTAAATGGGCTAAAGGCCATTTGATTAATTGCCCATGGGCCAAATCCAAGCCCATTGAGCCCTAAAAGCTTTAACCCACTAATTTTGTAAATATTTAATCAATCTTTAAACCAAAAGTAACCAAAGCCAATAAGGGTTACCCAATAACTCGAACTGGGCCATGGGCTTAGGCTCAACTTGGCATCCCAACACGGCTTGCACCTGACTCACTTCACAAAAAATTTAAAAAGATAAAAATCAATTAAAGTAAAAGGGATCTACACCTTCAGCGATCCCCACCAGACCAAATAAGTGTGCATGCTGGCCTAGGAGTTGGGTGAGAACTAAGTTGACTCAAACCAGGGAGACCCATGGGACCCGTCGACCAATGGGGCGGGCTAGGGTGTCTTTAGACTTCCCTAGACGTAACTGAGAACTTGCTCAAATCTCTAATAAAGCCGCAGACTAGAAAAATTAGTCCCGGACAAGTGCGCCTTTGTGTCTGCCTGCACCTCTCAGGCAGTGGTGACTCCGAAAAAGTCTTGAGGCACGCACACGCCTCGTGCACCTCGCGTGCGACCGAAATAAGGTGCGCACAGGGGAGGACTATTGTGATGGATCGACCTTCTGATGCAGAGATTAGTTCTCTCGTGGGATACGAGGTCTTACCTAACGATGCTTGGGATGGGAGGAGCGGCTGGATTTCTATTAGTTGGCTACGTCGCAGCCTTACTGATCACTTGGTGGGAGGCACACAACCGTTACTAGGATGGCCGAAGACTTTGCCCCCTATTTCGGCATATTTTCCTGCTGATGCTTGGGAGCTATTTCTTTTCGGAGGATACGACATTAGTTAGTCCTCTCTTCTTGGATGCTTTGAGAGACTTCCGTCAGAATAGGCAGTTGGCATGGGGTCGGCTTATATATGGGACCATCTTGGCCAGATTATATCGAGCTGTACGAGGTCTGGCTGCTTTGAGGGGAGATGGTGTTAGCTGAGGCTTTTTTTGGCAGATCTTACAGGTACTGAAAGCATTTGTTTTATTTTATTCGATCCTTCTACCCCTGACGGTTTTATCTTTTTCCAGGTATTCATGTATACCTACATGACCTATTTTCGCCCATCTCCTGTGCTCAATGCCGCTGAGTTCCCCGTAGCTATACGGTGGTCCGTGCTTGATAGGGATACGGATAGGAGTCGGCCCCGTTCTGCTAGGGCTCATTTGGACTGTTCCCGACGATCTGATATAGAATTCCTTAACCCTTTATCTCTTGTCTCTTCCCTTCATGCCTCATTTATACCTGACCTTCCTCCTTTTATTGCTGCTCTTGCTGGCACGCTTTGAGGATGTGGATGACGGGGTTGCTCATGAGCTTATAGTACATGATGCTTTTGATTGAGATCTTCGACGCCAGCCCTACTAGTGCTTCCTTAGGAGGCTTGGTAGGATTATGTATCTGGGCGAGCGATTGTACTATCAGCACACTGGCGTACTTCGTATTCCAGTTCCTCCTCCTCTTGTTGGTCCTACCATCCTCCTGTCTGGGTTCGATGTTGGCCAGTTTGATCTGTGGGAGGATGCAGAGGGACTTACGGTAGTCGGGGACTACGATGAGTGGATCATGAGGGTATCCATCGGGTGCCTGATGGAATGGCCTACTCATGCTGGAGTGACCGAGATTGGAGGGATCTACATTCGAGTTTACGACGACACTGTAAACTTATTCTCATCTCTTCCATCTTATTTCCTTCAATTTAGTATTTATGACTTTAATCCCATTTTTTATTGGCAGGTAGAGGAGTTAAATGCTCAAAGGGACCGATTTCAGAGCTAGCGAGCTAGAGGCTCTGATCACAGAGAGGGATAGCCGGATCTCGGACTTGGAGGCTGAGCTTGGGACTAGACAGGTATCTAGTTCTCTCTAACTTTATTTCTCCTTTCTGTATTTCTATGCCACTCTGATAGGGATTGCTTGAGTTTTTTAGGCTTATCCATGGAGTCCAGCTCGTGCCTATGATCAGGTATGCCTCCTTTAGGATTTTGGTATCTTTCATTCCTGCAATTTGATACTGATTTTTATCCATTTATGATTTTCAGGAGTTCGACCATCCAGGACCTTCTACCTCTGCGGGTACTGCCTTGGGTACAGCAGATATTGATGATGTCCCTACTGAGCCAGACCTTCCAGTTCATGGTTCGTCTCCAGTTTGTACTGTTGATCCTGATGACATCCCAGCCGTTGTTCCTGCCTCCATCTCATCTCTTGCTCCTGCTTCTACCGTAGATCCTGCCGGTGCATCACCTCCCGTGACCGTTCTTGATCCTACGGTTCCTGCTACTGATATCCCTGGTAAGTTTGCTTCAGTTTCATTTCTTTAATTGATCATGATATTTCAACTTCTTATTTCACTTCTGTTAAGCTAGATGTCCCTGTTCCTACTACTGCTGAGGCTTTTGGAGCTGTGGAAGTTGAGGCTGCTTTGACTGAGGATCCCGTTGAGCCTGAGGTGGCTATCCCTCCAGCTGAGCCTGCTCCTGTTGAGCCTGAGGCTTCTACATCGGATTCTGCTCTTGTTGGCCCATTCCCTGACAACTCATCTTATAACTATATGTACCAAATTCAGTCCGTTCTGGGCCGGCTGGAGTGCTATGCTGTTGACCGTATCTTGACACATGTCTTCAGGCACCGGCGCCCCCGAGGCAGAGGCCGTGGCAGAGGACGTGGGGATGGACCTACATAGGGACAGTAGATTAGGACATCTTGTACACTGATAGTATCTTTGTAAAAATGAAATTTATATATAAAAGAAACTTTACATTCATTGCTTCTTATTATCTTGTTCTTTTCTTTCCCTTTTTTTACATTATGAAATATGCACAGGTAATGCAGGGAATTTTTTTCGGATTTTTCATGCTTTTCTCTCTTTTTTTTTCTTTTCTTTATGTATCCGAAATAACAGGTCAGCAAATGCAATCATTATTTGTATCTGAAATAAGATTTTAGATACACACAATATTACCTGTATCCAAGATAACATTTCGAATACACATAATATCACTTGTATCCGAAATCAGATTTTAGATACACATAATATCATTTGTATCCGAAATATTATTTCGGATATGAAAGACAATATTTGTATCCAAACTGAGATTTCGGATACACTTAAGTAGAGTGTAAAATACAAGGATCTCGGGATGTGCGTTTTTTTTTTCTGCCAATGAAGAAAACTCCCTTTCTTCGTTTTTTCTCCCTCCACTTGATTCTAACAAGCTCCATTCATTCCCTAATGGCTTTTGGATCATCTTCCGCCCCGTTATCTTTTGCCAATGAAGCTTCCCCTGCAAAACAACCGTTTAGATCAAAACCCCCTAATCTCACTAGATACAACTGTGCGCATGTGAGATCCCACGGTGGGGCGCTCGTGATATGCGGGTGTGCGTACCTCCGAAGGATACATTGGGGAAAGGGAGTCGCCACCACCTGATGGGGTGCAGGCGGACACCTGAATGCCTAGGTTTGTCTAATTTGGTTGGTCTGCGATTTTTTGAGATTCCGGCTAAGCTCTTGGTTACGGTCCGAGGAAGTCCGAAGACGCCCCGGTCCGCCCCATCGGTTGACGAGTCCCTCGGGTCTTCCTAGTTATCGAGTCAACTTCTAATCTCACCCTTTTTGTCCTAAACCAAAATATATCTGTTTAAGTCTGAGTGGGACCTTTCTGCAGGTGTAGTCCCATTTATTTTATTTTATCTTAATTATTTAAGTGACCTGGGTTGAATTGGGTAGACCCCCTTGAAAGGTCTACGGATACCCTGGTGGGTCAAGTTTGGTCCACATATCCCTTATTGGGCCTTGTCTAAGTCTAAAAGGCCCTGTGGGCTTTGGCTAATTTTGATTATTTTTAACTTAGGGTTTAAGTTGGACTTAGATTAAGTTTTATTTAGGGTAGGTCTGAATAGTTTGGTGGGCCTCACCATGGTTGCCAAATAATTTATTTGGATTTATTTATTTTATTTTAATTTCTAAAGTGGGCTAGACCTTGGGCTTGGGGCCCATGGTCTAGACTTAGACCGGGTGGTCCATGGTTCAATGGGTTAGGGTGTTGGACCCTACCAAGTTGGGTTGATGGGCTTAGTGGGCCCGGCAGGCCCTAGCCTGAGGTCTCGGCCAAACCAGTCCTAAACTAAGCCTGCATGTATAGTTTTGGGCTTTTGATGGGCCTCATAGGGTTTGACCCATTTAAATTATTTTATTTATCTTCAGAAGTGATCTTGGGCTGGGTGGGCCCCGTTGGAAGGCCCACTAAGGAATCAAATTGGGCTTAGAAGCCCATGTCCCATTTTTGGGTTTCCGATTGACCCGAAAACCCTACTAGTTCACCCGGTGCCTAAAAGGAGTCCGTACACTTGTTCTACTCTATTTACAAAAGTGGGAAACAAAAATTACAAAAGGGGCAATTTGCCCGACACTTCTTCCTTTTGTCTTTTTCTTCATGTCTTGATTCTCTATCTATCATTTCCATGGACATCTTGTTCAATTTCGCGGAGACATCATGCTTTGGGAACACTATGTCTCATGGAGACGCTCTACTTCTTAGGGACACCTTGTCCTTCAATCTTAGAAGACGCCTTGCTTCTTTTCATGTCTTTATTCACTATTATTCAATCGGGAGGCTTTGGCCTCAACATTCTTGTGGTTTGGAGATTCTTTGCTCCAAGGATGCCATATCCTTCAGTCTCAGGAGACGCCTTGCTCCTTAAGGACACATTTCCATGTCATTCGATTGTGGAAGACGCCTTGCTCCAGAGTTCTTCAATTTTGGGAGACGCTTTGCTCCATAAGCATACATTTTCATGTTATTTAAATGTGGGAGGCGCCTTGCTCCTTAGGGACACATTTTCGTGCCATTGAGTTGTGGGAGATGCCTTGCTCCAGAGTTCTTCAATCTTGGGAGATACTTTGCTCCATCAGTTTCGGAGTCCCCTTGCTCCAGAGTTTTTCAATCTTGGGAGATGCCTTGCTCCATCAGTTTCGGAGTCGCCTTGCTCCAGGGATGCCTTGCCCTTTCAGTCTTGAGAGACACCTTGCTCTCTTGGTTTCGGAGTCGCCTTGCTCCAGGGATGCCTTGCCCTTTTAGTCTTGAGAGACACCTTGCTCTCTTGGTTTCGGAGTCGCCTTGCTCCAGGGATGCCTTGCCCTTTCAAGGTTGAGAGACGCCTTGCTCTCTTGGTTTTAGAGTCGCCTCGCTCCAGGGACGCCTTGCCCTTTCAGGGTTTAAAGACACCTTGCTCTCTTGGTTTCGGAGTCGCCTTGCTCCAGGGATGCCTTGCCCTTTCACGGTTGAGAGACGCCTCTTGGTTTCGAAGTGGCCTCACTCCAGGGACGCCTTGCCCTTTCAAGGTTGAGAGACACCTTGCTCTCTTAGTTTCGGAGTTGCCTTGCTCTAGGGACGCCTTGCCCTTTCAGGGTTGAGAGACGGCTTGCTCTCTTGGTTTTAGAGTCGCCTTGCTCCAGGGACGCCTTGCCCTTTCAGGGTTGAGAGATGCCTTGCTATCTTGGTTTCTAAGTCGTCTTGCTCCAGGGACTCCTTGCTCTCTTGGTTTCGGAGGCGCCTTGCTCCAAGGACGCCTTGCCCTTTTGGTCTTGAGAGATGCCTTACTCTTTTTTGGTTGCAGAGACGCCTTGCTCCTTCTGTCCTTTCATTTCTTGGAGGCACCTTGCTCCATTCTGTATTCAATTTTGGGAGACACCTTGCTCCTTCTGTCCTTTCATTTCTTGGGAGACACCTTGCTCCATTTTGTATTCAATTTTGGGAGACACCTTGCTCCATTCAGTCTTCAATTTTGGAGGTACCTTGCTCCATTCAGTCTTCAATTTTGGAGGCACCTTGTGTCACGACCCGGAACCAAGTCTGCCTCTCCAAGGCACAACCCGTCCCAGACCGTGGCAAGTAGGCCATTACTTTTAATAAAACACGAAGGATTTTAAAACTTTTTTATACAAGTGCAGGTGCAAACAGTTTATACATGTGCATATCAAAAGTGTTCATGTATATATATACTTTGAAATGAAATAAGACATGAGAGTTTAGTTACAAAAAGATTTGGGTGACTAATCACTCCTTTCAAAGTTAAGGTTATAATTCAAAACTATATATTCACATCCGAAACAAAAACCTAAGGTCTATAATAGTCTTCCTCTCTATACCCGATGGCCTTTTCCTTTCCTTTATCCCCAGCCCGGTCCTTCACACCGGACGTCAATGGATTTGAAAAATAAGATAGAAAGCAACCGTGAATGTCTCAGTAAGCAACACATGCATGATTCGGTGAAAACACAGTTTATGCAAATATCTCTCGATAAACCATGATATGCAGCTAGTTTTTAATACTACAAAATCCACGGCATCTCATGTGACATACGACAGTGCATGCATGTGCCTCAGTGTACGATAATCCATTTAATAGCAATCATGAAATCAATATTATCACTTGTTATCTAGGATGTTTATATATACTACACATGGCCTCATGTAGCTGCACCGATTACACGTGGTGGATAGGCATCTACGCCGATTCCCCTTGACGTAGGCATCCATACGTCGATTCCCCTTGATGTACAGGCATCCACTGCCAATTCCCCGTAGCAAGTGGGCATCGGCTACCGATGATGCTGGTGCCAGGATGATATCACAATAGAGCAGAATAGTAACAATAACAACTGGCCATGGCATATATATACAAACATTCCCATTTAAGACTATGGATCCATACCTTAAGGGTTCATTATGCTGATGTGTTTATTATCAAGTTCACAACAAGTATAGCAACCTAGTGCAGAATAATAACACATCAATATCCAAGCTTTAGTGGAGGATGCTAGTTCTCTATCTCTAAGTTGGGAGGAACAAGGGTCCACTACCCCAATTGAGATGAACCACTCAACAACCCACCAAGACTTACTGGTCAATTACTCATGATCAATACCTCATGCCTTCTTGCATGGAAAATACTCAAGGGTAGCCCATGGCCTTACCCGAGTCAATCTTGGGCCATTGCCCTCTGCTCAATATAACTCAATGTCATTGTGGCCATTGCCCTCTTTTCAATATCAATACAACGGGCCACTACCCTTTCATTTATAATCAATAACCGAGGGCCACTGCCCTTTTATCTCATGGTACAAATAACGGGCCAAAGCCCTGGGTGGTGCAAATGTAATACGGGCCAATACCCTCATTATCGTGCAACTCATGTTAAGTGTAATACGGGCCCAATGCCCTACATGCTATGTGTATAATACCAGGCCGAAGCCCATCTGGTCATGGGTGGTGTACTCATATTGATAACTAATGGTAAAGGTTTGGTTTTCTAGAAATTCTACATTTCATGACTCCTTTTGGGGCAACCTATGCCTCAACTCCTTTGGTACTTGTAAAACTAGGTTTTGGCTCTTGACTTCTACTTCTAAGAGTTAATTGGAAGATGTTTGAGGTGGTGGAATCAAGTTATCCTATTTCTATAGTAATCTGGGACAGAAACTCTGTCTAAGGCCTTCTTTTGCAAAACGTACCCAAATTCCTTGTTATTTGGAATTTTGAGTTACTTCCAGTTGGAACACCTCCTAGACACCTAACTCTCACTTATACATAGGTTGGATTTGAATAAAAACAAAGGGTAGTTCAATCTGGGCTAAAAGTTTAAATTTAGGAAAATCTGGTAGGGGCGCTCGATAGGTCGCTCGAGCCTGCCTCGAGCGGCCAATATTTAGCTCTGGGGTTCTTTTGTTAAACAAGTCGCTAGAACAATCACTCGAGCGTCGCTCCAGCGGCCATGCCTTAAAACTCTACCTGAAGCTACCTAAAACTACCGCCCGACTCCCGCTCGAGCGACTGTTCGAGCGGCTGGGTTTTCTCAGCAGCTAGTGGAATCCGACTTTTGGGGATTTTCTCAAATCTTACTTGTTCTAGGTGTTTTTGGGCTCGAAATCTCTCCTAGCATGTGTAGAAACCTACTACCAACAAAACCCCTCAAAGAAAACCCTCCTATTTGGCCTAGGACTCGTTTTCACCTCTCAACCCTAACATTCATCTAAACATGCGATTTTGGCCGAAAATTGAAAACAAGGGGAAGGGTGGTGTTGCTTACCTCTGGCAAACTCTCAAGCAAGTTGCATAACCTCTATTGCAACTCACAAACAGCACTTGAGCTCCTTGGTTGCTCATTCCACCAATATCCACCAAGCAAACCCCCAAACGAAAATGGGAACTTGGGTTTCCTCTTTCTGTTTTCTTGCAAACCAGCACCTCCATTCAAGGAGTGTTTTTCCCTTCCCCAGTTTTGGTTTCTCTTACCTTGACCCAACCATTTAGGGTAGCTTTAGGATTTTGCAATTGATGGTTTTTTTCCCTTTGTCTTTTTCCCCTTGGTGTTAGTGCTTGTCCCAGTTTGAGGATCTTTGGCCGACTTTTGTGCAACATGTCCTATAGATCAGAGAGGTCTTGAAATTAGGACAAAACATTGGCTTAGTTTCCAGTCTGAGAAATGATGGGATATAAGGCTCAAGTTCTTATCTTTTCATTTCTAGGTTTTACTTTGTGTCTTGCCGAAGCTCATTCTTCTTTCTAGATTCCTTCATCATAGATCCGTATGGACCCAATTGTCACATTTTCTGCAATCAGAAAAGACTTTCTTATGGGACGAAACATAGGCTGAGGTTTTTGGTTTATGAAAGAAAGGGAATATGGCTCAAAGTCTTTTGTAAAGGGGTCGAGTCATGTTCTACCATTTTCTTGACTGCTTGGGCTTTGCCAGTACCTTTACTTTCCTTTTCTTTTTGAGGTCTTTTGTAACCTTCGTTTTTTCTCTAGCATATTTGCTTTTCCTTTCCTTTATTCTGGGGTCATCTTAGATTTTTGCTTTGATTAGCATGCCCCAGTTTATTTTCTGCTTTCTTTTCTTTTTCTTTGCTCTTGCTCATCCATGTCTCTTTTCTTCTTTACCAAGCGCCATATTTAGGGCTCATGACTCAATGGGTTAAAAGAAAGAAAGTTAGGCTCAAAATAGTTTGACTAGAGATATGACTTTGAAACTGGGCAAATATAGCAAGGATGGCCTTTCATCCTTTTGCAGAAGTTGTGACAACTTGGTTGAAATGTTCATGCAAATTTATTCAGGAATCTATTCATCCGTTTTATTTTCATTTTCAGCTTTGCCCCAGTGTGGGGTAGCTAGACACAACACGGGTATTTGAATAATACGATCAAGCCCAAAGTGTTTTGACTAGCGGTTCTTAAAATTCAGGATGCATGAAGGATGGCCTCTCATCCTTTCTTAAAGACATGATGTTAAAGTCGACCTCGACCCTTAGCTGGTTTAGGCACTTTCTCTTTTTTTTCTTCTTATCTTTTCTTTCAAGGATCATTTTGCCCTGATGTAAAGCTAGGTTTGGAAGAAAAATCAAGGCAAGGATCAGGAAAAGGTTGCCTTTGGCTCAGTTAAGGTTCTCATGGGAGCACTATGTTGCACCCTGCTGAAGAACCCTTTAAGCAACTCGGCATTTTTCCATGATCATGGTCGTGCCAAAAAGGTGCGGTCTCAGAATGATGTCATCATCGACCGAGCAATTGTTATTTTTTTTTCAAACGGTTTTTTTTTTTTTTTTTAACAAAAGTTTGCAAACAAAAGTAAAAGCATGCATAACGCTTACAAAACGACCGGTCCTGCCCAGGATGGTCGACACAAAAGGTAAACTTCAACTTAGCCTGGAAATGGTGGACTCAGCTCAGAACTGCATCCAAGGAAGATTTTGGATTTGTGGGAGTGGGTTGCGCCTTGCAACATTGCCTGATTCCCTTCAACTGGTCCCACTAGAAGATGCTCCTTTGTGATCTGGAAGAGGGTTTTGCATAACCCCTGTGGCCGGTGTGTTGGTTGTAGTGGTAGGGGTAGGAGGATCCACAGTAAGTCTTTTGGAGTCAATTAAGTCCTGGATCGCATGCCGAAGGGCCCAACACTGATTGGTGGCGTGCCCCGGTGACCCCATGTGATATTCACAGATTGCTTTGGGGTCGTAGCTCCTACCCAATGCCGCGTTTGGGTTAGGGGAAATCATCCTCAAGTAGCCTCCCCTTAGCAGCGTTGGGAGGAGTTCGGCAGGCGTGTGTGGAAGTAGTGTGAATACCCTGCTTCTTCTATCTTCCCTTTGCGCACCCTGCAGTGGTGCCGACCCCATGGGCCTCGCGCCATGTGGATGAGATCCTCCTTGCAGGTGGAGTGGTCGTGGCCCCTGTGCAGAGTCAATGCTTGCCACATCTTTCTGGCCTTCAGGCTTCTTCCCTCCGTTCACTGGCCTTCTTGACATTGCCCCAGGTGAGCCTGCCTCTATCAGTCCTGCTTTAATGCCACCTTCAACCCTGTCGGCTATCTGGACCAGGGCGCTGAAGCTTGTTGTTTGCTGGCCAATCATGTGGGAGTAGTAGGGTTGTCCCAGTGTTTAGATGAATAGGCTGGCCATCTCTTCTTCCGTTAGTGGTGGGCACACCATCATTGCATGTTCACGCCACCTCCTTGCATAATCTCGAACTGCCTCGCCTGCCTTCTTGCTCATTCTCATCAGCTCCATTCTTGTTGGCATCACCTCAGTGTTAAACCTAAACTGTTCGGTGAAGAGGTGTGCCAAGTCAGGCCAAGTGCGGATTTGCGCGGGGTTTAGAGTGGAAAACCAACGATGCGCTTGCCCTGTTAAGGATCTCTGGAACAGCTGTATCATTAACTGCTCATCCCTGTTGTATCCCACCATGGCTCCGCAGTATGATCGGAGATGTGCAGTTGGGCAGCCGGTCCCGTCAAATTTCTCAAAGTCCGGACACCTGAACTTTGCTGGGAGTTGTATGTCAGGGAAGAAACAGAAATTGTCAACTGTCATCCTTCCTGGCACTGCCCCTCTCCTCAGTTCTTGCCATTCTGCTCTGAGGTCATTGATCATGGCACTGACTTCGGGCGAGATGCCCCTTGCTTCATTTCTCTGTCTATACCACTCCTCTTCTTCTTCATGGTTTATCTCTGGAATATGTGGGAGCTGTAGTGCGTTATCAAGAGGTATCTGCTGCGGTTGCTGGACTTGTGGAACGACAGGAGGCGGTACTTGAGGAGGAAGGACTGGTGGAGGCATTATATGAGCCGGTGGCGGAGCTTGTGGCGGCCCTTGCAGTCCTTGCGGTAATGCTTGTGGTTCTCCTCGTGGCTGCGGGATCACTGGCTGTGGCATTTGTCTGATGAGATTTTGGAGCAGCTCAGTGATCTGCCCCACTTGCTGGTTTAAGTGCACGATTGTCGGCTCGTCCTCAATTCTGCGAGGTGGCGGAGGTTGCTGTGGTGCAGGAGGCTGTGGTGCCGGTGGCTGAGGCACAGGTGGCTCTTCTGGATTCATCTTTGTGCGGGATCTTAACAGATATGGACTTCGGGGAGCTATGGCCGCAACACTTTCAACCTTGGTAAAATAAAATAAAACAAAGAGGAAAAAACAAAACAAAAGACATGTTAGTTTCTTCCGAAAATGGTCTGCTTCTGTGGGAGGGCAGCCGTGTGTGGCAAAATTGGAATGAGTGCCATGGCTGGCATGAGTGATGTTTATAGCAAAAAGTGAATTTCGCGCTGTGTATAGCGCTAGTGCAGTGAATGGAAAAAAGAATCTTCGCACTGTGGATAGTGCTGCAGCCATGGAAGGCAACCGCCGTGAATGGCTATGCATGAAAAAGAAACATCTTGAAAGCTGTGCTATGCCGAGGATTGGCAAGGGTAGCCCAAGGGTGGATGCCGTGTTTGGCCTTCTTGAAAGCTGTGCTATGCCGGGGATTGGCAAGGGTAGCCCAAGGGTGGATGCCGTGTTTTGCCTTCTTGAAAGCTGTGCTATGCCGGGGATTGGCAAGGGTAGCCCAAGGGTGGATGCCGTGTTTGGCCTTCTTGAAAGCTGTGCTATCCCGTGTATGAGAAGGGTAGCCGAAGCTGTGCTATCTCAAACACGAGAAGGGTAGCCCAAGGGTGGTCATCTTGAAAGCTGTGCTATCCCGTGCATTAGAAGGGTAGCCGAAGCTGTGCTATCTCAAACACGAGAAGGGTAGCCCAAGGGTGGTTTGTGAGCTGTGCTATCCTGTGTATAGGAAGGGTAGCTCGAGGGTGAGCTGTGCTATCCCGTGAATGGGAAGGGTAGCTCGAAAAGGGAATGCTGTGTATAGCTTATTGTGAGCTGTGCTATCCCGTGTATGGGAAGGGTAGCTCGAAAAGGGAATGCTGTGTATAGCTTATTGTGAGTTGTGCTATCCCGTGTATGGGAAGGGTAGCTCGAAAAGGGAATGCTGTGTATAGCTTATTGTGAGCTGTGCTATCCCGTGTATGGGAAGGGTAGCTCGGAGGGTGAGCTGTGCTATCCCGTGAATGGGAAGGGTAGCTCAAAAGGGAATGCCGTGAATGGCAAAGAGTGTTTCGCACTGTGGATAGTGCTGTAGCCGTGAATGGCCTTCTTGAAAGACTGTGATATCCTGTGTGTAGGACGCCGTAGTTGGCTAGTCTCAAGGGTGAGCACTGTTGAAAGTGCAACAAATGTATATAGCAGATCCTTAGGCTTATGTCATAGATGACATGTGGACGCTGTGCAGGGCGAGCCCTTGGGAAAGGGCATCGTGAATGGTGCGAATGCTGTGAATAGCAAAGGAGGTTGCACCGTGTATGGTGCACGTGCCATGGATGGCAAAAATGCATTTTGAGGCTTTTGACGGTGTCGTGAATGACACAGTGACTTTTGAAATCTTGGTTTTGGTGCCGTGGATGGCACAGTGAATTTTTGGAAATCTTTGCTTTGTTCTGTGCCGTGAGTGGCACCTGAATTTTTTGGAATTTTCTTTTGTTTTGTGCCGTGGATGGCACAGTGAATTTGAAAACTTTAGGATTGTGCCGTGCATGGCACAACGATTATTTTGAAATTTTGTGGATGTGCCGTGGATGGCACAGTGGTTTTTGGAAGACAAAAGGTTGTGCCGTGGATGGCACAAGATCTTGAAAAATCAGTTTAAAACAATTTTTTTTTTTATTTTTTGGAAATCTTTTCTAAGGTTTTGCCATTTGATGGCGAAATTTGAAATCATGCCGTGACTGGCAAGTTTTGAAATTCGGGCTACAAAGTAGCAAAATTGGTGGACCATTGGAATTGGCTCCACATGTTATGCCGTGGATGGCATTGCTTCAATTGAAAAGAATATACCCATAGAAGGGCAATTCGATGTTTCTCAAGGATGACAGCTTGATATAACCATGGGAAGTGGTTTATCGTGAGTCATGGGAGATTTTTATGAGTGTACGTCTTGAAAGACGATTTTGATGTAGGCTCAAAGGCCACTTAAAAAAGCCATTTGGATGTGCGCCTCGGGAGGCGGCTTGATGTACGCCTGAGGCGATTGGATTTTGAAAATTCTTTATGGTGCATTTTTCAAAGCAATTTTGACCAAAAGTGTTGGTGTGGCTTTTGATTTTGAAATGGTTGCATTTTGATGTGCAAATGGTTTATGCATGTGTAGGAAGGTAAGAGCAAGTGTACTGCGGCTTACCATCCTTTGACATTGTACCAAGCAAAATACACAAACAGAATTGAAATGTGTGTGCAGCCCTACAAGGGTTGGTGCCATCGAAGGCACGACTCCTAGACGTACTTGTGTGAGGAAGCATATCTAAGTCCAGATCATTCTTTGTCTTTCATCTGATCTGAAGATTCTCTGCTACTTGATTGAGGGAATGCTTACAACTTGCCAGCAAGGGCGAAATCACTTAAAGCTTAAAAAGCTGGAAAAGTGTTCGATCCCAGGGTTGTTGGGAACCCTAGGATAGGATACAATTGATTTCAAAAGGGGTAGGCTGAAAAGTCCTAGATCTAGGGTTTCACTGCCCCTGCTCTGATCTGGCTTGCTTTCATCTGCTTTTCTGATCTGGCCGGCTTTCGTCTGCTTGAAGACTGATTCGGACTTAGTGTGCTTCCAGCGGACTCAATGGGTCGAAGCCCACGGCTCACAGGACTCAATGCATGGATCTGGGGTGGTTCCCCTGATCAAAAGTAGGTAGGCTTCCTAATTTAGGGCCGAGATAGCCCAGAGTCTAGGGTCCACTCAATTTGATGCAAAGAGGGTAGGGGGTTGCTGCCCCTGATGGACTCTTAGATTTTAGATTGATTTTACTCCTCTTGTATCATCATTCACAATCACATTCATCACAAAGGTGTATCAGAACGCTGGGTGGGAAAAAGGATACACAGCCCGAGACAAACGCCTACAAGGGTCTGTGCCAAGTCCAAGATCCCTCGCGTACCACGGCAAGAAACCAGCGGTGCTATAAGGATCCAGAAACCTGGGGAGATGTTTTACCTTCACTTTTCCCCGGCAAGCCAGAGGCGTGTGAGGCTAATATCATCCCAAAAGTAGTTTATACGGTTAAGAAGGGTGGCTGCTAGAGAGGTCTAGGGTTTGGTTGAGAAGATGTAACACATGTGCCATTCAATCGGATCACCCACGCGGGCTCCCTCGCGCGTGTCACCCCACGCATATATAATGAAGGCAAATAGAATAAGCAAATAGATAACTGAAGAACAAGACATGCTGCATGTGTATATACAAGTGCATGTGTACATGGAAGTGTTTGTGCATGTGTGAGCATGTGCAACAGTGTGTGCGTGTGTGCACATGTGTACAAATATGTGCATGTGTGCACATGTATAAGGGCATGTGCGTGTGTGCACATGTGTACAAGTATATGCATGTGTGCACATGTATAAGTGCATGTGCGTGTCTGCATGTGTACAAGTGCATGTGCGTGTGTGCACATGTGAATCCTAATGAGTCAACTCAGTCTAAACTCCAATTGGGTTGAACCAGTCCCCAGCAGAGTCGCCCAGCTGTGCGCACGTCGTGCCGACGCGAGGGCGCGCGCGAAAGCGAGGGGAGAATTGGGGGCTAAGAGTCGCCACTGCCTGACGGGGTGCAGGCAGACACCTGGATGCCCTAAGGATTCTATTTTGGTCTGCGGCTTGAGATTCTGGGAAAGGGCTCGGTTACGGTCCGGGGAAGTCCGTAGACACCCCGGTCCGCCCCGTCGGTTTGACGGGTCCCTTGGGTTTCCTGGTTTGGAGTCAACTCATTTCTGAACACTCACATGATTCCTAATCCAGCATGCACTTTTATTTAAGTCTGGTGGGGACCGTTGAAGCAGTATGAGTCCCCCTTTTTTATTGATTTTATCTTTCAGCTGTAAGTGAGATGAGTCTGGTTGGGTGGGCCCCGTTGGAAGGCCCACGAATCCTTATTGGGCCCAGGCGGGCCCCAGTCTCAAAAAGTGGGCTTGGGTTAACCCAAAGACCCAACGGGTTTAGTTTGATTAAATTCGGATCGAGTCAGCTGGATCCGGATCAGAGAATTCGGGTTTTGAGGCTTTTCTGGGTTTAACCGCACACTCTGTGCGATTTGGGCGTAACCGCACATACTATGCGGTTACAGCCGAACCGCTCTGCGTGTGCGGTTTCGGCCCAGAAAGCCTGAAATGCCAAAAATACGAGGAGGGCTGTGTTCGTATACCTCTCAGGGGGTTTTTACGAACTTCTGTGGGCCTCTAAGCTGAGCCACAGTGGCTCAAATGCTCCATTTTCGGAGTTTAGGCTTTTCCCCTTACCATGGGAGATATCTCATATGAAGGAAATGAGGAAAAGACGCACTATTGTCATGTCGAAAAATAACTTTCAAACAAGAAGTACAAGAATCCTAAAACATGCTTGAAATCAACTCATCTTCATGTATGTGAAACAAACATTGATAGGAAACAATACCTTGGGGCTTAAACCCTTGTGTGGGGTGTGAGGACCCCCTTTTTGAGACGAAAACAGTGGCTGGAAGCACCTCTCCCAGCAGCAGTAGCAAGCTTATTCCTCCTTCTTCAAGTTGGGTAGTGATGGAGAAGTAGGATGAGCTTTGATGGGGTTTGAATGGTTTGGGATGCAAAAGGGGCAAAGAGAGAGGGTTTCGTACCAGGGACGAAGGGGAGAAGCAGTGGGAAATGAGCAAAGAATCGCCAGCCCCTGTCCAGAGTTCGGGTTTGTTATTTATAGAAAACAGGGACAAAACCGTACATACAGTGCGGTTTATGTGCAATTTGGTCAAAACCGCACAGTAGGTGCGGTTTGGTCTAAACCGCAGGGTATGTGCGGTTTGGCAACGTCTTTTCAGCAATCATTAGGGGACAAACTGCGCAGGCGCAGACTGACGCGCCATGCAACCGTACTGTATGTGCGGTTGACTTTTCGGCGCCGCTTGCTCTGATTGGCTCGCGAGGGCGGTGGCCGAAAAAGTCAACCGCACTTCATATGCGGTTGCGAAGCAACCGCATATGCTGTGCGGTTGCGGCAAATCTTTCAGATTTGCCTTTTTCTCTCCCCTTTTGGCTTGAGTTGACGGCTGAGGTGACTCAGCCGCCGACTCGGACGAATCATGTTCCTCCAATTTTTTATTATTTCCCATTTATCTTGGCATATTTTGGTTTGATCAAAATTTGGGTGCTTACACATGTGCTGCTCACTGGGATATTCGTATCTCATTCCGTATTGTTTTGTTTTGTTTTCAGCTGCTCCTGGAGAGGACGATACTTGCTGGTAGTTACTTGGTCATGTGAGTTTATTTTCGTTTGGGATTATTTTAGCGCACTCTGTTATATAGTTTTTGTTGTATTCATGTTTTTCCTTCACTCTGATATTGCGATCCTGAGTTTTATAATAACCTCTGGAGACGAGTTACGGGTTTTTCATGTGACTCGGATCCGGGGCGTTACAGGATAAATAGGCTCAAACCCTATATAGCTTCACTCTAAGGGTAACCATTACGTCTAGCCAAAGTTCTTCTCTGTCTTTTTTTGGTTCTGTCATTTCCAGTTTGTCCAAAATTTAGTGTTACATTTGTCTGTAATCATAAAGGACTTCATAATAGGATGAGACGTAGGCCAGGTTTAGGGGTCCAAAAGAAATGACATGAAGGCTCAAAATTGATGAATGCGGTAGGAGTCATGTCCTATCCACTTTTCTTGGTTAGGGCTTGCTTCATCTCTTGTCCCTTCAACTGTGTCCATCTTTGATTTGTAGCTCTTTCTCCTTTTTCCATCTTTGTTCTTTTCCTTTCTTGGGTTTTTTACCCAATCCTTAACTTTTGCTTTTGGGGTTTGCCCCAACTTTTGCTTTCCTTTTATTTTTTCCTTCTTTTTCTTTTTTTTCTTTTTTTCTTCTTTTCTTCTCTCAAAAGGGATTGCCCTAGTTCTTTCTTCACATTCTTGTTTTCTGGGTTTTATCCCATTCCTCTTTTTTAGGGTGCTTTTGTATTTGCCCTATCTTCACTTTGGTATTTCTTGTGTCTCCAATTTCACGAAGCTCCGTGCCCAAGTTTTGAAGACAGGACATGGTAGGGTCAATGAAGGAATTGTTAGGCCCAAAGTGTTTTGCTAGGGTTTCATCTTGTGTCAGATGATTTTTGAAGAACATCAAGGTTGGCCTTTCATCCTTTTATAGAGAATGTAACACTTATTTGTCTTTGCATGATTAACTGGCTCAAGAGCCATTTTCATCTTTATTCATTTTTCTTCTTTCCTTCTTTGCTTTTTGACATTGCCCCAGTTTGGGGTGGCTAGGTGTAAAATCCCGAATTTTTAATAACATTAAAAATTAGATTTTTGTGTTGTTAACCTATTTAATTAGTGGAAAACTTTAGAAATAGAGAAAAAGGAAGTTTATTAGAGTAAAGTTTCAAAACTTAGATATAATGAATTATTAAAAATGATGAATTGGTTAATTAAGTTTCATGGGTCAGGTTTTGGCAGATCAGCAATGTAGCAAGAAAAGGGTATTTTGGGGATTTTATAAATTAGGTAAGGTAGGAGAATATGTAAGTGAGCATAATAATTCTGGTTTGAATAATTTAATAGAAATGTGAATTAAATTATAATAACTGGAAGGGGCTAGTGTAAGTAATTTAAGGTGAGTGATAGTTATAGAAATTTGATCTGATTAGATGAGGATAATAGGTGAAAATTTTAATTAAATTAATATTAGTGTAGGGTATTCAACTTGGTAGAGTGGCAATTTTCAAATCATGTGTTAAAAGGGTGTTAAGGTAGGAAGCTTGGTGGAGGAGCGACCCAATAGATCATGAATTGTCTTAAACAATTGAGCACCATCAACCATCTATAAATAGAGGTTTTGTTGTGAGATTTCAGTTTCGCTCGAAATCATCCGGAGAGAGAGACTTTCATTGTTGAAGAGTGATCAATTCAGTATGTAGATCATGAGAAGTAGGTTTCAAAAAGGAGAATTCGAAATCGAAATGATTGGAGGTCTGATTTGAAGTAGATGGAGCAATTGTAGCTGTGTGATCTAAATCAAAGGGATTGCAGATCCGATAGTGATCAGGTGAGGGTGTTTTAATCCTAAATTTAGGAATAATTGGATGTGAATTTAGTGGCGAATCAGATCTGATCAGATCTGCAATGTCTCTGTGATCAGTGAGTGTTTGGCAGTTAAAACGAGCTTCTGTGTTGCTGCCGAGTAGTACTCAGGTGAATTGTGGAGGTTCTGAGATCACAGAATTGCAGGCTTGAGGGAGCTCTAAGTTAGATCATGTGAGTAGCATTTCGTTTTCTTTGATTTTGCGTATGGAAGTTGATTTAAAACTTGGATTTCAAGCTGATGCGCATGATTTCTTTGTCCATGACCTGTTAGTAGAGAATTTATGAATCATCTTTGATTTTAGAATTGGTTAAATCCAATTGTTGTTAATTAGAATGTTAAGAGCTAAAGGAAGAGATTTAAGTTGATTTTAGCAGCAAACATTGGATTAGTCCTGTCGAAAATCACAATGGCAACATTTATAAGTCACTCCGTATGAAGAACATTCTTGGCGCTAATCAGTGCAAACCTGGCGCTAACCTTAGAGGTTAGCGCTAGGTCAAATTTTGTATGGTGCTAACCTGGCCCCAACCTCTAAAAGGTTAGCGCCAATTGTTTTAGGAGTCTGGTGCAACTAATTTTTATGGTAAATTCTTTTAGATAATCGATTAAAACCTATTCCAAGAGAGTCAATTAAATGCTAATTATAGATTGGGTGAATGGGAGATAACGAATTTATACTCAGGAATTATTGGGGAATTTATTTGAGTCACTGTTAGCTCATCTCCATGAGAATACTCAGTGCCGCCAATCCTTGGAAGCTTGGCACCCAATACTTAGACACCAGCCAATTGCGGCTAATCCAACATGAGTATTTTCTATTGATTAAATGTTAAATATAGCTCTAAGAGTTTAAAATAGATACTAATAATAGAGTGTTGTGCTTGAGAGATGAAAGTTCTATATCATTATGATTAAAAGATTTAGAGAGATGAACTGAGTTCGTTGCTGAACCTGCAACTATATATGAGAGAGTATTAGTAAAAAATTTAGAGTGCAGACCGGTATTGGATATTTTTATAATAGTTCCTAGTCACCCAATGAATTGTTCTTCATGTCTGAATAGAGTTGTAATTAAAAGAAATCCCTGCATTACCCTGGTTGCAAGGAAATGGAAAAAATTCAACTGTACATTTCTGCATACACCAAGGTGGTTATAAAAGAGGGGAAGATACATATTTGAGCTGAATGTCAGTCCTTTTTCCGATTTATGGTTTCACTAAAGTTCTCCTATTGTTTGAATCAATCTCTTGTGTCTAAATTTTCTGAACTTTTGATATGAACCGGATTCCGTTGAGTTGGTTTTCTTCTTCAAAAAGTTTGTTTTGAAATGGACTAAATGTTGAATTAAGTGTGATTTAAATGTTAGTTCTTGTTTACTTCAAACTTAGTTGCTGTTTTTGAAATACTTGCAGTATAATGATGCATGATTTATGAACCCAGATTTTTGGTATATTTTCTTGTTACTTTATTGTTATATTGAAATGGTTTAAGTATACTAAATGGTTTCATGAATGAGTTATTTAAGTATTGAATTGTTATCAGAGGCTTCGTTTTGCATGAGCAATTGGTCCAGAGTGACCCATGATAAACACTCCAGTATTCGGAAACCCTGAGTAAGCCGGAATTTGGTCCGGAGTGACCCATGATAAACACTCCAGCATTAATTGGTTATATGTGATTTTACGACTAGACTCATGATTTGATACCAATGTTATTACTTGAGTTTACAAGATGGATTTACGTGTTTATATCATCTGGTGTGATGGAATTACGTTGGATTACTCGGATTATGCGTGTTATCGTCACCGTATATGATTGTACCGTGGCATGCTTAGAACTGAGCTAAATGGTTTTGTGCATGCATGTGCTGCTCACTGGGATATTCGTATCTCATTCCGTATTGTTTTGTTTTGTTTTCAGCTGCTCTTGGAGAGAACGATTCCTGCAGGTAGTTGCTCGGTCATGTGATTTTATTTCAGTTTGGGATTTTAGCGTACTCTGATGATCTAGTTATTGTCATTCATGCTTTTCCTTCACTCTGATATTGCGATCTTGTGTTATATTTTAACCTTCGGAGATGTTTTACGGTTTATTTACGTAACCTGGATCTGGGGCGTTACACTAGACATAGCATGGGTTAGAAATGAAACGATCAAGCACAACACGTTTGACTAGCAGAATTTATTTGAAGTATTTCAGCCAAAAATGGCCTCTCATCATTTCATCGGAATCATTGATCCTGGATCATGTCAGTGACCCGTGACTGGTATAGGCACCTTTCCCTTTCTTCTTTTTTTTTTTCTCATGTCACAACTTGCCCCTTGTGTTTAGTAAAGTAGGTTTCAGAAGGTGGTACTGGTAGGGGATCCCTTGGCTATGTTAATGTAACACCCTGGATCCGTGTTGTTCAATAAAGATATAACATGTCTCACGGAGTGTTAGGTAAGGATCTTAATTAATTGTGATCGCTGGATAACCACCTAAACTAAAACATATCAGAGTGCACAATCATACTTTGTCTAAGAATTCAATATTTAACTTAACTAAGATTCAATGGTTCAACCTCAAACTATTTTATTACACCTCAAAAATTCAATTAATTCAAGTTCAATTCAATAATAACCTACAGGTCTAAGGAATGTAATAGTAATCTTCCTCCCTATATGTCTCAATCGGATCTACCCCAGTAGTCACCTCACCTCGAGTATCTGAAAAACAAAACAAAAACAAAAGAGTGAGATACGAATATCTCAGCGAGTAGCATATGCATGCAGAAAATAGTTAACACAGTTCAAATTCATGCATCGATAATAACCAATACGATTAAGCAACCAATACAATCTCCAAGTTTAAATCCAAAACCAATAATCATTTCCAATCACATTTCAATTCAATACTGACAACACATCGATTTGGTCAATGTCATGACTATTGTTAAGTTGATAAATTAAACATGCCAAGTAGACACTCCACACCTCCATGTACACAGTTCCGGCCTACTTAGCGTTTCGTCATCCAATGTCGGCCTACTCCCCGGGTTTCAACATTGACAACCAGGCCTACTCAGGGTTTCTGGCTGCTCTACACCGGTCGTGGCAACACACAAGGCCATGCAATTACAACAACCAACAATAACATTACATTACTAAGCTTAAGCATGGATCTAGGACAAGCTAAACCAAAACACTAAACCATCGTATAATCTTAAGTCCGACATCACAATAAAACAATATGTTCCACATCATATAGAACTCAACACAGCTCACCACATGTCCCTCTGGACCAGAACAGTACCTCATGTACTTTCCATATTTAATCAAAGCTCATAACACAAGACCAATTGATATAATCCATTTACTCACACCAAGAGAATCATTGTAAATACATTTAAGAACTTTTAATCAATGAAAAACCAGGTCAATCAATTCTCAATCAGGTACAAGTGTATAACAAAAGAAGAAATTCACGAACTCCTAGTGTTAGGTACAATAAGATCACCTACCGATAGCCCTTAAAATTAACCTTGGAAACTCCTAAGGATTACCAGAAATCCCACTTAATAATCACAATTTATTTGAAACAGGCAAAAGAATTTCTAAGATCCTAAACACATCAATAGCTAAGTGCTTGAACCCTCAAAGTATTAGAATCTAGCTTGGTTGGTCAAATCTCACATTTCGGCAAAGATTAGGGCTTGCGCACACCTCTGACGCTTGGCGCGAGGTCGGCGATAGCTCATTAGTAAAATAACATGTCGTGCTAACTCAAATAACTCTAGGCGCGAGGTAGGCACGAGATAGGCGATAACGAAATTTTACTTCGCGCGAACTCAAAACAGTGGGCACGAGACGAGCGCAAACTCGGCGGTAGGGGAAATTTGTTCTCGCGCCGACTGAAACCAATTGGCGCTAGGTAGGCGCCAACCCGGTGGATACTACCTCCGATTTTCAAGTCTCTGTTAATTCAAGATCTCCACGACTGACTGGAATTTTTCTATCTGTAACCATTTCCCTAGCCTCCTACTATCCCTAGAAGACGTTTAAACCAGTTTTGAAATTATTCTAAACACATTTATACTTATCTCTAAAAATCCTAAAAAAAACTCACGCTCGGACTGTATTTTTCTAGAAATCATATGCATCACAACCAAACTCACGAATCAAATCCAAAACCCAGTTTTAAAACGATGCTACTCACCTCTTGCACACTTAAATCCCTGCAACAGCAACTACTTGAATCCGAAAACCCTCCGTCGATCGCCAACAGTCATTCGTCGTCTGCTTGCTATCGTTGCCCAGTTGCTCCTCTGTTCGCAAGAGGAAACCCTTATGAAAACCTTGACTCGAACACACAGATCGGCAGGACTCTCACAGTTCTTCTCTCCCAAAGAAAAATCTAGATCAATCGCCGCAACTTTCAACACAAGGTATGCAAAGTATTTCCTAACCCTACGAATTAATTCCTTAAGTATTTATACCTTCCATAATTACATTGCCGCTCGACGAACTTTTGAAAACACTTGATTTGGTGTGTGTGCTCGCCCATCGAAATTCCTACATATACACACCGCTCCTTAAGTTGATTCGTCCACATAAATAATAAATAAATAAAATAATCCTTAGAAAATATCGGGGTTTTATAGTTAAGACCCATATAGTTCATGCTGTTTGCCACATTTCATCTGTCAAATTTGATTGTTCAGGTTTGTCCTGAGATCATTGTCATGCCTTGAGGTGGTCCATCACTCTGGTGATTTCCCAAAAAGACTTGAATAAGCTTTCAAAAAGAAACATGTTGTCAAGTTTTGAATTTAGAAGGAAGGAAAGTATAAACATAACATAATAGCAAACTATGCAAGGGGTGGCCACTTCAAATCAGCATTCTGGGAGGAAGCCTTCAAGTGCTCTCCTCATCCACCTTTTCCACGTCGTCTTCTCTGTCCTACGGGAGGATGGTTGATTCAGAATTCCAAGATTGGGCTAACATGTCAGAGGTATCTTGTCTTTCAACAAATCTTGGTTGTTAGACAAATTCCTTTAGGAACCCTTGATCAATCAAGTCTTGGATGCCATGCCGCAGATCCCAACATTGCTCCATGCCATGTCCTGGAGATCCCATATGATAAGCGCAAAATACATTTGGATTGTACTTGCGACTAGCTGATGCTCACGGATTAGGCCGCTTAGGCTGCAAGAGGCCCTTATTTAGTAAACCAGTTAGGATCTAGACTGGTGGGGTATTCAGAGGGGTGAAATGCCTATTAAGTCTGGCATGCCTTCCTTCTGGGATTTTCTTTGAGAGGGAACAATTCATTAGTCTGTCATGTTTCCCTTTGTCATGGTGAACACTCAGCTTTTTCATAAGTCAAGGACTATTTGCCACCACGGCTTTCCTTTTTCCCCTTTGCTCTTGACCATCTGCTATGGTAGGTGGAAGGCTCACTTCCGAGTTACTCCGGGGTATCTCTACCTTCAAGCTTTCAATCTCCTTTTCCAGATCCCTTACTCGAGATTGCAGCTCAAAACTTTCCTTTTCCAATGCTTCCCAGCATTTGTTCCACGTTTCTCCCCTGATGGTTATCTGCTGGGTTGCATCATGATTTGTCTCTGAAGAACAATCCATGTTGGTTTTTTGATGAGGTTCCTGCCATAAAGACCAAACATTAGGAAGCAGAATACATGATAAGATGCATAGAAATGATGATGATTTTTCCTTTTTTCTTCTTCTTTTCTTTTTTTTTTTTTCCTTTTCTTTTATTTTTTTTTATTTTTCTTCTTTTTTTCCCCTTTTTTCTTTTTCTTTTCTTTTTTTTCTTTTTTTTTATTTTGGCAAGGGATCGATTTTGAGTTCCCCAGCTTCAAGAAGGTCTTGGACTGCATGCTGAAGGCCCCAACATCCATCAGTATCATGGCCTTGTGCACCCATGTGGTACTCATAGCTCTTGCTTGGATCATAGTCCTTCATTTTTTACGCCTTGGGATTTGGCGTTGCCAGTTGCAGGTGTCCCTAGCTCAAGAGAGTTCGTAGCAATTCAGCCAACGTATATGGAAGTGGAGTGAACTCTCGGTTCTTTCTTTCCTCCTTGGTGAGACGCCTCCTAAGGCAAGACGTGGCATTATTAACGGAGGGGAGGCTTACGCTTCTTGAGGAAGTTATGTGAAACAGCGCATAATGTTGTACATGGTTAACTGTACTTGTGTGCCGTCATCATATTCTTGCTTTTTGCCACTTGAGGTTGTTCCTTGCAACAAGCTCATCATTGAGCTTCTGAGCTTCTCCATTTTAATGGCATCCTCAATTCTGTCTGCTACCATGATCAGGTCGGTGAAACTCATAGTACACTATCCCAACAGCATCGTGAAGTATGGTTGTCCCAGTGAGGATATGAACAAGGAAGTCTGCTCTTGTACAAGAGGAGCGGGTTGTACCACGCTTGCTAGTTCCATCCACCTTTTAGCGTAGTCTCTCACAGACTCACTACTCTTCTTTGACAATCTTTGCAATTCTGCCCGGGTTTGAACCATCTGGCTATTCAAACGGTATTGTTGGATGAACACAGCGACGAGGTCATTCCATGTCTTGACCTTCTACTTATCCAGACTGAGGAACCATGAGTATGCTGCCCCAGTTAAAGATCTCTGGAAGAACTGCACCATGATCTTCTCATCTTTTGCGTATTGGCACATGTCGGCCGAGTAAGATCTGAGGTGGTTCAATGGGCAGCTGGTGCAATTCTGGGCATTTGAACTTGGGTGGAAGCTGAATATCCGAGAAAAAGCAGAGGTTGTCCAATGTAGCTTCGCTCGGAATCGTACTAGGTTGCAATTGCTTCAGTAACTCTTCCCGCATAGCAGCCATCTCTGCTTTACTCTCTTTTTTCACGGCTACTATCTCTGCCTTTCTTTCCTCCTTCAATATTGCCTTAATCACCACTACTCTTTCCTCGAACTGAGCATTCTGGGTCTTGTACCTGTCCTCCTTGTCTTCTCCTGTTTGGACAGGCGCGGGCCGTTCTTGTGGTGGGGGTGGATTGGTATTGCCGCCGGATGCGGGAATGGGGTGCCCCATGGTGGCGGATGTACTGCCATGGGTGCTAGCTAAGATGATTGCCCTTGCTGGATTTCTGGCATTTGAATCCCCATGGCATGTATTATGGCTGCTTGTTGGCTTAAGTCCATTATGATCGACTGCTCTTCGGCCCTTTGCTGTGATGATGATGGAATTGAGGCCTCCGAAGAATCTATTGCAGTCCTTTCTTACTGCGAATGCAGTGCTTTGGGTGGTGTTCTCAATGTGAAGTATTCGAATAGTACCTGTTTATCAAAAATAATCTCAATAAGTTTCTTTCCAAATTATGAATGAGGTGTCGTGTGTGACGAGATCATTTAGAGATCATTTACATCGTGAATGGTGCTCTTGTGCCATGACGGACTAATACAAAACGGTTAATGCCTGAAAATCACGACTTTAACAAAGCGACACTGTGAAGGGTGTGTGACAGTGCCCCAGCCAATCAAAAGTTCTTCCTGAGAAATGTGATGTTTAAAAGCTTGCAATTCGATCTTTCAGAGATTGAGACTCTGGAGATCACATCCTGTCTGATGGTTTTCGAAAACCGTGCAACACATGCTTTATAAGTGGAAACCTTAGAAAATCATGTCACGCGGATTATAGCTCGAAATCCGTGCCTTGATGGGTGGCGACTACAAATTCCTTTGAAATCATGTAATGTGAAACAAATCAGGAAACGCGTCCTGGACAATCCACATCATGCCATGAATGGCATGGAGAATTTACATCGCAAGATGGCCGATTTGATTTACGTCTGAATGGCTAGCTCAATATAACCACAAATGATGGTTTATTGGGCGTCGCAAGAGATGATGTACATCATAAAAGATAATTTTAATGTAGGCCCGAAGGCCACTTTATTGTGTGCTTTGACAAAGCAAATTTTTATGTACGCTCGAAGGCGATTTGATGTATGTCCGAAGGCGACTTAATGTACGCCCGAAGGCAATTTGATGTACGCCAGGAGGTGATTTGACATATGCCCAGAGGCGATTTGATGTACGCCCAGAGGCGATTTTGGTTTTGAAAACTCTTTTATGCATTTTTGTGAAAACAGTTCGGCTAAACAGGTTGGTGTAAATGATCTCGAAGTGCGTGTGCTTAATGCATGAACATGTATATACACGAGTAAAATGAAGGCTAAATACTATTACCATCCTGAAAGCCTATGTTAACAAACAAATATCAAAAACACCCACAAGTGTGTGCATAGTCCTAGAAGGGTTGGTGCCAATCAAGGCACGACTCCTAGAAGTATTTGTGTAAGGAAGCACGCCGAAGTCCTAATCAGCCTTTTATCTTTCATTTGCCTTTAGGTGTCGGACCACAACAAAAGAACTTACAACTTGCCATCGTGGGCGAAATTTACAATATTTAAAAATTCTGCAAAGAATTCACCTTTAAGGCTGTTGGGAGCCCAAAAGAAGGGTACAAACTTGCTACAAAATGGGTAGGCTAAGTTCCTAAATCTAGGGTTTCATGTCCCTGTTCTGATTTGGCCTGCTTCGGTCTGATAGTTTGATTTGGCTGGCTTTCATCTGCTCAAAAGACCGATTTAGATTTAGGGTGCTCCCAGCGGACTCAATGGGTCGAGGCCCACGACTCACAGGACTCGATGCATGGATCTGGGATAAAACCCTTGATCAAGATTGGGTTGGTTTCCTAAATTAGGGCTAAGACAGCCCATGGTCTAGTGCTTATTCAATTTGATGCAAAAAAGGCGAGAGTTGCTGCCCCTGATGGACTTTTGGGTTTTAGATTGATTTTACCTTTCTTTATTTCGTCATTCACATTCACATTCACATTTACATTCATCAGCATCAGGGTTTATTCAGAAGCAATAGGTGGGTGAAGGATACCCAGCCCAAGGCATCTGCCTACAAGGGTTTGAGCCAAGTACTAGACCCTCGCGTACCACAGCAAGAAACCAGTGGCGCTAAGAAATCCAAAAACCTGGGGAGATGGGTTTACCCTACTTTCCCGGCAAGCCACGGGAGCGTGGGGCTAATACCATCCCAAAAATAAGTTTATCGAGATAGAGGGGTGATTGCTAAGGAGGTCTAGGTTTTGGTAGAGGAGAACATTCACAATCATAATCCATTCATCATACTAGTCGGATCATTCACACAGTCTCCCTCGTGCGTGTCACCCCACACAGTTATAAAGTTATCCACGGTGTGGTGGGGTGCCTGTGTGTGCAGTTGGGCAGAGTGCTGTGTCTAATCGGATGAGCTTTGGATATTGAGCTGATAAAGGGTTCCTCAATGTCTCGTTTATAGTGAAAGCATAGAATTGGCACGTAATATGATGTTTGGGTGGGTCCCCAGGTAAGTGGAGGGGTCACAGCGGTCCCGCTTAAAACCCACTTACCTTAGGCAATTATCTCATTCGTTTGACAGGACCCCCCAAAATCACGTAATTACGTATATTTTGTACTTTACTAAAGTTGGACATAGAGTACTTTCTAAATCTTCCTATATCCACCTAAGTTGACTCTTCTTCTAACCAACCACAAAAAATGCGCCCTAAAGGTTGATCTTCGTAAGGCTTTTGATTCTATTTCATGGAGAAGTATTGAGGACATGCTCAATGCCATGGGTTTCCCAAGCACCTTCACTGCCTGGATCATGGAGTGTGTGTCTACTCCAGCATTTTTGATCATGCTTAATGGAAGTTTGGTGGGTTTCTTCAAGGGTGCAAATGGGTTGCGCCAAGGGGATCCCATGTCACCATATTTATTCATTCTGGCAATGGAGGTGTTTAACAGGCTCCTAATCCAGAATACTCATCATGGGTTTACTCACCATCATAGATGTGAAGCAATGGGTCTTAAACTCCTATGTTTTGCTGATGACCTCTTCGTGTTCTCCGCAGCTGATAAGTCCTCGTCGGGGTGCATCCAGAAGGCTCTACATGACTTCCAAACACTCACAGGTTTGCAAGTCAACAATATGAAAAGTTCCATGTTCCTAAGTGGGGTTACTGAGGAACAACAGAAGGAGCTGAGTATGCAAATGGGGTTCTCTCTTGGCACCCTTCCGGTGAAGTATCTTGGGCTTCCTCTCTTCACCTCCAAGCTCTCACGGCGAGACTGTGAGCCACTCATATCTCGAATCAAAGAGAAAGCACAATCATGGAAGGGCAGATGTCTCTCGTATGCAGGTAAGATTTTGCTCATTAAAGCAGTTCTCTTCTCTAGAAAAGTGCACTGGTTGTCAACTTTTATCCTTCCAAAAGGAGTGATTGATGAGCTGGAAAAGATTTGTAGAAGATTCCTTTGGACAGGGCCACAATTAAAGCACAAAATGAACCCAATCAGTTGGGATGTGGTGTGCACCCCCCGCAAGGAGGGTGGCCTGGGGCTCTTCAAGCTCTACTCTTGGAACAAAGCAGCAATCATGAAACATGCATGGAGAGTTCTAACGTCACATGACTCTTTGTGGGTACGGTGGGTACATAATTACCTCATCAAGGGCCGCAACTTTTGGATGCTTAACATACCAGCAAGCTGCTCATGGGCTTGGAGGAAAGTCCTCCGAGCAAGGTCCTCAATGGCCTTGTTGGTCAAGAAGAAAATACACAATGGAGAACAAACTTCACTATGGTATGATAACTGGCACCCCGATGGTCCTTTGTTCCCAAAATATGGCCAGCGTCTCATATACAACTCAGGTCTCCAATGCCATGCCAAGGTAAGTGCAATAATATCAGGAGATGAATGGGATCCACCGGTTGCTGTGACATTGGATTTGATTGAAGTATGGGGGAAACTTGATCGAATGCCAAAGCCATGCTATGATATTGATGATATCTTCACATGGACGCCATCCAAAACAGGTGCCTTCAACATCAGTAGTGCATACCAAAGCTTACAAGTCCCCAAACCATTGGCGACATGGCACGACCTGGTATGGTTTCATAACCAGATCCCGAAGCATGCTTTTACTTTGTGGTTAGCCATTAATCAAAGACTGCTCACATGTGACCGGCTGCACAGAATGGGAATTGTCCAACAGGCCAAGTGTGTCTTATGTAGGCGAAGTGATGAATCTCATGAGCACCTTTTCTTTGATTGCACCTACACCAAAGAAATTTGGAACCATATGTTGCTGCTAAACTGTGTGACCAGATCAAACAGACCTTGGAGGGATCTAATACAATGGATATCTTCACTTAGAGTGGGTGATGTCAAGGCTCGGCAGCTTCTCTACCTATCTCTTGCAGCTACGGTGTACCACGTGTGGAGGGAAAGAAACCGGAGAATTTTCAAGAATGCATATCTACCCCAGCAAGTTCTTACAGATAGCATTACCTTTGATGTTCAAGGAAAAGCCAATATGGCACGGACTCGTATCCTTGACACCCCTACTCACAGGCAGCTCATCAACAATTGGCGATTATCTTGGGAGCTATACTTGTAACCTCATGATCATGCTACATGTTCTAGCTTGTTAAAGTGTTTACGTTGTAATGTACCTACTGGTACTTGCATGTCTTATGCCTCATTGTAAATATCTTTTTCTCATTAATACAATTTGGACTTACCTTCCAAAAAAAAAAAAAAAACTTTCAATGCACATTTGGCCTTTCCTTTATGCAAATGGTAGTTATGCAATAGTTCTTGGGACAGCAAGATATTGTCCATCATCGATCTCCCAGGGATGAAGGCACTTTGGTAAGTGCCTACAAGATGAGATATGTGTGGCTTGAGTCGATTTGCAATCACCTTTGAGATGCACTTGTAGATCGTATTGACACAGGAAATGGGTCTAAAATCTCCCACAGTTGTTGGGTTGCCACACTTTGGAACCAATGTGATAAGAGTTGCATTCATCTGTTTGAGCAGCGATCCAGAAGTGAAGAAGCTTTTGATTGCTGCTAGTGTTTCTTCTCCAACAATGTCCCATGCGACTTTGAAGAATCTTGGAGTGAAGCCATCAGGGCCTGGAGCCTTATCATCTTTAAGGCTAAAGAGGGTAGCTTTGATTTCATCTGTAGTGATCACCTTAGAAACGTCTTCAATTTGTGTTGAGTCAAGCTTCCTTGAGATGAATTGAGCAATATCTGTATGGTCATCTTCCTCCCTTGATGGACTAGTCCCAAGATGAGTAGTGTAGTGATGAAGGAAGGTTTTTGCACCAGCTCCCAATCCGTTACCTTATCACCATCTTCATTGTAAATGCTCATAATTCTGTTATTAGCCCTCCTAGAGATGAGTGTCTTATGAAAGAAGGATGAGTTGGAATCTCCTTCTTGTAACCATTGGATACGACTTTTTTGTCGAGTTTGGGCTTCCAAATCTGAATCTAGTTGTGCCAACTTCATGGAGAGAGCCTTCTCTTGTGCTGCCAACTCCTCTCTTGATGGATTTGCAAATAGATTTTTTTGACATATGGAGAGGTCTTGCCTAGTTTCCTGAACTTGAAGCTCCAACTTGGAGAATTTTGTTTTGCTCCATTCTTTAAGCTTTTTTTTCAGATGTTTGAGCTTCTGAACCAATCTGAACATTGGTGTACCTTGAATATTGATCTGCCAAGCTTGATTCACTATGTCAAGGAAGTCCTCATGCTTGCACCAGAAGTTGAAGAATTTAAATGGCTTTGATCCCTTAAGATTATCCTTTTCAATGGAGATGACAATAGGACAATGGTCAGAAATTGATGGAGCTAAGAATTCAGCTTCAGATAAGGGGAATTCCTGGAGCCATGTATGATTTACAAGTACTCTATCGAGCTTGCACATGATAAGATTGCTGCCCGAACTCTTGTTACTCCATGAATGAGTAAATCCTTTATGTTTTAGCTCCATAAGCATACAAGAGTCAATAAACTGATTGAATTCTTTGGTGGCCTTTTCATTGATTGCTCTTCCCCCATATTTCTCATTAGAATTTCTTACACAGTTGAAATCACCGAGGACAATCCATGGGCATGCTGGAATTGCAGATTTAATGTCATGCCATAAAGCTCTTCGCTGGTAGTGGTTATTAGCACCATAGACACAAGAGATCATACACTGAGCTTGAGTGGCATTGATAACAACATTGCAGTGAATTAGCTGATCAGTAACCAAAACTGGGTTGATGAAGACCTTTGCTGGATCCCAGCAAATCCAGATTCTGCCTTTCAAGGCTCTATCATAGTTGTCCATTAAGTTCCAAGTAGAACAGATGGTGGACATAACTGTGTTCTTATTTATCTCTCTAACTTTTGTTTCAACAATACACAAGATATCCAGGTTATTCCTAGAAATGAAATTCTTGACCTCATGCTGCTTGGCCAAGTCGTTGAGCCCCCTTATGTTCCACATTCCCCAATTAATCATGAGATACCGATGTGGTGATGCCAATGCCGACATTCCTGTCACCCAAAGCCCTTGAGACTTGAACTCGATTTGCAATCTTAGCTTCTTTCATGGCTATTTCATCAACCAAGATCCTGCCTTTGTTCTTTTTCTTCTTGCTTTTTTTACCCTCACTACCAGAGGAAGGATCATTCATTTCAAAGCTATCTGCATGTGATAACAAAGAGAACTTGTTGTGATTAGTAGGAGATACCATGGAGCCAGGTACAGCCAAGGTCTTATCTTGCAGATTGGTAATTGGCATCTCTAGAACATCTGAATTTTGTGCATCGTTGACTATTTCAAGAGAAGGGGCAAGAGAAACATTGGCACCCTCAGTTACTGCATTTATCATGCCCACAGAGACTTCAGCACCATTTGCTTTTTGATGATCAGTAGACAGTACCTCAGTAAGATTATCATGTTGCAGTTCCTTCTGTTTACCTTTTGCCTTTATAACTTCCCAGTCCTGTGGTTGCGGTGGGCCAGACGGCCTATCTTTTCCAATATCAGCAATTCCATCGACATGAATTGGTTCGGCTTGAGTCCCTTCCCTTTGTATCATCCGACCAGTAGGAACCCACTCCTTGCCTTGCTCAAATTTCTTACACTTCCCACCATCATGCCCAAACACCTTGCAATGCATGCACATAGGGGGTTTCCAAGCATAGTCAACTTCAATTTGCAAGTCATCGTCCTCATTATTTTCATTTTTAGTATGAAGGAGTAGGGTTTGAGGAAAAGTACAGTCCAAGTCCACTTCAACACACACCCTAGCAAAGGTGAGTCTACTCTTGCTTTCGGTGGCTTCATCCAAGAATAGAGGCCTTCCAATACCACTTGCTAAGAAGCTCAAACCTGATGCTGTTCAGAATTCCATGGGCACATTGAACAATTTGATCCAAACCGGAATTTTGTTCAGTTGAGATTTCTGCAATTGCATGCCTGGATGCCATTCTTTCAGAATTAGGAGTTTGCCGGCAAAGTGCCATGGAGTTTCACGAAGAACTCTCTCTTTAGTTGTTGGATTAGGGAACCTAAATATGAAGAAGCCATTCCCAACATCAGAAACGTGCACACCCCCTTCTCTACCCCATAGTCTTTCAGCTAAGCTTTTAACCACAGAGAAAGGGAGTTTTTTATCTAGAAAATGGCCAACAAGACTTCCCTCCCATAATTTCCTGCCTTCATCTGTGACCTCAGGGGGTGGAGAAACAACTACTCTCCCATTGACTTGAGTTGGGGGGTAGAAATGTAGCTTCGTCCTATTGGAAGCTTTCTGTCCAAAGAGAGATGACCATCTCCTACCATCTGATGCAACAACATGCTTAGGGGTATATCGTGTCCTCATATGACCATCTGTTGCGAGTCCACAAGCACAGTTGCCTGCTCATCTATCACTGAATTGCTACTAACATTAGGCGCCTGCTCAGCTGTCACCGAAATGGCAGGTTGCTGTTGCCTACCAACAGTAGGCGTCTGCTCAGAGACACCATTTGCTGCCAAAGTAGGCATGCCAGCTCTTGATAAAGTAATACCATCAGACGTGCTGCCCCCTCGACTTTCACAAGTCAGCAAAGGCTGCACATTCCTTAATCTGGAAGGATGTGTTTGGTTAAGGTCGCTGCCAGGTGCAGGAATAGCCGATTGCATCTGAACCTCGGCAGGAGAAGCCACAGCAGTGGCTGCTGCAAAGTCAGCAATGGCTGCTGCTCCTCCAATGTCAGCAAAGTCAGCAATGGCTGCTGCTCCTGCAAGAGCAGGAGAAGCCACAGTAGCCACAGGTGTTGACTTGCTCAGTTGGGTATTCGAACCACTCAAAGGCGGGAAATCATTTTTTGAGAAATTACCAGCCATTGGGTGAAGAACTAACAGTCGGAAAACCAGGAATCGTTTACCCAAGAGATCAGTAAACCACTAATTCCATTATGCCGGAGAAGATACCCCACAAACCAATACAAACCAGCACGAACGTGCACAGGATGAAGAAGACCACGTACAATAGCTAACGAACGAGCACAAGCAGAAATAAATCCACAGACAATAATCCCAGATCCACGAACAGTAAATAACGAACCAATAATCCCAACAGCAATCAACGAACTATAATCCCAGATTCAAGAATAGCAACACGGACAACAATCCACGACGAACACAGCACGAACGAGCACAGGTTGAACTAGCACAGGTTGAACCAGAAATAATCCACGACGAGCAGCACAGTAAATTATCCACAAACGAACAATAATGCACGACTTTGCTCCAAATAATGCATGCACGAACGAGCAGAGGCAGAAATATCCCAACAGAGAAGAAGAAGAAGCCACAATAATGCACAAACGGACAGCAGAGAAGAAGAAGCCACAAACACTAATCCCAATAGCAGAATCAACGAACAATAATCCCAGTTTTCAAGAACAGCAACTCGAACAGCAGGAAACCGACGGAGACTAGAAACACCCCACAAACAGGAGTGGGTGATGCTCACAACCAGACCAGGTGGTCACGAGCAGGACGCTGGCGACCAGACCAGACCAGCCCAGAAGGCCACGGTCCGGAGGAAGTGCTGCTCACGACCAGACCAGATGCTCACGACCAGACCAGATGCGCACGAACTTTAGAAGAATCCACGAACAATAATCGCACAAACAAGAGTTGACGAACCAGAAGAATCCACGAACAGAAAACCAGAACAATAATCTGCGAATCAGAACCCAGGTTGCACACACGAACAAGCAGGCTTCACGAACACACGAACAGATAACCCCAACAATAATCTTGCTTCGCACAAACAAGAGATGACGAACCAGAAGAATCCACGAACAATAATAGGCTCAACCAGGCACGAACACGAGGTAACTCGAATAGGCACGAACGAGAGCCTTCACAACAAGAAACCACAAGCAGAGATGGGGGAGAGGCGGAGATGGAAGCTAGACAATGGAGGTGGAGGTGAGGCGGAGATGGAGGATGCAGGTCAATGGAGATGGAGGTTGCTGGTCAATGGTAGGGCATTCTTAGAGACTTAAATCCATTGCTGAAGAGAAGGGATTGGATTGTGAGTTTCGTAAGAGAAGAAGAGGGAAACAGTGTTTGGTGATTGAGAGGTAGGTAGCTTTCTTCAAAACGAAATAAGCATGATTTTGATTAACTGCACGATTGGATTTTGTTTATGATGTTGGTGATTTTTCCTATTAATTTTGTCCAGCTCTTAGATGTTTTCATGCAATATTAATGTGTAGAAAATTTACTGTTCTTGGTATAACAGATTTCATGATTTATTTGGGAAATTTGTTGGAAAATTGTAGGTATGGAGTAAAACCTTGATTTGTTTTGTTTGGAATGTGTTAAAATGTTATTTTCTAAGTGATTTAGATTGAATAAAACCAGTTTTGTAGTTTAAAATCTGAAAAACAGAGGTTTTGTAAATGTTAGGTTTTCTAGTCGCTCAACATTTGGGGTCAAGCGACCAAATATATAAGGGGTGCTCAACCCAAGCGCTCAAGCGATGGGTCAAGTGCCCATGTACATTTATACTTAAAGGGGGCGTCTAACAACATTGCTTGAGAAATGTGTCAAGTGCCTATGATAAACCAAATTATAAGGGGTGCCCAACACATTGTTTGAACAATGTGTCAAACGCCCATGTCAAAACACTTAAAAAAGGGCTTCTCAACCCATGAGCTCAAGCACAGGGTCAAGTGCCCAACACATAAAGGATGTCTTTGGACAATTTTATTAATGGAATGTGTTATCAAAGCTTATCAAAGCTAATCCAAGTATGAATAAATTTTTAGGCGTTTAGAGAGTACTTCTACTGAATTTATCCTACAATTCAATATAACAAGATTTTTGGTACATTTTTCTAAAATTGGTTCTGAGTTGGAAGTTTATGAAAATTGTGTTCTTTCTTTTGATTTTAATTGAGTTAGATGATTTCGAAATGGTTTTATTTGTGAATTGTACAAGTTCAGTATATGGTATTTTATTATGGTAAATGGGAACTTGAAAGGATGGTGGCCTATGACATGTTGATTTTGTGAGTAGTGGACTATTGTTCACCCTTGCTGTTAAGAGCTGGGGGTAGTGAACCTGCATCCACCACAGACATGGATTGTAACGCCCCGGATCCTTGTTGTTCAATAAAGGTATAATACGTCCCATGGAGTGTTAGGTAAGGATCTTAAAGAATTGTGATTGCTGGATAATCATCTAAACTAAACCATATCAGAGTGCACAATCATATTTTATCTAAGAATTAAATATTCAATTTAATTAAAATCAAATGGTTCAACCTCGAACTACTTTGTTTCACTTCCAAAATTTAATTAATTCAAAAATAGCCTATGGGTCTAAGGAATATAATAGTAATCTTCCTCCCTATATGTCTCAGTCGGATCTACCCTAGTAGTCGCCTCACCTCGAGTATCTAAAAATGAAACAAAAACAAAAGAGTGAGATACGAATGTCTTAGCGAGTAGCATATACATGCAGAAAATAGTTAACAACAGTTCAAATTATGTATCGATAAATAACCAGTACAATTAAAGCAACCAAGACAATTTCCAATTTTAAATCCAAAACTAATAATAGTTTCCAATCATATTTCAATAACAATACCGACAACACTTTGAATGGTCAATGTCATGACTATTGTTAAGTTGATTAATTAACATGCCAAGTAGACACTCCACACCTCCATGTACACAGTTCCGGCCTACTCAGGGTTTTGGATACTCTGAAATGACGACCTACTCAGGGTTTCGGCATTGACAACTAGGCCTACTCAGGGTTTTTGGCTGCTCTACACCGGTCATTGCAACACACAAGGCCATGCAATTACAACAACCAACAATATCATCACATTACTAAGCTTAAGCATGGATTTAGGACAAGCTAAACCAAAACAGAAAACCATCGTATAAACTCAACTTTGACATCATATTAAATCAACAATACTCATCATCATGCACAACACAACACAGCTCAACACAGTCCCTCTGGACCAGAAATAGTACCTCATGTACTTTCAATGATTACTCCATTTCAAGAACACAAGACCTTTGATAATAGAACCCATTTACTCACACCAAGATAAACTTTACAAATACAGTTCAGAACTTTAAAACAAGTAAAACTAGATTAAACAATTTCTCAATCAAGAACGAGTGTATAACAAAAGAGAAGTAAATCTTGAACTCCTAGTGTTAGGAACAATAACATAACCTACCGATAGCCCTTAAAATTTACTTCGGAAACTCCTAAGGATTACCAACAATTCCACTTAATGATCTCAGGGTACTTGAACAGGTAATAGTATTTCTAAAATCCTAAACAAGTCATTGGTTAAGTGATTGAAACCTCCAAATAATCAAACTCTTGCTTAATTTGTCAAAAACACATTTCGGCAAAGTCTTAGGGTTTGCGCTGACCTCTGGCGCTTGGCGTGAGGTCGGCAATAACTCAGTTATACAATTACGCGTCGTGCTAACTCAAAATAAACTAGGCGAGAGATAGGCGCGAACTCAGCGGTAAGGAAAAACCATCTCGCGCTTAACCAAAACACTCGGCGCGAGATAAGCGCGAGCTTAGCGAGAACTAAAAACAACCTCTCACGCTGACTAAACTAATTGGTGCTAGGTAGGCGCCAACCCGGTGGACACCACCTACGATTTTGAATTCTCTGTTAATGCGAAAACTCCATGACTGACTGAATTTTTGATCTCTGCAACAATTTTCCTAACCTTCTACTATCCCCGAAGGACGTTTAAACAAGTTTTGAAATTATTTTAACCACATCAGAATTTATCTCTAAAAATCCTTCCAAAAACTCACGTTCGAAATTGTATTTTCCAGAAACTTATGCAATACGACTAAACTCAATGATCAAAGCCAAAACCCATATTAAAATGATGCGACTCACCTCTTGTACGCTCAAATCCTTGCAACAGCAACTACTCGAACAGCAACCCCCAATCGCTCGTCTGTTCACAATCGTCACCCAGTTGCTCCTCTGTTCGCAAGAGATTTTTCTTCTGAAAACCTTGATTCTGAACACTCTGATTGGCAGGAAAACACACAATATTCTTCTCTCCAAAACCCTAGATCACCAGCCGAAATCGCCTTCAACACAAAGTATGCGAGTATTGCGAAACCTACGAATATAATTTCCTTAAGTTTTTATAATTACTATACTTAAATTGTCGCTCGACGAGTTTTGAAAACCTGGGATTCGGTGCATGCTCTCCTACCAAGATTCCCTACTTGCACACAGCTTATTAATTATATTTTTCCAATAAAAATCATGAGGACGTAGGATAATTCTTGTCTACAACACGCCTCTGCTGCATCAAAACACAGCCCAAACCTACTCGAGAAGCATCACAATAGATTGAAAATCCCTCACTCACTGACGGTACAATCAGAACTGGAGCTGAAGACAATTTACCCTTCAACTCTTGGAAGCTAGATTCACACTTGTCATCCCATTCAAACTTCACTGCCTTCTTAGTGAGATTCGATAAAGGTGTTGCCATTCTGGAAAAGTTCTCTATGAACCTTTTATAATAACCAGCCATCCCCAAGAAACTCCGAATCTCTGTCACAGATGAAGGTGTAGGCCAATCTGAAACAGCCTGAACCTTAGCTGGATCCACTGCTATTCCATCTCCAGAAATCATATGCCCCAAGAAGTTCACCTCTCTCAACCAAAACTAGCACTTACTGAACTTTGCATACAATCTGTGCTCTCTCAATGTCTGCAATACAATCCTGAGGTGCTGAACATGATCCTCTCTACTCCGAGAGTACACCAGATTATCATCAATAAAAACAACCACAAAGCTATCTAAGTAAGTGTGGAATACCTGATTCATCAGGTTCATGAATGCAGTCAGGGCATTAGTAAGCCCAAATGGCATAACCAGAGACTCGTAGTGCCCATATTGAGTGCGGAAAGCCGTCTTCTCTATATCCTCAGGTGCTACTCTCAACTGGTGGTAACCAGATCTCAGGTCAATCTTAGAAAACCAGGATACTCCCCTCAACTGGTCGAACAAGTTGTCAATTCGAGGTAACCGATATTTGTTCTTAATGGTGACTTGGTTCAACTGGCGGTAGTCTATACACATCCGCATCGACCCGTCCATCTTTTGTACAAACAGGACTGTGCACCCCATGGTGACACACTGGGTCTAATTAAGCCTTTCGCTTCCAGCTCATCCAACTGCTTTTTCATCTCTTGATTCTCAGGTTGTGACATTTTGTAGGGAGGTTTGGACATAGGTGCCATATCAAGTAAGAGTCGTATACTGAACTCGACCTCTCTAGATGGTGGTAATCCCGGCAAATCCTCAGGAAATACGTCCTCAAACTCCAATGCCACAGGCACACTAGAGAGACTAGGTGCCTTGGACTCTGCCTCCTCAACTTCAATGGAAGCGACCAAACTGATCCGTGTACTCAATCCCTCACACCGGAAACAGTGCATAGGCTGATCGGGCTGACACACCATAATGATACTTCTATGGCAGTCTATGTTCACATGATGCCTAAACAGCCAATCAATGCCTAAGATTACATCAAACTCTCCAAATTTCAACTCCACCAAGTCTCCTGGTAACTCCAAAGAACCCAACCTGATCATGCAATCTCTAAATATGGTCTGTACAAGTAACTCAGACTCAAGTGTGGCAGGGACCAAACAATATGACACGCACAATGAGGAGTAATAAAAGATCTAGAAGCACTCGAATCAAACAAGCATATAGTTGATCTACCATGTGTGAAAAGAATACCTCCAACCAGCTGTGGTGCATTCGGCTCATCCTCACGAGCCTCCTCAATATGTCCCTCCTCTGGCTCATCCTCCTGAGCTGCTACTGCATACACCCTAGTCTGCTAAGGGCGTGGGGGTGGCGCCTGTTGCCTCTGCGGTGCCTGTCTACCCTAATATCCACCATTGCCTTGACCCTGAAATCTCGGTGGTGCTGGTAGCGCTGGTACTGGTCTAGGATACTGGAATCTAGAAGCCTCGGTCGATCGGGTATCCGTGGGTGCAGTAAGGGTTGGCTTGAGTAACTGGTAAGTATTAGGGTGTGGGCAATCAGCAACCCGATGTCTATGCTGGCTACATCTAAAACATGCACCTGGCGGTGACACACAAGGACCTGGAATGTGGAATAGGCCGCAACTAAAGCAACCTCCAGAACCTCTCCTGTCCCTCTGTCCATAATCGATCCTCGGCATCTTGTCCCTATTCGGGACTCTCCGTGGCTCTACAACACTCGGTTGCACTCTCATTCCGCTCTTCTCAGCCCCCGAGTCTCAAATCTCTCTCTCAACACGCAGTGCTCTCCCCACTAGATCAGAATACTTAGTGCACATCAATATTGAGACCATGCGCCTAATATCTGCCCTCAACCCTCTCTCAAAATGCTGATTGCGTCTCTGCTCATCGTGTATGATATGGTGAGCAAATCGAGAAAGAACTGCGAACCGGGCCTCGTACTGTGCCATGGTCAGTGACCCCTGAGAGATGTCCATGAACTCTCTCTCCTTCTGCAACATCACCTCTACAGAGAAGTACTGCTTGTAGAAGACTTGCCTGAATTGGTCCCAAGTCATCTGCATCCCCTCTACAGCCCGCCTCCGCAATGATTGCCACCAGTGCTGAGCCTCGCCTTCTAAGGTAAAGGTAGCCAACCTCACCTTCCGGTCCTCCGGACAGTCCATCGTGTCAAACATGCGCTCCACTTTGGCCACCCAACTCTCCACCTCCAACGGATCTGGAACTCCATGAAAAGGCGGGGCAGTCAACTTCCTGAACTGATCGATGTCCCTCAAGGACAACTCCTCTCTCATCCGCTGCTGATCCACTGCAACTCCATGACCATTCCGATGGCCATTGCCATTCCCAGTTTGACTCATCCTCTTCTCCCTTTCCATCGCAAAGAGGTGTGTAAGTGAGCCAACAGTAGCCCAAATATCCTCCACTGGCGGTGGAGCCCCTCGTGGTGGTGCAGGTGGCTGCTCCTACGGCATATCCTCCTCTGGATATTCCACAACCCGAGTTCGTCTGCCTCTACCAGCCATGTATACCTGTAAACATAAAACACCACATTAGTTAGGAACTCTCTTCTAATCCTCATGGTTCTATCTAATGTACACACAATATTTCCCAGGGTTTCCTAAGGTCATACTACCTAGGAACTTCTAATTCCAGCTTTAGGGCTCTGATACCATCTCTGTAATGCCCCGGATCCATGTTGTTCAATAAAGGTATAACACGTGTCACGGAGTGTTAGGTAAGGATCTTAAAGAATTGTGATCGCTGGATAATCATCTAAACTAAACCATATCAGAGTGCATAATCATATTTTATCTAAGAATTCAATATTCAACTTAATTAAAATCAAATGGTTCAACCTCGAACTACTTTGTTTCACTTCCAAAATTTAATTAATTAAAAAGTTCAATTCAAAAATAACCTACGGGTTTAAGGAATGTAATAGTAATCTTCCTCCCTATATGTCTCAGTCGGATCTACCCTAGTAGTCGCCTCACCTCGAGTATCTGAAAACGAAACAAAAACAAAAGAGTGAGATACGAATGTCTTAGCGAGTAGCATATACATGCAGAAAATAGTTAACAACAGTTCAAATTATGTATCGATAAATAACCAGTACAATTAAAGCAACCAAGACAATTTCCAAGTTTAAATCCAAAACCAATAATATTTTTCAATCATATTTCAATAACAATACCGACAACATTTTGAATGGTCATTGTCATGACTATTGTTAAGTTGATTAATTAACATGCCAAGTAGACACTCCACACCTCCATGTACACAGTTCCGGCCTACTCAGGGTTTCAGATACTTTGAAATGACGGCCTACTCAGGGTTTCGTCATAAAATGCTGGCTTACTCCCCGGGTTTCGGCATTGACAACCAGGTCTACTCAGGGTTTTTGGCTGCTCTACACCGGTTGTGGCAACACACAAGGCTATGCAATTACAACAACCAACAATACCATCACATTACTAAACTTAAGCATGGATCCAGGACAAGCTAAACCAAAACAGAAAACCATCGTATAAACTCAACTTTGACATCATATTAAATCAACAGTACTCATCATCATGCACAACACAACACGGCTCAACACAGTCCCTCCGGACCAAAAACAGTACCTCATGTACTTTCAATGATTACTCCATTTCCAGAACACAAGATCTTTGATAATAGAACTCATTTACTCACACCAAGATAAACTTTACAAATACAGTTCAGAACTTTAAAACAAGTAAAACCAGATTAAACAATTTCTCAATCAAGAACGAGTGTATAACAAAAGAGAAATAAATCTTGAACTCCTAGTGTTAGGAACAATAACATAACCTACCAATAGCCCTTAAAATTTACTTCGGAAACTCCTAAGGATTACCAACAATTCCACTTAATGATCTCAGGGTACTTGAACAGGTAATAGTATTTCTAAAATCCTAAACAAGTCATTGGTTAAGTGATTGAAACCTCCAAATAATCAAACTCTTGCTTAATTTGTCAAAAACACATTTCGGCAAAGTCTTAGGGTTTGCGCTGACCTCTGGCGCTTGGCGTGAGGTCGGCAATAACTCAGTTATACAATTACGCGTCATGCTAACTCAAAATAAACTAGGCGAGAGATAGGCGCGAACTCAGCGGTAAGGAAAAACCATCTCGCGCTTAACCAAAACACTCGGCGCGAGATAAGCGCGAGCTTAGCGAGAACTAAAAACAACCTCTCACGCTGACTAAACTAATTGGTGCTAGGTAGGCGCCAACCCGGTGGACACCACCTACGATTTTGAATTCTCTGTTAATGCGAAAACTCCATGACTGACTGAATTTTTGATCTCTGCAACAATTTTCCTAACCTTCTACTATCCCCGAAGGACGTTTAAACAAGTTTTGAAATTATTTTAACCACATCAGAATTTATCTCTAAAAATCCTTCCAAAAACTCACGTTCGAAACTGTATTTTCCAGAAACTTATGCAATACGACTAAACTCAATGATCAAAGCCAAAACCCATATTAAAACGATGCTACTCACCTCTTTCACGCTCAAATCCTTGCAACAGCAACTACTCGAACAGCAAAACCCCCAATTGATCGCCACCCAGTCGCTCATCTGTTTGCAATTGTCACCCAGTTGCTCCTCTGTTTGCAAGAGGTTTTTCTTCTGAAAACCTTGATTCCAAACACTCTGATCGGCAGGAAAACACACAGTATTCTTCTCTCCAAAACCCTAGATCACCAGCCGAAATCGCCTTCAACACAAAGTATTGCGAAACCTACGAATCTTATTTCCTTAAGTATTTATACTTACTATACTTACATTGCTGCTCGACGAGTTTTGAAAACCTGGGATTCGGTGCATGCTCTCCCACCGAGATTCCCTACATGCACACAGCTTATTAATTATATTTTTCCAATAAAAATCATGTAGAAAAATCAGGGTTTTACACGGATATTTGTGGGTAGTGGACTACTGTTCACCCTAGTTGAGGGTAGTGGACTGTTGTTCACCCTAGCTGGGGGTAGTGAACCTACATCCACCACAAATATGGATTATGGGGGTAGTTGTAACGCCCCGAACCCAGGTCAGTCCAAACCGGCACCCGACCCGAACCCGGTTCGCTACTGTAACAACCCGAATTTAGTTCAACAACCAAATCCGAGGTGTTACTGGCCCATATCAATTACAACATCACTAACATACCAGACCAAAGAAAGTAAATCCAATCCATATATATTAAACTATCAGAGTTGCGGAAACAAATATGTGCGGAAGTGTAGATTAAAATCATCAAACAAGCATGAAGCTTGACCATCAATCAATATTATCAAGTCTGGTAGAATGAACTGGTTACTAACTCTCTCCTTGCCTCTCTCATACATCAAATCCAATTAATGATAATAAACCAATTAAAATGCTAAGTCTATAACATCAATCCACCTCAGAACTGATCTGGATAATAATAATCCTCCGGCGAATACTCGGCTATTTCTCCCTGGAAGTCTAAAAGATCCCCCTCTCGCGTATCAGCTGAAAAAAATGGAATAGAAGTAGGGTGAGATACGAATATCTCAGTAGGTAACACATGCATGATTAAACAGTTAATATACGGAAAGTAACAGTTCATGCACGATAAAGCAACATCGATAAATCAGGCTCGCATAATCATTTATACTATTCATGAACACAAAACAGTTTGATAAACAGTTCTAGAAATGATTTTCAACAAGTTTTAATATAAGATCTCAATAGACAAATCAATAGCATAATCCATGCATTGCTAGGATGTACTAAGCAGTCACATCCAATCAATATCCCAATCACATGCATCCCGCACGTGCACAATAGTAATCAAATCAAGTGTTATGTTTTCAGTGTCATTGTAGGACTCACAAAGTTAGATAAACCTTTTGAGATGATTCTCAACCAATTGCTATACCACCGTGCGACTTAGGAGCGATGCTACTAATGATACTCAAGCCCCATGCAGCGCAGCTTAGACAAGAGCCGTAGTCACCGACTTATTGCACACGTACCCATCAAAGTTGGTATGTACCACCAGCATGCAGCACCAGAATCAATACATGGAGGTGGTTGCTTATCCACATGTACAGGGAATCACCAGCGGCTCATCGGGGTGTCCCTCCAGACATAGGACCTTCCCAGACAAACTAACTTGCAAAGGAAGCGCGTCGCATATAGGAGTAACTCAACCCAAATGACATATCCCTCAGCTATCTAGCTACGACTATGGATCCATAACCAGCTATGCCCACTAGACTCCAAAATTCCCTAAAGTATCATAATTCTATAAGGGTTGGTGCCTAGCGGCATATAATGGTTATATCTGTACATTCACTTCATTATTCAGTCATTCAGATTATGAACTCTCTTTATAATGTCTTATGATTTATAATGCCATTTAAAAGTGTTTAGATAGTCAAATGGTAGTTAGGCTTTTCCAAAATCACATTTCTCATTTACCTTCAAAACTGGGCAACTAATGTCCTAAATATCTCCCTAATTTGTTTTTCTGTAAAACTGGGATTTAGGTAGTTTATTTTGGTCTTAAAACACCTTAATTAATCATTAAAATTGTCTAAAAATAGTTTAGAATTGAATTAGGTTCGAAATTATGAAAAATTGGAAATTCTGCTGAGAGCGCCTGGGATCGCTCAGGATCGCTCCGGGCGGTCATCAGTCGGCGGTAGTGCAAATTCGAGCGCCCACGGTCCGTCGTCCCGCGGTCCACGGCGTCCTCGAGTATTTAACCAGCGCCTAAGATCGCCGATGAGCGCCTCGCACAGTCGAGGTCGGCGGTCTCACCAAATCGAACAGAAGCAGTTCTAAATCACGATTTTTCACGTCTAAACTCATTCTAATGTATTTATAACATGCTTAGCTAACTAAATACAACTTTACATATCATAGAAACATGCTTTTGCGATTAAACAGAGATAAATCCGAATTTTAAACCCAAACGGTGTCACCTACCTCTCTACGCTGATTCCTCCTTCTCTATTATGCACAATGACGAACTCTTGCACGGAAGAATCCTCTGGACGATGAACGCACGCCCAGCCCTTCCTTCTTCTTCTCCTTCTTCTTCCCTTGGTCGCTTGAACAACTCGTCGCTTGCGGCTCTTCAATACGAGCGACAATACACATATGTGAATTAGGTTATTAAACTAATACTTATACTAACTTATCCCATGTGTCTCACCTATACCAAATTCCATACACATGCCCAATCAGAATACATACCTTGATATCTCATGATCGGACGGTCAGATCTGCGTCTACTTCTGGATCTCCGCTAAGTTGATCACCCCCTACAATAATAAAATGGTTCTATCAATTTATAACTCTGGGTAATATTATTTACTAATTTAATTTATTATTTAAGGGAAATTCGGGGTTTTACAGTAGTGAACTCAAGTTCACCACATGCCTTGAGGTATTGTGGGTAGTGAACCTAAATTCACCCCAGAAGCTCAGAATTGTGAGATTGTTTATAATTGAGTATATGGAAACAGTAGTTGGTTTTTACGGTATAGTGGGCTTTGTTGTAGAGTTGGATCCATGTCTAAACCAGATAGTGTGTTGGAGTGACTTGTGTTAAATTAATACTCTTGTCCCAGCATGTGTTTCACTGATTTGTGGGTAGTGGGCAGCCGTTCACCCTAGCTCATGAGAGCCGGGGGTAGTGTAACACCCCGGTTCTGGATCAATTGTCCAACCTCAAAGTGTTAGTGTATGTGGGCAAAAGAAACTAAAATCCAGAATAATTTAAAACTTTTATTCATGTCTTTATCAGAGTTATTATGCGAAAACATAAAATAAAATTTATTCACAATTAATCTTAACATTTACAATTGCTTTTTGAATTCATAATTGCTTTACAACTAATTGACTACCCCTTTTTACATACTTTCCCAATACTTATCGATCTTACCAAGAGTACCTGAAAAATAGTAAAAACCGAAGTGAGATATAAATCTTAACAAATAACAAGATGCATGGAATAAAACAATCTAATTTCGTTACAAAATAAAGTCATGAGGTATAATGAATAAACTAAATCACGATAATAATATTCAAAGCATTCATCAAACCAAACCACGCATGTATGATATTATAGGACTCATGAACTGAACTACTTTGACAAGCTACTCCTGTGCCCAAGTTCGCTACCTCACGAGCTTACATGATATGGAGCCAAGATACACCGTCACCATTCCTCCATTTACAATCAATGCGGATCACCCAACCGAGATACACGGTGGGCTGGCGCGTATAATCCAATCAACTGCAACTATCCAATCAGGGGAATACTGATCCGATTATATATATATATATATATGTACACTAGACAATACACGGCTAATACTAGTACATGTGCAAGCCACGAGTGAACTACAAGCATGGCCAAAATATAGCTCTCAGGTGCGAGTCACAAGTAAACTATAAGCATGACTAATAAAAAGCACAAGTAAGCCAATGTCACATTAAAGCGCACGGTGGTAACCCAAAATAAAACCAATGCTGAGATACACGGCTAATGACCAGGTTGAGATACACGACGGGTCAGGATTGCTGCAGCACGACTAGATACAGGAAGGCCTCGTCGAGATACACGACGGGAGCATAAGTGGGAAACAAGTTTAACTTACCAAGATAATTTCATTTCACTTTCTAGCTATGCTATGGATCCACACAAAGCATTGCCCGCTAGACACAACTCACAACCAAAATATTTAATAATAACTTGTCTCAAAATAGAATGTGCTCAACAATGAAATAAGTTGTCAATCAACCATAAATATCTCATCCAAGATACATGAGAGGAATTTAACCACTCTGAGATATACGGAGGAAAACATAATTGTCTAAACAGTAATTTATTAATGTGAACACTCTTAAATTACTTATATTTAAGTGTTAGATAACTAACTAAATCAATATATTAAGTCATACTTAGATTCATCTCCTAGTTGGTTGTTATTCTCAATAATTTACTTAACAATGTCCAAATTTCTTCTTTTAAGAACCTAAGGTGTCAAAACTCATTAACATTGATATTTAATCTTCCAAGAGGTTAACTTAGGTCTGTAGTGAAGTTTAGGAATATGGTATATTAACCAAAACCAATTATAAATAGGTTAAGTCTACTTATTACTTCATAATCCATCTTTACATTCATCGTTCCAAATTAATATTCTTTTATCCAAATTTAATTCTGCCGCTTCCCACGTCTCAAATTACCATAATTACGGGTGTTACAACTTTTGAATTCCAAGAAAATCATTAAAAATAGATTTGGGCACAAAATCCAAAGTTCAAAAAAATTTGACAGTGGTCGCTCGACATTGTGCTCGAGCGGCGTGTTGGGCGTTCCTTTTTGAACTTTGGAGGCTGAGGATTCAGACATCGGGGTTGCTGATGTTGGAGATGCTGGGGATGAGGTTGGAGATGAGGATGCAGACGAGGAGGCTAGGGAGGGTGATGATGGTGGGGAGGATGAGGATGGTAGAGATGGTCTTGGACCCTTTGGCTGATGTCATTTTTGTTCTTTTGTTTGTACTTTTATTTTTATTTCTTCTCCATTTTTGACAGATGTATATACTTTTACTTTCTTTTTATTGTATTTAGTCCCTTGGTCAGATGTATACCAAACTTGTATTTGTTCACTTTTTATATATATGTTAGATTCCTTCAGTTTCTATTTATTTCAAATTTTCTATTTACTGTTCTTGTAAGGAAATTTATTTGTTTAATTTAATATAGTTTCAGCCTTTCTAATCTCTTTTAAACAAGCTAATCTTAAAATTTTTAATTTAATAAATTAACAATATAACATCCAATAATAATATCATGCAATAACAATCACAAAATTCAAGTCAAATCAGAATCTCTAATCCTAAAATAAATTCTATAATTTTAACTGACGAGCACACAATCCCACTACCCACCTAAGAATTTACTTCCTGGGTTTCGGGATCCTATATTCTTTGATACCATTTCTGTAATGCCCAGGATTCGGTTCAAAAACCAAACCCGGAGTGTTAGTAAAAATTGGGCCAGAACAAACTAAAATTTATGCGGAATTTAAAACTTTTAATTATATCAGAGTACAATGAGAAGCATATCATATTGAATTCAATTTGATCAAATTAATTTACAATAAGAATCTCTTTATTCTGAATTTGTTTTATATTCATAACCACAATTCTATCCATGAGTACACTACCCCAAACTTGACGATCTCTCCAAGCATACCTGAAAAATAGGGGAAAACCAGAGTGAGATATAAATCTCAACAAGTGTAAGGTGCATGCAATTGAACAGTCTATTGTAAGAAATAGTCACGAGGTATAACGATAAATCAAAGCAAAAACAATAATTCAAGTCCATGTAAATGATTTCAACATAAATGATAAAATATATGCAAAACACCACATGTGACATCACAGGACTCATGAAGCAAGATAACTCTTTGAACAGATACTTTTCATTTGCTACGCCACCATACGACTTATGAGCGAAGCTAGTAAAAATCCACAAACCCGAATCTGAATTTGACAATAAGAGGCTTAGTCATCGACTTATTGCTCACGAAACTCAAGTACCAGTAACATAAAAACTGAAATAGGGAGTTTGGCATTTACCACCCAAGCATGTAGCCCCTAAATCAATACATGGGGATTGCCGCTAATTCGAACATATAGGGTACTCACCAGCAACTCAAATATGAAATGAGACCCTACAGACATGAAGATCCTCCAATGCAAACTAACTTGCAAAGAAAGCGTGAGCGCAAATTTGGAGTAATCAATCCAAAATAAATACCCCTCCACTATCTAGCTTAGCATATGGATCCATATACAGCTATACCTGCTAGACACAACTCACACGTATTACAATTTATTCTGTTTACAATTGATTATCAATTCATATGCATATTTCCATAAACCATGATCTCAAAGATCTCAACTATAATAATTCAAATCAATTATCATAACTCCTTTTCAAGTGATATACATGTCTCAATCTCATTAACCTGAAATAAACCCTTTTTGAGAAGAACACATTCAAAATCTCGAATAAATCTTCAAACTAGATTCCATAAATATTGTCGCACTCGAAACATAATTATTAACGGTTTAGACAGGTTATGGTTCACATTAATGAGCAAAAATAAGATTCCTATGACTTGACTGAAACTTCCCTAATTAACTACTTATTAAGATCCAAATTTCTATAATTATAACCTAAGGTATTAAGTTTTATAATTTCTGTTATTTTTCAATTCCAGCAGTTCACATAGACCCATATTGAATCTTAAGAGTTGGTTCTAATCCTCAAATTTATGTTTAACTTAATCTAATCCACTATTTCCAAAACCTTGTCCTTTAAGACACCCATTTACATTCATTGTTCTAAATTATTAGTTTTAATACCAAATTAAATTCCGTCAGTTTCTGCATCTCAATTTAACTCCTATACAAGTGTGTAACACCCCGGATTTGTGTTGTTCAATAAAAATATAACATGTCTCACGGAGGGTTATGTATGGGCCCACATTTCATTCATCAACTCCATTTGTCACATGGGACATACATCAGAGTGCAGAAAAATAAGGATTCATTTATTAAAGCGTAGGAATCTAATCAACATGAAGGTTAATAGTTCTACACAAATCTGAATATCAACTAGGATTAATCCATTAAAACTTGCTCAGTTCAATATTAGAAATAGAACCTACAATCTCTAAGGAAAGTAGTAACCCTCTCCCCTATAGTAATCAGCAAGTTCTACCCCAATAGATGAGTCCTCACCGAGAGTATCTGAAAACAAAACAAAACAAAACAAAACAAACGTAATGAGGTAAGAATATCCCAGCAAGTAACACATGCATGATGAAAACAGTTTATAATAGTTCTAAAATATGCAATGAATAATATACAACCACGAATAACCAATAAGAATTATCATACAGTTGGAAATCACAAATTCTCAATGTTAGAATCAAACCAAAAGGCCAATCAGCAATGATAAACCATACACGCGTGGCCAATGTCATGAAGTTCACTTGTATTGTATAATTTACAGGCCGGAGCGACATCCAAGCATCCTAGAACACAGTCCGATCAACATAGACGCGGAACTCTGAAATGACTGCCTACTAAAGAACTTTGTCATCCAATGCCGGCCTACTCCGGGTTTCGGTATTGACAACCCGGCCTACCAAGGATCACGGGCTGTTCTACCCTGGTCATGGCAACACTCATGGCCATGTAATTACCACAATAAAGACAACTCATTACATTACTAAGCTTATAGTCTAGGATCCGGGACAAGCTAGACCAAAACCAAACACTCAACACATAAACCAGCCTCTGGTGATAAGGTATACCAACCTCTAGTGATAAGGTATACCAACCTCTGGTGATACCATCAATAACACGAACCAAACTCATAACAGTCACTCAGGACCAGAACAATAACACCATGGAAATTCAGTTGGAACCTAACCCAAAACACAAATCCGAACCAGTTGTATAATTCTTTACTCACACAAATACCTCTTTCATAAATTCTGCTCAACACTTTGTAATTTGATAAACTCAGGTTAAACAATTCACAAGCTGGAAAACAACAGTAAAATATAGATAAAACAAAACCACCACCTCATGGTACCCAGATAGGAATTTAACTACCCACCGGCCCTCCAAAACTGACTTTTATAACTCATAATTCCCCCCAAAAATTGACGGAATAATCTCTGTGGGTTTTGACCACCTTATAATCCTTCCAGTACTTTAATATAACTTCTAGAGAAGTGTTTGAAATGTTAGAGTGGAGAAAATCAACTCAAAATGGTTAGCTGCACCTCACTTGGTAATTTGGTGGGTGCACTGACCTCAAGACAGTAGGCGGCAATCGGCGCCAGGTCGGCGTATCCACATTCCATACTGCCGCTGAGTGAAATCAGTGGGCGGCACTCAGCGGATACGCCCTAACATTCCCGATACCATATTTCGCTCATTGTTAGCTCAATCTAGACATGACTGACCTGAAATCAAGCCTCCATAACAGCTAATCTATACTTCTAACACCTCTAACAGTCTTATAAAACCAATTTGAAATTAATATACTTAGGTTCATGCTTCGAATCTACCATTTGCTCTTAAAACAGATTTCCATTGATAATCGTAACTTGCAGCTTATGAATCCAATTTAATTCATGCAATCAGTTGCAAAACTACAAATAAATCCAGTGCTACTTACCTGGTTAGCTAGCTCAGTCTTCTAGCTTCCAATTCCTCTGATCAAACACCTCCGAAATGCAATGCCATAGCCGATTGCTTCTGATTCACACGAACATCCAGATCTGTTTAGATCTGAATTCAATCTCCCTTTAATAACTCAAATTCGACCTAATTTACTACAACTCACTTACAATTGAGCCTTTACTTGTTACCAGCTACTCAGACCTGATCGCACCTCCAGATTGTGCAATCGTTGAGCACCTCAAATCAATGAGACTTCTCTTCCGGTGATCTTCAAGCCTTATCACTCCACCTCCAGCAAACCCTTAGAGCCTCTTCCACCTTTCTCCAGTAGCTGCTCTATGATTTTCGTGTCTCCAATTCAGCCAACGAACCAGCAACTCACGCAAGCCACCTATTTATAATTTCACCTGGCGCCCAAATTTTTGCTTGATTTGCTGGGGTGCTCATCCACGGCTGATCTCTACATCCACACTTATTAACCACTTGATTACTTTCCTTGCCACACCAGCAATATCTTCACTACCATCTCCTAATTAAGACAATTTAACCCTATGATTAGTACTCATTAATATCATACACCACTTACCATAATTGACGCTCCATCTTCACTTCATTTCCAGAAATGCCAACCTTGCCCTTGCTCCTCAATTATCTGGAAATTCCACAATTAATTATAATTAGAATTTCTTAGTTAATTCTCGAAATTAATATTAACCAAAATTCGGGATCTTACAAGGTGTTACAATAATTAAATTACTAGGAAAAATTATTATACATTAATTTAGACCTAAAATCCTCGAATATTAAAATCTGGCCTAGGTCGCTTGAGTGACCTGTTGAGTGCCCATGCAATTTCGAGCAAAATTCCCAGATTTTTAAAATTTCTGATTTTTGGGTTATTTCATTGATTTTAATCGTTATAAATTTATTTGTTATTAACCTAAATCACATCTACAACCCTTTGAACCTACTTTTATCAATTAATTGTAAGTTTATGGTCATTTACAAAGATCAAACATTTATTCATTAATATTTTCATACTTTTCTTCAAGATTGTAACGCCTCAGATCCAGGTTTATTTAAAGACATAAACCCAAATCTAGTTCGTTAGGGAAAATGGCCCAAACAACTACTTCAGACTTAAACAAATTCATTTATTATATCAGAATGCGGAAATAAAAGACATCTTTCAAGAAGCGCGGAATTAAACCACCAAAATAATCTATTAATATTTCATCTATAAAGTCTGAAAAGGGTTCAACTAAATAAAATAAGTAACATCCACCAAGGGTGTGGAATAAAGATACTAATGATCCTTCAAATGACATCAAAATCCTCAAATAAAATACTAAAGTTAATTCCTAAGAAAATAAATCTAATCATCTCTCCATATCCTCCTGGACCTACACAGGAATGAAATAGTCTTCTTCCTGCTAATCACAGTAATCCCCTGGAGTCTCTACCCCAGCAACGTTATCTCTAGGAATATCTGAAAACAAAACCGATAAAACAATAATGTGAGAAACAACATCTTAGTAAGCAGTCATGCAAATATTTGACCACAATAAAACATGCAACGCTTAATCAGAATAATCACAATAAAACACAAGACAATAATGAAATACAATTTGTCCACCTCATGGGACTCATGAAATAGAATACCAGAGAAAGAGAGTAGACATGTGGCAATATGCTACCTACCCGAATTACGATGGACTAGCCATCCTGTAGTCTGGCTATTCAACAGCAACGGAAGAACCCAACCATGAGTTAGCATGTACGGCCCAACCAATCCAGGAGTGGGTAACGTAGCGACCAACCAATCCAGGAGCGGTACCATCATCGAGATGATGGAATGCCTTAGACACAGAATTCAAACCCCACTAATACACATTTCACTTACTAGCTATTCTATGGATCCATATAACTGTGAAGCCCACTCAACAGCGAGAAAAACCAACCAGGGTAATGGAAATATTTCTCAATAACACCCACCAAATACAGAACCTTATCTGTATAACCAAATCCGCCCATGCGGGAAACAATAAATCAGGCACCAGCCTTGTCATACCAGTGACCCAAAACCAAAACAGAATGCACCAAGTCATATGTCCAAAACTCCAGGTTTCAACGGGCCAATATGTCCCGAATGTGTATCAACTCTATAGATGCACAAAATACCTTCATATCACCCAAATATAGGTGTATGAACTCCCAAAACCAACCTTGGTTAAAAGTAAAATCCTTTGGAACAATGGAATCAAGTAAAAGTGCCTCTTTAGAAACATCTACCCAAAATCTTTATAAAATTGAATTTTTAACATCCGCCAGTGCAAAAAATCCCTAAATACCTCAATCTTGATGGTACATAGGTTAAAATTAGATAAAAACACTTTCGTAGTGAAAAACTAGGTTGAAAAGCAAGTTTTCCAAAAATCTAACAGACAGGTCGCTCGAGCAGCCAAGGGCGCTCGAACGGCCTTACAAAATAGGTTGTTTCAGGGTAGGTCGCTTGATAGGTCACTCGAGCGATTGTTCTAGCGAGAGTTCAATCTGGGAAAAATTGCTCTCGGGTTTTTAATAAATACATAGGGCACTCGAGCAACTGCTAAGGCGGTCCGATATGTGAAAAATCCGTAACTTTGCGAAATTCAATAAAAATTCCACAACTCAATATTCAATGCATCAAAACCATTCTAAATCATTCTAAAACACTTTATAAACATGTTAGAACAATTTCCAACAATTAAAACATCATAAATAACAAATACAACTCATCAAATCACCGATTAACCATGTATATCGTCTGAACACGAATTTGTATTTATGCAAGAGTCAAAGGGACTACTTACCTGGTTCTAAGAACTTAAACCTTCTCTAAAAGCAACGAAATATTACCACAAATCTGCTCCAACAATCTCACAAGCCTTGATCTCGTCTGGGTTAAGAAAAATCACGTTTTTAGAGATCTAACAACACACCTATATCTCAAAATAGAACTTCTCTTGGGTTTGCTCTTGCCTGAGATTCTATGCACGAAAATCCTCTATTTTCCTTCTCTAAGACAGCTCCAACAGGTTGTTTTAGGGTTAGGTTTGATCACAGAAAGAAGAAAGAAGAATAAGAGAAGAGTAACCAATGTGGACGGCTGCTTCCAATATTGGGTTTTGTTCTTAACGTGAATCAATCCATGCATGACTAGGTTAAGTTTATTATTATTCCTTTTTACCATATTACCCTCCTTCATTAAACCAATTTTACAATCAAGCCTTTAAACTTAAACCAACTAAATTCCAGGTCAACCCACTCTCCTTGGGTTCGACCAACTCCCCTATTGTTCAACCTTTGCTTTATTTCCCAATTAATTCATACTAATGTAATGCCCCGAATCTAGACTATTCACTAAAGATATAGTCTGTCTTCAAAACGCCACGCAAGGTCCCAGATTCAACAATATCTCACCTGATAGATGTAGATCGATATAAAATCAGAGTGCACAAAAAATGAAATGAAACGTGGGTGTGTGTTAATCAGATAAAAAGTCTATCAGATTATAGTCGAACAAAAAGTAACAAAAGACTGTCTTACAGGCCCACTAATATTTGCAGTACAAAAGTCCAAAATGAATATACAACATGTACAAGGATGGCTACCCAAAAAGATCACCAAAATAGATCACTAGATCGCTCCACTAACCCTGGCGATAATATGCCTCATGCTGATAATCATCAATACAACCATCATGCCTTTGAACCTCCGCTCTCTCTACCGAAGTATTAACTAAAAACAAATCCGATAAAACAACAGAAAACAAAATATACGTGAGACTGAGGTCTCAGTGAGCAACAATATGCAAAATCAAATAGTCATGCTTGAAATAGTTAATGCATAAATAGAACAGGATGCATATATCAAAACTGCTGATAAATCGGCAATCAAGTACATAAACAAAATCTACAATATGCATAACATACAATGCTGAATAGAAACACTCGATCGTATGCATCAATCTCATTGCCAAAACAATCAAACACAGCATGACCATCAACCTCAATAACTCATATCACATAGAATGCAGTGACTGTGCAGGACTCGTGGACTAGAATATCTTATATGAGGTAACATCATAATCCAGCTGCCACCTTACGACTTACAGGGCGAAAGACTAGGCCAAGGTCAACCCCAAGCGAAGCACCTAACTATAGGCTGGCATGAAGCAACCCCCAATGAAACAACATAACCACAATCTGGGGTGGGAGGGTCAGACCCACTACCCCCAGTCTGAACTACAATAATACCATAACCACAATCTGGGGTGGGAGGATCAGACCCACTACCCCTAGTCTGAATACAATAACCACGTCGAGGTCTCACGATGGGATGGGTGCTGCAGCCGATTCTGCTCCCCGGAATGGCCTCACCAGAATCACGTGGTGCAACGCTTGCTGGATAGCTAATATTACACCTATAAAGCTATTCTAATGCACTATCTAGTGTGCGCACGTCGTGGGAAACGTGCGACAGGCAAGGCGAGCACGCAATGAAAGGTGCGAGGGAATGGGGGTATAAGGAGCCGCCACTGCCTGATGGGGTGCAGGAAGACACCTGGGTGCCCTAAGGATATCTACTTTGGTCTACGGCTTGAGATTTTGGCTAAGGTCTCGATTACGGTCCGGGGAAGTCCGTAGACACCCCGGTTTGCCCCGTCGGTTGACGGGTCCCATGTGTTTCCCTGGTTCGAGTCAATTTTGGTTTAACTCACCCTTATGTCCTATGCCAGCATACTCACTTATTAAGTCTGAATGAGACCTTCAAAGGTGTGGGTCCATTTTATTTTAATTGATTTTATCTTTTTATCCAAGTGATGTTGGTCTGATGTGGGCCTCGTTGGACGGCCCATTGGATACCAAAGAGGGCTTAGGTCAAGCCCAATTCCCATTCGGGGTTATGTCGGATAACCCAGCTTATTGGATTTGGTTATTTGGTTTAAGGGTTGCTTATTTACATGAAATATGTGGGTTTATTGGGCCTAACCACAGAACAGGTGTGGTTTGGCTCGAACCGCACATACTGTGCGGTTTGAGCCAAACCGCTTTGTGTATGCGGTTTCGGCCCAAAAAACCCAGAAATGCAATTTTTCATGGGGCTTCGGGTCTCTGGGTACTCTAGGGCCTACTAGGGATTTGTGTGGGCCCCTGTGTGGGCCCACAATGGTTTAGAATTGGAGGAATGAACTTATTTGGCCACTTTTGGTTATTTGTTTTTATCCAAGGGAGGGGGAGAGGACTTATGACCTCATCTTTTCCTTTTTTTGAGCTAAACCCAAAGATAAAATAGGGACCTAAGGTGCCCCTGTTTTGGTTCTTTGAAAACCATCTCCATCTCAGCAAATAGTCAACAATTTGAACAATTTAAACATGCCAACAAACCCAATAATCAACTCATTTTCGGCCTATCCATGCATGTTCAACCAATAATCAACAATTTAAACATGCCAACAAACCATATGAAGATCATGAGGAAACAGTGGAGAAAACAATGGGGAACATCATCCCTCATGCATGGTGCTAGTGGATTGGTCTTGAGGGTATATGGGGGTGAGAATGCATACCAAAACAGTGGCTGTTTGGGAAGAAAAAGAACATAACAGTAGATAGTTGGGGTGGGGGGAGCATGCTAGGGACAACAAATATTAAAGGGAGTGGGGAGACACATTATACACTCAGAACAGTGATTAAATGGCAAGGAAGCAAAGGAACATGCAAAATCCAAATAAGAGAAATAGCCTAATCTAAAAAATACGTGATATATGTAGTCCTTAACACATAAGACACACTAAGGGTACAAAACAGTAACAATAGGGATCATAGCATGGGCTGGAAGCTAAAGGAACAATGGGGGAAAGGAACATGTTATTGGCATCGCATCAGAAACACAACAAAAAGGTGCAACAGCAGCCGAACAAGGGGTAGGGGAGCATGCTTGGCCGATCTGGTGGGGGTGTGGAGCAGCAACAACAACAAAAGATCACTGCCGTCTCCAGTGGCATCTCACGTGTGCTATAACAGGGGATCATTCGACTTTCATAAGAGGAACATGCTCCTCTTTAATGAATACACAAATAGCTACACGTATGTGGCCCTTTTAAACCATCGAACAAGGCTCTTTTCCTCTTATTCAAGGTAGCCAACTCTCTTTACCATAGGATCCTTAGGATAAGATGTACAGCAAGAAAAAAACAGGTACTTTTGATTGAAGTCTGGAGTAGGCTTGATGAGCTGCCAAACCCATCACCTGAACAAGGTGATGTAGTGGTGTGGACCCCTTCAAAATCAGGTACTTTTGACATTTCCAGTGCTTATAAGCACTTTGATACCCATGGGAGCCAAGTGGCTTGGTATGGACTCATTTGGTTCTCTAAGAACATCCCTAAGCATGCTTTTATACTATGGCTGGCCGTGAACCAAAGGTTGCTAACCAAAGACTGGTTGCATAATAAGGGTATTGTTAACAACACTTCGTGCGTGTTCTGTAGAGCACATGATGAGTCCCACTCACACTTATTCTTTGAGTGTACTTATAGTGCCCATGTGTGGAACCATGTTTTGGAGAATAATGGAGTCGCAAGGCTACATCATTCTTGGGTGGATGTTGTGCAATGGGCTACATCTTTGAAGCTAGGTACCCCACATGCCACCCTCATTTTCAAGCTTTCTCTTGCAGCAAGTGTTTACCACATATGGAGGGAAAGAAACAGAAGGGTGTTCAGAAATTGTTATATGCCATGGGAAGATTTGGGGTCGCTAATCGCTTTGGATGTTAGAGGGAAAGCAAACTTGAAGCGTGTGGCTCTACCTGACTCCCCCCTCCACCGCCATCTTGTTGATAGGTGGGACTTAGAGTGGGATCTTGTAAGGTGATGATTGGGTAATCTTGTATTCTCTTGTTCTCTTGTGTGTTCTTGTCATGTGCCCTGCTACATTAAGGAGCACATTGGTGATGATTGGGTTATCTTGTATTCTCTTGTGTTCTTGTGTGTTCTTGTCATGTGCCCTGATACATTAAGGAGCACATTGGGTTGTCTTGTTTGATCTGTCATTGTACATATCTTTCTTTAATATATCACTTTGGACTTACCTTCCAAAAAAAAAAAAAAGCAAGAAAAAAAACAGTATAGAAGTATTAAAGAAATCGTGCTCACAATAGCAAGGAGAAGGTGGTCATCATAGATCAATTTTCATATATACATATTGAATAACATGTGCAGAGAAATTCACCTAGGTGTTAGGAATTCTTGTTGGTATTGAGTGCCGGCTCCTGGAGTCTAGAATAGCAGTTGAAGCTCCTTCCTTCAGCTTCCCAAAACCAAATCCAACTTCCTTCTTACTTTGATTGGAGGAGAAGGGACCGGTGTGGTGTTCAAGGAGATTAAGGTAGGTTTGAGGCTTTAGATTAATGAAAAAGGGTGGTTCAGAGGTTCAGAGGGTGTGGGAGAAGGAGAGGGAATTGTGGAGAATGGCCATCCTTGTCCCACTGTTCGGATTTTCCTTTTATAGCAAACAGGGACAAAACCGCATACTCAAAGTGGTTTTGCAGAAAATGAACAGTAACTGCATATACCGTGCGGTTTGGTTGAAACCGCAGGGTATGTGCGGTTTTGGCCCCGTCCTTTCAGCAATGATGAGTGGACAAATTGGTCAGACGCAGTCAGACGCGTCATGCAACCGTACTGTAAAGTGCGATTACTTTTCGTGCACCGCTTGCCCTTTTTCTCTTCATTTTTTGGTTGAGTTGATGGTTGAGGTAACTCAGCCACCCACTCGGTCGAATCAGGCTCTTCCAATTTTATTATTTTTTATTTGTCTTGATTAACTTAATTAAGATGTTTTAAGTTTTGACCGATTTGCCTTTGAGACTGTTTTGCTCATATCTTTTTCATCCGAGCGCCGATTCCTGCAAACTTAATTGCGTTGGAACCGTATCGGGATGATCTACCCATTGGGATAGGGTATAACAATCAATTCGGGTCAGGCAGAAGGTTATATTTTGCTCTTAAGGGTTTATACCTGTCTTTTAGGGTTTTGCTTTCAAGCTTTTTAGAGGGGTGCAAAAATGACGTGCTTACACCTAGCTCACATATGGATCCATATACGACTATTCCACTAGACAACTGTGAAATGCAACTCCAACTCATAGTGTGCCCTTGATGAGTGTAAACATTTACCAATTGTGGTGAACATTGATCACTTCCCACAATGCTAAAATCTGGGTGAACTCATATCCACAGCCGTAGGTGAACGCCTTGTTCACAACCCCAGGTGGATTCAATGTACACAACCCCACAGACTCAGTGCCAAACCAAAACACATTTCCAATATCATGACAACCTTGGCATTATTGCCATCAACACCTTTCTTTTCAAATAACAAAACATTGTTTTCCGAAACCAAAATTGAACACAAGATTTGAATTAAATCAATTTCATGTTTGGAGAAAACCGATACAAAATATCCACGGTTGGTTTGCAGTTGCTGTTTACTCTGCAGAACTGATTTTAACTAGTTAATTGAATGTTAAACCTGATCTAATCTATAAGGAATTGGTATGCATGCTATAAATAGTTGGAAAGCTCTACGAGTCTAGTTTCCAACGCAACAAATGGTGCATAATTCTAAGTTCCCTATAGGAACTTATGGCCATTTTACTACAGGTGGTTTAAAATAGCCGCGAAAACCTAATGGACGGAAACCATCAATGTTTCTTGATTTTTCTAGCATCAACCTGAGTTCCAATTGGTCCTAAACCAATTCCATTCAACTACCAACACATTAAACTAAATTTTAAGCCATAAACTTGAATTTTTACTCATCATTTTCATGTCTTCGTACGTCAATGAAATATTACCCAGTTTTGAACAGTGAACATAACTGTTTCCATTCGTCAACTTCCAAAACTTATTTCCAACACCTTCTTTTGTTTTTATACTTTCCAGATCTTCTCATCATCATATTTGCATCACTAATTATCATCAAAACTCTCCAATTACACCCCCAACACGAAACCAAAACGTTTACTCTTCAAAACCCCCAAATCTGAGCCTATTTCAAGGGTTTAAACTCCAACCTCTAAACCATAATTTAGAAATCAACTTCCCATAACATTAATCCCTATCATGCTCTCAATTTACACAAGTTTCCATTAATTTGAACATGTATAAACAACCATTACAGTATTTAAACCAAATTTGAAATCAAAACCCCATAAAAATCTCAAGACAAGAAGAACACAAAGATTAATTCGTCCATATTTTATATCTATTTCTAAATATTACCTAAACACCCTATTAAGTCACTTTTTCTCCAAATTAAAGCCACTAATTTATTATAATTACCCAATTGCCCTTTTTCATTCTTTTATGCTGTAATTATTACTATTTAATGCTCCGTTTGTTTTGATGTAAAACGTTTTCTTTTGGAAAACATTTACATCGGAAAATGTTTTCAGGAAAATCAAAGTTTTTCAATTGTTTGGATGGACATTGGAAAATATATTTGAAAATGAGAAATTTTCATTTTCTTATGTTTGGAATAAATGCAAATAATCAAGGAAAACTTAAAAAAAAAAGATATACATTTATATAGGGGTGCAACTCTATCCAAGTCAAACCAAACCCAAACTGACTTTGATTTGGTTTGGATGTTCAGTTCAGTGCAAAATTCTAAACCAAACTAAGCCGATTTGGTTTTGAGTTGGATGCTTGGCTAAATAGAACCAAACCGAACCGAATTCAATATTTGCCTAAACTGAACTGAACCAACCTAATATATTATATATATAATACAATATATATTAAAATTTGAAAGTTTACCTTTAAACTTTGACGATATTACAAACAATACCCTTTTTTGAGCACAAGCACGTGTTGGTCTAATCCGAACCAAACCGAACAGAATTGATTTCATGGAATTCGGTTCGGGTTTTGGTTTTCTTATTTATTTTCGGTTCGTTTTATAATTTCGGTTTCCAATTCGGTTCAGTTTGGCTTGATTGTAAATATTTTCGGTTTGGTCTTGGGTTGGCCTCAACCTGAACCAACCCGAGTTACACCCCACATTTAGATGGTATATCATTTTCCGGAAAATGGCATAAGGGATTTTCAATGGTAAGTCATTTTCAAGAAAATAGCTACCTTTTAGGAAAATCATTTTACACTGTATTATATTTTACATGAAAACAAACACGCGGAAAACCCCATTTTCTGCTAAAAACATTTTCCACATTAGATTTTACATCAAAACAAACGGAGCCTAACTTCAAACCTAACCCAATAAATTTTAATCTTCTATGAATTATTTAATGATTTAATTCATTGATTTGCCCTTTTTGAATTTACTGAAATACCCTTTTATCCTCCTAGATTGATTTCCTCTCAAAATTCTCTTTTATTTTAAAATTATTATTTATTTAAATTATTAATCCTCTAAATTTGCACTCTTTTATTTCCACTATATTCAAACCCCTATTTTCTTTTATTTATTTATGCCTTAATTATTATCCAAAATTTTGGGGTCTTACAGACCTGGATTTGGGGCGTTACAAGGATCCTTTCCCCATTTCTTGTATTTTTCCTCTGCCATCTCTTGGGTGTCTAGCATATATGCCTTATGAAATGTCCAATCCATTTGCCATCCAGAAGCTCGCAAATTTTTTTCTTTGTCTCCTTGATCCATTTTTGTTTTGAAATTCCCCTGGCTCCGATGGAGCTTCCTTTATTTTTTTCTTTGCAACAATGGCAATTTGATTGACCTTTCTTGCCTCATTCTATTGGTGAAGAAATACGGCCCATGAGTAGTGTAAAAAATGATGAAATGTTTTGATTTGAACAAAACTCAATGTTTACGCTACCATATCAAAGACCAATAAGAACTTACCATCTTAAGCTTTAGCTCAAACAATTTTTTTTGTTTTCTTGTGAGATTCATGTAGGAAGCTTCCACATTTTCCTCAACAGGAGTATCATTATCCTCATTCACATGTTCTTCAAGAGCTGGTTTTCTAGCATGAAGATCTTCAACCTTGTCATGGGAATAGAATGGGACTCTTTCAGCATCGCCACTAGTGTCATGTTTATTTTTTGAAGCAAAATGGTGCAACAATTAATGTCAATAAAGATATAATATGGCAAATGGTACTAGAATTTTTTTAAAGTAGTCTCATATATCTAGATAAATGATGGAAACTATAGCCATAGGTGGTAGAATACATCTTACATTTTTATTGGGTGCTAAAGGGAGGAAGAATCCCAGTCATAAAACTTCACATCACTAGCTTATGGGAAGTATTTTTATCGGGCGCTAGAGGGAGGAAGAGTCCCAGTCATAAAACTTCACATCACCAGCTTATGGGAAGAGAGAATGTAATAACCCAACCCAACGAGGTATTGTCCGCTTTGGGCCTAAGCCCACACAATTTTGTCCCCAAAAGGTGCATCGCTAATTAGAGTGTTCCCCCTGACTCTTATACCTTATCGGGCATTCATCCGTTTCCAATGTGAGATCAGGATGTCACAATCTCCTCCTTTCAGGGCTGCACGTCCTCGTGCAATGGTCACCTAGAAGCCTGCTAGCCCCTCATGGGCCCGCCCTCATTGGTGCAACCACCTCCTACAGGCAACGCTAGGACCCACACTAGAGAATTAATTTTTTTTTCTAGTTGAATTTTTGTCATATCACAGTCACAGGTATATGTATTAATTTCAGGAAAGAGATTTTGTGTTGCATCTTTGGATTATGTGTTCCATATGGTCACATACAGTTGTGTTAAAAGGAACAAAGCTAAGCTCAGGCTCAGACAGGCTTGTTAACATTTTTTTGGGCTCATGCTTGAAATTATTAGACCTTTGTCTAATTGTAGTAGGCTTTATTTGTGCTATAAACTTCAGTGTAGGAGTTCACTGGACAGTGAAAGAGGGCAATATTGTTTTGTACTAATTTTCAATTCAAGTGATTTTTGGTTTTTATTTATTTTCCTTCCACAGTGGTGGTGGTTGGGGGGTCTATTATTATTATTTTTTAAAAATTAGTATTGAAAGAGTAGAGGACTACTCTATAGGTCCACGATCTATAACAATTCAGAATTGAACAATGCGGAAACAGTACACAAAGAATTATACGAGGAAACCTGGATCCAGATCCAGGAAAAACCTCGAGTCTATATGAGGCGACTAACCCTTCAAAATCCACTATTGAATGAGAAGACAATTACAAAGGAGTACATACTTAACCTTTACAATTTGACTCACTCAACAGCAATCCACAGTTCGAATCCACGAACTGCTACACAGCTTGAATCCACAAGCTGCAGAACACGATCAGTCCAGATCGCAAACAATCACTCACCAGTGATCCACAGTTCGAATCCACGAACTGCAACACAACTTGAATCCACAAGCTGCAGGACACGATCAATCCAGATCGCAGCAATCCTCTCAGAATCCACTGAGACGATCCAATGCAGTAGGAATCCACCTACGCATCAATCAAGGCCGATCACCAGTCCAGGCGATCACACGATCAGATGAAGTTCCGAATTGAAGAAGAATCCTCTGTCTTCAATTACAGGCGATCTATCTCAGATCTCCCCCTCACTCGATCGCCGACTCTCTAAAGAAGATTTGATCGAATCTCCAAAACACCTCAAGATTCGAAAACCAAATGATCCAAAGAAAAAAGTCACTATTAAAAATTACAACACGTCTATTTAAAGAATAAAAACTCAGATCGCGTCGAGCGCTGGTGGAGTCGTGAAGCGATCGATGTAGACGGCTGGTGGCGAACTCAAGTCCCGCTCAGAGTAAGTTGAATCAGTTAAAAGCGCGCTGCTAGCGAGCTGCTAGCGGGAGAGTACGCGGCAGGTGCACGAACCTTTCTTTCAAAACACGAATTCCCTTATGCGCTGCCAGCGGGGTGGCAGCGGCGTGGTAGCAGTGTGGTGGCATCAACTTCTTCTTCTTTACTAAATTCACTGAATTTTCATTGTTTAATCTGCACATCTTGAAGCTTCATTAGAAGACATAATTTGTCAAACATTTGCCAAAAAAAGGAGTGTGAGTTTTCACACTTACAATCTCCCCCTTGGCAAATGCCTGACAACAACCTTACACTAGTGTTTAATATCAACCTCAGTTAATGATGATTTCCATTTAAGAATTTTAAACCCACACTGTTAAAGAGAGACACAATGATTTTGACAAATCCAAAATTTCATTCATTTACAAAAGATATACAGATAACAGAATCATATACAAAGTTCAAGAAAGACAAACATTTTCTCCCCCTTACTTATCACTCCCCTTATACACCCATATTCAGGAGAAAACACTCAGAACAGAACATAACAAAAAAAACATCATATCCATAGCAAAAAAAATAACAGGCAGCAGCAAACAGCAAACATCCAGCAGCAAACAGCAAGCATCAGCATCAACCCAGCCAAACCATCAACAGAAACAGAAACTCCAGCAGCATCATCCAAATTTCTCCCCCTTTCTGGAAGGTGGTTTGGGTTCCCAAGTCCTTGAGTAGTGCTTGTATGCATCTTGGGATCTGGAGTGCAGCCAACTGAGTTTGTGATCCATTTCCAGCTGAGTCTTCCGAATGCATTCCAGAAAATGATCCGCTTCATTTTGCATACGTTGCTGAGCAGCAACGTCCCTTTGTACTTCTCCACATGTAAAATCAACATCCTTTGCCAATTGCCCCAGCTTCTCTTGGGTTTCGGATTTGAACATGCTCATCATGAGCATGTGAGACCTAACCTCTGAATTGAAAGTCTCCTGAGAAGCTTGCATGGAATTCAGTTTCTCCATGATAGCCACAGCATCAGAGCTGGACAGAGAGGACTGAGAAGAGGAGGGTTCAGAAGACACAAACCGAAACGGACTTGCTCGTTTACTTCGGGTCAGAGTGGAGGAAGCAATGGGAGGACGGGGATGAATGATCAATTCAGTAGGATCAGGGAGTACCCCCTGATGAACACACATGTAAGAGATGAAAATTCCAAAAGGAAGAGCTGCAGTCTTGGATTTTAAATTCCGAGACTGAAGAATCTGATGGAAGATAATGGAAGGAATACAGATACTTTCTCTGTTCCAGATGGCATGAAGAAGTCTTGCCCGATGGTGAGAGATCTCTGAGTGATGATCAGAAGGAACAAGAGAAGCACACACAAACAAGTTTAAGATCCGGAGAAGATCTTGAAGAGAGCTATGAGGCAAATAGTTGGGCTTATTCTTAATGGAAGTGGGAGCACCCTGAACGATTAGAGAAGGAATGATGGATTCCATAGGAGTATCAGTGTGTGACTCAAGAAAGTTAAAAGAGGGAGAGTCAACAAGAGGCAGTTCAAGAAGAGAGGAAATAAGCTCTTTCGAGAAGTCGAAAGAAATTCCCCTGACATAGGCTTTGACAGAGCCTTGATTGGCAAGATGGAGATGATGAAGATTAGAGTAAAATTCTCGAACCAGGTCCGGATAAGCAAAACCACCAAGTAAAGCAAATTTTTTCCAACCATTGTCCGAAAACAATGAGTAGAAAGGGGATTCAGAAAAAGACTCAAGCTTGATGGCCCTTTCCAGAAGAAGTGGCCTGTGCTTGAATAATGCATTGAAATCAGAGAAACCATTCCCCACAAACGGTTCAGAAGAATGAGAAGGGGAAGGAGGTCTCACTGGAGAAGAAGAAATAACAGGAGAAGACCTCACAGGAGGAGACCTCACAGGAGGAGACGATGTTGAAGGAGAATCAGTTCTCGACTTTCTCTTGAGAGGCATGGTACAAAAAAATGGAAGAGAAAGAGAAAACAGACAGCACCAACCAACAAAACGAGAAAGCCCTAATGGCTGAAAAATCTACTAAACCCTAGCTTAGAATAATGAGAAAAAACTACAGAACTAGGAAGCAGAAAATGAAGAAGCAGGACGAAGATAGTAAAAAAATTTTTTTACCTGAACAGTAGGCAGGAAGGAAGAAGGTGACAGCGACAGCAGCACCGGGACACGACGCGAGAGGCGAGGGAAAACGAAGAGGGTGAAAAAGAACAGGGGTAAAAAATGACCGCACTTTCACCTATATATAGGCAAACAAAGTACGCTACCAGCGAGCAACTGGCGACGTAGAAGAGGGCAAGTGCCAGATCAAGAAAACTAGAGAAGGCTACATGCACGCTTCTAGCGACGTAGAAGGTGCACATGCACACACAAAGAAAAACACAGATTCAAGGCAGAAATTTATAAATGAGGTTTGAACTATTCTTCATGACAACCTCATACTTCCAAACACAAAGCTGAGATTTTAGCTAAACCAAAAATCATCCAGATAATCAACTTATTCAATCTAAGAAGTACTTATCACAAAACTGATCTTGAAGTACCTATCAAAGTTAATTCAGACGTGGTAGATTTCATATCAAGGAGCAAAATTTCCTTCATGGTTTTTCATACTATAAATTTTCTTCAAGATATTAAGCACATATGCATATTAATGAATCAATGCTTGTGAGAAATGAGCAACATTTTTGACTTTTACACTTCATACATATAGAAGGCTATTTCAGTGTAAACAATCTTGAAAAGTATAGACATATCCCAACTTCATTTTGGTGGCTTTCGCACATCAGAGATAGGTAGCCTTTTCTGATCTCTTTTTCTTTTCTTTTTAAAGAAGGCATTGACCCTTAAAAAACCTGAGTTTACAGTTCATTCCAAGAATATACCTTCTTTATCTTTTTCTTTTTGAGATTTACAGTGGCTTTCACTCTAATCTCTATGGCAGCCATTTCCAAAACTTTTCTTTTCATAAAGGTGATAGTCTATAGATCCCAAGCTTTACCACACAATAAGCTTCAATACGTAAAGGTGTTTCAGACAAAATTGCTGGTTAGAAATAAGACATTTCTGTCAATATGCATACACTCAATCTTCCTGAAAACAGATCTTAGTAATAAGAACACACAAATTCATTTTGAACAGATATGTGAGACATTTTACATCAAAATTAACTCAAAACAGAACCTGATTTTCAGTTTTGAGAGCATACTCCTAGGGATTTCCTAAGAGTTTCAAATATGTTCTGATCTAAAGGTTTAGTAAAAATGTCAGCCAACTGTTTTTCAGTAGATATATATTCAATCATAACAGTTTTGTCTTCAATCAACTCTCTTATAAAGTGATGCCTGATATCTATATGTTTGGTCCTTGAGTGTTGAACAGGATTCTTAGAGATATTTATGGCACTTTGATTATCACAGAAGAGAATCATTTGATCTTGATCTAACCCATAATCAGATAACATTTGTTTCATCCATATAAGTTGAGTACAGCTGCTTCCTGCAGCAATATACTCAGCTTCAGCAGTACTCAGAGAAACACAGTTTTGCTTTTTGCTTAACCAGGCAATGATATTATTTCCCATGTAAAAGCAACCACCAGAGGTGCTTTTTCTGTCATCCATACACCCAGCCCAATCAGCATCAGTGTATCCAGTAAGATGTGGGTTTGTCTCTTTGGAAAACCAGATTCCCAGATCAATAGTCCCATTAACATATTTTATAATCCTTTTTACAGCATTCAAATGAGATTCTTTAGGATTAGCCTGATATCTAGCACAGACTCCCACACTAAAGCTTATATCAGGTCTACTTGCTGTTAAGTACAGTAGACTCCCAATCATTCCTCTGTACAGAGTAGGGTCTACAACCTTTCCAGATTCATCTTTTCCAAGTTTTAAACTAGTACTCATAGGAGTCCTAGCATGTTTAGCATGAGTTAAGCTGAATCTCTTAACAAGATTTCTTGAATATTTTGCTTGAGAGAAAAAAATTCCTTGTAGAGATTGATAAATCTGAAGACCTAAGAAAAAGTTCAGTTCACCCATCATACTCATTTCAAATTCACTTTTCATTAAATCAGCAAAGGAGTGAGCATGATTTTCAGAAGTGGACCCAAACACTATGTCATCAACATAGATTTGAGCAATCAAAATATGTTTGGACTCTCTTTGAATAAAGAGAGTTTTATCCACATTTCCTCTCATAAAACCAGATTCAAGTAAAAAGAAGGTAAGTCTCTCATACCAAGCTCTAGGAGCTTGTTTGAGACCATACAAGGCTTTGTTCAGTTTATAGACATATTTAGGATGATTTGTGTCCTCAAATCCTTTAGGTTGCTCTACATAGACCTCTTCATTCAGATATCCATTCAAGAATGCACTCTTAACATCCATTTGAAACAGTTTAAACTTCAAGTAACATGCAATAGACAACAGTAATCTGATTGATTCTAACCTAGCTACAGGAGCAAAGGTTTCATCAAAATCTATTCCTTCTACTTGAGTATACCCCTGAGCAACAAGCCTAGCCTTATTTCTGGTTACTATCCCATTCTCATCAGATTTGTTCTTAAAAATCCACTTGGTTCCTATCACATTCAGATCAGAGGGTCTTTCAACCAATTCCCAAACATTATTTCTAGTAAATTGATTCAGTTCTTCATGCATAGGATTCAACCAAGAATCATCTAACAATGCATCTTTATAAGATTTTGGCTCAAATTGAGAGAGATAAGAAGAAAATCTTACCTCATTATGTACCTGATGTCTTGTTCTGACACCATCTGAAATATTTCCAACAATTTGCTCAGTTGGGTGGTTTTTGAGAGTTCTAGTCAGAGGAACCACTTCAATGCTTGAGGAAGCATCTCTGATTTCATCCTCTTCATCTACAGCCTGCAAAAATTCACTGTCAATACCTTCATCATCAATTAGCACATTTATAGATTCCATTACAACAGTTTTTTGCAAATTAAAAACTCTGTATGCTCTACTAGAAGAAAAATATCCTAGAAAAATTCCTTCATCACTTCTAGAATCAAATTTTCCTAGATTTTCTCTGTCCCTTAAGATATAACATTTACTTCCAAATACTCTGAAATATTTCAAGTTTGGCTGTTTTCCTTTCCAAAGTTCATAGGGAGTTTGTTTCCACCCAGATCTGATATAAACTCTGTTACTAATGTAACAGGCAGTGTTTATAGCTTCAGCCCAGAATTTTGTTGAAATTTTCTTGGCTATCATCATGGTTCTAGCCATTTCTTGTAAAACTCTGTTCTTCCTTTCCACAACTCCATTTTGTTGTGGGGTCTTAGGAGCAGAAAATTCATGTTTGATTCCTTGTTCTTCACAGAAATTGGAAAACATTTGATTCTCAAATTCTGTCTGATGTACTTTTTCGCAAGTGCACGAATTCGTAAAAAGTAATAAAGTGATGAAATAGAGTGTCGAACCCACAGGGAATGGTAGCTACTAAATACTGAAATTGCTATCCTAAATTCTATTTGAATAATCAAAGATTGAGATGAGTATTTAACTAACAATTAAAATTATCACCTAAGAAAATATAAGATTTAGTTTTAATAAGAGATTTAAAATACTAAGGCATTTGATTTCATCATAAACAAATCTGAATTAATTCTTGAATACTCATGCTAATGAATGTTATAATCCAATTTGAAAGCAAAAATCCCTATTCTATCCAATGGTCTCTCTCGAGCACCAACGAACTTACCTTCCCACGATAACTCACTATATCTCTATGTGAATTTAAAAGCAACAAGGCACATTAAGATCTGTAGATTTTCATGTCAAAACACAAAGCTACATAAACCATGCCAATATCTCTATCAACATGTAGAGTATGGTATTTTATTATAGGAACTAAAATTGTATATCTCCTCTCGGTCTCAATACAATTATCAAATACAATTGAATGGTGATCAAATACTCAATTGGGTTAAGCACAATAATAAAATACTCAAATAGTGAATCACAAATCCATTAGCAATAATATTCAGAAATAAAACATCATGTTTAGACTACATCAAAGCCTTAGAAAAAGAAATTAGTTCATGACTAAACTAGGAATAACCATAAAAAAAAACAGAGTATATTTAAAAAGAGAAGAAAAGAGAAGAAGTAAACTAATGGAGTCCAAGCTTTGATCTCCCACGTTTCTCTGGTTCTTCCTCACGTTCCCAGCATCAATTCTCTTCTTCACGTTCAAGCTCCTCCTTTTTATATCTCCAAACTTTCCCAGAAATCCCTTGAAGAGAAAATTAGAAACTTGCCTTTCAAGACTCCTAAGGAAGAGAGAACTTCCTTTCCTTGTATATCCACGATTTTTCAAGTCCAAAAACGACCTAATCTTCTTTATTAGAAACCCCTAAAAATCCTCCTAAAGACTAGAAGAAGATCCCCAAGAAAAAGGAAACAAATCCTCAAAGTTCGGAATTTTATAACAGGATTTACTACTTGATCGTTCGAACGGTCATCAAACGCGGGTCGAACGCTCAAGTCAAAAAGTTGTTTCTTTATCTCTTGTTCGAACGTTCATCGAACGGTCAGCGAACGCCACTCATAATTTCTCTATTTTTCACCAACGTTCGAACGGCAGGCGAACGTTCAGCGCACGCTGCTCTCGGGTTTCTCTGTGGATCACCAACGTTCGAACGGCAGGCGAACGTTCAGCGCACGCTGCTCTCGGGTTTCTCTGTGGATCACCAACGTTCGAACGGCAGGCGAACGGCCAGCGAACGCTACTCTCGGGTTTCTCTGCAGAACACCAACGTTCGAACGGCAGGCGAACGGCCAGCGAACGCTGGTGATAACTTCTACAATTTGACTCCGATTGTTACGCCGTTTGAACCTTGACTTCTATAATCACCAAGAGTATCTCTACATCAAGAAATTAGGCATAATTTAGACAATGAAAATAATATGTAGAGATGAAAGATTTTGACAATTTCTAAGTAAAATTGGGAATTAAATATGAAATAAAACCAGATAAGTCATTGCATTAATGTGCTATAATGTGGTATTTTCATGACTTATCACACCCCCCAACTTACTTTTTGCTGGTCCCTAGCAAAACTGACTAAAACAAATAAAACACATGCTATGAAAGACCATAAAAGCAACACCCAAAACAATCATTAATATTCAAGGATAACTTAAAATTTGAAACTCCATGCTCACTTTCTTTAGAAATCAACAATGAGCTTAAACACTTATACTTAGATAGTGGAACATCACAAGTGCCTTTGGTGTAAAGTGATCTAACACATCATTATGAGGCTTCAAAATAATTCCATTATAAAAGTTCCAACTAACCCAAATTCAGAGGATTCCTTATTTTGATGAAACAACCAAAACATGACATTTTGACTATATATTTTTTTTTTCACAACATGTGGACTGTGCAATGTCTAGCTTCCTTAAGCTTTCTAATTGACCCTTTTATCGAGTGTTGGACCAATGACTCCCGAACCAGATGGCTCAAAGGGTATTAGGTGTGAAGACACCCCTACAGGTTTTATTAACTCGAGTCAAAAAGGCTACGAAGCTAAACTAGCCACATTATCAACCATATAAGGCTCTTTACCTTTTTACGCGAACACTCAGTGCTTAGTGAGGCAAGAGGCCCGGTTACTCAGTAAAAAGGAGCTCAAAATCTCTTAGCACTGCTTGCTACTCTGAAAATTTTTTTTTTTCTTTTCTCATACCACAATTATCATGCCAAAGTTGTCCATCTATAAGTCAATCAATCAGAACTCAAGTTATCAAAACTTCCATTAATGGTTTTAGTTTTCATACCCCACACATAATGCATTAGTGTGCTCGTGCTAAGTTCAAAGTGAGACAAATGAAATCACACTATCCAAAGATAAGTAATAAAGGCCAAAATTTAGATCTCCTAGTCATGTGATTATGTGTTCAACTATTTAAGCTTAACCAAGAATATCAAGATTGCAAGGCATGAGCTAGATATTCACATCAAATAAAACTCTCCTACCAGCAGGTTATAAATCAAAATCTGGGTTTTAGATCACCAAACAGGGGTCAACAAACATGAGATTTCAGCACAACACCCCCCAACTTAAATCTAACATTGCCCTCAATGTCAAAAAGGAGAATGAAAAATAAAGAGAAGAGGGCAAAATACTCCCTAGATTTTATGATGTTGAGATGGACTGTAGGATGGACTTGTATGACAGTGAATAACCTTCAAGAACCTGAAAAATTAAAAAAAAAATTTTTATGAGTAAAAATGAAAGAAAAACTAAAATGAAAAACACTTGGGTTGCCTCCCAAGAAGCGCTTGGTTATAGTCATTAGCTTGACTGAAAACCATCTTTTATGTTGATGGGTGGAGCAAATAGGAAGACTTGTAGTTCTTGAAGTCCTCATCAACATAAGGCTTTAATCTCTGACCATTGACCTTGAAAGTGCCTTTTGTGTCATGATGAATCTCTACAGCTCCATGGGGGTAAACTTTTACCACAGTAAAAGGGCCAGACCAACGAGAACGAAGCTTTCCCGGAAATAATCTCAGCCTAGAGTTGTAGAGTAAGACTTTCTGGCCCACTAGAAACTCCTTTTGTTGAATATGCTTATCATGCCAGATTTTTGTTCTGTCCTTGTAAATTCGAGCATTCTCATAAGCATCAAGCCGAAATTCATCCATCTCATTTAGCTGTAGAAGCCTCTTCTCTCCAGCAGTCCCAAGATCAAAATTTAAAGTCTTCATTGCCCAGTAGGCCTTGTGCTCTAATTCCACCGGGAGATGACAAGCTTTTCCATAAACAAGTCGGTATGGAGACATTCCAATTGGTGTTTTGAAAGCAGTCCGGTATGCCCACAATGCATCATCAAGCTTCTTTGACCAATCCTTGCGGGATGAGTTAACTGTCTTTTCCAATATGCGCTTCAGTTCCCGGTTGGAAACCTCAACTTGACCACTTGTTTGGGGATGATAAGGAGTGGCAACTCTATGTGTAACTCCATATTTCCGTAAGAGTGCCTCAAAGTGTTGATTGCAAAAGTGTTTTCCCCCATCACTAATGATTGCTCTTGGAGTGCCAAACCTGGTAAAAATCTGTTTTCTCAAAAATTTCAACACAACTTTAGAATCATTTGTAGGGAGGGCTACTGCCTCTACCCATTTGGAAACATAATCAACAGCAACTAAAATGTATTGATTTGAGAAAGATGAAGGGAATGGTCCCATAAAATCAATGCCCCAAACATCAAATAATTCAACAACAAGATTATTGTTTAATGGCATTTCATTTTTTCTGGAAATATTTCCACTTCTTTGACATTGATCACATGATGAAACAAAAGCAAAAGCATCTTTAAAGAGAGAGGGCCAATAAAAACCTGACTGTAGCACCTTGGCAACAGTTTTGTTTGGTCCAAAATGGCCTCCAACTTCGAGTGAATGACAATGCTTTAAGATATTCTCCATCTCTTCTTCAGGTACACATCTCCTAATGATTTGATCTTTGCAATGCTTGTAGAGGAAAGGATCTTCCCAAAAGTAGTGCTTTACATCCGAAAAGAATTTCTTCTTTTGTTGATATGAGAACTCCGGATTTACCACATTGCTAGCCAAGTAATTCACAAAATCTGCATACCAGGGAACTTCTATTAATGAAAAGGCAAGAAGTTGTTCATCTGGAAATACCTCATTGATTGGGATGGATGTGGTGGCTTTTTCATCTTCAAGCTCAAGTCGAGAGAGATGATCAGCTACTTGGTTCTCGGTTCCCTTCTTGTCTTTGATTTCCAAGTCGAACTCTTGCAAAAGTAGAATCCACCGACATAGCCTTGGTTTTGCTTCCTTTTTGGCAAGCAAGTATTTGAGAGCTGAATGGTCAGTATATACAATAACCTTGGAGCCAATCAAATAAGATCTAAATTTATCAAAGGCAAAAACTACAGCCAATAATTCTTTTTCAGTTGTAGCATAATTGAGTTGAGCATCATTCAAGGTCCTACTAGCATAGTAAATAACATGCAATAATTTATTTTTCCGCTGTACTAAAACAGCTCCTAAAGCATAGTCACTAGCATCACACATCAACTCAAAAGGTAGCTCCCAATCTGGAGCACAAATTATTGGGGATGAAATCAGTTTTTCCTTCAAAAGCTCAAAAGCATGCAAACAGTCTTTTGAAAAAATAAAGGGTGTATCCTTGACCAACAAGCTACAAAGGGGTTTAGTGATCTTAGAAAAATCTTTAATAAAACGACGGTAAAACCTCGCATGCCCTAGAAAACTCCGCACACCCTTGACTGTTGTGGGTGGAGGTAATTTTTCAATAACCTCCACCTTGGCTTTATCCACTTCGATCCCTTTGGATGAGATCCTATGACCAAGCACTATTCCTTCCTGTACCATGAAGTGGCATTTTTCCCAATTTAAAACAAGGTTAGTTTCTTCACATCTTGTCAATACCATAGATAAATGATTCAAACAAGCATCAAAAGAGAAACCAAAAACAGAGAAATCATCCATGAAAATTTCCAGAAATTTTTCCACCATGTCAGAAAATATTGCCATCATGCATCGCTGAAAAGTGGCTGGAGCATTGCACAAACCAAAAGGCATCCTCTTATAGGCAAATGTTCCATAAGGGCAAGTGAAAGTAGTCTTCTCTTGATCTTCTGGTGCAATTTGGATTTGGTTGTACCCTGAGTATCCATCAAGAAAACAGTAATAAGCATGACCAGCAAGTCTTTCCAACATTTGATCAATAAAAGGGAGAGGAAAGTGGTCTTTTCGAGTGGCATCATTGAGTTTCCTATAATCTATGCACACCCTCCAACCTGTTACTGTTCTTGTTGGAATAAGCTCATTGGTTTCATTCCTAACAACTGTAATACCACCTTTCTTTGGTACTACTTGAACCGGACTTACCCATGAACTATCAGAAATTGGATAGATAATACCTGCGTCCAGCAACTTGAGAACCTCAGACCTTACCACTTCTTGCATGTTTGGATTTAGCCTTCTTTGTGGTTGTACCGTGGTCTTGTGGCTTTCCTCCATAAGGATTTTGTGCATGCAAATTGAAGCACTAATCCCCTTTATATCGGCTATTGACCAACCCAATGCTGATTTGTGAGCTCTTAACACCCGAAGTAGTTTCTCTTCTTCAAGACCTGTCAAAGAGGAAGAGATAATTACTGGAAAAGAATTTTCAACTCCTAAATACACATATTTTAAATGAGAAGGTAGAGTTTTAAGCTCAAGCTTGGGAGGATCAGAAATCAGTAAATTCTTTGGGGGATCTTCTTTCTTATGAAGATCTTCAAAATTCGGCTTCTTCTTATGAGTGTACTGTGGTGAAGCCTCCAAATAGAGTGCATACTCTCTAATGTTTATGTCTTTAGAAGAAATACTCCCTGATTTGGTAATGCATGCTTCTAGTGGTTCCGTTGGATTATTGTCATTGAAGGTATCTGATACCAACTTGCTGATGGTATCAATCTGAAAACATGAATCACTTGTGGAGGGATGCTTCATAGCTTTGAACACATCAAACACGATCTGTTCCTCTTGCACTCTAAGTATAAGCTTCCCTTGTTGGACATCAATAAGAGTTCTTCCCGTAGCTAAGAATGGTCGGCCTAGGATGAGTGGAATTTCTCTGTCTTCCTCCATGTCCAATACAATGAAATCTGCAGGAAAAATGAACTTGTCAACTTTAACAAGAACATCTTCTATGATACCTCTTGGGTATTTGATTGATCGATCCGCCAGTTGGAGAGATACGGTTGTTGCCTTCGCTTCACCAATCCCCAATTTCTGGAAAACAGAATAAGGCATTAGATTTATACTTGCTCCTAGATCACATAAAGCTTTACTGAAATGAGAATTTCCAATTGTGCAAGGAATAGTAAAACTCCCTGGATCTTTTAGCTTTTGTGGAAGTTTATTTTGCAAGATTGCTGTACATTCCTCGGTTAGCATCACCGTTTCATGCTCCTCCCATTTTCTCTTGTTAGACAACATCTCCTTCATGAACTTGGCATAAGTAGGCATTTGCTCCAATGCATCTGCAAAAGGGATGTTAATATGCAATTTCTTAAAAATATCTAGAAACTTAGAAAATTGCTTGTCCAACTTATTTTTCCTCAATCTTTGTGGAAAAGGAATAGGAGGAACATAAGGAGGAGGAGTTTTAAAAAGCAAATCTGTTTTTGTATTTTCTTTGTGCTTCTCTTTTTCCTCTTCTTCATCTTCTTTTCTAGCTTCTTGCTGAGTTTCCAGATTTTTCCCACTCCTTAGGGTGATGGCTTTAGCATGTTCTCTGGGATTGGTAATGGTATCACTTGGGAGGGACCCTTGAGATCTTTCTGCCAATTGCTTTGAAAATTGCCGCATCTGGTGCTCAAGGTTCCGGATGCTAGCATCTTGGTTCCGGAAAGTAGTCATTGCTTCTTGCATGAATCCTGAAGTGTCTTGCATGAACTTGGTAAGCAATTCCTCCATATTTGGCTTCTTTTCTTGCTGTTGGAACCCGAGAGGTTGCTTGTTGAAATTCTGAGGACCACTCCAAGAAAAATTTGGATGATTTCGCCATCCGGGGTTGTAAGTATTTGAATAGGGATTATTTGGGCGTTGAAAATTGGAGACATAATTGGCTTGGTCGGATGCACCCATGGCAAAAGAGTTTCCAACTTGACATTCAACACTTGAATGATTCCCTGCACAAATTTCACAAACAAAGTGAGTAGATTGAACAGCATTCACATTAATATTATCTACTTTCTTTGTCAACAAAGCAACTTGAGAAGTTAAAGAATTTAATGCATCAATTTCATGAACTCCCTGAATTCTTCTTGGTCCCAAACGATCTGATGGCCATTGATAGTTATTTGAGGCCATTTCCTCAAGTAAATTGTATGCTTCTTCATAAGGCTTCCCCATCAATGCTCCACCCGCTGCGGCATCCACAATTGTCCGTGTATTTGGACTCAATCCATTATAGAAAGTTTGTACTTGCAACCAATTGGGTAAACCATGGTGAGGACATCTTCTGAGCAAGTCCTTATATCTTTCCCATGCTTCATATAGTGACTCCATGTCGAATTGAGCAAAGGTAGTGATATCATTCCTCATCTTAGCAGTTTTTGATGGAGGAAAAAATTTTGCCAAAAATTTCTGAGCCAAACCATCCCACGTAGTGATGGTCATTGGTGGAAGTGAATTCAACCAACCTTTTGCCTTATCTCTTAAAGAGAAAGGAAAGAGCCTCAACCTTATTGCATCATCAGAAACTCCATTGTGCTTGAAGGTATCACAAATTTCCAGAAAATTTACAATATGAGCATTGGGATCATCATTCGGCATGCCACTGAATTGCACGGTTGATTGGATCATTTGAATGATGGCTGGCTTTATCTCAAAATTGTTGGCTTGTATTGCTGGCCTTCTAATGCTTGTGTGAGCCCCGGTGACTAATGGCATGGCATAGTCTCTCAAAGCCCTATTGTTCTCCTCTTCTTCAATTTGATTTGCCATTCCAACTGGAGAGTTATTCACAACTTGCCTCTTCTCCTTGTTCAACCGCCTAAAGGTACGATCAATTTCAGGATCACAAGGAAAGATTTCAGCACTTCTAGAGTGTCGCATACACAAGACCTGAAATAAAAATTAAAAATCCAAATTAAAACTGAGAATAGATAGTATCAATATTAGTAAACAAATCAATCCCCGGCAACGGCGCCAAAAACTTGATGTACTTTTTCGCAAGTGCACGAATTCGTAACAAGTAATAAAGTGATGAAATAGAGTGTCGAACCCACAGGGAATGGTAGCTACTAAATACTGAAATTGCTATCCTAAATTCTATTTGAATAATCAAAGATTGAGATGAGTATTTAACTAACAATTAAAATTATCACCTAAGAAAATATAAGATTTAGTTTTAATAAGAGATTTAAAATACTAAGGCATTTGATTTCATCATAAACAAATCTGAATTAATTCTTGAATACTCATGCTAATGAATGTTATAATCCAATTTGAAAGCGAAAATCCCTATTCTATCCAATGGTCTCTCTCGAGCACCAACGAACTTACCTTCCCACGATAACTCACTATATCTCTATGTGAATTTAAAAGCAACAAGGCACATTAAGATCTGTAGATTTTCATGTCAAAACACAAAGCTACATAAACCATGCCAATATCTCTATCAACATGTAGAGTATGGTATTTTATTATAGGAACTAAAATTGTATATCTCCTCTCGGTCTCAATACAATTATCAAATACAATTGAATGGTGATCAAATACTCAATTGGGTTAAGCACAATAATAAAATACTCAAATAGTGAATCACAAATCCATTAGCAATAATATTCAGAAATAAAACATCATGTTTAGACTACATCAAAGCCTTAGAAAAAGAAATTAGTTCATGACTAAACTAGGAATAACCATAAAAAAAAACAGAGTATATTTAAAAAGAGAAGAAAAGAGAAGAAGTAAACTAATGGAGTCCAAGCTTTGATCTCCCACGTTTCTCTGGTTCTTCCTCACGTTCCCAGCATCAATTCTCTTCTTCACGTTCAAGCTCCTCCTTTTTATATCTCCAAACTTTCCCAGAAATCCCTTGAAGAGAAAATTAGAAACTTGCCTTTCAAGACTCCTAAGGAAGAGAGAACTTCCTTTCCTTGTATATCCACGATTTTTCAAGTCCAAAAACGACCTAATCTTCTTTATTAGAAACCCCTAAAAATCCTCCTAAAGACTAGAAGAAGATCCCCAAGAAAAAGGAAACAAATCCTCAAAGTTCGGAATTTTATAACAGGATTTACTACTTGATCGTTCGAACGGTCATCAAACGCGGGTCGAACGCTCAAGTCAAAAAGTTGTTTCTTTATCTCTTGTTCGAACGTTCATCGAACGGTCAGCGAACGCCACTCATAATTTCTCTATTTTTCACCAACGTTCGAACGGCAGGCGAACGTTCAGCGCACGCTGCTCTCGGGTTTCTCTGTGGATCACCAACGTTCGAACGGCAGGCGAACATTCAGCGCACGCTGCTCTCGGGTTTCTCTGTGGATCACCAACGTTCGAACGGCAGGCGAACGGCCAGCGAACGCTACTCTCGGGTTTCTCTGCAGAACACCAACGTTCGAACGGCAGGCGAACGGCCAGCGAACGCTGGTGATAACTTCTACAATTTGACTTCGATTGTTACGCCGTTTGAACCTTGACTTCTATAATCACCAAGAGTATCTCTACATCAAGAAATTAGGCATAATTTAGACAATGAAAATAATATGTAGAGATGAAAGATTTTGACAATTTCTAAGTAAAATTGGGAATTAAATATGAAATAAAACCAGATAAGTCATTGCATTAATGTGCTATAATGTGGTATTTTCATGACTTATCACAGTCCCATGGTCAGATCTGATTCTAACAATCTTTCCTATTTGCAAGTTCTTTTCAACTTGAATTTGACAACACAGATGTTTAAAACAGTTGAAACATTCAGATTTTTCTCTTAGAAAGTCTACCCAGGTATATCTGCTGTAGTCATCTACAGCAACAAATATATATTTCTTTCCTCCCAGATTCTCAGTCTTTGTAGGTCCCATTAAATCCATATGAATCAGTTCTAATGGTCTTGATGTTCCTACAATGTTGGTTTTCTTGTGTGTGGCTTTGATTTGCTTTCCTTGGTTGCAAGGACCACACATTCCTTTCTTTTTATTTTTCCCAAACTTGGGAATTCCTCTAACCAGCTCAGACTTAGAGATTTTTGACAAATCTCTATAGTTAATGTGGCCAAGTCTTCTATGCCACAAATTAATTTCATTGCCTATGGAGGATTTTAAAGAGCACTCATTGTTTCCAATAATCCCATAGCAATTATCACTTGTTCTTTCACCTACAAGAACAGTTCTACCAGATTTATCCAATATTTTGCATTCTTTTCTGGTAAAATTAACAAATAATCTGGAATCATATAATTGGCTAATACTGATAAGATTTGCCTTCAAACCAGATACAAATAGAACATTCTTTAAGCAAACTCCATTTGGACCTGTAACAGTTCCTTTACCTTTAACTTGGGAAGTGCTTCCATCACCAAATGTAACACTTCCACCAAAATATTCTTCAAAGGTACTGAACATATCCTTATGACCACACATGTGTCTTGAACAGCCACTGTCCAAGTACCACATGTTGATATCATGAGCTTTTAAAGCTACATGAACCACATTAGCAACTAATGAATCTTTTCTTACCCAAATCTGTTTTTCAGGAGTCTTCTGAAAAGTACTTTCATCAACTACTTGAGTTTTTGAGGAAAGCTTCTTTGACAGATTTGAGACTTCCTGATTTAATGTTTCAGTCATTTTTAACAGAGAGTCAAATCTGTTGTATAAGTCCAGGGACTGACTTTGGTTTACCTTTCTCTTATTATCAAAATATCCATCAGGGAAACCATACAGTGCATAACACTTTGGTCTTATATGACCCTTTTTATTGCAGTGATGGCATACAGGTATGAACCTATGTTCAGACAAATCAGCATTTCTAGACTTGTCAGTTTTTCTAAACTGAACAGATTTAGATTTCTCAGAAGTTGAAGATTTACCTGTTGGTCTTACTTCTCCAGCAGAAATTTTCTGTGAAGATTCCATGTTTTGATTACTTACACTCATTCTCTTTTCAGCAGAATTTGAGCTTTCAGGAACTTCCTTTGAAATTGATTCCTCATTAATTTGAGGATTTCCTGCAGAAACATTTGAAACATCAGATTTACTTAAATTTGAAACTTTCTCAAGTTCACTCACTTTACCTTGAAGTACAGAGATCTGAGCTTCCTTTTCTTTTAGTTTTTCAGTTTTTTCAGTTAAAGAAGTTACCAGAAAATCTTCTTTGGCATGTCTTTCAAGTAACTTCTGGTTTATTGAATCTATTTCTGCAAGAGCTTTATTTTTCTCTGTTTCTGATTCCTTCAATTTTTTACTCAGTTTCTTGACTTTCTTCTGAGCTCTATTGAATTCCTTATAGAGCTGATTGTAGGCTTCTTGTAGTTCTTCTTCATCATCTGATAAAGTCTCTTTATTATCTCCTGCAATTCCAGAGATTGAACTACCAGAAGAGGATGAGTAAAAGGAATTGAAAGCAGTAAAATTAGCAGAGATATCCTCATCAGATTGTGAAGAATTATCAGTATTACTGTCATCCCAAGTAACCTGATAATTAGTCTTTTTCTTTTTATCCTTTGAGGGACACTCAGATGCAACATGTCCAAATCCTCTACATTTGTAGCATTGGACTTCATCATTCTGAGAAAATTTCTTCTCCTTTCTTGGATCAGACATTTTCTTATCAGATCTCCTATTTGATCTGTCCATGGATGATGAAGAATTGGATTGTCTCTTTTTAAACATTTTCTTAAACATTTTGGCTAAGAGTACAAGTTCATCCATATCAACATCAGAATTATCTGATTCTTCAGTATTTACAGATTTTACAGATTTTAGAGCTATTCCTTTATATTTTTTTTTGGAATATTCAGATCTAGCTCATAAGTCTGTAAAGATCCTACCAGATCTTCAATTCTCATGTTATCTACATCTTTTGCCTCTTGTATTGCAGTTACTTTAGGTCTGAATCTTTCAGGCAAAGATCTTAATATTTTTCTAATAACCTTTGATGTAGAGATTTTTTCTCCAAGATTAAAACTAGAATTAACAATATCTGAGAGTTTAGCATAAAACTCATCAAAAGACTCATCATCTTTCATATATAAAGTTTCGAAAGATGTAGTAAGTCTCTGAAGTCTGGAAAGCTTGACAGCTGAGGTTCCTTCATGAGTGACCTCAAGAATGTCCCAAGCTTCCTTAGCAACTTCACATGAGGAAATTCTCCTGAATTCCTCAACACAAACAGCACAAAATAAGGCATTCATTGCCTTGTTGTTCCATCCACATTGATAAGATTCAGTTTTAGTCCATTGATCATGAGGTTTAGGGATCACAACACCTACTTCTGTTGTGATCTCAGGTGGATGATAGCCATTACAAACCGAGAGCCAGACACGCTCATCGATTGATTTCAGGTAAGCTCTCATTCTTGCTTTCCAGTAAGAATAATTGTTACCTTCAAATAAAGGAGGTCTAGAGGCAGATCCTCCTTCTTTTCCAAAATCCATGCTATAGATCTAGATCACACTTTGTATAGTAATTCAAAGTGAGTAAGCTCTGATACCACTTGAAAGAATAGAGGACTACTCTATAGGTCCACGATCTATAACAATTCAGAATTGAACAATGCGGAAACAGTACACAAAGAATTATACGAGGAAACCTGGATCCAGATCCAGGAAAAACCTCGAGTCTATATGAGGCGACTAACCCTTCAAAATCCACTATTGAATGAGAAGACAATTACAAAGGAGTACATACTTAACCTTTACAATTTGACTCACTCAACAGCAATCCACAGTTCGAATCCACGAACTGCTACACAGCTTGAATCCACAAGCTGCAGAACACGCTCAGTCCAGATCGCAAACAATCACTCACCAGTGATCCACAGTTCGAATCCACGAATTGCAACACAGCTTGAATCCACAAGCTGCAGGACACGATCAATCCAGATCGCAGCAATCCTCTCAGAATCCACTGAGACGATCCAATGCAGTAGGAATCCACCTACGCATCAATCAAGGCCGATCACCAGTCCAGGCGATCACACGATCAGATGAAGTTCCGAATTGAAGAAGAATCCTCTGTCTTCAATTCCAGGCGATCTATCTCAGATCTCCCCCTCACTCGATCGCCGACTCTCTAAAGAAGATTTGATCGAATCTCCAAAACACCTCAAGATTCGAAAACCAAATGATCCAAAGAAAAAAGTCACTATTAAAAATTACAACACGTCTATTTAAAGAATAAAAACTCAGATCGCGTCGAGCGCTGGTGGCGTCGTGAAGCGATCGATGTAGACGGCTGGTGGCGAACTCAAGTCCCGCTCAGAGTAAGTTGAATCAGTTAAAAGCGCGCTGCTAGCGAGCTGCTAGCGGGAGAGTACGCGGCAGGTGCACGAACCTTTCTTTCAAAACACGAATTCCCTTATGCGCTGCCAGCGGGGTGGCAGCGGCGTGGTAGCAGTGTGGTGGCATCAACTTCTTCTTCTTTACTAAATTCACTGAATTTTCATTGTTTAATCTGCACATCTTGAAGCTTCATTAGAAGACATAATTTGTCAAACATTTGCCAAAAAAAGGAGTGTGAGTTTTCACACTTACAAGTATACTTGTAGCAGCACTTGGTGACTGTCACTAAAGCCTTCAACTGATGGTAGTTTATAATGGTACATACAATAACCGCCGTAATAGTAACGTCATAACAATACATTGAAATGTCGTAAAATGTGGGTGTATGTGATAAAATATAGACACTTTAAAAAATTGCCGTAATAGCTCAAATTATAATGACATTTTTAAATGCTGTAAAAAGTCACTTTATACCGCCATATTCCAAAGTGTCATTATAAATTGTTGCTATAACATAATGCAACACTACTTGAAACGGCATTTTGTCAAAATGCCGTTATATGTTATAGCAGCATTTTCTCATATTATAAGGGAAATAAAAAGACTTTTTTTTTGTAGTGAATGGCCAAATGGATGTAAGTGACTTATCCTTGTCAAGCACTAAACTCATGGTTTATTGATATCCAATAAGTAAAGAAGTTTGTGATTGTCATCTGCTATACTTACAGATTCTCACGTAACTTGAATTCAAAATTATTCAAGTTTAAATTCAGGTTCTCAATATTAGTTCTTACGAACTTATAAAAATCATTAGTACATTATCAGTGTTTATAACATTGGAGATTTTCATCAGGGGAAATCTTTCAAAAGTTAGACTTGAGTTGCTATGTCTTACCTATCTGGTAAAAAGCAGACCAATGATGTATTTCTTAGGCAGTGGGAAACTTAAAATTAAATCTTCCATAGTTAAGGAAATTGTTATTTTTGAATCCAGAAGTGAGCATGAGATTGAAGATGACTTGATAATTGAAAAGATTTCAAATTTGACTCACTACCCATATCTAAGTCAGACGCCCGGTACCTATTCCAGTGCAACACAAGCAATAAGATACATATATATTAGAAGTTGGTACACTATCTTGGTCACCTTATTGTGCTGGAATTTCATCTATTGTCAAATATTTATTCTAAGTCCATTAACTTTGCCGTAGAAATGACAGAAAAAAAGAATGTAGTATTCATTTAGGAAGCAATTGCAAGTAGTGGATTTAAATTACTATGCAGCAAATTGCAGGAATTCTCATTACAAAAATATAAAAATAATTGTCAAAAAAAGTATACGGACACAAAGAAGTGACATTAATCATTCATTCAATAAAAAAACTGATGTTCACAGTTAATTTCCGAAAAAAAAAAAAAACTGATGTTCACAGTTTCAGATGAAGCAAGAATTTTTAATTTAGCATAAAACATAAGGTTATTGTTGCACTTTCTAAATGAACTCATAAGTATATCCTAAGTCTCAGATGCTATCAATTCTTTGGGGCTACCTGCGTAAGGTTTATTGGCCTTAGACTTACCCGGGCCATGTGAGTTGCAGGGTCTTGCATGGACCCTCAAGGATTAGTCGGTTGAGCGTAAGCGGGTCTGGATACCCTGAGTTTCCAAAAAAAAAAACTAAGTCTTTGAAACTGGAAAGAACTTGCAAAAATCATTAGACTTTGCTGGGTGACTGAACCCCCAGACAGGGCTCTCTTTCTCACTCTCTTCCTTTTGTTTTGTTTTGTGAGTGTGTGAGTGTTTTTTTTTAATTGCCACTGATGGATTGTATTGTGGTGGAATAAAGTAAATTTAAGCTTTAAACTGAACTTTGCTTTTTCAACTCAGACTTGTTCATGTTAGTTTAAGAAACCTCTTTGTTGACAGTGATGTTGGCATTACATGCATGGATATCATTGTGTTTACTGTGCAACTATATCATCAAGGGAAAAGAAGATGACAGAGTAGGAAATGGTTATAGATATATGGCGACATTAGTGGTAGTTCTGTGAAGTTAAGAAATTATTATATGTTAACCAATTTTAAATATGCATGGATATCATTGTGTTTACTGTGCAACTATATCATCAAGGGAAAAGAAGATGACAGAGTAGGAAATGGTTATAGATATATAGTGACATTAATGGTAGTTCTGTGAAGTTTGAGAAATTATTATATGTTAACCAATTTTAAATTTAAAGCAGGAAAAAACAAGCAATGAAAAAAAAAATTTGATGAATTGGCCATGGTCCTTGACAGTATTGGTTTTAAAAATAAATGGCTGCAAATAATCAACAAAACATTGGCTTTTATCCTGACAAAATTTCAGTATTTACAAGGTCTTATGAACAAGAATACTAATATAGGTTTGTATTGACAAAGGCTGGCCAGAAACTGCACTTAATTAGGCATTTAAGCACACCAGAAAAGTAGTTTAAATAAATCTGTGCCCTATATATCCAAATAGATGTTCAGATGGGACAATGCTTAGGTTTTTTTTTAACAGTTAAAGAGTTTTTTTAAGAGATGTAGGAACTGATGCAGGGGATGGTTTGATTAAAACACATTGCCTTTTCACATATTGCTTAACGCCACAGGGAATTGAATGCTTGGAACATCTATGGGGTTTAATTCAAGATCTGAAGAGCTTTTCCAAAAGAACTTATAACAGTTAAGTGATCCGACAGCAACATACCAACTTGGGAAATTTATGATTCCCTTTTATTTTCTGAAACAAATTGTGTGCTATCTTGGACGCATTGAAGGAGGAACACGAAGCAGAAACAGACTCCCTCTCAATCAATGAAGACAGATTTTAAAACCCTCATTCAATGAACGAATTTACCAGATGAAACGCTTTTGAGTTTTTGGATCTCTTCCTCAATAAATACAGGAACGCCTGAGCACTATACCTTCAAAACGCTTCAATACCTCTTCTGTTCTTCAATGGAGATCATCTTCTCCTTCACCGTGTCTCTGTGCATCTGCGTTTGCCTCAAATTCGTCCTCAATCTCTTCCATCACAACCAGAAACTCCCACCAGGTCCTCCTAACATCCCTATTGTAGGCAATTTCTTATGGCTTCTCAAATCATCCCAGAACTTCTCCAGCATCGAACCAGTTCTCCGGCGCCTGCGCTCCCAGTACGGCCCCATCGTTACACTCCACATCGGCTCCCGTCCGTCCATCTTCATCACCGATCGCGACGTTGCTCACCGGGCGCTTGTACAGAATGGCACAGTCTTCGCCGATCGGCCCCCAGCTCTCGAAACCACTCGCGTTCTTAGTAGCAACCAACGTACAGTGACCACTGCATCATACGGCCCTGTTTGGCGGGCTCTTCGCCAAAATCTGATGTCGGGGATCCTCCACCCTTCAAGGTTGAAGTCTTTCTCTCATGGCCGCAAATGGGTTTTGGATGTATTGAGATCCAGGCTCTTAGATCAAGCTAAAGCCGGAGAGCCTATTTGTGTATTAGAACATGTTCAGTTTGCATTTTTTTGCATGCTGGTATTCATGTGCTTTGGCAAGAAATTAGACGAGAAGGCCGTTAGAGATATCGAAGTTGCGCAACGAGCCAGTCTCGTGAATTTCATTCGGTTTAATGTTCTTAACTTCGTTCCAAGAGTGGCAAAGATTTTGTTCAGAAGCAGATGGAAGGAATTAATGGAAATTCGACGAAAACAAGAGGAGGTCCTCCTGCCATTGATAAAAGAACGAGAAGAACGGAAGAAGAAGAAGACGATAATGCCAGAGATTCAAGAAGCAAAAACAGAAGATAATCATCTTATTACTACGTACGTGGATACCCTTTTCGATCTTCGACTCCCAGACAATTCTAGGAAGCTCAACGACGATGAAATGGTGAGTCTGTGCTCGGAGTTCCTCAATGCCGGAACCGACACATCGTCGACGACATTACAGTGGACCATGGCCAACCTGGTGAAGCACCAAGGCATACAGGAAAAGCTATTCTTGGAGATCAATGGGGTGGTGAGAGGAGAAGGGGCGGTGGAGGAGGAGGATCTCGCAAAGATGCCTTACCTGAAGGCGGTGGTGATGGAGACTCTCCGGCGACACCCGCCGGGGCACTTCATACTTCCGAGAGCAGTGACAGAGACAACCATGTTGGATGGGTACGTGGTGCCGAGAGATGCTATGGTGAATTTTGCAGTAGCCGAGATGGGGTGGGACTCAACTGTTTGGGAAGATCCGATGGAGTTCAGGCCGGAGAGGTTCGTGAACAGTGGTGATGGGGTGGAGGAGGTGGTGGACATAAAGGGTACAAGGGAGATCAAGATGATGCCTTTTGGTGCAGGGAGAAGGGTTTGTCCTGCTATTTCTTTGGCCAGGCTTCATTTGGAGTACTTTGTCGCTAATTTGGTGAGGGAGTTTAAATGGACGGCAATGGATGGGGATAATGTTGATCTGGCTGAGAAGCAGGATTTTACCACGGTCATGAAGTACCCACTGCGGGCCCACATTACTCCAAGGGTAGGACAGGGCTATATGTCGTAATTTTAGCTACCATATAAATACAGTGTTGCATGGTATTGCATCATCTATAATTTTACTTTTTTCTATAAATTCCAATTTGCTTTTATCCTTTTTATAGAAACCTTGAAGAAATATGTTGGATAATAAGAGGGTGTTTGGTAAAGTTTTTTTTATTTTTATAGCAATTTGAAAACTAAAATATTTTCATTTTATTTTTAAAAACAGTTGAGCAGAAACCCATTTGGCAACACTACAAAAATGGAGGGCTTTAGCGTCAAACTATTACCGGTGGTAAGCAATTCCACCTCTAATTATACAAAAAAAGAACATTCACTGTGGTAGATAAGCTACCGCCCCCAAAACAGAATATTACTGGCGGTAAAAGCTTACCGCTGGTAATAATTTGCGCGGGAATCACAAAAACAGCGGGAAATTTATCAGCGCGTTAATTGCGGTTTTAGCGGTGGTAATTACTGCCGGTATTGGGCTTATTACCAACGGTAACTTATTACCCCCTGTATTTAGTTTATTAGCAGCGGTAAATACTGCCGCTAATAAGACAATTTTGGGGTAGAATCCTACCTGCAGGTATTATATTCTTAAAGTTTATAGCGGCGGTAAATTTATCGCCGGAGATAATTTTTGCGACCGTTTTTTACCACCACAAATGAATATTATTGAAATTTAGCGGCAGTAGAGTTACCACCGCTGAAGAATGTTTAAGTAACTCGCGCCACCTGACCCCTTCCCCACATTTTCTCTTTCTTTTGCTCTGTGGAAACCCTTCCTTCCCGCCGTTCCCCAATCTCATCGTTGTGCCATTGGGTTGCCGTTGTTGGGTTGTCGCTGTTCCCCAATCTCATCTATGTCGTTGGATTGCCGCCGTCGCCGTGCTGTTGGGTTGCTGCCGTTCCCCAATCTCATCGCCGTGCCGTTGGGTTGTTGTCACCGTTGCCTTGCTGTTGCCTGTAACGCCCCAAACCCGGGTCAATGCAAAACCAGCACCCAACCCGAATCTGAAGTGCTACTGGACCCATAAATAACATCATTCAAATACTAGACCAAAATTAAATAATTCAATAATGAACATCAGAGTGCGGAATTATAAAAGTGCGGAAGTGTAACATCTATAATCACCATAAATATACTAAAATGTGAAATACCATCCAAATCCATAGATCAAGTCTATTATGATCAAAAGGGTTCTAAACTCTCACTCTCGGTACATCAAGTCTAGAAAATATAATAAACCAATAATTAATCAAGTTCACATCTCCCAAAAAAAAACCTCAACACAAATCGGGGATAATAATAGTCCTCTGGATGAAAATCTGTGAAACGCCCTGGGATCCGTGTTGTTCAATAAAGATATAACATGTCTTACGGAGGTTAGGTATGGGCCACAACTCAATCATCAACTCCACATGATACGTGGGACATACATCAGAGTGCGGAAAAATAAGAGTTCATTTATTAAGCGTGGAAAATCCAACAACATGAGGGTTAACAATTCTAAGCAAGACTGAATATCAACTAAGTGTTAAACCATTACAATTTCCAAGTTCAAGATTACAAACAGGACCTACAATTTCTAAGGGAAGTAGTAATCCTCTCTCCTATAGAAATCAGCCGGCTCTACCCCAACAGACGGGTCCTCACCGAAAGTATCTGAAAACAAAACAAAGCAAACGTAATGAGATACAATATCTCAGCAAGTAGCACATGCATGGAGAAATCAATTTATATCAGTTTCTTAAACATGCCACGAATAATACAGGATCTCGAATAGCAATATTAATTGACATATAATCCGATAACACAAGTTCTCGATAATAGGATAAAGCATAAATCCAATAGCATTAATAAACCATACATACTTGGCCAATGCCATGAAGTTCACTTTGTATTGTGTAATTTACATGCCGGAGCGACATCCAAGCCTCCTAGAACACAATCCGGTCAACATAGACACGGAACTTTGAGATGACTGCCTACCAAGGAACTTTGTCATCCAATGCCGGCTTACTCCGGGTTTCGGCATTGACAACCCGGCCTACCAAGGAACACGGGCTGCTCTACCTTGGTCATGGGAACAATCATGGCCATGCAATTACCACAATAAAGATAACTCATTACATTACTAAGCTTAGTCTAGGATTCGGGACAAGCTAGACCAAAACAAAACACTCAACACATAAAACCAACCTCTGGTATCACCATTAAATAAACAAACCAAACTTAGCACAGGTCACTCAGGTCCAGAACAGTAGCTCATGGAACTTCATATGATATTCCAAAACAAAGAACACTAGTCAAAACATTTTGTATAATCATTTACTCAATGCAAAGCCATTGTTTATAAATTCTGCCCAACACATTCCAATCCGATAAAACTCCGGTTAAACAGTATCACAAATTGGAAATTAACAGTAAAACATGAACTAAACAAAACCAAGCACACCTGGTACTAAACCAGTAACTAAACTACCAACAAGCCCTTAAAATCTGACTTTAAATCCTCATAAATCCTCCCAACAATTAACAGAATAAGCTCAATAGGTTTTGGCCACTTAATAATATTTCCAGCATCTTAATTCAGCTCCCAGGTAGGTGTTTGACCCTTTTGATTTGAGAAAATAAGCTAAAAATAGTCAGCCGCACATCACCTGGGAATTTGGTGGGTGCGCTAACCTTGAGACAGTAGGCGGCACTAGGCGCCAGGTCGGGGCATCGATATAAAAGTTTGCCGCCAAGTTGCCGCTGAGTAAAATCAGTAGGCAGCAGCTCAATGCATACTTCAGGTTATTTCGACGTCTCTGTTAGCTCTAGTTCGACACGACTAACCAGAAATTTAGCTTCTATGAGAACAAAATCAAACTACTAACACCTAAAATAGACTTATACCACCAATTTGAAATTAATCTACTTAACTTCATATGCCAAGATGATCATATGCTCTTAAAACTGGTTTATATTGATAAATGTAGCTTGCTGCTCATAGATCCAAATTAAATCATGCAATCGGTTGCAAAACCATGAGCAAAACCAGTGCTACTTACCTGGTTAGCTGGCTCAGCCTTCTAGCTTCCAATTCCTTCGGCCGATCACCTCAGAAATGGGTGAATTCCACCTCCGATTGTCATTGTTTCACCACCACGACCAGATTTGATTAGATCTGAGTTCAATCTTCCTTCATAACTCAATTACACCCTAAATCCCCAAATAAATTTTTGTACCTTATCTCATTAATATCTGCCACCAGAATTTGATCGCACCTCCAACTTGTGCAGTCGAACAATCCGATATCCAACGAGCAACCAATCCGACAATTTCTCTAGCACTGATCTCATCTCCTTCTTCTTCCTCAAACCCTAGCTTGCCTTCTGTTTCTCTGATCTCCAAAACTCTCACTCGAGCAAACAACTAACCGAACCAAACGATTAGCCGTTGCCTTAAATAGTTGCCGCTAGAATTGTTTTAAAACCAATCTGATGCTTGCCACTCCAGTAAAACTTACACTGACAACCAAACCACCCTAAATTATTTTCTAAAATGTAATCACCTATTAAATTAAATTATAGCCCGCACATACATTAAGTTATAACCTTGCTCACTTAATTTCCAGAAATCCAAATCTGCCCTTACTCGTCAGTTATCTGAAATTCCACAATAATCTTTAATTTAGAATTTTTAATTAATTCTCGAAATTAATATTGACTAAAATTCGGAATCTTACAATCTGTGATCTCGCCTTGAGAATTGAAACTCAAATCCCTCTCTCGCGTATCAACTGAAAAACAAAACATAAACAAACAGAGTGAGATACGAATATCTCAGTAGGTGACACGATGCATGCTAAAAACAATTTACATACATAAAGTAAAAATTTGTCTTGCTCGATAAAGATATAACTAGAAAGATTTCATTTTCATCAAATAATAGCAGTTAAAGAAAGATAAATCAACATTTAACAATTTCGAAGATCATGAAACGTAATCCAAAATAAACCAGCATATATTTCCATGATAGCTAAAGGCAAGTCAATTCCGTCATATCCGTAGTAAACATGGTAACCAAATCCAATCAACGTGACAAATACACATGTGTCAATATAGGACTTGTGAAGACAGATAAGTCTTTAAGAAGACACTTTTCAATGCTATGCCACCACGCGACTTATGGGCAAAGCTACTATGACACTCAAACCCGAGTCTTATTCTGACGATAAGAGCCGTAGTCATCGACTTATTGCTCATGAAACTCAACAGAGTTGGCATGAACCACTAGCATGCAGCCCCTGAATCAATACATGGAGATGACCGTTGATCCACATATACATGAATCACCAGCGAGGCTCGAAATGACCCTACAGACATGGGACCTTCCAGAGCAAACTAACTTGCAAAAGAAACACGATCACAAATGGGAGTAATTAACCCAAAATACATACCCCTTCGCTATCTAGCTTATTCTATGGATCCATATTTAGCAATGCCCACTAGACATTAACAACACCAAAACTCATCCAACATACATATAAGGTAACAGTGCCTAGTGGCATATAGGGTTCTGATACTTAAATTCTTCCAAATTCTAAAATCAGCAAGTGGTTTCTGGTGTAAGGTCTCTCTTTGTGAAAATCAGAATTCATGATGTGTAAAAATAGTTTCTCTAACTGAATGTCTCAGTCAAATAGGTTTTAAAGTTTAAAATCCCAAAATCTCAATTTATTTTCAAATTAGGCAACTATCAACCCTAAAATAAATCCTCAATTGTTTATGTAGAAAACAGGTTATTTGAATAGTTAAATTTATCTCAAATCATCTAATTCAAATGATAAAATCTAGTTAGAATCATTTTATTTCAATTTAAGAATTCAATTTTTGAAATAAATCTAAAGTTAGTTTCGGTCGCTCAGCACTGTCGCCTAGGTGACCTGACTGAGCGGCCATTTAAAACTCTACAAAATTTTATGCCAACGGGCGCTCAGGAGGTTGCCTAGGCGATCCCCCTGGGCGATCTATTTATTATACAGGCACCTAGACCATCACCTAGGTGATGGGTGGGTGACCTAAAAACTGGAAAATTCTCTTTAACGAGCGCCTACGATCGCCTAGGCGATCGAGGTAGGCACCCACTCGACTGCGGCTATTCCGAGAATAAAAACTATGCTTTCCTCAACTCCAAGCAATATATACATATATATTCAACAATGAATTATTAAAACATACATATACACTACGATTAAACATGCATTACAATCACACACAAAGAAAACAAAGATCAATGATAAAACAATGTGTCACCTACCTGTTTCGAACGATCCTTTCTTCCTCCTCTTTCCGGCAATGACTTCTTCTCTTCACAGACATAGAATACTTCTGGGATGTTGAGAAACTCGAGATCAACACATCCTTCCTCCTTCTTCTCTCGGTTTCTCTTTTTCTTTCGTTCGTCTTCTTTAGCCACCGAAACACAAACTAATATGATGGAAGAATACAGAGTGTAGAATATGGTTAGTATTCTAGGATATAAACACTATTATATTACCCTTATCCTGTGCATCTCACCCATACCACCTATTACATATTTATTCAATCAGACCACAAGTCACCTAATTTTAAATTCTTACCTCGATATATCATGATCCAACAGTCCGATCCGCGTCAAACTCCTGATCTCCGCTATCAATGCGATCACCTATAATTATAAATTAATTCCATTAATAAAATCCTCAAATAAATATTAATTATTATTTAATTTTAAAATTAGGAAATTTTCGGGGTCTTACATCACCACCCTCTTCAGGTAAGCTTCGTTCCATTTGTGCTACAATTCCTGATAGGTAGTGTAACAATATCATGACGTTTTTTTTTTTTTTTGAAAATTAAGTAAATTAATAAAGAAAAGAAAGAATATACAAAGGGACCCTCACCCACACTGTGGTGCAAGCAAGGTACAAGAGCCAAGGCTCACAACAAGAACAACCAAGAAAACAGATACATTCTAATCCATCCCCAACACGAACCTCTCACCTATGCCTCACTAAAGCTCCTAAGCAATTTAGGTCCCAGTTTCTTGCCAATTGGTGGTCACGTGGGTTACTTTGGACCCTTACTTTGCTGTACTTCAATTTCCCTCTAATATCATTCACTATATGCCTCAACACCTCTTGGTGAGGAAGATAGCTACTATTGAAGGTCCTCCTGTTTCTTTCAATCCAGATGTTATAGATGGCAGCTGCAAAGGATAATTTCATAAGTACCTGTTCTAAGGAAGATCCAGCACATGTGTTCTCCAGCCATGCAACATTATTAGGCCACTGACGCGTCACCTGCGGATACCCATTCATATAAAGAAGACTATGCCAAATTGCTTCACTATAGTGACACTCGAAGAATAGATGGTGCTGCGTCTCATTAACCTGTCTACATAGGATACACGTGGCTGACTGTATAACCCCCCACTCCAGGAGTTGATTCTTGGTTAGGAGTCTACCTCTTATCGCCAACCATGCAATAAAAGAGTGCCTTGGAATAGCCAAGCTGTGCCAAAGTAGTGTCTTCCATTGAACTGGTTGTCCAATCCCAACAATTGCCTTATATGCACTCTTCGTACTAAACATACCTGATTGAGCTGGCACCCATATCGTTTGATCCTCCTTTTGAGGATCTGGTCTTGGTAGTTCATGAAGTCTTCCCCAAATCTCCATAAGGTCCATGGTCATTGATGGAGGCACATCCCACTCCACCTCTCCTACAATACTACTTACTGCAGCATGGAGTGGTATACCCGAATCATAGCTTACTCTCCTGCCAAATCTGCTATACAATGGCCCCATTGGGTGCCAATTATCAAACCATAATGACGTGTCCCTCCCGTTATTAATCCTCTTTCTAACTAGAGGAGCAGCGGCACTTCTAAGCTGTAAGACTTTCCTCCAAACCCACGATCCTCTAGCGGGAACCTTTAACGCCCAAAAGTTCCTGTCCTTGACAAGGTAAGTCCTCACCCACTTCAACCAAAGACTAGATGCCCCACTTGCAATCAACCATATTAGCCGCATTATCGCACCTTTATTCCACTCATGGAGTTTGACAAACCCCAATCCACCCTCCTCCTTTGGTGTGCACACAACATCCCAACATACCGGAATGACCTTACTTTCATAGCAGGACCTGCCCATAAGAAGTTTCTGCAAATTCACTCCAACTCATTGATCACCTTCTTAGGAATGCTAAACACCGAAAGCTAGTAGACCTGAATTCCAAACAGAACTGTCTTCACCAGTGTCATCCTCCCTGCATATGATAGTGCCCTTCCTTTCCACGATTGGGTCTTGGATCTGAGACTATTAAGTAGTGGTTCACAGTCAGCTATTGATAATCTGGTAGAAATAAGAGGGAGGCCCAAATATCGTACCGGCAATTGAGCTAACTGAAACCCCAACTGACTTGCAATATCTTGTTTCTTCTCCTCCTCAACTCCACTTACAAAAAGAGTACTCTTCTCACTATTAACCTGGAGTCCCGCCAAGCTATTCAACCTCTGGAGTGCTGTCTTGAAACACTGAATTGATGATGAATCGGCATGTGCAAACATAAGCAGGTCATCTGCAAAGCATAGCTGTTTGATATCAAGTGCCTCACATCTAGCATGGTGTGTAAACCCTTGTCGAGTCTCCTCCTTGAGGATCATATTGAACATCTCCATTGTCAACACAAACAAATATGGAGATATTGGGTCTCCTTGGCGAACCCCCCTAGCACTTGAGAAGAATCCAACCATACTCCCATTTATGATTATAGAGAACCTTGGAGTTGAAATGCACTGCTCAATCCAATTGATAAACATCACCGGGAAATTCATCTTGTGAAGAATTGCTAATATACATCTCCAGGAGACCGTGTCATAAGCTTTCCTGAGGTCAACTTTTACAGCTACCATCTCTTGGTTGCTTGGCCCATGGTATCGGTGCAATAGCTTGTGAGATAGCAAAATATTATCCACAATGTTCCTTCCCGGTACAAAAGCCGATTGGTAATCGCCCACCAAATCACCAATCACCCTCTTCATCCGATTTGCCATGATTTTAGATATGCATTTATATATAGTATTAACACATGATATGGGTCTAAAATCACTCACCTTAGCTGGATTTCTGCACTTTGGGATTAGCGACACTGAAGTGCAATTAATCTGCTTCAACATTTTGCCAGATATGAAGAAGCTTTGTATAGCTTTCACCACCTCAGTTCCGACAATGCTCCATGCTTTCTTAAAGAATACAGGAGTAAATCCATCCGGTCCTGGCGCTTTGTCATCCTTCAAATCGAATAAAGTGGTCTTTATTTCATCCTCATTCACAACCTCCATTAAAGCCCTTGCCTGTTCAGGACTTAACTTCCGGTCAAACTCAGGAACCTGACCCCCCACTTGGTCCACTGCACCCATTGAACTTTGGAAGTACTTCAATATTGTACTTTGTACCAATGTAGGATCTGTCACCCTCCTTCCATGCTCATCATCAATGCTGTAGATATTATTCGTTGCCCTTCTCGTAGCTATCGTATTATGGAAAAAACCTGAATTCTGGTCCCCATCTTTGAGCCATTGTATCCTGGACTTCTGTCTAAGCTGTGCCTCCTCAATTCTAAGAGCATCTGATAGGTTATTTTGAAGAATCTTCTCTCGCTGCCCAAGCCCTTCATCATCCCAACTTTGTTGTAAGAGTTTCTGACATTCCATCAGTTCATAACGAATATCTTTGATTTTCGATGAAATATCCGAATACCGCTCATTCTTACTCCACATCTTAAGTGCATCCTTCACCCTTTTCAATTTTTGAACCACAATGAACATGGGCGTTCCAGAAATCTGGGTATTCCATGCTTGGGCCACAATATGCATAAAATCTTCATGTTCCGTCCAAACATTAAAGAATCTAAACGGCTTACCTTGACCCAGCCTTGGAGGATACATTGACACAATGATTGGGCTATGGTCCGAGATAGACTGTGGCATGAACTCAGCCTCCGAAGCACTAAACTCATGAAGCCATCCCATGTTAACCAGTGCTCTATCCAACTTACATGCAATCCGGTTGTTCCCACAACTCCTATTGTTCCAAGAAAGAAGCTGGCCCTTAAACTTCAAATCTGTACACTCACACCTATCAATGAACGTATTGAACTCATCTGCCGCCTACACATTAATATGTCTTCCACCTTGCTTTTCTGAAGAACTCCTAACACAATTACAGTCCCCCAACAACATCCATGGTGACTCCGTTTGGTATGCTCGCAGCTCACTCCATAGAAATCTTCGCTCAACTTGATCATTCGAAGCGTAGACGAAGGTCATCATCGCCCGCTGTTGCGAACCCATTACTTCCACTAAGCAGTGGATAAACTGATCCGACCTGGCTACCGGAGTAACCTTCATGACATCACTATCAAAAAGAATCCAGATCCTTCCTTTTAATGCCCTTCCATAATTGGATATGAGATCCCACCTTGCACAAATTCTATTTTTTATTGCATGGGCGTTTACTTCCCTCACTTTTGTTTCCACCAAACACAGTAAATTCAGTCCTTGGTTTTCGATTAAGTGTTTTACTTCCTGCTGCTTAGAGGGATCATTAAGACCCCTTATATTCCACGAACCCACCTTGATCATTGGGATAATGGTGATTGACCGGAACCCATGGGAGCCGCTACCTCCCCTGCCCACCAGAATTCTTTGCTTGCATCTTATGCTGCTTCATTGCGATTTCATCCACAAAAATTCTCTTCTTGTTCTTCTTTCTCTGCTTCCTTCGTGATGATGACTCACTCGGGCCCATCATCCCCCCTATCCTCCACGTGATCCACTACCTCACCTTCCCCATTGTTCCGTGACTTGGCCTTATGTGTTACAGGTTGCCAATGTTCCCCAGATTCAACCTCCACACCGCCATCAATATCTGTGGCTTCACCCTCAACTTCCGGCCCACTCGCAATTGCCTCCATTCCACAAGGCTCTCCATCTCCTCCACCTTGCTGCTGTTGGAGTTCCTCCCTTGCATCAACAGTAGGTAATCATTCAAATAACTTACCTGTTGGCCTCCAATGCTTAGCCACTTTCCTTGGGCACCTATTGGTTGAATGGCCAAACACCTTGCATGAAGCACATACTGCCAACCTCCAGGTGTATTCCACTCGGATTTCCTCCATCCTTACTCTTAAGTTCAACAACATGGAATCCGGATATTCACAGCTTGTATCCACCTCCACGCACACCCGAGCATAAGATAGTTTAGTATGATTCTCAGTTGCATCATCCATGAAGAGAGGCCGACCTACCCCACTTGCCACATAGCTCATGCCCTTGACCGTCCAGAACTCAGTCGGGACATTAAATAGTTTAACCCAAATGGGTATTTTTTCCAAATCTTGCTGTTTTAGGCTCATATTCGGTTCCCATTCTCTTAGCACCAACAACCGTCCAGCAATATGCCAAGGGCCAGCATCACGAACCTTCTCCAAGGCTTGGATGGATGCAAACCTGAAGAAGAAAAATCCATTATCGTTTGCAGACACTGTAACCTGACCATGTCTGCTCCACCACTTGTCAGCAAACGACTTTACCACCAAGAAAGGCAGCCTCTTGTCAACCACATGACCGACCAGGCAATTTTGCCAGGCTGCGCACCCTTCCACAGCTACTTCTGGAAGTGGGCTGATCACCGTTCTCCCATCACAGTGCTCAGGCCTATAGAAGGAAATTTTTGACCTTTGGCAAGAGCTCGCATTAAACAAATCTTTCCAAGACTGAGCGGGACCATTCAAATTTGAACTCATGTTACCATTCGGGCCTATCGGGCCAGGTACCCTGCCCTGGTTCCTCGTTGACCCATCTTCCTCACCCGACACGAGAGGCGGGTACTCCGATTCCATCAAGAACTACCCAGACCAATTGCAGACTTACTGCATGGGACCCCACCGCAAATCCGTCAACACAGCCCGCTATCTGACGTGCACATACACAGCACAAAACAATGTCTTCTCACTAGCAGCAGGCCTCACCCACAAATCTTGCAGAAGTGTTCGCACGGTACCTCCAGGACCTTGCTGCTCACGGGCACAGCACCCACGCACCAAACACAGTACCACAGCACAGACTTGCTTCAACGATCACAGCGCTTAACGAACAACACCCGCTCACAACCAGCAATCCCCCACCGCACCAGTCGAGTCTCACACCTGAGACATACGAACTGGCCCAAAGAAACCCAAGACCTCCAGTACCTCGCGACTACCCGAGCCTTGCTGCTCGTGAGCAAGCACTTTGTTTCCAGCAACTCCCGAAGCACCAACAGCCCTTCACGAACCAGGCCTTGCAGCACGCGAACACCCACACCTCACAAACCAGGAAACCCAGTACCTTGCTGCTCACCAACACCACCAATAACTCACAGACCAGTGCCTTTCAGCTCATGAGCACCCGACCGGCTGCACGTTACGAACCCAGTACCATGCATTCACGAACCCCGTACCTTGTTTCTCACGAACCGAAAACCGTGCTGCTTACGATCCCAAGCCTTGTAACGCACGAATCCAGAACCTTGCCGAAACCACCACGACAGGAAATCTGAAACCCCACAATCAAATCCGCGAACAACCCACCACGCACTGAACTCCATGAGCAAATATATCCGGCGAATATCTCCGGCGTAACCTCACCAGCCCCAAGTTGAAAATGCCGGCACCCACGAGTACCACCAGCACCCACGAGCACCACCAGCACCCCCAAGTCGATAATGCCGGCAAGAGCCAGCACCCCACACGAACTAACCAGCAGCCCTCACCACCAACCTTCACGAGCACCACCAGCACCTCACCAGCACCCACCAGCACCCACGAGCACCACCAGCACCTCACCAGCACCCACGAGCATCACCAACCAGCACCACGAGCACTCACCAGCACCCACCAGCACCCACCAGCACCCACCAGCACTCACCAGCACTCATCATGACGTTGTCGTCCCTTGTGTTGCTTCAATGGATTTCGTTCCATTTGTGCGACAATGCCATTGCCGTCCCTTGTAAACTCATGTCTAATTTGCTCCGAGATGTCTTTAGAGACACTATGAAGAACCCACAAATCAATTCCCAGTATTTTCGTTGACATCAAACATATTGAGAGCCATCCCATTCACTGTGGAAACTTCTGCTCTAGCCACATTCAAGCCATTTTCTTGGAATGTTCGGGTAACATCGGACAACAGCCCTTGCCGGTCTTCTGTGAACAACTCCAACCTTACACCCTATCATCATCAAACAGACCTACATTTTCTCTTGTTTTGTTCCTTATCTTCACTGATTTTGATATTACCCAATCTCTGCATCAACTCATGTCTGCTTTTTTGTCTTGTTTCCATGTGTATCTAATAAGTGCCAATGTCAGCTAATGAATTGGTAGACGGGTTGGCTATGGAAGGAGGTGTAGAAACTCTTCTTTTTCTGGTTGTTATGAAGATCTGGGTGTTTGCTTGATATTTGGGTTATGTTAAGTGTAATTCCGGTCATCGTTTCTATCCTCTTTAGAGGCGGTAAGTGTTTACCGCTGCTATTTGCGCCGGTAATTCCTTTAGCGTCGAGGCTTTGAGTGGCAGGGAGTCTTACCGCCGCTATTTGAATTAGCGGCGGTTATGTGGCATTTACCGGTAGTAAGCTACCACCGGTAAAATTTTCCTCTTTTGTAGTGCAAAAATTATCCCAAATTAAATTATAATTTTAAAAAATCTATAGGAATGCATTTGGTAATCAATCAAAAAATTATTTAGGAAAATTACTAAAAGGACCTCCTTTTCCTAAGTATTTACAAAAACGTGTTTTGAAAAAGTCGAATGTTAAAAAATGTGAAACTTTTCTCATGTAATTGCGTTCCAGTCCAAAATCACTGTAGCTCAATTAATCGCATAATTTACAATTAATCAAAATCACAATAACACATTTCAAAGTTCAAAAGTTGACTTTCGATTAATCGAAATCGAATGAACGTACGAATGTTGAATCGGGCTTTAATCGTGTGTTGATCATGCATCCATGAATTTCGATCAATCGGATACCTTTTGATTAATTGTAAAACAAAGATTTAAGATTCCAGTTAATCGAAATTTCAAATCATCAAAGGATACATGTTAGATCTTCAATGATATCAGACAAATCATTGACGGATACAAGTATGATCTTCATAGGATACATACAATATTAGGTTGAACAACATGGAAACATGCATGATCATCGTAGGATACAAGTTAAATCTTCAAAAGACACAAGTTTAATAATCCATGGATATATGTTAGTTCATCGTGAATATTCGATAATTGTCGCAACTTTTTGCTTAATCGAAAATACCACTCGATTAATCGACAAATCTCAATGTTGATTGTTCGACTGGTGTAATTGAACATTTTATCGATTAATTGCAAAATTTGCAATTAATCGAGCTACAGTGATTTCGGATTGAAACGCAATTACATGGGAAAAGTTGCACGTTTTTTAACATTTAACTTTTCAAAACATGTTTTTGGAACTACACAGGAAAAGGCTATCCTTTCCATAATTTTCCCAAATTATTTTAGTTAGGTGCAAGAAAATTTGCGGTCAAGTTCAATAACTCAAGAAGTTTGACTGCCACCTATACATCAATGCATCTTTGGTGATGATAGTGTCAGCACCTCATTTTTGCACCTCCAAAAAATGTAAAAAAATGAAAACCCTAACTGAAAAGTCAAACCTTGAGGGGACAAAAAGTTGACTCTTCAATCTGATGCAAATCAACCACCATACTTCTTCCCATTGAATAGGAAATTCCGATACGATTCTAACGCAACTGAGTTTGCTTAAATCGGAGTCCGGATGAAGAAGTTATGAGCTGGTCAAACTTAGGAGAGCAGAAATTGCCTTTCTACTCAAGCCTAATTTAGCTGCCCAAACTGATCCCAGCAGATAGAGGATCCCGACACGATGCCGACGCAATTGAGTTTGTCGGAATCGAAATCCCAGAGAAGAAGATATAAGCAAAACTGGATTCCGGGACGCGGTTTCGCGCTTCTGCTAAAAATCTGAACTTGCTGTCGAACTTTAGCTCAATGGATAGGGAATCTAGACCTGATTCCAACGCTACCAAGTTTGCTAAAATCGGACATCAAATGAGAAAGTTATGGCAAGTCAAAGTTTCAGAAAAACTGCCCACGTGGCAAAAGAGCAGAAAAGGACAAAACAAATAAAAATTGGGAATAAAATAATCATTTTTATAAAAATATCTCGATTTTTACATTTAAAATAAATAAAAAATCAAATAAAATCCGAAAAATTCGTCAAAATGGGGAAAGATTTGAGTTCTGTGCATTTAAAAAACGTTGGCAAATTTTTTGGATTGCGCACGAGGAAAATTCGTCCGCACTGTATGTGTGGATCCGACTTGTTTTGTCTATAAAAAGGGCCCCAGCCCCATTGCTTAAGGACTCTTCTTCCATTCTTCTTCCTCCCTGCCATCCCCATGACTCTCTGGTGACCTGAAACCTCCCTGAACTTCTACCCACTCACCTAAGGTACCCCAAATTCCTATTTTGCCCCTCCAAACTCCCTTTGTGCTTCTTCTTCCTCTCTTACTTACAAGAGGACAAGGAGGTGTTGATTTTTGAAGCAAAAGGAGAGTTCTAAATTTCTGTTCGTATGCTCTAGGGGACCACCACTTCTTCAAACAGGGAAGTAACATCAAGGTAAAGCTTCTCATAACATTGTATTCAATATATGTTGAAATGAATCCTTTATAAGCATATTTCTTTTTAATTGCTTTTGAGATTACTTTCTATTATCTTTCTCTCATCATTTCTCTTTCTTTTTCATGCCATGTGAGTCCCCATGGTAAGGGGGACTCACCACGCGAAGTTTGGGAGAAGAGGTCTCTTTATAGACGTAAGAAGAGATGTCATCTAAGTAAGCTTTATCTTTGCCTTTATTTGTTAATATTTTAAAGAGGGGTTTGTCCTCTTCACCATATCCGTTGTACCTCTTAAAAACCCCCCTCTTTCCTTTCATCTATGGTGTGTGATTGATCTCCTTTGGTACGTCTGCTTATTACTTGAGTTTCTAATTTATTTCCATGACATTTGCATGAGTAGTAGGAACATCTCACACACCCACACTTACAATTCTTTATACTTTGTTTTAGCATATTTCACAAGTATGGGGATGAGCACCGTATCTGTAAAACCCCGAATTTTCACATGATAAATAAATAAATAATAAATAAAAGAAAATATGAGTTCAAGTCCTAGTTACAAATAAAAAGTGAAGATTTAGAGTATAGGTAATTCAAATAAGCAATAAGTTGTAAATAAAGAAAGAATTTTAAGGAAATTAGCCTAAAAGGGTATTTTGGTAATTTTCAGAAAAGGGTAATTAATAAATACATCATTAAATAATAACTAGGATTAGAAAATAGAAGAAAATAATTTATTTAGACAAGTTAGAAATTAAAAGGAAGTAATAAAAGCCTAAATGAGGAAAAAGGGTAATTAGGAGATTTCGGGTCTTAATTGGGAAAAAAGTAACTTAATTTGGGTTTTAGGTGATATTTAGGATTTAAGTGAGTGTTAGGCACGAAATTAGGCTGTAAGGAGTGTTTAGATAATAAGATATTTGGTTAGTATAGTTTAAGTAGAAAAATAGAAGGTGGAGAAAAAGTAGGAATTAATTAGAAGGTGTTAGAATTTAACTAGACTATCATGGGGTTGGGTTAGCCCAATTAAAAGAACCTATTAGGGCTGATTTAGAACTCTTATAGCCTAATATAAATAGAAAAGAAAGAGGAGAAAAGAAAGAATTTTCGTGGGTTAAATATTGAGAGAAAAGAGAGAGAGAAAGGAAGAAGGCTGTTAATGGAGTTGTCCGACCAGTCTCCATCAAATTGCGATCAGAAAAAATCCGTACGATGGATCGACTTTAAATTTGGAGGTTTTGATCTTCACTGATGGAACTACAATGTGAACGGTGAAGATTGGAATTGGAGAACTCTAGATTGGTGTGTTTGGGAGCAAAAGTTGGGTCCAGAATTAGAAACTTCAAAGGAAGATGGATTTTTAGCGTATGAGGCAAGTAGTAACCCTTGAAAATTGGAGGAACTGCATGGTTTCATTTTCTATGATTTAATATGGTTTCAATGGATTAGTCGGAACTGGATTTACATGGAATCAAATGTTTTATACTATAGGATTTTGTATTCTTGAAGGATTTGTTAAAGTAATGAAGAAAACTTAATTTGATCATGAAAATAATCGTAGGATGGTATTTAATTGAAACAAATTAATCTAGAGGGCTTTAGGTACAATTTAGAATGTTAGTTGATTAATTTAGACCAATGAAACACAAAGCAAGAGCATAAAAATCTGAACTTGGAAAATCTGGAAATTATAGCAGAAATTTGCAGGAGCGCCTAGGACAGCCCAGGATTGCCTAGCTTGCAGAGGTAGGCGCTCTCTTCAGAAAATTTAGAATTTTGGGATTTTGATAATACGATTAAATACCCAATAATTTTTCTAGTATGATAATCATTCTATCAACTTTATAAAGACCTAATTAAGGTATAAAAATTTATAAAATTAATTTGGAAAAATTAACATCTTTTAAACTTTATTTTAGGTCTAGAAGATATGCTGGAGAATAAAAAATACAGAAAACTTAAATAGAAACTATCTTAGGTGTTAAGATGGGAAATTGGATTCTAATAAAGGGATTAATAAGGAAAACTCTAAGCAAGACTTGAATTACTTTTGGTTTGTACTTTAAATATGAATATTGGTTTCTGGAATTGCATAAACTCAGATTTTATCGGATTTATGATACATGAGTTTTATTTCGAATATAACTGGGAAATTGCATATGTTATTCTGAAAAAGGCTTTATTTGGATTATTAAGGATTGAATCATGGTTTTCTCTTGGAATTGAATATTTGGGTATGGATTGGTATGTGGTATGATGTTATTCGCTTTTCTTTTACGGTTGGGTGATACGGCTTCTGTGGTTGAGTTGATACTAGCTTTTATGGCAGAGATGGGTAATCCTTTGTGTAGAGATGTGTAATCCTTTACAGGTAAAAGTGTGTATGCCTCCTACAGTAGCATGTCCTCCTGTATGTTGTTTTATCGTTGTTTGTGTCAGTGGGCTTAGCTGTATATGGATCCATGGTTTTGGCTGGTTAGCTAAGTGGTATTTCATTTGGGTTGAGTTACTTCTATGTGCGAGCACGCTTCCCTTGCAAGTTAGTTTGCTCTGGAAGGTCCTATGTCTGAAGGGACACCCCGGTGCTCCGCTGGTGATTCTCTGTACATGTGGATAAGCGGTCACCTCCATGTATTGATTCCGGGTGCTGCATGCTGGTGGTACATGCCAACTCTGTTGAGTTCGTGCACAATAAGTCGATGGCTACGGCTCCTATCTAAGGTGATCTTCACGGGTTTGAGTGTCTTAGTAGCTTCGCCCTTAAGCCACACGGTGGTATAGCATTTAGTCGAGTGTCACATCAAATACTTATCATCTTTGTGAGTCCTGCAATGGCACGTGTTTTATCGCTTTTGTTGGTTTTACCTTGATAACATCTAATTGCTGATATTTATGCATGGTTATCGGTTTTATCAATTTATTTGGATTGCCATCGATAATTTGAACTTATTGCCTTATCGTTGATTAATCGCATACTTCATGACTATTTGCTTACATTAGATTGTTTCTAATTGCATGCACCTGCTACTTGCTGAGATGTAAATTTCACTCCGTTTTCCCCTATTTTTCAGGTTGCATGGAGAGATCGCGAAGATGGGGTTTTATTTGATTGGTAGAATTGTAATTGATATTAATGTTCACATGTTGATTAGACAAATGTTATTGTAAATTGAATTGATTAAATGGAATAAAGAATGGTTTTATTTTCCACCAGAACTCTGATGTAATTAATTAGTTTTAAAATCATAGTGAATCTTAGTTCGTATTTGACCCCAGCGTCGTGGTAACACGTCGGGTTTGGTTGTTGAACCAGACTTGGGTTATTACAGTAGCGAACCGGGTTCGAGTTGGGTGCCGGTTTGCACTGACCCGGGTTCGGGGCGTTACAGTATCCACACACGAGCGGCACTCTAAAGGCATGATTAGGACTCATTTTGACACATGTTTTCATCTCTCATGAGTAGCAGTAGATATTATTCCTCATCGCATGTTTTCATCCTTTATTTGTGTACATGATCAATTTGAAAGGCATGATTCCACCCCCTTAAAGCCTCTTTAGCCACCCACTATTTTCACTTGCCTTACATCACCATTTTCATGCATATTTGTTATTGATATTTGCTCCATATGTTGGTTTGTATGTGTCTTGTACGAGCATGTGAATGAATGGTCGAATGGGTTTGTGATCAAGGCCTCTCGGGTCGCTTTTGAAGTTTCCAAAGCCATTGTGGGTCTGCCGTGAGACCCACAGACATGGGAAAGCCCTTGGAGGAAAGGGACTTTCAGATCCCCATGCCAAATTGGGGTTTTGGGCTTTTCGGGCCGGAACAGCAGATATAGAGCGGTTCGGCCCTGTCCGCACAGTATGTGCGGGCAAAGCCTAACCGCATTGTATCTGCGGACAGGGCCTGTCCGCACTGTATCTACGGACAGAGCCCAGAAGTCCCCATTTCTATTTCCATGGGCCTAGGCCCACTTGATCCATCTCTAACCAAGTTCAATCGAACCTTTAGGGCCTTTGGGCCAACCCTAACCCTTATTTTGAAACTTCAGCCCGTTTGGGACCAATAAGGCTTTGTGGGCCTTCCAATGGGACCCACATCCTGACTTGCCCCAAACCAGAGCACATTTCAAATATGGGCCCCAAGGCTATTTGGTTAATGCCCTGGGCCACCCCCAAGCCCAATGGGCCCTAAAAATCTGAACCCACTAATTTTGTATATTTAATTAACCTGCAAATCAAATAACCAAATCCAGAAAGGGTTATCCAACATAACCCTAAATGGGAATTGGGCTTGACTTAGGCCCTACTTGGCATCCAATGGGCCTTCCAACGGGGCCCATATCAGACCCACTTCACTTGGGATAAAAAGATAAAATTCAATAAAAAGGAAGGGGACCCGCACCTTTGGTGGTCCCCACTTAGACCTAATAAATGTGCATGTTAGGAAATAGGGTGAGTAAATTGAAATTAAGTTGACTCGAACCAGGGAGACCCAAGAGACCCGTTAACCGACGGGTTGACCGAGGTATCTTCGGACTTCCCTGGACCGTAACCAAGAACTTAGCCGGAATCTATAAAAAGCCGCAGACCATTCAAATAGACCCGCTTAGGTAGCCTGGTGTCTGCCTGCACCCTATCAGGCAGTGGTGACTCCTAAATTTCCCGAGGCACACACTCCACGTGCGCCCCATCCGTGCGAAAACCCATGTGCACAGATAGCAATGGAGTTCATGAATTGAGGACAATTTGGAGATAATAACATCAATCTAGTTCATTGCATTTTGGGCAAACCGCTTGATGTGCTCATGGGAGGAAAACCACAGACAAGCACATCACACACTCACTTTCATGTTTCACAACTCCACTTCCAGAAAATTCCTAGACATCTTAGAGAAACAAGAGGCTGGGTCACTTTAGTAGAGGAAACATCTCTACCATTTGTGAATGCACCAGTAATAAGGTGAAGACATCTACCCAGATGCTTCTGTCATATAACACCATTCAGAAAATATTATCGAAAAACAAAGCCATAGAGGTAAAGGTTTGGAGCAGGACCATCAACGGCGCTCAACTCTCCTGTCAGACAGAAGATGATAAAATTGACGGCCATGACAAGCACCATCGAAGCTCCGCAGGAGAGACCCTCCATCTCTCTTTCTAAGCAGCGATTACAAGAGAGATGAAGAAAAAGAGGGAACGACAGTGATTGCTCCATGCTTTCTGGGGAGTGATTTAGGGAAGAAATGGCTTCAAGTTCCTGTTCTTTCTTTGACGAAATTAACTGTTCAACGAGGATGAACGCTCAGAGATCTGCCATGGCTTCTTAGATTGAGGTTCTCGTCGATTTGGATTTTGCTTCATTCTTGTGAGGAGAGAGATGAGGGAGAGGCATGGTGAGGAAGAGAGACGAGGGAGAAGTATCTGTCGAAGTGAGAAACTAAATAGATTTACAAAAATGCCATTGAAAAGGAATACAGTACGATTTGCAGTTTCTAAAAACTGAAATTTTTTGTTTTTAAAAATGACCCTGCTTTTCAATTGTTTTTTTCTAACACAATTTGAAAACTGTGTTTACCAAACACGATTTTGTATTTGTTTCTTTTTGAAAATGGTGAAATTGGATTTGAGAAAATTACCAAACACCCTCTAAATTTTTTATTCCAATTTTAAATGTCTATGATATCATATTAAAAATAGATTCTATCCAACTCTGACCCGTTTACAGCACTACTTCCAAATAATTCCAAAAATAAGGTGGATGTAAGCACCTCATTTTTGCACCCCCTTAAAAAGCCCGAAAGCAAAACCCTAAAACCCAGGTCAAAACCATAAGGAGCAAAAGGTGACTTTATGGTTGAGTCCAAATTGGTTTCCATACCTTATCCCAATGAGTAGAGAATCCCGATACGGTTCCAACGCAATAAAGTTTGCAGGAATCGGAGCCCGATGGAAAAGATATGAGCAAAACAGTCCCAGGGGCAAATTAGTCAAAGTTTAAAACGTCTTAATTAAGTTAATCAAGATGAATAAAAATACATAAATTGGAGAAGCTTGATTCGCCCAAGTGGGCAACTGAGGTGACTCAGCCGTCAACTCAACCAAAAAAGGGGGAGAAAAAGGGCAAATCTAAAAGATTTGCCGTGACCGCATATAGAGTGCGGTCGATTTTTGTGGCCACCGTTTGCGCGAGCCAATCGCAGTGTGCGGTGGGTGAAAAGCAACCGCACTGTAAGTGCGGTTCACTTTTTGTCAGCCTGTGCCTGCGCCAATTTGTCCCCTAGTTAATGTTGAAAAGACGTGGCCGAACCGCACATACCCTGCGGTTTCGACCAAACTGCACATAGTGTGCGGTTTCACCCAAACCGCACTGCATGTGAGGTTTTTTCTCTGTGTTCTATAAAAGGCAAATTCGAACAGTAGACAGAGGATGGCCAATTTCCACTGATCTTTCTCAGTCTCCCCCCGCTGCTGGTGCGAATCCCCCCTTCTCCACCCTTCATTGCTCCCTACACTCCCCAAACACCTTCCCAAGTCCCCTTTGCCCCTCCTTCCTTATTTCTCCCTTGATTTCCACCCAAGAAGGAAGAGAAGAAGTTGCTATTGGTGCTGGGAGAGGTCACTCTAGCCCCTGTTTTGCTTCAAGGAGGGCCACATACTTCACTCCAGGGTTTTTAGACCCCAAGGTAATGTTCCCCATGATGTTGTATTTGACATAAGTTGGAATGAGTATGTTTCAAGCAAGTTGGATATTCTCTATTCTTAGCAAGGTGTTCTCTCTATTTCTAGCATGAGTAGTGTCCTTTTCCCACCATTTTTCTCTTCATGTTGAATGTGGAAACTCCCATGGTAAGGGGAGGGTACATGGATGATTCCAAGAATGGATGAGGATAGGTTCTTCCACACTTTTAGAAGCTCTTTATATTCTGTTTTGTTAGAGATTTGCCTCATTCGAATGGGGAGGTTGTTCCCCTATTTTGTTGACATCCATTGTATCCCATATTAACCCCTATCTTTCCCTTCTGTAGGTATTTATGCCTAGATGATTTTATACTTGCTTTGAGTATGAGGTTGGTAATAGGGTGTTTTGTTTAGGATAGATTTGTTTGGGTGAGATTACTCATGCATACTATTTGAAGCATGTGTGTGCGCGCGTGGGAAACGCGGCACGTGGGAATTCGGAGTCGCCACCGCCTGATGGGGTGCAGGCGGACACCTGGGTGCCTAATCTTGTCTATTAGGGCTTTTTGGTCTGCGGCTTGAGATTCTAAGTATGTTCTCGGTTGCGGTCTGGGGAAGTCCGTAGACACCCTAGTCCGCCACGTAGGATGATGGGTCCCGTGGGTTCCCTGGTTTGAGTCAGCTTACATTGGTCTCACCCGATTCCTAATCCGATATGCAGTTTGGGTTAAGTCTGGCGGGACCACCTGAGTGGTGTGGGTCCCTTTAATTGTTTTTATCTTGATTACTTAGGTGATCTGAGTCTGGTTGGATGAGCCCCGTTGGAAGGCCCACGGTATCCTTGGTGGGCTTAGTCGAGCCCGTGTGGGCCTTGGCCTATCCTAGGAGGCCCTTTGGGCTTTGGTTGGTGCATTGATTTTACTTTAGATTCAGATTTGAAGATAAAGTATTTTTCATGCACAAGTGGGCCGGACTGGTTTGTGGGCCCCTTAGGTGGGCCCACATGGTGGCCAAGTATTTTTATTGGATTTATCTTTTTAATCTGCCAAAGTGAGTTGGACACTGGGCTTGGGGCCCACAGTCCAAATCTGGGCTTGTAAGCCCAAGTTACCGAAAGTTAGGGTTTGCACCCTTCCTTGGTTCGGTTGGTGGGCTTTGGCGGGCCCGGTAGGCCCTTGCCCTTGGTCTCGGCCAAACCACGCAATTCATGTATCAATTTCACAAGTCCGGTTCGGGTGGACCGCCTTAGGTTTGGCCCGCCCGGTTTAATCGGTTAATTTTGTTTATCTTGATTAAGTTGCATGCATACATGTTTATTGGGGGGGGTGGGCCCCGTTGGAAAGCCCACTGGAAATCAAGTTGGACCGGGGGTCCAAGTCCCACATTGGGTTTCCGAGTGACCCAGAAACCCTATTGGTTTATCCGGTTTGGTTCGAAAATGACATTCATACCTAGCAATGATCATAAAAAAAAAACACAAGATGGACACTCTGTCAGAAAAAAACTGGCTCATTGTGCTGGGTCCAAGGGGAGGTACCCGGGGGCGTAGCGAACAAAAGGGGTGGGGGGTGCGGGGGGCAAAGCCCCCCGCGGTACAGTAAAGGGTATTTTTGGAATTTTTCAAAAATATATCAATTCAGCATGTTTTAGGGGTAGGCGCCGACCTCA